>JAWHQI010000165.1:1461250-2922500 GCA_033032865.1 Dactylorhiza incarnata
TTGTGTCTTCTTTGTTTGTGTTTATTTTACTTTGTTGTGTTGTGTGATTTCTTTATTTTGTTTTTACACTCACTGTGTTATACACATATAAATATATCAGTATTTTAATTCCGCTATAAAATAAGTCGAAAACTTTTTAATACTCTATTCACCCCCCTCAAGAGTAAATCTAAGATCGTGTCTTGGTTTTGTAAGAAACAGACATCTGTGTCTACATCAACAGCTGAATCAGAATATATTGCTGCTGGCAGTTGCTGCTCACAAATTTTGTGGATAAAAAATCAACTCCTAGACTATGGTATTAACTTAAATAAATCAATCATATTTTGTGACAATACTAGTGCAATATCTATAGCACAAAATCTAGTACTCCATAGTAGGACTAAACACATAGAAATTAGGCACCGCTTTATCAGAGATAATGTGGATAAAAATAAAGTTTGTCTACAATTTATTCCTACTGACTTACAAAAGGCTGATATTTTCACCAAACCTTTGGATGAAAAGAAGCACATCTTCTTTATAAATCAGCTAGGAATGATAGATGGAAATTCAATCAATCAAAAATTAAACTTTATACTTATCCCATCATTTCGTCGAACGGAGATCAACAAAATTTAGTCGTTCATCGAACGGAGATCGACGAAGCCCATTAGCTTCAGGGATCGATGAAGACTGCGCGTTCGTCGAACTGAGATCGACAAAAATTTACTTTTCGTCGAACGCAGTCTAACGAAGCCTAAGTCTTTTCGACTTCTGATCTTATTAGGTTTAGCAGAACCTCGTTCTACGAAAGCTTGCGCCTTCTCCGATCTCTCTAGATAATCAAACTTTGTTCTCATTTCGTCTATGCGCCTACAGAAATTGCTTCTCGCTCCAGTTCCCTTTGCACTTGATCGTTTTCTCTCTTGCAGGTACACTAGCAATCTCTCAAGCAGTAATCTCCTCGATGAAGTTTGATGCAGGGTTTGATATTAACATGGAGTCGTTTGCTCATTAAGATCAAATCTTCCAGGACATTCTTCACCTTTTTGAAGAACAAAAACTGAATAAACTTATGACCACCGGGATCAAGCTGCTAGTAGCAGAAATCAAGGAATGGGTACACACCCTTAAGTCAGAGAATGCAACAACAATATCAGGATCAATTGCTGGAAATCAGGTTTCTCATACCCCAGAAGTTTTAACTGAAGTTGTTGATTTGTTGAATGGTGATAATGAGTTGGATATTAGTTCTAATGAATTTAATGTTGAGTTGGTTAAAATGGGTCACTCCTCTGGAAACCCTAATCACCTTCTGAAGAAGAACTTGTCTGTGGAATACAAGTTCTTGGCAGATGTAGTTGGAAAAGTTTTGCTAGGCAAAACTTCTGCTCATGATTATATAACTACGCACCAATTCCTTTTGATGGTGGCCTTAGTTGAAAAGAAACAAGTGAATTGGGGATTAATTTTATTTGAATCAATAAAGAAGAAGCAAAGCAAACTGAATGTTTGTTATGGCAGAGTATTAGGCATCGTTCTTCAGGCCAAATGCCCAGACCTGTTGGTCTCACCAACAGTGTTAATTAATGCAAGCAAGAGGCTGACATCAGCTCTCTTTGGAAAGTGGGAGAGGGTGATTCCCAAGAAGACTCCCAGGGCAGAAACATCAAGGAGTATTTCTGAAAGCACTAGGACAGCAACAGTCACTCCTCCAACCCTCCAAGAAGCTCCTCCCTCTATCTCTTCTGCTCCCATCCCCTCTGAACCTCTTCAGAACATTGTTACTGAAGAAGTTCTCCCTTCAAATTCTCCCATAGACATTCATTCCACATTGCCATCTTCTCCTCCTCTCCAGACACATCAGTCTGAAGAGCTCCCATCATCATCCATTCCAGATGTTGATTCCCTTCCCCTAGTTGATTCTATTCCCCCTCCATTATTTGACCTTCTTCCTCCTCATATCTCTCCACCTCATTCTCCTATCCATGATGATATTCATTCTCCCATCCCAGATGTAGGTATTCATCCACCCCTTTCAAATGCTTCCAACATTCTCTTTCAATCCTCAATGTGCACCAATCAGGCTCACACTTCTATTCCCTCACCTTCTCTTCCAGCACCATCTTCTCAACATACTTCAGATTTTGTGTATGTTGATTTCTCTTCTATAGCTGACCAAATATTCTCTCATATCTCTCCCAAGCTAACTGCTCTTCTAGATGAAAAGCTTGCTCCTATTCTCCAAGTAATATCTGACCTATCATCTATGCTTTCATACTTCCCTTCCTCCTCATCATATGTCCCTTCTTCTAGGGGCCTAGCTTCAGGTTTTCCTGAAACTAGGCAGGAGAGATGCTTTATGAAGAAGCTCCTTTAGATGCAGTTTCAGATTTGGCTTTTATAGAAGCAGCACCAGCTTTTGATGAAGAAGCTCCAGCAGATTCAGTTATAGTTTTTGATTCAGATATGACAGATTCCTTTGCAGATTCTATTCCAGTTTTAGATGCATTAAATAATATTGCTATTAATCCCTCAATAGACATTATTTATTTGTTATCAAGATTCAATTTGATTTTCAATAGTCTGTCAAAGTCTCAAGACTATTCAAAAGCTATAGTTCCTTATACAGCTCCAGTTGATTCAGTTTTGTTAAAGGAAATTATCAAAAGCTTTCAAGTTCAAGTTCCAGTTGCAGATTCAGTTGTAGTGACAGAAGAAGTTGGATTGATGAGTTCTCCTCCAACTTTTGTGTTTGATGATTCCCCTTTGCCAAATGATTTTGAAAATGATGTTGATGATGTGGAGCAAGATGCTAATAAGGCTCTTAAAGTCCTTGATGAGTTATATGATAACCCAGCTCAGCCTTCTGATAATTTTGATGAAGATGATGATGATTCTGATGATCCATCCTCAAAGAAAAGAAAATCCAGATCTAAAGCAAAGGCTGTTCCCAAGCTTCCATCCTCTAATAATGATATTCCTTATTATATTCTGCATAACATTACCCTTACAAAGGATTCCCCAGCTTGGATGAGGTTCTCCAAAAATGAGAACAATAAGAGAAAGAAAATGAGGAAGACATGATACTACTCTGACAAGCCTGTCAAGTTTAGTCATCCTCCTCCTCCTCCTCCAGCAGCAGGATCAGCATGAATGTCTTCTTCCTCTCAAAAATCCTTTCCCCAGTAGTCAAGGAGACCAGCTAGCTCAAGTGGTTCTCATAGTTCAAGGTTATCCAGACCTCCTCCTTCATGTTCTTCCAGGGCTCTTTTTTCAGGCTTCAAGAATAATGTGTCTGATGGTTCTTCTCACAGATAAAGAAATCCTCAAGTTCAACCTTCATATCAGGCTAGTGATTTTGATGAAAGTCCCCCTTCTCCAATCAATCCGGATGCAGAAAGGATTGCTCATATGGCTAGATTCAAAGAATCTATTGCTACAGCTCAGATAAACAAAGCAAAAACAGAAGGTAAAGATTATTCTCAGTTTTCTACAATGTCAGAATTCAGAAAGCAAGAATTCGAAAGGTACAGATCAAGGAATATCTTCAATGTTGAAGATTATTTAAGGTTGCACCCAGCAGCAGTGGTTCCTCATGCATCATCTCAAAACATATTGGGAGCTAATGACCTATATATGAGTAAAAGAGAATCTGAGAATCCAAATAGAGAAATCATATTCAAGACTCCCTCAGAGAAAGACAAAAGTTTATGATTATTTGGTTTTGCTTTCAGTGTAAATATTTCTAAACTCAGAGTTCTATATATTTTATCTGCTGAAATGATTTAAATTCTGTCAGATATATATGCTCTGTTGTTTTGTTGTTTGTTTTTATTATTTGATTTTGTCAAATAGTATCCTAACCCAAATAAGGGGAGATTGTTGGAACAACCCTATTACTGATTTGGGCTAGGATCACTATCTATTGATTAGGACTAAGTTGACCCCCATTGTATAGTCTAAGGGTCAAGGTTTAAGGCTGTCTGAGTTAGCTAGAACTTAGGAAAAATTCCAATTCTCTGCGTTCGACGAACTCCATTCTGCGTTCGACGAACTACTTCTTGAGTTCGACGAACGTCATGTTTTAGTTCGACGAACTTGCTTCTCAGCTCGACGAATTCAGTTCTCCAGCCAGTCCTTAAAATTATCTCTCAGTTCGATGAACTCCAGATAGAGATCGACGAACTCAGCTCTGTGTTCGACGAATAAGGAACTAAATGTTCAGTTCGACGAACTCAGCTTTCAGGTCGACGAACTCAATTTTCTACTCGACGAATTTCTTCTCCAGCTTGACAATTTCTGTTGAATCAGTTATCTATTTTTCTTTGAACTCAAATCGACAAAATCAGCAACGGATCTATTCAATTCTTTTGGACTTATTCATTTCCATATAAGTCAAAGATTTTATCTTTCCTTTATTATTCATTTCTATTCTCTTCTTTCGAGAATTAAAGTTCCAAGAATTAAAGTTTATTGCTGAATCTGATTGCAGTTCCAAGAATAATCATATCAGATTATTATATTCCTTAATTAGAAGATTTGAATTTCAAATCAGTCAGATATATCTAATGAAAAAGGAATATATTAGATATCAAGGATATATCAGAGAATAGTGAAGAAAAGAGACATACCAATGGATTCAATAGAGAATAAAGAAGATATAGAAGATACTTGAGAAATACTCAGAGACTTAGAAATCTTCATCTTCGACAGCAACATTTTCATTCTCTGAGAACACCAACAATCCTTTCTCAGTTTCAGCTCCTAGTTCTTGATCTTCAAAGAGCAACAACAATCTGAGAAACATTTTCTCTCAGATTCATCTGCTATCAAGAAAGATCTTCTTCATCCAAGAGAAAGCTCCATCCATCAACTGTCAAGAAATTCTATCAGACAGGGGGAGCTTTACATCACAACAATCCACTAGTCTTCTCTCAGCTTGTTGACAGAGAAGAACTTCATATACATTTTTGTTTATTTTACCTCATCTTGTACAGGGTTCTAACTCCCTTCAAAAGTTACACCTTTGGTGGCAGGGCACCTGATCAAAAACTTGTGTTTTTGTTTGAGCACCTGATCAAAAGCTCAGTGGTGTTTGGGCACCTGATCAAAAATCCCATTGATGATAGGGCACCTGATCAAAAACCTAGTGGATTCCTACCAAGGGTAGTAGAAGAGTGGATGTACCCAGGTTGATTGGGGAACCACTATAGATCCTTGTGTCTGTTGTGATTGTGTTTTTCTTTCTGTACTGTGCTGTGATTATTATTTTGCTTTTATACTCACCCAGTTACACATACACATATCATTATCTTAATTCCGCTATAAAATAAGTTAAAAACTTTTAATACTCTATTCACCCCCCCCCCCCTCCCCCCCTCTCTAGAGTAAATCTAAGATCTAAACCTCACTTTCACATACTATTGATTGGGAATGACATTCCGACCCTACAAGTTGTTAAGAACAACTTAGGGAACTGCTTTTCAATGAAAGTTTTGGGCGAAGAAACCTATATACTTGGTATTAAAATCTATAGAGATAGATCGAAGAAGTTGCTGGGTTTGACCCAGAGTACATACATTGACAAGGTGCTGAAACGGTTCAGCCTGCTTTAGTCCAAGAAGGGATTCTTACCCATGTCTCATGGTGTGAGTCTCTCTAAGGACCAAAGTCCTAAATCTTTAGAAGATAAGGACCGCATGAAGTTGATTTCATATGCCTCGGCAATTGGATCAATCATGTTTACAATGTTATGTACTCGACCCGGTGTCTCTTATGCCTTGAGCATGACAAGCAGGTATCAGTCTGATCCTGGTGATAGTCACTGGACAGCGGTCAAGAATATCTTAAAGTACTTGAGAAGGATTAAAGATGTATTCTTGGTGTATGGTGGAGAGGAAGAGCTCGTCGTAAAGGGTTACACAGATGCTAGCTTCCAGACTGATAGGGACGACTCAAAGTCTCAATCAGGTTTTGTATTTTGCCTTAATGGAGGAGCTGTAAGCTGGAAGAGTTCCAAGTAAGAGACAGTTGCCGATTCTACGATAGAAACCGAGTATATCGCTGCAGCAAATGCGGCAAAGGAGGCTGTATGGATTAGGAAATTCATCGGCGAGCTAGATGTAGTTCTTAGCATTGTTGATCCCGTAGTTCTCTACTGTGACAACAACGGTGCTATTGCCCAAGCTAAGGAACCTAGATCTCATCAGCGCTCCAAGCACATACTTTGGCGGTTCCATCTCATTCGAGAGATTGTCGATCGAGGAGATGTGAGCATATGCAGAGTACCGCCTGAAGAGAATATCGCGGATCCACTTACGAAGACTCTTGCACAGAGAAAGAATGATGGTCATACTATATCAATGGGTATTAGATACCTTAATGATCATCTCTAGTGGGAGACTTGTGGATTGTATTTTGTGTCGGTTGTCGTTCATGTGATGAATTGAATACTTTATATTTCTCTTTACATTTATGGCAAGTTATTTTATTATGTCAACTCTTTCTATATAATAGATTAATTAGCATAATAAATGCCCTTAGAATGTTTTCTTCCATAGGAATTCAAGTACGTGACTTGAATGTGAGGGCCTATGTTTATAAGAAGCTTCATTCTTAAATAGTCCCTGGTCGTGTATCATCTTAGAATCCAAGGGCAATGATGGTATATTTAGACAAGCATGTGCGTTGCCTTATGACCGGTTCTCACAGGTCATGATACTGTGATATCAAGTCATCACATGGGTACTTGTTAGTGAACAAGTTGTACTGGACATACCCACCATGAGACAACTATATGGATTGTTATATGAACGTGTCACAAGTAGATCTCATTTGGCAATGGTGTTTGTGGTTCTTTGATCTGTAGTCACAACATTCATCAAGTGAGGAAGAGCGTACTTTGAAGCCATCAAAAGTCTTCTGTGAAGAAGGTTGATGATAACAGTGGTGATTGGGTATGTTTCGATTCATTTGGGTGTTTGTGTGTGGACAGATATGGGATTTGTCCTCCTATATGACAGGAGTTACATCCATGGGCCCCTTGATGGAATTGTTGGAACATGATCTTCCGCATCTCCTAGGTTTGAGAATAACAAATCCTATGTGTATTTGATCTTGTGTGTTTAAGTGTGCAGGAAACAAAGTCCATATGACTCAAGGATGACATATGAAGGTTGCCCCCAAATATGAGCTATCAAATCCAACATGCACACTAGCACCGGCGGTAGCACCTAGCGCCCGGCGCTAACGATGATTAGCGCAATTTTGGCAGCACATATAAAAGGAGCTAGCGCCTGGCGGTAGCGGATAGCGCAGGCGGTAGCGCGGAGCACAGAAGGAAAGCGAGAAATGTTTCCTCGGATTGAAGATTCTCCCGCGCAGAATATGTCCTAATATGGGATAGCGCCGGCGGTAGCGCTAGCGCTGAGGCTATAAATTGGACCCCTCTTCTCTCGTTTCATACACACATCAGAGAGAGAGATTGAGTGCTCGAATTCCAGAGGCTGCCTTGGCCGAAAGTTGTTGTCTTACCAAAGTTCTGCGAATTTCTGAAGGAGAATCTCTTCACACCGGATCCAAACGACGTCCGCTTCTACAACGCTACAGCGGATCTTCGTCTCCAACTTCAGAAGTTCTTCAAGAGGGAGTTGATGCGATAGTTTCGGCAAGTGCACCGGTCGCGCAAGTAATAATAATGGGGAAAATCCCCGAGTGTCGGTCTCTTGAGGAACACAGTAAGGTGGAGTTAGGTTTCGAGGAAGGACTTGAGATCGAGGTCCTGCGGTAGGTGGAATGCGGATGAAAGGGGTTTTGGGTTTTGCAATAAAAGGAAATACTACACCTACTCCTATGCAATGCCGCTATGCAATGCTTCGATTGGCGGGATGGAGACTAGGTAGGCCTTGAGCGCGCTGCGTCGCAAGGGCGGATGAACGAGTAGGCAAGCGGAATGAGGGTCGCAAGCACCTCTTCGACAAGCACGCCACTAGCAATTGCTAGTGCGGCACCGGACACGGTGGTGGAGTGGAAAATCGATGGGGGCGCACATCATTAACACAAATGAACTAATTGATTCCATAAATATGAAATAAACAATACTAAACATGGTTCATAGCGTTCATCATCAAGATAAAGAGATTACAAACAAATACAACCACACAAGTAGAAGAAAAAGGTGAGAGATACGACCGAATCCGGAGTCTCGTTGTAGATTCACGGTAGGAAGCACCGGGGTGTCAATCCGCGTCCTAGCTCGGTCCCAACTGCGTCCGGGGTAGAGGAGGGCTGTCACACCTCCCAATGGACCCGTCTTCTCTAGCGATTTACCATCCGACCACGTCTAATGCGAAGAACTTCTTCCTTAGCGATCAAAATGAGTGTAGAATCCCTTCCTTTAAGCCCTTGGATGATGGAGGAGGCCTAGGGGGTGAAAAACCTCTGGAAATGGCGAAAACGGCGGACTGAACGGAGTTCCCCTCTGTAATCCCGACCTAATTCGCGAGCAGGGCATTAAATAGGCGCTGAATTAAACAGTGCGCACGGTCATTGGCGCACGACCAGTGGTCGTGCGCACTAGAATTCTGTGATTGTGCGCCTGACTGGACGGAGCCTGCAAGAGAAGAAATTTATAAAATATAATGTTCGCACGACCAGTGGCGCACGACCGGTGGTCGTGCGCACTATCGTCGGTGGTCGTGCGCACTGGTCGAGACAGAACTCATAAAATTAATGATAAGTGCGCACGAACAGTGGCGCACGACCGGTGGTCGTGCGCACTATCGTAGGTGGTCGTGCGCACTACACCAAACAGAACTCATGAAAAAAGGGTTAAGTGCACACGATCAGTGGCGCACGACCAGTGGTCGTGCGCAATAGAACTGGTGATCGTGCGCAGTGTTCCTGTGCAGAATTGCACCGGGAACACCTGCACGACCCCTATTCCAGCACAACCACAAATCCAGCCACTACAAGTGGCACCTAACAGCGCATAAAAACTACTAATGAAGATAAGCATGAAATCACACCAAAGTGGGCCTAGAAGTGCACCTAGCATGGAATATCAAATATAAACTATAACAGGGCTAAAGTGCGGTGAAATGACTGAATAACGGCCCAGATGAGTCCATAAAGGTGTATATGATCAGGACTCATCACACCCCCAGACTTAACTGTTTGCGCGTCCCGAGCAAACGAATCCGGCGGAGTGTGAAAACGATAGTTAACATAGAGAATTACACAAAGGAGTACGGTGCGAAGTAACATACGCATGTGAGTAGAGATTCTAGTAGAAGGAGATTCTAACTATACTAACTAATTTACATAAGTATTAAAGCGTAAGTAGAGATTTAGTTATACTCAGTTGGTTAATTATGAAGAATTTGAACGATCATGCCTGGTATGAAAGTGACAAGACACTGAGGCGGGTGTTGCAAACGATCGGGGCTTAGGAATAACTCCGCTGAAATCCATCAACGTCGTGAACCATACGCTCGCCCGGTCACACTCTCTCCACGGCGCTAGCAAACTCGCAAGTCAAATCAGTAGGGCTTTTAGGATTAAGATGGGGCTTAAGTTACGGTATGGTATTCAAATTTAAACACAATGGCTACGCAACCCAAGTGAGCTAACGGAACGCTGCACCACACAAGACCAACAAACTATGCTCGTGTGACACACCCCCAGACTTATCATGAAAACTAGGTGTGCACACGGCCTACTTCACAAATACCAACAGATTTTCTATTTAGCTCGGAAGGATTTCTTTTCAATATACTCTCTTTTTTAGATTTTTTTTTCTTTTAACACACTTCACTTCTATTACGTATCCTCCGGTTGGTTCAAAATCAGCAAATGGACTTTATTTCCCCTTCATATCACAACAATTCCAAACATCACACAAATTGAGACTTATGAGCGCAGTTAACAGCAATTTGGTTGCGGGTGTATGATAAGCTTCAGGCTTTGGTGGATGAAGAGGAGCTGAACAAAGGAGTGGTAGGCACAAATTTGGCTTGCAAAGGTGAGCGAAAAGGACATGGAATAACAAAGCTCAAACTAGCCAAAAGGTGGCCTACATCATGTTTAACTCGACGAGTCGCTCTCACCCATGCTTCGAGAGTCGCTTGGGGCAAGTTCTTAACCCACGAGAAAGGTAAACCTTCCTCCCGACTCGAGCAACACACGACTAGTACTCGTACACACACTACACCGGGTTATCGTCAATTTCATTCAAATTCACCACTTGAGTATAACAAATCTAAATTTACGCAGAAATACTAAACATAAATTAGATGCAAAGAGACAATCTAGTTCTACTCAAATTCTACCACGTCATGCGAAGTGACTAGAACACCACACGAGTCAACATCGCACTCCAAATAATAATTCCTAAGTTAACAACCTATTTCTCATCCCAACCAAAATAGTTTAACCGGAACAACAACAAAAAGATAAGTGCGCACTCAAGTGGGTGAAGTGGTGTGAGAAGTATGAAAACAATGATAAGGATAAGGATAAATAAGAAACAAACTTCTAGTATGCAGTGCAACTCGTGCACAGTGGATGACACATACGCTCCCCCAGACTTAGTCTAAACAATACATCGAGAAATTGGAAGCTAAAAGAGGGGAGGAGGTGTTACCCAATGCTCAGAATTGAGCATACCAGACGATTGGCGTTTACGATCAAGAGCAGTCCGCAACACCCGCCATCACAAGGAACAAAGGCCACCTGAAAGTGACACACTAGAAACAGCAAAAATAATAAAAACTGAACTAAACATGTGAGAGCACTAATGATCAAGAAATCTGGGTTATCACCCATGGAAGTGAACCTGTTCCTGCAATTAAAATTAAGCACTCGCACACATAATAAAGGGAACAAATTATGCTGAATTCATAAAACTATGCCCAGAAGAGCATCCAAAAGCAAAATGTTATTATTACAGTTAACAAAAGAGAAAAAGTTCGAGCGACTCAACAAAAGACCGAAACAGCAGCAAAAAAAAAGAACAAGGCTTTAGAATAGCTCGCACACAGGGAGAAAGATCACTCGTCGTCGCTGTCGCTATCTAGAACAACAACGGACGGCGGAGGTCTGGAAGATGATGCGGCCCGACCAGGAGGTGGGGGAATATTTAGTCCTCCCCGCAATGCTTGCTGATATACAAAATCCGTCAGCCAATACTGGTTCGCTTCCAAATCGGAGAGGCGTTGATTGAAACTTGGGACCTCCGGCGCTCTTGAAGAACTGCCCTCCTCCTTGGCTCTCCACTCCTGCTGAAATGAATGACTCCGCGGCTGCGGAAGGGCTATCTCTCGGCGAGTAGTCGGCGGCTCAACCGGCTCTCCTTGCTCCTCGTCGCCTTGCCTCTCCCTAGGCGCATCTCCCGGCATCACGACCACAAAGCGTCTACTATTCTTCTTCCCCACGACCCGCAGTAAATGAAAACTCACCATGGTGGCCCGAGTGATGAAGGAGGGCGCAGTCACCTGCACCATCGGAGGCAGATGACTCCAAACCCCCAGGCTTTTTGCAATGCGGGTAATATAGTAGACACCACCAATGGCACCAGTGAGACCGCAGGTGGCCTCGTGATGGAAGAAGAAAGCTAGCATGTAGCCAAGATGCAAGGGCTGCCGGAATTCCATACTATAAAGGGAGATCAAATCTTGCCACCCCACCACGTTCTGACTGAGGGCACGGGCGACAAGGGAGTGGTTAAGGACATGCTGCAGGAATCGGAGAGCAGGCGCGACGATCCAGGTAGATTTGCTTTTCCTGGCAACATACTCTTCATCACGACCCGTGAGAGCACAGCACGCAGCACGCGGGGTGACGCCGTCAGGGAAGGAGACATTCAAATCCAGAAAAGCAATCGCCGCAGCCTCGGCTTCTGTGTAGAGGCCAGCGTGCACCGCCAACTCTGACAAGGATAGAGTGAAGACTTTGCCCATCATTCGGAAAGAGCACTTTCCTGGACGTTGACCGGAGGGCAACACATCCCACTCAAACGTTGCAAGAAACTCCAAGGTAAGCTCCCGATAGCCGAGGTCATTGCACTCAAACACCCCACTCCAGTGATCGAATGAATAGCGTTGGCGGACGGCATCCCCCAACTCCCCATTGTCGCCGATAGAATTTAACTCATTCCAATCCACTAGACGCTGTGATAGGAATGGCTTCTCCTTGAGAGAGTTGAATCGCCGCGTGTGCGAATCCTTAGAAAAGGTAGCCATCCGAGCAAGGATCTGAGCAGGAGAGGCAGAAGGGCGGTCGGAGCGTTGGTAGACGTTTTGGCGATCTCTAGAGCTCATGGTGGTAGGAGGGCAAGGGAAAGAGGAGAATCGGAAGTGGGCTCACCGGAAGGAAGAAGGGCGCACGATCGGCGGCAACCCAGCGGAAATGGCACACGGACGACGAAAAACGAGAACCCTAGAATGTGCGCATAAGGCTCAGGCGGACGGGCTTTTTATAAAAATCTGGGCCGATCGCATGACCAGTGGTCGTGCGCGATAAGTAGTGTGCACGACCAGTGATCGTGCGCCCTAGGAATTTTCCAGGCGGCCAAAATTTTAGTAAAAACTCCATCCACCGTGCAGTTTACGCACAACCAGGAATCAGCACAAGCAGCGAGACATTCACAGCCTTAACAATAACCTAACTAAACTAGACGAAATAAAAGTTCAGGAAAAAGAAAGATAACTACTGGGGTTACTGTCATCCCAGCACGACTTATTTGAAAACATAAAGGTTCTAGCTAATGGGCCTATGGAAGAGAAAATGCACAGGTAACTGCTCCAATATCCGTTTCGATTGCGGGTACCGATGCGGTGATAGAACAGCCACCCCTCTACCTAAATAAAGATACCTGCTCCTCACAGGTAGAGGGTAGAGAATGTAAGAAAAGGAGGAGGCATGATCCTCACTCATCTCACAAAACACATCCTTGCCTAGCAAGGTATCGTCAACAGCAAGGTGGCAGGAGGAGAAGGCAATGAGTGGAGCTTCCTCTACGGAGGGGGAATAAACCTCCTCACATGAGAGGATGCTCTCATCATTGACTTGAGCAAAAAGCTCCAAGTCCTCCTGAAGTACCTGTGAAGATTCAACCTGCACAGACTCAGATGAAGGAAGGGGATCAAGAAATAAATAAGGCGAAGAACATAAATAATCGTCAATCGGGGGAGTGATCCCGGTCTCACTCCCATCAAGTTGGGGAAGTAAAATAATGTTAGCATCGTCATCAATGCTACAAGATTCGGCGGGATCAACGGTGGCCAGGCTTAGGATTTGGACTTCCTCCACCGGTGTTGAGGAAAACTCCTCTTCACCTAGAAGGTTGTCCTCCTCCATAGGAGTAGGCACAACACTCAGATCACCCACCTCATCCTGCGACACATCATCAACAATGTCGTCGGAGACGAGAATAGTATGCACAAAAGGGGGAAGAATCAAATCCACTAGAGGTGGTGGATGCACATGGAGAATAGGCTCAGCAATGTCGGTGCATAGATCAGCCGCACATCCAGTGGCCGTGTCCATGCCATACCCTTCAAGATGTGAAGGTGACAAAGACACATAACCGGATGTTGAAGGTGTGCCGCCAGAGTTAGGAGTTGGGACGATCCGGATATCCGGCTCGTCATCCTCGTCCAATTGACGAAGATACTCGGCACAGTCCTTCAAGACATGATCAGTGCTCCAACAAAATCGGCACTGCCTTGCGGGCTTCTTTGGCACAGCGGGGGCTGGAGCCGAAAAGAAGTATGACGGTAAAGGCTCAGCAGAGTAGCCATAAGACTTACGCGCACCGTATGGAGTACCAGACGAAGTCGGTGCTCCATATGCTGGGCTAGAAGAATTATGCCTACTATTCTCCGTAGGGCATTCATCACTAGAGTGGGAGGTATCTCTACACCAACGGCAACGGATATTGAGATGTGCCCACATAGTGCAGAGATAAAACGATTCAAAATAAAGATCCATTGTGCAGAATACTACACCAAACAAAAATTACTAAAGCAACCTAATATAAAACAAGAAAATGGAATAAAAAGAGCAGAAATAAAATAAAAGATGCAATAAACAAATGGAAGGGCTTTTCTCTCAGGTTCTCCCTCTCCAGAAAACTCACACGACTGTGTTCCCCGGCAACGGCGCCAAAAACTTGATGCGATAGTTTCGGCAAGTGCACCGGTCGCGCAAGTAATAATAATGGGGAAAATCCCCGAGTGTCGGTCTCTTGAGGAACACAGTAAGGTGGAGTTAGGTTTCGAGGAAGGACTTGAGATCGAAGTCCTGTGGTAGGTGGAATGCGGACGAAAGGGGTTTTGGGTTTTGCAATAAAAGGAAATACTACACCTACTCCTATGCAATGCCGCTATACAATGCTTCGATTGGCGGGATGGAGACTAGGCAGGCCTTGAGCGCGCTGCGTCGCAAGGGCGGATGAACGAGTAGGCAAGCGGAATGAGGGTCGCAAGCACCTCTTCGACAAGCACGCCACTAGCAATTGCTAGTGCGGCACCGGACACGGTGGTGGAGTGGAAAATCGATGGGGGCGCACATCATTAACACAAATGAACTAATTGATTCCATAAATATGAAATAAACAATACTAAACATGGTTCATAGCGTTCATCATCAAGATAAAGAGATTACAAACAAATACAACCACACAAGTAGAAGAAAAAGGTGAGAGGTACGACCGAATCCGGAGTCTCGTTGTAGATTCACGGTAGGAAGAACCGGGGTGTCAATCCGCGTCCTAGCTCGGTCCCAACTGCGTCCGGGGTAGAGGAGGGCTGTCACACCTCCCAATGGACCCGTCTTCTCCAGCGATTTACCATTCGGCCACGTCTAATGCGAAGAACTTCTTCCTTAGCGATCAAAATGAGTGTAGAATCCCTTCCTTTAAGCCCTTGGATGATGGAGGAGGCCTAGGGGGTGAAAAACCTCTGGAAATGGCGAAAACGACGGACTGAACGGAGTTCCCCTCTGTAATCCCGACCTAATTCGCGAGCAGGGCATTAAATAGGCGTTGAATTAAACAGTGCGCACGGTCATTGGCGCACGACCAGTGGTCGTGCGCACTAGAATTCTGTGATCGTGCGCCTGACTGGACGGAGCCTGCAAGAGAAGAAATTTATAAAATATAATGTTCGCACGACCAGTGGCGCACGACCGGTGGTCGTGCGCACTATCGTCGGTGGTCGTGCGCACTATCGTCGGTGGTCGTGCGCACTATCGTCGGTGGTCGTGCGCACTGGTCGAGACAGAACTCATAAAATTAATGATAAGTGTGCACGAACAGTGGCGCACGACCGGTGGTCGTGCGCACTATCGTAGGTGGTCGTGCGCACTACACCAAACAGAACTCATGAAAAAAGGGTTAAGTGCACACGATCAGTGGCGCACGACCAGTGGTCGTGCGCAATAGAACCGGTGATCGTGCGCAGTGTTCCTGTGCAGAATTGCACCGGGAACACCTGCACGACCCCTATTCCAGCACAACCACGAATCCAGCCACTGCAAGTAGCACCTAACAGCGCATAAAAACTACTAATGAAGATAAGCATGAAATCACACCAAAGTGGGCCTAGAAGTGCACCTAACATGGAATATCAAATATAAACTATAACAGGGCTAAAGTGCGGTGAAATGACTGAATAACGGCCCAGATGAGTCCATAAAGGTGTATATGATCAGGACTCATCAGGAGTTGTTATTATCATCATTTCATATTTCTTGTAAACGGTTAGAGAATTCGCCTAGTATTGGCGACTAGGTCTGGGTAGGACTTAGGGCAGAAATTTGCCTCGTGTTGGCGACTAGATTGAGGTTAGGTCTAGGGGGTGCTCAAGGCCATATCCGGGGTTGGATTGTCTAGAGCGGCTTGAGGCCGAATCCGAGGAAGGATAGGCTAGGGTCACCTGTTCATGGGGATGCGAGTCGGGATAGAAAACAAATCGAGTTTATTATTATTCGCCACAGATTTCTAGCGTTATAGAAATCAACTTTTGTAAAACCTTATTTCATATTAATAAAGCATGTCTCTATTTGATTTTACTTAGTTTGTTTTATTATCTCATCATCTTTATCGCATATTATTGTAAATATCTTAAAATATAAAGAAAAGTTTTTAAAACCCTTATTCACCCCCCCCCCCCTCTAAGGGCGCCTACCGATCCAACAAGTGGTATCAGAGCGATTTTATTCCAATCGGATTAACAACCGGGAATAATGGCATCTCATGATCTTGCTTTTCCAAAGGGTCAGGGTGTTAGTAGACCACCTCTTTTTACTGGGTCAGATTTCAACTACTGGAAAAATAAGATGATGTGTTTTCTTATGACTATGGATGTAGAAGTGTGGAATATGGTAGAAGTCCGATACTATCCTCCTACAATTGTAGTAGGAGATGCTACGATTCAAAAACCAAAGGATAGATGGGACGACAACGATAAACTTAGATGCAAAAATAATGCAAAGACAATGAATGCTTTATATTGTGCTTTAAACCGAACTAAATTTAATAGAATTTCTGCTTGTATAAGTGCTTATGATATTTGGAATCAATTAGAAGTTACTCATGAAGGTACATCGCAGGTAAAAGATGCAAAACTATTCCAACTGGAATCGGTATATGAAAAATTCAGGATGAATGCTGAAGAGGACATCAACTCGATGTACACACACTTCACCAAGATCGTCAACGCCTCAAAAACACTTGGAAAGATCTACTCTGACGGGGACTTGGTCAGGAAAATTCTTCGCTCTCTACCTCCAAGGTTCAATCCAAAGGTGACGACCATCTCGGAGTCACACAACTTAAGAACGCTCCAGATTGAAAAACTTATTGGGAATCTCAAAACCCATGAGGTAGAACTCCAGATTCAACACGATGAATACAACAAGGAGCCAAAGAAAAAGGCGTTGGATCTAAAGTCAAAGAAGGAGAGCATCTAAGATGATGTTGAAGATGAAGAAGGTCTCCTGGTGAAGAACTTCAGGAAGTTTATTAGAAATCTGGAAAGAAGGAACACCTTCCGGAAGTTCTTCCAAAAAGATGCTCGACAAAAAGGATCTTCTTCCTCATCAAAGAAAGAAAGAGGTAGTGAAGACGAGGATGAAAGAGCACCACCGGGGTGCTACCACTGCAGAAAGACCGGGAACATTTGGAGCCAGTGCCCAAAGTATCAAAAAGAGCAAAAAGAACGATACAAAGCAAAGGAGAAAAAGAAAGTATTGAAAGCCGCAACTTGGGATGATTCTTCCTCTGAAGAATCAAGAGAATCTGAGTCAAGCAACGAGGAGGAAGCAAACTTGTGATTAATGGAAAAAAGCGATGATGACGACACCAGTGTTCTTAGCGACACTGAGGTAACTCCTCCCTCCTTCGAAGAACTCTATGATGAATTTGTTCAAACTTGCAAAGCCTATGATAAAAGTGTAGAAGATAATATTCTTTTAAATCGTGAAAATGAATCAATCATAAAAGAAAATCATAAACTTACTAAAAAATTAATCTCCCTTGAAAAGAGAAATGTTTCATGTGAAGAGTGTGAGCACTCCTTATGCAAAACAAAAGAACTTGAAGTTTCTCTTTCTAAGGCCCTCTTACAAATCAAAACTATTGCAAAAGAAAAGGGGGACTTAGAAAGAAAACTAAAAACCTCTCTCTTACAAATTGAAAATAACAAAAAGGGATTTGAAAATAAATGTGTTATGATTGTTCAAGAAAATACATCTCTTAAAAAATAAAATCATGTCCTCAATGTGGCCATAAAAAAATTCGGGATAGGCCAAAAATCCCTGGATATGCTTTTGGGAAACCAATGTTTTGGTTGTGCAAAGTTTGGGCTCGGTTATCAAAGTGAGCCCTACCGCCCGACGCTAGCCGCTAACGCCAGCGGTAGCTCAATAATTAAAAAATCTCTAATTTTTACTAAAAATCAAACATCATCCAGCAAGAGCAAGAGAGAAATTCAGAAAAAGGTCTCAACCCCCTTTATTGCTTGTGTAAACTGTCTTAAGTTTGGACACACATCTAGCTCTTGCAGGAATTTAAAACAACGATCTTTAAAACAAATTTGTGTACCTAAGAAATCCACTTACTCTATGGGTGGTAACTCTTGAGTATCCGGATCTTTACTCTCATCTTCTTTCTAGATTTGTAGGAAGGCTAGGGAAACTGAGGGCGTGTGGTACTTGGACTCAGGCTGCTCCAAGCACATGATGGGCAACAAAGCAAAATTCCTTAGCCTAGAAAAAAAGAAAGGAGGGATCGTATCGTTTGGTGATAACGGTAAAGGACGGATCATGGGAGTAGGTACAGTGGATAACGAATCCTTTCTTATCTCAAATGTTCTTTATATAAAAGCATTAAAACATAACTTAATATCTATAAGCCAACTATGTGATAAAGGATTAGATGTCCTATTTGAATCATCCACTAATCTTTGCAAAATAGTTAATCCTAAATCAAAAGATGTGTTACTAATTGCACCTAGAATTCACAATGTTTACATAGTTTCGTTTCATGATCTTTCCAAATCATCTATAAAATGTTTTATAACCAAAAATGATGAATTAGAACTATGGCATAGACGTTTAGGTCACGCTAGTACAAAGCTCATTTTAAAAGTAGCAAATAGAAATTTGCTTAGAGGACTGCCTAAACTGAATGGAAATTTATCTTCATTAAGTTCTCCATGCCAAAAAGGAAAATTTACAAAATCCTCTTTTAAAAGCAAAAACGAAATTTCTACTTCAAAACCATTGCAGTTAATTCATATGGATCTTTTTGGTCCCGTTAACACCGCAAGTCTTGGTGGTAAAATATATACCTTCGTTTTAATTGATGATTTCTCGAGATATTGTTGGACTTTATTTCTCTCTTCCAAATCTGATGCATTTTGCGAATTCTCAAAATAATGAACTCGTATTCAAAATGAACTAGATTTAAAAATAAATGCATTCGCTCAGATCATGGAGGAGAATTTGAAAATGAAAATTTTAAATCTTTTTGTGAAATGTTAGGTATAAAGCATGAGTTCTCCGCTCCACGCACACCTCAACAAAACGGTGTTGTAGAAAGAAAGAATAGGACAATCCAAGAACTAGCACGCACTATGTTATCTGAATATAAATTACCTAAGTCCTTTTGGGCCGAAGGCGTAAGCACATCATGCTATGTAATGAATAGAGTCATGCTTCGCCCTTCTCTAAATCTTACACCGTATGAACTCTCTAAATCGTACACTGTATGAACTATATTATCAAAAGAAACCTAACGTATCATATTTTAAAGTATTTGGTTGCAAATATTTTATTCTAAATACAAAAGACTCCTTAGGAAAATTTGATGAAAAATGTGATGAAGGAATATTTCTTGGATACTCTTCAACTAGTAAAGCATATAGAATATTTAACAAAAGAACAAGTAAGGTTGAAGAGTCTATTAATGTAAAATTTGATGAATTTATTGCTTGTGTAGAAAGGATTCCTACAGGTACAAATAATGAACCCTTGCCATCTTTGGAGCACGACGAAGAGGACCTTTCCAAACAAGAGGAATAGAAGGCCAGGGAAGATGAATATGTGCCCCCAAGCGTCTTGAACTTCTCAAAAAATCATCCAAAAGAGCTATTCATTGGGGAACCATCTATTGGGGTAAGAACTCGATCCTCGCTTCATGAAACATTTTCAAATATATGCTTCGTTTCCGAAATTGAACCTAAAAATGTTTCAACCGCTTTAAATGACGAATTTTGGTTTTTGGCTATGAATGAAGAGTTAAATCAATTTGAAGGAAATAATGTTTGGAACCTAGTAGAACGCCCATCTAATCACCCTGTTGTTGGTGTAAAATGGATCTTTAAATATAAATTAGATGGTGAATCTAGGATTACAAGAAATAATGCTCGCTTAGTCGCTCAAGGTTTTTCTCAAATCGAGGGGGTAGATTTTGAAGAAACTTTTGCACCCGTTGCTCGCCTAGAATCTATACGAATATTTTTGGCATTTGCGAGTTTTAAAAAGATAAAATTATTTCAAATGGATGTTAAAAGTGCTTTCTTAAATGGGTTTATAAAAGAAGAAGTTTATGTAGAATAACCCCCCGGTTTTATAAATGAAAATTTTCCAAATCATGTTTACAAAATAGAAAAAACGCTTTATGGATTAAAACAAGCGCCCCGTGCATGGTATGATAGACTTACATCTTTTTTGTTAAAGCACAGTTATGTTATGGGAAGTGCCGACAACACACTCTTCATTAAGCACAATAATAACGATCTAATTATTTTACAAATATATGTTGATGTTATCATCTTTGGAGCCACTAATGAAGAGTTGTGTAATGAAGTAGTCTTAGTAATGAAAAATGAATTTGAAATGAGTCTTGTAGGAGAACTATCATATTTTCTTGGTTTTCAAATCTCACAATGAACTGATGGTATCTTTATTTGCCAAACAAAATATGTTCACGATATGCTTAAGCGATTTGGATTTGAAAATCTTAAAACAAGCTTCTACTCCTATGGGTGCTTCTTTAAAACTAGGAAAAGATAAATCTGGAATTTCCATTGATCAAAGGTTATATAGAGGAATGATAGTATCTCTTCTTTACTTAAGTGCATCTAAACTAGATATAATGTTTGTTGTGTGTCTATGTGCTCGCTTTCAAGCCAATCCAAAAGAATCTCATTTAAAGCGGTAAAACATATTTTTCATTATCTATTAGGGTCATCTAAATTAGGATTATGGTACCCACACAATGATTCATTTACACTTCACGGCTATTCTGATTTGGATTACGCCGGTTGTTCACTAGCTCGAAAAAGCACTTGCGGTACTTGTCACTTTTTAGGACCCTCATTAGTTGCATGGTCTAGTAGGAAACAATCTTCGGTTGCTCTCTCCACCACGGAGGCCGAATACATTGCACTTGGTAGTTGTTGTGCACAAGCGTTATGGATGAGCCAAACTCTAGAGGATTTTGGATTTCATCTCAAAAACATTGATCTAAAATGTGACAACAAAAGTGTCATAGGCCTTACATATAATTTCGTACATCACTCTAGATCAAAACACATAGATGTTCGCCATCATTTCATTAGGGATCACATTAAGAAAGAGCATGTAAAAGTAAGTTTCATTGGTACGGACTCACAACTCGCTGACATATTCACTAAATCTCTTCCTGATGCACGATTTAGATTACTACGACTTGAGTTAGGTGTCCTAGATCTTTCAAATTAAAAACACAATTTTTTATGCAATTATAACCATCTAAAACATCTCCTAAAATTCTGAAATTTCTGTATGAAACTACTATTGGGACACTTAATCAAAATCAACAATTAAAATTTTCAAAATCATTAAAAATCGTGTACTATTTTCCGCGCTAGCGCTAACGCCAGCGCTAGCTCGAGTGTCTGATTTTCTGTATTTTTTAAAATTTGAAAAATCATTAAAAAGATATTATACTATATGCACTACTTAGTTTTGCACTTTTGCTTATATTTTATTTTTGAAAAATCAAAATACAAAAATACAAAAGCCAAATTACAAAAAATATGTTTTTGCTTTCGTGTATTTGGTCCTTTGTTTAAAGTCTATTTTTAAAATGCAAAAATCAAATACAAAAATATATAACATAAAAACTATCAAAAAACAGTATGGACTTTCTCGTGAAAATCAAGCATGATTTGATCTATTATTTAGAACTTCTATAATGTTGCAATTTATTTTTTCAAGCTACTTTGAACATTGCTTTTATCATGCTTTGATATATCTATTAATGTGTGCATCAATTATAATTATAAAAGTTGTGTAGAACTAAGCTTAGCATGCCTCTAAGTATAAGTAAATGTTTTATGATTGATAATGATATTAATTCACTCACTTATTTTGGCTTTGTATACTTATGTTTTTAATCTAGGGATGCTTGCTAATGAATTGTAATTGTACAATAAATTAAAACTGCACAAGTATCTTACCTACACTACATTTATTTGCACTTTTAAATATTAAGAAAAGTGGTTGTAATTTCATAATTTAAATTGTTTGCAAAACAAGTGTAATTGGAGAACTTTGTACAAAACAACATTCATGAAAAAAAATTGACAAAGTTACCTCCACCAAGCATTACTTGAACCTCCTGATAAGTCTTAATAAGCGTTGTGAGGTTGAGCACCTTGGAAAGATTAGTAAAGTGTCTTGTGCAAACTTTTCATTTTTAAAAATAAAACCACTTATTCTTAAGTACACCGGATCACAACAAAAACAATCAACATTGAAAAATAAAATTGTGTGATCCCCCAAGCACTACTTTGCACCCTGATAAGTCTTAATGAGCACTGTGTGTGCAAAGCACCTTGATTGTTGTACATTTTTTCTTTGTGCATAAAAGTGTGTGGAAGTAAAATTATTTATGTTTTATTGTGCACTTTACTCTACATCTGTCTTATATTTTTGGTTAAATCATTTGTTCACTCTATTCAAAATACACTTATGTGCACATCATTATCTTCCATAACACTTCTTCTCATGAGAATTGGATCCTAATGCTATTCTATACTCTCTTTATATATATAATATGCACTAGATAACCTAGCATGTTTTCTACAATGTTTGGTATGTTTTGAATTTATGAATAAAAATAACATTGTGGTAATATCTTTTTGATAACAATATTTCATACTTGGTTATTGCTTTTGTCCAACTTTAAAGATTTTCGATGAAACATGATTTACAAAAACATTCTTTTTATACACTCATATATTTTTTTTATTATCAAAAGATGTTTGTTGTATTTCTATATAGTCTTCGGCTTCATTACCATTTAATTGTTTACCTTGTGTTCTCTTTATGCTCATCTCAAGTCTTAAATCTCAAAATTATTTTTTACAAAGTGGTAGGCTTGCTTGGTAAACTTTATATTGGTTGCTATAACATGAATATTTTTTTATGCAAAAAAAACTCTGATATATTTCTATGAAAATATTGTAATGTTAAAAGCTCGATCATGACTTATCATTTCATTTACTCTAAAAGCTCGATCTTGCCTTATCTTCTTATCAAAAGTCCTTTTTATGTCTATTGCTTCCTTAGCCCACTTTTGCTAACAACAAAAGGGGGAGAACTATTATGATAAATAATATTTGCTATCAATTGGGAAAATCAACATAATTAATTCATAAGGGGATAGCCTACATTTAAAGGGAGCATTCACATAGGGGGAGCATGTTTTTAGGGGGAGCAACTTTAAATACTAAAATTGATAATTATCCTAAGTCATCACTCTCACACACACACAAGTAGTTTATCATGCTTATATATATTAATGCTCTGATTTATCATTAATGGATTTGTTATTATCAAAAGGGGGAGTTTGTTGAAACATGATCTTTCGCATCTCCTAGGTTTGAGAATAACAAATCCTATATGTATTTGATCTTGTGTGTTTAAGTGTGCAGGAAACAAAGTCCATATGACTCAAGGATGATATATGAAGGTTCCCCCCAAATATGAGCCATCAAATCCAATATGCCCACTAGCGCCGGCGGTAGCACCTAGCGCTCGACGCTAGCAATGATTAGCGCAATTCCGACAGCATATATAGAAGGAGCTAGTGCAGGCGGTAGCGCAGGCGGTAGCGCGGAGCACAGAAGGCAAGCGAGAAATGTTTCCTCGGATTGAAGATTCTCCCGCACAGAATATGTCCTAATATGGGATAGCGTCGGCGGTAGCACTAGCGCTGAGGCTATAAATAGGACCCCTCTTCTCTTGTTTCATAGACACATCAGAGAGAGAGATTGAGTGCTAGAATTTCAGAGGCTGCCTTGGCCGAAAGTTGATGTCTTACCAAAGTTCTGCGAATTTCTGAAGGAGAATCTCTTCACGCCGGATCCAAACGACGTCCGCTTCTACAACGCTTATTCTACAACGGATCTTCACCTCCAACTTCAGAAGTTCTTCAAGAGGGAGTTGTTATTATTATCATTTCATATTTCTTGTAAACGGTTAGAGAATTCGCCTAGTATTGGCGACTAGGTCTGGGTAGGACTTAGGGCAGAAATTCGCCTCGTGTTGGCGACTAGATCAAGGTTAGGTCTAGGGGGTGATCAAGGCCATATCCGGGGTTGGATTGGCTAGAGCGGCTTGAGGCTGAATCCGGGGAAGGATAGGCTAGGGCCACCTGTTCGTGGGGATGCGAGTCGGGATAGAAAACAAATAGAGTTTATTATTATTCGCCACAGATTTCTAGCGTTATAGAAATCAACTTTTGTAAGACCTTATTTCATATTAATAAAGAATGTCTATATTTGATTTTACTTAGTTTGTTTTATTATCTCATCATCTCTATCGCATATTATTTTAAATATCTTAAAATATAAAGAAAAGTTTTTAAAACCCTTATTCACCCCTCCCCCTAAGGGCGCCTACCGATCCAACAGGAATGAGACTGAGAAATGCATGGCCATGCTTGGTTGATTCAATATGTGATATTGAGCTCACTAATTTCTGACAGTTTATTCTAGATCGAGAAACTAGGATTGAACAATTATGAGGGCGACATGGTCCATGCCTCTTGTTCTATTCGGATGTACTGACAAAGGGACATGACATCACTGGAACATTGGCCAGAATAGGCTTATTGAGTTATGAACTCTTATTGCTAGGGTAGCAATGATGTATTGCTAGATGCCACTCATTTTTTGTGAGACTTTTGTTGATACTTTGTGATCAAGTGGGAGACTATAAGTATTTCCAAGGTGATCTCAAAGCAATCAAGCAGTTAGTCTCACTGCCAACGCAATATGAGCCTATGGGGTCACACACAAGAGTGTTTGGAGAAGTTGTAGGAAGTATTGTGTTGGCCTTGCTCATATTGGATATGAGTGAAGGACCAATCCTATGACTCACTGGAGTTAAGTCAAATAGGCTAAATGTTGAATAATGTCGTCTTGATTGTCAAGATGATGTTTTGGTATTCAAGATGATATCATTGAGATCGTCTCAACGATATACATGTCTTCTCGACGATATATATTTCTTCTCGACGATATATATGTCTTCTCGACGTTACATGTTATCTCGACGATATCGTTAGATCGTCTCGACGATATTGTGAGATCGTCTCGACGATATTAGTGATCAAGATGATATTATCGAGATCGTCTCGACAATATTAGTGATCACGACGATACTGACTAAATACTCCAATTAAAGGCTGGGGTCTGTGGATATCTTAATTTATGCCCTGGGTATAAATAGGGCAGCGATTAGGTTTTCACTAATCGATCGATCGTTCTTCCTTTTGAGATAGAGGAGGAACTGTTCCGCTAGGTTTTTGCGAGATCCAGTCCGGCGTCGCCGCCTCTCCCTTGCTCGGATCTAGTAATCTGTGGGAGACGTTGAGGGCACTTCTTCTCCGACCACCCAGACCTTGTTGGACAAACCGTTTGGGGTTCTCCTTCGCTCGTGTGGACTACTATAGAGGCACGAATATACTTTCTGTGCTAGGAACTCAACCGCACGATTTCTGGATCTGCCATTGGAGCACCTTGGTTGAGTATCAACTCAATCCCTCTCAGGAATATTGCAATGTGTTGCTTTAATTTATTTCTTGATTCATGAAATCGCAAGATCCGAAACTCTTTTGGGTTGTTCTTGTTTGTTTCTTTCCGCTGCGCACATATGATGTGTCTTTGTAGAAAACCCCAACAATTGTGTCGTTGAATATGTATGAATATATGCGAAATCGGTGATGCTACTAAAGCTTGAATCTACCCTAAATCCGAGCTATATGAAAAAAACAACCATTAACTTCATTTCCACCACAAGTTTCAACTATGTCGCACCTCGAGACTCATGGAGAAGGACCATAGAGACCCACCCTTTGTGATCCACGACCACCCCGAGCACGACTAAGCTTGGGTGGTCTCCAGTCGATGGAAAAATGAGGGAATGGAGGAAGAACATCTAACAAATGAGAACCTAAGATCTAAGCTTGTAAGAAGTGGAGGAACTACTCACTGAGAGTCCAAACAAGTGTCTTGATTGCCGCAGAGGTGGCATTCACAAGTTACTCCCATCAATTGCCGGGTCTCATCGAACATGCCAAATCTCGTCGAATGTTGTCGGATCTCGTCGGATTTGTTGATATGAGACTGTTGGCGGAAATTTGGTGTTTGACCAAAGTCAAATGTCATTTATATATTATATATATTATATATATAATTATATATAAAGGTGTGGTGGCAGGAAAAATTAATGGCGTGAAGAATGGATGCATGCATTAATTGTAGGGATAGGTGGCTTGCCCCCATTGGATTGGCAAACTCTATAAAAGGGCATGAATGAGCAGCGCGTGAATATGTAATTGAGAAGAGAGAGAACGTGGAGCAGTTTCACGTGAAATAGCAGACAGAAATTTGTGATCTCCGCAAACAGAAGTTGCGGATAGCAGCCCAGGCAAGTTGCGGACAACAGTCCGGCGGTCTCCTATTAGCGAACTCCCTAACGCAAAGGACAGTTTCTTGAGGTCACCTTTTGGCGAACTGAAACTGTGTTCATCGGTCACCATTAAGAAGTTGCGAAATCCTTGGTTATTTCTCTCCTTGGCAATCTCCAACAGGAGATAGGCGGATAAGAAGTGTTAAGTTGTAATACTCATTTGGGTGTGTTGTAGTGTTGTGGTGTTTGCGAGTGAAACTCTGTAATTTTGTAACCTCTTATTTTATATATAGTAAAGGTAGTTTTGCCTCTTCTGTGAATTGTGTTTGTGCCCACTTAATCATTTCCAACAGTGGTATCAGAGGAAGGTTCGGAACCTTGGAAGAAACTCCAAAGATTTGAAGAGGTGAAGAGCTCATCGTGATGGAGATGGTGAATGCTATGTCGGGTCAAATTCCCAAAGTTAACGAAAACTAACTATGGGAATTGGAGCATTCAGATGAGAGTGCTTCTAGCATCAAAAGAGTTGTGGGAGATAGTGGAAGATGGATACGAAGAGCAAACTATAGAACAAGAGGTGGCGTTGACTAACGCACAGAAGACGCCACTGAGAGAGGCAAGGAAGAGAGACAAGAAGGCTTTACTCTTGTTATATCAAGGAGTTGACGAAGCAACTTTCGAGAAGATCTCAGATGCTAAGAACTCTAAAGAAGCTTGAGAGATATTGCAACGCTCCATGCAAGGAGTTGACACAGCAAAGAAAGTGAAACTGCAATCTCTCCGAGCAGAGTATGAATGAAAGTGGATGTTAGATCTTAGGTTACTCTAGAGGGGGGGTGAATAGAGTATTAAAAACTTTTCCTTAGTTTTTATAGCGGAATTAAAATAGTGTTATATGTATGTGTAAGCAGTGAGAGATATATATGTAAGCAGAAAAATTGAATAAATAAAAGCACACAGCACAGCACAGAGAAAATAAACAAACACAGAGGACACAAGGAAATATAGTGGTTCCCTAATAAATCTGGGTAGTCCACTCTTCTACCACCCTTGGTAGGAATCCACTAGGAGAGTTGATCAGGTGCCCTATCAGCAAGGTGATTTTGATCAGGTGTCCACACACCACAAAGCTTTTGTTTAGGTGCTCAAAACTAACTAGATTTTTTGATCAGGTGTCTTACCACCAAGGAGTTACACTTTTGAAGGGAGTATTAACCCTGTACAAGAGAGGTGGGAAAGAGTTTGTAGTGTTCTTCTCTGTCAAGATGCTGAGAGAAGACTCTAGTGGATTTGTAGTAAAGCTCCCCCTGTCTGGTTGAAGTATTTGACAGATGGTGGAGAAGCTTTCTCTTGAAAACAGAAATCTTCTGTAGCAGATTGATCTGGAAGAAATAGTTCTTCAGATTCTTTGTTGCTCCTTTAGAAGACTTGAACTTGCAGCAGATATCTGAGAGATGGATCTTTGAAGAAGATGTTCTCAGAGAAGTTGTGATTGTTGCATGAGGAAGAAGAAGACTGAGAATATTTTGCTGAGTGTTCTTCTTTTTCTTTCTCTATCCTCGTTGTTGTTCTCTCTGTATTCTGTAAGAATAATTTGAATTCTGTCGAGCTCAGAGACAATAAAGTCTGTATTTGATATATTATATCTTTGGAATAGAATAATCAGTCTTTAAACCTTTCTTGGAATAACAACAAAAACCAAATGACTTTTGCAGGTCCTTTAATTCCTTAGCCGTGTAATATTCCTTTGCATTAATTGTCAACGGCTATTTCTGTCTTGGAAAAAGGAAAGAAAGGAATATAATAACTGAATATAATATCCTTACTTATCTGTCTTGAATACGTCCAAAGATATTTGAATAGATCTGTTAAAGTCGTCGATCTGTGTTCATAGAACTGACAAATAAATGATATTAAAGTATTAATTGATCTGGAATCAATATTTGTCTATCTGAGCTTCAATAAAGAATTTGTCGAGCACTGGCTGGAATTCGTCGAGCGCTGCTCAGAGAATGTCGAACGCTGGCTGGAAAACTGTCGAGCGCTGGCTGGAGAACTGTTGAGCGCTAGCTGGAGAACTGTTGAGCGCTGGCAGGAATTCGTCGAGCGCTGGCAGCCATCTGTCGAGCGTCGATAGCCATTTGTCGAACACTGGGAACTTAAATTTTTCCTTAAGTTCTAGCTAATCTATCAGCCTAAAGACTTGACCCTTAAGCTATACAATGGGGTCAACTTGATCCTAGGTCAACATATAGTGATCCTAGCCCAAATCAGTAATAGGGTTGTTCCAACAATCTCCCCCTATTTGGGTTAGGATACTATTTGACAAACAATCAAATAAATGCAACAGAAAAATAAACAGCAGAGCAAAAATATATATCTGACAGAATGTAAATCCATTTCAGCAGATAGAATAAATCATAGTGCTC
Organism: Dactylorhiza incarnata; assembly: GCA_033032865.1. Lineage (NCBI taxonomy): Eukaryota > Viridiplantae > Streptophyta > Magnoliopsida > Asparagales > Orchidaceae > Dactylorhiza > Dactylorhiza incarnata. Next base: position 1,490,134 of record JAWHQI010000165.1, read on the forward strand.
TGAGTTTTAGAAATATTACAACAAAAATTTTAAAAAGACACAATAAAGTCTGAACCTTTTCATTGATTTGCAGAGGGAGGCTTGAAAATGATTTTTCTGTTAGGATCTTCAGATTTCTTCTTACTCAAGTAGAGATCCTGAGCTCCCAGAATGGTTTGAGATTTGCTTTGAATAACAACGGCTTGTGGGTGCTGGATCAAGAATTCTTCATCATTAAAAAGATTCTTTGATTTATACTTTTCAAGTTCTTTTCTTCTATATTCTGACATGGTTGAATACTGAGAATAATCCTTTCCTTCAGCTTTAGCTTTATTTATCTGAGCCGTGGCAACATTTTCCCTGAATCTAGCCATCTGAGCTATTTCTTCAGCTTCTGTATCAATTGGGAAATAAGGTATTTCATCAAGATCAATGTCCTGCACTGAAGGTTGGTCAAAAGGAATATTTCTTTTCTTGTGCATGGATCCACAGATATATGATATTTGTATTCTGTAGAAATATTTCTGGAAGAACTTGAAGGATGTCCTGAGGACCAAGATCTCAAATGACCACTTGTGCTAGCTGGTCTCCTTGATTGCTGAGGGGTGGATTTTTGAGAGGAGGAAAATGGTGCTGCTGAGTCTGCTGCTGGAGGTGGAGGAGGAGGATGATTATATTTGATAGGCTTGTCAGAATAATAACCAGTCTTCCTCATATTCTTTCTTCTTTTGTTCTCATTTCTGGAGAACTTCATCCATTGAGGGGTATCTTTATCAAGAGTAATGTAATGAAGAATATAATAAGGGATATCACTATCAGGGTTGGGAGGCTTGGGGATAGCCTTTGACTTATCTTTTCTTTTCTTTCTCTTCTTTGATAATGTATCATCAGAATCACTTTCATTATCATCCTCATTAGAATCAGAAGACTGAATTGGATCATCATATAAGTCATTGATAAATTTAAGAGCTTTAACTCTTTGCTCTTCAGCTTCATAAGCTTCATCTTCTGCTTTCCATATTTCATCAAAGTCTGGAATAGGAGAGTCATCAAAGACAAAATCTGGAAAATCAATACTTTTGAGAATTTCTTCTGCAATTACAGCTGATTTTTCTGCTTGAACTGGAGCTTGGGTTTGAACATGAACTGAGGTAGGAGCTAGATCTGTAGTCTGAACTTCAAAACTTTTGATGACCTTTTTCAACAAAGCCTTATCTATAGGAGCAGTGTATGGAACAATTGCTCTAGAATATTCATGATATTTTGGCAAAACTGAGTAAATAGAATTGAACTTAGACAACAAATGAATAATATCTAAAGAAGGATGAATATAGATATTATTTATTTCTTCTATAGCTGGAAGTGCTGAAACTGTAGATAAGTTAAAAATTTCTGAATCGAATACTGGAATTTCATAAGCTGGGGCTTCTTGATCTTCTTCAAACACTAAGGCTTCTGAGACTTGAGCTTCTGGAGCTTCTTCATGAGACATCTCCCCCTGCCTAGCTTTAGGGAAACCTGAATCTGGGCCCCTAGAAGAAGAGACAGAAAGAGAGGAAAGAATTGAAGATACTTTAGAAGATAATTCAGAAATGGTTAAAAGAATTGGAGCAAGTTTTGCATTCAATATAGAGTCAAGATTAGAAAGAATATGATGAACTGGAGCAAGTTTTGCATCCAGGATTTGATCTAGCTTAGGAAGAGTGTAATCAAGAATTTGATCAGCAACAGATTGGAAATTTAGAAATAACATTTCAGGTGGATGAGATGAAGATGATTGAGAAGTAGATGGAATGGAAGTGGGTACAAAGATGTTTGCAATATTGGCATGTTGTTGAGGGATGTTTGAATGAATAGGACAAATGTGGTGGATGGGTGACTGTTGATCATCATGAATGGGAGATGGAGGTGGAGAAGTATGAGGAGGTAGAAGGTTGAAAGAAGGAGGCGGAATGTCATCAATGGGTGTAGGAGAATTTGGAGGTGGAGTTTGTGCAGGGGAAAAATGCTGAGGTGGAGATGGAAGAGGAGGAGAAGAAACAAGAGGAGGAGAAGAAACAAGGGAAGGAGCTTCTGGAAGGGTTGAGGGAGTGACTTGTTCAGTCTCGGTGTCTTCAGAAGCTTTCTTTGGTGCAACTGCTCCTGGGTTCTTCTTTGGAAACACCCTTTCCCATTTTGCAAAGAGAGATGAGGTCAGCTTCTTGCTGGCATTCATGGTTACCTTGGGAGAGACCAGAAGGTCTTGGTGCCTTTCCTGCAGCACAATGCCTAAAATTCTTCCAAAACAAACACTATCCTTAGATATCTTCTTCTTAATCAACTCAAAAAGTAGTGATCCCTAGTTCACTCTCTTCTTTTCCATCAAGGCCACCATCAACAGAAATTGGTGCCTTTTAACGTAATCGTGACATGTTGTCTTGCCTAACAACACCTTTCCAACAATATAAGATAAAAACTTGTATTCCAAAGACATGTTTTTCTTAAGCAGATGATTAGGGTTTCCAGTAGAATGACCCATTTTAATCAAAGCTTCCTGATATTCAACAGAACTTATCTCTATATCATCATCACCATTCACAAAACCAAAAACTTCAGATAAGATAGTTGGGGAAAGAGAGACCTGATGTCCCGAGATTGTTCCAGTTATGCTCTCATCTTCTGGCTTAGCCGTGTAAGCCCATTCTTTGATTTCTGCGATGTGCAATTTTATCCTGGTGCTCATGAACTTCTTCAGCTGTTGTTCTTCAAAAAGTTGAAGAATGTCTTTGAATACTTGGTCGGACAGTGCGAATGATGCCATATCGATGTCAAATCCGGTGTCGAACTTCATGGAGTAAAGCGCGGCTTGAGAAATTGCCATTGAAACCTGCAATAGAGAGAAAAAGATCAAGTGCAGAAGGGAACTGGAGGGAAACGATTTCTGTAGGCGCGATCTATTAAGAAATAAAAATAAAGATTATATAGACCGGAGAAGGGGGCGCATTTGTGGAGCGGCGTTTGGGAAAAGCCTAATAAAAGCAGAAGTCGAAAAGACTTTATGTCTCTGTCAGACGGCGTTCGACAAAAATATCTTTTCCGTCGATCACCGTTCGACAGGTGAAATTTTCTTTATCGACTCTGAGGTTAAGAGGTTTCGTCGACCACCGTTCGACAAATGATGCAAATTCGTCGTTCTCCGTTCGACGAATTTAGGGGATAAATAGAAAATAAAATTTTTAACAGATTGAGTCTCCATCTATCATTCCTATTTGATTTATAAAGAAGATATGCTTCTTTTCATCCAATGGCTTGGTGAAAATGTCAGCTCTTTAGAAATCAGTAGAAATAAATTGTAGGCAAATTTTATTTTTATCCACATTATCCCTAAGGAAGTGGTGCCTAATTTCTATGTGTTTAGTCCTACTATGGAGAACTGGATTTTGTGCTATAGATATTGCACTAGTATTGTCACAAAATATAGTTGAGTTATTTAAGTTGACACCATAGTCTAGAAGTTGATTTTGTATCCACAACATCTGTGAGCAGCAACTGCCAGCAGCAATGTATTTAACTTAAGCTGTTGATGTTGACACAGATGTCTGTTTCTTACAAAACCAAGAAACAAACCTATCACCAAGAAACTGACAAGTTCCTGATGTGCTTTTCTTGTCTACTCTGCATCCTGCATAATCTGAATCTGAGAATCCAGTTAATTCAAATTCATATGCTGTTGGATACCATGGTCCTAGATAAGGGCAACCCTTTATATATCTCAAAATCCTTTTTAATAAAATTAAATGAGATTCTTTGGGGTTAACTTGAAACCTAGCACAAATACATGTAGCAAACATTATGTCAGGCCTACTTGCTGTTAAATAAAGTAGTGAGCCAATAATTGATCTATATACTTTTGAATCAACAGGTTTCCCTAATTCATCTTTATCAACAACAGCATTTGAGGGCATGGGTGTTTTCATGGTGGAAGAATCAGATATACCAAATCTTTTCACTAATTCCTTAGTATACTTAGATTGGGATATGAAGATTCCATTTGGAGTTTGCTTCACTTGAAGACCAAGGAAGTATGATAACTCACCCATACTACTCATTTCAAATTTAAATTGCATTAGATTAGAAAATCTTTTGCACAAATTTGAATCAGTAGAGCCAAAAATAATATCATCTACATATATTTGAACTAGCAAAGTTTTATTTTTATGTATCCTGAAAAATAGGGTTTTATCTACTATGCCCCTACAGAAATTGTTTTCCAAAAGAAAACTAGTTAAAGTCTCATACCATGCTCTAGGAGCTTGTTTGAGACCATAAAGAGCTTTCTTAAGCTTAAATACAAAAGAGGGTTGAGTTGGAGAGATGAAACCTGGTGGTTGTTCCACATAGACTTCTTCTTTGATTTCTCCATTTAAAAAAGCACTCTTTACATCCATTTGATATACTTTGAACTTTTTATATGCAGCAAATGCAAGAAAGATTCTGATTGCTTCAAGTATTGCAACAAGAGCAAAGGTTTGATCATAATCAATCCCTTTTTCCTGTGAATATCCTTGGGCTACCAGTCTTGCTTTATTTCTCACAATGTTGCCTTGTTCATCTAGCTTGTTCCTGAAGACCCATTTGGTGTCAATCACTGGATGGTCTTTTGGTCTAGGAACCAAATCCCATACTTTGTTTGTCTCCAACTGATTGAGTTCCTCTTGCATAGCAATGATCCAGTTGGGATCTTGTTCTGCATCTTATAGAGATTGAGGTTCAATCTGAGAGAGAAAACATGTGTGCATCATGTTCTGATTTACTTGATTCCTTGTTTGCACACTTGCTGAAATATCACCAATCACTTGTGATATTGGATGATCTATAACAGTGATGGGGTCAACAGTTGGAGCTGGTTCAGCAATAATTTCCACTTGGGGAATTTGTTCAGCTGTTATATCTTGTGAAGAATGATCTGCTGTTATCTGTTCTGAACTTTCAGCAAAATCTGGGAGATTTTCTTCTTCACTCTCTTCATCATTCTGTTGTTCAGGATTCAGAATTCCTTCTTTATGTAGAGCTAATTGATCTAGCTGCTCACTTAATATAGGTTCCTGCATATTTTCTATGGTAGAAGGAATCTTATCCTTGTAAAACATGTTAGTTTCATCAAAAGAGACATGCATAGATTCTTCTATTTTAAGAGTAGATTTATTATAAATCCTATATGCTTTACTGAGTAGTGAATAACCTAAGAAAATTCCTTCATCTGATTTTGGTTCAAATTTTCTAAGGTATTTCTTATCATTATTGTGAATGAAACATCTACAGAAAATGCTCGAAAATAGTTAACTTTAGGTTTCTTCCCTTTAAGTAATTCATAAGGAGTCTTTCCCTTAAGTTTGTGTATCAAACTTCTATTCAGAACATAATTTGATGTGCTAACAGCCTCTGCCCAAAAGGATAGGGGCAAATTAGCATCTGCAAGCAGTGTTCTTGCTGATTCAATTAGAGTTCTATTTTTCCTTTCAACTACCCCATTTTGTTGAGGAGTTCTAAGAGCTGAGAAACAATGCCTGATACCTTCCATCTCACAGAATTCTTGCATAAGAAGAGACTCAAACTCAGTGCCATGATCACTTCTGATCAATGCAACTACAGTAGAGTACTCAATCTGTATGCTCTTAAGAAAGTCTGTAAGAACTTTAAAGTTATCTGACTTTTCTCTCAAAAAGAACATCCAAGTGAATCTAGAGAAGTCATCTACAATAACTAGAGTGTAAGACTTCCCCCCTAAACTCTTTGTTGCTATTGGTCCAAAAAGGTCCATATGTAGCAAATATAAGATTCTAGGTGAATCACTTTTAGATAATGATTTAAAGCTAGTTTTAGTTTGCTTGCCTAGTTGACATGCCCTACAAAGACCTTCTTTCTTATATGAACCTAAGGGTAAGCCTCTAACAAGATTGTCCTTAGATAATTTAGCAATGGTTCTAAGGTTTACATGTCTTATGCCAAAGTTCACTAGATTTGCTTACATCACTAAATAAATAAATTTGTGAAGTAGATGAATTAAAATTCACTAAATATATATTACCCTGCCTAATACCTGATAAAACAGTAATACCATCAGTGGATTTAATAAGGCAATTCAATTTATTAAATGTTACTTGATACCCTTCATCACATAATTGACTTATGCTGATAAGGTTATGCTTCAGTCCCTTTACATAAGCTACCTCTTTGAAGGTGACTTCTCCAACCTTGACGTTTCCATAGCCTTTGGTCTGTCCACAGTTGGAGTCTCCAAATATGACTTTTGGTCCAAGCTTTGCCTTGTAATTGTTCAGATTTGCCTTGCTCCCTGTCATATGTTTTGAACAGCCACTGTCCAAATACCATTTTTCACTTGTTCTTGGACAGATGTGTACCTGCAAAGACATAAACATAAACTAGTTGTTTTTGACCCAGACTACCTTGGGTCCTTTTGTCTTACCACAATACTCAGAAATAAAGGACATTTCTGGCTGATCCTTATAGCCTTGTGGATGATATCTCCTTGGAGGTATTGTCCGCTCAGTAAAAGGATTTTTAGTATGTTTAGAATTAGAATTCCTGAAATTCTATGTATAGTGTCTGTTCGACAAATTTGGGTAAATTCGTCGATCGTCGTTCGACAAATGTACATGATTTCGTCGAACGCTGTCAATGTAATAACTATACTGAAAATCTGTTTTCAGTTTTTGTCGATCTCCGTTCGACAGATTGAAATCTTTTCGTCGAGCTTCGTTCGACGAATTCTTCTGAATTCTTTTATTCTTAACAGATTTGCTTGAAATATTTTTATTTGCTTCTACAGCCTCTTTGCTTTTAGCAGATATGAATTTTATGGGTGCAGATAATATATTCTTCTTAATCAGATGTGGCTCACTTGATGAGGCACCCAAGCCCAGTTTGCTATTAAGTCTAGCATATACTGTGCTTGTCATGTCCATCAGTTTGATGCTTCTCCCATTTAGGGATTCTTCAAACTTTTTGGCTTCAGACAACTTGCTCTCAATGAGAACAATATGTTCCCTGGAGGCAGCCAAATCTTTCTTAGGTTTTTTATTTTCTTCACTTATATTATTCATTTCAGCTAGCTTACTTTTGAGTAAGATTATTTCTTTCTCAGATTTCAGTAAGTCTAAGCAAAGCACCTTGAATTCAGCTTTGAATTCAACTGAAGTAAAATCAAAGTTAAATAATACCTGATATGCATCATCTTCTGCTTCAGATTCTGATTTTTCTTCAGAATTATGTCCTGAGGCATTGATAGCCATCATGCAGAAGGTTCTTTCTTCTTCATCATCATTGGAGCTGGATGAGAAGGCATCTTCTGACTCACTGGCTGAGTCATATATTGCCATCAGACATTGGTCACTTTCCTTTGAATTTTCTTCATCATCACCAGATGAGCTGGATGATGATTCAGATTCAGTGTCACTCCAGGATTCTGCTATAAATCCTCTTCCCTTCTTTTTGTGCTTGTGGGAGGAAGACTTGTTGGAGCTTCTCTTCTCTTCTTTATCCTTTTTCTTCTCTTTCTTTTGATTTTCTGGACATTCTGTCAGGTAGTATCCAGGTTTCCTGCATCCATAACAAATAACCTCTTTAGGAGTTTATTTGTCATACCTTTGCTTTTCTCTTGATCTGGATTCTTTCTTTCTGAGGTCCTTCTTAGCCAATTTGTAAAATCTCTTGGCTATGAGAATCATGAACTCCTCATCATTTGGAGTCTTTTCTTCTTCTTCTGCATCAACTGCTTTGAAAGTTATGCTCTTTTCTTTCTTTGTTGCTGGAGATGAAGTGGATGCTTCAGCTTCCCTGGATTTAATGAGCTACTCATAGGATTTGAGCTTGCCCAACAATGCTTCAGTGGTAATCTCATTGAGGCTTCTGGCATCCTTGATTGGCCAGATTCTAGAATCTCATGTGCTGGGGAAGCACATTAAGATCTTGTCATTGACCTCAGTGATAGAGATCACTTTATCCAAGGTCTTCAGCTCATTTATTATGTGGCTGAGCCTATTGTACATGTCTGCAACTGTCTCTGTTTCTCCTTTCTTGAAGTTTTTATACAGAGAGATCAAGTGTGATCTTCTGTCTTTCCTTTCATCTGCAGAACCTGCAACCATATTATTTAGTGAGATCCAAATCTCTCTGGCTGAAGTACATTCAACCACTTTTTGAAATATGTCATCAGACATAGTTTGAGCAAGAATGTTCATTGCTTTTGCATCTGCACTTCTTTGTTTCTTCTGTGCTTCTGTCCATTCAGGAGGTGGGACAGCATGGTTGTCTGCAGTTGTTTCAAAGCTTGCAGATGTTGAGGGAGTAGGAGGTCCTGTCAAGATAATATTGAAGATTTCCTCATCAATAGAATTCATGTATAATCTAATCATTGCTTTCCATAGTGCAAACTTACTGAGATTGCACATAGGAGGTCTTGTGCTGGAATACTCTTTGTTTTGTGCCATGAGTTTTAAACAAAAGATAAAAGATAAAAGAACTCTAAGAGAAATTAAGATCTAATTGATCTTTGTGATTCAGGTGTTAGCCTGTAAAGAATCAACTTCCTCTGATACCAATTGAAAGTGGAGGTTAGATCTTAAGTTACTCTAGAGGGGGGGGGGGGTGAATAGAGTATTAAAAACTTTTCCTTAGTTTTTATAGCGGAATTAAAATAGTGTTATATATATGTGTAAGCAGTGAGAGATATATATATATAAGCAGAAAAACTGAATAAATAAAAGCACACAGCACAGTACAGAGAAAATAAACAAACACAGAGGACACAAGGAAATATAGTGGTTCCCCAATAAATCTGGGTAGTCCACTCTTCCACAACCCTTGGTAGGAATCCACTAGGAGAGTTGATCTGGTGCCCTAGCACCAAGGTGATTTTGATCAGGTGTCCACACACCACAGAGCTTTTGTTCAGGTGCTCAAAACCAACTAGATTTTTTGATCAGGTGTCTTGCCACCAAGGAGATACACTTTTGAAGGGAGTATTAACCCTGTACAAGAGAGGTGGGAAAGAGTTTGTAGTGTTCTTCTCTGTCAAGATGCTGAGAGAATACTCTAGTGGATTTGTTGTAAAGCTCCCCCTGTCTGGTTGAAGTATTTGACAGATGGTGGAGAAACTTTCTCTTGAAAACAGAAATCTTCTGTAGCAGATTGATCTGGAAGAAATAGTTCTTCAGATTCTTTGTTGCTATTTTAGAAGATTTGAACTTGCAGCAGATATCTGAGAGATGGATCTTTGAAGAAGATGTTCTCAGAGAAGTTGTGATTGCTGCATGAGGAAGAAGAAGACTGAGAATATTTTGCTGAGTGTTCTTCTTTTTCTTTCTCTATCCTTGTTGTTGTTCTCTCTGTATTCTGTAAGAATAATTTGAATTCTGTCGAGCTCAGAGACAATAAAGTATGTATTTGATATATTCTATCTTTGGAATAGAATAATCAGTCTTTAAATCTTTCTTGGAATAACAACAAAAACCAAACGACTTTTGCAGGTCCTTTAATTCCTTAGCCGTGTAATATTCCTTTGCATTAATTGTCAACGGCTATTTCTGTCTTGGAAAAAGGAAAGAAAGGAATATAATAACTGAATATAATATCCTTACTTATCTGTCTTGAATACGTCCAAAGATATTTGAATAGATCCGTTAAAGTCGTCGATCTGTGTTCAGAGAACTGACAAATAACTGATATTAAAGTATTAACTGATATGGAATCAATATTTGTCGATCTGAGCTTCAATAAAGAATTTGTCGAGCGCTGGCTGGAATTCGTCGAGCGCTGCTTAGAGAATGTCGAATGCTGGCTGGAAAATTGTCGAGCGCTGGCAGGAGAACTGTCGAGCACTGGCTGGAGAACTGTCGAGCGCTGGCAGGAATTCATCGAGCGCTGGCAGCCATCTATCTAGCGCCGATAGCTATTTGTCGATTACTGGGAACTTAAATTTTTCCTTAAGTTCTAGCTAATCTATCAGCCTAAAGACTTGATCCTTAAGCTATACAATGGGGTCAACTTGATCCTAGGTCAACATATAGTGATCCTAGCCCAAATCAGTAATAGGGTTGTTCCAACAATGAAGTTGTGAAGATTCAGAACTCTGAGAAGGTGGGTGACTATGTAACTCGTCTGCAGACGATTGCAAATGAGATGAAGCGCAATGAAGAGACATTTGATGATGTGAAGCTCATGGAGAAACTTTTGCGATCAATGACAAAAAGGTTCAACTACGTAGTAGTGGCGATAGAAGAGTCAAAGGACTTGACTCAGATGTCTATTGATGAACTCGTGGGCTCTCTGCAAGCTCATGAATATCGCATGCTACAAGATAAAGGATTAAGTGGCTTGTAGAAAGCACTGATGACTCAACTGAACTTTGGAGAGATCTCTGGAAGAGGAGGTGGCCAGCGCGGCTGAGGCTATCAAGGAACAGGTAGAGGAAGAAGAGGATGCAGAGACCAAGGAAGAAATCAGAACCAGAGAGAGGAGGAGCATCCTCAAGCAAGGGAGCACGAAGGAAGAGGAAGAGGCCGAGGAAGATGTCGTGGTGGTATGTCCCATGTCAAGTGTTACAATTGTAACTGGTTTGGGCACATGAGCTATGATTGCAGAAGACCGAGGAGGATAGAGGAAACCAACCACTATGATGAAGCAAACAACATTGGTGGTGATCCAATGATGTTTTTAACTTACAGAGGAGCTAAAGGAGGATGGAATGAAGTATGGTACTTGGACACAGGTGCCAGCAACCACATGTGTGGTGAGAAGAAGCTATTCACTGACCCCGAACCATGTGCTAGTGAGGTTAGTTTTGGTGATGCCTTGAAGATCTCGGTAGAAGAAAAATGGGTGATAGTGGTCACCTTGAATAGTGAGAAAGTGCACATCGGAGATGTATTTTATGTCCCTGGCTTGACGAGTAACATCTTAAGCCTTGGACAACTGGTGGAGAAAGGCTATTGCATCCAGCTGAAGGATGGAACGTTGGTTATGCGGAACCAAAGAGGAAGAGAGGTTGTGAAGGTGAAGATGACGACGAATCGTCTCTTTACGTTAAGGATGGATGCTGAAGCGACGACATGTCTTGCAACAACTGATGAAGAAGAAGCCTGGTAGTTGCATCACATGATGGGTCACTTAGGCTTCAGTGGTCTAAAGCTCTTATCACATGCTATGACGGTGGAAGGTCTGCCAAAGATCTTACCACCACAGAAGATTTGTGAAGCTTGTACGAAGGCAAAGCAGAAGCGGAAGACGTTTGAAGGTGGCAAGTCTCGAAGAGCAAGGAGACAGCTTAAACTGGTTCATTCAGACATTGCAGGTCCTTTTGATATTGCCTCAGTTGGCGGAAGCAAATATTATATCACTTTCACTGATGACTTCAGTCGGAAGTGTTGGGTATACTTCTTGAAGGAGAAGTCTGAGGCTCTTGACAAGTTCAAGGAGTTCAAGGCTTTGGCAGAGAAGGAGTCTGGGCAGTCTCTGAAGGTGCTCAGAACTGATCGAGGTGGGGAGTACACCTCAAAGCTATTTGATGCTTTCTGCAAGGAGCATGGGATTTCTCATCAGTTGACTGCAGCTTACTCACCTCAGTAGAACGGAGTTGCAGAGAGAAAGAATCAGACGATTCTAAACATGGCGAGGAGTATGGAAAAGGGCAAGAAGTTGCCAAAGATCTTCTAGGCTGAAGCAGTACAATGCGTTGTTTGTAAGACCCCCCTCCCCTTTACTAGGAGGTTTACCCGGGTCTTATGCCCAAAACAGTCGCCTTACAGATTACACCAACACGTGGGTTAGTCGCCACCGCAAGACGCCAATTTTGCCGGCTATTACGATCAAATAACTCAGGCCAATAGAGAAAAGTATATGAAACTGAAATAAACAAGTCCACATCACAAATGATATAAATAAAACAAATAGTCCAGCACTAAGTACAAAAAAAAGAGAGAAGGGCTTATGCCCGTTACATAATCAAATGAAAGCAGAAGTAAACTCTCTCTCTCTCTCTCTCTCACTACAACTCTGAGCGGAAGCTAAATACTCATATCATCCAGCACCTGTCTCGTAGTGGAAGTGATGCGCGACATCTGCTCCTCAGGTCCTGCCTCCTCGTCCAGCTGGGGCTCCAGCTCCTCGGGCACCTACGGTCACAACCGACCGTTAGTCATAAAGACTAGACAAATTTTTCCCCGCCTCCCCCCGCGACTCCTAGGCACCGAGCAGGAGGAAGGAAGCGGAAAACAACAAAGTGAAGTAATAAAAGCAGGTGACAGGGAAATCTATACTAGCAAGTATATATGTATGACATGAACTACTCTAGCAGTATAAACAAGTAATCAGTAAAGAGCAGTAACGAAATAAGCAAGTAAAGCAGTGCGCACATGTAAAGTAAATAGGTAAAGTAACTATCATCGTAAAAGTACCTTAACTTATATGAATGCCCATACAAACTTATATGTTAAGATTTACAAGGTTATGACTTATCATATAAAAGAGCCCATACTAATTTATATGATAAAGTTCTACATTTATACTAAGATATTCTATAGTTTATGTATGATATGGTATGTATGCCATGTTATGTTTCATACAAATGCAACTCACACACACGACTCTGTGATCACAGACCTTTTGTTCCCAATTTTTGGAGTTAGCAACACTCTCTAGTACCACTGTTATGGCTGCGGCAGCATTGGAGCGGGTGCCTCCACTTCCTAGGCTAGTATACACACTACCAGATCTAGACCCTTCGTACGCCTCTGTACACGTCCTAGGTGCACTCTAGAGTCTTGCATACTCTTTGTTGGAACCCACTAGTCTTTAAAGTCAGGTGTGCGTCTTTGGGGATTGTCCTCCAGACCGCAGCATAAACAACCTACTAGCCCCTCCAACCCTCACACCCGCCTAAGTCAACGTACTGTCGTCGGTGTAGCGACTGGTCCAGTACCGAAGACCTGCCACTAATTTGTTTCTATGCATATGCAAGTTATCACAACTCGAGCCTCCAGCCCGCAGGACCAGCCCGTCCTGATATACAACTTCCCGAGCCTCCAACTCGTTGGACTAACCTGTCCTGATATACAACTTCCCATCCCTTAACTCGGGATGAAGTTTACCATATCTCTTATCCAATTAGTTAGATTACTCTTCTCTAGTTATTGTTATACTTAGAATTAGGGTGAATCCTGGACTTCCCGAGGTCTACCCGGTGAAGGGCTCGCAGTGGTACAAGGAAATACGATGTACTGAAACCCAAATTCCCATTTCCAGGATATTTACTGTTTATTGGTAGCTACCCTTTTTAAAGACTCACTCTCCTTATTACTCTTTACGACTTATATGTTTTACGACTTATCCTTCACCCTATCCCTAAACAAACGTTCTCCTGAATGAAGCTCAACCCTTAAGATCTCTCATCCTCTAAGTGGTGAACACCTTGTATACTGTTATAATTTAAATACCACTGATTTCCTAAGTGATCTTGCCTGTACAACCCCGTGTTTGCCTGAGAGGGTGAGGACCAGATGTAATTAAGCTAAGTAGGAAGTTGCGAGAGACATTTATTGCGAGCCCATGCAATCTCGCAGAGGAGAATGTGAGGCTTATGGTCACCTCGCCTGGACTAATGTCGCCAGAAGGAGGCGAGCGGCACCTTCGCGGGCTCGCCTAGAAAAATTTTGCGAGCAGGCCTCCTGAGAACGCTAGCGGGTGGCATTCTCGTAGGTCACTCGCCCAGAGAGGCGAGTGGTCCCTTCGCGGGCTGCTCGCCTAGAGAAGTTTTGCGAGCCAGGCTCGTGAGAAGGCTGGCGAGTGGTGCGCTCGCAGGCCACTCGCCTAGGGAGGTATGGAGGTGAATTTACCCTCCTAACCCTGGTGGGTTGTCAATAGCCCTTCAAAACAACGGAGTTTGGTTGTTAGCAGACCAGTTTGGGGTGCGGTTAGTAAGACCAAAAGACAGAATTCTGCTATTAGCAGACCAGTTCAAGAAATCTATAAATAAGACCCTAAGGGTGCCTTAGGAGTGGAGTTTTCTTTTGCTTCTCTCTCCTCAGGGTCATCTTTGGTTAGCCTTCTCAGAGCTCTCCAAGGTGCCCGACGTCAGTTTTTGGCTTGGGAGGGGAAGCGCTCTAAGATCTTTCGGGTGTGTGGTGGGACCTCCACACTGTCGCCAAGGGTCTAGGTTCTAAATCTTCGGTCAAGTGGCTCCGAGGGATCAGTAAGCTCGAGTTGCACCCATCTTTGGGGTCCAAACTCCTCGTTGGGCCGAATACCAGTTCCAACATTTTTGGTGCGGTGAGCGTGGATAGCAGCTGGTGCAAGAAAGTTTCAAGGAAGCAGCATGGTAAGAGATGAAGAGCAGGGCGAGGAGTTTGGCGGTTTGCCGCCGGTGGTGACGCCAAGGATGTTCGCGGACTTCAGAATTGAAGTCCTCGAGACCCTCGGTCTCTCCATCGCCGCGGTGCAAAGAGAGTTCGCAACCCCGACGCCTCAGGCGTTCCCTCCTCCGGCGGCTAGCGAGAATGCCCCGAGAGGAAGGGCTGGGAAGGAGGTGATAGGAGTAGGGCTGGCGAGAGATCTGGTCGAGCGAGAGCTGTTCGCTATCCCGGTGAGCACGAGCCAAGCGAACCAAGTGCCGGCGAGCGTTGTGTTTGCGAGCGCGGCTCCAGCGAGCGCCATCTTGGCGAGCGAGGCTCCGGAGAGCGCAGCTCCGGAGAGCTCTTGTCCTGAGAGAGGGTTCGTGGGGCGAGTAGAGTAGGAGAAGATGGCAGGTGGGAGAAGCCCCTTTTGCGAGCTAGTGCTTTCCGCGCCAGTCCCAGAAGGGTTCAGAGAGTGGGACAGGGTCTACTAATACCGCAAGGACGACCCTATTCAGCACCTGCAGTCGTTCGAAGACTCGGTCTCCGTCAGGCTGATGTCGGACACTCTCAAGTGTTGGCACTTCGCCGTCACTCTAAAGGAGAAGGTCAGGGACTGGCTCCATCAACTCCCTGTCGGGTTGATCTACGCCTTCAAAGATTTGCGGCGAGGCTTATTGTTGCGATTCTCGACTTCCAAGAAGAGTAAGAGGGACCTCGTGTCACTCTTCAAGGTAAAGCAGGAACCGAGGGAGTTGTTGGCCCACTACGTGGACCGATTTCAGGAGGAGGTTCTGCTTACCCAGGAGATGCCTGGGTTTTGACCTCCGGCTCGCCTTCACGGTAGGGCTGAGGGAGATTTTCTTCAAGATGAGCTTGAAGAGGAAGGCCCCCGTCTCTTACGAAGAGTTGATGGAGAGGGTGGCAGAGGAAATTAAGGAGGAGGAGGCTAATCCGGAGCTCACCAGGAGGCTAACAAAGCTCAGTGAGCTGGAGGCCAAGCAGCCAGAGGTGAGAAGAAGGGAAGAGCTCAGGGCCCCGGAGGAGGGATGGAGGCAGCAAGGCGGAGGAGTGCAAGTTCAAGGGAGAGGTTTCGCCCCGAAAGGGGGACAATTGCAGGGAGGTCAGAGGAGACCTCAGCTTGGATGGAGGCAGGGTCCGAGGCATATGCCTCCCCCACCTAAGCAAGCTATGGCTGTAGGGAGAGGAAGAGAAGGAAGAGTAGGAGGGGGAGCAGGAGCAGGAGCCCGAAGGAGGAATAAGGGGCAGAAGTCGAGAGAGGGGGGTAGCGTTGCCATATTGCGACTTCCCCCAGGAAAAAGGGCACGCCACGGCCACCTGCCCGGAGTTCCTAGAGGTGAGAGGAGCAAGTGTCGGGGAGGCGACAATAGCGGGCGGTGAGGATTGAGGAAGTCCTGCCCCAGGACAAGGAGGGAGAGAGATGTGAAGACCGGGCCGATGTGGGGACCCGAGGAGGGATCAGAGTGATCCACGGGGGAGTGGGGATCGAGGCAACCCGCAAGTCGAGCCTCCATGCAATGTATCATCAAAGCGTAGCTGCTATATCCCAAGACCCACCCCCGGATGAGAAGATCACCTTCTCCCAGAAGGACATGCCAGACCATGAAGACCCGTTCTGCGATGCGTTGGTGATCCAAACCGCCATCGAGAACTTTACCGTCTCTAGGATCCTCGTTGACAACGGAAGCTCGGTCAACGTCATCTTCAAGAAGGCGTTGACGAGATGAAGGTGGAGACCAAGAGGGTAGTTGCCTTGGATGGTCCCTTGTTCGGAATCTCGGGAGAAAAGAAGGAGGTAAAAGGGGAGTGGGACTTCACGTCACCCTGGGGGGGGCGGGGGGGGGGGGGCAGTCGCGCAACTGCCGGTTCGTTATCGTGGACGCGCTGTGAAGTTACAACGCTATTTTTGGGAGGCCCTTTATCAGTGCATTCCGATGCGTTCCTTCCTCATTCCATCAATGCCTCGAGTTCAGCCCGGGAGGAGTCCAGGTGCGGGTGAAGGGGGACCCCAAGGTGGCGAGGCAATGCTATTTCACCGCGTTTAACTCCATCACCTGGCAAGCAGGAGCTGAGGAGATGGGCCTAGAGATGGAGAGGCGGGAGGCAGCAGAAGGAGTCATGGAAGGACCTAGAGAGGAGGATATGGTAGAAATCGAGGAGGAGGAGGAGGAGGAGGAGAAGAAATAAGAGGAGAGGGAAGCCCAGGAGGAAGGGGCGGAAGAACTGATGGCAGTTCGAGAAGGGAGAAGGGAGGAGGGGGCTGAAGCGCTAGCTTGCGGTGAAGAGAAGGAAGGTGATTGGTGGGAGCAGTCCCGGATGGAGGCCATGGATGAGGTAGTGGATCTCGAAGTCACCACCCAGGCACGGGTGGTAGAAAAGTCAGAATCAGCTGAGAGCTCAGCCCGAAGGAGCAGAAGCAAATCCTAGCCTGCGTCCAGGAGAATGTGGATGTCTTCGCCTGGAGCGCGGCGGAGATGCCCGGGATCGATGCAGACGTGGCTTACCATCGCTTCAACCTCGATCCCGGCACTCGACCCATCCGCCAAAAGAAAAGGGCTATAACTGACAAGCTGGAAGGGCCCATCTGGGAGGAGGTGGGTAAGCTCCTCCAAGCAGGGTTTGTATCAGAGATCCAGTATCCAGGCTGGGTCTCCAATGTTGTAATGGTAAAGAGGGGAGGTAAGTGGAGAATGTGTGTTGATTTTTCTCTGCTTAATAAATCATGCCGCAATGATTGCTACCCTTTGCCTAGAATCGACGCACTGGTTAATTCAGCAGTCGGTTTCTCTATGATGTCTTTTTTGATGCTTTTTCAGGTTATCATCATATCCGAATGCACCCCCCCCCCCCCCCCCCTGATGTCAAGGATGTTTCTTTCATCATGGAGGATGGGTGATACTGCTATAAAATGAAGCCCTTTGGGCTAAAAAATGCAGGGGCAACGTATCAGCGGATGATGGACAGGGTCTTCCGAGAGCAAAAGTGGAGGAACCTGGAGGTCTATGTTGACGACCTCATGATTAAGATCCGAGATCTCGAGTCCCACCTCCGAGACCTCAAAGATACTTTTGGGACTTTGCGGAAGTACAAAATGAAACTCAATCCCCATAAGTGTGTCTTCGGAGCTATCCGGGGGATGTTCCTAGGCCACTTGCTCACCCCAGCTGGGGTAGAGCCTAATCCAGATAAAGTTAAAGCCATCATGGAGCTGGGATCGCCGAGAAATGCAAAGGAGGTCCAGCGCCTCACGGGGAAGTTGGTGGGGCTTAGCAAATTCCTCTCTAGGGCAGGAGAAAAGTGCGCACCCTTCTTCAAGGTGTTGAGAGGAAATCAAAAATTTGAATGGATCTCAGAGTGTGAGGAGGCCTTCCAAGCACTGAAGGGGCAACTCACCCAGGCTCCTCTGCTCCAGGGGCCAAGGCAAGGTGAGGACCTATCCCTGTACTTGGGGGTAGGGTCTGAAGCAGTAAGTTCAGTATTGGTCCGGTAAGAAGGGAGAAGGCAGCTCCCAATATACTATGTCAGCCGAGTGCTGAGGAAGGCGGAGCTTCGATATCCAATCCTAGAAAAGTTGGCATTCGCCTTGGTGGTGTCGGCCCGGAAGCTCCGGCCTTATTTCCAAGCACACTCCATCAAGGTGGTGACCGATCACCCCCTTCGCAACATCATGGATGGGGTGGAGCACTCAGGAAGGTTGGCCAAGTTGTCCGTGGAGCTGAGTGAGTTTGACATCTCATTTGTACCTCGACTGTCAATAAAGGCCCAAGCAGTGGCGGATTTTCTGGCTGACTACGTGACCGAGGTGGAGGAGATCGAGTCACCCAGCTCAGTGGCATGGAGGATGTTGGTGGATGGGGCGTCGGGGAAGCATTCCTTTGGAGGAGGAGTCATCCTGGTAAGCCCCCAAGGGGCAAGGATTGAGCAGGCCGAAAGCATTCATTTTGCAATCACCAACAACCAAGCCGAGTACGAGGTTGTGATAGCAGGCCTGCGGCTGGCCCGGGAGTTGGGGGTGCTAGACGTGGAGGTCTCTACGGACTCCATGGTGGTGGCGTGCCAGATCAGGGGAGAGTTTGAAGCAAAGGAGCGAACCCTCCAGCTCTACCTGGAGAAGGTCAATGGGGTCATCGGGCAGTTTCGCACCTTCTCCATCAAGCATGTGCCGAGGGAGGAGAGCACCCTGGCGGACCTTCTAGCCAAGTTTTGTCCCCGACTCAGGTACAAATCTGCATATTACTACATGCATGCAGGTGGGTTGTATTGTAAGACCCTCTCGGGACTCCTCTCCCGTTGTGTATCAGAGGGGGAGGTCCCTAGGGTCCTAGAGGAGATCCATTCGGGGGAGTGTGGCAGCCACTCGGGGAGCAGGACATTGGATGGAAGGGTGCTGAGGCAAGGCTATTTCTGGCCCTCCCTCAGCAAGGATGCGTTGGAGTTTGCAAAGAAGTGTTCCAAGTGCCAGCTCTATGCTCCCCTCCAGCTCCTCCCAACCCAGAGGCCCCGGACCATCACGGCTCCGTAGCCCTTCACGATATGGGTGCTAGACTTGGTCGATCCCTTCACCCAGGCAAGTGGGCAGAGAAGGTTCCTTCTAGTAATGATCAACTACTTCTCAAAGTGGCTGGAAGTGAAGGCGCTGGCCAAGGTAACATCCCAAGTAGTGAGAAATTTTGTATGGGGTGAAATAATTTGCAGGCACGGGCTCCCACTGGCCATAGTGACAGACAACGGGCCGCAGTTTGCCAGCGATGAGTTCGTCAGCTTCTACGCCCAGCTCGACATAGACCTTCGGTTTGCGTCGGTCCACCACCCAAGGAGCAATGGGCAAGTGGAGGCAGCAAATAAAATAATTATGAATTTGCTGAAGAAGAAGGTGGAGAATCTCATGGGCAACTGGGTGGAACAGTTACCCTCGGTCCTCAGGGCCTTGAGGACCACTCCAAACACCGCCACCGGGGAGACTCCATTCAAGCTCTCTCACGGGTCCGAGACTGTCCTCCCGATAGAGTTCGTGGTGAAAATCCTCAGGGTGGTCGCTGCGGGCGAAGGGGATGAGGAATGGCTAGTGGAGAATGAGGCAGAACAAAAGCTGTCCTTGGACCTGGTGGAGGAGCTCCAGGACCTCGCCACCATTCGGCAGGAGAAAGTCAAGAGGTTGATGGCCAGATACTTTGACCAGCATATCAGAGTAAAACAGTTCGAGGAAGGGGACTTGGTCGTGAAGAAGGTTGCTGCCGAGCTCTCACTAGCCGGTGGGTCAAAATGATCTCACAGAGAGGCTGGCAAGTAAGTAGTTTTGTGCTGGATTGCCACGGATGATTCCGCTACCGGGCTCTCACTAGCCGGTGGGTCAGGTTTATCTCACGGAGAGGCTGGCAAGTAAGTAAGTTTTGTGCAGGATTGCCCCGGATGATTCCGCTGTCGGGCTCTCACTAGCCGGTGAGTCAGGCTGATCTCACGGAGAGGCTGGAAAGTAAGTAAGTTTTGTGTTGGATTGCCCCGGATGATTCCGCTGTCGGGCTCTCAATAACCGGTGGGTCAGGTTGATCTCACGGAGAGGCTAGCAAGTAAGTAAGTTTTGTGCTGGATTGCCCCTAATGATTCAGCTGTCGGTCTCTCACTAGCCGGTGGATCAAGCAGATCTCATGGAGAGGCTGGCAAGTAAGTAAGTTTTGTGCTGGATTGCCCCAGATGATTCCTCTGTCAGGCTCTCACTAGCCGGTGGGTCAGGTTGATCTCACGGAGAGGCTGGGAAGTAAGTAAGTTTGGTGTTGGATTGCCCCCGATGATTCCGCTACCGGGCTCTCACTAGCCGGTGGGTCAGGTTGATCTCATGGAGAGGCTGGCAAGGTTACTAGAAAAGGGTCATTTCGCTGGGCGAGAGGGGGTGACCTCGCGTGGCAGGGGGAGAAAGAACCTGTCTTGCTAGCAGGGGGCAGAAGACCTCTCGCACAATAGATTCCTAGTAGAAAGTAAAGGAGGAAGTCAGCGAGGTAGCAGCCCCAGGCGGGCAAGCCGAGTACTCGTCGGCATAAAAGGTGTTGGGTGTAGAAAGGGCCACTCAAATCCATGAGCACTGTACGAGAAGCCCTAGAAGGATCTAGCTCGCCGAAGTCAAAAGGGTGGTGAAAGTATCCAGTTGCAACTTAAATCACCTAGAGGGGGTGAATATGTGAATTCTATGGCTTTTTGCGGAATAAAAATTATAAGAACAAAAGCGCACAGAAAACAGAAACACAGCACAACACAAGGATTTATTGTGGTTCCTCAATCATGGGTACGTCCACTTTCCCGCCTCGCCTATCTAGCACTTCGAGGCTAGATTCGGCTACTTCACCAAACTCAGATTTTTCCAAATCTTATAACTCGGAGTCCACAACTCCTACAAGCACGGAGACCAGGTCTCCTACAAACTCCATCCTCTAAACTAGGATCTACAAAAACTAGGAAGATAAAACATCCTAAAATGAAATGTAAAAGGTATTACAAACTTCTTGGATTAAGAAATCCAATCTCTAAGAATCTCCACGAAATTCTTCTTCTTCTTCAGATCTGAAAGATTAGGTCTTCTTCTTCTTGAATGTAGAAATCCTGAACGAAAGTGAGGAAGAAGAAAACTCTTTCTGATGAAGACTTTGATCTGAAAACTTATCTACCTAACAAGATCTAGAGGAGAGTTGAAGCAATCCAAGTGCAGTGATCTTGTGGAGTAGAACCTTGATGAAGAATCAAGCACAAAGCTTGTCGGCGGCAAGAGATCGACTTTTATGAGCGAGAGAAGATGCCGACAGAAATCCCGATCATTTTCTTTTTCTTTTACGATTAGGGTTAAAAGAAAATAACCCTTAACTATTTATAGTCACCAACTCAACAACTATAAGCCTAAATTAAGGAGATAGATCCACGTGGAAGAGACATTTGAAACACCAGACGGAAAACAGACAAGCGCTACCGTCATTCGTCGAAAGAGACAAATTCGTCAAAAGGGGGTAACAGATTACTCGACGAAAGTCTTGAAAAGAAAGCTTTAGAGTTAGTCGACTAACAGGCCATTACTCGACGAAGGACCTGTTACTCGACGAAATCATCAGAAAAATTTTCTCATACTTCGTCGACTAGCTGGCCATTACTCGACGAACCCAGGCCTTTACTCGATGAAATACCTTAGAAAAAACTTTCTTTCAATCCTGAATTCAGCAACCAATGACTTCTAGCTTTTCTTTAGAGCTTGAATATGAAGTACATCCCAATAGAGAGATTTCACCTGAGTCAACACCTTGGTCTATATAATGAGGGATTATATTGCATAGGCATGTGTTTATGACTCACTGAAACCTGACATTGGTTTGTACTTAGTACTTACAATTCTGCAAATACACAACTAAGAGACTATATCAAATACAATATCAATTCATCTTAGTTGAAGGGACACTTCTTCAAATCAAGGTGATTGCGGCTACAATACCCAACAATCTCCCCCTATTTAAAGAAGTCAGAACCCTATCTACTAAGGTGAATTGCATAGAAAATAATTAAAACAGTAGGCACAGTAAGAAATGAAATGACAAGTAAAAAGAATTGAAATATCAAAACATCAGAACATATATATATATATATATATATATATCAATGTCTTTCATATTTCAAAAGTTTTCCATCACATAATTAAAGCATTTTGAACTACTCATTCATGTACATCTGAGACTGCCTGTCAAAGTATTCTCCGGGCTTTGGATAGTATCTGTAACAACCCTAAAATTTAATTAAAATGTTATATTAAAGGATATCCGCACCCCAGCCCCCCCCCCCCCCCCCCCCCCCCCCCCCTCCTTTGTTAAATCCCGACCAGCCCCCCCCCCCCCTTCCAAATAGTATTATTTGGCTAGCCGCACCACTCCCCTCGGTTTTAAACCTGCACCCTCAGCTAGGGCTCCCGGTCCAGGGCAATCGCAAGCCGCAAGCCCCCGTCTCCCGCTCCAGCCCCGTCTCCCGCGCGTCTCCCGTATCCTGTCTCCCACAGCACAACCACCTCTTGCGGCGGCTCCTCCTGCCTTAGCCGACGTCGCCTCCTCCTCCTCCTGCTCTAGGCGCCGACGCCCTCTGATTCAACTCCTCCATCTGCTGAGGTCGGCGCCTTTTCTCCCCCATCCTATGGCCGACGACAGATCCTCAGGCCAACAGCCCTTCTTCCCTCTCCTCCAAAGGAGCCACCTCCAGCAGCTATTCCTCAGGCCGATCTCCATCAGTCGGCATCCCCCTCCTCCTCCCCTAGCCGGCTGTGGCAGCTTCTTCCTCAAGGGCTGGCAGTCTCTCCCCCTTCCAAGGTCGGCAACCACCTCCTCTCCCTCCAGCAGCCCCTTCCTCTCTGTTTGGGCCGAGTTTTTTTGCGTGAGGAACGACTAGGGTTTTCTCCCCTCTCCTCCTTGGGCTCGGATTTGGTGAATATTGGTAAGAAATTCATCCTTCACCTCCTATTTCAGATTTTTTTTTGCTCTCCTATAATCGTCTAACCGTGGTTTGTTTGTGATTTACGGCACCGCTCCTCGTTTCCGTTGGTGTCACCTCACATATCCCTTCTCCGATTTAGGGTTTCCGCAACCAAAGCGCCGCCAAATCTCCGGTTTCCGTGTGAGGATCTCTTCTCCCCTCACCATTTGAGGGAGGTAAAATCCGCTAAACTCTCGTTGTTTAATTTCCGAGTCGTAGGGGGCATTTGTAGCGTAGTGAATTATGCTACATCGCTTTCGTTTTCCCTGAACAGGTTCGAAAATATGATTTCTGACTTTTGCTTGCGCTGCTTCGCCGCCGCCGTCAGCTTTTGCCTCATTTAAGGCAAGTAGAGATCATTCTCTCTTGCAAACATTGATCGTAGATTACCTTGTCTGCTCTTATGAATTTATGACTTCATTTTTGAATACATGTTTCGTCAACTAAATTTAGATCTTAAATGCCTAAATTGTCTGGTTAATAGATTGAGGTATCACACGATTGAAATAACACGAGCTGTGAAATGTGAAATGATTATTTTTATTTGAGGATTACTAGTTCTATTGAGCATGAACATTAATTGGTATATTGACAAAGGTTAAGATTTCTTGCTAGCAAATAGATGAATCGTGTTTGATATGAAATGTTTGGGGTCGTGTACACATGTTTACTTAGACGATATTCGTGTTTTGGAATGGCTTAATCTAAAGGAATACTTGGTATCCTAGAAAATGATGTGTAGTAACCTTGTGACTCGTGAATACTTGAACCCGTAAGTTTCTAAACTCTCTTTCGAGTTCTTTGAGTCATCGAATCCTGTTTCTTATACCTGTTTGGTTGAAAGACTTGGATAAAGTCTATTTCTTGATTTGATGTTCTTCTTCAGCGTGAGTCTGTTCCAATTAGAATCACAAATCTATGAATCTTGTAATCGCATTAATAACACAAGTAAACATTGAAAGGTAGGGTTTAACTGACGCATCTCCTTGACTTGGGTTCCCTCTTGAATCCATAATGGGAACAAAGGACCGGTCATAGCGAGCATAAATTTCTGAATCTTCTGAATCCGTACTTGAATCTGTCTGAATCATGAATCCTGCGCGTTAAACAAAAACACCTACACTTTCACTTGTTACAACTTATGTTATTACAAGATCATCTTTGTATGCTTCACTCCTGAACCTCTGACAAGTCTTGAATCTGAATTTGAATCCTTTTGAATCATGAATCCTCCAGTTCATTAATGTGATAAGCAATCATTGAAAGGTAGTGTTAAATTGATGTGACGCCTTGAATCGAGCTTCCGCTTACCTTGTAACGGGAACCAATAATGTTATAGCAAGCCCAATTACTTTGATAAGCCTTGCATTTAGACTCTTGCTAGAATCTCGTGCATCAGATAAAAACACTTGAACCTTTCAATGATTACAACTAATGACATTTCATGACTGAATCTATGTTGTGTTTCAGAGTAGTCTAATAATTCTAATTATTTCTACTCGTCTTGCTTACTGTCTGCCTTGCTAGCTTTGCTTCTGATAAAACTGGTACTTATACATTGTTATTTCCCTTGCTAGTTTGTAATTTATTTTGTTAATGTTATCAATGTTCTGAGGCTTTTCCTTCTTGTTTTGAATTGGCCTTAGTGTTTGTGCCTGCGCCGCCTGCTCTCTGAGGTCGTTCTGCGTCAAGTTTCAGGTTCTATGTTTATGTTTCATTTCATTAACTGTTGGATATTTCTTTTATGTAATAATTACGATCAGCCATTTTCTCCCGTTTAATGGACAACTGCTAGGATAAATATTATATGTACTAGAATTTGACATGTTTGCATGTTCATTCATCTGAGATGATCACATCATAAAAATCTGTTTCAAAACTTGTATCATAAGTTTTTCTGCGAAAATGCATGTGCACCTGTTTCAAATTTATCATATTTATAAGCTTCCGCATAAAAACAACCTGTTTCTACTCAAAAGTAACTATTATTTTGAATCTCTGCTTGCGCCTTAGCAGGCATGGTTTTCCTTCCGCCCATGCCTGTGGCATCACGGCCCACCCGAAGCGCGCTCTGATCGTGACAGTATCTTGGAGGAGGATGAGGAGCAGAAGGGTTGTTGTGACCATACTTCCTGAAGTGGATCTTCCTTTTCAGCTTGGCAGCTTTATACAAGTTGAACTCTTCTTGACTTTAATATTCTTCAGGCTTGATGTTACCAATTTCCAAGAGGTTATAATTGTCCAGAATAATAGTCTTGGAAGTTGGACTCCAAACTTCATGATCAACTCTTCTGACATATGTTGGTTCTCTAATCACTATCCCTGGATTTCTTCTTGAAGGAACGTTAACCTTACTTGAAGATGCTCTTGCATCAAACTTTCTCTTCTTAGGGACAGCTCTGACGGCTCAGCAACCTCTTCAGCATCAGACCATACCTGGTCATATTGAGACGGAGGAATGATGGGAAAATCGTCAAACACACCTACAGAAGGCTGGAACTGCTCAGGATGAGGAAATTGCTGAGGAACTCCTATGAAGGATTCATACAGCTAGTTCAACACTTGATGATGTGAAATACAGTGCTGTTGCGGTGGAAAACCGGGAGGTTTAAAATTTTGAGAAATCAAATTTAGAGGCGGAGTTAAGTTAAAAAGTTGATTAGGGGGTTTGACATAGATTCATTGGACGCTAATCATTTCCTTGGTTGCTCCACGAGAAATTCGGATGACTCCTATAACCCGCATTGTATGTATTGTTATATGGAGCGGAGTTCGGGTTAAAGGAAGGCCGAGGCAGATTTCCCATGTAGTCAACATGCTCTTCAACTAAAACGTTATTAGCCCAAGTAGGAGTGGCGGAGGAAGCAGACATCTCCGCCACTTGCTTTGTTAAGCGCTCTACTTGTAAAGCCAAATTTGCGTTTGCGTCTATTTCAAAAATTCCGGCTGGCTTGTTAGTCCGCGCGTGGGGCATGTTCCATTGGTATGCATTCATGGCCATCTCTTCGAAACGCTCTTGAGCGGCGTTCGGGGTTTTATTATTTAATGTCCCCCCAGCGGCCGCATCAATCATTTGCCTCGTTGAGAGATTTAAGCCATTATAAAAAATTTGCACTTATTGCCAAGTGGGAAGTGCGTGGTGAGGGCATCTACGCAAAAGCTCCTTGAAGCGCTCCCATGTGTCATAGAGAGTCTCCGAGTCTATTTGCATAAATGACGCAATATTCGTGTGCAATTTAGCGGTCTTTGAAGGAGGAAAATTTTTATTGAGAAATTTTTCTGCCATTTCGGCCCATGTAGTGATGGACCCCCTAGGTAGGGAGCCCAGCCACTGCTTGGCCTTAGATCGCAAAGAAAATGGAAAAAGAGGCAATCGAATGGCGTCATCGGTGACGCCATTGATTTTAAAAGTATCACAAATTTCAAGAAAGTAAGAAATATCCGAATTTGGATCCTCGTCCGGTTGACCATCGAAGGTCACCGATTTTTGCACCATTTGTATGATGTTGGACTTGATCTCAAAATTATAGTTCGCCACCGTGGGGAGAACAATACTCGACTATGTGCCTTCCAAATTCGTCCGCGCATAATTGGACATGGTCCGTTGCGCGTCCTCATTAGGATTTGACTCGTTAGGATTTGGAGGATTAAGATTATGATCCATATTCGCTGTGTTAGTGTCCCCGATGGACTCTTCAAAGTCTACTTGATTTTACTGATCACGAGAACGGCGGCACCTAAAAAGGGTTCGCTCGATCTCTGGATCAAAAGGAATATTCGAAGCGCTACCTCGGGTCATACACTAAAAAGAAAAGAAGGGGAGAGAAAAGAAATAAAAAACTAAAAGAGAGAAGAGATTAAGCTAAAAAGAAAAAGAAAAGAGGGGAAGAGGAAAACTAGATATCATTTTTTTTCTTTTTTCGAAATTTAGAAAAAGCAAAATAGAATAAAAAGAAGCTTGATAAAATTAATAGCTATCCTCTTTTCAAAATATCTACGCATAATCCCCGGCAACGGCGCCAAAAACATGATGTAAATTTTACGTGTTTTTAAATTTAAGCGAAGGTTTGAGATTTTCTCCAAAACTATATCTGATTAAGGCAAGTGTACCTTATCATCTATAGTATAGGATATTAGAAATACCAAGGTCGTATTCCACGGGGCGCGTTGATTACTTCTACTTCGAGGAAAATCACTATTATCTTATCTATTGATTTTTTGGAGGTTTTGATTACTTAGCTAAAAAAGAGACAAATCACAAGCTAAATGAAAAATTAAACGATGGCAAAAGAGATTAGTGCTCATGGTGGAGGGGGAAAAGAAAGTAAAATAAAATTGCATAATAAGGAAAATTACAAAATAGAAAGAGAGGTGAAGAAAACTATGCCAACTTTCATTAAAATGAAAACTATTACAAGCCTTAATTTAAGAGTACAAAGCTAGGGAAATGAAGATTACAAGCTTAAAAAAAACTAGTACATGGAAGTTAAATTAAAACATTGCATGAAAAGAAAAGGAGAACATGAAAGCTTTACGAAACACATGATCAAACATTAGAAAACTCACAAACAGCTCTATCAGCACCTCCCCAACTCCAAATTTCTGAACCCTGGACTCAAGGAAAGCCTCTGAATTTATAGGAAAAAAATTCAAGTTACACGCCCTCGGTCACGGGCGTGACTAAGGGCGTGACAACACTATTCACATTGAATCCGACAGCGGCGTGGGCTTGCGTGATGGCGCGGTGAAAAAAGAATATGTCACGGGGGTGACATTTGGGTCATGGCCGTGACTTTGGACGGCTTCATTTAATGCAGCGTGGGCTGTTTACGGCGCGGCGGCGAAGCAGGGATCACGCGGGCAAGTCACGGTCATGACATGTGGGTCACAGGCGTGACTCGGGTCAACTCCTCGACAGCATCTCCACGTCTCGACGGCAACCCTTTGGGAAGATTCTATGTTTACACGTCCTTGGTCACGAGCATGACTTTGGGTCACGGGCGTGACCGAGGGCGTGACTTGTTATGGACTAGCTCAATTGGCGCGGCATCGACTCTGGACTGATCTTCAGGTTACACGTCCTTGGTCACGGGCGTGACTAAGGGCGTGTACTTGTCAATTTCTACAATTTGTCCCAAAATTCTACAAAAATTAAAATTAAGCTTAGTTAGAAACAAAATTACAAAATAACTACTTATGACCTAAAATTGACATAAAAAGGAAAAATACATATTAAATATTTACAAAATTTCTATTAAAAAGATATATAAATACTACTTATCAAATACCCCCATACTTGAGGTTTTGTTATTCCAGAGAAAAAGTGTGAGACATAATTTATAAGACATCCTTAAAATTTTTAATTCTAAACTAAAATTTTATTTAAACCAAAAGTTAAGTTAAGAGTAAATTCAAGGAGGAGTTAAGTCCTAAATTATGATGATGATTTGAAAAGAGGGAAAAAATGTTTAGGCAAGGACTTCTCAAGAAAATTAATTAGTTTAACAAAATTATAGAAATTATAAATTTAGATTAAATTAAAATTATAAGAACTCTACCTTAAAGAAACTTAAGGAAAAGTAACTTACTAAATATTGCTCTCTCCATAATCTTAAAATAAATTTAGAACAATGATAATTGGCTAAGGGGGATTTCATGAAATTTGGCATAAGAAGAGATCTTTGAATGAAAGCAATGGACTTTATCCTTTTCACCAAAGTGATTTTTTTTTCTAATTTGTAAATGATAAACTTCTCTTCTAATAAAAACCAAAAATGTATATGTTTAGGAGTAATGAATTT
The DNA here is from genome assembly GCA_033032865.1 of Dactylorhiza incarnata. Lineage (NCBI taxonomy): Eukaryota > Viridiplantae > Streptophyta > Magnoliopsida > Asparagales > Orchidaceae > Dactylorhiza > Dactylorhiza incarnata. The sequence goes on from JAWHQI010000165.1 coordinate 1,518,806, forward strand.
TATCCTCTTACTCCATGCCATATAATCTTTTAAAATTATTTTGGGTGCATATGTTTAGGGAATAATGAATTTTATCCTCTTATTCCCATGCCATATGATCTTTTACAATACCTTTTTATGCCATCAAAGGGGTAGGGTAGGGAAAATAAATCTAGCTAGCTTTAAATTATATTGAGAGCAAATTCTAGTAAAATTAAATTTCCTAAGATCTAAAAAGTTAGAACAAAATATAATTGAAATCTAAAGAGGTTTAGCAAATTCACTACAAAATGAAGCCATTTAAAAGTAAAAAAAAAGAAGTCATGCTAAATAAGGTCTCTAATCAAGTTAAAATCATAAGATGATTCTTAAAACAAGATTACCTCAAATTTAAAATTAACAAACTATGATAAGCAAAATTTTAGCTAATTAAAAACCTAAACATGCTTATAAATATTCTCAACTAGATTTCTAAGAAATCACAAAAACAACAAATAGGAGAGGTATAAGATTTTTGTATATATATATATTTTTTTTGTTCTAAGTTTTTCATATATATATATATTTTTTGAATTTTGATATTATCTTTTTTTTTTTGAATTTTTGAATATTATCTTTTTTTTGAATTTTTGAATATTATCTTTTTTTTTGAATTTTTGAATATTATAAGAAAGGAAACTAGTTTTAAACCTAAATATTTTTTTGTTAACTCTTGGACTTCCTGAGGTATACCCCGTGAAGGGTTCTCATGGTACTAGGTGTGATGGGATGATATCCCAAACATCCCTTTCCAAGATTTAAATTTTTTATTTCTAATTTTTTTTTAGTTTTTGGTTTTTAACAAGTGCTTAAATAAAAGACAATAATATAAAAAAAAATTTGAAGATTTTCTAAACTATAAAACAATAATTTAAAGAACTATTTATACCCCAATACTAAAAGTTAAACATTGTCCCCAATGTTTAAAACTAAGTATGAAGTTAAAGAAAAATAGAAGAAGTAAATAAAGTGCAAGACAAAACAAAAAGAAATGCATGATAAAAGAGAAGGAAGAAGGAGAAAGGGCTTCCCTGATTTTTTTTTTGAAGTTAGCCCGGGGAAGCGGCGATTACCTACAAAATATGTTAAAGAACAAGAGAAAACAATAAAAAAATAACTTTGGGGTGCCTCCCAAAAGTGCTTTGTTTAAGGTCGCGTAGCTTGACCCACTTGCGGATCATATTATAGGAGGAAGTAAAATCGAATCACTATTTTCATTAGTTAACTCTCCCGGAAGATATAACTTAAGGCGGTGCCCATTTACTTTGAAGGAACCTTTTTCCGGGTGGCAAATTAAAATTGTCCCATAGGACCAAACCTCTTTAACAATAAAGGGTCCGGACCATCGGGATTTTAATTTTCCCGGAAAAAGGGGAAGGCGAGAATTATAAAGGAGGACGAGGTCGCGCGGCGAAAAAGTTTTCGGAAATTTTATGTGTTTATCGTGATAAAACTTTGTTCGCTCCTTATATAATTTATTGCTCTCATACACATTCGCTCACCACTCATCTAATTCGTTCATTGGGAATTTTCTTTGTTCGCCCCTAAAGTGGAATCGAGGTTTACAAATTTAAGCGCCCAAAATGCGCGGTGCTCTAATTTGACCGGAAGGTGGCAAGCCTTGCCATAAACCATTCGATATGGTGTGCAGCCGATAGCGGTCTAGTACGCCGTTCGATAGGCCCATAGCGCGTCATCGAGCTTTATTGCCCAATCCTTCCGATTAATAGAAACTGTTTTTTCTAAAATCCGCTTTAATTCTCGATTAACAACTTTGACTTGGCCGCTCGTTTGTGGGTGATATGCGGTGAATAATTTGTGCGTGACACCATATTTTGCTAAGATTTTTGTAAATTGACTATTGCAAAAATGGGTGCCCCGATCACTCACTATAGCGCGTGGCGTGCCAAATCGAGAAAATAATTTTTTTAAGAAATTAACGACGACTCGCGCATCGTTGGTGGGGAGAGCTTGCACTTCCGCCCACCTCGACACGTAGTCGACCACAACGAGAATATATTTGTTTGAATAAGAGGGAGGGAGGGGACCAACAAAATCAATACCCCAAAGATCGAAAATTTCGCATTCTAAGATAATGTTTTGGGGCATCTCATCCCGGCGGGAGATGTTCCCCGACCGCTGGCAGTTGTCGCAAGTACTCACAAGGCTGTGAGCATCTTTGAAGAGCGTGGGCCAATAAAAGCCCGCCTCTAGCGCCTTCCTCGCGGTTCGGTTCGAATGATAATGACCACCGGTGGGTCCCTCGTGACAATGCCATAAAATTTTAAGATCTTTCTCACTCGAGACGCATCTCCTCACTACCTAGTCTGCGCATACACGGAATAAAAAGGGGTCCTCCCAAAAGTAATTCTTTAAATCAGAAAAGAATTTCTTCTTTTGCTGACTCTAGAATTCTTTTTGCAGGACCCGGGCAACTAAGTAGTTAGCCAAATCCGCAAACCAAGGGGTAGAAGATGTATTTATATTTTCGAGAGAGAGAAGGCGCTCTTCGAGAAATTTATCATTAATGTCGGCTTCTATTAATGCTTCCGAGGCGAGGTTTTCTAAACAAGAAAGATGATCGGCCGCCAAGTTTTCGGCTCCCCTTTTGTCCCGGATCTCTAAATCAAACTCCTGCAAGAGGAGGATCCATCGCAAAAGACGTGTCTTGGCGTCCGATTTACTTAAAAGATATCTAAGAGCGGAGTGATCTGTGAAGACGATAACTTTTGAGAGAGTGATATACGACCTAAACATATCGAAGGCAAAAACGATCGCTAGAAGCTCCTTCTCGGTAGTGGTGTAATTTGCTTGTGCCAACGTGACTGTTTTACTCGCATAATAAATCAGGTGGAAATACTTACTCACCCGTTGGCCTAAAACGACACCAACCGCAATATTACTCGCGTCGCACATGATTTCAAAAGGGAGCGACCAATCTGGCGCGACTAAAATCGGGGAGTTTATATGTTTCTCTTTGATAAGTTGAAAGGCCAAATGACATTCATCGTTAAAAAGAAAAGATGATTCTTTCTCGAGAAGATGGGTTAACGGCTTTGTGATTTTGGAAAAATTTTGTATAAAGCGCCGATAGAACCCCGCGTGGCCTAGAAAACTTCTAATAGCTTTTACGTTTGTTGGAGGGGGGAGTTTTTCAATTACTTCGATCTTGGCCCTATCGACCTCGATCCCCTTGCCCGAAATTTTATGGCCAAGGATTAATCCTTCTTTGACCATAAAATGGCATTTCTCCCAATTAAGCGCTAAATTCGATTCCTCACATCGCTGCAACACGCGCTCGAGATTTTTTAAATAGTTTTAAATGAGTTTCCGTACACGGAGAAGTCGTCCATAAACACTTCCATCGCCTCCTCTACTAACTCATCAAATATTGCCAGCATACATCTTTGGAATGTAGCTGGCGCGTTACAAAGACCGAATGGCATCCTTCGATAAGCGAAGGTGCAAAAGGGACAAGTGAAAGCGGTTTTCTCTTGGTCGTCGGGCGAAATCGGGAATTGGAAATATCCCGACAAACCATCGAGAAAACAGTAGTAGGTGTGACCCGAAAGGCGCTCTAAAATTCGGTCGATAAATGGTAGAGGGATGTGATCCTTACGGGTGGCATCATTTAGTTTTTGATAGTCGATGCACATCCGCCAACCCGTAACAGTACGGGTTGGGATCAATTCATTGTTTTCGTTCGTAACTACCGTGACGCCACCTTTTTCGACACGAATTGTACTGGGCTAACCCAAGTATTATCCGATATCGGGTAGATGATTCTCGCGTCCAGAAGTTTTATGACTTCGGCCCTAACGACTTCTTTCATGTTCGGGTTTAGTCGTCGTTGAGGCTGGACTGAGTTGCGGGAATTATCTTCGAGAAAGATTTTATGAGTGCATAAAGAAGGGTTTATACCCTTAATATCTGATATTTGCCACACAATTGTGTGGCGGTGCTTTTTTAAGACTATTGTCAACTCAGAAATTTCTGAGTTGCTAAGATCGGATGAAATGATGACGGGTAGTTTATACTCTTTTTCTAAAAATAAATATTTAAGGTGAGGGGGAGTTGTTTTAACTCTAACACGGGCGGCTCTTCATAAGAAGTTTTAATTTTTAATTTTCTAGAAATAATGGTTCGGGTGGTGTGGGGTGAGAGACTTCTTCTTCAAGATAAAAGAGCTCGATGGGCTCGGAATCACTACTTGCCGATGACACTAACTCGAGGGATGAATCGATCTCACAACACTCTTCCAGGTAAAAACATGAATCGTCTTTTTCTAATGTGTTCCGCATCGAGGAATTTATGCCGAAAGTAACTTCATCGTCTCCAACTCGTAGGAGGAGCTTTCCGTTACTTACGTCTATAATAGAGCGGGAGGTGGCAAGGAAGGGGCAGCCGAGTATGAGGGGTACTTCGGCATCCTCTTCGATGTCAAGAATGACAAAATCCACCGGGAAGATGAATTTGTCAACCTTGACGAGCACGTCCTCCACTATTCCTACCGGATATTTTAAAGAACGATCCGCTAATTGAATACTCATTCGAGTGGGGATAGGATTTCCTAGACCTAGCTTTTTGAATAAAGAAAAAGGCATGAGGTTGATGCTTGCTCCAAGATCCGTTAATGCGTGTTTTACTAACGAATTGCCAAATAGACATTGGATGGAAAACCTTCCCGGGTCATTTGCTTTTTTAGGCAATTTGTTGAGTACAACCGCGGAGCATTCTGCGTTTAAAGAAATATGTGAAATATCTTCTATTTTTTTCTTATTGGAGAGCAACTCCTTAAGATATTTCGCATATTTAGGCATTTGAGAGATTGCCTCGCAGAAGGGTACATTAATATGAATTTGCTTTAAAATATCTAAAAACTTTTTATAATTTTTTTCGGCGCACTCGTTTTTAAACTTAGATGGATACGGAATATTAGAAGTAGAAGCGCGCGGATTTGAAATAGAAGCATGCGGAGCTAACGTAGCGGGCAAATTCGAAGATAAATTAAGAGTAGGAGGAGAAGATGAAGTTACCTTGGGTTCGTCCTATTTTGAAACCACCTCCTTCCCGCTTCGGAGTGTAATTGCGATTGCGCTCTTCTTTGGATTTTGCTTTGTATTCCCCGATAGTGCTCCTTGCTGATGCTCGGAGATCATCTTCGCGAGCTGGCCCACTTGGTTCTCTAAATTTTTGATCGATCCGGTGAGGTTCCGGATGTTCGATTCATATGTAGCAACATATTTTGCAAAGACCTCTTCAAACTATGAGGGCTTGTGTTGTTGCGGTGGAAAACCGGGAGGATTAAAATTTTGAGAAATCAAATTTAGAGGTGGGGTTAAGTTAAGAAGTTGATTAGGGGGGTCGATTTAGATTCATTGGATGTTGAGCATTTCCTTGGTTGCTCCACGAGAAATTCAGATGACTCCTAAACCCGCATTGTATGTATTGTTATACACAGCGGAGTTCGGGTTATAGGAAGGCTGAGGCGGATTTCCCATGTAGTCAACATGCTCTTCAACTAAAACGTTATTAGCCCAAGGAGGAGTGGCAGAGGATGCAGACATCTCCGCCACTTGCTTTGTTAAGCGCTCTACTTGTAAAGCCAAATTTGCGTTTGCGTCTATTTCAAAAATTTCGGCTGGCTTGTTAGGCCGCGCACGGGGCATGTTCCATTGGTACGCATTCATGGCCATCTCTTCGAAAAGCTCTTGAGCAGCATTCGGGGTTTAATTATTTAATGTCCCCCCGGCGGCCGCATCAATCATTTGCCTCGTTGAGAGATTAAATCCATTATTAAAAATTTGCACTTGTTGCCAAGTGGGAAGTGCGTGGTGAGGGTATCTACGCAAAAGCTCCTTGAAGCGCTCCCATGTGTCATAGAGAGTCTCCAGTCGATTTGCATAAATGACGCAATATCCGTGCGCAATTTAGCGGTCTTTGAAGGCGGGAAATATTTATTGATAAATTTTTCCGCCATTTCGGCCCATGTAGTGATGGACCCCCTAGGTAGGGAGCCCAGCCACTGCTTGGCCTTAGACCGCAAAGAAAATGGAAAAAGACACAATCGAATGGCGTCATCGGTGACGCCATTGATTTGAAAAGTATCACAAATTTCAAGAAAGTAAGAAATATGCAAATTTGGATCTTCGTCCGGTTGACCATCGAAGGTCACCGATTGTTGCACCATTTGTATAATGCTGGACTTGATCTCAAAATTATTGTTCGCCACCGTGGGGCGAACAATACTCGACTGTGTGCCTTCCAAATTCGGCCGCGCATAATTGGTCATGGCCTGTTTCGCGTCCTCATTAGGATTTGGCTCGTTACGATTAGGAGGATTAAGATTATGATCCATATTCGCTGTGTTAGTGTCCCCGATCGACTCTTCTAATTCTACTTGATTTTCCTGATCAAGAGAACGGCGGCACCTAAAAAGGGTTCGCTCGATCTCTGGATCAAAAGGAATATTCGAAGCGCTACCTCGGGTCATACACTAAAAAGAAAAGAAGGGGAGAGAAAAGAAAAAAAACTAAAAGAGAGAAGAGATTAAGCTAAAAAGAAAAAGAAAAGAGAGGAAGAGGAAAACTAGATAACATTTTTTTCTTTGTTTGAATTTTAGAAAAAGCAAAATAGAATAAAAAGAAGCATGATAATATTAATAGTTATCCTCTTTTCAAACTATCTACGCATAATCCCTGGAAGCGGCGCCAAAAACATGATGTAAATTTTACGTGTTTTGAAATTTAAGCGAAGGTTTGAGATTTACTCCAAAACTATATCCGATTAAGGCAAGTGTACCTTATCGTCTATAGTATAGGATATTAGAAATACCAAGGTCGTATTCCACGGGGCGCGTTGATTACTTCTACTTTGAGGAAAATCACTATTATCTTATCTAATGATTTTTTGGAGGTTTTGATTACTCAGCTAAAAAAAGAGACAAATTGCAAGCTAAATGAAAAGATTAAACGATGGCAAAATAGATTAGTGCTCATGGTGGAGGGGGAAAAGAAAGTAAAATAAAATTGCATAATAAGGAAAATTAGAAAATAGAAAGAGAGGTGAAGAAAACTATGCCAACTTTCATTAAAATGAAAACTATTACAAGCCTTAATTTAAGAGTACAAAGCTAGGGAAATGAAGATTACAAGCTTAAAAAAAACTAGTACATGAAAGTTAAATTAAAACATTGCATGAAAGGAAAAGGAGAACATGAAAGCTTTAAGAAACACATGAACAAGCATTAGAAAACTCACTAACAGCTCTAGCAGCTTCTCCCCATCTCCAAATTTCTGAACCCTGGACTCAAGAAAAGCCTCTGAATTTATAGGAAAAATTTCAAGTTACACCCCCTCGGTCACGGGCGTGACCAAGGGCGTGACAGCACTATTCACATTGGATCCGACAGCGGCGTGGGCTTGCGTGACGACGCGGTGAAAAAAGAACATGTCACGGCCGTGACATTTGGGTCACGGCCGTGACTTTGGACGACTTCATTTAATGCAGTGTGGGCTGTTTACGGCGCGACGCCGAAGCAGGGATCACGCGGGCAAGTCACGGCCGTGACATGTGGGTCACGGGCGTGACTCGGGTTAACTCCTCGACAGCATCTCCACGTCTCGACGGCAGCCCTCTGGGAAGATTCTATGTTTACACGCCCTTGGTCACGGGCGTGACTTTGGGTCACGGGCGTGACTTTGGGTCACGGGCGTGACCGGGGGCGTGAATTGTTGTGGACTAGCTCAATTGGCGCGGCATCGACTCTGTACTGATCTTTAGGTTACACGCCCTTGGTCACGGGCGTGACTGAGGGCATGTACTTGTCAATTTCTCCAATTTGTCCCAAAATTCTGCAAAAATTAAAATTATGCTTAGTTAGAAACAATATTACAAAATCACTACTTATGACCTAAAATTGACATAAAAAAGGAAAAAAACATATTAAATATTTACAAAATTTCTATTAAAAAGATATATAAATACTACTTATCACAAACTCCTTCTCAGAACCTGCAGAACCTGGAGCATCATCATCTCCAACACCAACATCATCATCATCCTTATCACCCCTGATCTGGTGGACTTGATCAACATCCTCAACATCAGCTAACCTTTCTTGTTCCTGTATAGAAACAGCATGAAGTTTCTCTGCATAGTGACCTAGAACGAGATTGAAATTCTTCTCAATTTCTGACACACAAGTATTAAAGTGACTTTGAATACTTGGAGGAGCTGATAAGACTAGAGGAGGAGGAGATTGATGAATGGACACCTCTGGGGACTTGACGATCTCCCTTTCAACAGATGGAACTTTGGGATCTTGCACTAGAGATCTTACAATCTGAGGAGATTCCCTAAAAGGGGAGGGTTCCTGCCTTTCCTCTTCTTCTGCCATTGACACTTCAGCTGGTTTCTTCAATCCGGGCCTGATAATTACTCTCTCCCATCTGTCCATAATGGAGGAATCTATCTTCTTGAGATGGTGAATTTGGCTGCCTTTCTTCATATCAAATAACTCTCCGTCCAGTTTATTTAGAAAGAGACTTATGATTCTCCCAAAGTTAGGAACCATAAGACTCGCCTTAATTCTCTCAAAAAGGACTAAACCCCAGTCCACTCTTTTCCGACAGATAACAGCAGCGACTAGCATGAACATATCATTAGAGAGGTAGTCGTTAGAACCTACCTTGCACAACAATACTTTGCCCAGAATATCTGATATTAGCTTGCCTTCGCCATTCATATTCTTCTTTCTCACAGATGATGTTCCCCTTGCCATACCACAAAACAAAACTGCTCTCCGATGATCATCTTCAAACAGACAATCATGATCTTCCACAACTGGCAACTTCAGAAGCTTTGTCAGTCTAGAGGGATTCAACTTGATCACTTTTCTTTTAATTGAGGACTTGATCACTTTCCCACTCTGTTTTACCTTGGCATTCTTACAAAACTCAAGAACTTCTGATTCAAGCACTCAACATGGATGCTCAAGAACGAAGGAGAGCCCTGCTTCTTCCAAGAATAGAACAATATTTCAAAATTCATCCGAGGCGTTGGCGAAACCTGTTCGAACCAACTCTCCCCCTACCTGAAGCAGACCAGAACTCTTACGGGACATTTTTGTTGACGACGGAGGGAGGCAACGAGGAAGATGAGTTGAAGACGATGAATCCAGACGGCGAATCGATGACGACGAGATGAGTGTGACGGAGAAGACGAATCCTCAAAGGAGGTCTTTTCGTCGATGGAGAGGAGTGAAGACTTTTGAAATCGACGGTGATATATTTATTTATTTATTTATTTTGATATTTTAAAGATGAGTGGAGGCGCATACCTTGGTATTCGAATTGACTCTTCGGATCCATTAAAGTAAATGATTTGAAATTCAATATATACAACTCAACAAAATGGAGCTAAAAGATATCGACGAATTTCAGATCGACTAACCCAACGAATACCAATTCGACGAACACCATTCGACGAATTCCATTTGATGAATACCATTCGATGAATTTGACCATTAGCCTTCGAAATCTTCTATGTTTTTTAGATAAGAAAATTTCTGAATTATGTCATTCACTTAGCCTTTGAGCTGGTCTTCAAGAATCTTTGTTTAGCATACCGAGCTCCATTTTGAAAAAGTTGAACTTTGACTCGTCAAATAGCTTCGTGAAGATATCTGCAACTTGCTTATCCGTGGGGACATAACAGAGATTGATGTCCTTATGCTCCACATACTCCCGGATGAAATGATAACGTATTTTTATGTGCTTTGTCCGGCTGTGAGACACTGGATTGTTGGAAATTGCGATAGCACTTGACGAATCACAAAACATTGGAATATTTTTGAGCTTTAAGTTATAATCTTCTAACTGATTCCATATCCACAGCAATTGTGCACAACAACCGCCAGCGGAGATGTACTCTGATTTCGCGGTCGATGTTGCTACAGAATTCTGTTACTTGCTGCTCCAAGAGATAAGCCTTTTTCCTAGGAATTGACAAGTCCCGGAAGTGCTTTTCCTATCATCATTGCTACCAGATAGAATATATGTATGTAATCTAATTTACCTAGAGGTGGGGATTAATAGGTATTTTGTATTTTACTTAGTTGTTATAGATAGTTAAAACTAGTCGAAGCAAGTAACCAAGCAAACCCAGAAAACACACAAGTGTTTAGAGTGGTTCCCCAAGACAGTATGTTTATGGGTAGACCACTTTCCACCTTCAGCTTTCTAATAGTGTGTGTTAGACAAGGCCAACTTCTCCAATCTCAGCTCCAAGAGCTTACAGTTCAGATCCTTCAGGATCTCTCAGGCTTTCTCCAAGCCCTACCTCAGGCCATTCAGCCTTACAAACTCAGGCCTAACAGCCCTATAACCTCAGGCCTAACAACCCTAAAAACTCGGGCCAAACAGCCCTAAAACCTCAGGCCAAACAGCCCTACAACCTCAAGCCTAATAGCCTTACAAACTCAGGCCAAATAGCCCTACAGTAAGAGAGTATTATGCTTGCTTCAACAGACAGCACTGGGAAGATGTCTTCTGTAGTTCCTGCACAGCTTGTGCTTTCTAGTAGCTTAGATGAATGATGATTGCAGAGCCAGATACTTTCTGATCTTCCTCTTCAGTTGAAGGATGAAGGATCACCTTGCTCTTCTTTGTAGGAGAGCAATCTTTATCTCTCAGTCTCTTCTTCCTTGTTCAGTGAGCAGGAGGAGAGTGAGATGTTCAGGGCCGTCAATGGATCAGTAGCAATCTCTTTTAGCACTAGACCAGCACTTTCAAAAGTGCCCTAAGTTCTTCCTTTATACTCTGCACATCTTCAACGACACTCAAAGGAGGGCTCTAACACATTGGGAACAGACGGGTGGCTCTAATCTCCCTTTACAGCTGTTTGCGCCAAAGGCGTGTCGCGCCACTTGTCTTCTCCAAGATTTGAACCTGTTGCAGCGGTTGGGCTTAGACAACTTTCAGTCTCAGCGGTTGAGCAACCGTCATCCCAGTGGAACCGCTGAGACAGCTTTTCTTCTCAGCGGATTCTGTCTATTTGCAGCTCAGTAGAAACATACTGCTTCTCAGCGGCACCTGTCCTTGTCTCAGCGGTTCAGCTGAGACAGAGACACTTTCTCAGTTGTTTGGTCAGTAGACCCCTGAACATATTCCATTGTATGGAATATCATCACCCTATACAGATCTTGAGACAAAGTAGAGTTTATCAAGTACAATATGTACTTAGCATTGTGAGTGATGCCACTTCAAATCAAGGGAACATTGAGAGCTATATTCCCAACAATCTCCCCCTATTTGAAGAAGGCAGAACATTCCCAATGCTAAGGTACATAACCAACAAAAACCTATCATGCAAATGTACTACATAACATTCATGATATCATAACATCCAAAAGATAACATTATTTAGGCATTACAACAAAAATCATGACAGATTATACAAGGTGATTATGATATCAGCATTGTTTGTTATTAGAACTTGGCATCACAGACTATATGAAGCAATAGTATTGAAAAGAAAATATTAAGCTTTGACTAATATTAATCCATAACACATACTTAATTTCAATCAGAAATTTTCATTTGCATTTCTATTAAAGAGTTAATACATAGATCAATTTCAAGCTGATTAAAAGAACAATTTATGGTTTTCTTCTCTTGGAACTTTCAGCCTTGTTGTCAGCAGCAGCTTCCTTCCCTTTAGCAGCAACAACCTTTAGCTCAGCAACTTTCTTCTTGTTTTCCTGCCTTTTGAACTAGAAGAAAGGTTTGGGAATATATTTTGAAGGTATTCTTTTTGGATTGCCCTTCATCACAAGGTTTTCTTTGAAGATTAAGTCCCTCAGGGAATTTCTTTCCAAGTCTCTTATCCATTTTTCAACTGCGTAAATCCTGTCAATGTCTTTGCATATCTGCCCATGGTTTACCCAGGCATTCAGAATAATGCTTTTTGAGTCATCACTCCAATACTCAAAATCAGGATCATTGTCCTGCTCCTTCCTTTGCATAGCCATAAATTCTTCAGCTAGCATTACTTGTTCTCTTTTTCTCTTCTTTGCCAGGTGAGCATTCTGAGCTAGTCTGGCTTGCCACTCAAACTCAAAGTCTTCCTTGCTGAAGTTGTCCAGCAGAGGAAGATTGAGGGCTATCCTTGTACCCTATAACACTTGTAGAGCTAACTCAGAGTTGGTCTCAGCATTGGCCACCTCCCCCTTTCTGGCTTCTTCAACAATTTTTGCTTCTAGGGATTGGGAGGCAGCATCTACAGAGCTAGAGAGAGTTTGGAAAGCATTTTCCAAGTCCCTCTTTAGGTCATCCTTCATCTTCTCTGTCTCTCCAAGCATTGTGGTGGCTGTTTTCCAGACACAATCTTCAATGTGATTGGAGGCTTGTTCTATGACTTCATCTGTCTTGCTTACATAATTCTTGACATATCTTATGTCTTTCTCTGACATTAGGAGTTGTTTGTCCATTGATCTCAGGATAGCATTCTGAGCAATCACTATGTGTTCTGCTAGATCAAACCATTTTGTCATTTGTTTATTTAGCATTGCTGTATTTTCCTTGATTTCCTTACTTCTGCCATAATCTCTTTCTTCAAAGATTGTAATCCATTATCAATATAGTTCTTTATTGAAAGCATATGACCTTCAATTAAGGTACTAATAGAGCTGAGGAGATTGTCAGGAGTTGTTGTAGTTGTTAGACTCGGCTCATTTTCAACTTGAGCATGGATTTGCTCCCCCTCAACCTGAGCAGGGACTGGCTCCCCCTCAACCTGAGCAAGGACTTGCTCCCCCTCCATGTGAGTACTATTATCTTTATTATCTGATAGAGAGATTTAAATTTCAGATTGGTTGTAGAATTAAAGATTGTGTGACAAGCAAAGGATTTGATAATTTGTATGATACCTGATGACTTCTCTAGTTCCTTTTCAATACATCTCTCTTGCTCCTCCTCACTTGAAGCATTAGTATTGTTCTTATTTGGAGATGTGTTGAGCTGTTCCCCCTCTGAAGAAGGAACATAATTTAACTCATCATCTTTCCAATATCCTGCTGGTTTAGGAGGGATTTTATTAAATCTGTTGTTTAGGTTGAGGAGAATTAAATCAATCTCACCTTGAAGATCAATAGGATCATTGTCTTCATTGTCTTTAGGGAGGAGTGTAAGATTGTGACATTTCTATTGGTGGTGCCAGCTTCTTCTTCATCCTCTTGATGCACTATCTCAGCATCATCATCTCTTTCTTGTTCAGGATTAATGCCTGCATGACCTTCCGTGTCATGATTATCTCCTTGGTTATCCTTTGGAGGACTGCTAGCTGGAACTTGATTGTCCAGATCTTGTATATCTTCTTCTGCCTCTTGTTCTGAGTCAGAGCATACCATTCTTCTTCTCCTCATTCCCTTCACTAGAACTGGTTTTTTCTTTTCCTTTAACTGAGAAGGCTGTCTCATTGGAAGAACCCTAGAGAATCTGTCTAGGGTTTGTATGACCATTCTTTTTAGGTAATGGAGGTTTGATCCTTTGGACTTGTCAAAGTAGTCTGGGTAGGTATTAAGAAGATAGATGGAGAGGATTCTTCCTAGGTTGGGGGCTTGCAGACATTCTATTGTTCTTTGAAATAGTACCTCTGCCCGGGAAGTCTTTTTCTTTAGGATTACTCTTGACATCAATTCAAACATGTGTTTGGAGATTGTGTCATGAGAGCCTCGCTTGCACAATATGGCCTTGCCAACAATGTCAGAGAGAAATTTGCCTCTCTGGTTAAAGAACTTCCTCTTAAGTGAGCCAAGTTTGGCATCACAATAGGCACACCACTGTAATGCTTTGTCTCTGTCTTCCTCAGAAATAGCTTCCTCTTCTTCTTCACTGCAGAAGGGCAGTTGAAGGGTCTTTTCAATTTTCTTACGGGATATTTTTATCCTCCTACCTCCTATCTTTCCCTTAATAGATAACTTTGAGGAGGATAGCTTAGCACTGGAGAATAATTCCTGAACTTCTGTTTTGAGAATTGTAGAGGGCTCATATAGGGTATATTCAAGTCCTTGGGCAGATAGAAGATAAATCACAACTTTTATTTTCTGGAGCATGCAAGAATCCATTCTTAACTATTTCATAGCCTTCATGCAGCTCTTTTGCCATCTTTGGCGCCATTTCTTCTGTATTACAGGTCGCTGAGTCGGAGGGGAGAAGGGTTCGTCTCGTCGGCTAGGTTGAAGGTAAGTGTGATACTCTAATCAATCATTATGATATTTATAGGGGCTTGAATTAGGTGTTAGATTTGCTCCAATTGTACATGTTGATTTGACTTAATCAATTTAATTGATTTTTCATTCCTGATGAATCAAATTTGACCAGTTTAATATTTAAACAATCTTTCTCAGCGGAACAGCTGCGAAGGAGTGGTTATCCGCTGGGACAGTAATTGCCAACCGCTGAGACAGTTTTATTTGTCTCAGCGGTTTAGATGAGATCACACAAATTGATTCATCTGATTTCATGACCTATTAGAGGGGCTAAGTACATGACTTACACTTTGTAATAATCTTGTAGGTAGCAACTTTTAACAAATCAAAGCATGTTATATATATGGCATTTGCTATATTAAACTAGTGAATGACAGCATGAGCAATACATATAAGTTTGCATAATCAGATTTATTCTAAGTTCAACATTCCAAGCTCAATTTTAAAAGCATTAAATTTAACTTCATCCAAAGGCTTTATGAAGATGTCAGCAACTTGTTTGTTAGTGGGGACAAATACAAGACATACATCATTACACTCTACATGTTCTCTAATAAAATGATACCTTATCTCTATATTCTTAGTCCTGCTATGTGAGACGGGATTTTTAGCTATAGAGGCACTAAATGAATCACAATAAATTGGAGAATTACTTACATTGGGGTTATAATCCTCTAACTGATGTTGCACCCATAGTAGTTGAGCACAACAGCTCCATGCAGCTATGTATTCAGATTCAGCTGTGGATATTGCCACACTTGTCTGTTTCTTGCTGCTCCATGAGATCATCCTTCTTCGTAAGAATTGACAAGTTCCACTTGTGCTCTTCCTATCTTCCTAGCAACCTGCAAAATCTGCATCTGAATAGCCAGTTAGTTCAAAATCATTGTTCTTAGGGTACCAAAGGCCAAGATGTTGGTTGCCCTTAAGGTATCTTAGAATCCTCTTTGCAGCTGAGTAATGATATTCCTTATGGCAGGATTGGTACCTAGCACAAACACATGTAGCATACATAATGTCTGGTCTATTGGCAGTAAGATACAACAAGGATCCAATAATGCACCTATACATGGATTCATCAAAGGTCTTGCCCTTCTCATCCTTGTCCAGGGAGTTGTTGGATCCCATTGGAGTTTTCATGGTGGAGGCTGATTCCATCCCAAACTTCTTAATTAACTCCCTAGTGTACTTGGTCTGAGAGATAAAAATCCCATCATTAGACTGTTTCACTTGGAGGCCTAAGAAGTACTTTAATTCTCCCATACTGCTCATCTCAAACTCCCCATGCATTAGATTGGCAAATCTTTTGCAAAGGTTGTTATCTGTAGACCCAAAGATTATGTCATCAACATAAATCTAGACTAGAAGACACTTGCCATTTGTTTCCCTAAGAAACAATGTAGTATCTGTTGGGAATATTGCCCTCAATGTTCCTTTGATTTGAAGAGGCATCACTCACAATACTAAGTACATATTGTATTTGATAAAATCTATTTTGTCTCAAGGTTTGTACAGGTAGATGATATTTCATACAATGGAATAGGCTCAAAGGTGTGTTGATTAATCAGCTGAGAAAGTTTCACTGTCTCAGCTGAACCGCTGAGACGAGGACAGGTGTCATTGAGAAGCAGCAAATATCCACTGAGCTTCAGATAGACAGAATTCGCTGAGAAGAGAAACCGTCTCAGTGGATCTGCTGGGATGTCAGCTGATCAACCACTGAGACTGAAAGTTGTCTCAGCCCAACCGCTGAGATAGATTCAAATTCTGAAGAAATCAATTGGCGCAAACAGTTGTAAAGGGAGATAAGAGCCAACCATCTGTTCCCAAGATGTCAGAGCTTTCCCTTGAGTGCCATTGAAGATGTGCATAGTATAAAAGAAGAAGTTAGGGCACTTTTGATAGTGTTTGTCGAGTGCTAAACAAATTATTACTGTTCCATTGACGGCCCAGAACTTCTCATTCTCCTCCTGCTCACTGAACAAGGAAGAAGAGACTGAGAGATAAAGATTGCTCTCCTACAAGAAGGGGCAAGGTGATCCTCCATCCTTCAACTGAAGAGGAAGATCAGATTGTAGTTGGCTCACAAATCTTCATCCATTCAAGCTACTAGAAAGCACAAGCTATGCAGGAACTACAGAATACATCTTCTCTGTGTTGTCTGTTGTAGTAAGCATAAAAACTCTCTTACTGTAGGGCTATTTGGCCTGAGTTGTAGCGCTATTTGGCCTGAGTTGTAGGGCTATTGGCCTGAGTTTGTAGGGAAGTTAGGCCTGAGGTTGTAGGGATGTTAAGCATAAGTTGTAAGGCTGACTGGCCTGAGGTAGGGCTTGGAGCAAGTCTGAGAGATCTTGAAGGATCTGAACTGTAAGCTATTATAGTTGAGATTGGAGGAGTTGGCCCTGTTTAACACATTGTTAGAAGGGTGAAGGGGGATAGTGAACTACCCATAGACACACTGTCTTGGGGAACCACTATAAACACTTGTATGTTTTCTGGGTTTGCTTGATTACTAGTTTAGAATAGTTTTAACTATCTATATCATCTAAGTAAAAATCAAAATACGTCTTCACCCCCCCCCCCCCTCTAGGTGGATTAGATCACACACCTATAATCTATCAAGTGGTATCAAAGAGAGGTTGGTCATAAAGGGCTTAACTGTTTGACCAGATCCTACATAGGAATTGTTATTTCTGAATCCAATGGCTTCTAATGGAGTTCAGAAGGAAATGGGTTCCATGAATCTCTCTATATGCAAAAAGGAAACCTTTGGCATTTGGAAACAAAGGGTTAGGCTGTACATGGAAGCTTCAGACCCTCGAATCTATATCACTGTTCAGCAAGGCCCCTTCCTTATCACAAAGCCCTCCACCATTGATCCTACTAGGCAGGTAGGCAAGTCTTACACTGAAATGACAAGGGATGAGATATCATTGGCTACAATGGATAAAAGGGCTCAAAATATTATATTCAATGCTATTAATGATTCAACATTCCAAAACTTGGTGCACTGTGAGACTGCAAAGGAGATGTGGGATACATTGATTGTTTACATGGCAGGGACTGAAGAAGTGAGGAATGATAGGAAATCCCTCCTCAATCAGGAGTATGAAGCTTTTAAGCAACAAAACCAGGAATGAATAGTTGGCTGCTATGAAAGATTCTTCAGAATAGTAAATGAGTTGAGGACCTATGAAAGGACCTTCACTCATTATGAGTTAAATGATAAATTCTTAAGATCTCTAACTAGAGACTGGGATACAAAAATTTGTGCCATCAGGGAAGTGGCAAAGCTGAGTGAAACTCCTCCTCACACTCTGTTTGGAAAGTTGCTCTCATATGAGATGCAACTATCTACTAGAAAGGAAGAGGATGCCTCCTCTAGGCCTCATGCTAGGGAGAAGTCTGTGGCCCTCAAGGCTGAAGGGTCCAAGAAGAGCAAGACAAGAATTCTGACCCCTCCATGAAGGGCTGCTGACTCAAAAAATTTAGATCACTGCTCATCTGATAACAGCTCTTCTGATGAGGAATTTGCTGCCTTCTCAAGGCAATTCAAAAAGATGATGAGAAGGAAGCAGTGGAAGAATAAGCCTTCCTCCTCCTCACAACCTAGGAAGGATTCAAGCAGGGCAGACAGGCAACACCCCAAAGGGGACAGGTATGACTCTAAATATGTTAAACATGGTTTAGCGAATGTGATTTGTTATTGCTGCAGTAAGCCTGGACATGTCATTCCTGACTGTCCAGTCAAAAGAAAGGATAAGGGTGACAAGAAGCCTTATCACCAGAAGGGAAGAAAGGGTGAGAAATCCTTCCTAGCCAAGAAGGACAAAAGCTGGAGTGAATCTGAGTCATCATCCTCAGATTCAGATGATGAAGAAGAGGCCTATATTGGGTTGTTTGCAGTTGAGGAAGATGAGGACTTTCCTGCAGCAAAGGTGGGCATCAGGGCCTCTCTATCACATTCAGACAGTGATATGGAGGTGGATGAAGATGTTAAAGAATATATTGGCCTAATGGCCATAACATCAGATGATGTAGATTGTCAGGACACACCTGACCAGGTACCTACTCCTCTCTCTTCCTCTAAGGATGAATCAATTCAGGAATTTGATGAACACTCATCAACTGATGATTAGGATTCAGAATCTAAAGTGGGTGTCAATCAATTGATTGACAAATATGATGCTCTAGTTATTGCTCTGAAAGAGAGCAAGAAGCTTGCCAAAAACCAAGCCCTAGAGATTGACTCACTTAAAATTGCTGAAAGAAATTGTTCTGAGTCTCCTACCTTAGCGGCTCAGATGAGTAGAGAAATAGGCAAACTCAAGGGGATAACAATTGTCCAATTGATCTCTATTTCTCTAAAGAATAAGATCATCAAGGATCTTGAGGAAAAGCTTCTCAAAGAGAAGAGCTTAGTGGCTCAATTCTCAAAGCCCAAATCAGTGCTTCCAATTATTGACACCTTTTCCTTTCAAACCAATAAGAGAGGACTTGGGTTCAATAAATGGGAAATGGGTGGGGGAAGTGGAGAAAAAGAGAAAGGAAAAGATTAAGCCTCATACAACCTTTCAAAAAGTGTTTCTTCCCTTCAACATGGTTGACCATGATCTCATGTATGGTCACTGGAAGAATGGGTGCTCCTATATGAAGGAAAACATTCCTTCCCATAGTAGAAGAAGGGGCATGAGAATGAGTGCTATGAAAGCTCCCCATGAAGAAATTCAAATGGCTCATCAAGGACCATTTGTTTTTGGTACCTCAGCTCCTTCACTCATAGGTAAGGAAGCAAAATCTTCAAAACTTTCGCCAGCAAAATCTTTGACTGCAGTCAAACTTGTAGATAAGCCTTGCTACCCTGTGTCTTATGCCATCCAATCTTGACAAACTTCCAAGTTAAAGAAAGGTGATGTCATAATGACAAAGGTTGTTAGGCATGTCCACAAGATGACCTTCAGCCAAATCATTGCTGAAAGGAACAAAATGGAGACAGTTGTCTCCACTCCTGAACACAAGCATGTTGAGGCTCATGTCACCACAAGAAATGTTCAGAAGAGGAGATATAACATTCATGAGTGTTGGTACTATTGTAAGGTGGGACACTTTGCCATAGATTGTTGGCAAAATCCCAATGTGTCAACTGCAAGGATGAGCTTTCCTGCGAAAGCTGCAGTAGGTTTGAAGCCATTTCATTCTAACAAAGACCTAGGACCCAAATTTACTTGGGCTCCTAAGTGTAATTAAATTCCTTCATGTGGGTTAGTTCAAATACCAGCTTTGGGCAGATTTGGTATTTGGACAGTGGGTGCTCAAGACATATGACATGCACCAAAGGTTTACTGCAGGAATAGAATGTTGTGAAGAATGGACCCAAAGTCATCTTTGGGGGGTTCATAAAAGGGACTCACCAGAGGTTATGGTATGATCTCAAATGGCATTGTCTCCATTACTAAAGTGGCTTATGTTGAAGGGTTGCAACACAACCTTGTTAGCATAAGCCAACTGTGTGACCTTGGCTATGTCATTGAATTCCACAATGATAAGTGCCTAATCAAAATGTCTAATGACTTGGAGACCATACTCTCTGGCACTAGGAGTGGAAATGTTTACTGCTTAGATTTTATATGCAAATCATCTCCCTCTCCTGTGTGTCTTGTGGCAAATGAAAGTGAGTCTCTATGTGTTCAATGGCACAAGAGACTTGCCCACATCAACTACAAGGCAATGCATTGACTATTCTCTAAGAACTTGGTTAGAAATAGTCCTAATTTAAAATGTGTTAAAAATGGCCCATGTCATGCTTGCCAAATGGGCAAGCAAACAAGGGCCACTTTTAAAAGTATTGGTTCGAAGGACACTAAAAGATGCCTTTATTTATTGCACATGGACGTGTTTGGTCCTATGCCAATTCAGAGATTAGGAGGGAAGTTGTATACCTTAGTGATTGTTGATGATCACTCAAGATATACTTGGGTATTTTTCCTTAAAAAGAAATCAGATACTCTAAATGTCTTTATATGCCATGTCAAGGCAATTCAGAATGATTTACAATGTTCTGTGGTCAGAACTAGGTCTGACCATGGCATAGAGTTTCAATCTGAATCCATGATAATGTTCTGTCTAGAACTAGGTATCATCCAAGAGTTTTCATCCCCAAGGACCCCACAACAAAATGGTGTGGCAGAGAGGAGGAATAGAACCTTGATAGAAGCTGGGAGAACATTGCTTAGTGACTCTTCACTCCCAGAATATTTTTGGGCTGAAGCAGTCAATACTGCATGTTTTGTTCTCAATAGAGCTTCTATCAATAAAGTTCATGGAATTACACCCTATGAGATTCTGAAAGGCAAACAACCAACCATTTCATACATTAGGATCTTTAGATCTAAATGCTACATTTTAAACAATGAAAAATCTCAATTAACCAAGTTTGCTGAAAAATACTACATGGGGGTTCTTGTTGGCTATAGCTCAAATAGTAGAGCTTATAGAGTGTATAATAAGAAAACCCATGTTGTTGAAGAATCCATGCATGTGGTGTTTGATGAGACCAGCCTAATTTATAAGGGTTGGTCCAGTTCTTCTGTTTTGACAGGAAGTGAAAGGGCCATGGAAGAATCATCTATGCAAGAACCATCCAGCAGCAGTAAAGCATATTCTGATGTAGCAATTACAGAAGAAGTAGAGGTGCAGGCTGCTGAAGAAGCTGCTGACCAGTGGAAGAAATTCAACATGTAGAGGACAGATTGCCTGCAGCTACAAGACATCTAAGGGATCATCCCTTGGAGCAGATTATTGGGAATGTTCAACAAGGTGTGACAACTAGGAGCGGGCTCACAATGAGGCCTTGTTCCTCAGTTTCCTATCACAGGTAGAGCCCAAGAAGTTTGAAGAGGCCAACATGGATCCATTTTGGATTCAGGCAATGCAGGAAGAACTCTTGCAATTCAAGAGATGCAAAGTATGGAAGTTGGTGCGAAGGCCACAAGGACACAACATCATTGGCACGAAATGGATCTTCAGGAACAAGATGGATGAAAATGGGACAATCATTAAGAACAAGGCAAGGCTTGGTTCAAAGGGGTATAGGCAAGAGGTGGGAATAGACTTTGACCAAACCTTTGCCCCAGTTACAAGGTTGGAGGCCATAAGGCTATTCCTTGCATATGCAGCCCATAAAGGCTTCAAAGTGTTCCAGATGGATGTCAAATCAGCATTCCTAAATGGAAATTTGAAAGAGGAAGTATATGTAGAGCAGCCATCAGGTTTTGTCCATCCTACTCTTATATCTCATGTTTATTTACTTAGGAAAGCTCTATATGGTCTTAAGCAAGCCCCTAGGGCTTGGTGTGAGACATTGTCTAGCTTTCTCATCAAGAACAAGTTCTTGAGGGGAAAGATAGATAGCAAATTGTTTCTTAGGTAAATAAGGAGCAAGTGTCTCCTAGTCCAAATATATGTTGATGACATAATATTTGGGTCTACTGATGACAACCTCTGCACAAGGTTTGCCAACCTAATGTAGGGGGAGTTTGAGATGAGCAGCATGGGAGAATTAAAGTACTTCTTAGGCCTCCAAGTGAGATAGTCTGATGATGGGATTTTTATCTCTCAGACCAAGTACACTAGGGAGCTAATTAAGATGTTTGGAATGGAGTGAGCCTTCACCATGAAAACTCCCATGGGGTCCAAAATTTCCCTGGACAAGGATGAAAAGGGCAAGGCCTTAGATGAATCCATGTACAGGTGCATCATTGGATCCCTGTTATATTTGACTGCTAGTAGACCAGATATTATGTATGCTACATGTGTGTGTGCTAGGTACCAGGCATGTACAAAGGAATCTCACTACTCAGATGCAAAGAGGATTTTAAGATACCTTAAAGGTAGCCTACATCTTGGCCTTTGGTACCTTAAGAACAATGATTTTGAACTAACAGGATTTTCAAATGCAGATTTTGCAGGCTACAAAGAAGACAGGAAAAGCAAAAGTAACAATTTTCAATTACTAGGAAGAAGGTTGATATCATGGAGCAGCAAAAAGCAGACAAGTGTGGCTATCTCTACCGCTGAGTCTGAATACATTGCTGCAGGGAGCTGTTACGCACATCTATTGTGGATTCAACACCAGTTAGAGGACTACAACCTCAAGGTAAGTAACTCTCCTTTTTATTGTGACTCATCAAGTGGTATCTCTATTGCTAAGAATCCTGTCTCTCACAGCAGGACTAAGCATATAGAAATATGATATCATTTTATAAGAGAACATGTAGAATCTCAAGATATCTCCCTTGAATTTGTCCCCACTGACAGTCAAGTGGCTGATATCTTCACTAAGCCATTGGATGAAGCCAAGTTAATGCCTTCAAGATTGAACTAGGAATGTTAAATGTAGAATAGTGTAAAACACTTCATTCTTCCAATCTTGATTTGATATAACTTAAAATGTTGACACAATCTGCTTAACCAGAACAATCTGCTTCAGCTGAGCTTCAGATTGCACTTAAATAAGCTGGGAAAAGTCTGGGTTCGACGAACTCTTTCCTGAGTTCGACGAAAGTCGAGATTGAGTTCGACGAACTCAGCTTTGAGTTCGACGAACTCAGTTGTATGCTTTAGTTCAGATGAACTCAGCTCTATGTTCGACGAACTCCAATTTGAGTTCGACGAATTCAGTTTTGAGTTCAACTAACTCAGTCTTATGATGTAGTTTTAGATAAACACAGCCTTAAGTTCGACGAACTCCAGTTTGAGTTCGACAAACTCAGCCTTATGATGTAGTTTTTAGATGAACTCAGTTAGTGTTCGACGAACTCAGTTTGAGTTCGACGAACTCAGTTTGAGTTCGACGAACTCAGTTTGAGTTTGACGAACTCAGTTTGAGTTTGATGAACTCAATTTTGAGTTCGACGAACTCGGTCTTATGATGTAGTTTTAGATAAACACAGCCTTGAGTTCGACGAACTCCAGTTTGAGTTCGACGAACTCAGCTTTGAGCTCGATGAACTCAGTTTTGAGTTCGACGAACTCAGCCTTATGACATAAGTTTCATTTACACTTACAATTATAAGAACAATCAAATCAAATTACTAGGTTTAAGTTCACCTAAGTCTTAAGCCATATAAATAGCTTAATGATTGATTAAAATATCACACTTTCCTTCAACCTAGCCGGCGAGACAAACCCTTCACCCCTAAGACTCAGCGACCTGTTACTTAAAAGAAATGGCGCCAAAGATGGCAAAAGAGCTGCAAGAAGGCTATGAAATAGTTAGGGATGGATTCTTGCATGCTCCGGAAGAAATTAAAGTTGAGATTGATCTTCTATCAGCCCAAGGTCTTGATTATACCCTATCTGAGCCCTCCACAATTCTCAAAATATAAATTCTGGAATTATTCTCCAGTGTTAAGTTATCCTTCTCAAAGTAAATCATTAAGGGAAAGATAGGAAGTAGGAGGATAAAGATATCCCATAAGAAAATTGAAAAGGCTCTTCAACTGCCCTCCTGCAGTAAAGAAGAAGAGGATGCTGTCTCTGAGGAAGACAAAGTCAATGCCTTACAGTGGTGTGCCTACTCTGATGCCAAACTTGGGTCTCTTAAGAGGAAGTTCTTCAACCAAAGAGGCAAATTGCTCTCTGACATTGTTGGCACGGCCATACTGTGCAAGCCAGGCTCCCATGACACAATATCCAAACACATGTTTGAATTGATGTCAAGAGTTATCCTACAGAAGAAGACTTCCTGGGCAAAGGTACTATTTCATAGAACAATAGAAAGTCTGCAAGCCCCCAACTTAGGAAGAATTCTCTCTATCTATCTTCTCAATACCTACCCAGACTACTTTGACAAATCCAAAGGATTCAACCTCCATTATCTAAAAAGAATGGACATAAAAAACCCTAGACAGATTTTCTAGGGTTATTCCAATGAGCCAACCTTCTCAAATGAAGGAAAAGAAAAAGGGAGTTCTGGTGAAGGAGATGAGGAGAAGAAGAATGATATGCTCTGACTCAGAAGAAGAGCCAGAAGAAGATATACAAGATCTGGATAATCAAGTTTCAGCAAGCAGCTCTCCACAGGATAACCAAGGAAATAATCATGACACTGAAGGTCATGCAGGCATTAATCCTGAACCAGAAAGGGATGATGATGCTGAGATAGTGCATCAAGAGGATGAAGAAGATGGTGGTACCACTAACAAAAATATCACAATTTCACACTCCTCCCCTGAAGATAATGAAGACAATGACCCTATTGATCTTCGAGGTGAGATTGATTCAATTATCCTCAACCTAAACAAAAGGATTAATCAAATCCCTCCTGAACCAGCAGGTTACTGGAATGATGATGAGCCAAATGTTCATCCTGACTCAGAGGGGGAGTAGCTCAACACATCACCAAATAAGAACAATACTCGTGCTCCAAGTGAGGGGGAGCAAGAAAACTGTATTGAAAAGGAACAAGAGCAGTTATCAGGTATTATAAATGTTAACTAAATCCTTTGCTTATCACAAAATTCTTGAATTCTTCAACCAAACTTAACATTAAATCTCTCTATCAGCTAATAAAGATGATACTACTCACATTGAGGTGGAGCAAGTCCCTGCTCAGGTTGAGGGGGAGCAAATTCATGCTCAAGCTGAAAAGTAGCTGAATCCAACACCTACAACAACTAATGAAAATCTCCTCAGCTCTATTAATACCTTACTTGAAGGTCATATGCTATCAATAAGGACCTACATTGGTAATGGATTACAATCTTTGAAGAAAGAAATTATGACTGAAGTACAGGAAATCAAGGAAGATACAACAATCCTAAATAAACAAATGACCAAATGGTTTAATCTAGCTGAACACATAGTGATTGCTCAGAACACCATGCTGAGATCAATGGACAAACAAATCCAAATGGCAGAGGAAGACATGAGATATGTCAAGAATTATGTAAGCAAGACAGATGAAGTTATAGAGAGCCTCAAATCACATTGAAGACTATGTTTGGAAAACAGCCACCACAATGCTTGGTGAGGCAGAGAAGATGAAGGATGACTTGAAGGGGGATTTGGAGAATGCTTTCCAAACTCTCTCTCGCTCTGTAGCTGATTCCTCCCAATCCCTACAAGGAAAAATAATGGAAGAAGCCAGAAAGGCGGAGGTGGTCAATGCTGAGACAAACTCTGAGTTAGCTCTACAAGTGCTACATGGTACAAGGATTGCCCTCAATCTTCCTCTGCTGGACAACTTCAGCAGAGAAGACTTTGAGTTTGAGGGGCAAGCCAGGCTAGCTCAGAATGCTCACCTGGCAAAGAAGAGGAAAAGAAAACAAGTGATGCTAGCTGATGAATTTATGGCAATGCAAAGGAAGGAGCAGGACAATGATCATGCTTTTGAGTATTGGAGCGATGAGTCCAAAAGCATTATTCTAAATGCTTGGGTTAACCATGGGCAGATATGCAAAGATATTGAGAATATCTACCCAGCTGAAGAATGGATAAGACACTTGGAAAGAAATTCCCTGAGCGACTTAATCTTCAAAGAAAACCTTGTGTTGAAGGGCAATCCAAAAAGAATGCCTTCAAAATAGATTCCCAAACCTTTCTTCTATTTCAAAAGGCAGGAAAATAAAAAGAAAGTTGCTGAGCTAAAGGTTGTTGCTACTAAAGGGAAGGAAGTTGCAGCTTACAACAAGGCTGAAAGTTCCAAGAGAAGAAACCATAAATTGTTCTTCTAATCAGCTGGGAATTTGATCTAATGTATTAAATCTTTAATAGGAATGCAAATGAAAATTTCTGTTGAAATTAAATATGTGTTATGGACTAATATTAGTCAAAGATTAATACTTTCTTTTCTATATTATTGCTTCATATAGTCTGTGATGCCAAGTTCTAACAACAATCTATGCTGGTATCATAATCACCATGGATAATCTGTCATGATTCTTGTTGTAATGCTTAAATGATGTTATCTTTTGGATGTTATGATATCATAAATGCCATATAGTTCATTTGCATGATAAGTCTTTGTTGGCTATGTACCTTAGCATTGGGAATGTTCTGCCTTCTTCAAATAGGGGGAGATTGTTAGGAATATTGCCCTCAATGTTCCTTTGATTTGAAGAGGCATCACTCACAATACTAAGTTCATATTGAATTTAATAAAATCTATTTTTTCTCAAGGTTTGTACAGGGAGATGATATTCCATACAATGGAATATGCTCAAAGGTGTGCTGATTAATCAGCTGAGAAAGTTTCACTGTCTCAGCTGAACCGCTGAGACGAGTACAGGTGCCACTAAGAAGCAGCAAATACCCACTGAGCTGCAGATAGACAGAATCCACTGAGAAGAGAAACTATCTCAGTGGATCTGCTGGGATGTCAGCTAATCACCCGCTGAGACTGAAAGTTGTCTCAGCCCAACCGCTGAGACATATTCAAATTCTTAAGAAAAGAAGTGGCGCGACACGCCTTTAGCGCAAGCAGGTGTAAAGGGAGATAAGAGCCAACCATCTGTTCCCAAGATGTCAGAGCTTTCCCTTGAGTGCCGTTGATGATGTGCAGAGTATAATAGAAGAAGTTAGGGCACTTTTGAAAGAGCTTGTCGAGTGCTAAACAAATTATTACTGTTCCATTGACGGCCCAGAACTTCTCATTCTCCTCCTGCTCACTGAGCAAGGAATAAGAGACTGAGAGATAACGATTGCTCTCCTACAAGAAGGAGCAAGGTGATCCTCCATCCTTCAACTAAAGAGGAAGATCAGATTGTAGCTGGCTCACAAATCTTCATCCATTCAAGCTACTAGAAAGCACAAGCTGTGCAGGAACTACAGAAGACATCTTCTTTGTGTTGTCTGTTGTAGTAAGCATAAGAACTCTCTTACTGTAGGGCTATTTGGCCTACGTTGTAGGGCTATTTGGCCTGAGCTGTAGGGCTGTTGGCCTGAGTTTGTAGGGCAGTTAGGCCTGAGGTTGTAGGGTTGTTAAGCCTGAGTTGTAAGGCTGACTGTCCTGAGGTAGGACTTGGAGCAAGCCTGAGAGATCTTGAAGGATCTGAACTGTAATCTATTATAGCTGAGATTGGAGGAGTTGGCCATGTCTAACACACTGTTAGAAGGGTGAAGGGGGAAAGTGGACTACCCACAGACACACTGTCTTGGGGAACCACTATAAACACTTGTGTTTTCTGGGTTTGCTTGATTACTAGCTTAGAATAGTTTTAACTATCTATATCATCTAATCAAAATACCTATTCACCCCCCCCCCCTCTAGGTGGATTAGATCACATACCTGTAATCTATCGCTATCTATCTTTCCCCTCAAGAATTTGTTCTTGATGAGAAAACTAGACAACATCTCATACCAAGCCCTAGGGGCTTGTTTAAGACCATATAGAGCTTTTCTAAGTAAATAAACATGAGATGTTAGAGTAGGATGGACAAAACCTGATGGTTGTTCAACATATACCTCTTCCTTCAAGTTGTCATTCAGGAAAGCTGACTTGACATCCATCTGGTACACTTTGAACCCCTTGTGGGGAGCATAGGCAAGGAATAGCCTAATTGCGTCTAACCTTGCAACTGGGGCAATGGTTTGATCAAAGTCTATACCCTCTTCTTGTCTATATCCCTTGGCTACAAGTCTAGCCTTGTTCTTGATGATTAATCCATTTTCATCTAACTTGTTCCTGTAAATCCATTTGGTGCCAATAATGTTGTGTCCTTGAGGTTTTGGCACCAGCTTCCTTACCTTGCATCTCTTGAATTGAAGAAGTTCTTCTTGCATTGCCTGAATCCAAAATGTATCTTGGTTGGATTCTTCAAACCTTTTGGGTTCCATTTGTGATAGGAAGCTTAGAAATAGGTCTTCATTGTGTGCCCTACTTCTGGTTAATACACCTTGGTTCTGATCCCCAATGATTAATTCTCTTGGATGATCCCTTAGATGTCTTATAGCTGCAGGCAATCTATCCTCTACTTGCTGAATTCCTTCCAATGGATCAGCAGCTTCTTCAGCAGCCTGCACCTTTACTTCTTCAGGAATTGCAGTATCTGTATAGGCTCTGCTACAGCTGGATGGCTCTTGTATAGATGATTCTTCCATAGCCCTTTCACTTCCTCTCAAAACAGAAGAACTGGACCAGCCCTTATAGATTAGGCTGGTCTCATCAAACACCACATGCATTGACTCTTCAACAACATGAGTTTTCTTGTTATAGACTCTATAGGCTCTACTATGTGAGCTAGAGCCAACAAGAACCCCCATGTAGCATTTTTCAGCAAACTTGGATAATTGAGATTTTCCATTGTTTAAAATGTAGCATTTAGAATCAAAGATCCTAAAGTATGAAATGGTTGGTTGTTTGCCTGTCAGAATCTCATAGAGGGTAATTCCATGAATCTTATTGATGGAATCTCTACTAAGAACATAACATGCAGTATTGACTGCTTCAGCCCAAAAATATTTTGGGAGTGAAGAGTCACTAAGCAATGTTCTCCCAGCTTCTATCAAGGTTCTATTCCTCCTCTCAGCCACACCATTTTGTTTTGGGGTCCTTGGGGAGGAGAACTCTTGGATGATACCAAGTTCTTGACAAAACCTTGTCATGGCTTCAGATTGAAACTCTGTGCCATGGTTAGTCCTAGTTCTGAC
Organism: Dactylorhiza incarnata; assembly: GCA_033032865.1. Classification (NCBI taxonomy): domain Eukaryota; kingdom Viridiplantae; phylum Streptophyta; class Magnoliopsida; order Asparagales; family Orchidaceae; genus Dactylorhiza; species Dactylorhiza incarnata. The sequence continues at coordinate 1,547,743 of JAWHQI010000165.1, forward strand.
CACAGAACATTGTAAGTCATTCTGAATTGCCTTGACATGGTTTATAAAGACATTTAGTGTATCTGATTTCTTTTTAAGGAAAAATACACAAGTATATCTTGAGTGATCATCAACAATCACTAAAGTATACAGCTTCCCTCCTAAGCTCTGAATTGGCATAAGACCAAACTAGTCCATGTGCAATAAATAAAGGCATCTTTTAGTGTTCTTGGAGCCAATACTTTTAAAAGTGTCCTTGTTTGCTTGCCCATTTGGCAAGCATGACATGGACCATTTTTAACACATTTTAAGTTAGGACTATTTCCAACCAAGTTCTTAGAGAATAGTCTATGCATTGTCTTGTAGTTGATGTGGGCAAGTCTCTTGTGCCCTTAAAAAAAAGAGACTCACTTTCATTTGCCACAAGACACACAGGAGAGGAAGATGAATTGCATATAAAATCTAAGCAGTAAACATTCCCACTCCTAGTGCCTGAGAGTATCGTCTCTAAGTCATTAGACTTTTTGATCATGCACTTATCATTGTGGAATTCAATGACATAGCCTAAGTCACACAGTTGGCTTATGCTAACAAGGTTGTGTTGCAACCCTTCAACATAAGCCACTTTATTGATGGAGACTATGCCATTTGAGATCATACCATAACCTCTGGTGAATCCCTTTTCTGACCCCCCCCCCCCCCCCCAAAGATGACTTTGGGTCCATTCTTCATAGCTTTGTATTCCTGCAGAAGACCTTTGGTTCCTATCATATGTCTTGAGCACCCACTGTCCAAATACCAAATTTGCCCAAGGCTGGTATTTAAACTAACCTGCATGAGGGAATTAAATTACCCTTAGGAGCCCAAGTGATTTGGGTCTTAGGTTCTTGTTAGTACGAAAAGACTTCATACCTGCTGCAACTTTTGCAGGAAAGCTCTTCCTTGCAGTTGGCACCTTGGAATTGTGCTAACAATCTATGGAAAAGTGTCTCACCTTACCACAATACCAACACTCATGAATGTTATATCTCCTCTGAAAGTGCACAGTTAACCTCACTAGAATTCTCTAGAGGGGGGTGAATAGAGATTTAAAATATTTTGTGCAATTATATATATATATGGTGATCACAGATTAAGGCTTCCCACACACCAACAAGAATTAAGTAAGTAAAGAAAGTAAATGCAAGAAAAGAAATCACAGCACAACACAAGGAAATATAGTGGTTCCCCAAACTTCGGGTAGTCCACTCTTCTACCCCCTTAGTAGGAAATTCACTATCTTGCACTGAGTCTTTTGATAAGGAGACTCTTAGAACCACCCTGAGTCTTTTGATAAGGAGACTCTTAGAACCAACCGAGTCTTTTGAAAAGGAGACTCTTAGAACCAGTACAACTAAATTTTTTGAAGAGAGATTCTAAAAACTCGTTTACAATATGTGAAAGTGAAATAAGAAAAAGGAGAAGTATTTAAGACAAGAAAGAATCTTCTTCCTAGCAAGAAGATTGGAAGCACAAGAAGTAGTGAATGAAATCTCTCTTCTATAGTGAGAAGGAGATTGTAGGCCTTTTCTCTCTTTTGTGAGAGCTATCAGAGTTTGCAGTAGTATGGCTTCAGAGTGAGAAGGAGAAGGAAGCTTGATCTTTGCTGCAACACTATTTCTCAATTCTCTCTTTTTCACTTGGGAGTTCTTCCTCTTTTTCAAATGTAAAATGATGGATCACTTCTCTAGTGTTCTCTGCCGAGCTCCTTGTCATTTTATAGCTCTGTCCATTCAAATAATACTATAGGAGGATAATTGATTAGTAGACATAGAAATAGAAAGATAGAAATATTTCCATAATAATTATATCAATAGAAGGAAAGAATTCATTCTGATTTCAAATAATGTCCATAATGATTTTAATCAAATTAGCCAAGAATCTATTAGAGGAAAAGAATGATTCAGAACGGCTATAAAGAATAAATTGATTCCATATAAATCAGATCTATAAAAGAAGGAAAGAGATCTGGCGATTTTTGAATTTAAACAAAGAAATCGATGTGCGTCGATTACTATTCGACGTAAGCGTCGAATTCGTCCTGGCTGGACGTCGAGAGGAGAATAAGGAAGGTGCGTCGACTAAGGTGCGTCGATTTCTCAAGATACGTCGACTAGAAGTTAGAGCTACGTCGATATAGGATACGTCGAATTCTTCTTAAAGTTACTTCGACTCATTCTGAAAGGAATGTCGATACCACTTCGACGTTGCGTCGAATACTATTCGACGCATATTTACTTAACCTTGATTTTTCTTTCTTAGACTTCATATTCAACTCATTTTCAGGGGTTAAGAGAAATCATTTTTCCAACAATCTCCCCCTATTTGTCTTAACCCTATTTAGAGAGAAATTGTATCAGCATATTGATTAATCACAGCAAAGCATTTATATAGATAAGAAATATGTTAAGCAATCAGAAGAAATAAGTAATTGTCTTTCACAAGATCTAAACTAAAAACTTCTTGCGATACATGAAATTGACAAAAGCAGAATAGAGTTTTCTAGATAAATTTTCAATTGCATCAAAAATATAGCCCCTGGCTCTATCAGGACGTTCCTGGACATTCCTGATGATTGTATGCAGTTTCTCCAAGAGTTTATCACCATCAGGGAGAGTGTCATTTATGGAGTAGCCTTTGCTGATGATGATTGATGCCTTTTCATCAATCATCTCAATTATAATGTTTTGAGTTTTCTGTTGTGTAGGCTTGAGCTCAGGTGGTCCCTTGCTATCAACCTTGGGCCTATACTTTGTTTTCTTTTCTGATTGTTGTTTGTCAGGAATCTCAGTCATCTTTCCTTTCCCTTTCCAGGGTGAGTCAAGCCATTTGTCTAACTTTGCAGGTCTTTGTAGCTTCTTATAGGGAATGTAAGTGTCTTCAGCACACCCTACACCCCTCTTGTGCTTTTGGCCTTTCTCTAGGATGACCCCTGCCTGAGGGTTTTTCTTTTGATAGGCTTCAATATCAAACAACTTCTTTGGAATTTTGATGGAAGATTCAGCAAGAATTTGTTCCTTGGACATTCCCCTGTTGATCTTTTCCATCCAGACATTCCTTTTATCTTCTACTTCTTTCCTAGCTGCTTCATATTCATACAACTCTCTTTCTCTTATTTCTTCATGCCTTTTTTCCATGTCAGGGTCATGGTACTCCTTCACAGGGCTGTTAGGAGTGGTAATAGGCATCTTTTCAAATCTTTTTATTTCCTCACATGCTTATCTATACTTCTTTTCTTTGGCATAGTCTTTCCTTTCTTCTTTGGAGAATTTTTGCCAGTAGGGGATGGCTTCTCTTTTTCTTTTTATCTGTCCTCCTAGACTTTGCCTAGGTAGGATCAGTTTAGAGAGTTTTGCAGCTTGTGGAGGTAGAGGTAGCAGTGGAGGTAGAGAAGAAGGTTGAAGTGGAGGTAGAGGTAGAGAAGGAGATGGAGATGGAGTTTTCTCTTTAGGTGGAGAAGGAACTTTCTCAAGAAGAGGAGTTTGTTCTGCAATGGAAGGCAGAATGACCTCTGGTAGGGTAATTTCTGCTGAGGGATGTTTGTCTCCTTCAATCTCTCCTAAAGGGATATCCTCAAGTAGAGGTGTCTTCAGTATGATATAACTGGCAGAGAATCCAGGAGAGTGATGCTGAATTTCTTCCTCACATGGGGTTGCTTCAATCCACACTTGTCCTCTCCAGTCATCAGAGTAGGCGGCTTCTTCCTCCCCCTGGACTTCTGTGTTCTTTACCACAGCAATCTCCCCTGGGTATGTGGGGCATTTATTCTGAATGCTGAATCCACAGCATGCTCTCCTTCAGTATGGTAGGAGGAGGTCTCTTCAAAATTTTTGTTGAAGGTGTAGTTTGAGTGATTGGAGAAGATTGGAGCCTATTGTAAGAAGAGAAGTTGGAGTAATACTTTAGAGATAATAATATTTAGAGTTGGAGAGGAAATTAACCCTGAGCTTTTTAGAGAGATAGAGAACCTGACAAGGGGGGTTTCTGGAGCAACTTTCCCCCTGGTTTATATCCTGCATAAAGGATTGAAACCTTTTGGCGACAGAGGCCGTTCTTGAATGAGAGCATTAAGCTCAAGAAGAGAAGCAGAGAGGGTTGCCAGTTTGGCTGCACAGGTGTTGATCATGGCAGCACATTCATTGGCGAAGTGATTCAGTCGATTCTGGAAGTCATTTACTAGGTGTTCGAGAACATCGTTCATCGCTTTGATGAGGGCCGATCGATCAGGAGTTGGGCCATTGTCGCAGAGAGAGAGAGAGGTAGAAGACGAAGTTTTGGCGGGTTTTAGGAGAGTATATGTTATGAAATAAGAGGTATTATTTAAAGGAGGTGAAACGTCGAGAAAGGAAACAGAAATCAAGGTATATCAGGTAATCCAGTCGTCAAAAGAGGAAGTAAGGATTTGATTTTAATTGTAACCAGATGTCGACGTTACGTCGAATTGATGTCGACATATGCGTCGATATGGAGTCGACGCTCCGTGGAGATTTGTCCACTTAGTGTTCTGTCGACGTGTTCATAGCCCTGCGTCGATATAAATTCGACGGTGCGTCGACAAGTTATCGATGTAACTTTGCCTGGAAGAAATCAACGCCAGCGTCGAGTTCTTCTCGACGGTGCGTCGATATGTATTTGACGCATCTTCAAATACTTTCTTAGATTTCCTGATTTCTTTTAGATTTCCCAACAATGGTGGTTACAGACTACCATCAAGCATTCCTAAGGTGTTGATGAAATAATTATGCTTAGTTTCATCCAAGGGTTTTGTGAAGATGTCTGCTCTTTGATTGTCTGTGGGAATATATTCTAAGGTTATCTTACCCTTTTCTACATTGTCTCTAAGGAAGTGATGTCTGATCTCTATATGTTTGGTTCTACTATGAAGGACTGGGTTGGATGTTATGGATATAGCACTAAAGCTATCACAATAGATCTTAGAGTTATGTACTTCCAATTTGTAGTCAAGAAGCTGATTTTGCATCCACAGGATTTGTGAACAACAGCTCCCAGGAGCTATGTATTCAGCTTAAGCTGTTGAGGTTGAGACTGGGGTTTGTTTCTTACTAAACCATGATATTAATCTGTCACCTAGGAATTGGCAAGTGCCAGATGTGCTTTTTCTATCAACCCTACATCCAGCATAATCTGCATCTGAGAAACCTATTAATTCAAAGTTGGTTTCTGCTGAGTACCATAGACCTAGTTCAGGGGTTCCCTTTAGGTATCTAAGAATCCTTTATACATAGGTGAGATGGGATTCCTTTGGATCAACCTGAAATCTAGCACATATGCAAGTGGCAAACATAATGTCAGGTCTGCTAGCTGTTAGATATAGAAGGGATCCTATGATTGCCCTATATGTCTTTTGATCTACTAATTTTCCTTTATCATCTTTTTCTATAATGGCATTGGTTGCCATGGGTGTTTTCATGGTAGATGGTGACTCCATACCAAACTTTTTGTTTAGCTCTTTAGTATATTTGGATTGTGAGATGAAGATTCCCTCACTACTTTGTTTTACTTGTAATCCTAAAAAATATGAGAGTTCTCTCATACTACTCATTTCAAATTTAGATTGCATTAGATTAGCAAATCTTTTACAAATTTTAGGATGAGTTGAGCTAAAGATGATGTCATCTACATATATTTGAACAAGGAGTAGTTGGTTTTTATGGGTTCTAGTAAAGAGTGTCTTGTCTACTTTTCCTCTTTCAAAGGAATTTTCTAAAAGGAAGTTAGAGAGAGTTTCATACCAAGCTCTAGGTGCTTGCTTAAGACCATATAGTGCTTTGTTAAGTCTATAAACAAAGTTAGGAGAAGAGGGACTTACAAAACCTAGTGGTTGCTCCACATATACCTCTTCTTGAAGGTCACCATTCAGAAAAGCACTCTTGACATCCATTTGGTAGGCTTTCATCTTCATGAAGGCTGCATAGGCAAGAAAGAGCCTGATTGCCTCCAATCTGGCTACTGGAACAAAGGTTTGGTTGTAATCTATCCCTTCTTCTTGTCTATATCCTTGTGCTACAAGTCTTGCCTTGTTCCTGACAATTACTCCAGTGGAATCTAATTTATTTCTGTATACCAATTTTGTACCAATCACTGGGTAGTTTCTTGGTCTTTCAACTAGGTTCCACACTTTGTTTCTCTCAAATTGGCCTAGTTCCTCTTGCATGGCCATAATCCAGTGAGGATCACAATTTGCTTCCTCAAACTTCTTTGGTTCAACTTGTGATAGGAAGCATTGGAGCATCATCCCATTGGAGACTTGGTGTCTTGTTCTTACTCCTGTATTGGGGTCTCCAATTACTTGAGTTTGTGGATGATCTTTCAAATTGACCCTTGTCCTGCCTGGACTTGTCAGATGTTCTTCTTCCTCATTATTAATGGGATCATTGCCCACCTGGCCTTCCTGGACCATGTTCTCCTGTGGGAGTTGGTTTTGAATGCTCTTTTCTGAATCTTCTTCATGTTCTTGTTCAGATTCCTCACTTGATTCCTCTATCTGGTTTTCTTTTCCATTATCTGTGTTCTCTAGTACCAGTTGCTCAAGCTGTGTTTCTATGCTACTGTTTTCCTGTGGAAAAGAACTGGTGAGAGTTCCCTCCCCCTTAAATAGTATGTTAGTTTCATCAAATATGATGTGCATAGATTCTTCAATTTTAAGAATTCTCTTGTTATAGCACCTATCGGCTTTACTAGATGCTGAGTATCCCAGAAATATTCCATCATCAGATTTCTTGTCAAACTTGGCAAGATGATCTTTTCCATTATTTAGGATAAAACAAGCACATCCAAAGATCTTAAAATATTTAACTATGGGTGTTTTTCCTTTCAAGAGCTCATATGGAGTTTTTAATTTAGTTTTGTGTATTAGGCTTCTGTTTAGAACATAGTTGGCAGTGTTGACTGCTTCAGCCCAGAAAGTTTTTGGTAAACCTGATTCTGCAAGTAAGGCCCTTCCTGATTCAATTAAAGTTCTATTCTTTCTTTCAGCAACTCCATTTTGTTGAGGGGTTCTAGGGGCTGAAAAACTTTGTTTGATACCTATATCTTCACAGAGACTACTCATAAACTGATTTTCAAATTCAGTCCCATGATCACTTCTGATTATGGAAACCTGACTATTGAGATCAGATTGAATTTGTTTTATGAATCTTGAGAGAGTCTTGTGGGTTTCAGACTTAGCCCTTAGAAAGAATACTCAGCTGAATCTAGAATAGTCATCCACAATGACTAGGGTATAGGATTTTCCACCTAAGCTCTGAGTGGATATGGGACCAAAGAGATCCATGTGTAGTAAGTAAAGGACCCTAGGAGAGTCATCCTTACCAATTGGTTTGAAGAATGATTTGGTTTGTTTTCCTAGTTGGCAAGATCTGCATGGAGAATCCTTAGAGTACCTACCCTTTGGTAATCCTCTAACTAGGTTATTCTTTGCTAGTTTACTAATGGTTTTGTAGTTTAGATGACCTAGTCTCCTATGCCATAATTCACTTTTATCAATAATATTGTTGAATAAACAGACTTCTGTGGGTGAGGAGCTAAAGTCCACTACATATACTTTTCCTTTTCTAATTCCATTGAGTACTGTGGCACCAGACTTGATATCAATAATATGGCAGAATAGTGTGGTGAATTTTACCTCATACTTACCATTTTCACATATCTGACTTATACTTATCAGATTGTGCTTCAGTCCTTTAACTACTGCCACATTCTTGAAGGTGACTTTCCCTTCTTTGAAGTCTCCAAAGCCCCTGGTTTGGCCACAGCTAGAGTCTCCAAAAGTCACTGATGGTCCAAGTCTATCATCAAAATTGATCAATAGATTTTTGCATCCTGTCATGTGCATGGAGCATCCACTGTCCAAGTACTACACCAGCCTGGAGATGTGATACATATGCACATAAAATTTTACACATTAGTTTGGACCCTGCTGAGCTGGGGTCCCTTCCTCCCATCAGTGAAAGATTTAATGAAAGAATAAGTAGGTTTTTCTGAATATCCTTCCTCCTTTAGGGGTATTGGTTTATCATACCAATTTTCTTTGGTGATGTTACAGAAATAGTGGTCATAGTAAAAGGAAATGGATTGAGAGAGCTGTTTGGAAGAGGAGAAATTTCTGTCTGATTGGTTGCGTCGATATGGATTCGACGTAGGTTTATGGTTGCGTCGATATGAAGTCGACGCTTTCTCCATTTTGCGTTTTTTTTCAGTCGAAGCATGAGAGAGGTTGCGTCGGGTAGGAGTCGGCGCACTTTGGTGCAAGCGTCGATTAGAAATCGACGCGCGTTGATAAGAATTCGACGCATGTTTAACTCTTTTCTGAGGATATTTTCCTAGGATTCCTTCATATGTAATGGGATTAGTTTTATTAAAGACAGTGGTTGTTTCTGGATTTTCCTGTGATCTTTCTCCTGTCAACTGACCTTTCCTAGTGAAGTGAATGGGATGTCTCCAAACAGATTTTCTAGGTGATTGAGTTTTTGGTTCTAAGTCAGTATTATCTTCTAGTTGTCTAAGTCTTTCAGTATGATTTCTAGAGATGTTTTTGAGCTTCTGACTTCTCCCATTTAGAGAGTCTTCAAAGGCCTTTGCCTTTGCTAGCTCATTTCTCAGTGTTAGATTTTATGTATAGATTTTGTCTAATTCCTTTTCTGAGAGTCCTAGACTGAGCTCATAGTTATTATACTGTGTATTTACTTGTTTGAGATTTTTTAATTCATTTCTTAGTTCTTTTATTTCTTTTTCAGATTTTATTAGATTTAAACAGAATTCTTTGAAATTGTTTTTGAAATCAGTGGAAGAGAAATCTATATCATCAAGTATATTTACCATAGATGTATCATCAGGCTTCTCAGTGGCCATCAAACAGGTTTCCTCCAGCTTGGCTTCTTCTTGATCATTGTCAGATGAGGTGCTTTCTTCAGATTCTGAATCACTCCATGATTGAGCAATGAGACCTTTCTCTTTCTTCTTTTTTTTCTATAGATCTGTTCTTTTCAGATCTTTCTTTTTGTTGATCTCCTTAGAACATTCAGGTGCAATATGTTCAGGTTTCCTGCAAGAGTAACATATAATCTCTTTAGTAGGTGTTTTATTATACCTGGTTTTTGAGTCTCTTCCTCTGGATCCTTCTGTTTTGATCCACTTCTTGAACCTTCTGGCCAGTAGACTGATCAGTTCTTCATCATTTGTAGGGATTCACATTCAACAGCCTTTAGTGCAATACTTTTTTCTTTTGAGAGTGAAGGAGACTTTTTCTTCTCTTCTTTCTCAGCTCTTGTTTTCAACAGATGTTCATAAGATTTTAATTTGCCCAACAGGACATCTGTTGAGATTTCTCTTTGACTTCTGGAGTCTCTAATTGGCCAGATTCTTGATTCCCAAGAGCTAGGGAGGCAAGTTAGCAGTTTGTCATTTATCTCAGTGAGAGATATGTCCTTTTCAAGTGTTCTCAATTCATTCACTATGAGGCTGAATTTGGCATACATGTCAGCAACACTTTCACCTTCTTTCTTCTGGAAGTTTTCATATTGAGAGATGAGTAGTGCCTTTCTATCATTTTTCTCATCAGCACTTCCCTCTACCATTTTGGTGAGAGCTTCCCATACTTCCTTAGCTGACTCACATTCAGCAATCTTTTGGAAGATTTCATCTGAGAGGGTTGAGACTAGGATATTCATAGCCTTGGCATCATATCCTTGGGTTTTCTTTTCTTCATCTGTCCACTCAGCTTTTGGAGCAAGTGTTTCAGTTACTTTTCCACTTGAGTCCTTTCTGAATGGCTTGGGGGGATCTGTCAAGACAACATTAAACAATTCATCATCAATAGAGTTTAAATAAATTCTATTTCTTGTTTTCCAAAGTGCAAACTTTTCAAGGTTGCAAATTGGTGGTCTGGTGGAAGCATAATCTTGGATTTGTGCCATGTGAAAAATAATTGTTAGAAATATATATATATAAATAAGAGGTAGGATCTTGCACTGAGACTTTTGAAAAGAAGATTCTTAGAACCACCCTGAGTCTTTTGATAAGGAGACTCTTAGAACCAACTGAGTCTTTTGAAAAGGAGACTCTTAGAACCAGTACAACTGAATTTTTTGAAGAGATTCTAAAAACTCTTTTACAATATGTGAAAGTGAAATAAGAAAAAGGAGAAGAAGTATTTAAGACAAGAAAGAATCTTCTTCCTAGCAAGAAGATTGGAAGCACAAGAAGTAGTGAATGAAATCTCTCTTCTATAGTGAGAAGGAGATTGTAGGACTTTTCTCTCTTTTGTGAGAGCTATCAGAGTTTGCAGCAGTATGGCTTCAGAGTGAGAAGGAGAAGGAAGCTTGATCTTTGCTGCAGCACTATTTCTCAATTCTCTCTTTTCACTTGAGAGTTCTTCCTCTTTTTCAAATGTAAAATGGTGGATCACTTCTCTAGTGTTCTCTGCTGACCTCCTTGTCATTTTATAGCTCTGTCCATTCAAATAATACTATAGGAGGATAATTGATTAGTAGACAGAGAAATAGAAAGATAGAAATATTTCCATAATAATTATATCAATAGAAGGAAAGAATTCATTCTGATTTCAAATAATGTCCATAATGGTTTTAATCAAATTAGCCAAGAATCTATTAGAGGAAAAGAATGATTCAGAATGACTATACAGAATAAATTGATTCCATATAAATAAGATCTATAAAAGAAGGAAAGAGATCTGGCGATTTTTGAATTTAAACATAGAAATCGACGTGCGTCGATTACTATTCGACGTAAGCGTCGAATTCGTCCTGGCTGGATGTCGAGAGGAGAATAAGGAAGGTGCGTCGACTAAGGTGCGTCGACTTCTCAAGATACGTCGACTAAAAGTCAGAGCTACGTCGATATAGGATACGTCGAATTCTTCTTAAAGTTACTTCGACTCATTCTGAAAGGAACGTCGATACCACTTCGACGTTGCGTCGAATACTATTCGACGCATATTTACTTAACCTTGATTTTTCTTTCTTAGACTTCATATTCAACTCATTTTCAGGGGTTAAGAGAAATCATTTTTCCCAGCATCCTCTTCTGAACATTTCTTGTGGTGAAATGAGCATCAACATGCTTGTGTTCAGGAGGGGAGACAACAGTCTTCATTTTGTTCCTTTCAGCAATGATTTGGCTGAAGGTCATCTTGTGGACAGGCCTAACAGCCTTTGTCATAATGACATCACCTTGCTTTGACTTGTAGGTTAGGCATGATTGGATGGCATTAGACACAGAGCAGCAAGGCTTATCTACAGGCTTGACAGCAGTCAAAATTTTTGCTGGAGAGAATTTTGAAGATCTAACTTCCTTACATATGAGTGAGGGAGCTTAGGTACCCAAAACAAATGGTCCTTGATGGGCCATTTGAATTTCTTCATAGGGAGCTTTCATAGCACTCATCCCCATGCCCTTTCTTCTACTATGGGAAGGAATGTTTTCCTTGCTATAGTAGCACACATTCTTCCAGTGACCATACATGAGATCATGGTCAAACTTGTTGGAGGGAAGAAATACTTTGTGAAAGGTGGTATGAGGCTTAATTTTATCCTTGCTCTTTTCTCCACTTCCCTCACCCATTTTCCATTTATTGAACCCAAGTCCTCTCTTATTGGTTTGGAAGGAAAAGGTATCAATAATTGGAAGCACTTATTTGGGCTTGGATAATTGAGCCACTAGGCTCTTCTCTTTCAGAAGCTTTCCCTCAAGATCCTTGATGATCTTATTCTTTAGATAAATGGAGCTTAAATGGACAATTGTTATCCCCTTGAGTTTGCTTATTTCTCTACTCATCTTAGCCACCAAGGTAGGAGACTCAGTGCAGGTTCTTTCAGCCATTTTAAGTGAGTCAATCTCTAGGGCTTGGTTTTTGGCATGTTTCTTGCTCTTTTTCAGAGCATTCACTAGAGCATCATATTTGTCAATCAATTGATTGGCACTCACATCAGATTCTGAGTCATATTCATCAGTTGATGAGTATGCATCAGATTCTAGAATTGATTCATTCTTAGAGGAAGAGGGAAGAGGGAAGACTAGGTGATGGCGCGGCCCCTCCGACACTCCTTGATGATGACCCGGTTGCCGAGGCGCTGCGACACAAAGATCTGAGGTGCCATGATGATGCTGAAGGAAGCCCGCGTTACAATCTCCGCCCGCGGCGTGCCAAATCCGCCGTGAAAAATTAAAGTTTTATTTATGCACTTTTATTTTATATTAATGAATATAAAATTATTTCATGCTTGATGATAATTTTATATTCATTAAATGGTTGTAATTTTTAATTTTTGAACTCTTTATTTATTTTGGTGTGTATTTAACCAAACGGATGGATGAGATTACATTTCCATCATGGATGGTTAAGGTTTTGTTGTAACCCCTATATAAGGAGGCTTTTATGACGAGATTAACCATTGCAGAAAAAAAAAACCTATTTCCCTCATTGGAAATTTCGGCCACAAGGAGGAACTCCTCTAGCCGCCGCCCCCTTGGTGTGAAGCCTCCCTTGCGATCTCCATCCCCTTCGGTGCGACTCCGGCGTGGCTTCCTTCGGTGCGACTCCAAGTTAGAAGGTTGCAACCCCATTCGGTGTGACGTCGGTGGATCCGTGGAGAGAGTGAATCTCCCACCTTATCTTGTGTGTGTTCATCTTCTTGGTTGGGTAATCTGTTTCTCATATTGTGACTTCTTTCTGTGAGATTTGTGGAGGCTTATTCGAACCATCCTTTCCGTGATTTTTAAAACGCATCGCTTGCAAGTTCTGATTTTGATTCATTGTTATTGAATCTCTTGTGACCCGGATTGGGAAGATCCGTTGCGGGAGCAAACTCGGCCTAGCCTTGACTTGTTCTCCAAGATTTGGCACACTTAGTGTTAACAAGGGAATTAATCTCAACTAAAGTTTCGACCGCTACTAATCATTTGCCGCCGCTCTGAAATAAATTAATTGCTGCGTTTGAAATGGCTCAAGTTGAAAGAATAGATGCTTGTGTAGGTGCGGTGAGTTGTGTGCTTGTTGGAGAGGTAGGTCTTAAGGATGTTGTATTGAGTTCGGCTTTCGGTGAGTTGTGTGCTTGTTTGAGAGGTAGGTCCTAAGGACGTTGTATCGAGTCCGGCTTAATTTTATCAATCGGATTTTGGAGCCAAATGACCCCTTTTCGTTCGCTTTTGGTCGGAGCCCTCCTATGTTGTTTTTAATTTCTGTGATGATGGTTTTCCGTTAGCGTAAACGAACGCGTGTCCCGTCCTCCACTACATCAATTTGGCGCGGCCCCTCTGACACTCCTTGACTGCTGAACCGCATCTGACCCCCTATCAGGTTGCTTGGATCAGTAAGGTTACTATTAAGGTTACCCAGCGCTGCTTAGTTCCCCTGTCATTCAAATCCTACACGGATGAGGTTTGGTGCGACATCCTGTCGATGGACGTTTGTCATGTGTTATTAGGCCGCCCCTGGCTCTACGACCATGATGTGACGCACTATGGTCGCGCCAACACATATGAGTTCAAATTCAATGGCAAGACCGTCACCTTGAGACCGACTGTGCCGAAAGAGCCGGTAGTGTTGGCTAAGGATACCTCTGTCCCGGTAGAAAGGAAAGCGTTGAGTTTAGTTGGAAGGAAAGAATTTGTGAAGGACTCCTTCCTTGAGGGTATGATGTACGCTCTCGTTCTCATGAGTGCAAAGACTGATAGTGGCATAATGAATGATTTACCCCGAGAGCTACAGGTATTGTTGGAAGAGTTTAAGGACGTTTACCCGGACGATCTGTCTTCGTCATTGCCACCACTTAGAGATATACAACATGCCATAGATCTTATCCCCGGATCGTCCCTACCCAACCAGCCCCACTATAGGCTTAATCTCGCTGCCCATAAAGAGTTACAAACCCAGATTGAGGATTTACTGAGTAAGGGATTCATTAGGACGAGTATGAGCCCATGTGCTGTCCCAGCCCTTCTTGCCCCTAAGAAGGATGGCACTTGGCGCATGTGTGTTGATAGCCGAGCTCTCAACAAAATTACTATAAAATATAGGTTTTCAATTCCGCGACTAGATAATCTCTTGGATGTCCTATCAGGTGCCACTATTTTCTCGAAGTTAGATTTACGGAGTGGTTACCATCAGATTAGGATTCGGGAAGGGGATGAGTGGAAGACAGCGTTCAAATCTAAAGACGGGTTGTATGAGTGGCTGGTGATGCCCTTTGGGTTATCCAATGCCCCCAGCACCTTCTCTCGGATGATGACGCACGTTTTTAGGCCATATATGGGGAAGTTTGTTGTAGTATATTTCGACGACATCCTAGTCTTTAACACCTCCCCCGCCGAACATCTCTCCCACATCAAAGTGATCATCTCCACCTTAAGAAAGGAAACCTTATTTTTAAACCTTAAGAAGTGCACATTTTATGTTCCGGAGGTCGATTTCTTGGGTTACATCGTTGGTTCTGAAGGTGTTCGTGTTGACCCAGGAAAGGTCCAAGTGATTAGAGACTGGCCCGAGCCCACTAGCCTACGAGAGGTACGAAGTTTCCACGGGTTAGCCACGTTCTACCATCGTTTCATACGCGATTTTAGTAGTATCATGGCGCCCATTACTGACTGTATGAAGAAGGGGGAATTCACATGGACGAAATCCGCCACGTTTGCATTCCGTCGTATAAAAGAGCTTATGACTGAAGCACCGGTGTTGTGTCTCCCTGACTTCACCAAGGTCTTCGAGCTTAATTGTGATGCATCTGGCGTAGGAATTGGAGGCGCCTTGAGTCAAGAGGGTCACCCGATTAGTTATTTTAGTGAGAAATTAGCGGGCGCTAAGTTAAATTATTCCAATTACGATAGGGAGTTTTATGCGGTCGTTAGATGTTTACATCATTGGAGGCACTATCTCCTTTCTAAGGAATTTGTGATCCTCTCTGATCATGAAGCATTACGATTCATCAACGGTCAGCACAAAATCAGCCCACGCCAACGCTATATGGTTATCCTTCTTGCAATAGTACGCGTTTAATCTTAAGCACCTTAAGGGGTCCGAAAATCGAGTTGCCGACGCACTCAGTCGCCTCACCCTCTTGCTTTCCTCCATGCAAGTCCGCGTGGTTGGGTTCGAGCGCATAAGGGATGAATACGCCACATGCCCTGATTTTCAGGAGCCATATCTATCCGCCCAGGATAGCTCTCCCACGAACATTTCGGCCTTTTCACTTAGGGATGGTTATCTGTTCAAACACGGGAAATTGTGTATCCCTCGCTCCTCTTTGCGACTCCACATCATTTGGGCACTTCGGAATAGACAAAATGATTACGCTCGTAGAGGAGAAATTCTATTGGCCCAAGCTGAAGGCGATGGTTGGGAGGGTAGTGAGCAGTTGCCGTACGTGTCAAGTTTCTAAGGGTACTAAGTCCAATATCGGTTTGTACACCCCTCTACCTATCCCGTCCATACCATGGGAAGAAGTGAGCATGGACTTCGTATTAGGCCTTCCCCCCACCCTTCGACGTCACGACTCTATTTTCGTCGTTGTGGATAGGTTCTCCAAAATGGCATACTTCCTCCCATGTAGTAAGACTGATGACGCTTCTCACATGGCGAAGCTGTATTTTAAGGACGTCGTTAGTCACCGTGGAGTCCCGAAGACTATTGTCTTGGATAGGGACGTAAAGTTCACTAGCTACTTTTGGAAAACCTTGTGGATTCTTCTGGGAACCAAATTACTATTCTCTGCGGCTTATCATCCGCAAACTGATGGGCAGGCGGAGGTAGTCAATAGAAGCCTAGGAAACCTTCTTAGATGTCTAGTGAGCGATCATAAAGGCACGTGGGATCTTCTTCTTCCTCACGCCCAGCTGGCCTATAATAACTCCAAAAAACGGTCCACTAGTCTATCTCCAATTGAGATTGTTCACGGGTACAATGCCCCTGTGCCTCTTGACTTGGTTATGTTGCCCCCAACGTACAAGACAAGTCAGTTCGCACAATCCTTCGCCCAGCATATTCATGACTTACATGCATGTATACGAGCTACCTTGACCGATCAATACGAGTCTTATCGAACGCACGCTAATTTACATAGGAGGGTGTCACACTTTCAAGTCGGCGATCTGGTTTTAGTACGGTTAGTTCCCGAACGAATGCCAACTGGCACCGTTAAAAGTTAGCACCAAAGCGTGCCGGCCCTTTTCAGATTATAAGGAAGCTAGGTGACAATGCTTTCGTGTTAGATTTGCCGGCTGATTGGGGTATATCCCCTATTTTTAATGTCTCGGATTTGACGCTGTTTGTTTCGCCTCCGCATGAGTTGGATTCCTTGTCGTCTTCTCCCTCCACTAAACATTCTAATGGGTTGGGGAGTGGTAGTTCGGATGATCTCTCTCCTTCGGTCCCCGCAGGTACAACATCGGATGGTATGTTGTCTTCTTTTATTCCTACTGCTGACATGTTTCCCAGGTTTCCCAAGATGTTTCTCACTCCAGATGTGATCCTTGCTGCTGAGCCACTTGCTACTCCTGATGGTGCTACCTATCGCTTCCTCATCCGTTGGCGTGACCGCCCTCCCTCAGACGACTCTTGGGTACTCGCGACTGAGCTTCAACATTTGGACGCCGAGCTTCTCCTCCGTTATCTCTCGGACCACGCATCGGAGATACGTGATTTTGAGTGGGGGAGGATTGATGGCGCGACCCCTCCGACACTCCTTGATGATGACCCGGTTGCCGAGGCGCTGCGACACAAAGATCTGAGGTGCCATGATGATGCTGAAGGAAGCCTGCGTTATAATCTCCGCCCGCGGCGTGCCAAAGCCGCCGTGAAAAATCAAAGTTTTATTTATGCACTTTTATTTATGCACTTTTATTTTATATTAATGAATATAAAATTATTTCATGCTTGATGATAATTTTATATTCATTAAATGGTTGTAATTTTTAATTTTTGAACTCTTTATTTATTTTGGTGTGTATTTAACCATACGGATGGATGAGATTACATTTCCATCATGGATGGTTAAGGTTTTATTGTAACCCCTACATAAGGAGGCTTTTATGATGAGATTAAGCATTGAAGAAAAAAAACCATATTTCCCTCATTGGAAATTTCGGCCACAAGGAGGAACTCCTCTAGTCGCCGCCCCCTTGGTGTGAAGCCTCCCTTGCGATCTCCATACCGTTCGGTGCGACTCCGGCGTGGCTTCCTTCGGTGCGACTCCAAGGAAGAAGGTTGCAACCCCATTCGGTGTGACGCTGGTGGATCCGTGGAGAGAGTGAATCTCCCACCTTATCTTGTGTGTGTTCATCTTCTTGGTTGGGTATTCTCTTTCTCATATTGTGACTTCTTTCTGTGAGATTTGTGGAGGTTTATTCGAACCGTCCTTTCCGTGATTTTTAAAACGCATCGCTTGCAAGTTCTGATTTCGATTCGTTGTTATTGAATCTCTTATGACCCGGCTTGGGAAGATACGTTGCGGGAGCAAACTCGGCCTAGCCTTGACTTGTTCTCCAAGATTTGGCATAATTAGTGTTAACAAGGGAATTAATCTCAACTAAAGTTTCGACCGCTACTAATCGTTTGCCTCCGCTCCGAAATAAATTAATTACTGCGTTTGAAATGGCTCAAGTTGAAAGAATAGATGCTTGTGTAGGTGCGGTGAGTTGTGTGCTTGTTGGAGAGGTAGGTCTTAAGGACGTTGTATCGAGTCCGGCTTTCAGGAGTTGTGTGCTTGTTGGAGAGGTAGTCCTAAGGACGTTGTATCGAGTCCGGCTTAATTTAATCAATCGGATTTTGGAGCCAACCGACCTCTTTTCGTTCGCTTTTGGTCGGAGCCCTCCTATGTTGTTTTTAATTTCTGTGATGATGGTTTTCCGTTAGCGTAAATGAATGCGTGTCCCGTCCTCCACTACATCAGTAGGTACCTGGTCAGGTGTGTCCTGACAATCTTCATCATCATCTGTTATAGCCATTTGGCCAAGATATTATTTAACATCTTCATCCACCTCCATATAACTGTCTGAATGTGATAGAGGGGCCCTGATGCCCACCTTTGCTGCATGAAAGTCCTCATCTTCCTCAGCTGCAAATAGCCCAATATAGGCCTCTTCTTCATCATCTAAATCTGAGGATGATGACTCGAATTCACTTCAGCTTCTGTCCTTCTTGGCTAGGAATGATTTCTCACCCTTTCTTCCCTTCTGGTGATAAGGCTTCTTGTCACCCTTATCCTTTCTTTTGACTAGACAGTCAGCAATGACATGCACAGGCTTACTGCAGCAATAACAAATCACATTAGCTAAACTATGTTTAACATGTTTAGAATCATACCTGTCCCCTTTGGGGTGCTGTCTGTCTGTCTGCTCTGTTTGAATCCTTCCTAGGATGTGAAGAGGGGGAAGGCTTATTCTTCCACTGCTTCCTTCTCATCATCTTCTTGAATTGCCTTGAGAATGCAGCAAATTCCTCATCAGAAGAGCTGCTATCAGATGAGCAGTGTTCAGAGATTTTTGAGTCAGCAGCCCTTCTTGGAGGGGTAGGAATTCTTGTCTTGCTCTTCTTGGATTCTTCAGCTTTGAGGTCCACAGACTTCTCCCTAGCATGAGACCTGGAGGAGGTGTCCTCCTCCTTTCTAGCAGATAGTTGCATCTCATATGAGAGCAACTTTCCAAACAGAGTGTGAGGAGGAGTCTCACTCAGCTTTGCCACTTCCCTGATGACACAGATTTTGGTATCCCAGTCTCTAGTTAGAGAATTTAGGAATTTGTCATTTAACTCATAATGAGTGAAGGTCCTTTCATAGGTCCTCAACTCATTTACTATCCTGAAGAATCTTTCATAGTAATCAGCTATGCATTCCTGGCTTTGTTGCCTGAAGGCTTAATACTCCTGATTGAGGAGGGATTTCCTATCATTTCTAACTTCTTCAGTCTCTTCCATGTAAACAATCAATGTATCCCACATATCCTTTGCAGTCTCACAGTGCACCAAGTTTTGGAATGTTGAATCATCAATAGCATTGACTATAATATTTTGAGCTCTTTTATCCATTGTGCCAATGTTATCTCATCCCTTGTCATTTCAGTGTAAGACTTGCCTACCTGCCTAGTAGGATCAATGGTGGAGGGCTTTGTGATAAGGAAGGGGCCTTCCTGAACAGTGATATAGATCCTAGGGTCTGAAGCTTCCATGTACAGCCTAACCCTTTGTTTCCAAATGCCAAAGGTTTCCTTTTTGCATATAGGAAGCTCTCATTGAACCCATTTCCTTCTGAACTCCATTAGAAGCCATTGAATTCAGAATTAACTATACCTATGTAGGACCTGGTCAGACAGTTAAGCCCTTTTTGACCAACCTACCTCTGATACCACTTGATAGAATATAGGTTTGTAATCTAATTAACCTATAGGGGGTGAATAGGTATTTTGTATTTTACTTAGTTGTTATAGATAGTTAAAACTATTGTAAGCAAGTAACCAAGCAAACCCAGAAAACACACAAGTGTTTATAGTTGTTTCCCAAGACAGTGTGTCTATGGGTAGTCCACTTTCCCCCTTCATCTTTCTAACAGTGTGTTAGACAAGGCCAACTTCTCCAATCTCAGCTCCAAGAGCTTACAGTTCAGATCCTTCAGGATCTCTCAGGCTTGCTCCAAGCCCTACCTCAGGTCAGTCAGCCTTACAAACTCAGGCCTAACAGCCCTACAACCTCAGGCCAAACAACCCTACAAAGTCAGGCCAAACTGTCCTACAACCTCATGCCAAACAACCCTACAACCTCAGGCCTAAGATCCCTACAAACTCAGGACAAATAGCCCTACAGTAAGAGAGTATTATGCTTACTACAACAGACAGCACTGAGAAGATGTCTTATGTAGTTCCTGCACAGCTTGTGCTTTCTAGTAGCTTAGATGAATGATGATTTCTGAGCCAGCTACTTTCTGATCTTCCTCTTCAGTTGAAGGATGAAGGATCACCTTGATCTTCTTTGTAGGAGAGCAATCTTTATCTCTCAGTCTCTTCTTCCTTGTTCAGTGAGCAGGAGGAGAGTGAGATGTTCAGGGTCGTCAATGGAACAGTAGCAATCTCTTTTAGCACTAGACCAGCACTTTCAAAAGTGCCCTAAGTTCTTCTTTTATAGTCTGCACATCTTCAACGGCACTCAAAGGAGGGCTCAGACACATTTGGAACAGATGGGTGGCTCTAATCTCCCTTTACAGCTATTTGCGCCAAAGGCGTGTCGCGCCACTTGTCTTCTCTAAGATTTGAATCTGTCTCAGCGGTTGGGCTGAGACAACTTTCAGTCTCAGCGGTTGAGCAGCTGTCGTCCTAGTAGATCCGCTGAGACAGCTTTTCTTCTCACCGGATTCTGTCTATTTGCAGCTCAGTTGAAACATATTGCTTCTCAGCGGCACCTGTCCTTGTCTCAGCGGTTCAGCTAAGACAGAGACACTTTCTCAGCTGTTTGATCAGCATACCCCTGAACATATTCCATTGTATGGAATATCATCACCCTGTACAATCCTTGAGACAAAGTAGAGTTTATCAAGTACAATATGTACTTAGCATTGTGAGTGATGCCACTTCAAATCAAGGGAACATTGAGGGCAATATTCCCAACACTACCTGCAAAATCAGCATCTGAAAAACCAGTTAGCTCAAAGTCATTACTTCTGGGGTACCATAAGCCAAGATTTGGTGTGCCTTTAAGATATCTCCAAATCCTCTTTGCAGCGGCATAATGAGATTCCTTAGTGTTCACTTGAAATCTAGCACATACGCATGTGAAAAACATTATGTCTGGTCTACTAGGAGTAAGATAGAGCAAGGATCCAATTATGCTTTTGTACTTGGTTTCATCAAAAGGTTTCCCTTTCTCATCCTTGTCCAGAGACATAGCTGAACCCATTGGAGTCCTCATTGAGGTTGCATTCTCCATTCCGAATTTCTTAATTAACTCTTTGGCGATCTTCGTCTGAGAGATGAAAATTCCATCTTCAGATTGCTTCACCTGAAGTCCTAAGAAATACTTTAACTCACCCATACTACTCATCTCAAATTTCCCTTGCATCAAGTTTGAGAACTTTTTGCAAAGGTTATCATCTGTAGATCCAAAAATAATGTAGTCGACATAGATTTGTACTAGCAGAATCTTGTCATTTACTTCCCTAAGAAATAATGTCTTATCTATTTTTCCTCTTGAGAATTTGTTCTCAAGAAGAAAACTAGACAGAGTCTCATACCATGCTCGGGGGGCTTGTTTGAGACCATATAAAGCTTTATGTAAGTAAACATGATCAGGTAGAGAGGAATCTACCAAACCTGGAGGTTGTGCTATGTATACTTCTTTCTTTAGATTACCATTTAGGAAGGCTGACTTCACGTCCATTTGGTAGACTTTGAATCCTTTGTGAGCAGCATACGCTAGAAACAACCTGATCGCTTCGAGTCTTGCCACTGGAGCAAAAGTTTGATCGAAGTCGATCCCTTCTTCTTGTCTATAGCCTTGAGCAACAATTCTGGCCTTATTTTTGATGACTACTCCATCTTCATCCAGTTTGTTTCTGAAAACCCATTTTGTTCCTATGACGTTTTGTCCTTTGGGTCTAGGTACTAGTTTCCAAACCTTGCATCTCTTAAATTGATTGATCTCCTCTTGCATTGCAATGATCCATGAATCATCACATTTTGCTTCATCGAACTTCTTTGGCTCAATCTGTGACCGAAAGCTTAAGTGCAAAGCTTCATTTGCTGTACCTCTTCTTGTCCTTACTCCAACATTGGTGTCTCCTATGATTTGATCAACCGGATGGTCTCTTTGGTGTCTAATCACCAGGTTTCTTCCAGCATTCATGCCAAAAGGAGGTACTTCCACCTCTGGGGCCTCTTCTTCTTCTTGAGATTCTTCTTCCTCAGGAGTAATTGGAACATTCACTTCTATAGAATTTAGAGCATCTCCAACTTGTACTTCTTCCAAGTTAAGTTCCTTGAATCTTGCACCTACATCTTCTACAAATATACTTGAAGGGCTGCTTTGAAGTATGTCGTCTCATCAAAAATTACATTGTAAGTTTCTTCTACAACCAGAGTTTTCTTATTGAAAATCCTATATGCCTCACTATGGCTACTATAGCCAACGAAAATACCTTCAAAACATTTTTCACAAAATTTAGTTTTATAATACTTCCCGTTATTAAGCACGAAGCATTTACTGCCAAAGATCTTAAAATAGGACAAAATTGGTTTCCTGCCTTTCAAAAGTTCATAAGGGGTCTTATGATGATTTTTGTTGATTAGTGCTCTATTTTGCACGTGACACGCGGTGTTTATACCTTCAGCCCAAAAGTATTCTGGAGGTGAAGAGTCACTCAACATTGTCCTGCAAGCCTCTATGAGTGTTCTGTTCTTTCTCTCGGCGACTCCATTTTGTTGTGGAGTATGAGGAGATGAAAACTCATGAAAAATACCTAAACTTTTACAGAACTCTGTCATAGCTCCAGACTTGAATTCTGTTTCGTTGTCACTTCTGATTTTGACTACGAAGCATTCTAATTCATTCTGTATTTGCTTGACAAAGTTAGTGAAAGCGTCAAAAGTATCTGACTTGTGTTTTAGAAAGAATACTCAAGCAAAACATGAGTAATCGTCAACAATGACCAATGTATAAGACTTACCTCCAAAACTTCGAATTGGCATGGGACCAAATAAGTCCATATGGAGCAGATATAAGCATCTGGTAGAATCTTTGCCAATAATTCTCTTAAAGGTAGCTCTAGTCTGCTTGCCCATTTGGCATGCATGACAAGGTCTCTCTTTAATGCATTTAACATCAGGTGCATCACGAACTAAGTTGTGAGAAAATAACATTTTTATGGTCTTGAAATTTATATGTGCTAATCTCTTGTGCCATTGGTCACAAAGGGATGCAGTATCTTTTGCTAAAAAGCGCACGGGTGTAGAAGAGTCTAAACATAGAAAATTTAAACAGAAAATATTTCTACACCGAGTGCCTGTTAAAATAGTTTCTAACGTATCAGACGACTTTATCAAGCACCTGTCCTTGTAGAATTCTACCATATAGCCTTTGTTACATAGATAACTTATGCTAATAAGATTATGTTGTAATCCCTTAACATAAGCCACGTCTGTGAAAGAAACTATACCATTAATAATCATATCATAGCCTTTAGTAATTCCCCGATCGGATCCGCCAAAGATAACTTTTGGACCATCTTTCACTGGGGTATAATCTTGTAGTAGGCTTCTTGTTCCGGTCATGTGCCGGGAACATCCACTGTCCAGATACCATATAGGAGTTTTATTGGCCTTTGGACATACCTGCAGTCAACAATCAATTGCCCTTAGGAACCCACATAGATTTGGGTCCTTGGCTCTTTGTTAGATGACAACCGCTAGGAGTGTTAACTGAGCAAGGAGTCATTCTTGCATTGTTAACCCGTGGAATTTTTACATTTATCGGATTAAACCAACAATCTATGGCAAAGTGACCAACCTTGCCACAGCACCAACAGTCAAACTTGTTGTACCTTCTTTTGCCCTCCTGTTTGACTTTTTGAACGGGATGTCTAACATGAGTAACTTTCTTAGAAGTAAAAGCCTCGTGGTTGCAGCAAACACATGGCTCCTGCTCATGAGATATTGTTACAACAGTCTTAACCTTTGGTGCTTTCTTAGCTGCTGACCCATATACAAATGAACCATTGTCTTTGAGGACTATTTCTTCGTAAGGTGCCTTGAAAGCAGTCGTTTCGAGGCATCAGGGATGGCTCCATCCTTGGTTTCCCTTACTTGACTCAACATGAGTTCCTCTCGTAAAGTGACCGTACATGGATTCAAAATCATATGTGTTTGTAGAAAACACTACCTTTTTGAATGGAGGTTGATTTTGATCAGCCTTGCCCTTGCCTTTAACAGCTCTTTTCTTGGCATCCTTACTTGTCTCGGCCACATGACCAAGACCACTACCCTTAGCAAAAGCAGAGAATTTATCAATGATTGGAAGAATAGTTTTTGGCTTTGAGAAGCTTTCTATAAGTTTCCTTTCCACCACTAGCTTCTCTTCTAGTTCATTTATAAATTTCTCCTTCAGGGTTAATAACTCAGTGGAGTTCTTTAATTCATCCTTCAGGAGTTGGACCTCGTCTTTGAAAGGAGTCAATCTTTCGATTTCCTCTTTCAGTTCAGATTCCAACGTCTTGAGAGATTCAATCTGTTTTGACTGAGATCTGACTACCTTACGACATTTGTGAAATCCCTTCAAAAGAGCTCTGTACTGAGTCATCAATTCTGAATCCTCCTCTGAAGAGTAGCCTTTATTTGCATTGGATTCAGTTTCAGATGTAGAGAGATAAGAATGAGCATTTACCTCCCCCTCAGCTGGGGTGTCGTGAGCTTCTTCATCTGAATGTGCCATTAGCCCAAAGTAGGCTTCTTCATCTGAGCTTGACTCATCTGAGTCGTTGTCGCTAAGAGTCTTTGATTTCTTTGCGATGAAACTCTTCTAGACTTTCTTCTTACCCTAGAAGGATCACTTCTCTTCTTTCTTTGATCCTTCTTTCTTCTTGTAGGGACACTGCGCAATTACATGCTCCGGCTTATTACAGCAATAACAAATAATGTCATAGGAATTTTGTTTATTCGGTTTAGAAGAATACCTGTCATTTTTGTAGCTTTTCTTGTGATGATCATCATCACGTTTGTATCTTCTGTGATCTGAAGAGGAAGATTGATTTAGTCTGTCTCCTTTTATTTAACAACTTTTTGAATTGCTTGGAGAGGAGAGAAAATTCTCCATCAGACATATCTGAGCTTGAGGGGCAAGCTTTAGATTCTTCATCTTCATCTGATGGTGGTCTCCTAATAGGTGGCAAAGCCTTACTTTTTCTCAAACTCTCGGCCTTAAAAGCAATAGGCTTCTCTATTCCTAAAGACCTGCTCCCCTCCTCTTCAGCTCTTCTGATGCAACTTAAGCTCATGTGACAAGAGCTTTCCGAACAGTATCTGTGGCTCCATGGTAGCCAGCTTTCCAAATTCTCTGATCGCTATTGCCTTGGTATCCCATTCTTTCGTCAGGGATCTCAAGAACTTATCATTTAGTTCACCGACAGTAAATTGTCGGTCTTAATTTCTCAGACCATTTACTATCTTAAAGAATTTTTCATATGTGTTGGAAATGGAGTCTCTTGGATCTGGCTTGAATGCTTCATATTCTTGATTCAGCAATGATCTTCGGTTATCCCTCACTTCTTCTGTACCTTCCATCAGAACGACTAGGGAGTCCCACATTTCCTTAGCCGACCTGTAGTGAATGAGGTTTTGCAACATAGAGTCATCCACTGCACCTGCAATAATGTTCTTTGCCTTCTTGTCCAGTGTGACAAGAGCAATCTCATCTTTGGTTAGTTCCAACATCTTCTTTGCAACCTGGATATTTGAATTGATAGAGGAAGGTTTCATCGGAACATGGGGACCTTCCTTAACTATCTGAATGATTCTTGGATCTGCAGCTTCCATATAGAGTCTTACCCTTTCCTTCTACATAGGAAAGTTTTCCTTGGTGCAAACGGGCAACTTGACGGAGGAATCCTTGGTTCTTTCCATTCCAGACATACTGTCTCTTGCAACTAGATTTAGAGATCTTGTTCAACGTGTTAACCTTTAGCGAACAACCTGGCTCTGATACCAATTGAAAGTATCTAGTCGCAACCTAAATCACCTAGAGGGGGTGAATAGGTGAATTCTATGGCTTTTCGCGGAATAAAAAATATAAGAACAAAAACGCACAGAAAACAGAAATTCAGCACAACACAAGGATTTATAGTGGTTCCCCAATCTTGGGTACGCCCACTTTCCCGCCTTGTTTATCTAGCACTTCGAGGCTAGATTCGGCTACTTCACCAAACTCAGATTTTTCCAAATCTTACAACTCGGAGTCCACAACTCCTACAAGCTCGGAGACCACGTCTCCTACAAACTCGATCCTCTAAACTAGGATCTACAAAAACTCGGAAGATAAAACTTCCTACAATGAAATGTAAAAGGTATTACAAACTTCTTGGATTAAGAAATCCAATCTCTAAGAATCTCCACGAAATTCTTCTTCTTCTTCAGATCTAAAAGATTAGGTCTTCTTCTTCTTGAATGTAGAAATCCTGAAAGAAAGTGAGGAAGAAGAAAACTCTTTCTGATGAAGAATTTGATCTGAAAACTTATCTACCCAACAAGATCTAGAGGAGAGTTGAAGCAATCCAAGTGCAGTGATCTTGTGGAGTAGAACCTAGATGAAGAATCGAGTACAAAGCTTGTCGGCGGCAAGAAATCAACTTTTACGAGCGAGAGAAGATACCGACAGAAATCCCGATCCTTTTCTTTTCTTTTACGATAAGGGTTAAGAGAAAATAACCCTTAACTATTTATAATCACCAACTCAACGACTATAAGCCTAAATTAAGGAGATAGATCCACGTGGAAGAGACATTTGAAACACCAGACGGAAAATAGACAAGCGCTACCGTCATTCGTCGAAAGAGACAAATTCGTCGACAGGGGGTAACAAATTACTCGACGAAAGTCTTGAAATGAAAGCTTTAGAGTTCGTTGACTAACAGGCTATTACTCGACGAAGGACCTGTTACTCGACGAAATCATCAGAAGAAGATTCTCATACTTCGTCGACAAACTGGCCATTACTCGACGAACCCAGGCCTTTACTCGACGAAATACCTTAGAACAAATTTTCTTTCAATCCTGAATTCAGCAACTAATGACTTCTAGCTTTTCCTTAGAGCTTGAATATGAAGTACATCTTAATAGAGAGATTTCACCTGAGTCAACACCTTGGTCTATACAATGAGTAATTACATTGCATAGGCCTGTGTTTATGACTCACTGAAACCTGACATTGGTTTGTACTTAGTACTTACAATCCTGCAAATAAACAACTAAGAGACTATATCAAATACAATATCAATTCATCTTAGTTCAAGGGACACTTCTTCAAATCAAGGTGATTGTGACTACAATACCCAACAGGTGGAAGGCTCACTTCTCGCGAGAAGGAGACTTGAAGGGACGATCCAAAAAACCGCGACCCTAAGGTAGGCAAAAAGGGCGAGGAGGCGGTAAGGAGTGCGAGTTCTATGCCGAAGCGTGGCGACTACCCGGTAGGCGGGCGTGAGCGTGGCGATTACAATAACAGTGGCAAAAAAGTAACATAAGCGTAAGAAAGATAACATTCACAAAAAAAGCGAGAGCACAATAAATAGATGGACAAAAATTTTCATTTCTATTTAATTAGTCAATTACATATTTCATGGCGATCTCGCCAGCCAAAAAAAAAATAGAAAGAAATAAAATACAAAGTTTAGAGATCATCGGCGGACTGCTCGTCCTCGCTGTCCACAGGCGGCGGGGCAGGCACGAACAGCTCCGGGACCACTTCCTTGATCTTCAGGTTTGTCGCCTCGGCGGAGAGCAGGCCAGCTCCCTGTAGAGCCCGAAAGATATACCGGGCCGCAGTGACGGAGGCTTCTCGCAATTCTTCCTCCCTCGCTTGTTGTTCATCCTTCAGGCGGAGAGGGGATGGGGGAGGGCGGCGAGGAACAACTCTTGATTATGAGCCTTCAGTCCAGCGATCTCCTTTTCTAGGCTGGAGACGCGAGAGCGAAGCTCCCTTGCAGTCTCGGCATCCTGCAAGAAAAAGAAAAACAGGGGTTAAGCCAGCGGAAGCGCTGTGCTAGAAAGGGAAGAAGGCGAGGGCTCGAAGATTTACCATTACATCCTGAAGGCCGGAGAGAAGCTCGTCGGAGGTGAGCAGCCTCTCTTTTAGGCTCGCGATCTCGGCAGCGATGTTTTTGTAGGCGAGACCGAGCTCTTCGTTGTGGCACTCTAGTTGTAGGCACCGCTGACCGGACATATGGGCGAGCTCCAAGGAACGCAGCTGGGCTCGCGCGCTCTTAGATGCCAGGGTCCTCGCAGTCTCAATCTTGAAAACTGAGGCGACCTCGCGGCCATAAAGCCCGGAAGAGAATGAGAACGCCTGCCCATTGACGGTCACCTTCTTTACCCAAGAGGGTAGGAGGGTGGAGATTGAGGCCTTGTTGACCTCGGGACTCCAGAATAGCAGGTGCTCATCTGCCATATCCTTGTGCCTTTGGCCGAGGCCAAAATTCCAGTATTTATTGGCACGGGCAGGGGAGAGGTTCTGGCGACCTCTTCAGCTGGCTCTATGGCCTCCCTTTCTACAGAAAGGCCAGCCAGGGAGGTCTCGCTCGGGGAGGCCTCGGCATGCCCCTTTCCCTTATCATATGGGAGGGGCTTCTACTTCTTCTGCGAGGGCTGCGATGAGGGATCCTTGCGGCCAGAGGACTTATCCCTCTTCCTGCTAGGCTGAGCAGCGGGGCGGGAACCTCGCGGCAGGCATCCGCTCCCATGGTCGCGAGAGCAAGGCCCACAAGAATTGACCTGTTGATCGCGTAAGGAGGATGGACGGAGAGGTCTCGCTCGCCTGAAAAGGGTTTTATAGTTGAAGTTAGTTGGCGAAAGTTTCAAGAAGAAGTAAACGAGCGAGTAGGACACATACCTTCCCCGGGGAGCACTGGGAGCAGCGAGTTGAGGTTTCGACAGAGGTGGACCACCTCGAAGTTTTTCTTGTCGAAGAACTGGAACAATGCTGCGTCATGGACGCCGAGAGCAGGGGCGGTATGTGCTCTCGCCATGCTGAATCGGCGAGAACGGAACGTTGTCGAAGTTCCCTTTGACGAAGAGGAACTTCTGAGCCCAGTTGTGGATCTTGTTGACGGTCTCAATGACCTTGGTCTGCGAGCCCACGAAGTAGGCAGTGCCATCCCTGTAGGCCCGGAAGGAGAACAGCTTTCGGAAGACTGGCAAGCTGAACTCAATGCGTTCTTGTCGCATATAGCATGCGAACGCGACGATGACGGCCATGGCATTGGGGGTCAGTTGACCCAATATCATTCCGAAGTGTTTTATCACCTAGCAGGCAAAATCGCGAGATCATAAGGGTAAGCGATATGATAAAATTCCAAAAGATAAATGCGAGCGAGATTGGTAGGTACCTGGTGAACCTCTGGCCACAGAGGAAGATGCAGACCGACCCTAAAGTGGGCGGTAGGGATGGCAAGTTCATCCCTCCGGGGGACGTTGATTACATCATCCTCACTAGGGTAGCGAGCGGCGAACCCCGACGGGATAAAGTCAGCGGCAGCGACGAGGTATTCGTCGTCGGTTAGATTGCAGTTGAAGAAAATATGGTTGGCGAAGGCCCTGGCGCAATTCAACCGACCTTTAGCCTCGCTAGCGTCTTTCACCATTGAAAAAACCTGCGAGGAGAAAATGGAGAGCGCAAGAAAGAGAGTGTGAAATCTCGCTGGTAGAGGAAGAAGAAGGGTAAGCGATAAATGCGGTAGGTGAACCTCAGCGATGCGACCTATTTATAAAAAATAAAAAGCGCGGGAATGAAGTCGAAGCGGCGGGGGGGGGGGGGGGGGGGGGGGGGGGGGCGATTAGCGAAACCCAGCGTGATGATTGCGTGCGAGAACTAAGGGTAAGCACAGATATGTTAACGAGCGGGGCCGACTGGCGAGATAGGAATGAATAAAGCTGATATGCGAGAACATCAATAAAGAAGAACAGGAATAAAAGAAAGGTAACCAACATTGCGAGCAATTATGTCGCATGATAAATAACAAGTATGTGAGATCCCCGATAGCGGACGAGAAATAGTTAGTAAAAAAGTATAAAGGTTCGAGAGATTTTCCAACACGATTAAACAAGTTTTCAAACATTGTCTGAGGTCTCGCCAGGCAGAGGAGCAGTGCGAGCGAGGATTAGTATCGTGGCCATTTCCAACTACCTCGACCTCGCACTCCCGACCGCGACGGAAGCCGAGGGTAATGATACGCGCGGATGGCGCGGGCCTCGTGTTGAATCAAGCGAGCGTAATCATCCACTCGCGCGAGGTGTGTACCCGGGGAGGTGGCCTCCTCGCTAGGGTCTTGCGGCATCTCGGCACGGAGCCGCGCACACTCATCCAATAGAGCGGCGTGCCGCTCCTCGGAAATCTCTCTATCCCTCTTTGCCTGGATGTGGAGGTCCTGCAGTATTCTCCCTTGCTTCTGAAATAGTTCTGAAGTCCGCCTCTTCATGGTCTCGGGGTTTCGCGGGTCGCCAAGGAAATCATCCATTTGCTCCAGCAAAGGAAGAGGCGACTTCTCCTCCTCCCCAAAGTCAGAGTCGGTGGGGAGGGTCTCTGAATCACCTACGTGCAA
This sequence comes from Dactylorhiza incarnata, assembly GCA_033032865.1. NCBI lineage: Eukaryota > Viridiplantae > Streptophyta > Magnoliopsida > Asparagales > Orchidaceae > Dactylorhiza > Dactylorhiza incarnata. The sequence continues at coordinate 1,578,072 of JAWHQI010000165.1, forward strand.
ATCTAAGCGACGTTAGTTGTCGACGAAGCTTTTCATATTGTCGCAGAGAGCGATCTTTCTTATAAGAGGCAGTAGAATCATTACCAGGAGGCGGGCGAGAAGTGTTAGGCCGACCCTGAAAAACATTATTGAAGGGAAGCGAGACAGACTTCCCTAGACCAGTATGGCGCGGCGCATCGTCGGCAAGATGGGTTGTGGTCGGTCGCGAGCCACCGGAGCCCTCCCCTTTAAGAGCTGAAACACTGGGGTGTTAAGGGTTGTGTCGGGGGATCGGCGATTGGGGTCGCGAGTGGCAACGCCCCGGTGTCGCTTGCGGGAAGGCTGTAAGAAGTGGCAGATGAGTAGACAGACCGTCAGTTGAAACATTAAGCTTGACAGGTAGGAACAGATAGCTTACTTGCAGTTTGCTCGTTGGCGAGATCAGCTCGCACCCTTATCAATAGGAGGAGGATCCTGTGGTCAAGGAAGTTAGCAAAACCAAATAAGAAAGTAGGCGAGAAGGATAGTGTTTTACCTCCCCATTGGGCCCGGTGTCGGGCGAGGAGTCCAGCAGTACAGTCCCGGCCTCCCCTGGGGGTAGGCGGACTGACTTCGCCTTTTTCATTTTTGGCAAAGGAGGAGGGGTCTGACGGGTCATCTAGGAGGCGACGTTGGCCATGGTTGAGAACTCGCCCGCCTTGGATGCGTTCAAGCGATCTCGAAGTTCCTCTGAAAGAGGCATTTCCGGCAGCTATAGTAGAAAGTGGCGAGGAAAGGTGAAAAGAAAATAATGATGCCCGTCATCCCTGCTGGATGGTATTTATAGCGGTGAGATGGGACCCACAGAAAGATTCCTGACAGATCATGTTGGAGTTACCATTGTGATCTAGAAGTGGTCAATCATGTAATGTCACTGCCAACGCGATATGAGCCTGCAGGGTCGCACATAAGAGCATGTGGAGAAGTTGGAAGATTGACTATGTTGGTAAAGGTTACCAATCACCATATAGAATGGGGGAAGTCCAGCAAATGTTGTTGTCTGAATTCGTCGGGTTTACACGGATAGAATTCGTCGGATTCGTCGGGATTCGTCGGATTGTTCCGTGGAATCTCGACGAATTGGTACAGAGATCCTTAACTCGGCAAATGTTGCTGTCTGACATGATTCGTCGGATTCGTCGGGATTCGTCGGATTGTTCCGTGGAATCTCGACGAATTGGCACAGAGAGCATTAACTCGGCAAATGTTGCCGTCTGATGTGATTCGTCGGAATTCGTCGGATTGTCCCGTGAAAACTCGACGAATGCTGTTCCGTGGAATTCCGACGAATTGTAACAGAAGCCCCTATTTTGCTGTGTGGTCTGCGGATAGCGATTCTTCTAGAAGTTGTTTATCCTTTGGGTATAAATAGGACTTCTTTTAGGGTTCTCATAACTTACGAAATAGAAGCCGACGGAAGGAGTTCCGCTCTCGCTCGAACCCTAGACGGAAGTTTTCCGCCGTTCTGAATCGCCTCTGCCGACTTCCTCTCCGACGATTGTCGTCGGTGTTGTTCTTCCTGAAGCGGATCTAGCAATCCGTGGAAGCGCAAGGTGTAGTCTTCTTCTCCCGGCTCGTGTGGACTGCTGTAGAGACGTAGACATTATTCTACGTGAGAACTCTTGCAAAGCCGACGAAGGCTATCTTCTTCTTGGAGCATCTAGGTTGGATTTGATCCAATCCCGCAAAGGTAATTTTTGCCTAGTATTTTATTAACTTCTTGATTCAATATTCATGGCCCGATCAAAGTCTTTTGGGTTGTTTCTCTTCATTTTCGCTGCGCCTACATTTGATGTATGGTTCTAGATAAACCCAACAGTGGTATCAGAGCTAGGTTCCGGTCATGAGTGTTGTTTCAGAAGTTAGGTTATTCCAGTACGTGCAAATCTAGGTATTTGGAAGCGTTCTAAATGTCAAGATTTCTTCTTGGAATATCACATTTGATGTGATTTTGTGTGGTTTCTGGTGGTGGGATTTCAAAAATTTGGTCAGGGCTCTGCCCCGCACCTCGCAAGGGCTCTGCCCCTTGACCCCGCTCGCTGATCGGTCAGCGAGACCACCGCCAGGGGCGCTGCCCCTTGGACCCCATTAGGGGCTCTGCCCCTAAGACCCCGCCAGGGGCGCGGCCCCTTGGAACCCCGCCAGGAACGTCTGGGATTTCGTGGTTATTTCTAATTGTTAGAAATTGTTGTCTCCATAGCAGTAACTGTCCCTCAAGTGGTTAATGAACCCTTGTATTGTTTTGGATTTTGAATCCAACAATGAGAGACGAGCTTGTCTACTACTTTAAGTCGAGTTGTCTTTGCCTTTGTCCAATGCATGTAAATCTGAAGATTTGGAAGAGTTCTAAATGTCCAGATTTAGCCCTTTAGTCTATCAAAGGTTGATAGTCTTATGTTGTGCACATAATGGATGCATGTGGATTTTAGAAAGCTTGTTTTTTCTGTTGATGTGCACTTGATCAAATGTTGATCATGGTTAAATGTTAACTTATTATTAAAAATTAAAATCCCTTCATAAAATATTAAGTGTTCGGATGCCTTCCGATGGATGACACTCTTCCTGCCTCGATCGATGAAGTGTGGGCTTGCCAAAGCAAGGTGCATTAATCTATCTTGGTAAGGGTGCGAGCGGATAAGTGTGATATCCCACTGTCGACATCGGGTCTAACTTAACTAGGTGACCTCAAAGGTTGAGTGCCTAGAGGCATAGGGTTGGCATGCACCATATGATGGATGCGAATAAGGAGTTATTCACCAGCCATACAAGAGTTGCATGAGGATGCAATTGGCAAGCGTTGCCTACCTAAATAACCGCATTATGAGAGGAACGCCAAAGCGGACTCGTGGTGTTGGTGAAATACGGATATTGTCCACTAAGAGAGTAGCTCGCATGGACTCTCTGAATTGATAGTGAGGGCTATCAATTTGAATAAAAATAGTGGGAGTATTTAATTAAAGTCCAAATTAAAATAAATTGTATTTTGAAATTAAGGTGCTGATTAAATTCTGCATGAATTCTTGTAGAATTTCATGGCAAGTGGTTCACATTCCACCTTGTCCCTGAGAGCTATCATTGAGAAGGACAAGCTTAGTGGGACGAATTACATGGACTGGTATAGGAACCTGAGAATTGTTCTCAGGCAAGAGCGAAAGCTCTACGTCTTAGAAGATGAAGCCCCCGAGGTGCCGACCGGGAACTCGTCCCGTGTTGATAAGGATGCTTATAAGAAGTATACCGATGACGCCTTAGACGTCGAGTGCCTTATGCTTGCCACCATGAACTCTGAGCTTTAGAAGCAACACGAGAACATGGGGTGCAAGGAGATTGACGAGCACCTAAAGAAAATGTTTCAAGGGCAAGCTCGTCAAGAGAGGTTCGATGTCACGAAGGCATTATTTCAGTGCAAAATGGGAGCTCGAGACTCGGTTGGTACTCACGTACTTAAGATGATTGGGTATATAGAGAACCTGGAGAGACTGGGTTTTCCTCTGGGTCAAGAGTTGGCCACAGATCTTATCCTGCAATCGTTGCCGGATAATTATGAGCAGTTCGTCTTGAACTACAACATGAATGAAATAGACAAGACACTGCCCGAGCTCCTAGGCATGTTGCGAACTGCCGAGATAAACATGAAGAAGGCCAAGCTTGCTAGTCCCAAATTGATGGTACATAAAGGCAAGGGTAAGGCCAAGGGCTTCAAGAAGACGAAGGTGGGACCTAAGTCACATCTTGAGCCCAAATCTTCTGCGCTGAAAAAGAAGAGCACCGTGAAGGAAGGGAAATGCCACCACTGTGGCAAGGCTGGTCATTGGAGGAGGAATTGTCCTTCGTACATTGACGGTCTGCGGAAAATGAAGGGAGGTATGACTTCCGCTTCGAATATTTACGTTATAGAGATAAACCTTTCTGCTCCTTCATCTTGGGTATTGGATACCGGATGTGGTTCTCACATTTGTACAAATGTGCAGGAACTGGGAAGGAGGAGATTGCTGAGTAAAGGAGAGGTGGACCTGCGCGTCGGCAATGGAGCAAGAGTTGTTGCTGTAGTCGTAGGGGTTTACCGTCTTTCTTTGCCCAGTGGGCTTGTAATAGAACTTGATAATTGTTATTATGTTCCGGCCATAACTAGAAACATTATATCCATTTCATGCTTGGACATGATTGGATTTTCTTTTATAATTAAGAACAATTGTTGTTCTATATTTAAGAATGATGTTTGTTATGCTGTAGCTCAATTGTTTAATGGTCTTTATGTTTTGAACCTAGACCATCCGATCTATAATGTAGATAATAATAAAAGACTAAGAACAAATGACTCAAATCCTACATATCTCTGGCATTGTCGTTTGGGCCATATAAACGAGAAGCGCATATCCAAGCTCCATAAAGATGGACTATTGGACTCATTTGATTATGAATCATTCGAGCGATGCGAGTCTTGTTTATTAGGCAAGATGACTAAAGCCCATTTCACTGGTTATACTGAGAGGGCTGAGGATCTCTTGGGTGTTGTACATAGTGATGTATGCGGACCCATGAGTTCTATGGCTAGAGGTGGGTATTTCTACTTCGTTACATTTACTGACGATTTCAGTAGATACGGATACGTGTATCTTATGAAGTGCAAATCCGAAACTTTTGAAAAGTTCAAAGAGTTTAAGAATGAAGTGGAGAACCAATTGGGTAAAAAGGTTAAAGCACTCCGATCTGATCGAGGTGGCGAATACATGAGTCATGAGTTTCGTGATCATCTGAAAGAGTGTGGTATTGTATCACAGCTCACTCCACCTAGGACACCGCAGCATAATGGTGTGTATGAGAGGAGAAATCGTACTCTGTTAGACATGGTACGGTCGATGATGAGTCATGCAGACTTGCATGTTTCCTTTTGGGGTTTTGCTTTAGAGACTGCTGCAATGACACTGAATCGCGCTCCGACGAAAACGGTTCTAAAGACACCATATGAGATATGGACTGGGAAGCGTCCTAGTATGTCATTCATTAAAATTTGGGGCTGTGAGGCATACGTACGACGTCAAATGCCTGACAAGCTGGAACCCAAATCAGATAAGTGTTATCTGGTGGGATATCCTAAGAAAACGAAAGGATATTACTTTTACCTACCGTCTGAGGGCAAAGTGTTTGTCGCAAGGACGGGTGTCTTCTTGGAGAAAGAGTTCTTGTCAAGAAAGATGCAAAAGGTAGAACTTGAAGAAGTTCAAGAACCACAAGTAGTGAATGAACCAGAGTTGGATTCTGAGCCAGGACTACAAGATGTTGTAGTTGGAGAACCTGCTCAAGAGACACAAGTCCTACGTAGATCTGGTAGACCAAGATTTGAGCCTGAGAGATATGGATTTCTCGTGTCTCAAATAGGTAATGTGTTGCTTATGGATCATGATGATGAACCAGCAACCTACCAAGAAGCTATGAATGGACCGGACTCCGACAAATGGCTTGAGGCTATGAAATCCGAAATGGACTCCATGTATACAAACCAAGTTTGGAACTTGGTGGAACCACCTGAAGGGGTGCGACCCATAGGGTGCAAGTGGGTCTTCAAGAAGAAGACCGACATGGATGGGAATGTACAGACATTCAAAGGGCGACTGGTGGCTAAGGGTTTCAAGCAAATTCATGGTGTTGACTATGATGAGACCTTTTCCCCTGTTGCCATGGTAAAGTCCATTAGGATATTGCTTGCTATTGCTGCGTATTATGACTATGAAATCTGGCAGATGGATGTCAAAACGGCTTTCCTAAATGGAAACCTCCTTGAGGAAGTGTACATGACACAACCCGAGGGTTTTGTATCCCCAAATGAAGCCACTAAAATATGCAAGCTGAATAGGTCCATCTATGGATTGAAACAAGCCTCTAGAAGTTGGAATCTTCGTTTTGATGAAAAAATCAAAGAGTTTGGTTTTGTCAAGAATGAAGATGAACCGTGTGTTTACAAGCGAATCAGTGGGAGCATTGTTGTCTTCCTGATATTGTATGTAGATGACATACTGTTGATCGGGAATGACATACCTAGCCTGAAAGTTGTTAAGAACAACCTAGGGAACTGCTTTTCTATGAAGGACTTGGGTGAAGCGACTTACATACTCGGTATTAAGATCTATAGAGATAGATCGAAGAAGTTGCTGGGTTTGACCCAGAGACGTACATTGAGAAGGTGTTGAAGCGGTTCAACATGCTTGAGTCCAAGAAAGGATTTTTGCCCATGTCTCATGGTGTAAATCTCTCTAAGGACCAGTGTCCAAAATCTTGTGAAGATAAGGACCGCATGAAGTTGATTCCATATGCTTCGGCAATTGGGTCAATCATGTATGCAATGTTATGTACTCGACCCGATGTCTCTTTTGCTTTGAGCATGACTAGCAGGTATCAGTCTGATCCCGGTGAATGTCACTGGATAGCCGTAAAGAATATCCTGAAGTACTTGAGAAGGACTAAGGATGTATTCTTGGTGTATGGTGGAGAGGAAGAGCTCGTTGTAAGTGGTTACACGGATGCCAGCTTCCAAACTGATAGGGATGATTCGAAGTCTCAGTCAGGGTTTGTGTTCTGCCTGAATGGAGGAGCTGTGAGCTGGAAGAGTTCCAAGCAAGAGATAGTTGTTGATTCTACAACTGAGGCCGAGTATATCGCTGCGGCAAATGTAGCGAAGGAGGCTGTATGGATTAGGAAATTCATCGGCGAGCTAGATGTAGTTCCTAGCATTGTTGGTCCCGTAGTTCTCTACTGTGATAACAATGGTGCAATTGCACAATCTAAGGAACCTAGATCCCATCAGCGCTCCAAGCACATACTTCGGCGGTTCCATCTTATTCGTGAGATTGTCGAACGAGGAGATGTGAACATTTGCAGAGTGCCGACTGAGGAGAATATTGCAGATCCACTGACAAAGCCTCTCGCGCAGAGAAAGCATGATGGTCATACTAGATCAATGGGTATACGATACCTAAGTGATCAACTCTAGTGGGAGTCTTGTGGGTTGCATGTAAAATAAATATTCTGTTGGCTGTTTATTATTTATTCATATGATGAATTGTGTACCAATTATTTCTTTTTACAATTAATGGCAAGTTCTTTTATTACGACATGCTGTTTCTATATGATAGAATAAAATTCGTGATAAATACCCTTAGAATGTTCGCTTCCATAGGACATCAAGTACGTGACTTGAATGTGAGAGCCTATGATTTCGAAGCTTCATTCTTAAAAGGTCCCTGGTCGAGGTATCATCATAGAAGCTAAGGGTGATGATGATACATTAAGACTAGCATGTGTGTTGACTGATGACCGGTTCTCACAGGTCATGATATTGTGATATCAAGTCATCACGTGGGTACTTGTTAGTGAACAAGTTGTACTGGACAGACCCAACCTGAGACTACTTTGTGGATTGTTACTTAAAAGTGTCACAAGTAGGTCTCATTTGACAATGGTGTTGTGGTCCTTTGACCTGAAGTCACATCATTCATCGAGTGAGGAAGAGCATGCTTTGATGTCATCTAAAGTCTTCCTTAAAGAAGGTTGATGATAAGGGTGGTCGTTGGGTACGTTACGAATCATTTGGGTGTTTGGGTGTGAGCAGATAAGGGATTTGTCCTCCTATATAACAGGAGTTGCATTCATGGGCCCCTTGATGGAATTGGACTGAGAAATGCATGGCCATGCTTGGTTGAGTCAATATGTGATATTGAGCTCACCATTCTCTGGAAGTCCGTTCTAGATCAAGAAACTTGGATTGAGCTATTACGAGGGTGACACGGTCCATGCCTCTAGTTCTTTCTGGATGTAAGGGACAAAGACAACGCTGGAACATTGGTCATAAAGGCTTATGAGTTATGAACTCTTATTGCTTGGGGAGCAATGATGCATTGCTAGATGCCGCTCATTGTTTGTGAGATTTTTGTTTGATACTTTCAAGATCAAGTGGGAGACTGTTGGAGTTACCATTGTGATCTAGAAGTGGTCAAACATGTAATGTCACTGCCAATGCGATATGAGCCTGCAGGGTCGCACATAAGAGCATGTGGAGAAGTTGGAAGATTGACTATGTTGGTAAAGGTTACCAATCACCATATAGAATGGGGGAAGTCCAGCAAATGTTGCTGTCTGAATTCGTCGGGTTTACACGGATAGAATTCGTCGGATTCGTCGGGATTCGTCGGATTGTTCCGTGGAATCTCGACGAATTGGTACAGAGATCCTTAACTCGGCAAATGTTGCCGTCTGACATGATTCGTCGGATTCGTCGGGATTCGTCGGATTGTTCCGTGGAATCTCGACGAATTGTCACAGAGAGCATTAACTCGGCAAATGTTGCCGTCTGATGTGATTCGTCGGAATTCGTCGGATTGTCCCGTGAAAACTCGACGAATGCTGTTCCGTGGAATCCCGACGAATTGTAACAGAAGCCCCTATTTTGCTGTGTGGTCTGCGGATAGCGATTCTTCTAGAAGCTGTTTATCCTTTGGGTATAACTAGGACTTCTTTTAGGGTTCTCATAACTTACGAAATAGAAGCCGACGGAAGGAGTTCCGCTCTTGCTCGAACCCTAGACGGAAGTGTTCCGCCGTTCTGAATCGCCTCCGCCGACTTCCTCTCCGACGATTGTCGCCGGTGTTGTTCTTCCTGAAGCGGATCTAGCAATCCGTGGAAGCGCAAGGTGTAGTCTTCTTCTCCCGGCTCGTGTGGACTGCTGTAGAGACGTAGACATTATTCTATGTGAGAACTCTTGCAAAGCCGACGAAGGCTATCTTCTTCTTGGAGCATCTAGATTGGATTTGATCCAATCCCGCAAAGGTAATTTTTGCCTAGTATTTTATTAACTTCTTGATTCAATATTCATGGCCAGATCAAAGTCTTTTGGGTTGTTTCTCTTCATTTCCGCTGCGCCTACATTTGATGTATGGTTCTAGATAAACCCAACAGATCAGCAGTCGTCGGCGAACAACCGGGGTTGGATGTTTCTTTACGAGCTTAGAGTAATCTTGCAAAGACCGGGGATTGTGTACAACCCCGTGTTCACCTGAGGGGGTGAGGACCGGAGGTAAGTAAGCTAAGCAGTAAGTTGCGAGAGCCATGTATTGCAAGCCCAGGTGATCTCGTAGAGGAGAATGTGAGGCCTATAATCGCCTCGCCTGGACGAATGTCGCCAGAAGAGAGGCGAGCGACACCTTCGCTGGTTGCTCGCCTAAAAAAGTTTTGCGAGTAGGCCTCGCGAGAACGCTAGCGAGTGGCGTTCTCGCAGGCCACTCACCCAGAGAGGCGAGCGGTCCTTTTGCGGGCTGCTCGCCTAGGGAAGTTTAGCGAGCCAGGCTCGCGAGAAGGCTGGCGAGTGGCGCTCTCGCAGGCCACTCGCCTAGGGAGGTATGGAGGTGAATTTACCCTCCTACCCCTGGTGGGCTGTCAATAGACCTTCAAAACAACGGAGTTTGGCTGTTAGCAGACCAGTTTGGGGTGCAGTTAGTAAAACCAAAAGGAGGACTTCTGCTATTAGCAGACCAGTTCAGGAAATCTATAAATAAGACCCTAATGGCACCTTTGGAGAGGAGTTCTCTTTTGCTTCTCTCTCCTCAGGTCATCTTTGGTTAGCCTTCTTAGAGCTCTCCAAGGTGCTCGAATTTTGTTTTTGCCTTGGGAGGGGAAGTGCTCTAAGATCTTTCGGGTGTGTTGTGGGACCTCCATACTGTCGCCAAGGGTCTAGGTTTTAAGTCTTCAGTCAAGTGGCTCTGAGGGATCAGTAAGCGCGAGTTGCACCCATCTTTGGGGTCCGAACTCCTCGTTAGGCCGAATACCGGTTCCAACATTGTCGATCGAATTATCACACTAAGCTTTCACTATTCGCAGACCAAAATGAGATTGGACTAGGTTTGATACTTATGATGCAATCTTAACCATATCATGTCCAAATGAGTTCTAATTTTTACCAGAGGTTCATAATGGATAATTTAAGGGTTGACCAGAATTTTGATATATTTCATATAGGTTTGACCTCTATTTAAAATTCATTAATCATTGACATCTTCCAAAATATGAAGGAAGTACCATGTCAGTAGTTTCAATCTTGCCAAAAAAATTTTCAGAGGTGACAAATGACATAAAAACATGGATTCCAAAATTTCATAAATTTTCAGAAGATTTATGATCATAATTTCCATTTAACATAAAAGGGGTAGAAATATAACTTTAAACACCAAGTACTATATTATGACTATCAAATATTCTGAGAAAATTTCTATAGCACTTTAATGAACTAAACACACATTACCCAGAGTTTCATAATTTTTCAGAGAATTTATAAGCAAGATCTCTATTTAACATAAAAAGAATGAAAAGAGGACTGACTTTATACATCAAGTACAAGTATATGTCTCCCAAAAATTCTGAGAAAATTACTGTAACACTACATTGAATTGAAAACATCAAATCCAAGGTCTCATAATTTTCCAGGGATGATTCAACGTATATAATTCACAAAATAAGAAGATTGATAAAATGAATAAATGGAATTTTACCATAAATAATATCTCCAAAAATTCTACCAAAAATTACAAAGGTTCATAATTAGATTCCTAATCACTTTCCAGAGTTTCAACAATTACTCAAACATTTTGCCTGGTGAATTTCACTATTCAGAATTGTGACTTGAGGCAAATTTAATAATTCCTAATTAAATAATCTCTGAAATTTTCTACTAAAATTTGCAGAGATTCTAAAGGATATGACAAGTGATTCTCCAGAGTTTCACAATTTTCCTCAAGGTACCAACCATGAACATTTCATAAATACACATGTGTGACATAAATCATATTAACCACAAGCATAGGATTTTTGATCCCAAAAATCCTAAATTTTCCTGAGGTAATATATTATGTCATAAGAATGGTGTGAACAAAATTTCAGAAGCTAACACTAAACCATATGTGTTGAATACACAATATATCGCTTTGGGCTATTGGCACACCATAACATTTTTTGGGTAGAGACATGCAAGTGGAATTACTCCACATGTAGAGGTCCAAAAGCTCTCAAATTTCAGCCATGGTATAATAGTGGCCTAATAAGCATGACACCCAAATTTGGGGTCATTAAGAGTTATATAACTCCATAAATATCATTTATTTGATTAAACATATTTTGAATAAAACTTTAGGAAAATTATCTACTAAAAATCTAATTTTTGGATGAAAGCTAGATATAGGTCTCATGCATGCCTGGTAAAAATTTCAGATCCATCAGACCTACTATTTAAAATATTTACACAATATAATTTCTGGCCTCTAGTTGGACCAGTCTCACAAAATTGGATGCTGGGGGTTCTACAATGCCCCAAATGGGATGATTTAAATTTGTAGTTAAAGTAGACATCCACATCTACAACAGCTATATCAGGTTACTTTTCATGAAATGGCCTCTAATGGTCTTAAAATCAAGCATGAACATACATATGAATGAGTGACAAAACATTTCATCTAAACAAATGTGGGCTGCAAATATCATATCAAATGAAATCAACGGCTGTGATTTCATCCCCTACCTCTAGCCGGCAGCTAAGATTGCCCCGACCTAGGCCATCTTCCACAGCGATTTCCCGGCAGCTGAGCCACCTCCCTGGCCGGCCACCGCTACCACCACCTCCATTGAGGTGGGGGCTACTGATTGGCGATGGTTTGGCCGCCGGAGTTGGTGTTTTCCGGCGAACTTGACGGGTTCGTTTTTATGAAAATTTGAAGGTTTTGGCTCACCGAATCGGGCTCAATTGAGTCTGATATCTCCACCTAAGGATCTAAGAGGCTAGCACAAGGGGAGGGAGAGAAACCGACCTGAATGGCGGCTTGAGATCGTGTAACACGGCGTGGCGGCATGGCGGCGAATCTTTTCGACTAGCTTGCTCCAATCCGCAATTTTCTAGCAAAATATTTGCTCCAGGTTTCTATCCCGACTCCTTAGGCCTCTCTGAAGCTGATGGTGAACTCAAATGGAGGAGGGGAGGGCTCTAATGTGTGTGCCATTAAGGCATGGTTCGGCCATGCCTAGTTTGCTCCTCCCAGACACCAAGTGGCATCAATTCAGCCCAATTTCGACTGAGGGAATAATGGGGAGTTCAGTTGGAGCTTTGGGCAGAGGAATGGAGTACCAAATGACCTCCATTCCCATATTCCTCTTATTCTTTAATGGAGATTTGGGGAAAAGTCCTTTCTACCCCTTGCATGTCATTGCATGTTGGAACCAGAGGTCATGGCTGGTAATTGTACCCTTGGGATGCTGAGTGGGCTTGGTTTGAGGCCTTAGCCCAATTGGATTTGGTTTGGGCTTTCAATTTCTCCATTTAGGCCTAAGGTTGACCATGGTTGACCTTGATGTTCACTTGGTCAATTGGGTGGGTTGACTGGTCCAAAATGTTGACCTTGAGTCCCTTGACACCACCCCATGTTAATTGGGTCATGGTGATGCCCTAATTGGGCCAATTTAGCCAAAAGATGTGATTTTGACCAAAATCGGGGGAAAGTTCATTTTGGTCAATTTGGTCAAATTGATGATCCCATGATGGGGCTTTTGAGTCAATTGGGTCCCCCATGATGTTCTAAGACTAGGGGTGAAGTCAATTTCATGTTTTGGGGATCAATTGATCCTACTGGGGAAGGATTGGCTTATGTTGACCTAAGTTTGACTTTGGTCAATTTGGCTGAATTGATTGACCAAGTGATGGAGCTTTTGGTCAATTAGGTCTCCTTTAGGGTTAGGGGCATGGTGGTGGGGTTAATTCACAAGTGTAATTTCAATTTGAGTTAGTTTGACCTAAGTTGACCTGCATCCTGTATTGGATCACATGTGAGTTCACTCAGCCCAGTGCATCCCAAGGTCACCACCTAGCTCAAACTCACCTTACACACCACTTGTCCTACCCTAATTGAATCTAAGAGGTTTAGTAGTAAATGTGATGTTACACTGTGTATCTGTTGAACAGATGTCTGACAAAAAGTGTGAAGTTCAAGACTCCATATGAGGCATGGAGTGGATGGAAGCCAAGTGTGCAACACTTAAGAGTTTTTGTGTGTGTAGCATATGCTCACATCCCTGACCAGAGGAGGAAGAAACTGGATGATAAAAGCGAGAAGTGTATATTTGTGGGCTAAGCTCCAATGTGCAAGGCTTACAAGTTATACAATCCAGTGACAAAAAAGGCAATCATCTCAATAAATGTATTATTTGAAGAAAATAGTTGCTGGAGTTGGGATGAGAAAGAAAGAAGCGTAAAAGGGATGTTCTTTGACGACGATGATGAAGAAGGTGGTGATGAAGCTGAAGCTGAAGATGGTGGAGATGAACCACCATCACCACCGAGCAGAGATTCAGGGGGAGTCTCTACCCCCTATTCTAGTGAAGTAAGCACCAACAGGAGCAGCTCTAGTGGAGCGAGCACTAGCAGAAGCAATTCTGGGTGACCTCAACCTAGGATGAGAAGGTTGGAGGATATATACAAGGAGACAGAGCTGACACATGCTAACTTTTCTTTATATTGTCTCTTAGCAGATTGCGAGTTATATTCATATGAAGAAGCTGCTCAGAAGAAAACCTGGAGGAATGCAATGGATGAAGAAATAACATCCATCAAGAAGAATGACACTTGGGAGTTGGTCACTTTGCCGGCAGGTCATAAGCCCATGGGTGTGAAATGGGTGTATTGAGTGAAGACAAACAAGGAAGGAGAAGTGGAGAAGCACAAGGCAAGACTCGTCGCAAAAGGCTACAAACAAGTCCAAGGTGTGGGATACGACGAGGTCTTTGCTCCAGTAGCTCGGATTGACACCATCAGGCTGATCATCGCACTTGCAGCTCAATATAAGTGGAAGATCTGTCAGATGGACGTCAAGTCCGCATTATATTTCTGAATGGTTATCTGGAGGGAGAGGTGTATGTCCAGCAACCTCCTGAATATGAAGTGAAAGGTCAAGAGAAGAAAGTTTACAAGCTGAAGAAGGCGTTATATGGGTTGAAGCAAGCGCCTCGAGTATGGAATGAAAGAATAGATGCATACTTTCAGAAGAACGGGTACATGAAGAGCCCATATGAGTATGCACTCTACACGAAGGCGGAGAAGAATGGAGATATCATGGTCGTGTGTCTGTACGTGGATGACATGATATTCACTGGCAAAAATCCTCTTATGTTTGAAGAGTTCAAGAAGACAATAAAGAAGGAGTTCGAGATGACTGATTTGGGCGAACTTACTTACTTCTTGGGCATAGAGGTGCTGCAGAAGAAGGATGGGATCTTCATCTCGCAAAAGAAGTATGCAAAGGAGATATAAAAGAAGTTCCGGATAGAGAATAGCAAGGTTATCTCCACTCCTGCAGATCTGGGAGTGAGGCTGAGGAAGGACTCGGAGGATGAAGCGGTTGACTCTACGATGTTCAAGAGTCTAGTTGGAAGTCTATGCTACCTGACTTTCACTAGACCTGATATCATGTATGTTGTTAGAGTTGTCACCAGATACATGGAGGAGCCGAAGCAAGATCACTTCACAGCACCGAAGAGGATCTTAAGGTATGTGAATGGGACAAGAGATCATGGTGTGTTGTACTCCACTGCATAAGAGTTGAAATTGGTCGGTTACACCGACAGTGATTATGGAGGAGATGTGAATGACCGGAAGAGCACTTCTGAGTATGCTTTTCATGTGGGAACAACTGTGTTCTCATGGAGTTCGAAGAAGCAGACATCGATTGCCTTATCTACCTGTGAAGTTGAGTACATCGATGCGGCGGTCTGTACATGTCAGGCGATTTGGTTAAGAAATCTTCTGAAGGAGTTGCATCATTTACAGGATGTTCCTATGACGGTGTATGTCGATAACATGTCAACGATTCAGCTAGCGAAGAATCCAGTGCTGCATGGGTGCAGCAAACACATTGAGACAAAGTATCACTTTCTTCATGAGCAAGTGCAGCAGAAGGTGGTGGAGTTGGTATACTGCCCCACAGGAGAGCAGATGGCGGACATATTTACCAAGGCGTTGAAAGCTGAGACATTCCTTAAGTGCAAAAGCAAACTCAGCATGTGTTGCCGTGTTTGAGGGGGAGTTTGTTGGCGGAAATTTGGTGTTTGACCAAAGTCAAATGCCATTTATATATTTTATATATTATATATATAATTATATATAAAGGTGTGGTGGAAGGAAAAATTAATGGCGTGAAGAATGGATGCATGCATTAATTGTGGGGACATGTGGCTTGCCCCCATTGGATTGGCAAACTCTATAAAAGGGCATGAATGAGCAGCGCGTGAATATGTAATTTAGAAGAGAGAGAATGTGGAGCAGTTTCACGTGAAATAGCGGACAGAAATTTGTGATCTTCGCGAACAGAAGTTGCGGACAGCAGCCCAGGCAAGTTGTGGACAGCAGTCTGGCAGTCTCCTGTTAGCGAACTCCCCAGCGCAAAGGACAGTTTCTTGCGGTCACCTTTTGGCGAATTGAAACTGTGTTCAGCGGTCGGCATTAAGAAGTTGCAAACTCCTTGGTTATTTCTCTCCTTCGCAATCTCCAACAGGATATAGGCGGTTAAGAAGTGTTAAGTTGTAATACCCATTTGGGTGTGTTGTGGTGTTTGCGAGGGAAACTCTTGAAAGTTTGTAAGCTCTTGTTTTATATATAGTAAATTAAAGGTAGTTTTGCCTCTTCTGTGAACTGTGTTTGTGCCCATTTGATCGTTTCCAACAAGACTGGTCGAGTTTGTTGGAGGTTGAGCATGTCGGATTTGGAGATGGAGTTGGTCGGCCTTGAGGTGAGGTGGAGAGGGTCGGGTTTGTGTGGGAGGGGAGATGGTTGGGTAGCTAGGAAATGAGGTGGTAGGGTTTTTTTATGTTGGAGAAAACTAGATGTGGTTTTGATGGAGAGGGTGATGGTGGTTGTGCTGATCATAGATTGGGCCGCCGAAAGTTGAACTAGGTGGTCGAGCTTGGGTTTGAAGTGGCCGGTCAGAGTTAAGCCAAAGCTTGAACTAGAGAAATCTAGTTGGATCATGACTGGGCAGCCGAGCTCGTCGCACTTCAAAGAGGTGGACAGGCGACTGGAACTAGAGGAGGGTGGTCGGCCGACTATGGAGGAGAAGGAGCAGGCGCCGAGCTCGGTTGTCGATCTCATGAAGTGGGCAGCTGCTGGATCGGCAAGTTAAAGAGCTGAACCCTAATTTTATTTTTATTATAATTATATATATAATAAAGTACAATGTCCATTTAAGTAATTGCATATATTCTTAAATTAAAAGTAATAATAAAAAATCATAAAATTTAAAAAGTTTTTAGTAGAGCTCTTATACCTACTATGTAGGTCATCATTAGGCATGTCAATTTTATTAAAGTTGATTTGACAAATAATGATGAAAACAAAATATTGTAATATTGATGTAAATATTGTAATATTGATGCATATTTTTTTACAAAATTATACGTACATTTTTTTATAAAATAAATATTGTAATATTGATGTATATTTTAATACGGTAATTTGGAGTACTCATATGTATTGTGGGCGCAGCCCGTAGACGCATTGAGCACGGGCGAAGCCCGTGCGGAGGCGGGCGAAGCGCGCCTGGATGCGGCGGAAGGCCGCCCGACAGCATCGCGCCGAGGGCGGGCGAAGCCCGCCGTCGCCGTCCCAGTACTGTTGCACATGGCCGTGGGGGCGGAGCCCCGTGTTGAGCACGATAGATGTGGGCGCAGCCCGCCCAAACGCTGGCACATAACGCGAGCGCAACCCGCTAAGAGTCAGCGAGCACGGACGTAGCCCGTGCGGAGCTGCTCGTATATATATATATATATATATATATATATATGTGTATATATATATACGAGTGACAGGCACGGGCCTCCGGCCCGATCCAAGTCGACATTTGTCGTTGGGGGAGGCATTTGTCGGGGGGGGGGGGACATTTATCGTGGGGGGGGCGACATTTGTCGTGGGGGGCGACATTTATCGTGGGGGGGCGATATTTGTCGTGGGGGGAAGACATTTGACGTGGAGGGAAGACATTGTCAGGGGGGGGCGACATTTGTCGGGGGGGGGGGGGGGGGGGGGGCGACATTTGTCGGGGGGTGATGACATTTTTTTCGTGGGGTGAGGATATTTCTCGTAGGGGCGATATTTATCTTGGGCGGCGACAATTGTCATGGGGGAGAAAATTGTTGTGGGGCGATATTGGTTGTGGGTGGTGACATTTATCATGGGGGCGGCAATTGTCTTGGGCAGCGACATTCGTCGGGGCTGTTACATTCGTCGGTGTGGGGGCGACATTATTGTGGGGGCGACATTAGTCGTGGGTGGTGACATTTATCATGGGGGCGGAAATTGCCTTGGGCGGCGACATTCGTCGGGGCTGTTACATTCGTCGGTGTGTGTGGGGGGCGTGACATTCATCGAGTGCGACGACATTCTTGTGAAAGGAATGAACTTCTAGGGTCCCTGAAGAACTTGAGATGTTACAATAGACTTCTTCGTATATATTCTATATAGGATTCTTCTTTTATGTCGAATCAGTAAATTAATGAGTATGTTTAATGTGTTTGAATCAGTAAATTAACGAGGCGATAAGAAAATTGAAAAATCTGAAGAATAGTTTTAAAAATTTGTAACAGCTTCATGCATGAAGTGGCGGTAATCATTTTGCATGTTAACTCCTGTTTTATCAGCCGTCGGATCAAACCGCTTCCTCTCTCTCAACTTTTTCATAGGTCTCCTAAACCTACTAGGGGGTGACCTAAAACAATGAAGGTGTAGAGTACCCTATAACTTGAAATTACGATTTTACCCCTAAATTTATTGAAAAATGAGTATCATATGACCCATTTTTTAATCTCACAAAATTTGTCAATGGTGAGAATTGAACCGAGGTCTCCACAATGTCAACCAAAGATGACGACCATCACACCATATGGTTTTTGTTGAAAAAAATTAAATTATGTTTTATATTTACTGATATAAATATAGATCGCCGCCGCAGAAAGTCGCCAACCCGTCGAATGTCGTCGCCCCGCCGAATATCGATGCGCATGTCGAATGTCGCCCCCGCCGAATATCGCCGCCCCTGCCGAATGTCGCCGCCCGTACGGGGGACCCCGTTTCAGACCGGGTACTGTCGCGCGGGGCACGGGGGCCCCCGTGCACTGTCACTCGTATATATATATACATATACAAGCAGCTTCGCACGGGCTTCACCCATGCTCGCTGACTCTGAGCGGGCTGCGCCCGCATTCGATAGTACCCGGTCAACGACGGCGGGCTTCGCCTGCAACATATACATATGAGTACTCAAAATGACCGTAAAAAAATATACATCAATATTTTATAATTATTTTTTTCAAAAACATTTATATTTTAATAAAAAATCATTTTAAAATAAGTTATTATATTTCAAATTTAGTTTTTGTAGGCCTAATGATGTAACATACCTCAAACTGCTAGACCCCTAAGTTGGTTTTGTCATGACTAGGTCATGACAAAACCATAGGGAGAGTCATTTGACCTTGAGAGCTTAGGAAAGAAGGAGGAAACCACCTTGGTCTGCAAATAGCAATTTTCATTTACCAAGCTTAGGGTTGGACTTTAGGGCCTCAACTTGACCTTTTTACCACATCATAGTATCCCTAACCCTTTAGGGGCCCCCTTAGGGCACCAAGGGCCCATTGGGGTCAACCTAAGAGGCCAAATTGACCAAAGTCAACCTAAACCCCCAAATTGGTCAAAGTAGCCTATTTAGAGCCAATCAACCTTCACCATGTCAAATTGATCAAACATCTAGGTCTAGAATACCATAAGAGGCCTAGTAGACCTAAAAGCCCCATCATGGGACCCCCAGGGGTGCAAATTGACCAAAATGCCATTTTTAGGTCAAAATGGCAATTCTTTGCAAAGTACCCTAATTAACCATCACCATATTAAATTGACCATACCCATAGTGTTATCATATCATAGGGGACCCAGTGGACCAAAAAGCCCCATGACCAAGTCAACCATAGGGCTCAATTTGACCAAAGTCAATTTAGCCTATTTGGGTCAAATCAGCTTAGATTGGGTCAACGAAGACCCATATGACCAAATTGACACCACCAATAGTTTCTAAACTTAATTTGGAACCCAATGGACCCAAAAGCCCCATCCTAGAGTCACCCAATTGGCCAATTTGACCAAAAGTCAAAATTGCCCAATTTAGGTCAAATCTCTCAAACCTAACCCAATCCTATTGGGCTAACTCATTTGGTTGGTCAACCAGCTCAAGTAGACTACCATTAAACTCAGGAGAGAGTATAGAAACCGGCCATGATGTTTAGGAGAGAGAAAATGGAGGTTTCCCCATTTTTGAGGTGAGAGAAAGAGGTCATTCATGGCCATTAAGAAGATTCACCCCTTGGCCTCCCCCATTAACTCTTCCATTCATCTCCTCTGCCGATTACAAGGAGTTTCCAGCAGTTTCCAAGGGAGATTAAGGCAGGGGGAATGAATGGGGGCCGGCCTTGGGAGGAATTCGAAGGGGCCATTAATGGCATTGGTGGTTAAAGCCACCATTGCCTTCATTCGACCCCCCCATCACCTTCAGAAGCCGGAGAGGAGAGAAACCCCCAAGCTTTCAAAGGAAATCGTGTGCTGTAGGCCTGAATTGTCATGGCGTCGCAACCACCCCGAGCTCCCATGGTGTACTCAAGGACAACGCGACGACAAGCTCATCAGCAGGTCCGATCCCCTTCCCTGACTCTTGAGGATTATATCCCAATCGGCGGCGGCTCGTTTCATGGCCAATTGGCCGGGAATCATGCCAGCCAAGCCTCCCATCAATTGGGTTGGGATTCCTCTTCCAAATCATGATTCCGGCCACCTCCGGCCGAGCAAACACCGCTCATCGTCGGCCACCACCTCAACGGAGGTGGTGGTGGCGTTGGTCGGCCGGGGCGGCGCTCAGGTGGCCGGGAAATCATCAATCAAGGCGGCCCAGGCGCGGCAGATCCTAGCCGTTGGCTATCGGGGATGATGACCGGGCGCGGTTGGATCTGCGCCAAGATTCGTGCGCCCCATAGTTATAATTCCTATTTTTCTGTGATTAAAATGCAGTGATTAGTAAATTCTTTTAAAAATACTTAGTGGCTCCTAGGGAAAAATTGTCCAACATCAAAGTTGGAGCCCCTGATGTCTAGTTTAATCCAAAATTGAGATCACTCGATTTGGAGCCCTGGTTAGGGCACAGCACTCATTTTGGTGAGGTCTGTCCATAAGGCTAACCAGGGTTTATTTTTGATGCCCACACCAATCCAGAACTCCAAATAACTTGAAATTTGGGGGGTAGGCTACTCTTATACATATAAAGGACATGTCCAAAAATCAAATTGATTGGATAACTTTTCCCTATAATTTTTGGAAAAGTTCAATAATCCTTGTGTAACCTAATTAGGTGCCCTAAACACCTCAAAACCCTTACAAACTTGGATGGGTGGTCCTAGAGAGTAAATAGGGTCCCTGGTTAAAATCTCATAATTTATGGAGATGATTTGGTGGGGTAATTCACCAAGACAACCTTAGGCTCCCTAGGTTTAGGCAAAACTTTGGGTGAGTGCCCCCACTCTTCCACAAAGCCAAATGGCTTCATATTTGGGGTGCACATCACCCTCCCCCATGCCAACCTTTGGTCCAAATTTGGTGGCCATTGGAGGAGGTTTACCCTAGTAAATCAAAAAGGGGTTAAATGCTATTAGCACCCCAATTAGGTACCCAATAGAACCCCACTCCTCACCAAATGTTGGTAGGATCATGGGCGGTCATTTCACTGACCTCTGACCAGTGTAGTGAGTAACTTGGACTTGGGCAAAGTAGGGAGTTCCCTTGGCCATTTGTTTGCTTAAGGGTTATGATTAGGGCAAAAGTGTACTTAAGCTAATTTTGAGTGTGGAGGGGTTTCCTCCCACTGATTGGAAGGGGTGACCTTGGTCACTGACTTAGGATGTATGAGACACCCCAAGGAGCAATTTTGGATGAGTTAAGGCTTAGTGTGCCCTTAAACCCTAGTGGCTAACCTTAGGAGGCCCTTTAGGATTTGTGAAGGACATAGGAATGTTTGCCCATGGAGAGAAGTGTAATAGCCTTCTCTGAGTTCTAAGAGTGTTATAAAACCCTCACAAGAAGTTTGGGTGGATTTGGAGAAGTTTGGACCTTAACCCTAGGCTAAACCCTAAAGGGGTGCAATTAGAGGCCAATGAAGGAAGAGGGGTCAAACCTTAATGGTTTGACTTGAAATTTTGGGGGGATGATCTTGGTTACCAAAGAATACTACTGTGAGAAATTGGTTGAGTTTGGAGTTGCCAAACCTAGGTAATAAATCCTTGGGTAGATTTGTAAATATTTAGGGTTTTGGGATTTAGGGAGAAATAATACTTAGTGATTAACCATCTTCTGTCACCAACTTATTTTTAGTGTTATTAATCCCTGGAAGATTCTGTTAGAACCATTAGAAAACTTTTGGAGGTTCAAATTGTAATTATTCATATTGTTGGCAATTTTTGGAATGATTAATTTTAGGGTGTTAGATTTCTGTAATTGCATGAATCTTTGCTGGATGACATTTCATACCAACATGAACCCACAGTAGTTTCCTCATAATTTATGGATTAATATTTTCGGTACCTCTAGTTCAATTTGGAATTAATTGCAAATATATCCTCTGTGGAAATTGCAAATATACCCTCTGTGGAACAAGGTCAAACTTTGTAGGACTGAATATTTTGGTCTGCATCACCTCTGTATTAATTTACATAGGGTTTGGAGATCATATGAGGGTACCTCCTTTGGAATTTATTGGAAATAAATGAATTTTGAAATTTTTAAAAATAGTAAATCTTGCTGGTTTTTCGTCAAAAATTCATATCCACTGATTATTAGGTACTCTTGATTTATGGAAAAATTGGGGTAGGCATTGGAAGTCAGAAAAGTACACTTGTAGCTCAAACCTTAGGAAATTGCCCTTTGGAAAAATTGTTTTAAATATTAATATTATGGGAAAAATTATGAAACTCTGGATTTGATCTTAAATAAGTAGCATGGACCCCCAATAAATACATTGGGTCATAGAGTTGATTATTTAGTGTACCTCCCTTCATGAGCATCAAAACGTTGAGGGTGGTCTGCGTTTAGCATTTTGGCAACTTTGGGGATTAAGGGTCAATCTGGTGGTCTTGGTTGGAGATGTGAGGCTTAATTGGTAGTCATGTAATTATGTGAGGATCCCTGGTGTAATTAGGGTTTGGTGAGTCCTAGGGTGGTGGGGAGCCACCCTTGCTTCCGTTTGCCACTACGGGGGTATCCTGGGAGTCTAGCTAGCTCCAAAAAGGGGGAACTAAAGGTTTATGCGCATAGAGTCGTAGTGAGTGAGTTGCACCTGTATGACCATTGCATAATAACATACTCTGCATGTCATGGCATAAACATATCATTCAACCCCTGTCACCTATCGTATAAATTGGTATGGGACTTTTTATACGATAAGCCCTGCTAAACGACCCCTTGGTCAATAGGTTTGTATGGGCATTCCTATAAATCAAAGGTTAATTTTATGATATTTACTTGCCACTACACTTACTGCTTACTGTTCATTATATTCTTTTACTATGCTGCTTTCTATTTCCTGCTTCATTTATATATATATATATATACCTGTGTAGTGTAGAATTCACCTTGTCATCTGCTTTTGTATTACCCCTTGTTTGTCCTCCGCATCCTCCTCCCCATACGGTGCCTAGGAGCCTTGGGGGGAGGGGTGGGGAATTAGCTGAGTCATTTTGACTGACGGTCGGTGGACCTTATCATTTTAGGAGACCGCGGCGACGGGGCAGCACCAGAGGCCGGTGCAAATGGAGGCGGGGCGGTCTAGCTCAGGAGCACAGATGACAGGATCCGTGAGTGTTTGTTTTAGTTGATTTGCTTCCATGAGTTACCTTTGTAGTGAGGCTATTTTGTAATCGGGCAGAAGCCCT
The DNA here is from genome assembly GCA_033032865.1 of Dactylorhiza incarnata. Taxonomy (NCBI): domain Eukaryota; kingdom Viridiplantae; phylum Streptophyta; class Magnoliopsida; order Asparagales; family Orchidaceae; genus Dactylorhiza; species Dactylorhiza incarnata. The sequence goes on from JAWHQI010000165.1 coordinate 1,601,121, forward strand.
TGTTATCGTATCTTTCTATTCAGTTATGTATGTGGACATCTCGTGATGGTTTAATTATATGTGATGTGGACTTAGTTTGTTATTTCATTTAAACCTTACTTTTCTTGTGATCGAATTGGCCGGCAGGATCGGCGTTTTGTAGTGGCGACCTTCCCGAGCGAGGGTGTCACCGCAAAACGGCGGTTCTGGGCCTAAGACCCGGTGGTTTTTGCAAAAAAAAAATGGGGTCTTACAAGTGGTATCAGAGCAAACCTCGATCCAAGGAAAAGAAGTCCACAAACCCTGGGCCACCCTGCGCGAGCTTAGTTTGCGGACAAACTAGCAGCGGAAGCAATGGTGTGCCCATAAGGGAAATCACATGAAAAGATCCACTTATAACTGAATTTTCCTTAGCTAAGTCCCTTACGAGTGCAATCTTTCTTATGTAGCCGGCGGCGGAACCTATGATGAGTCCTGATCATATACACATTTAAGGACTCATCCGGGCCAATTTTCTAGTCTTTGCACGTCACTTTAGACATGTTTTCATTCTCATTTAACACTCCATGCTAAGTGCACTTCTAGGCCCGTTTCAGTGTTATTTCTTGTTCATCTTTGTTACTAGTTGTCATGCTGTGTTAAGTGCCACCTTCAGTGGCCAGACTGGTGTCGTATGTTGGAATAGGAGTCGTGCAGGTGTTCCCGGTACAATTCTATACAAGAACACTGCGCACGATCATTGGCTCCTTCGCGCACGACCACTGGTCGCGCGCCTCTGCTCGTGCGCACTTAACGCCCATTTCATGAGTTCTGTCTGGCTTATCGCACGACCACTTACGACAGTGCGCACGACCACTGGTCGTGCGCCACTGATCGTGCGAACTTTGTATTTTATAATTTTCTTCCCTTGCAGGCTCCGTCCAGTCAGGCGCACGATCACAGGATTCTAGTGCGCACGACTACTGGTCGTGCGCCAACGACCGTGCGCACTGTTTATTCCAGCGCCTATAAAATGCCCTGTTCGCGAATTAGGGCGGGATCACGCTTTGCAACTCCGTCCAGTCCGCCGTTTTCGCCCTTTCCGCTGGTTTTTCACCCCCCCTAGGCCTCCTCCATCATCCTTGAGCCCCAAGGAGAGATTTCTAGCCCAAAGATCGCCCACATCGAGCAAGGAGAGTGTGTATCGGAGTAGATCGGATCGTGACACGAAGAAGACGAGCCATTGGGAGGAAGTGACAGCCCTCCTCTACCTCGGACGCAGTTGAAGACCGAGTTTGGACGCGGATTGACAACCCTGCGATTCCAACCGGGAATCTTCGGCAAGGCTTCGGATTTGGTCGACTCTTTTACTCTCTTTTTCTTTCTCTATGTTGATGTTTGTTTAGGTTAGTCTCCTCTACATTATTGATGATGTGCACAATGATTCTAGTTATGTAATGCGTATTTCATTTATTTGAGATTGTATTGTTCATTTGTGCTTAATGAGGTGCGCCCCCATTTAACTTTTATTTCGTCATTGTGTTCGGTGCCGCACTAGCAATTGCTAGTGGCGTGCTTGTTGACGAGGTGCTTGCGACCCTCATTCCGCCGTTCTCTCCATTCCATTCCATTAGCCTACTCGCCCATCCGCCTACCGAAGCGTGGCACAGCGGCCCGTGTATTCCATCCCGACTAACGAAGCAGCGTGCTCAAGGCCTGCACAGTTCGACTCTGCTTGCCTACTCGTCCATCCGCCCTTGCGACGCAGCGCACTCAAGGCCTGCCTAGCCTCCATTCCACCAAGCGAAGCATTGCATAGCGGCATTGCATAGGAGTAGTCGTAATATTTTATTTTGCTATTCGCAAACCAAATCAACCATCCATTGTAACCCCGACCAAGGACTTCGACCTCAAGTCCTTCCTCGAAACCTAACTCCACCTTACTGTGTTCCTTGAGAGACCGACACTCGGGGATTTTCCCCATTATTATTACTTGCGCGACCGGTGCACTTGCCGAAATAATCGCATCAACCTACACCGCAACATGGAGTTCCACCGACTCCGGACGTCGTCCCACCACCGGCTCCAACCCCGTTTCAGCAGACGGAGTTGGGGCAGACACTGACTGCCATTTTGGAGACGTTCAGGGCACAGCAGGCACCGGCTCCCCAGCAAAACCCCGGGGCCAACTGGCTGAGCAACTTTCAGGGTCTCTCCCCACCAGCATACATCGGGATGGAGACTGCCGTAAGAACTGAGGAGTGGGTGGATATTATGCAAGAGATGCTGACGGGAATCCAGTGCCCAGTACATATGGAGGTGCCACTGGTGGTTTCATGCTTGGAATCCCATGCCAAGAGGTGGTGGAAGAGGTTCCTGGCTACAGCTTATCCGGGACTGGAGGCAGCAGATGTTGCATGGGAGGATTTCAAGGCGACGCTGCTAGAGCATTTTGTGCCGCAGTCGGCAAGAGATGATCTGGAGGATAGGTTTCTGCAGTTGCGGCAGGGGAGTAGGTCAGTGCTGGAGTACCACCAGGAGTTTACCCACCTGTCCCGGTTTGCGGTATCTTACCAGCTGGATGATGCGGGATATGCAAAGAGGTTCTATAAGGGCCTTCGTGATGAGATGAGGCAGGCCCTCCTCTTCGTCTCCGACGGCTGCATGACGAAGATCCTGGAGATGGCCAAGAAGCTGGAGGGAGACTAGCAAGTTGTTCGTGGGAGAAAGAGACCAATGGAGGATCAGGGAAGAAGTAGCAGAAGGGATCAGCCGAGAGGCCGAGACGCTGGAGAAGGAAGGACGGAGGTCCGACCCCGTCAGGAGGTGAGGCAGGTGCAAAGGGAGCCGGTAGTGCTGGCTCCTCAGCCTCTGCAGATGAGGGAGATGCCAAGGGTTGGATGAGGTGGGCCACCTCCGGAGTGCTTTCACTGCCACCAGGTCGGCCACATCAAGAGGAACTGCCCCCAGAGGAATGCTCCACCAGCATTTCAGGCAGCACCACGGGGTAAACATCGCGGGGGCCGAGGACGTGGTCGAGGTCGTGGATTTCAGGGCGACGATCGGAGACAGTACAGGGAGCAGGCTTATGCCCTAGACTTGGCCAGGCCCCGGGACCCAGCAAGGGTCATCGCAGGTACTTTGTTGTATTTTCATTTAAATGTTAATGCCTTCTTAAGTTTTAGCCTTACCTTAGCATTGAATCAAACATCAAAACCTTCAGGTTTAGTATCCGTTTTTGGCAAACCTGCTTTTACCTTGTTCGATAAGGGTGCCTCGCACTCGTTCGTCTTGGCTAAGTTTATCGAGGACCTGGACCAAGTCCAACACTCCAAAAGCGACTATAGGAGGGTGCGGTTTCCGGACGGATCGGAGGTTCTAACAAATGCAACGTGCATTATGAGTCTGGAGATTGGAGGAAGACTGTTCGAGGCCCCGACAACTGTGCTGAAGATGAAAGACTACGACCTGATCCTGGGCATGAGTTGGTTGTATGAGAACCAGGCAAGGATTGACTGCCCGTCAAGGCGGATCATGCTAGAGCATAGAGACGGTGATGTGACATTCGAAGGTATTCAACCCCCCCCCCCCCCCCCCCCCCCCCCCGTCTCTTCTTATCATCTATTCAGGCCGTCAAGGCCCACCTGCAGGGAGACGAGGTTTATCAGGTGCTCTTTGAGGCGACTGAAGTCAAGGACTCAGTGTCAAGTATCCCGGTGGTACGAGATTTCGCTGATGTATTTCCGGAGAAGCTTCCTGGGCTGCCACCGCACCGCGAGAAGGATTTTCAGATTCAGCTGGTGTCAGGGGCAAAGCCGGTGTCCAAAGCTCCTTATCGGATGGCCCCGAAGGAGTTGGTAGAGTTTTGGAGCCAGCTGCAGGAGCTGGTGGAAGCTGGGTTCGTTAGGCCGAGTTCCTCACCTTGGGGAGCTCCGGTGTTATTCGTGAAGAAGAAGGACGGGAAGCTCAGATTGTGCATCGACTACAGAGCACTGAATAGGCTGACGGTGCGGAACACGTACCCTCTGCCAAGGATAGACGAGCTCTTCGACCAGCTAGAGGGAGCCCACTGCTTCTCGAAGCTGGATTTGAGGTCAGGGTATTATCAGCTGAGGATCCAGGAGGAGGACATCCCGAAGACGGCTTTCAGCAGCCGATACGGATTGTACGAGTTCACTGTGATGCCGTTCGGACTCACAAATGCACCATCAGCATTTATGAGCCTGATGAACCGGGTGTTCGAGCCTTACCTCGACATCTTTGTCATTGTATTCATCGACGACATCCTCATCTACTCAAGGACGGAGGAGGAGCATGCACGACATTTGGCACTAACCTTGGAGAAGCTTCGGGAGCATCAGTTGTATGCGAAGTTCCGAAAATGTCAGTTCTGGTTGAAGGAGGTGGCCTTCCTGGGTCATATCATCAGTGGAGCGGGCTTAGCAGTGGATCCAGCAAAGATTCAGGCAGTACGGGATTGGCCGCCGCTGAAGACGGCCACCGACGTGAGGAGTTTCTTGGGACTTGCCGGCTACTACCGGAAGTTCGTTCAGGGGTTTTCTCAGATAGCCCTCCCGCTTACTTCCCTGACAAGGAAGGATGCTGTTTTTACTTGGACGCCGCAGTGTGAGACAGCTTTCCAGGAGCTGAAAGGTCGGCTTACTTCGGCTCCCATCCTTGCCCTTCCGTCGGGGAAGGAAGGATTTCAAGTGTATACGGATGCGTCGTATCAGGGGATGGGTGCCGTTCTGATGCAGAACGGGCATGTGATAGCTTACGCCTCCCGTCAGTTGAAGAATCACGAGCGGAATTACCCAGTGCATGACTTGGAGATGGGAGCGGTTGTATTCGCTCTCAAGATCTGGCGGCATTACCTTTATGGTATCCACTGCGACATATTCTCAGATCACAAAAATCTGAAGTATGTAGATACGCAGAAGGAGCTGAATATCCGGCAGAGGCGGTGGGTGGAATTCTTATCAGACTACCAGTACACGATGCATTACCACCCAGGAAAGGCAAACGTAGTAGCAGACGCGTTGAGCAGGAGAGCTACTACGTCAGGAGCGGAGCCTAATTTGATGGCCATGGAGTTAGTGCAGATGTTCGAGAATATGCAGATCTCCCTAATATCTGAGGATGATCCGGAGCTGTACGAGGAATACTTAGCGGCGACTGGTGCTACTTACGACATTCGAGACCGCATCAGGGAAGGGCAGAGGCAGGATGCCAAGCTGGAGCCGATATTCAGAGCCTTGGAGGCAGGCTCAGCCGGAGATTATTCGCTGAAGGACGACCTGTTGAGTTTTAGGGGTCGAGTGTATATACCGACAGGAGATCAGATCCGAGAGGATATTATGACAGAGGCTCACTGCAGTAGGTATTCAGTGCACCCGGGTATTACCAAAATGACGACAGACTTGAAGAAGACCATGTACTGGCCAGGTATGAAGAGAGACATCGTTTACTTTGTGACCCACTGCGAGACTTGCCAGCTTGTGAAGGCGGAGTGCCGGAACCCAGCAGGATTGTTGCAACCACTTCCGGTGCCGGAATGGAAGTTCGACGATATAGCGATGGATTTTATTCACGGTCTTCCCCGATCTCGTGCGGGAAATGACTCGATTTGGGTGATCGTCGATAGATTGACGAAGGTGTACAGGTTCATTCCGATCAGGAAGGATGATTCAGTTAGGGTTTTGGTACGAAAGTTTGTGGAGCAGTTTGTCCGACATCATGGTGTGCCAAGGACGATCGTGTCTGACCGAGATGGACGTTTTACGTCGAGGGAGTGGAGAGCGGTGCAGGCCTACCTAGGCACCCGGTTGACCTTCAGTACAGCTTTTCACCCCCAGACAGACGGGCAAACGGAGCGCACCAATCGGACCCTGGAGGATCTTTTGCGCCTTTGCATTCTAGACCGCGGGGAGCCATGGGAGAGATTGTTGCTGTTAGTCGAGTTCTCGTACAACAACAATCACCAAGCTAGTATAGGCAGAGCACCATACGAGGCATTATATGGACGGAGGTGCAGGACACCATTGTCTTGGATTCAGGATGAGGATCCCAAGGCTCTTGGCTCAGAGTTCGTGGAGGACACGGAGGCCCAGGTGAGGTTGATTCGAGATAGGATGCTGGAGGCCCAGAGCAGGCAGGCCAAGTATTACGATGCGCGTCATCGTATGGTGGAGTTCCAGGTGGGAGACCGGGTTTTCTTGAAGATACGTCCGATGCACGGAGTCTCGAGGGTTCGCGGGCGGAAGAAGCTCAGTTCGAGGTTTATGGGGCCCTATAGGATCCTGCAGCGGATCGGCCCCTTGGCTTACAGACTGGAGCTACCACCGGATTTGGAGGGACTGCATGATGTATTCCACGTCTCCTCACTTAGGAAGGCTTTACTTCGGCCTGAGCAGCAGGTGTCTACATCAGAGGGGCCAGTAGCTACAGATCGATCGATTCACCTGGAGCCGGTTCGGATAGACGACACAGAGCTACGAGTCTTGCGGCGCAAGAAGGTTCCACTGGTCAAGGTCCTGTGGAGGAATCATGGATAGGAAGAGCACACTTGGGAGCCACTGGACTTGATGCAGCAAAAATATCCGCAGCTTTTTACGACAGGTACAATTTACTTTTTCCGGGATGTTACTTTTTCTTCTAGTAGAAACCCCACAGGCTTGTCTGAATTTCGAGGACGAATTTTTTTTTTAATGTATTGGGATTTGTAACATCCCTCAAACTGCTATACCCTTAAGTTGGTTTTGTCATGACTAGGTCATGACAAAACCATAGGGAGAGCCATTTGACCTTGAGAGCTTAGGAAAGAAGGAGGAAACCACCTTGGTCTGCAAATAGCAATTTCCATTTACCAAGCTTAGGGTTGGACTTTAGGGCCTTAACTTGACCTTTTGACCCCACCATAGTATCCCTAACCCTTTAGGGCCCCCCTTAGGGCACCAAGTGCCCATTGGGGTCAACCTAAAAGGCCAAATTGACCAAAGTCAACATAAACCCCCAAATTAGTCAAAGTAGCCTATTTAGAGCCAATCAACCTTCACCATGTCAAATTGATCACACATCTAGGTCTAGAATACCATAAGAGGCCTAGTAGACCTAAAAGCCCCATCATGGGACCCAAGGGGTGCAAATTGACCAAAATGCCCTTTTTAGGTCAAAATTGCAATTCTTTGCAAAGTACCCTAATTAACCATCACCATATTAAATTGACCCTACCCATAGTGTTATCATATCACAGGGGACACAGTGGAACAAAAAGCCCCATGACCAAGTCAACCCTAGGGCTCAATTTGACCAAAGTCAATTTAGCCTATTTTGGTCAAATCAGCTTAGATTGGGTCAACTAAGACCCATATGACCAAATTGACCCCACCAATAGTTTCTAAACTTAATTTGGAACCCAATGGACCCAAAAGCCCCATCTTAGAGTCACCCAATTGGCCAATTTGACCAAAAGTCAAAATTGCCCAATTTAGGTCAAATCTCTCAAACCTAACCCAATCCTATTGGGCTAACTCATTTGGTTGGTCAACCATCCCAAGTAGACTACCATTAAACTCAGGAGAGAGTATAGAAACCGGCCATGATGTTTAGGAGAGAGAAAATGGAGGTTTCCCCATTTTTGAGGTGAGAGAAAGAGGCCATTCATGGCCATTAAGAAGATTCACCCCTTGGCCTCCCCCATTAACTCTTCCATTCATCTCCTCTGCCGATTACAAGGAGTTTCCAGTAGTTTCCAAGGGGGATTAAGGCAGGGGGAATGAATGGGGGCCGGCCTTGGGATGAATTCGAAGGGGCCATTAATGGCATTGGTGGTTAAAGCCACCATTGCCTTCATTCGACCCCCCATCACCTTCAGAAGCCGGAGAGGAGAGAAACCCCCAAGCTTTCAGAGGAAATCGTGTGCTGTAGGCCTGAATCGGCATGGCGTCGCAACCACCCCGAGCTCCCATGGTGTACTCAAGGACAACGCGACGACAAGCTCATCAGCAGGTCCGATCCCCTTCCCTGACTCCCGAGGATTAGATCCCAATCGCCGGTGGCTCGTTTCGTGGCCAATTGGCTGGGAATCAAGCCAGCCAAGCCTCCCGTCGATCGGGTTGGGCTTCCTCTTCCAAATCGTGATTCCGGCCACCTCCGACCGAGCAAACACCGCTCATCGTCGGCCACCACCTCAATGGAGGTGGTGGTGGCGTTGGTCGGCCGGGGCGGCGCTCAGGTGGCCGGGAAATCATCAATCAAGGCGGCCTAGGCGCGATAGATCCTAGTCGTTGGCTATCGGGGATGATGACCGGGCGCGGTTGGATCTGCGCCAAGATTCGTGCGCCCCATTGTTATAATTCCTATTTTTCTGTGATTAAAATGCAGTGATTAGTAAATTCTTTTAAAAATACTTAGAAGCTCCTAGGGAAAAATTGTCCAACATCAAAGTTGGAGCTCCTGATGTCTAGTTTAATCCAAAATTGAGATCACTCGGTTTGGAGCCCTGGTTAGGGCACAGCACTCAGTTTGGTGAGGTCTGTCCATAAGGCTAACCAGAGTTTATTTTTGATGCCCACACCAATCCAGAACTCCAAATTACTTGAAATTTGGGGGGTAGGCTACTCTTTATACATATGAAGGACATGTCCAAAAATCGGATTGATTGGAGAACTTTTCCCTATAATTTTTGGAAAAGTTCAATAATCCTTGTGTAACCTAATTAGGTGCCCTAAACACCTCAAACCCCTTTCAAACTTGGATGGGTGGTCCTAGATAGTAAATAGGGTCCCTGGTTAAAATCTCATAATTTATGGAGATGATTTGGTGCGGTAATTCACCAAGACAACCTTAGGCTCCCTAGGTTTAGGCAAAACTTTGGGTGAGTGCCCCCACTCTTCCACAAAGCCAAATGGCTTCATATTTGGGGTGCACAGCACCCTACCACATGCCAAACTTTGGTCCAAATTTGGTGGCCATTGGAGGAGGTTTACCCTAGTTAATCAAAAAGGGGCTAAATGCTATTAGCACCCCAATTATGTACCCAATAGAACCCCACTCCTCACCAAATGTTGGTAGGATCATGGGTGGTCATTTCACTGACCTCTGACCAGTGTAGTGAGTAACTTGGACTTGGGCAAAGTAGGGAGTTCCCTTGGCCATTTGTTTGCTTAAGGGTTATGATTAGGGCAAAAGTGTACTTAAGCTAATTTTTGAGTGTGGAGGGGTTTCCTCCCACTGATTGGAAGGGGTGACCTTGGTCACTGACTTGGGATGTATGGGACACCCCAAGGAGCAATTTTGGATGAGTTAAGGCTTAGTGTGCCCTTAAACCCTAGTGGCTAACCTTAGGAGGCCCTTTAGGATTTGTGAAGGACATAGGAATGTTTGCCCATGGAGAGAAGTGTAATAGCCTTCTCTGAGTTCTAAGAGTGTTATAAAACCCTCACAAGAAGTTTGGGTGGATTTGGAGAAGTTTGGACCTTAACCCTAGGTTAAACCCTAAAGGGGTGCAATTAGAGGCCAATGAAGGAAGAGGGGTCAAACCTTAATGGTTTGACTTGAAATTTTGGGGAGATAATCTTGGTAACCAGAGAATGTGACTGTGAGAAATTGGTGGGGTTTGGAGTTGCCAAACTTAGGTAATAAATCCTTGGGTTGATTTGTAAATATTTAGGGTTTTGGGATTTAGGGAGAAATATTACTTAGTGATTAACCATATTCTGTCACCAACTTAGTTTTAGTGTTATTAATCCCTGGAAGATTCTGTTAGAACCATTAGAAAACTTTTGGAGGTTCAAATTGTAATTATTCATATTGTTGGCAATTTTTGGAATGATTAATTTTACGGTGTTAGATTTTTGTAATTGCATGAAACTTTTCTGGATGACTTTTCATACCAACATGAACCCACAGTAGTTTCCTCATAATTTATGGATTAATATTTTTGGTACCTCTAGTTCAATTTGGAATTAATTGCAAATATATCCTCTGTGGAAATTGCAAATATACCCTCTGTGGAACAAGGTCAAACTTTGTAGAACTGAATATTTTGGTATTCATCACATCTGTATTAATTTGCATAGGGTTTGGAGATCATATGTGGGTACCTCCTTTGGAATTTATTGGAAATAAATGAATTTTGGAATTTTTAAAAATTGTAAATCTTGCTGGTTTTTCGTAAAAAATTCATATCCACTGATTATTAGGTACTCTTGATTTATGTAAAAATTGGGGTAGGCATTGGAAGTCAGAAAAGTACACTTGTAGCTCAAACCTTAGGAAATTGCCCTTTGGAAAAATTGTTTTAAATATTAATATTATGGGAAAAATTATGAAACTCTGGATTTGATCTTAAATAAGTAGCATGGACCCCCAATAAATCCATTGGGTCATAGAGTTGATTATTTAGTGTACCTCCCTTCATGAGCATCAAAACGTTGAGGGTGGTCTGCGTTTAGCATTTTGGCAACTTTGGGGATTAAGGGTCAAACTGGTGGTCTTGGTTGGAGATGTGAGGCTTAATTGGTAGTCATGTAATTATGTGAGGATCCCTGGTGTAATTAGGGTTTGGTGAGTCCTAGGGTGGTGGGGAGCCACCCTTGCGGTAGGTCGTCCTGGATTGACGAAAGATCGTCTTTTCCCGTTAGCGTCCTAGAGCACCTAGGTTTAATTTGGGTAAGATATTATAAAGGTTTACTTATAGGAGTCTAGCCGGTTTAGTCCGGTGAACTTGTGATTCTGAAATGTTTATTGGTGACGGGCGGGTTAGCCCGGGGAGCTTGTAGCTCGGAGTTGTTAGAAGTTAAGTTGCATGTGCATAAGGTGGTGGGTCCTTTGTGTTGGCGATCGTTGCACCGACGTTGATACTTGGGCTCGACAAGTGTGGTATTTACACTTAGCCATAAAAGTCTGGCGGTCTAGTTAGTAAGAGTACGCAGGCGCTCCGCGGGTTTTGCGGAGGCGTACGATAGGTCTAGGTTAGGTAGTGCATATACCAACCTAGAGGTGGGCGAGGCCCAACCCACTGCTTATGTTTGCCACTACGGGGTTATCCTGGGAGTCTTGCTAGCTCCAAAAAGGGGGAACTAAAGGTCTCTGCGCATAGAGTCGTAGTGAGTGAGTTGCACCTGTATGTCCATTGCATAATAACATACTCTGCATGTTATGGCTTAAACATATCATTCAACCCCTGTCACCTATCGTATAAATTGGTATGAGACTTTTTATACGATAGGCCCTGCTAAACGACCCCTTGGTCAATAGGTTTGTATGGGCATTCCTATAAATCAAAGGTTAATTTTATGATATTTACTTGCCACTACACTTACTGCTTACTGTTCATTATATTCTTTTACTATGCTGCTTTCTATTTCCTGCTTCATTTATATATATATATACCTGTGTAGTGTAGAATTAACCTTGTCATCTGCTTTTGTATTACCCCTTGTTTGTCCTCCGCTTCCTCCTCCCCATACGGTGCCTAGGATCCTTGGGGGGAGGGGTGGGGAATTGGCCGAGTCATTTTGACTGACGGTCGGTGGACCTTATCATTTTAGGAGACCGCGGCGACGGGGCAGCACCAGAGGCCGGTGCAAATGGAGGCGGGGCAGTCTAGCTCAGGAGCACAGATGACAGGATCCGTGAGTGTTTGTTTTAGTTGATTTGCTTCCATGAGTGACCTTTGTAGTGAGGCTATTTTGTAATCGGGCAGAAGCCCTTGTTATCGTATCTTTCTGTTCAGTTATGTATGTGGACATCTCGTGATGGTTTAATTATATGTGATGTGGACTTAGTTTGTTATTTCATTTAAACTTTACTTTTCTTGTGATCGAATTGGCCGGCAGGATCGGCGTTTTGTAGTGGCGACCTTCCCGAGCGAGGGTGTCACCGCAAAACGGCGGTTCTGGGCCTAAGACCCGGTGGTTTTTGCAAAAAAAAAAATGGGGTCTTACAAATGATAACCTATCATAGTAGGTTTAGGAGGTCTACTTTAAACTCTTGGATTTTATGAATTTCCATCATTATTTTTATTATATGGATATGATATAATTACACAAATAGTGATTATATTTTATGAATTTTTATTTTTTTATAATATATGTTAAGTCATTGAAGTAACAGAATGAGGATATATTTGACAATTTTGAATGTTGCACCAAAGACAACTTCTTCTATATAGTAGTTAAAGATATATATATAAACATATATATGTATATATATACATATATATATGAGTTTGGAATATATATATAGAAGAAGTTCCCTTTGGTGCAACATTCAAAATTGCCAAATATATCATCATTCTTTTACTCCAATAACTTAACATATATTATAAAAAAATGGAAATTCATAAAATATAACAACTATTTGTGTAATTACTCATATCCCTATAATAAAAATAATGATGAAAACTCATAAAATCCAAAAGTTTTTAGTAGACCTCCTAAACCTACTATGGTAGATTATCATTAGGCCTCCAAAAGCTAATTTCGAAATATAATGCCTTACTTTAAAATGATTTTTTGTTAAAATATGAATGTTTTTGAAAAAAATAATTATAAAATATTGATGTATATTTTTTACGGTCATTTTAAGTACTCATATGTATATGTTGCGGGCGAAGTCTGCCCGCAGGGGGCGGGCGTATCCCGCCAGCGCCGGCCGAGCACTATCGTATGTGGGCGCAACCCGCTCAAATGCGGGCGCAGCCCACTAAGAGTTAGCGAGCACGGGCGAAGCCCGTGCAGAGCTGCTCATATTGTTGGGAATTGTATCCACAATTACCTTGATTTGAAGAATTCCCCTTGAACTAAGTTGAATTGAGTTTGTATTTGATGTTGCTCTCTAGTAATGTGTTTGCAGGTTTTTAAATGGCTAAGTACAAACCAATGTCAGGTTTCAATGGGTCATCTAACACAGGCCTATGCAATATAATTCCTCATTGTATGGACCAAGGTGTTGATTCATGTGAAATCTCTCTATTGGGATGTACTTTTTATTCAAACACAAAGGAAGAGCTAAAGGGAGGTGCTGCTGTTCTGTGTTCAAGGAAGAAACAGAAATTTTTCTAAGTAAAATCTGCGTTCGACGAATTTAGATGAGTTCGTCGATCTCAGTTCGACGAACGGAAGCATTTTCGTCGAGCTCTGTTTGATGGACAGTTTTACTGGAAATCTCAGTTCCGCGTTCGTCGATCTCAGTTCGACGAACTGAAAGAACTTCGTTGATCTCCGTTCGACGAACAGAAAAAGTTTTTGTCGACTACTGTTTTACCAGAGTTGAAGTTGTTTTCGTCGATCGCGTTCGTCGATCTCCGTTCGACGAATAGGAAATAATTTCATCGACCGCTGTTCTTCAGAAGTTCCATTCGATGAACCTAAGTATTTTCGTCGATCTCAGCTTTGTGAAGCTTTTATGTTTTCTGATAACAAAAATGAGTTCGTCGAGCTCAGTTCGAAGATTTTTCTTCTCAGGCCGAGGAATTGACTCTGCTGTTTTGTTTCTCCAATTCTTTTCTCGAGAAGTCTATATTTCTCGAGAAGTTTTTCTCTTTCCTGTAAATCCTTCTATTCTCTTCTCGAAGCCGAAGCCTATTTATTTCCCAAGAAATCCTTTGTTCTCGAGAAATTAATTGTTTTGTTCTTAAATCTTTTTTCTCATAAGCTCTTTTAATTTCTCGAAAAGTTTGTTGTTCTCGAGAAATTAATTCCTTGTGTTATTAATCCTGCTTTTATCAGAAGATATTTTATTTCTCGAGAAGTCCATGTGTTCTCGAGAAATTTATTCATATCCTGAAATCATTTTTCAATTCTTTTTGACGAGACGTCATTTCCGTCTGTCTAATCTGACGGCTCTTTTGTTTTCGTTTAAGGTTCATTCTACCTTAACTGATACCGTTAAGTCTTTTATTATAAAAGACACTCGTTCTTAAGTTCCAAACAAGAATTCATTACTCTTCCTGATCAACCCTAATTTCTCCTGTCATTCCAAGAAACACGAGAAAGTGCCGCCTCTTGTCGAAAAGATGGAGATCGATCAGTTGTTCTAAATCAGTCATCTCCAGTTGATGTGAAGGTTCGATTGATCACTGCTCCTTCATCTACAGTTTCTATTGGATCAAATCGAATCAAAGAAGGTCAGATCTGAGTTTTGTTGTTCTTCCTCATCGACAACTAGTCAAAGCTTTACAAGCCTCAAGAAGGAAGAAGATCTCAAGGCCTTTCAGATCTGGTTATGTATTGATAAACTTGTATCAATTCTTTATTACATTTGTTTGTAGGAGAAGTTTTCTCCGAGTTGTAGGAGAGGTTATTCTCCGAGTTGTAAGAGAGAGTTCTCTCTGAGTTTGTAGGAGATTTGTCTCCGAGATTGTAGGAGTGTTGACTCCGAGATTGTAGGATCTTTCTTGATCCAAGTTTTAGTGATGTAGTCAAGTCTAGCTGTAGTGCTAGATTGGCGAAGCCGACAAGTGGAGTACCCAAGAACGGGGAACCACTATAAATTTCTATGTTATCTGTGATTGTGATTTGCTTGCTGTGCGTTCTATTTTATTAAGTTCTTTAATTCCACAAAAGACGCAGTTATCACCTATTCACCCCCCTCTAGGTGATTTAGGTTGGCAACTAGATACTTCAATTGGTATCAGAGGGTCGCTGTTCTTGAAAGGTTAACACCTTGAATATGATCTATCCATTCTAGTTGCTAGCAATCATGGAAAAGTGCAAGGAATCTTCCTCATTGAATCTGTCTATCTGCACAAAGGCCAATTTCCCCATGTGGAAAGAGAGAGTGAGATTCTGCATGGTGGCCGCAGATCCAAGAATTTTCCAAGTCGTGGAACAAGGCCCTCATGTGCCTATGACTGCTTCCACAATTGACCCAACTCTAAGAGTGCCTAAAAAGATGATGGATTTAACCAAGGATGAGATCTCTCTCGTTGCCTTGGACAAAAAGGCGAAGAACATAATTGCCAGTGCAGTGGACGATTCGATGTTGCAAAAATTAATTCACTGCCAATCTGCCAAAGATATGTGGACATCCTTAATAGTTCTTATGGAAGGTACTGAAGAAGTAAGGGATGACAGATGATCTCTTCTAAATCAAGAGTATGAGGCATTCAAGCAAAGTAAGAAGGAGTGCATTGCCGATGCATACGAAAGATTCTTCAAAATCGTTAACGGCCTAAGAAATTATGGTCGGGAATTTACTAATGGTGAACTGAATGACAAATTTCTGCGATCCCTGACGAAAGACTGGGATAGCAAGATAGTTGCAATCAGGGAGTTTGGAAAGTTACCAAACCTAGACCCACAGAATCTGTTTGGGAAGTTATTATCCCATGAGCTGCAAATGAATATTCGCAAAATAGAAGAAGACGGGAATAGGATTTCATGCAAATAAAGGACCTTGGCTAGAAGGCCGGGAGTTCCAGAAAAAGCAGAGCCTTGTCTCCAATTAGAGCACAAGAATCTGATGATGAAAAATAATCTGAAGCCGGCTCCTCCAGTTCTGAAATGTCTGATGGGGAGTTTTTTCTAATCTCCCGACAGTTCAAGAAACTACTCAGTAAAAGAAGGCACATAAAGAACAAGTCTTCCTCCTCTGATTATAGGCATTCTCGACGTTATGGTGATCATCGCAGAAAGGGTTCTAGCAATCATGACAGGTATAAGAATAAAACTAGTAAACATATTTCTTCTGACATAGTTTGCTATTGTTGTAATAAGTCAGGGCATATGATCGCTGAATGCCCTTACACGAAGAAAGTGGATGGAAGAAAAGAAGAAAAGAAATCCACCCACGGGAAAAAGAAGACTGAAAGAAGTCTAGTTGCTAAAAAGTCCAAAACTTTAAGCGACAGTGACTCAGAGAAATCAAGTAGTGAAGAAGAAGCCTACTTCGGGATGATGGTCATGACTGATGATGAAGAAGAACCACCATATACCGGGAAGGTAAATTCTAACACCATCTTATCCGACTCTGATTATGCCTCAGCTGAGCAAAAGGATTACCCCTCAGATGATGACTCAAACCTCATGACCCGATATACTGAAATGCTTAAAATCTTTGACAGATGCCGAAAGGTAGTCAAAATTCAGGCCAAGGAGATCATGTCTCTCAAAGAAGTGGAATCTAATCTGAGAAAGGAAGTTGAACAACTTTCTTCCTTCAGAGAGGAAATCCAAGTCTTGAAAGACAAAATCAAAAGCTCGGATGAGCTCCTTGATCGGAGAGAGAACTCCATCAAAGTTCTGGAAGAACAGCTAGCCGCTGAGAAGAAGCTAGTTGAAAAGTTTTCACAACCGAAAACCATTCTTCCAATCATTGATACTTTCTCTGCTAAAGCAGGTAGCAGTGGTTTTGGTCATGTGGCTGGGCCAAGTAATTCTTCTAAGGGCACGCATGCCAAGAAGAAAAATAAGAATGCCAAGAAAGCTACCATCGAAGAGAAAGGGAAAGCCCATCAAGATCAAGTGGCATTTAAGAAAGTTTTCTTTCCTACAAATATCTATGATATGGAGAGCACTTATGGTCACTTGATAAGACCAATTAACCTTGCGCCTGTCAATGACTATAAGGGGTGGGCTCATCCTCGAAATCTCGGTGAAAGTGCTTTCAAGGCACCTTATCAAGATATTAATCTGAGAGATTATGGTCCTTATGTTCATGGTCTGAGTGCTATGAGAGCACCAATAGTGAAGGCTGTTGCATCCAAGCCTAAGGAGAAAGCACTACCCTGTGTGTGTTGTACTCATGAGGCATCCGCATCTAGAAGGATTGCTCCTGCCAAAACTAACGTTCAAAAAGTTATGCAGGAGAATACTAAGAGAAGGTACAACAAGTTTAACTGTTGGTGTTGCGGCAAAATAGGTCACTTTGTCGTAGATTGCTGGTTCAATTCCACTTATTTCAAGAGACCACAAGTTAACAATGCAAGAAAGACCACTCGCAATGTTAATGTTCATCGTGGTGCTCAACTAACAAGGGACCAAGGACCCAAATTAGTTTGGGCTCCTAAGGCAAAATGATTTGTTTTTGCAGGTATGTCCAAAGGCCAACAAAAATTCTATCTGGTACTTGGACAGTGGTTGTTCTCGGCATATGGCCGGGACAAGAAACCTTTTGCAAAATTACATTCCAGTTGAGAACGGGCCAAAAGTCATTTTTGATGGATCTGACAGAGGAATAACAAAAGGCTACGGTATGATTTCTAATGGTAATGTATCCTTTTCCGATGTGGCTTATGTGGAAGGATTAGAACATAATCTTATAAGCATAAGTCAACTCTGTGATAAAGGATATGCATTTGATTTTCGTAAAGATAAGTGTTTGATAAAGTCGGCTAAAAATCTAGAAACGATTTTATCAGGCATCGTTGTAGAAATATATTTTGTTAAAATTTTCTTTGTTTATCCTCTTCTACACTAGTGTGTCTTTTAGCAAAAGATAGTGCATCTCTTGCTGAACAATGGCACAAGAGATTAGCACATATAAATTTCAAAACTATAAATAAATTATTTTCACAAAACTTGGTGCGTGATGCATCCAATATTAAGTGCATTAAAGATAGACCTTGTCATGCTTGTGTAAAAGGCAAGCAAACAAGAGCTACCTTTAAGAGCATAATTGGCAAAGATTCAACTAGGTGTTTATACCTACTTCATATGGACTTGTTTGGTCCTTTGCAAATTAGAAGTTTAGGAGGTAAGTCTTACACATTAGTTATTGTAGATGATTACTCACGTTTTGCATGGGTATTCTTTCTAAAACACAAGTCAGATACATTTGATGTTTTCACTAAGTTTGTCAAGCAAATCCAAAATGAATTTGAATGTTCAGTGGTCAAAATCAGAAGTGACCATGGAACAGAATTTGAATCTGGGGCCATGACAGAATTTTGTGAAAGCCTTGGTATCTTTCATGAGTTTTACTCTCCTCGAACTCCACAACAAAATGGGGTAGCTGAGAGAAGGAATAGAACACTCATTGAGGCTTGCAGAACAATGTTGAGTGACACTTCAATACCCGAATACCTTTGGGCTGAAGCCGTCAACAATGCTTGCCACGTGCAAAATAGAGCACTCATAAACAAGAACCATGAAATGACTCCTTATGAACTACTAAAAGGCAAGAGACCAACCATCTCTTATTTTAGAATCTTTGGTAGTAAATGCTTTGTACTTAATAATGGAAAGCATTACAAAACCAAGTTTAGTGAAACGAGCTTTGAAGGTATTTTCGTAGGCTATAGTAGCCATAGTAGAGCTTATAGAGTTCTTAATAAGAAAACCCTGGTTGTAGAAGAATCCATTAATGTTGTATATAATGAGACAAGCATGCTACATAGAAGCTCATCTAGTGCTTCTATTGAAGTTGCAGGTTCAAAGTTACATGATATAAGCTTGGATGAGCTAGTCAAAGATGATGCTCAAACCTTCGTCAAGATCTCTCCCCCAACCTCAATAGTACAAGAAGATCATATTGATGAAGATCCAATTCAAGTGGAAGAAGACATCCCTGTAGTAGAAGATGTTCCCGATGTCCAAATTCATGCAAGGAATCTTGAATTCAGACATATGAGGGATCATCCAGTTGATCAGATCATAGGAAATCCTCAAGTCGGAGTAAGAACAAGAAGAGGTACTACTAACGAAAATATTTATTTGAGTTTTCTTTCACAGGTTGAACCGAAGAAGTTTCAAGAAGCAAATGAAGACCCTCATTGGATAATTGCAATGGAAGAAGAATTGAATCAATTTAAGCGTTGTAAAGTGTGGACTCTAGTTCCAAAACCCAAGGATAAAAATATCATTGGAACGAAGTGGATCTACAGAAACAAGTTGGATGAAGACGGAACAATCATAAAGAACAAAGCCAGACTTGTAGCAAAAGGTTACAGACAAGAAGAAGGGATCGACTTCGATCAAACTTATACTCCAGTAGAAAGACTCGAAGCGATCAGGCTATTTTTAGCCTATGCTGCATTCAAAGGTTTCACTGTATACCAAATGGACGTCAAGTCAGCATTCCTTAACGGTAATATTAAGGAAGAAGTATACGTGGAACAACCTCCAGGTTTTGTTAATCCTGACTTTCCTGAATATGCTTATTTATTACAGAAAGCTTTATATGGTTTGAAACAAGCTCCTCGAGCTTGGTATGAGACGCTGTCTAACTTTCTTCATGAGAACAAGTTCACAAGAGGAAAGATAGATAAGACATTATTTCTTAGGGAAGTAAAAGGAAAGGTTTTGCTAGTGCAAATCTATGACGATGACATTGTTTTTGGCTCCACGGACGACAACCTTTGCAAAAAGTTCTCAAAACTTATGCAAGGGAAGTTTGAAATGAGCAGTATGTGTGAGCTGAAATATTTCTTAGGACTTTAAGTTAAACAATCTGAAGATGGAATTTTCATCTCACAGACGAAGTTCACCAAGGAGTTAATTAAGAAATTTGGAATGGAGAGTGCAACCTCTATGAGGACTTCAATGAGCTCAGCTATGTCTCTGGACAAGGATGAGAAAGGGAAACCTTTCGATGAAACCAAGTACAGAAGCATAATTGGTTCTCTGCTCTACCTTACTGCTAGTAGACCTGATATAATGTTCTCTACATGTGTATGTGCTAGATATCAGGTGAATTCTAAGGAATCTCACTATACCGCTGCAAAGCGAATTTTGAGATATCTTAAGGGTACACCAAATCTTGGCTTATGGTACCCAAGAAGTAATGATAGCGAGCTAATAGGTTTTTCAAATGCTGATTTTGCAGGTAGCAGAGATGACAGGAAAAGCACTTCCGGGACATGCCAATTTCTCGGAAGAAGACTTATTTCCTGGAGCAGCAAGAAGCAAAATTGTGCTGCACTTTCAACCGCCGAGTCAGAATATATTTCTGCAGGCAGTTGTTGCGCACAACTTCTTTGGATAAAGAATCAGCTAGAAGATTACAACTTGAAGTACAAAGACATTACAATGTTTTGTGACTCCTCCAGTGCTATTGCTATCGCAAATAATCTAGTCTCGCATAGCCGGACAAAGCATATTGAATTACGATATCATTTCATCCGGGAGCATGTGGAGAATGGGGACATCAACCTATGCTATGTCCCGACGGATAAGCAAATTGCGGATATTTTCACGAAGCCGCTGGATGAGACCAAGTTCTCTTTCTTCAAGACAGAACTTGGTATGCTCAACATGGAGTGATAATCAGGTCAGAAATGAAGCCATGAAGAGATGAAGAATTCCAAATGTTCTGATTGACAAGGAAACAAAGGCCTAAATTTTTTCAGAAAAATTCTAAGTCATCTTGATAATTTTCGAGAAAACATTTTATTTCTCAAGAATTGGGTAGTCCCTCGAGAAATAATCAGGCTCAGATGAATCTGCTGAAGCTCTTAATTTCTTGAGAGATCAAATAGCTCTCACGTAATGGATCCTTTTTCTAGAAAATTAGAAACATCTACTTTCGAGAAGTCCAAAAGGCAGGTACGCTGTTTTTATTTTTTAGATATTAAGTAAATTCATATAATGTTAAATAAAATCAAAACTATAAATAGAACATCAAGAATGACTTAATGTTCACACAAACCCTTTCTCGTTCTTCTCGAAAGCCCCTCTACAGTTCATTGTCTTCTCGCAACATCCAGTCTCCAGTTCATTTCATGTCGCGATTTCTCCCAGCAAATGCAAGTTCGACAGCTTTGTTTCGATGGCCCCGTGTCTTAGGGCTAAGATCGGCGTCGGATGTGAGCTCAAAAGGTTAGGTCTGATCGATCTTTCGGGCGAATTTCAGAATCTTTTCTATCTCTTA
Source organism: Dactylorhiza incarnata (assembly GCA_033032865.1). Taxonomy (NCBI): domain Eukaryota; kingdom Viridiplantae; phylum Streptophyta; class Magnoliopsida; order Asparagales; family Orchidaceae; genus Dactylorhiza; species Dactylorhiza incarnata. The sequence goes on from JAWHQI010000165.1 coordinate 1,621,893, forward strand.
GATGCCGCTGGGTTATCTTTTATTTTGGAACATCCTTGTCGTATTCTATTCAGAGAGGTAGAGGATTTCTTCCTAAATGTGAAAGTTGTCAAGGAAAGGAGAATGTTAATCTCCTTTGTAGATAATCTGAAGATTAAGATTTCCACCCAATCTTTGACAAAATATCTAAGGCTTCCAGTGATAGATACTGAAGATGACCTAGATGATGTTGATTGGGACAGAACTATGACATTTTGTGGTGTAAAAAAGGGATATACTGTTGTTAGAAGACAGAAGATGAATGCAGTTGGAAAGATGTTGGTAGACATTGTTTCTAAGGTTCTTCTCTGCAGAACAGGCAGTTTAGGATATGTTTCTGAAGATGTGTTTTGTTTGATGATGGCTATTGTGACTGGAAAGAAGTGTGACTGGGCCACTTTTCTTCTTATTAAGATTAAAGCAAGTCTTCTTGCTCCAAACTATGCAAGGATACTTTCTTTGTATCTGAATCAGATGAACCCAGTTGTGTTTGACATGTCTAAAGGTGCACTCATTCATCATCTAAAGAAGATCAATGTCTCCTCAATTCAAAGGTGGGACATTAGGATTACCAAGCCAGGCAATGTAGGTGCATGTTCCCAGGGGGAGCCTCTTCCTTCTGTCAATTCTGAACTTCAGAATGTGACTCCAGATGCAGCTCCAGCTCCTCCTTCTGATACACCTCCTTTAGTTGTTACTTCAACTCCAGCACAACAATCAGCTCAGCAAAAAGTTCCAGATTCACCTCATCAAGATGATGTCATTCCATCTCCTTCACCTCCTCCAGATGTTGTTTTTGAGAATATTCAGGCTGAAGCTGTTGACAATACAATTGTTGATATTCTTAATGAGATTCATCAAGAAAACCTTGAAAAGCACAGTCCCAGTGGCCAAAGGGCAGGGTCTGCTGCTGATTTTGATTTCTGCATTGGAGCAGATGATGACTCTGTTCATGGATCATCTCCTTCCCCAGCACATGTTGAGGGGGAGCAAGAGTTGTTGTTGGACACAAACAAGGATGCTCCAGGAGAGCTAGTTTGTGAAGAAGATGGTCAGGTTAAAGTGTCTTCTCCTAAAGTGGTAAGTTCAGTGATTATTGAAGAAATTCCTGAAGATGTTCAACCTGCTTTCTTTCCTTCTCCTCAGTTTGAAGAAGACTCACTTCTTGGTAAGATTGAGTTATTACTTAAGAGACAAAGTGACAAGTTTGATTCTTCTTTTAAGGAAATTCATGCTAGAATTTCAGATGTTCAAAAAGAGAAGAATAAGAAATTTGCTGAATCAAAAGCTAGTACTGACAAGCTAAAAGAAGTTGTCATTCAAGGAGGTAAAGCTATAGATCACACCATTAAAGGTGTAGTAGCAGTTCTGGAAGAAGTAATTCAGGTCAGAAAAACTCAAGAATCCTAGACTTCAAAGGCTGAAGAAAGTTCATTCAGGTTTATTGATGAAGTTGGAATGTTCAAGGAATTTGTCATCCAAACCCTATCTGTAGAAGTCAGAAAGGGGGACGATAAAATGACAGAGCTCTTGGATAATCAAGCTTCTCAGCTCCAAAGAAATGTTGGTGATCAATTTGAGCAGTTGAATGTTTGTGTTCAGAAGCAAATTGCAGATGTAAATTCCTATACATTCAAGACTGCAGTTTGGCTTCAAAATGAAATCATTCCATAATTGCAGGTTCACAATGTTCATCCTCCTTAATTCTCTCCCAGGCCTGAAGTCCAACCTCATCTTGTTCCTCCTGTGGAATCTTCTCAGGTGTGGGCTTCTGATCATTCTGTAGAACCTTCTGTGAGGCCTAATTCCAAGAAAAGAAAATTTGGTGAAGGTCCTTCTGCCAGCAGGTCTGTTCCAGGGCCCAGTTCAGCATGTTCTGGTAAAGCAGTAGCTGAGGAAGTTCTTCCTGAAGTGTGGAGTCCAGTCTCCAAAATCATTATTTTTGATACTTTAAAGTTAGTTGAAGAAAGTGGCATGAAATCTTCTGATTATTACAGTTATTCTGAGTGGAAAAAGTATGACACAAGAAAGACAAAGAGAAGGATTCACTTCAGCACATATGGTCACAACAATCCTACAGCTCCAGCCCCTCCTCCAAATTACTATCCTAAGCCATTTGCTTATTTTACAAGATAAGAGCAGAAGAGAAGGAACAATGCATGAAGAAAAGCTTATGAGTTCCATCAAATCTTTTGATGATTCTGATTGTGTGAACATTAAATCATTTTAAAAATCTTAATCATATATAGTTTTTGATTTTGTTGCTCATTTTTCTTTTTTATTCTTTCTCTGTGTTGTGTAGTTTATCTGTTTTATTTTGTTACAATTCATCTTAGTTTTAGGGTTCTGATTTCTACAAATAGGGGGAGATTGTTGGGAATTGTATCCACAATTACCTTGATTTGAAGAAGTCCCCTTGAACTTAGTTGAATTGAGTTTGTATTTGATGTTGCTCTCTAGTAATGTGTTTGCAGGTTTTTAAATGGCTAAGTACAAACCAATGTCAGGTTTCAATGGGTCATCTAACACAGGCCTATGCAATGTAATTCCTCATTGTATGGACCAAGGTGCTGATTCATGTGAAATCTCTCTATTCGGATGTACTTTTTATTCAAACACAAAGGAAGAGCTAAAGGGAGGTGCTACTGTTCTATGTTCAAGGAAGAAACAGAAATTTTTCTAAGCAAAATCTGCGTTCGACAAATTTAGATGAGTTCGTCGATCTCAGTTCGACGAACGGAATCATTTTTGTCGAGCTCTGTTCGATGGTCAGTTTTACTGGAAATCTCAGTTCCGCGTTCGTTGGTCTTAGTTCGACGAACTGAATGAACTTCGTCGATCTCCGTTCGACGAACAGAAAAAGTTTTCGTCGACCATTGTTTTGCCAGAGTTGAAGTTGTTTTCGTCGATCGCGTTCGTCGATCTCCGTTCGACGAATAGGAAATAATTTCGTCGACCGCTGTTCTTCAGAATTTCCGTTCGATGAACCTAAGTATTTTCGTGGATCTCAGCTTTGTGAATCTTCTACGTTTTCTGATAACTAAAATGAGTTCGTCGAGCTCAGTTCGAAGATTTTTCTTCTCAGGCTGAGGAATTGACTCTACTATTTTGTTTCTCCAATTCTTTTCTCGAGAAGTCTATATTTCTCGAGAAGTTTTTCTCTTTCCTGTAAATCCTTCTATTCTCTTCTCGAAGCCGAAGCCTATTTATTTCTCGAGAAATCCTTTGTTCTCGAGAAATTAATTGTTTTGTTCTTAAATCTTTTTTTCTTAGAAGCTCTTTTAATTTCTCGAAAAGTTTGTTGTTCTCGAGAAATTAATTCCTTGTGTTCTTAATCCTGGATTTATCAGAAGCTATTTTATTTCTCGAGAAGTCCTTGTGTTCTCGAGAAATTTATTCATATACTGAAATCATTTTTCAACTCTTTTTGACGAGATGTCATTTTCGTTTGTCTAATCTGACGGCTCTTTTGTTTTCGTTTAAGGTTCATTCTACCTTAACTGATGTCATTAAGTCTTTTATTATAAAAGGCACTCGTTCTTAAGTTCCAAACAAGAATTCATTACTCTTCCTGATCAACCCTAATTTCTCCTGTCGTTCCAAGAAACACGAGAAAGTGCCGCCTCCTTTCGAAAAGCTGGAGATCGATCAGCTGTTCTAAATCAGTCATCTCCAGTTGATGTGAAGGTTCGATTGATCACTGCTCCTTCATCTACAGTTTCTATTGGATCAAACCGAATCAAAGAAGGTTAGATCTGAGTTTTGTTGTTCTTCCTCATCGATAACTAGTCAAAGCTTTACAAGCCTCAAGAAAGAAGAAGATCTCAAGGCCTTTCAGATCTGGTTATGTATTGATAAACTTGTATCAATTCTTTATTACATTTATTTGTAGGAGAAGTTTTCTCAGAGTTGTAGGAGAGGTTATTCTCCGAGTTGTAAGAGAGAGTTCTCTCTGAGTTTGTAGGACATTTGTCTTCGAGATTGTAGGAGTGTTGACTCTGAGATTGTAGGATCTTTCTTGATCTGAGTTTTAGTGAAGTAGTCAAGTCTAGCTGTGGTGCTAGATTGGCGAGGCCGGCAAGTGGAGTACCCAAGAACGGGGAACCACTATAAATTTCTGTGTTATCTGTGATTGTGATTTGCTTGCTGTGCGTTCTATGTTATTAAGTTCTTTAATTCCGTAAAAGACACAGTTATCACCTATTCACCCCCCTCTAGGTGATTTAGGTTGGCAACTAGATACTTCATGTATATATATATATAACTAAGTGCACGGCGGGGCTTCCGTGCCCCGCGGGACAGTACCCTGCCCGCCCCCAGCGGGTTTCGCCTGCCCCCTACATGCACTCAGTTATATTTAATTTGTTTTCCTTTTTTCATTTCTGAAATTTTAAAAAATAAAATATTGTGTATTTTATTTTTAAAATATTTAAATTTTTTGTATTTTATAAAATATTGTGTATTTTTAAATTTTTCTCTCCGATTCGAAGATGGCGCCCTCTTTCTCCTCCTCCCTCTCTCTCTCTTAATTATGGGCCCCACTCCCTCTCTCCCTTTTTCTCTCTCCTTATCTATTTCTCTCTTTCTCTCTCCAATTCCAAGATGTCGCCCTCGTTCTCCTCCCTCTCTCTCTCTCTCTCTTAATTGTGGGCCCCGCTCCCTCTCTCCCTCTCTCTTTCTCTCTCCTTATCAAACGGTGGATATTAGTTGGCTGGGCATTACACCGATAAGGGGATTTCTTTATATATATAAGATATTTGAGTGACAGGCACAAGGCTCCTCCCCTACGTCCAACCGCGACAGAGATTGGACTTGATGCAAACAAATGACAAGAGTACCACTGTCCCCAAGTTATAATAAAATGAGGAGTTACCCCAGAGTATCGATCTCACGTGGAACACGGCGGGGTGGAGTAATCTTAGGAGAACGAATTCAGATTGAAGTCTTTTAGGTTGGTGTTAACAGAGGATTTTGGATTTGGTTTTGTAACAAAAACAGAAAATGAAACTAAACTAACTAGGCGGGTCGCCATCACTGCTTCGCACCACCACGGGTCGCAAACACCGTATCGCTCATTGCACCTTGCAAAAGCAAAGACCAACTATGCGGTTCGCAAACCTTCGCCTCACTCATTGTACCGTGCAAATGCAACGCCCAACCACACGCCTTGCCGGGCTCGTGTCTAATTCAACAACAACATAGCCCCGACCTCTCTCACACAACCACAATGCAAGCACAAACACAATCACAATGAAGAAAAACACAATATAAATACATTAACCAAAGCATTCACAAAGTAAGATAAATCTACGAACATTCATACCCACTGGTCATGGCGCATGAGCGTTTTAGAAGAACCATAATATTACAACAAGACAAACTAAAGGTAGAAGTTAGGGACGAGTTTACCATCCTATAAGCACAGAAACGAACGAGAGTCTTTTCCACATAGTGTTAGGGGATTCCGGCTTGGTCCACCGACCACTTCCTCTTCCTCGTTGGTTGTCTCCTTGATTCGGAAGGAGCTGCCACCTCCTACTAGCCAAGTCTTCTCCCAGTCTATCCTTTCAACGCTTAGGGCTCCAGACTCAAAGAGCTCCTATGGAACAACGTCGATGCATTCCCTTCCTTTAGAAAGCTTGGGGATGTTGGAGAAGGCCCCAGGGACGAAACCCTAGAGTTCTAGGCATGAAAATCCTAAAAACGGCAGACTGGATTGTGATCCATGGCTGAAATCGCGAACAACTATTATATAGGAAAAATAGAGTGCACATGCATGCAACACAAAACGCACGCTTGTGCGTAAGTTGGCAAGCAAACAAAATAGGGCGCACACATAAATGTGCGCACGCACACGCGTGTGCGTTGAAAATGCATGAACCAATTCAGATCATTCGAAACAGAGAAAATGCACTGGAAAGGAGCGCACACACAAATATGTGCACGCGCACATGGGTGCGTTATCGATGCATTTGCAAATTTAGATGGATGAAATGGAGGATTTACGAGAGAGAAAGGGGCGCACGTGCGTGCAATAATTACTCACGTGCGATAATTATGCATGCACGTGCGTGCGTAAGTCATTTTGACATCACCTCCCTTGTAAATCCCCAAAAATCCACACCTGCAACATAAAATCATCCAACCAATCCCAAGCAACAATATAACTCTGATTGAGCAATAATTTCACATAGCCGACACTAGAATGGATGAAAATAGGAGTAAACACAGGGTGAAAACACTATAAAGAAAACACGTATCAAATACCCCCAAACTTGAACAATTGCTCGTCTCGAGCAAACCATTCTACCCATGAGTATTAGACAAGGCTAAATTCACATTCAGAAATTTAAAGTAAGGAGTGTAAAAGAAAGTTCGAAGCTCATGATGTAGTAGAAAGAAAACTGGCAATAATTTTTAAATATACCAAATATCTATTGATTTCAAAACAACACATCAAAAAGCTATATCCACTTCTAAGTACGAAAATTGAATCGCCCTAGATAGAACATCGGGGGAATGTAGCACACACCTGCCATTAAGCTCAACATTAACCTCCTAAGACTACGGGATGACCCCCAAAGAAATCATCAATGTCGATGGTCATGGGCTTGCCCAGTCACACTCTCTCCACGGTAGTTAATTCTAATTATTCAAATCAATAGGGCTTAAGCATATGACACAATATTAGGCTTGAGTTTATGGTGGGGTGAAACAATGATAAACAAGAAGGCTTTATCACACTTAAACCAAAAAGAGAGATAAACATCACAAAAATCCTACCAAAGATGAAATTCCGGAAGTAACACCCACAGACTTGGATTTTTTTCATACAGGGTAACTTCCACATCGGGCAACACACATTCTTCATTTTTTTCTTCAGATTTTTCTTCTTTTTCTATTTTCCATTTTTCTTCTTTTCTTTTCTTTTCAAATGATATTCTTTATCTTTTTCAAAGGCACCCAAATATAGATATATAAAGGCGCACCACAATACAACAATTCAACATTAATCCACAAGAAAATAATTTCAGAATTTTGAAATTAAGCTCTAGTTCAAGTGTGAAATTAGGTTGATCATTTAAGCCTTGATGATTATGAGGGGGTGAAACAAAGGATAGGTGTAAGACCCAACTTGTGTAAACAATGGTAGAGGATTCTATGTACATATACAAAAGCTCAATCTATCCAAAAGAAAGGCCTACATCATTTTTGCATAAATAGAACTAACTAACATATGCTTCAAGATTCGCTAGAGGAAAGTTCTAGACACCGAGAAGGAAAATCCTTTCATCGAAGTCGGAGAATGACAAACTAGTGGCTTGCTACATATAATCCTATGCTAATCTGCGGACGCACTCGGTTTCAAACTAAGAGTGGATATGAACCATTGATATGAAGTAGAAAAATATAAAGTAAGAAGTATATAAATGAATTAAAGCTAGTATAAAATTATATTCAAACATGAACAACGAACTAGAACACTACATGAGTCATTATACACTCCCATAATCAGTTTCTAAAACAAATTTACTCTAATCTAATGCTTGTGAAGCAGAATAGGTAAACTAGAAAGCTAAAAAAAATTCAAAGTTTATGTGCGTCAGTGCGGGAATTAATGCGAGCGTGCAAGAAAAAAATGAAAAAGAAAATGATTGGTGCACAATTTGATAAATGAAACATGCTTGGAATGCTATATGAAGTGTAAGTGAAGTGAGTAACGTGACTTAACAACCTCCAGACTTAAAATTTGTATTGAACTCAATGCATAGAAAAAGAAAAAGGTAAATAGAGAGGCGTTACCCAATGCCCAAGATGGGGCATTTCAAGATGACTTGCAGTTTGGATTTGCCAAAAGGTGCACCCGACCCAAGCTTGGCCAACAAAAAGTATACGATTCAGCCGAGACCTGCACCAAGGTAAAAGAAAACAAAAACAAGAAAACAAAACAATTAAATGAAGGATTAGTATGAAAAGAGGCAATCATGCAGACACACTAAGAAATTTCAATTAAGGCTGATTTTTTTGGATACTCCCCAGCTGGACTCATGTAACATACAATCAAACATGAATTTAAAAAACTAAAAATAAAAAGATGGATAACATTGGGGTGTCTCCCAAGAGCACTTTGCTTAACATCCTTGAGCTAGACCAAATGCATGTATTATCAGTTTTAAATATTGTCTAAATATGAGTGTCAACATGTTCAACAAATACGCAGGCATGCTCAAAACTACTGCCATCATATGCTTTAAGACATTGTCCAATTTAAACAGTTCGTCTTTCTCACCAAATAGCTCAACGAAACCGAACGAAAAAAACACGAGAGATGGTGCAAGGCCATACCATATAGATTTAAGCTTCCTGGGGAAAAGTTAAAGTCTGGAGTTATAAAGCAAGACTAAATCACCTTCTTTAAATTCCTTATGTCGGATCCGCTGGTCATGTCATTTTTTGTTCGTTCTTTATACATCCGCGCATTTTCATAGGAATCATGACGAAACTCTTCCAAGGCACAAAGCTGTGAGAGACGCCGTCTTCCCGATTCTGTCATATTAAAGTTCAAGTATTTGGTTGCCCAAAAAGCACGGTGCTGGAGTTCGACTGGAAGATAGCATGCTTTCCCATACACGAGTTTGAACGAGTCATGCCAATTGGAGTCTTGAAAGCAGTGTGGTAGGCCCATAATGCATCATCAAGCTTAGTGGCCCAATCCTTCTGGTTGGTGTGCACAGATTTCTCGATTATGCATTTTAGCTTGCAGTTTGAGACTTCAACCTGTTCGCTAGTCTGTGGGTGATAAGCTAACGCGATTTTGTCGTGTACACCAAATTTATTTAGGAGGAGCTCAAAGGAGCGGTTGCAGAAATGACTTCCCCTGTAATAAATAATACTTCGCGGAGTTCTGAAACAAAAGAATATGTTTTTATGAAGAAACTGCAACAAGACCTTAGCATCATTGGTTGGGAAGGCCTCAGCTTCGACCCACTTAGATACAAGAATGTACTATTTTCCAAAGGACATCAGGAAAGGACCCATGAAGTTGATACCCCAAACATCGAACAGCTCACAAACTTTCCAACTCGTAACCTCATCGAACATGAATCATCAACTTCTATTGGTTGTTTCATGGCGTTATTAATATGAAAAGTAACTTCATCTTCTCAAACTCGTAAAACTAACTTTCCATAAAAGACATCAATTAGTGCTTTAGAAGTTGCTAAGAAAGGACGACCACGTATAAGTGGAATATCTTCATCTTCATCCATATCAAGAATGACAAAATCCGCATGTAAAATAAACATATCGACTTTTACTAACACATCCTCTACAACTCCTCTAGGGTATTTTACAGTACGGTCAGCAAGTTGAATACTCATCCTAGTTGGGCAAAGCTTGTTTAATCCTAGCCTTTGGAAAAGTTCATAAGGCATGAGATTTATACTGGCGTTTAGATCAACTAGAGCTCTATTAACTAGAAATCAACAATTAAACAAGGTATATAAAAACTACCCAGATCCGTTAGCTTTTGTGATAATTGTTCTACAAAATTGCGAAACATTCTTCGATCAATGTTGAGAGGACCCAGCGCAACCAACTACACCAAAAGCCATGACTGTTGGTGAAGGCGCAACTTGATCTTTATATCAACGGAAAGGCGCTATGGGTCAAGTGAAGGAACGCTGCACCCAACAATCCTCCCCACCAGCGTCCAGCATGACCCGCAAGCTCAGAGGTGCTCCACATGGCCCGCAAGCTCAGAGGTGGCTTGACACATAGCTGCGACCGCCTGACCCGCCAGGACCCATATAGGTAGAGAGAATTTCAGGAATTATCAGCGCCCCCCCGGTCTCGAACCCTCAACCTGCTTTGATACCAATTGAGAGGACCCAGCGCAACCAACTGCACCAAAAGCCCGGACTGATGGTGAAGGAGCAACTTGATCTTTATATCAACGAAAAGGCGCTACGGGTCAAGTGAAGGAACGCTGAACCCAACAAATGTAATCGTAGAGAGTTCCTCTAGTTTCCTCTTGTTAGAAAGTAGATGCTTTAGAAACTTAGTGTATTTGGGCATTTGCTAAACAACCTCATCAAAAGGTAACTTAATGTGTAATTGTTTGAATAGAGATAGAAATTTACCATATTGCGAATCCATGCGCTCCTTGTTTAGTTTTGTTTGGTAAGAAATAGAAGGCTTGTACTCTTTTAGTGGTGGAAGAAGTTTCGTCGGTGGTTGATTAGCTCCATTGGTTGAATCATCTTTTTTCATCTCCTCAATGATAGGCTTCTATTTGCTGAAGTGCTTTTCCACTATGTAGAGTGACTTCCTTGGCATGTTCTCGAGGATTTGCTTTTGTGTTCTTTGGCAGAGTTCTATGTGGATGTTCTAAGATAAGTTTAACAAGTTGTCCAATTTGATTTTCTAAATTGCGAATAGAGCCCTCTTTATTCCTTAGGGCTGTCTCAATCGTTTGCTTAAATTTTGCTATGAGATCCTCTACAAAAGATTTTCTTTGCTCTAGTGGGGGTTGTTGTCGGAATCCTGATGGTATAGCATTCTGTCACTTATGTGCATTTCCTTGATCTCCTTGGGAGAAATTTGGGTGATTTCTCCATCTAGGGTTATATGTAGCATTATATGGGTTATTAGAGGGATTGCATGGTGGTCTATTATAGTTTCCCATATAGTCGACTTGTTCATGATCTGCATCTCTGCTACTTGTCATATCCCACTGCAGTGTGGCAGGAGGTGGTGGGATTATAGATAGATTTTCTATCTTTTGATGGAGTTTTTCTACTTGGATTTTCTAAAGCTGTAACAACATTAATATCATAGACACCCACAGGTCGGGGTGGTTTGTGTAATATCCCAACTTTCATAAGGGGGCTTAGCCAGTTCACTTGAACCCTAGAGAAGCTTAGTCAGGGTCATAGTGATTCGTGACCCGACCTTCGTCTTTATTAATATTAGTTATGAGCAATACTGCCTTGATTTAGATATTTAAGTAAATCAACTCAGAATTGATCATGATTAGTGGCAGTGCACTCATGAGATCAATATAAAACCAACGACACTAATCACATCCCATTCTGATGTATAATGGCAAAGTTAACTAAATCGGGCTGAATCGAGCTACGTGATGACCTCGATGAAACTTTCTGAGCAAACGAACCTCAAATAGACCTCAGTCAATTGTGTTGGACTCGTGTGGTTAATACAGACTCGATGCCTTTCGTTTCGTTCAATTCTGATGAGAATTGAGAAAGTTAGCCGAAATGAGTCACTTTGAACTGCGACGATTCAAGTGAGTAATTATGAGTAAACAAACTCATAACCGACCTTGGTCGCAGTTATTTGACTCGTGAGTCCAATATAAGTGTGGCGGTGCCCTCTGCACATTTTTTGCATGTTTTGATATATATATATACACACACACACGAGTGACAGGCATGGGGCTCCGCCCTTACGATCAACCGCGACAGTAACCCGACTCCGACTGGCACGGGGCTTCGCCCCTATCAATTAATTAATGCACCTTAAAATACACACACGATCAATTAATTAATACGTAAAGTAATTATACATCACTTTTCATTTTTTTTAAACAAATCATCATTCTAATGCATACATCATTACTTTTTCAAATCAGCTTGATAAGTTTCTCTCATTACTTTTTCAAATCAACTTTACTAAAGTTGACATGTCTAATGACAATCTACCATATTAAGTATATGAGCTATACTAAAAACCTTTTACATTTTAAGAATTTTCATCATTACTTTTAATTTGCGTATATCATGTAATTACTTGAATGATGATTATGTTTTTTTTAATATTATAATATATGTTAAGTTATTAGATTAAAACAATAAGCCTATATGGGGCTACGCCCCTATCAATTAATTAATGCGCCTTAAAATAAACACACTATCAATTAAAAAATACGTAAAGTAATTATACATCACTTTTCATTTTTTTTAGAATAAATCATCATTCTAAAGCATACATCATTACTTTTTCAAATCAGCTTGATAAGTTTCTCTCATTAGTTTTTCAAATCAACTTTACTAAAGTTTACATGTCTAATGACAATCTACCATATTAAGTATATGAGCTATACTAAAAACCTTTTCCATTTTATGAATTTTCATCATTACTTTTAATTTGCGTATATGATGTAATTACTTGAATGATGATTATGTTTTTTTTAATATTATAATATATGTTAAATTATTAGATTAAAACAATAAGGCTATATGCGGCAATTTTGAATGTTTCACCAAACTTTGGTGAAGAGATCGGGAATCGCAACCAACCGGTTACTTGGTGAACACTTTGGGAAATTTGTCACCCAACTTTATACACTCAACGAACACTTCGGGGAACATGGTGAAGAGATCGGGAATCACAACCAACCGGTTACTGACCCACGAGGCTTGGCGAACAGAGCACGAAGAAGCAAATGTTATTAGCAGTGGTGGACACCATACTTACTCACAACGACGAATGCCTCTCTTGCTGCGGGCAATGCTATTTCACAAAGAGTATTACAAGCTATTACAAGATTATGTGCTGGAAATAGAAAGAAACCGAGTGACGGACACGTGTAATCGCACATACAACAAGGTAGACTCAAGCTCAAGTTCTGTCCCCTTTCCAAGCACCCCCTGACTCTATATTTATAGATGTGGGTTAGATAGTTGTGAACATTTAATGCTGCATTAAATGCTCCCAAATCTAAGGGAACTAAAGTGTCGGTTGCAGAAGAGAAAGAAAGTGTGTGCGGGTATGACATGTCGTAACCATTCACACTTGCTTGTTGAAAGAGGTCCTGACGGGGTCCGAAAAGTCCCCGTCGTGAATTCTCTGGGAGGTTGACGCTGCTGGCTCGAGGGCATGGACTCTTCGATGAGTAACCATGTAAAAGCTCCCTTGTTGAAGAGAGCAAACCTTGGTTAAGAGTATGCAGACACTCCTGGATGTCCGCTCGGAACTTCTGCCGAGGAGAATAAGCGCTTATCTAGGATGTGTCCGCGAGTACTACTTGGTGTCCGTCTGGGACTTCTGAAACCGGCAGAGAGGGCTGTTGGAACATCCCTATTACTAATTTGGGCTAGGATTACTATGAGTTGACTAGATTTAAGTTGACCCCCATTGTATAGTCCAAGGGTCATAAAATTAGGCTGTCTAGATAGCTAGAAACTTAGGAAAATTCTAAGTTGTTTGGGTTCGACGAATGTCTCTCTGGGTTCGACGAACACCTTCCTGAGTTCGACGAAAATGCTATATCAGATTGACAAACTCTGTCCTCTAACCAGTTCAGCAGTTTATTCTTCAATTCGACAAACTTCAAGTTGAGGTCGACATACTCCTGCCTGTGTTCGACGAATTGTGTATCATATATTCAGATCGACGAATTCATTCTTCAGCTCGACGAATTGTGTATCAGATGTCCAGATAAATTATCTTATTCAGATTATCTACAGCAACGGATCTATTCATAAGATTTTGTCTCTTATTCCAGATAAGACAAGAATCATTCCTTCCTTTTTATATTCCCTTCCATTCTCTTCCCGAGATTTCAGCCGTTGGCATTTAATGGAAAATGAACTTTTCACGGAAAAGGAATTAAGTATTCTGCAGAATATTTCCAGTTGCCTTTTCAGTCCCAAGAAGGATTTGAATTGCAGATTATTCTATTCTTTATTCTGTTGATTTTGAAATTCAAATTAGTTACCTTTTCTCTCAGAGGCAAATAGAAAAAAAGAAGCAGTATATCAAAACAAGTTAGTCGACAGAAGAACAGACAGGCATTCTTGATAGAAGTTTTTTGAATTCATCTCAGAGAACAAAAAGTTACAGGAAGAAGAACAAAGTTTTCTAACAGATCATCTTCTTCCTCAAGCAGCAAAAATCATTTACTGAGAACATCTACTCCATCCTCTCAGTTCATGCTGCAGATTCAGATCTTCAAAAGAGCAACAAACAATCTGAAGAAATTATTCTCTCAAGATCCATCTGCTATAGGAAGATCAGATTAATCAAGTGAAATCTTCCATCCTCAAATGTCATCAAATCTCAATCAGACAGGGGGAGCCTTACACCATCAATCCACTAGAGTCTTCTCTAAGATTTTTGACAGAGAAGAACATTTTAACCCTTCCTTATCCTAACTTGTACAGGGTTATAACTCCCTTCAAAAGTTAACCTATTGGTGGTAGGGCACCTGGACAAAAACCTGTGGTTTGGTTTTGAGCACCTGATCAAAAGCTCTGTGGTGTGTGGACACCTGATCAAAAACTCCTTGGTGCTAGGGCACCTGATCAAAAACCTTGTGGAATCCTACCAAGGGTCGTGGAGCTCGAGGTCACCACCGGCTAGGGGTGGTGGAGAAGGTCCGGGTCAGCGTAGGACTCAACCCGGAAGATCAAGCGGAGATCCTGGCGTGCGTGCAGAAGAACATAGATGTCTTCGCTTGGAGCGCCACGGAAATGCCCGGGATCGACGCGGATGTGGCTTGCCATCGCCTCAACCTCAACCCCGGCACCCGCCCCATCTGCCAGAAGAAAACGGCCACCGCCGACAAGCTGGAAGGGCCCATCTGCGAGGAGGTGAGCAAGCTCCTACAGGCAGGCTTTGTATCGGAGATCCAGTATCTAGGCTGGGTCTCCAACGTCGTTATGGTAAAGAAGGGAGGAGGTAAATGGAGGATGTGTATCGACTTTTCTTTACTTAATAAATCATGCCCTAAGGATTGTTACCCCATGCCTAGGATCGACGCGCTGGTTGACTCAGCCGCCGGTTTTCCTGTGATGTCTTTCTTTGATGCTTTTTCAGGTTACCATCAAATCCGCATGCACCCCCCGGACATCAAAGATGTCTCCTTCATCACGGGGGATGGATGCTACTGTTAAAAGATGATGACGTTCGGGCTCAAGAATGCAGGTGCCACATACTAAAGGATGATGAACAGAGTCTTCCGCGAGCAGAAGGGAAGAAACATGGAGGTTTATGTTGACAACCTCATGGTAAAGAGCTGAGACCTTGGGTCTCACCTCCGAGACCTTAAGGAGACGTTCGGGACCCTGCAGCGCTACAAGATGAAACTCAATCCCTTGAAATGTGTCTTCGGGGCAAGCCGAGGAAAGTTCGTAGGTCACTTACTCACCCCCGCAGGAGTGGAGCCTAACCCGGACAAGGTTAAGGCGGTAATGGAGTTGGGGTCGCCGAGGAATCCGAAGGAGGTTCAGAGCCTTACAGGGAAGTTGGCTGGGCTCAGCAGGTTCCTCTCCAAGGCAGGGGAAAAGTGTGCGCCTTTCTTCAAGGTGCTACGGGGAAACAAGAAGTTTGAATGGACCCGGGAGTGCGAGGAGGCCTTCCAGGCTCTGAAGGAACAGCTCACCCGAACCCCTCTGCTCCAGGGGCCGAGGCCAGGGGAAGACCTATCCCTGTACCTAGGGGTAGGGTCCGAAGTAGTAAGTTCTGTGTTGATCCGGGAGGAGGGGAAGAAACAGTTCCCTATCTACTATGTCAGCCGAGTGCTGAAGAAGGCAGAGCTCCGGTACCCGATCCTGGAAAAGTTAGCCTTCGCATTGGTGGTGTCGGCCCGGAGGCTCCGACCTTACTTCCAAGCCCATTCAATCAAGGGAGTGACGGACCACCCGCTCCGAAAAATCATGGAAGTGGTGGAGCACTCGGGAAGGTTGGCAAAGTGGTCTGTGGAGTTAAGTGAATTCAATATCACGTTCGTGCCCAGGACGTCCATTAGGGCTCAGGCGGTGGCAGATTTCATGGCCGACTATGTGGCCGAGGTGGGGGAGCACGAGCCGCCTCCCCAGAGGCATGGAAGATGTTAGTGGACGGAGCATCGGGAAGGTACTCCTATGGAGGGGGGATGGTCCTGGTGAGTCCCCAGAGGACCCAGATTGAGCAAGCCCTAAACATCCATTTCCCAATTACCAACAACCAGGCTGAGTACGAGGCAGTGATAGCAGGCCTTCGGTTGTCCCGGGAATTAGGGGTGCAGGACGTGGAGGTCTCAACAGACTCCATGGTGGTAGCATGCCAAATCAAGGGAGTTTGGAGCGAAGGACCCGACCCTCCTGCTATACCTGGAGAAGGTTAAGGGGGTCATCGGGCAATTCCGCACCTTCTCCATCAAGCACGTGCCGAGGTAGGAGAGCACCCAGGCGGACCTCTTAGCCAAGTTCGGTCCCCGAACGGGAGGGATGGCTTCGGAACTCTTCCGGCCCTCCATCGAGGAAGGAGAATTGATGGAGGTGGATCAACGAGCCTCGTGGATGGACCCATTCATCACCTTCCTATCCTCCGGGAAGTTCCCTGGAGAGGATGTGGACAAGAGGCGCTTCAGGTATAAGTCCGCCTATTACTCCTTACATGCAGGAGGGCTATATAGGAAGACCCTCTCGGGACTCCTGGCCTGTTGTGTTTCCGAGGAGGAGGTTCCGAGAGTCCTGGAAGAAATCCACTCCGGGGAGTGCGGCAGTCACTCCGGGAGTCGGACCCTGGAAGGGAGGGTGTTGAGGCAAGGCTACTTCTGGCCCACTCTCAGCAAGGATGCGATAGAGTTCGCGAGGAAGTGTCCGAAGTGCCAGCTCTATGCTCCGCTCCAACTCCTTCCAGCTCAAAGGCTCCGGACCATCACATCTCCCTGGCCCTTCTCCATATGGGGGTTGGACCTGGTCGGTCCCTTCCCCCAAGCCAGCGGCCAGAGGAAGTTCCTGCTGGTCATGATCGACTACTTCTCCAAGTGGGTAGAAGTGAAAGCACTCGCTAAGGTAACCTCTCAGGTTGTAAGTAATTTTGTGTGGGGGAGATAATTTGCAGGCACGGGCTCCCTCTAGCTATCGTGACAGACAATGGGCCGCAGTTTGCCAGTGAAGAGTTTATTGGCTTCTGCACTCAACTCGGCATTGACCTCAAGTTCGCATCGGTCCACCACCCGAGGAGCAATGTGCAGGTGGAGGTGGCAAACAAAATAATCATTAACCTATTAAAAAATAAAGTGGAAAACCTTCGGGGGAACTGGGTGGAACAGCTACCCTCCGTCCTCTGGGCCGTGAGGACTACTCCGAATACCGCCACCGGGGAGACTCCGTTCAAGCTCTCTCACGGGTCCGAGGCCATTCTCCCCATAGAGTTTGAGGTAGAGACCCCCCGGGTGATCGCTGCGAGCGAGGGGGATGAAGAGTGGCTAGAAGATAACAATGCAGAGCAGAGGCTGTCTTTGGACCTGGTGGAAGAACTCCGGGACTTGGCCACCATCAGGCAGGAAGAGGTCAAGCGGCGGATGGCTCGATATTTCGACAAACAAATCCGGATAAAGCACTTTCAGAAAGGAGACCTAGTCCTGAAGAAGGTCGATGCGGACGGCAGAGGGGCTGCGGTAGGTAAGCTCAACCCCAACTGGGAGGGTCCATATATTGTAAGCGAGGTGCTCAAGTCAGGGGGGTATCATCTCCAGGATGTGGAGGGGGTGCCTCTCGACCAAGCCCGGAGTAGGGATGATTTGAAACTATTTTACCCTTGAAAGCTTTATTCTGTCGTTTACCAAATGTCTTACTCCTTTTTGTGATGCTTATAACTACTGCCATGCCGGGGTGACGAAGGTTGGATGTGTTGGTGCTAGAATGCTCTAGATCGATTCCTCTCCCGGGCTCTCACCTAGACGGGGGGTTCAGGTTGATCTCTGGAGAGGCTGGCAAGGTTAGATATGTTGGTGCTGGAATGCCCCAGATCGATTCCGCTCCCGGGCTCTCACCTAGACGGGGGGTTCAGGTTGATTTCTGAAGAGGCTGACAAGGTTGGATATGTCTGTGCTGGAATGCCCCATATTGATTCCGCTCCTGGGCTCTCACCTGGACGGGGGGTTCAGGTTGATCTCTGGAGAGGCTGGCAAGGTTAGATATGTTGGTGCTGGAATGCCTCAGATCGATTCCGCTCCCGGGCTCTCACCTAGATGGGGGGTTCAGGTTGATCTCTGGAGAGGCTGGCAAGGTTGGATATGTTGGTGCTGGAATGCCCCAGATCGATTCCGCTCCCAGGCTCTCACCTAGACGGGGGGTTCATGTTGATCTCTGGAGAGGCTGGCAAAAGGAGGCACGGGTTGAAGGTAACAAGTTGAGGTGTTAAAGCCAGAGGGGCTTGGTTCGCAAAATTGAAAGGGTTGAGGCTGGTAAGGCCTAAGGTAGCGGGTTGAGGTGCTAAAGCCAGGGAGGTTTAGTTCGCGGGATGCTAAATGCCTGAGTTCGCCAAGGTCGGGTTCGCTGGGCAGTATCCGCGGGCGGCGATAGTTCGGGTTTGCAAAATCCATAAAAGGAGAATCTTGGCGAGGCGAGCCCAGACACGCGCATTCGCGAGCCCCCCGGAAGCACTGCCGCGTAACTACTAGTCATGAGATAGGAGTTCAAAAGAAAAAGATCAAATGCGAGAGAAAAATAAACACGAGCATGCTCATAAATACTAACAAAAAATCATAACTATCATTCCCCAAGATTCTTCTATGTTCGGCGGCGATCTCGCCAGCTCAAAAAGAATAATATACATTCGAAGGAAAGAGACAGAAGGGAGGCTAAGGGAGCTCATTCTGGGGGGCCCTCGCCATTCTTGCGAGCCACTAACCATGGCGCCAAGTCAAAGAGATCCAGGTAGACGTCTTCGGCTGTAAACTCCATCGCGTCTTCGGCTAGGAGACTCGCGTTCTTGAGAGTCGTGAAGACGAGGTTAGCGACCTCCTGTGCATCTCACCGCCTCTGGTCTTTGCTCTCGGAAACCCTCTGTTGAGACCCGGCTCGCCCAGGAGAAGGGGGTAGCACGCTGCGAATCAGCTCGTCCACCCGAGCCTTCAGCATGGTATTCTCCAACTCTAGCTCACCGTTGCGAGCGAGAAGTTTGGTTGCTACGTCGGCATCCTGAGTTAATACAAAATAAGTTAGGCAAAGATTGGGGGTCGCGAACAACAAAGAGAGGAGGCCCAGGGCTGCTTACCATCTTGCCCTGCATCCCGGCGAGAAGGCTTTCCGACACCGCCTCTCTCTCTCCTTAAGACCTTTGATCTCATCGCGAGCTTTCTTAAGCTCCTCCCTGTATGCGCGGATATCCCTGTTCGCCTGCAGGTAACGGCGCCCCACCATGTTTGTGAGCTCCGTCGAGCGAAACTGGGCTCACATTTCTTCATAGACCAGTTGCCTTGGCCCCATCTCTTTATAGGCGGCAGCGTCCTCGCGTCCGTATAAGCCGAAGGCGATAGAGAACGCCTCCTCCCCGGCCTTACCAAGCTCCACCCAGGAGGGGTGAAGGGTGGAGCAGGAAATCCTGTTGGCATCAGGATCCCAAGCGAGCAGGGGCTCGCCGAGGGAATCAGAAACCTTCTCACCTAGGCCGAAGTTCTTGTGACCCTTGGGTTGGGGGGTTGTGGAAGAGCTCCCAGCGCACTGTCTCGCCAAGGGGTTCGGCTGTTTTGCAGGGGAAGGGGGCGAGCCGTCGGTCTCGCTCAGATCAACGACCATGCTCTTGTCTTTAACAACGAGGGTTTTCGCCTTTGACTTCTTGGAAGAGGATTGCGAACCGGGCTGACTCGCAGACGGAGGTCGCTTCTTGCCTGACCCAATGGTAGGAAGATCGCGGCAAGCCTCTGCCGCCGCGGTCGCGAGCGTGTCCGCCGTAAGTGTGGTGCCTTGCGCGTGCGGAGGATTAACGGGGACCTCACGCTCGCCTGTAGAATAAGAG
This sequence comes from Dactylorhiza incarnata, assembly GCA_033032865.1. Classification (NCBI taxonomy): domain Eukaryota; kingdom Viridiplantae; phylum Streptophyta; class Magnoliopsida; order Asparagales; family Orchidaceae; genus Dactylorhiza; species Dactylorhiza incarnata. The sequence goes on from JAWHQI010000165.1 coordinate 1,641,663, forward strand.
CGTTACACAGCGAAGAAAAGAAAAGGGGGGGGGGGGGGGGTAGGGAGAAAGCGAGCCATACCTTCCCCTTGAGGAACCGCGAGTATCGAGTCGACGTTGCGCCTCAGATGGGCGACTTCGAAGTTTTTCCCGGAAAGGTAGTGGAGGAGTTTGGCGTCGGCGCCGCTCAGCGATCTCGGAGGGCGGTAGGTGGCGTCATCCCATTGAAGAGGAGTGAAGTGGAGGTTACCGAAGGGTCCCTTCACCAAGATGAACTTCTGAGTCCAGTAGTGACTCTTGTTCACCGTCTCGCAGACGGTGACATGCTCACTCGCAAAATAAGTGGTCCCGTCCCGGAAGGCGCGAAAAGAGAACACTTTGCGGAAGACGAGGAGGCTGAACTCGATCCTCTCCTCCCGCATATAACTAGTGAACGCGACAACTTCCGCGATCGCATTCGGGGTCAGCTGGCTCGACAGCACCCCATAGTACCGTAGCACCTGCAAGGAACAGAGGATGAAAAAGTTGCGATAGCGAACATGGAGCGGCGAGAGGGCTAAGCGAAGTACCTGACGAATTTTAAGCCATAAGGGGAGTCGCAACTCATTCTCGAAGTGAGCAATGGGGATCGCGAGCTCGCCGATCTCGGTCTCGTTCAGCGTAGCTTTCTCGCTTGAACAGCGAGCCGAATAGCCCTCCGGGAGATAGCGATCCACGACATATTTGTATTCCTCCGCTGTGAGGTTCGCACAGTAGAATTCGTGAGCTTGGAATGCTGAGGCGCATCTTGACCGCCCCTCGCTCTCGCCATCTGCTCCCATTGAAGGATTTGTTCGCAGCGATCCAGGAAGAAGCGATCTGCAAATAGAGAACGCGAGCGCAAGCTTGCGAGAACTGAAATGAGCGTAGAGGCGAGAGGATTTGGGAAATAAATGCGGCGGATGGAAAAGTGAATCTGAACTATTTATAGGAAAATAGGATGGGCATGGGAATCGAAGCGTCGGGAGTGCGGATAGTGAAAATAAAGCAGATTTCAACTCGATAAGACTACAGCCTTGCGAGCCCGGGCTCGCCACTGCGCGGTAACTGAGCCCCACCTGAGGCCGGCCCGTCAGGGAAGGGGGCTTGGGCGCAACGTCACCCAGAGGTTCGCGAGCGCTCCACGAGGGCAATCATATCAAATACGGCGAGCAGGCAGAATAAGCCACAGGCGCACCACAGATAAATAAAGTGCAAGATAAGAAATGATAAAAGGCGAGTCACGATGGACTCGCAAATATTACCACACCACAGGTATCGTTCAACAGGTATCATGAGAGAAATGAAAACAAGGGGACAGCAGAAATAAACCCACGGCAGGCTCAGGGGTAAGGAAGCCATTTCCAGCAACCCCGGCCTCGCTTCCCCATGCGCGGTGGCACTCTCGGATAGTGGTATTCGCGAAGCACTTTGAGCTCACGCAGGATCAGGTGTGCTTGGTCCTCACCCCGCGAGATGTGCACACCGGGCGAGGTAGCATCTGCGCGAGTCACCGGCCCCGCCTCGGCGAGCAAGCGCGCATTCGTGTCCTCCATCGCGGCGAATCTCTCGTTGAAGGAAGCTCGGTCCGCGTCATGCCGCTCCTCCATGTCGCGCAACATCATACCATGCTTCTGAAGCACCTCCGACACCCGTCTCTTCATCCGCGCGGGGTTGCTCAGGTCGCCCAAGAAGTCTTCGATCTGGCTCGGCGAGGGCGGCGAGGGCGGCGGTGACATCTCCACCCTCCCGTGCTCTGACTCAGGCATGGCTTCTGAAATTTCTGCGAAGGAAGAGTTAGTAGGATTAGGGGACGAGCGAGAAAGTGAGCCCGCACAGATGTACTAACCTTGGGAGCGGGAGGCCATAGAGGCAAGCGAGCCAAGATGGGAGAACCCAGGCGGGGCGAACCCAGGAAGAGCGGGAGGCCATAGAGGCAAGCGAGCCAGGTGATGTGCCAATAGCAAGTCTGGGCTCGGCCAAGGTAGTATAGGAGAGCGAGCCAGGTGATGTGCCAATAGCAAGTCTGGGTTTGGCCAAGGTAGTACAGGCGAGCGAGCCAGGTGATGTGCCAATAGCAATTTTGGGCTCGGCCAAGGTAGTACAGGCAAGCGAGCCAGGTGATGTGCCAATAGCAATTCTGGGCTCGGCCAAGGTAGTACAACGACGAGCTAGGTGATGTGCCAATAGCAATTCTGGGCTCAGCCAAGGTAGTGCAGGCGAGCGAGCCAGGTAATGTGCCAATAGCAATTCTGGGGCTCGCCAACCCAGAGGCTCGCGAGCTCCACTCGCAAGGGAGGTCTCGAAGCGGGCTGGCTCGCCCAGTAAAAGTCCAGGAAGGGATTTTTACCAGGAGGCCCCCGGTGGTCTGCGGTTAACCTCTCCAAACAGCGGAGTTTGGCTGTTAGCAGACCAATCCGGTGTGCGGATAGTAAGAATGGACAGCGGGATTTGGCTATTGACAGACCACAAAACCAAAATCTATAAATAGACCTTAAAGGGCACCTTGGAGAGGGACCGGTTCAGAATCTTTGAGCCTTCTTCTCTCCTTAGGTCGCTTTGGTTTGGGCTCTCTAGCTCTCCAAGGTGCCCGAGTCTTGGCTTTGGCTTGGGAGGGGAAGCGCTCAACGATCTTCCAGGTTAGTGGAGGGACCTCCTCGCTAAGACTAGGGTCTTTGTTCTTTGTCCGAGTTATCTGCCCACCTCTTCCGAGGGACCAGTAAGGGCTAGCTGCCCCTAAACTCGTTGAGGGCCCCGAGCTCCACAAGAGACCGAGAAATCGGTTTCAACAGGAACCTATTGCAAACTTACAAAATTCTCTAAAAACTCAAGTAAAAGCACTAGATTGTAATGCATGAATTCTACAATGTTTTCTTCACTTGAAATTCGAATTGATATCATTGAAGTCATTATCTTGTTGTGTATGATAAATCAAGCTAGCCTACTTGTTATAAGAACTTACAATGTTGTTGCTCTATTGTGAAAAACCAAGTGTCAAGCATATTACTTCTTAACAAAAACAAAAACAACTCCTATATGAGTAATTGACTTATATTTTTCCGCATTCCATTTTTTTTTGACTATGCTATGTGTTCCTATGGTTTATCATGCTTATTTCTAGAGACTATAATTTCTTAATTTGAACAATCTTACAAACATTTTTTTGGCAAAGTATGTGGCTTATTTTATTAATAAAAACAATGGATTGGAATATTATTCATTCACGCTTATCATATCTATTTCCGCCGTGCTACTCTCTTCTTTAGCTCGATCATGACTTACTTTACGATTAAATTAAAACTTTCAAAATCTCTCTTAGTTTTGTCCCTCTTTTGTGTCTTCCTTCCTCTAGTTTTAATTTAAACTCCACCCTCTTTTGCTAATAACAAAGGGGGAGAATAAAATGCTAAATCATATTGATTAACGGAGTATGATTCACTAGATTAAGGGGGAGCATGCATCTAGTTTATGGGAGTATACACTAAGGGGGAGCATCTTTGTAGGGGGAGCATTTTCTTTAAATGATCTATAATTCTTATCATGATTATTGCTTAGTGTCATATATCTTTATGTAAACACAAATTCTTTGTCACAACCCGTATTTTCCCGAAATAAATTATATTATAAGAGTGAAGGGGAAAACACGCGTCATGATGTCACGTCCTGTAGGGGACATCTACAGACGTTCAGGCGAGCACAAAAACAAACATTTTCTTTTACGAGAAAAGGTATAAACAAAGAAAAGGATTATCTTTTAAGATTCCCCCTCGACCCTGCAGCTTACCAAGCCGTAATTTATAAGAGACATGCTTACACAACAGAAGGAAAATAGGTTCACTTTATCCCTAACGGCGCTGATGACCAGAGACGTCTCCAGGGCGATCGCCGATCTAAATTTAGTACATAATAAAGAAGTATCATTTTACTTTGGTTTACGTTTTGCAAATTTGTGATACTTAATAGTAAATGTGACAAACAGTTAAAAGAACAACTTTTTATAATACTAAAAGAACTGCGCTAATATATAGCAAAATAGACTTTCCCCAGAGTGAATGAGTACAAAGTAATAAGTAGGAGAAAAAGAACTAGCAGCAGCGTAAGCAAGTAAGCAAAGCAAAAGCCATATGGGCGTCAACAACTGACACGAACCCGCAGGAAAAAGTCAACAGTCCAAAAGAAAAGATACAACAAAAGAAACTGAATCCTTACCTACTAGGGAGGAAAGCCCTCCACCGGGGAAACTGAACGACCCCGCTCTAAAACCTGCGACAGCTACGAACCTGAACCTGAGGCATCCATAAGAAAAGAATGCCTCAGCCCAAAGGGTGCAAGAAAACAACATGGGTATAAGTAGAAAAAAAAAACAGACAAGGTAACAAGTAGCATACTCGGTTTGAAAGGAGTATATAATACATATATATATACACATATACTCATATATATAACTATATATATATACGCTTATATAAGGATTTCAGTAATAGAAGTTTAAGAAGATCCCGCATATAACCGATCCGATGGACAATAGCTTAAATAAATTTTATTGGCATAAAGTGCGAAATGGACCAGTGGTGGCGAACCCAAATAATCTCACTATCCACTCATATAAAGGGGACATTTACCCCAACCATGCAAGGGCGCCGTGGTGGTGGTCTCATTGTCCTACCAACCACTACTAAAAGAACTGCGATGGGGGACCCCATTGTTCCCTTTACCCATCGTCTCATTTCAAACAAATCCACCATCTCTTAGCCAAGTAATAATAAAGGATATGCAGAGTTATATGCAGAGTTAAACACGCAACCACCACTCGGGTCAAGCATAAACAATCCCAAGGGGCAGCCCCCCCATACAAACCACATAAACAATAATCCCCAATTGAACAAGGTGCAGCCCCCAAAGGAAAGGAATCAAGAGAGGCAGCCCCCAAACAGAGCCCCAATAGCACACCTGCAGCCCACAGTTCGACAAGGAGATGCCCCAAAAGCAAAGAAAGCACAAAGGCAGCCCCATACAGAGACCCAACATCACACCTGCTGCCCACAGTTCAACAAGGAGCAGCCCCAAAAGCAAAGAAAGCACAAAGGCAGCCCCATACAGAGCCCCCAACAACACACCTGCAGCCCACAGTTCAACAAGGAGCAGCCCCAAAAGCAAAGAAAGCACAAAGGCAGCCCCATACAGAGCCCCAACAACACCAACAGCCCTTAATTCAACAAGGAAGGAGCAGCCCCAAAGCAAAGAATGCACAAAGGCAGCCCTATACAGAGATATCAGCTCCCCCAAACCAAAGAAAACAGGAAAAAAATATAAAAGCAGCCCCTATGACAGGAAAACCCAGGTCAGCCCTCAACAAAGAAATCAAGGCAGCACCAACAGCAGCAGAGCAAAGCAACAACAACAACAAGCACAACTACAACAGCAACAAGGCAGAGCTACAACAACAAAGCAAAGCCACAGCATCCCTAAGTAATACCAAGCCAACGGGGGACAAGGATTTCCAGCACAAAAAAATAATAAAATTCATACCCAAGCATCAGGAATAAGAAAGATTTCCAGCCATAAGTGATAACTAAGCATCATGAGAAAGAAAGAAAGGGGGGAGAAGGAGAAGGAAGAAGTTTTCTTGCCTCAAACGAACCGGAGAACCACCGGAAAGCGACAATCTCGCCGATGACCTAGCCCTCACGATGAGGACAAGTCCCGACAACTACGAAGCCCCCTCCGACGTTCTACACCACCGAAGCCCGGCGTCTCCGGCGCAAATCGCAAGCCCGCACCGGCACCCTCGCAGAAGGGCCTGGAGCCATCGGGAAAAGGGGAAGGAAATGAAGATGAAATGATCGAAATTTCCCCCTAATGTTAATCCTCCCAGCATTTATATGTATATAATTACATATAAAAGAAAAAAGAAACTTGTTTTAACACCAATATAGAACTTGTATGTGTGCACACATACATGAGATGCATGAATGCAAATTTACATATCTAGGTATGTGCCTACTTTTGTATAAGGTCCCCCCTACTATACTCTTTCTTCCTCTTTTTTTGTATTAAATAAACCAACATACGTATAATTATACACATATGCTTACCCGCATGAAAACTCTCCCGAGAGAAAACATAATCACATAAGCTTGCCTCTTCATGTAACAACAAAAGGGAAACGAAAACTTCATATACGCACACTTATGTATATAGATATGTTGCGAATATGGCTCGATCCAGAATTACTCGCCGGACGACGACGACGACGACGCTCCCGCAATGGTAACGCCCTTACGCATCGACGCCGTAAATTAATATCTCGGTTTCGAATAATTATTTTTAATTTCGTACGCTTTGTTAAAATAGTTGAAAGAAGAACCCGGGGCATTACAGTCACCCCTCCTAACAAAAAGTTTCGACCCGAAACTTTGCAACGACAGTTCAAAATGAGGAAAGCACGAAAAAGAAAGAAAACTCAGGAGGCGAAAACTTACCGGGGAATCTAGTCGAAAAGGTGAGGATAGGACTCCCTCATAGCTGACTTTAGCTCCCAGGTCGCACCCGAACGTCCTGATTGTCCCAAAGGATCTTGACCTTAGGGAAGGTCTTCCTCCGCAACACTCGGTCCTGCCTTTCCAAAATGTGAACGGGCTGCTCTACAAATGATAAATTGGGCTGCAGCACTGGCACGGAATCCAACACATGGTGATCACTGCGGATGCACTTCCGCAACTGGATCACATGGAAAACGTTATGCACACCGGGGAAAGAGGCAGGTAACAATAACCTGTAAGCCGAAGCCCCGATGCGTTCGACAATCTCGAATGGGCCTACATACCTGGGGTCCATCTTATGGCTCTTCCCAAACCTTTTAACGCCAGCCATCGGGGACACCTTTAGAAAAACCATGTCCCCCACTGCGAATTCCAAATCACTCCTACGTCGATTGGCGTACTTTTCATAGCACTCCTGAGATACCCGCAACTTCTCACGGATCTGCGTCACATCAAAGCTCATCTCTTCCAAAACCTCAGGACCCAGAACTGGCTTCTCGCCCACTTCAGCCCAAAACATGGGAGTCCGACATCGCCTCCCATACAAAGGCTCAAAAGGAGCCATCTGCAAGCTCTCCAGGTAACTATTGTTGTACGCGAACTCCATGAGCCCAAGGCGTTCATCCCAAGCTCCTCCATGCTCTAGAATATCACACCGGATCATATCCTCCACAATCTGATTAACCCTCTCTGTCTGCCCATTCGTCTGTGGCTGATAAGCTGTAGAATACCTGAGATCGGTGCCCAATGCCCCTTGCAGACTCTGCCAAAAACGGGAAGTGTACCTGGAATCACGATCAGACACTATGCTCGCGGGCACTCCATGCAGTCTAATGACCTCCTGCACATACAGAGACGCAATATTCTCCATAGAATAACCAGTCTTATACGGCACGAAATGAGCACACTTGGTCAACCTGTCAACGATGACCCACACTGCATCATGCCCCCGTGGGGATCACGACAATCTAGTAATGAAGTCCATGGAGATGCTCTCCCACTTCCACAAGGGAATCTCCAACTGTGTCAACTTGCCCCCGGGCCTCCTGTGATCCGCCTTGACGCGCTGACAAGTGTAACACTACGCTGCGAACCTCGCAATATCGCCCTTCATGACTGGCCACCACAAGATCTGCTTCATATCGCGTTACATTTTCGTAGAGCCAGGATGATACGATAAGCTGGAGTCGTGAGCCTCCTCACAAATCTTCACTCAAATCTCCTCCACTGCGGGTATGCAAAGCCTACTATGGTACCTCAAGGTACCCTCAACATCGATCGAGAAATCCGGCAACTCACCTCTCTCAGCTCTGCTCCGGAGGTGCTGCAAATCCAGATCTTCCTTCTGGTGCAGCTTTGTCAAAGCAATCCAGGACGGCTCTTCAACCTCCAAACAAGATGGACCACCACTGGGCTTGACCGCGATGCTCATCAAAAGGAACTCCTCCACTAGGAACTGCACAGAGAGTCCGAAAACAGAAGCTAACTTCCTGCTCAGGGCATCCGCCACCACATTTGCCTTGCCAGGTTGATAGTGGATCTCCACATTATAATCAGCCACATACTCCATCCACCGACGTTGGCGCGGGTTCAGCTCTCGCTGAGAAAACACGTAAATCAGGCTCTTGTGATCTGAATAGATCTTGCACAACACCCCATATAAGAGGTGCCTCCACAGCTTCAGAGCATAAATCACCGCAGCGAACTCCAAATCATGCACCGGGTAGTTCCGCTCATGCACCTTTAGCTGCCTCGACCCATACGCAATGACCTTTCCCTCCTGCATGAGGACGCACCCTAGGCCTATCAGTGAAGCATCGACGTAGACCTGAAACTCCACTCCCTCAACCGGGAGAGCCAAAACTGGTGTGGAACTTAGCCTCCTCTTTAACTCCTGAAAGGCCTCCTCGCACTGCTCGCTCCAATCGAAAGCCGCTTCCTTCCGCGTCAACCTAGTCAGAGGTGCGGAAATGCCTGAGAAGCCCTCCACAAACCTTCGGTAATAGCCTGCTAACCCCAGGAAACTTCGGATCTCCTTCGGCGACGACGACCTCTTTCAGTCCAAAACAGCAGCGACCTTCGCCGGGTCCACAGAGATGCCACCTTTGCTCATCACGTGACCCAAGAAAGAGACCTGTGAAAGCCAGAATTCGCACTTGCTCGGCTTAGCATATAGCTTGTGTTCCCTCAAGGTGGACAACACCAATCGCAGATGCCGAGCATGCTCCTCCTCACTCAAAGAATAGATCAGCACATCGTCAATGAAACCACCACGAACTGGTCCAGAAAGTCCCGAAATACCCTGTTCATCAGATCCATGAAAGCAGAGGGCGCATTCGTCAGCCCAAAGGACATCACCAGGAACTCAAAATGTCCGAAACGCGACCGGAAGGCAGTTCGCGGAACATCAGAGTCGCGAATCCTCAACTGATGGTAACTGGATCTAAGGTCGATCTTCGAGAACACGCAGCTACCCTGCAACTGGTCGAACAAGTCATCAATCCGCGACAACGGATACCTATTTTTGATTGTGACCTTGTTCAACTCTCTGTAATCGATGCAAAGCCTCATCGACCCATCCTTCTTCTTTACGAACAGAACCGGCGCACCCCAAGTCGACAAACTCGGCCTAATAAAACCAAGCTGCAGAAGCTCATCCAACTGAGTGCGCAGCTCCTCCAACTCCCGCGGTTCCATACGATAGGGTGCCTTCGCAATAGGGCGGGTCCCGGGCTCCAAATCTATCACAAACTCAACCTCTCGCTCCGTAGGGAGACCAGGAAGGTTGTCGGGAAAAATGTCCGGGAACTCCCGCACCACAGGAATGTCCTCCACACAAGGCGCCGATGCACAAACCGCAAGCAAAATAGAAACAACGCAGACCCGGCCATCAAACTCCGCCAAGGCCTGGGCACAAACCACCGACATAACTGAGGAAGTCTGACGCGGGAAGCCAAACACGCTCCAGGGCTGGCCATCATCCATCAGGAAATCCAGACGCTTATCCCTGCACTGGATCACAGTGTCATAACGGGCTAGCCAATCCATTCCCAAGATCACGTCAAAATCCTCCAAGTCGATCACCTTTAGATCTGCATATCCCAAAAATCCATCCAACATGAGCGGACACTGCCTCACGCACAGATCTGACACCACAGAATCACCGGACGGGTACTTGACATGAAATGGATCATCAACTCGCTCCAAGGCCCAGCGATGCCGAACGACAAACCTCTTGGCCACAAAAGAATGAGTGGCACCAGAGTCAAACAGAACGTGCGCCCAACAGTCTCGAACCTTAAACTCGCCTAACAAAGCAGTATGGACACGCAACAACACAGGGATGAGGCATTAATATAGCGACTAGTTTAACATAACAAGATTAAACTATAACGAGAACGAGGACGAACCTGATATCACCTAGTTCGAGCACTGCGCTTCCTCCTTTGTCACTGCATTCAACTTTACTTTCCCTCGATCTAACTGCTGCTGCTGAGGCGGTGGTGGTGCCACGGCTGGGAGGGCAAGCTGCTGGCCGGTCGGCTGAAGTTGCGGGCACTTGGACTTCACATGTCCCTTCTGTCCACACTGATAGCAAACCTTACCCTTTGACCAGCAACGACTTTCGTCGTGCCCCCTCCGCTTGCATGAAGAGCAAAACAATTCATCCTTCGGAGCACCCTGCAGAGGCATTACCTGAAGCTGCCTCTGCGCCCCAGCCTCTTGAAACACTTCTCGTGTGGATGGCCCACACGACCGCAAAAACTGCAAACCACCTTGCCCTTCTTACCTGGAGCAAGGCTGCCTCCATCGTCGGCTTTCCTTTTCTCCCTTCTCGATTCCTTCCCTCGATTTCTGGCATTCTTGATCGCCTTAACCTTCAGAGCGGCCTCCACCGCATCCGCAAAGCTCACGGACCGGTAAGCACTGGCCAACTGTTGGATCTCACCGCGAAGACCTCCCAAAAATCTCTTCACCCGGTTTTCCTCAGAAGCAACCAAATCCGGGGCGAACCTGCTCAGCTTGGAGAACTCGACCTCAAACTCCCCTACTGTGAGCTGTCGCTGCTTCAGATGTAGGAAGCTATTCATCAGGCGGTCCTGCTCAACTGAGGGCAGGAAATTCTTCAACAGTCTCCCCTTGAACTGCTCCCACGAGCAACCTTCTACAAGAGCCTCCTTCTCCCAGATCCACCAGCTCCTTGCCAAACCCTTCAGCTGGAAGGCAGCAATCATCACCTTCTGGTCCGCCGTCGCGCCAGAGTACGAGAACATCTCCTCCATCGCCAGGAACCAATCATCGAGCACCATGAAGTCTGCCCTCCCGTCATAAGTCGGGGGTCCTAGCCTCTGGAAATGCGAGATAAAATTCATTTCTGGCGGCAACGCAGCAGGGGGAACAAGGGGTGCAGGACGGGCAATCTCCGGCTGACTAGCCTCGGGCTGCTGCCGCTGAGTGGCAGCCAACAATGTCTGCATCTGCTCCTGCATCGCGACCAACTGCCGCGCCAAGGTCTCGTTATTCAGACACAGCTCTTCAATCGCTGCCTCACTATTCACACCGGATTTCTCTCCCTTGGACTGGGGAACAGGATTTGCGGGCCGACGCCTAGAAGCCATATCTAGCAGAGACAACAACAAACAACAAGATAAGGCTAGACTCAAACCTCTAGGAAGGGAAGACATATAAATACTTGCTTTTGCTACTGCTTTTTCTCTGGGAAAAGTAAATACATAAAATCACGTTATACTCAGGATGGTGTACCATCCTCTACCTCTCGTGCATCTCTCCCGTATGCATATAAACTTAGTGTCTTATCTTTGAAATCATGGGTGTACATGTGTCAGTGTAGATCTCTGGCTTGGCACGTGTGCTTATGCAATGTTATGCTATGCATGCAGTGCTATGCAAACTAAGAAAAGGTCTTAATGCATGCTATGAGCGGCGTACACATGCGATCTTATGCATCCCATACTACATATTATCACATGCAACGAACAAGAAAATCTAATGGACACGCATGCGACCTACGTTATGCATCCCATACTACATAACAGTCGCATGTTGTCACCTATGAGGATCCATATACAGACACATATTATGCATCCCATACTACATAATATGCCCCGTATACTTCTTTCATGCTTATGAGTGTAATGTTCGTGCTTCAACCGAGATCTACCGATGACCCATCGGTGAGTGTATGCAATGATTAACGATTCTCACTAGACGGTTAATCGGGCCAACCAGACCATTCCCAGCAACCCGGCTAACCTCCCTCTGATACCAACTGTCACAACCCATATTTTCCCGAAATAAATTATATTATAAGAGTGAAGGGGAAAACACGCGTCATGATGCCACGTCCTGTAGGGGACAACTACAGACGTTCAGGCGAGCACTCAAATGAACATTTTCTTTTACGAGAAAAGGTATAAACAAATAAAAGGATTATCTTTTAAGATTCATTTCATTGGTTTAGGAAGCTGTGCCCCTCGGCCCTGCGGCTTACCAAGCTGTAATTTATAAGAGACATGCGTACACAACGGAAGGAAAATAGGTTCACTTTATCCCTAACGGCGCTGAAGACCAGAGACGTCTCCAAGGCGATCGCCGATCTAAATTTAGTACATAATAAAGAAGTATCATTTTATTTTGGTTTACGTTTTGCAAATTTGTGATACATAATAGTAAATGTGACAAACAGTTACAAGAACAACTTTTTATAATACTAAAAGAACTGCGCTAATATACAACAAAATAGGCTTTCCCCAAAGTGAATGAGTACAAAGTAATAAGTAGGAGAAAAAGAACTAGCAGCAGCGTAAGCAAGTAAGCTAAGCAAAAGCCATACGGACGTCAACAACTGACACGAACCCGCAGGAAAAAGTCAACAGTCCAAAAGAAAAGCTACAACAAAAGAAACTGAATCCTTACCTACTAGGGAGGAAAGCCCTCCACCGGGGAAACTGAATGACCCCTCTCTAAAACCTGCGATAGCTACGAACCTGAACCTGAGGCATCCATAAGAAAAGAATGCCTCAGCCCAAAGGGTGCAAGAAAATAGCATGGGTATAAGTAGAAAAAAGCAGACAAGGTAACAAGTAGCGTACTCGGTCTGAAAGGAGTATATAATACATATATATACATATATACACATATACTCATATATATAACTATATATATACGCTTATATAAGGATTTCAGTAATAGAAGTTTAAGAAGATCCCGCATATAACCGATCCGATGGACAATAGCTTAAATAAATTTTCTTGGCATAAAGTGCAAAATGGACCAGTGGTGGCGGACCCAAACAATGTCACTATCCACTCACAAAAAGGGGACATTTACCCCAACCATGCAAGGGCGCCGTGGTGGTGGTCTCATTGTCCTACCAACCACTACTAAAAGAACTGCGATGGGGGGCCCCATTGTTCCCTTTACCCATCCTCTCATTTCAAACAAATCCACCATCGCTTAGCCAAGTAATAATAAGGGATATGCAGAGTTATATGCAGAGTTAAACACACAACCACGACTCGGGTCAAGCATAAACAATCCCAAGGGGTAGCCCCCCCCAATACAAACCACATAAACAGCAATCCCCAATTGAACAAGGTGCAGCCCCCAAAGCAAAGGAAGCAAGAGAGGCAGCCCCCAAACAGAGCCCCAACAGCACACCTGCAGCCCACAGTTCGACAAGGAGCAGCCCCAAAAGCAAAGAAAGCACAAAGGCAGCCGCATACAGAGCCCCAATAGCACACCTGCTGCCCACAGTTCAATAAGGAGCAGCCCCAAAAGCAAAGAAAGCACAAAGGCAGCCCAATACAGAGCCCCCAACAACACACCTGCAGCCCACAATTCAACAAGGAGCAGCCCCAAAAGCAAAGAAAGCACAAAGGCAGCCCCATACAGAGCCCCAACTGCACCAACAACCCTTAATTCAACAAGGAAGGAGCAGCCCCAAAGAAAAGAAAGCACAAAGGCAGCCCCATACAGAGATATCAGCTCCCCCAAACCAAAGAAAACAGGAAAAAAAAATATAAAAGCTGCCCCTATGAGAGGAAAACCCAGGTCAGCCCTCAACAAAGAAATCAAGGCAGCACCAACAGCAGTAGAGCAAAGCAACAACAGCAATAAGCACAACTACAACAGCAGCAAGGCAGAGCTACAACAACAAAGCAAAGCCACAGCAGCCCTAAGTAATACCAAGCCAACGGGGGACAAGTATTTCCACCACAAAAAAATAATAAAATTCATACCCAAGCATCAGGAATAAGAAAGATTTCCAGCCATAAGTGATAACTAATCATCAGGAGAAAGAAAGAAAGGCGGGATAAGGAGAAAGAAGAAGTTTTCTTGCCTCAAACGAACCGGAGAACCACCGGATAGCGACAATCTCGCCGACGACCTAGCCCCGACGATGAGGACAAGTCCCGGCAATTCCGAGGCCCCCTCCGACGTTCTACACCACCGAAGCCCGGCGTCTCCGGCGCAAATCGCAAGCCCGCACCGGCACCCTCGCAGAAGGGCCTGGAGCCATCAGGAAAAGGGGAAGGAAATGAAGATGAAATGATCGAAATTTCCTCTAATGTTAATCCTCCCAGCATTTATATGTATATAATTACATATAAAAGAAAAAAGAAACTTGTTTTAACACCAATATAGAACTTGTATGTGTGCACACATACATGAGATGCATGAATGCAAATTTACATATCTATGTATGTGCCTACTTTTGTATAAGGTCCCCCCTACTATACTCTTTCTTCCTCTTTTTTTGTATTACATAAACCAACATACGTATAATTATACGTATATGCTTACCCGCATGAAAACTCTCCCGAGAGAAAACATAATCACATAAGCATGCCTCTTCATGTAATAACAAAAGGGAAACGAAAACTTCATATACGCACACTTATGTATATAGATATGTTGCAAATATGGATCGATCCAGAATTACTCGCCGGACGACGATGACGACGCTCCCACAATGGTAACGCCCTTACGCATCGACGCCCTAAATTAATATCTCAGTTTCGAATAATTATTTTTAATTTCGTACGCTTTGTTAAAATAGTTGAAAGAAGAACTCGGGGCGTTACATTCTTTATCTATGAATCTGATTTATCTCTATTGGATTTGTTATTATCAAAAGGGGGAGATTGTTGGAAAATGGTGTTCCGCATCCCTTTGATTTGCGAATAACAAATCCTACTTGTATTTGATCTTGCTTATCTTTGTGTTTAGCATGCAGGTTTGAACAGGTATGACACTAGGGCTCTGCTCCACTGGTATGGAACTATCCACATGCTGAAATGAACACTTTCTAACTCAAGGCATTAAGCTTAACGCTGGGCGTTAGCGTTCGACGAAATTGGTGTTCGACAAAATGTGATTGCATTCGACAACATGAGCTCGATGAAATGGCAAGGAAGAAACTCAACGCCAGGCGTTAGGACCTAACGCTGGGCGCTATCCGGTTGACGAATTTGGCAAGGAGAAAGTAGCCGTGATTGCAGGAGGAACTTTAGGAATGATTTGCCCAACGCCTGCGTTAGCCTTAACGTCGGCGTTAGTATTGCCTAAAATAAAATAATTCCTAAAGTGCAGAATATCCTTCCTCTTCTGAAGATCCGAGCCATCAATATGTTACTAAACATGGTCAACGCCCAGCGTTAGCACTTAACGCTAGCGTTAGCGCAAAGTCTATAAATTTGATGTTTTCAATGTTTCTTATTACTGAATTCAGAGAGCCCTATTCCAGCACTTGATAATCTCTGCAACGGCCATATTTCTAGAGGATCTTCTCCCACACAAGTTTCAAGCAAAGAATTTAAGGAGAGTCGGATCAACGCTTATGCAACGTGAAGATCGCACGCTTCGACTTTGACAATATTCAGCGGGCCTTCACCATCTCCAGAATTCTTTATAGGGAGTTTATATTATATTTTGTATTTTCTTTTATTACTCTTTGTGTTACCATTGTGTAGTGAATTCGCCTCGTGTTGGCGACTAGGTCTAGGGGTTAGATCTAGGGGGTGCTCGAGGCCTTTTCTTGGGATAGAAATGCTAGAGCGGCTTGAGGCCATATCTGGGGGAGGATAGGCTAAATCCACTGGCTCGTGGGGATATGAGTCGGGATAAAGAACAAAAAGGATTTTTATATTCATCGCCCATGATTTCTAGCGTCATAAGAAATCAAGTTTTGTAATCTCTTATTTCAAAGTTCAATAAAATCATGTCTCTCCTTTTATTACTTGATTTCTTCTTTAGTATGCCTTTTCTCTAAAATAATTACAAGTGTTCTTAAAATAAAGTTAAAGTTTTTAAAAACCCTTATTCACCCCCCCTCTAAGGGCGCCTCACGATCCAACAAGACACTCCAGCAAGCCATCCTCCCGCAAACATAAACATAAGGGAAGAGGCTTTGTAGCTGAAACATGGAGTGAAACAGAGTTAGAGTCATCATCTAGCTCCTCTGAAGATGAAGATGAATCAAATGACAAAGATCAATGCATGATGGCTATTTATGACTCAAGCAGTGAGTCAGAACATGCATCATCATCTAGCTCCAGTGATGATGAAGATAATGAAGATGAAAGAAGTTTCTGCATGATGGCAATCAATGCCTCAGGAAATAATTCAGATGAATCAGAATCTGAAAATGATGCTGATCAGGTAATCTCTACCTTTGACTTTAATTCAAATGATTTTAAAAATGATTTTAAAACTCTTTGTGTAGATTTAATTAAATCTGAGAAGGAAATAATTTCCCTCAGAAATAAGTTGGTTGAAATAAATCAACTGGCTGAAGATAATGCCAATCTTAAGAAATAACTGGCTGCCTCCAAGGAACAGATTGTTCTCACTAAGAACAAATTATCTGAGGCTAAGAAGTTTGAAGAATCCCTCAATGTGAGAAGCATCAAACTGATGGACATCACAAGTACAGTAAATGCTAGATTCAATGGCAAACTGGGCTTGGCTGCATCATCAAGTCAGCCATATCTTCTTCAGAATAATATTTTATCTACACCAGTAAAATTCATTTCTGCCGAGAGCAAAGAGGCAGTAGAAGTAGGTAAGAAAATTTCAAGCCAGGATGTTAAGAATAAAGGAATTCAACAAAATTCGTCGAACGGTGCTCGACGAAATCACAAGAATTCATCTATCGTAGATCGACGAAAGCTGAACTCAGAATTTCAGTATAACTATCCATCGAACGATGCTCGACGAAATCACTTCAATTCGTCGAACGGCGATCGACGAATTCATCAAAATTCGTCGAACGAAAAATATACTAAATTTCAAAAGAA
The DNA here is from genome assembly GCA_033032865.1 of Dactylorhiza incarnata. Lineage (NCBI taxonomy): Eukaryota > Viridiplantae > Streptophyta > Magnoliopsida > Asparagales > Orchidaceae > Dactylorhiza > Dactylorhiza incarnata. The sequence continues at coordinate 1,658,524 of JAWHQI010000165.1, forward strand.
TTCTCATTCCAAACATACTAAAAATCATTTCACTTAGTGGATTATTCCTCCAAGGAAATATCATCCACAAGGCAATAAGGATCAGCCTGGGATTTCTTACATTTCAGATTTTTATGGTAAGACAAAAGGACCCAAGGTAGTCTGGGTCAAGAACAACTAGGATGTTTTCTGTTTTGCATGTACAAAGCTATCCAAGCATAAACGAACAATGGTATTTGGATAGTGGGTGCTCTAAGCATATGACAGGAAACAAGGCCAACCTAAGCAACTACAAGGCAAAGCTTGGACCCAAAGTGATTTTTGGAGACTCCAACTGTGGACAAACCAAAGATTATGGAAAAGTCAGAGTTGGAGCAGTTACCCTCAAAGAGGTAGCTTATGTCAAGGGTCTTAAGCACAACCTCATAAGCATAAGCCAGTTATGTGATGAAGGTTATCAGGTAACTTTTAATCATTCCTTATGTCTTATTACCAATAATAAAAACATTAATGTGTTATCTGGTATTAGACATGGAAATATTTATTTAGTCAATTTTGACTCTGCCAATTTAGATATTTGTTTATTTAATTCAATAAGTAAAACAAATGAATTATGGCATAAAAGGCTAGAACACATTAACCTTTGAACTATTTCTAAGCTCTCTAAGGATAGTCTAGTAAGAGGACTACCTTCTGGTTCATACAAGAAGGAAGGACTCTACAGGGCTTGTCAACTAGGAAAGCCGACCAAGAGTAGTTTTAAATCTTTATCAAAAAGTGATTCACCTAGGATTCTGTACTTACTGCATTTGGATCTCTTTGGCCCACTGCAATACAGAGTCTATGAGGGAAGCATTACTCTTTAGTTATTGTAGATGACTTCTCAAGATTCACTTGGGTGTTCTTTCTTAGGAACAAGCCTGACACCTTCAGTGTTCTGACAGACTTTCTCAGGTCCATCAAGATTGAGTACTCTACTCTAGTTGCATTGATCAGAAGTGATCATGGCACTGAGTTTGAATCTCTTCTGATGAGAGAATTCTGTGGAAAAGAAGGGATCGGGCAATGTTTCTCTGCTCCTAGAAATCCTCAACAAAATGGGATAGCTGAAAGGAAAAATAGAACATTAATTGAATCAGTAACTACATTGCTTGCTGATGCTCACCTGCCACTCTCTTTTTGGGCAGAGGCAGTGAACACAACAAATTATGTGTTGTACAGGAGTCTGATACATAAACTTAAGGGTAAAACACCCTATGAATTACTTAAGAATAAAAAGCCTAAGGTTAACTATTTTAAGATTTTTGGCTGTAAGTGCTATATGCATAACAATGATAAGAAATATTTAAGAAAATTTGAAGCAAAAGCTGCTGAAGGTATATTCCTTGGATATTCTCTTTCTAGTAAAGCATACAGAGTTTACAACAAATCAACTCTTAAGATAGAAGAGTCCATGCATGTATCTTTTGATGAAACTAATATGTTAATTGAGGAGAGGAACACCACCTCTACCAAAGATACTTTGCAGGTACCAGCTCTATGTGAAGAGCTCAATGGATTAGATCTACAGAATAAAGATTTTCTACTTCCATCAACTCAAATTATTGAAGACAGTGAAGAAGAAGATCATCCAGAAGATCTTGCTGATAATTCCGATCAAGAGACGGCTGAACAAATCCCTCAAGAGGAAGCTATTGCTGAACCCACTCCAACTGTTGATCACATCACAGTTAGAGATCATCCAACATCTCAAGTTATTGGAGATATCTCAGCAGGTGTTCAAGCAAGGCATCAACTACACCAAAATCAGATGCATACTTGCTTCCTATCACAGATTGAACCTCAATCCATAAAAGATGCAGAACAAGATCCAAACTGGATTCTTGCAATGCAAGAGGAACTCAATCAATTTGAAAGGAACAAGGTTTGGGATTTAGTTCCAAGACCAAAGAGCCATCCAATTATTGGCACCAAATGGGTCTTCAGGAACAAGCTAGATGATCAAGGCATAATAATCAGAAATAAAGCAAGATTGGTAGTCCAAGGATATTCTCAGGAAGAAGGAATTGATTATGATCAAACCTTTGCTCCTATTGCTAGACTTGAAGCTATAAGGATTTTTCTTGCCTTTGCTGCATTCAGGAAGTTTAAAGTATATCAGATGGATGTGAAGAGTGCTTTTCTGAATGGAGATATCAAAGAAGAAGTCTATGTGGAACAACCACCAGGTTTTATCTCTCCAACTCACTCTTCTTATGTCATTAAGCTTAATAATGCTCTCTATGGTCTCAAGCAAGCTCCCAGAGCATGGTATAAGACCCTAGCTAATGTTTTTTTAGAGAACAAATTCTGTAGAGGCAATGTTGATAAAACCTTATTTTTTAAGATACATAAAAATCAAACATTACTAGTTCAAATCTATGTAGATGATATTATTTTTGGCTCTACTGACTCAAATCTATGCAAAAGGTTTTCTGACCTAATGCAATCTAAATTTGAAATGAGTAGTATGGGTGAGATATCTTACTTCCTTGGTCTTCAAGTGAAGCAAACTCCCAATGGCATATTCATATCACAATCCAAGTATGCTAAGGAATTAGTGAAAATATTTGGTATGTCTGATGCTTCAACTATAAAAACACCCATGCCCTCTAATGCTGTTTTAGACACTGATGAATCAGGGAAACCTGTTGATCATAAAGTATATAGAGCAATTGTTGGCTCTCTACTTTACTTAATAGCTAGTTGACCTGAAATAATGTTTGCTACATGTATTTGTGCTAGGTTCCAAGTTAACCCCAAAGAATCTCACCTTATTTTACTAAAAAGAATTTTGAGATATATAAAGGGTTGTCCAAATCTAGGACTCTAGTATCCAACTGCATCAGAATTTGAATTAACTGGATTCTCAGATTCTGATTATGCTGGATGCAGAGTAGACAGGAAAAGCACATCAGGAACTTGCCAGTTTCTTGGTGATAATCTAGTGTCTTGATTTTGTAAGAAACAGACATCTTTGTCTACATCAACAGCTGAAGCAGAATATATTGCTGCAGGCAGTTGCTGCTCACAGATACTGTGGATACAAAATCAACTTCTAGACTATGGTATCAACTTAAATAAGTCAATTATATTTTTGTGACAACACTAGTGCAATATCTATAGCACAAAATCCAGTACTCCATAGTAGGACTAAACACACAGAAATTATGCACCACTTTATCAGAGATAATGTGGATAAAAATAAAATTTTCCTTCAATTTATTCCTACTGACTTACAAAGAGCTGATATTTTCACCAAACCATTGGATGAAAAGAAGCATATCTTCTTTATAAATCAGCTAGGAATGATAGATGGAGAATCAATCAATTAACAATTATATCTTTTATTTATCCCCTCATTTCGTCGAACGGAGAACGACGAAATGTTATCATTCGTCGAACGGAGATCGACGAAACCTTTATTTAGCTTCAGAGATCGACGAAGACAATTCGTTCGTCGAACGGAGATCGACAAAAATTAATTTTTCGTCAAACGCAGTCTGACGAAGGCTAAGACTCGTCGACTTCTGATTTTATTAGGTTTAGCCGAACTCAGCTCCACAAAATTTTTGCGCCTTCTCCGATCTCTTTCCTTATAATCAAACTTTGTATTCATTTCATCTTTGCGCGTACAAAAATTGCTTCTCCCTCCAGTTCCCTTTGAACTTGATCGTTTTCTTCTGCAGGTACAATGGCAATTTCTCAAGCAATCATCTCGTCGATGAAATTTGATGCAGGCTTTGATATTGACATTGAGTCATTTGCTCGGTCTGACCAAGTCTTTCAGGACATTATTTGACTTTTCGAAGAGCAACAACTAAGAAAGTTTATGACAACAAGAATCAAACTCCCAGTGGCAGAGACAAAAGAATGGGTGCATACCATTCAGGTAGAGAATGCGACTTCAATTTCAGGAACACTACCAGGAAACCAGGTTACTCTTACTCCAGATGTTTTGACAGAAATTTTTGATTTAGTGAATGGTGATGATGAACTAGATATAACTTCTGATGAGTTTAATAATGCTTTGGAGATAATGGGTCACTCCAATGGAAACCCTAACCATCATTTAAAGAAAAACTTATCCATTGAACATAAGTTTTTGGCTGATATAGTTGGAAAAGTTTTGCTAGGCAAAACTTCTGCACATGATTATATAACCAGGCACCAATTTCTATTGATGGTGTACTTGGTAGAAAAGAAGAAAATCAAATGGGGATTGATTCTCTTTGAATCAATTGGGAAAAAGATAAGCAAGATGAATGTCTGTTATGGAAGGATTTTAGGGATTTTTCTTCAAGAAAAGTGCCCAGACCTGTTGGTCTCTCCAAAAGTTTTCATAAATGCTAGCAAGAGGCTGACCTCAGCCCTCTTTGGCAAGTGGGAAAGGGTTATTCCCAAGAGGACTCTAAGAGAAGATGCCCCCAGACAAGCTTCTGAAGGCACCAGGACTGACCCAGTCACTCCCCTAACCCTACCAGAAGCTCCTCCTCATGATTCTTAACCTCCAACTCCAACACCTCTCCCCTCTCAAACTCTCCAACATACTTCTCCTGAAGAAATTCCTCCCTCTAACTCTCCCATAGACCCTCCATCTTCATTACCTTCTTCTCTTCCTCCTCAGACAAACTTGTCTTCAGACATTCCCTCATCATCCTACATTCCAGATGTTGATTCCCTTTCCCCTCAAGATTCTCTTCCTCCACATTCTCCACCTCATTCTCCTATCCATCCTCAATCCCCTATCCCTCGAGATAACACTCCACCCCTATCTGATGTTACAAACATCTTTGTACCATCCTCTATTCCATCTTCTTCTATACCATCATCCTCTCAGCATCCACAAGACTTTGTGTATGTTGATTTCTCATCTATAGCTGATCAGATATTCCATCATATATCTCCCAAGCTAACTGCTCTCCTTGATGAGAAGCTAGCTCCTATTTTGCAAGCCATCTCTGATCTTTCTTCCAAACTTGCATCATTCCCTTCCTATACACCTGTCCCTTCTTCTAGGGGCCTAGCTCCAGGTCTCCCTGAAACTAGGCAGGGGGAGATGCTTTATGAAGAAGCTCTTGTTGATGCAGTGAATGATGATTCAGTGATGATTGATATTGATGCTGATATGGCTTTGATAGAAGCAACTCCAGTTACAGTTTTTGATGAAGAAGTTCCAGCTCAAGCAGATTCAGTTCCAGTTGCAGATGAAATAAATAATATTTCTATTCATCCCTCTATAGATATTATTTATTTGTTATCAAAGTTCAATTTCTTGTTCAATAGTCTGCCAAAGTCTCATGATTTTTCAGAAGTTGTAGTTCCTTATACAGCCCCAGTTGATTCAGTTGTGTTAAAGAAAGTTCTCAAAAGTCTTTCAGCTCCAGTTCAAGTTCAAGCTCCAGTTCTAGTTGTAATCTCAGAAGAAGTTGGAGTGATGAATTCTCCTCCAACCTTTGTCTTTGATGATTCCCCTTTGCCTGATGATTTTGATGATGTTGAAGATGATCAGCAAGATGCTAATAAAGCCCTTAAAGTTATTGATGATCTGTATGATAATCCAGCTCAATTTTCCAATTCTGATGAAGATGATGATGATTCAGATGACCCATCTTCAAGGAAAAGAAAGTCCAGAAGTAAGCCAAAGGCTATTACCAAACCCCCATCTTCAACAAATGATACTCCTTACTATATCTTGCATAATATAACCATTACCAAAGATTCACCAGCATGGATGAGGTTCTCCAGGAATGAGAGCAATAGAAGGAAGAAGATGAGGAAGACAGGATATTACTCTGACAAGCCTGTCAAGTATAATCATCCTCCTCCTCCTCCTCCTCCAGCAGTAGGATCAGCTGGAATGTCTTCTTCCTCCAAGAAAGCTTTTCCCCAGCAATCCAGAAGTTCAGGACAAGCTGACAGAAGCTCAAGTGGCTCTTCCAGCTCTAGGTCATCCAGAACTCCTCCTTCAGGGTCATCCAGACCTCCTTCTTCAGATTACAAGTATCAGGTGTCTGATGGCTCTTTGCACAGGCAGAAAAATCCTTAAGTTCAACCTTCTCATCAAGCCAGTGAAATAGATGAAAGGCCTCCTTCTCCAGTCAATCCAGATGCAGAAAGGATTGCTCAGATGGCCTGGTTTAAGGAATCTATTGTCACAGCTCAGATAAACAAATCCAAAGCAGAAGGCAAGGATTTCTCTCAGTTTTCTACAATGTCAGAATTCAGAAAGCAAGAGTTTGAAAGGTACAATTCAAAGAAAATCTTCAATGCTGAAGAATATTTAAGATTGCACCCAACAGCAGTGGTTCCTCATGCATCATCTCAAACCATGCTGGGAGCTAATGATCTTTATATAAGTAAAAAGGAATTAGAGAATCCTAACAAGCAAATCATATTCAAGCCTCCTTCAGAGAAAGACAAAAGCTCTTGATTATATTGGTTTTGCTCATATTCTGTTTTCAGTGTAAATATTCCTAAACTCAGAGTTCTATATATTTTATCTGCTGAAGTGAAATTTAATTTCTGTCAGATATATATGCTCTGTGTTTATTGTTTGTTTATTTTATTTCAAATAGTATCCTAACCCAAATAGGGGGAGATTGTTGGAATAACCCTATTACTGATTTGGGCTAGGATCACTATCTGTTGACTAAGACTAAGTTGACCCCATTGTATAGTCCAAGGGTCAAGGTTTTAGACTGGTTAAGCTATCTAGAACTTAGGAAAAACTCTAAGTTTCTGCGTTCGACGAACTGCATTCTGCGTTCGACGAAATCCTTTCTGGGTTCGACGAAAGTCAAGGTTCAGTTCGACGAACTTCATTCTCAGCTCGACGAACTAAGTTCTCCAGCCATTTCTTCAGATTATCTCTCAGTTCGACGAACTCCATATTCAGTTCGACGAACTCAGCTCCGTGTTCGACGAATGCTTTCAGTTCGACGAACTCAATTCTCAGCTCGATGAATTTTCTCCTCAGCTTGTCTATTTATTCAGAATCAGTTATTTATTCTTCTCTGAACTTAGATCGACTATCAGCAACAGATCTATTCTATTATTTGGAATTTTTAGATAAGACAAGTTTTAATCCTTCCCTTTATTATTCCTTTCTATTCTCTTCTCTCGAGAAAGTAGCCGTTTGACATTTTGGAAAAGGATATCTTTTATGGAAAAAGGAAAAAAGGATTAAAGATTTGCTGAATCAGATTGCAGTTCCAGGAAGTATTAATTCTGATTACTCTATTCCTTATTCAAAGGATTTGATTTTCAAATTAGTGATATACTCTCAGGATACAAGTAAGAAAGTAAAAAAAATATACCAGTGATAGCACTCAGTCGAGAGAGAAATACAGAAAGTCAAAAAGAAAGATCATCTTCCTCCTCAAGCAGCACTTTCATTCTCTGAGAACATCAAAGATCCTCTCTCAGTTTTTCAGCTGCTAGGTTCTAAATCTTCAAGAGCAACAATAATCTGAGAAACTTTGTCTCTCAAATTCATGTGCTATGAAGGAAGATATTTTTCATCAAGAGAAAGCTCCATCCATTATCTGTCAAGAATCTCTATCAGACAGGGGGAGCTTTACAATACAACATCCACTAGTCTTCTCTCAGCTTGTTGACAGAGAAGAACTTTATAACCCTTTTCATTTTATTCTTTATCCCATCTTGTACATGGTTCTAACTCCCTTCAAAAGTTAGACCTTTGGTGGCAGGGCACCTGATCAAAAACCTGTGATTGGCTTGAGCACCTGATCAAAAGCTAAGTGGTGTTTTGGGAACCTGATCAAAACTCCATTGGTGATAGTGCTCCTGATCAAAAACCTAGTGGATTCCTACTAAGGGTGGTAGAAGAGTGGATGTACCCAGGTTGATTGGGGAACCACTATAGATCCTTATGTCTTCTGTGTTTGTGTTTATTTACTATACTGTGTTGTGATGTGATTTGTGTTTTGTTTTTATAACTCACTCTGTTATACAAATATATATCACTATTTTAATTCCGCTATAAAAATAAGTTAAAAACTTTTAATACTCTATTCACCCCCCTCTAGAGTAAATATAAGATCTAACCTTACTTTCACATCTTGCCAAGAACAACCCGGCAGACCTCCCGGTCTCTTATAAGAATAGAGACATATGAGCAACTGACCGATCAAGTGCAGACCGCCAGAATCGAGCTCATACAACCCTCCCGGTTTCTTATAAGATCATAACCACAGCCGACCGCCAGAGCGATCTTATGCAGACCGAAGTACCAGACTGCCGAAGCGAACTCCAGTACCAGACCGCCCGGTCTCAACCAAAACAGGAGCACTTGGGCACAATTGGCAAAACCACAATAGTTCGCCAACACACCAGAGATGCGCAGACCGCGCTGACTCTGCGGTCTCCAAAAGCAGACCGCTTGGACTCCCACTTACACTTCAAAAATTAAACATTGCCGCTGTTCAGAAGACTCGTCGCCGCCTCTCCTTTGTCGAATCTAGGAATTCGTAGAGACGTAGAGGGCATTCCTTCTTCGACCTAGTTCTTGTTTGACAAGAACTTAGGGTTCTTCGAAATCTCATGTGGACTTCAATAGAGGTGTGGATCAATTTCTAGACTTACTCCTTCAGACGTGCTTGCTGATCTTGACAGAGCTGAAGGAAGCATAAAGGAAGGACTCGGAATAGGATTCCGATTCCTAGAAGAATTTTCTTGGAGCATCCGATTGAGTGTTGACTCAATTCTGCAAAGGTAATTTTATTATTGCTGCAATTTCTTGACTCATGGTTTTAGCAAGATCCATTCTTGGAACTTTTGGGTTGTTCTTGAATATTCCGTTGTGCACATATGATGTGTCTACCCCTTTGGAAAACCCAACAGACTCGCTGTTGTTTCTTTCTGCATGAACATTATTATTTTTTATCGTGTTTAACCCCGCTATACAACCTTGTATTCGTCGAGTGGGCCCCCAGGCCCCAGAATCCAAAGGATGAATAAGCATCAGAGGGGCATTCTCCCAGGATAGCGGAGAGGGGAGAGCGCAATCCTCATTCATCAAGCACTCGCCCGCCTAGGAGTTCGGATGCACGGACTGTCAGGAGAATGAGGGGTGGAATCCCACTCGTCTGGGAGGCCAGGGATCTGGCGAGTGGCGCCTTCATGGACCACTCGCCTAGTAAGATCTAGAGAACCCAGTGCGCGGGAAGACTGGCGAGTGGTGCCTTCATGGATCACTCACCAAGTGGGGTCAAGAGGTGAATTTACCTAGATACCCTTTGAGGGCTTCCAATAGCCCTTCAGAACAGCGGAGTTTGGCTGTTAGCAGACCAGTTTGGGGTGTGTTTAGTAAAATTAAAAGGTAGAATGAAGTTATTTGCAGACTAGACTAGAAAAACAATAAATAGACCCTTAAGGGAACCTTGGAGGAGGAGAGATCTTGGGGCTTTATCCTCCTCTGGTTAATTTTGGTTGACTCTTAGTGCCCTACAAGGTTCCCAGTTTAGCATTTGTTTGGGAGGGGAAGCTCTCTAAAATCTTCCGGGTGTGTGGCGGGACCTCCTCGCTACAACTTTGGGTCTATTCATTTTTCTTCATCAATAGTCAAGTGTTCCAGTAAGGGAGAAGTAGGTGTAGGCTACAACCCCCTATGGGTCCAAACTATTTTAGAGACCGGTTGACGGTTTCAACATTAATGGTGCGGTGAGCGTGGACCGTAGCCTATACAAGAAAATCTCAAGTTGAGCCTCATGGATGGAGGTGATGAGGAAAGATCTGACCTATGCCACTCGCCACCACTCGCGAGTGGGGTGACGATGGGGATGTCTGAGGACTTCAATCAAGAGGTCCTATAGACATTGTGTTGAAATCGAATTCTCAGTCTCTTGTGCAGCTCGGGCCCTCAACAGGTTGAGGCACAACTAGCCCTTACTGATCCCTCGGAAGGAGCAGACTAGAGACTCGGAACAAGACCTAGACCTTGGTCGCAGCAAGGAGGTCCCACCACACACCCGGAAGATCGTTGAGTGCTTCCCCTCCCAAGCCAAAGCTGAGACTGGGCACCTTGGAGAGCTAGAGAGCTAAGCCAAGGAAACCTAGGGAGAAGGAAGCTCAGAAACTAAGATCGGAAATCCTCCCCAAAGGTGCCCCTCAAGGTCTATTTATAGTTTTTTGGTCATGGTCTGCCAATAGCGGAATCCCTCTTTACATTCTTACTATCCGCAGTCCAAAATAGTCTGCTAACAGCCAAGCTCCGTTGTTTGGAGGAGCAAACGGCAGACCACCAGGGGCCTTTTGGTAATTCTACCTCCTTAACCCTGGGACTAGTGGCCGGGGAGAATGCCACTCCCAGCAGTGCTCTCGAATCTCCTCGCGACTACCTCTCGCGAACCCCCTCTAGACGAGCAACCCACAAAAGCGCTGCTCGGCCACCCACCGGCGACAATCATCAAATCCAGGTCTCGCATTCTACTTTGTGAGACCCCTTCCTTGCTCACCTGTTCCGATTCTCGCGACCACCAAGCGACGAGTGGGCCGTTTCAAGCCCAATTTGTGCACCCTTCGGGCCTTAGTCCCTCGATAAAACACAGGGGTGTACACAATCCCCGCTCTTTGCGAGGATATTCTAGGATCTCAAAGAACCATCCAACCCCAGGTGTTCGTCGATGACTGCTGATCTATCGGGAATCTTTTTGCGGGTCCCACCTCATGGCTATAAATACTACTCAGGGCCTGTGTGAAGTGCGCCATTCCTCTTTCTTCAGTGTTCCTCCTTTTTTCTACCGTAGTTGCTGGAAGAAATGCCTCTTTCGGAAGAAATGCCTCTTTCGGAAGAACTCCATTCTCGCCTGAGGACAACTAAAGCGAGCAAGCTCTCTTCCATGGCCAACACCGCCTCCTGGATGACCTGCCAGATTACTCCTCCTGCCCCCCAGATGAAGAAGGCGAAGCCAGTCCGCCTGCCTCCCGGGGCAGATAAGACCATGCTGCTGGACTCCTCTCCTAATGACAGGCCCGCCGGGAAGGTAAAACCTATCCCTTTCACCACCCATTCCTTTGGTTTTTCTAAACCTCGCCTGGCCTCAGGTCCCGCCCTTTGCCGACGAGGACACAGGCGAATGTTGGAACATGGTTTTCCGTATCCCTTTGATTTGAGAATAACAAATCCTACTTATATTTGATCTTGTCTGCCATTGTGTTTTTAGCATGCAGGTTTGAACAATTATGACACTAAGATGCTGCTATTGGTCTGGATTTGCTCTAAAGCTGAAAAGAATGGAAATGAGCTAACTCCCGACGTTAACTCTTAACGCCCGACGTTAACTCTTAATGCCCGGCATTACTTTTGTTCCCACCAAGATGCAAAAAGAGTGGAGGGAAGCTGCCGTGATTGCATGAGCATTTTGGAATGATTTGACTCAACGCCTGGCGTTAGAGTCAACGTCGACGTTAAGGTTGCTTAAAATGAATGTTTGCAAAGATGCAGAATCTCCTACCCATTTTGAAGATCCGAGCCATCAAAACATTTCTATAATAAGTCAACGCCCGGCGTTAGCTTCCAGTCCTATAAAAAGGTGGATTTCGTCTTCTCCAACTACTGATTGACAAGAGCACTATTCCAGTACTTCAGAAACTTTGAGAGGGCTGTATTTTCCATACTAACACATCTCCCACTTAATTTCAATAGGAGGAATCAAGGAGGCTTGGATCAACACGCTAACACAACGCGAAGAACGCACGCTTGGACTTTAACGATCTTCAGCGATTCTTCGGCGTCTCCTTTAGATTACCTCATAGGGAGTTTTCATATTTGTCTTTTGTATTTTACATTTATCTTTGTAATCGGTTCGTTAATTCACCTCGTGTTGGTGACTAGGTCTAGGTAGGACTTAGGGAGTAATTCGCCTCGTGTTGGCGATTAGGTCTAGGGTTTAGATATAGGGGGGGCTCGAGGCCTTTTCTGGGGATAGAAAGGCTAGAGCGGCTTGAGGCCATATCCGGGGGAGGATAGGCTAAAACCACCAGTTCGTGGGGATACGAGTCGGGATAGAAAACAAAAAGGGGTTTTATTATTCGCCTTCGATTTCTAGCGTTATAGAAATCTAGTTTTGTAATCAATTTTATTAATTGTAATCATGTCTCTCTTTGTGTAATAAAATTGAGTTTTGTTCTTCATTTATCTAAATTGTTTGTTATCATCTCTTTCATTATAAAACAATATAGATCTTTATTCAAAATCATCATTTTGATCTCTTATTATTTCAAGTATTACACAATTTAAGTAAAAGTTTTAAAACGCTTATTCACCCCCCCCCCCCCCCCTCTAAGGGCGCCTACAGATCCAACAAGTGGTATCAAAGCGAGGTTATTCCAAATCGGCTTAACAACCGGGAATAATGGCGTCTCTTGATCTTGATCTCGCTTCTACGAGTGGGGAAAATTTTAATATAAATGAAAAAGTATTATCACCACCTTTATTTATGGGCAAAAATTATAAAGGGTGGAAAATATTAATGAAAATCTTTCTTAAAGCTTTAGATGAAAAAGTTTGGAATATCACTATTGAAATGCCACCTAGCATATTAAATAGAAAGGAAATCGTTTTAAATGCTAAATCCATAAATTGTCTATTTTGTGCGTTAGATGAAAATATTTTCAAACTTATTTATACTTTGCCTACCGCATTTGAGATTTGGAATTTTCTTGAAAATACTTATGATTCTCCTTCTGTTGGTATGGAACGAACGCAAGACATGGAGAACATACAAGCTTGCATGGATGTTCAAGAAAGCTCCTCTCATGATGGATCAATGGAGTGCACATCAAGAGGAAGAGAAGAAGAAGACTTAACTTTGGAAGAGGAATGCCAAAACGATGTTAAGGGAACTATATGTTCAAATCTTGCCTCTTCCGATAGCAATGTAAGGAAATCAAATTCTATCTTTTCTACTTCTATTTCTACGTTACAATTGCTACAAAGTACTAAACATAAGATTAAGAAATTAAAAAAGGCTAATGCAAAACTACGTTTAGAAAATAAAACTTTGAATGCAAATGTGAATGTAGAATCCAAAAATAATGTGTTTGAATCTCCATCATGCTCTTCATTTGAAAACTCCAAACCTTCTATTGATTATAATAAATTAAAAGAAAAATACAAAGAACTTGAAAAGGAGTTTATTTTTGTAAGAGAACAAAATGAAAGATTATGTTTAGAAAATTCATCTTTGACAAATGAGTGTGCTAAGTGTAAAGACTATAAAATTGAATTTAATGAGATAGATGAAACATTTGAAGAATATAGAAATAACTATCAGAATCATATTGATTCAATTGTTTCCACTCTTAAGAATAGCACAATTGCCTATAATAAAGCTAGACATAATTTCAAAGTTAAAAACTATGAATTAGAAAATAAAATTAACTTGCTTAAGGAAATTATAAAGAAAAAATTTCAACACATAAATTCTCAATATAAAGCAAAATCCAAAAGCAAGTTGAATATGAATATGAATATCTTGAATAAACCAAATAATGGGAGTAAAGAACATAAAGCTTTCGTAAATCAAAATCCAATTCACTATCATTTACAAAATCGGTTTTCTCCAAACATAAATTCAAACGTTAACAAATTTCCTATATATACCACTTTTAAAAATCATTATGGAAATTTGAAATATAAGAATATGAAACCAAAGTATGAATGGAGACCCAAAATTAAAAATGAAACATTAACTCCACTTGAAATGGTTCATTCATACTCGTCTCCCCAAAAATCATCTCGCTATATTTGGGTACCCAAAGGAACCATTCCACATGGTCCTCTTTGGATACCTAAATCTCATATTCATTAGCTATCATACAAATGCATGAAGTAGAAATAATTAAAATATGAAATATCATCAATTCTACTTCATGATATGCTTAAACTTTTTGTTTGTTTTTCTTTTCTTTAAAACCATCATGCTATGGTCACTTTGTATAACATTTGATGTGACTTTCACACATTAAGCCACAAATTCATTAATGAATCAAAGTGAATGAAATGGAACAAAAGTCATATCATCTCTCAAGTGACTTATCTATCCTTTTTATTTTTAACCTTCTAAATTTATTAAGTCTTATATCATCATTATAAATTAAATGCTAAAGTTTTTTTACTAATAAAATAATTGTAAAAATTTTTGAAAAGGACAATTATGGGTCTTAGGCTAAATATATAAAATGCACAAGTAGTAGATTATTTATTTAATATCCTTGTGTCATTTGATAGCCTCTAATATGTTTAATCATAATCATAAAAAATCGAAATTGAAAAATAGCAAAAATCATATGTTTTATTCAAAACAAAATCAAATTTACAAAAATATGCGAGATTTTTACCCAAACTTCAAACGATCATAACTTTAGATCCGCTTGTCAAACTTCTGCATATAATAGCTTTTCAGAACGAGGTCGAGAAGATCTATGCAATGGCCAATGAGATGCGCTCGTTTGACTCCATTTCGACCCTCAAAATTGCCAAAACTCATCTCCGTTTAGAAGTTATCTCAGTTTTTCTCTTTCGGAAATTTTTTGTGTCAACGGAGTGTACATCATAGTCTCCTAAGTACCATTCCAATGACCTTAGAATCAACCTTATACTTATTGAAAATAACTCACAATATTATATCACATCCTTCTAGGTCTATGAACAGCTATGTTGAAGCTCCATATCGAATATATGCAAATCTAATCTTCACATAACATTGCACCTTGTTATCATAACATTTAATCTAGCATCATCACTTAATATAAGTAGAAATCAATGGCTATGCTAGTTATAACATGGGATATTATGTTAAAGAAAACTAGAATAATGAAACTTGAAAGTCAAGAAAATTATATATATATATATATATGTTTTGTTTAAAATTCAAAAATTCAAAGAGAAATTTACAAAACCATTCTAAATGACCAAAAATATTTTCTCATTGTCTTTCATTATTCACCTTACAATCGTTATCTTTAAAACATTGAAAAAGGATGAGTATGAATTGTTTTAATTTAAATACTTCACCTACATAAATCTAAATGTGAAAAAAATTAGTGCTCATGCAAAATCAAATGATTATATTGCTTTCAACATATAGTTTGTGATCATGATTGGTATATGATTCTCTTATGTTTTGCATGTATTTCATTTATATGTCCAAAATTGAAATACTATTGTTGATTACATGCAACATAACTCTATCATTCTTATGGCATAACATTACATTCAAACCTCATCATTCTAGCATTATCAACTAAATAAATATTATCATTCATGCTAGTTATCTAATAATGTCATAATGAATCCATCTTAAAGTAGAACAATTGAAAATTAAAATGCATAATGACTATGTTGCTTTACAATGTAGTTAGAAATGAATCTCTCATACAAAGCCATAGTTTACATTTTGTTTTCATAGGACAAAATGCTTAGGATGTCCATGATCATTCACCCACATTATGTGTCTCACAATAGCGAGGGCGTGGGATTGTATGCATTAGAAGACATAAACTCTAAGTCATGTCTTGTCCTTAACTGGTGAGGGTTCCAGTGGGGCCTTGCGAGGCACTGGGGGGAAAGAGTGCTAGGTTAAGTGCTTTCTAGTATGTGCATATGGGATTAACACCCCAACCTACGACATGTGTGCAGCTCCTCATGCCCATCCGTCACTTAGTACGGGGCTAGTGTGTAGGCATATAGTTAGGGTATTATAATCTAGGACATTCCTATATCGTATATTTTGCATACACTCTTTATGCTTATATTATTCATGCATTCTTGTTCGAACATGCTTATCTTGTGTTTTGCATATCTTATCATTTTGAACCTTAATGATCTTGTAAAACACAAATATTTGAAAACTAAATAAAAATATAAGAACCATTTTTGAATAAATAATGCATGCTTAAATAGCCTTCTAATTATTTCCAAATTCTCTGAAATTTCTACACTAAGAAGGTCTATGTACATACTATCTATGCCAAGGAAAATTATTTCAAAAATCTTTAAAAATAGGGTACTGTCTCGGCGTTAACTAGTTAACGCCAGGCGTTATCTCTTTTGGCCAAATTGAAATTCTGATTTCTTCTATAATACTTCTGGTATTGTGTTAATGAATTTTCTCAATTTATCTTTCCTGATTTCAAATTATTTTGTGCTTAATTTGTTAATATTATTCCAAAATACAAAAAAAAATCAAATAATTCAAAATAATCAAAAATATGTTTTTATTATTTGTTTTACCTTAAATATTTACAAAACTATGGTTTGACTATAAGATTTCACAAGAGCAAAACTTCTTAGTTATTTTGTTTCCAATGGTCAAAACTGATTTGGCATACACTTAAAGATTATCTTCAATGTCTAATTTTAATTTCAAATTTCCTAAACATTGTTTAATCTACATGCCTTGACATTAATCTGATTATGTGCAATGAAATAGTCTATAGGTAATTGTGTATGATTGCCTAGCATGCCTCTAAGTATGAGTAATGTTTTATGTTAATCAATGATTCATACACTCACTATTTTTGGTAATCTACATGTATTCATAATCTTAATCTTGCATGGTTGTGTAGTGTAATAGTTTTAACAAATTAAGATGTATGTCTAAATTACCTATACCTTCATTCAAACAATAAATTTCTTGCACACATAGAAGTGTTAGTTCAAAAATTAGTTTTGTGTTTGCAACAACAAGTGAATTCGGAGACCTTTGGCCCACTATTACACTAATATGAAATAAAAAGCCAAAGATAACTCAACCAAGCAGTACTCACCCTCCTGATAAGTCTTAATGAGCATTGCGAGGTTGAGCCCCTTGGAAAGAATTGTAAAGTGTCTTGTGCAAACATATTCTTTTTATCACTTCTATTTGTACACCGGATCACTTAAAAATAAAAGAAAATTACTAAAACGCTTTTGTGATCCCCCAAGCAATACTTCACTCCCTGATAAGTCTTAATGAGCATTATGTGGGCGAAGCACCTTGGTCGTTGTACTCATTATATGTGCTTTGAAATTTTATTCTAGATTTTATGTGTGAAAGTAATTATAAGATTACAATCTTAATAGTGTTGTTACTATTTCATTATATATGTCATGTGTTTTTGATTATTTCACTTGTATACTTTTATCAAAATACCTTATGCACATTGTTGGATCGATAGGCGCCTTAGAGGGGGGGGGGGGTGAATAAGGGAATAAAAATTCTTTATAATAATGTTATGAAAATTACTAAATTGTTTTATAATATGAAAAGGCAAAATAACAATTTAGCTAATTTGTGAGAATATCATAATAACCAAGTTTAGATATAAGTATTAAATTGTTTTATGATTAAAGAGATTGAAATAAACAATTTAGATAAAATAATTAGAATTGAAAACTTAGTAACCAATATTTAGAGATTGTGCCAAATGATAGAAATCAAGTAAACACAAATAGAGACATGATTGTATTTATATAAAAAGGTGTTTACATAAATTTGATTTCAATATAGCTAGAAATCGGAGGCGTACAAAAGTAAATATCTTTTCCTTTTCTATACCGACTTGTATCCCCATAAACCGATAGGCTTTAGCCTATCCTTCCCCGGATAAGGCCTCAAGCCGCTCTAGCCAATCCTTCCTCGGATATGGCCTCGAGCACCCCCTAGATCTAATCACCTAGAACTAGTCGCCAACACAAGGAGAATTACTCCCTAAGTCCTGTTGGATCTTACGGCACCCTTAGAGGGGGGGGGGGGTGAATAAGGGAATAAAAATCTTTGATAATTTTTACTAAAATTGTTTAGAGAAACTTGGAATGAAATAACAATTAAACTTAAAGGAGGAAAGAATTGTAATTTGCAATTTTATAAATTATGCCAAATGATAGAAATCAATTAAACACAGAAAGAGACATGAATATATTATATAGAAAATGTGTTTACATAAATTGATTTCAATATCGCTTGAAATCAGAGGCGTATAAAGTAATACAATTTTTCCTTTTCTATACCGACTTGTATCCCCACAAACCGGTTGGCTTTAGCCTATCCTTCCCCGGATAAGGCCTCAAGCCGCTCTAGCCAAACCTTCTCCGGATATGGCCTCGAGCCCCCTAGATCTAATCACCTAGAACTAGTCGTCAATACAAGGCAAATTTCACCCTAAGTCCTACCCACACCTAGTCGCCTGATGAGTCCTGATCATATATACATTTATGGACTCATCCGGGCCGTTATTTTGCCAATATCACGCACTTTAGCCTTATTATAGTCTATATTTGATAACCCATGCTAGGTGCACATTTAGGCCCACTTTGGTGTGTTTTCGTGTGTATTATCTTTAGTAGTATTCATATGTTGTTAAGTGCCACTTTCAGTGGCTAGATCTGTGTTTGTGCTGGAATAGGAGGCGTGCAAGTGTTTCCGGTGCAATTCTGCACAGGAACACTGCGCACGATCACTTGTTCTAGTGCGCACGACCACCGGTCGTGCGCCACTAATCGTGCGCACTTAACCCTTTTTCACGAGTTCTGTCTGGTGCAGTGCGCACGACCATCGACTCCAGTGCGCACGACCATCGGTCGTGCGCCACTGCTCGTGCGCATTGACCATTAAATTTCTGAGTTCTGTTTGCTGTGGTGCGCACGACCATCAACTCCAGTGCGCACGACCACCGGTCGTGCGCCACTGGTCCTGCGAACATTGTATTTTATAATTTCGTCTCTTGCAGGTTCTGTCCAGGCAGTGCGCACGATCGCAGAATTCCAGTGCGCACGACCACAGGTCGTGCGCCAATGATCGTGCGCAGTATTCAATCCAGCGCCTATTTAAACGCCTGTTGCGATTTTAGGGCGGATCGATCATTCCGGGAGCGAGGTTCCTGTTCCGTACGCCGCCGACCACCGCCCTGGAACGCCCCTACTTCATCTTCCATGCAAGGGGAAGCCTCCTCCATCCATTCCAAGCCTTCCTCCATCGTCCGTGAGTGTTCTCCATCGTCTGCAAGCCTCCAAGCAACCATTTTCGCTCTCCGCCCGGTGAGAAGAAGAAGAGACCCTGAGTCGAAGACGACGGAGCACGTAGGGAGATTGTGACAGCTCTCTACGCCGGAAGCATTGTCCGTCCGAGTCCGGAGGTAGCCCGACAACCTACCATTCCGGCCGTGAACGGCCGCTAACCTTCACCGCCGGTTATTTCTTTCTTCTTTCCCTTCATTGCACTCTTTGAACCATTTACTAGATGAATATTGTGATATTTACTTTGATGAAAATGAATATTTCTTTGTTTTTCTCCATGGTTTGCTCATGATTCATTCCGTTCTCACTCACTCACTCGCACACGCACGCAAGGTGTTTGCTCCGTGTTAGCAAGAGCTAACGACGGTTGTGAAGAGGTGTTTGCGACCCTCACCCTTTTGCACTTGAGTTCACTTCATCCGCCTCATGAAGCACGGCATCGCGGCCGTTGCATCCACCTCACTTTGCGAAGCGGTGTTCTCGACCCGCATCTCTGTTATTGTTGTTGAAATTAGGAAAACCAACCAAAAACCCCTCTTTGTGTTTGTGAAACGCTTGTGTAACAATAATCACTGCGCGGTTCGTTCACCCATCCTGCATTCCTCAAGAGACCGACATCCGGGGAATTTATTCTCCACAATTATTACTTGACAGCGACCGGTGCACTTGCCGACGCGCATCAAGTTTTTGGCGCCGTTGCCGGGGACTGCAGACGTGTATCGTCTTGTGTAGTGATTTTCGTTATACGAGCTGTTGTCTTTGAACTTCCTTGTTTTCTTCTGTTTCTGACAGTGTATGCAGAGACAGACCGCCGGTGAACTCGCACCTTTTGACCCAGAAATCGAACGGACTGCTCGCGCGCGAAGGCGCGCTGCAGCCGTACAAGCGGCCATGGGTGATCAAGTAAACCCGAACGATGATGATGCGAGAGTGCCCAACGAGGGGCAACATCTGCCTGGCGACGAGCAGGAGGCGGCGAGGCCTCGACCCCGCACAATGAGAGACTACACCACCCCCACTGCTGGGAGTGTGTACCCGGGGTTTGGGCCCAACATCATGAATAATCAGTTTGAGATCAAGCCAGCGATCTTAAACATTATCCGCAACAATGCTCAGTTTTCAGGGCTGGCTAGCGAAGACCCGCATCTGCATCTGGCAGAATTTTCTGATATCTGCGGAACCTTCCGCTATGCCGGGATTGCTGATGACACAGTCAAGCTGAGACTGTTCCCCTTCTCTCTCCGGGACAAGGCAAAAGTGTGGCTTCACTCCATTCCGCCCGGGACTGCTGCAACTTGGGATGCCCTTGCATCCAAGTTCCTCGCTAAATTCCATCCTGTGGACAAGATCGTGAGCTTGCGGCGGGAGATCGCCACATTTCGTCAACTGGACCAAGAGACCCTTGCTGAAGCATGGGAGCGCCTTAACGAGCTCCTTCGCCATTGTCCTGGCCACGAGCTCCAGCCATGGAATGTGGTCGAGTTATTCTACTTTGCAATCGAGCCCCACTACAGGGCAATGATCGATGCCGCAGCGGGTGGTACCCTGATGAACCACACTCCGGACGAAGCCCTTCGGATTTTGCATGACACTGCCTCCCACAGTACGTTCTGGACTGCAGGGAGAAATGCCCCGAGAAGCGGCCGAGGTCTTTTCATGGTCGACTCACTCCCCACTCCATCTGCGCCTGCTGCTATCATTACTTGTGAAGGATGTGGAGGCGGAGGCCATCATGCTTATGAATGTTCGGGGAACCACATGGCAGGTGATTTCGCACACTTGACCTTAAATGAATCTGTGAACTATGTAGGAAATCAACCCAAGGGGGCGCCTTACAATAACGCCTATAATCCGGGAGCGAGAAGTCATCCAAACTTCTCTTGGAATCCCAACACGCCCGGCCAACGATGGTCACCGGGGCAGCATCAAAATGATGCTTACACCTCCGGGAGCCAACCGAGGCCACCGCACCCGGATTATAACCAAGCACCCCCCACCCAAAAGAAAAGTAATTTAGAAGAGATGATGGAGAAATTCCTGCTTGCAGCTAATTCAAACATGGTAAATCAAACCGCATCAATGCGAAACTTGGAGACGCAATTGGGCCAATTGGCTCAAGCGCTAACCGAGCGTTCGCAGGGAACCCTTCCCAGCAGCACGGAAAAGAACCCTATTGATCAAGGGAAAAGTCTAGGAGATGCGGTAGATGCCAAACCGAGTGAGCTGGTAATCTCGTGCTCCATCAATAAGGTTGAAACCAAAGCTTTATGCGATTCCGGTTCCTCCCGCAACGTTATTGCACTGCGAGATGTTGCGAAGTTACAGCTGGAGATGAACACGGAGGAAAGGAAATCGCTGATTCTCGCTAATGGCACGATTATCCAATCTGAGGGGGAAGTAAAGAATGTGGAGGTAACGGTTGAGGGGACAGCTGTAGTAGCTGATTTTCAGGTTCTGGGCCCGCGAGAAAACCAGTCCATTCCTATCTTGGGGGTGCCGTTCTTGAAAGAGAGCGGTGCTACCCTTGATTTTGCTACGGGGTGCATTTCCCTAACCAATGTGGTGCAGCAACCTACTTTCCCTGAAGCCACAACTGAAATATTCACTCCGCCCCCTCTCGTTATTTCTGATGAATTTCTAAGCGGTGCAGGAAAGATACATGTTCAAGAAACAGGTGAAGGAGGAATGAAAGAGTTCGACTCCGAGATGGAGGAAGACGACAGTTCGGGAAACGTTGACTTGAATATAGTTAGGGATGATAGTTATTTATCTCCGTGTGATGAATCATGTAATAAACTATGTAAGCGCTCCATCTCGTGGGCCGATCCGGTAGTCACCACGATGCCGGAAGTGACGCCACCTGATTCTAAGGCAGAAAAATCTGAGAACTCTCAGCGGTGGCAGTCTCCAACTGTCACCAAACTTAAAAAGGAAAAACTTCTGCGTGACGCTCGTGCTGCTGCTCTCCGTGGCAAGGTGGCGGAGGTTAGGGGAGCATTGGGTAATACCAGTGCTGGCCCTAAAGCCTTCACCTCCCGCCTACGTGCTACGGGAGAAGCGCACCATAAGAGCGCTTTTAGTTGATGTGTGTTTTATTTGCTGTGATGAACTATTTTTGAGTATTTTTTTTAATTCCTGCACTCTTTATAAACACTGTTAATACAGGTATTTGGTCCAGCTTAAGGACGTTAAATGAAAGCGCTACTGGGAGACAACCCAGATTTCCATTTTCGTATTTCTTTTTTTTTTAGTTCAGCTTTTATATTTGCTTTTGTTGCCTTGAGTTTGTGCTTGCAGGTTTCGTGTTCGATGGCGGATGCTGCGGACTGTTCTTGATCTTAAACGCCAATCGTCTGGTATGCTCATTTCTGAGCATTGGGTAACACTTCCTCCCCTCTTTCAGCTTCAAATTTCTAGATATCGTGTTTAGCTTAAGTCTGGGGGAGCGGTTGTTATTATCCACTGTGCACGAGCTGCATTGCATACTAGAAGGTTGCTTTTTATTTTTCATTATCATTATCATTGTTGCATTCCTTACACACCACTTCACCCACTTGAGTGCGTGCTTGTCTTTTTGTGTTGTTCCGTTTAAAATTAGTTTGGTTGGAATGTGAAATAGTTTGTTAACATAGGAATTATTATTTGGAGCACGATGTCGACTCATGTAGTGTACTAGTCACGTCGCATGTTATGGTAGAATTTGAGTAGAACTAGATTTTCTTTATGCATCTAATTTATATTTAGTATTTCTGCGTAAATTTAGATTTAGTATACTCAAATGCTGAATTTGTATGAAATTGACGATAACCCGGTATTGTGTGTGCACGATTGCTAGTCGTGTGTTGCTCGAGTCGGGAGGAAGGTTTATCTTTCTCGTGGGCTAAGAACTTGCCCCAAGCGACTCTTGAAGCATTGGTGAGAGCGACTCGTCGAGTTAAAAATGGCGTAGGCCACCATTTGGCTAGTTTGAGCTTTGTTGTTCCATGTCCATTTCATTCACCTTTGCGAGCCAAATTTGTGCCTACCAATCCTTTGTTCAGCTCCTCTTCATCCACCAAAGCCTGAAGCCTATCCTACACCCGCAACCAAATTGTTTTTAACTGCGCTCATAAGTCTCAATATGCGTGTCGTGTGGAATCATTTTGTTATGAAGGGAAGATATTGTCTATCCGCTGACTTTGAACCAACCGGAGGATACATAAAAGAAGAAAAAATATGTAAAAGAAAAAAAAAACAGTAGTTTGAAAAAAAAATCCTCCCGAGCTAAAAACAGAAAATCTGTTGGAATTTATGAAGTAGGCCGTGCGCACACCTAGTTTTCATGATAAGTCTGGGGGTGTGTCACACGAGCGTAGTTTGTGGTTTGTGGGGTGCAGCGTTCTGATAGCTCACTTGGGTTGCGCAGCCATCGTGTTTAACTTTGAATATCATACCGTAACCTAAGCCCCGTTTTAATCCTATAAGTCCTACTGATTTGATTTGTGAGTTTGCTAGCGCCGTGGTGAGAGTGTGACCGGGCAAGCGTATGGTTCACGACGTTGATGGATTTCAGCGGAGTTATTCCTAAGCCCCGATCTTGTGCAACACCCGCCTCAGTGTCTCGTCGCTTTCATACCGGGCATGATCGCCAAATTCGTCATAATTTACCAACTGAGTATAATTAAATCTCTACTTACGCTTTAATACTTACGTAAATTAGTTAGCATAGTTAGAATCTCTTTCTACTAGAATTTCTACTCGCATGCGTATGTTACTTCGCACCGTACTCCTTTGTGTAATTTTCTATGTTAATTATTCGTTTTCACATTCCACCGGATTCGTTTGCTCGGGACGCGCAAACAGTTAAGTCTGGGGGTGTGATGAGTCCTGATCATATATACATTTATGGACTCATCCGGGCCGTTATTTTGTCAATATCACGCACTTTAGCCTTATTATAGTCTATATTTGATAACCCATGCTAGGTGCACATTTAGGCCCACTTTGGTGTGTTTTCGTGTGTATTATCTTTAGTAGTATTCATATGTTGTTAAGTTCCACTTTCAGTGGCTAGATCTGTGTTTGTGCTGGAATAGGAGGCGTGCAAGTGTTTCCGGTGCAATTCTACACAGGAACACTGCGCACGATCACTTGTTCTAGTGCGCACGACCACCGGTCGTGCGCCACTAATCGTGCGCACTTAACCCTTTTTCACGAGTTCTGTCTGGTGCCGTGCGCACGACCATCGACTCCAGTGCGCACGACCATCGGTCGTGCGCCACTGCTCGTGCGCATTGACCATTAAATTTCTGAGTTCTGTTTGCTGTGGTGCGCACGACCATCAACTCCAGTGCGCACGACCACCGGTCGTGCGCCACTGGTCGTGCGAACATTGTATTTTATAATTTCGTCTCTTGCAGGTTCTGTCCAGGCAGTGCGCACGATCGCAGAATTCCAGTGTGCACGACCACTGGTCGTGCGCCAATGATCGTGCGCAGTATTCAATCCAGCGCCTATTTAAACGCCTGTTGCGATTTTAGGGCGGATCGATCATTCCGGGAGCGAGGTTCCTGTTCCGTACGCCGCCGACCACCGCCCTGGAACGCCCCTACTTCATCTTCCACGCAAGGGGAAGCCTCCTCCATCCATTCCAAGCCTTCCTCCATCGTCTGTGAGTGTTCTCCATCGTCCGCAAGCCTCCAAGCAACTATTTTCGCTCTCCGCCCGGTGAGAAGAAGAAGAGACCTTGAGTCGAAGACGACGGAGCACGTAGGGAGATTGTGACAGCTCTCTACGCCGGAAGCATTGTCCGTCCGAGTCCGGAGGTAGCCCGACAACCTACCATTCCGGCCGTGAACGGCCGCTAACCTTCACCGCCGGTTATTTCTTTCTTCTTTCCCTTCATTGCACTCTTTAAACCATTTACTAGATGAATATTGTGATATTTACTTTGATGAAAATGAATATTTCTTTATTTTTCTCCATGGTTTGCTCATGATTCATTCCGTTCTCACTCACTCACTCGCACACGCACGCAAGGTGTTTGCTCCGTGTTAGCAAGAGCTAACGACGGTTGTGAAGAGGTGTTTGCGACCCTCACCCTTTTGCACTTGAGTTCACTTCATCCGCCTCACGAAGCAAGGCATCGCGGCCGTTGCATCCACCTCACTTTGCGAAGCGGTGTTCTCGACCCGCATCTCTGTTGTTGTTGTTGAAATTAGGAAAACCAACCAAAAACCCCTCTTTGTGTTTGTGAAACGCTTGTGTAACAATAATCACTGCGCGGTTCGTTCACCCATCCTGCATTCCTCAAGAGACCGACATCCGGGGAATTTATTCTCCACAATTATTACTTGACAGCGACCGGTGCACTTGCCGACGCGCATCATCGCCAACACAAGTCGAATTAACTAAACGATTACAATTGAATATAGAATGAAAATAAAATTAACAATAATGAAACTCCCTATATGAGATCTCTGAAGTTGAGGATGAAGGATCATTGTAGCATAAGTGAGGTTGAAGCGATCGTTCTTCGGATGCAGCGTGGTGGCTTCCTTCTCCAAAAATCCTCTTTGAATTTGAGTGGGAGATGAACTTTCGGCAGAGTAGCAACTCTGGAAATATGGCACTGGTAATCTCTTTGAAAGCACTAGTTGAAACGAGAGAGTGCCCACCATTTTATAGAACTCGACGATAGCGCCTGCGGTAGCTCTCTAGCGCCTGCGGTACCGTTCGTGTGGAGCAGTTGCGGAACTGTCGGTGGCGTGGCATTGTGCACGAACTTGAGATAGCGCTAGGCGGTAGCTCTAGCGTTGGCCGTAGCGTTCGTGTGGAGCGGTTGCGAAAACTGTCAGCTGCGTGGCAGAACAAACTTCCGTCGAACGAAATTTCCGTCGAACGGAAATGTTTGTCGAACAAAATTTTTGTCGACCGAAAATTTCATCGAACGTAGCTCGAAGTTCGTCAAACAGAACTTTTTGTCGAACGAACTTTTCGTCGAACGCAGCTCAAAGTTTGTCGAACGAAACCTGAGCTAGCGCCTTGCGGTAGCGCTAGCGCTGGCGGTAGCACATTCTTCCAGATTTTAGAATTCAGCAGCCTTCAACCTGTGGAGTATTGCACCTATAGTTCCTTCACACTATAAACACACTACAAGTAATATCAAATACAATATGAGATTTGTTATTCTCAAACAAAGGGATGTGACACACATGTCCAACAATCTCCCCCTTTTGATAATAACAAATCCTCTAAGCAAGAAATCAACAATAATGTTTATAGTATATGATAAGTAAGATAATAATGCAACTATAGTAAATGATAAGCATGATAATGTGCATACTCCCCCTATCTTAATGCCCCCCCTACATAAAGGCAATTTATGTTTTACTCCCCCTAAATGATAGATTACATGAATTATTCTCCCCTTAATCTTCTATATTTCTCCAATATAGATTTCTTCAATTAATCTCCCCCTTTTGGTATTATCAAAAGAAGATGAGGTGAGGGTAGTAAGGAGGCATTCTTTAGGTTAGTTATAAATCATGATCGAGCTTTTGTAATATATGAAATGATAAAGAGTTTAAGCATAGCATATATAAGAGATTTCAAATAAAAAGATAAGAGTTGTAAGCAAGCGGAAGATTATAATGAACATCTTTTTGTAAGAATGAAAAGCATAAGTAAAAATATGAGTTTTAAATTAAAATTGAAAGTTGTTTTAACCTTTTGAAATCTCAAAGTTTTTCATAAAGATACCAAGCATGAAATGAACATATCAAAGAGATTATATTACAATGTTACTTAATTTTAAGTTCAAGTGATACCAAAACATTGTAGAGATTATGCTAGGTTATCTAGTGCATTTTTTATATAAAGAGTAGTATAGATAAAGCATTAGAATCCAATACTCATGAGAAGAAGTGTTATGAAAGATAATGATGTGCACATAAGTATATTTTGGGCAATATTAACAATTGATTTAAATCAACAAAATACAAGACATATGTAAAGTAAAGTGCACAATAAAACACAAGTATATCAACTTTCACACACTTTAAATGCACATAAATTCTTTCAAAAAAGTGGTGTAGTAACAAAGGTTTGCACAAGACACTTTACTATTCTTTCCAAGGTGCTCAACCTCACAATGCTTATGAAGACTTATCAGGAGGTTCAAGTAGTGCTTGGTGGAGTTATATTTGTCTACATATATAATTTTTTGTTCATATTTGGGAGACAACATTCTCCGAATACACTTGTTTTGCAAACCCAATTTTTTAAACTTAACCACTCTTCTAAATTTCATAAGTGCAATTCAAATGTAGTGTAGGCAATAAACTTATACAGGTTTTAATTCATTGTACAAATACAATACACAAGCAAGCATTTTTAGATTTAAACACACATGTTGATTACCAAAATAAGTGAGTGAAAGGTATCATTATCAATCATAATACATTGACTCATACTTAGAGGCATGCTAAGCTTGGTTCTACACATATTTTTCAATACAATTGATGCACTTTAAATAGATATATCAAAGCATGATAAGCAAAACAATGTTCATAATAATTTGAAAGAATATGTTTTAACATTATAAATAAATCTAAATAATAGAATTCATACATGCTTGATATTGGCAATAAAGATCATACCGTTTTTTTGTTTTAACATTTTTAAATCAATTACAAAAAACAGAAAATCACAACAACATATTTTTGTAATTTTTGAAATTTGAATTTTTGTAGTAGATTTTTCATAATATGAATAAACACAAATAACAAAGAAACATATTTTTGTATTTTAGAATTTTGAACTTTTGTAGTTGATTTTTCATAATATGAATAAAACAAAAAAAAAATTTGTATTTTTGAATTTTGAATTTTTGTAGTTGATTTTTCATAATATGAATAAATCAAAAATAAAATAGACGGAAACACAAAAATAAATTTGTACATATAAACTAACATATTTTTGTTGATCTTTAGAAATTTTAAAAAACAGAAAAATCACACACCCACGCTAGCGCCGACGCTAGTGATAGCGCGGCAAACAGTACACGATTTTTCTAGAATTTTAAATTTTTGATATTGGTTAGGGGTCTTAAGAGTAGTCTTATGCAGAAATTGTTTAATATTCAGAGATGTCTTGATTGTTCAAATTGCATAAAACATTAGCGTTTTATATGTTATTCATCCTAAGATGTCTAAGACTCCTAATTCCAACCTTAACATTTGAAACCTTGCATCGGGAAGAGGTTTAGTAAATATATCAGCAAGTTGAGAGTCCGTTCTAATAAAACTAATCCATACATTTTCCTTTTTAATGTGATCCCTTATGAAATGATGACGCACATCTATATGTTTGGATCTAGAGTGGTGTACCGGATTATTTGTGAGATCAATGGCACTTTTGTTGTCACATTTTAGTTCAATATTTTTTAGATGAACACCAAAGTCCTCTAAAGTTTGGCTCATCCATAGTGCTTGTGCACAACAACTCCCTAATGCAATGTATTCAGCCTCCATGGTGGAGAGTGCAACCGAATTTTGTTTCCTACTAGACCATGCAACTAATGAAGGTCCTAGAAAATGACAAGTACCACTAGTGCTTTTTTTATCAAGTGAACAACCGGCATAGTCCGAGTCAGAGTAGCCGTGAAGTGTAAATGAATTATTGTGCGGGTACCATAATCCTAGTCTAGATGACCCAATGAGATATCTAAAAATTCGTTTTACCGCTTTTAAATGAGATTCTTTTGGATTGGCTTGAAATTGAGTACATAAGCATATGACAAATATAATATCGGGTCTAGTTGCACTTAGATAAAGTAGAGATCCTATCATACCTCTATATAAACTTTGATCTATAGAAATTCCTGATTCATCTTTTCCTAATTTTAGTGATGCACTCATTGGTGTAGAAGCATGTTTAAGGTTTTCAAATCCAAAACGTTTAAGCATATCATGGACATATTTAGTTTGACATACAAAGATACCATCAACACTTTGTGATATTTGAAAACCAAGGAAATAAGAAAGTTCTCCTACAAGACTCATTTCAAATTCATTTTTCATCACTAAAATAACTTCTTTACACATCTCTTCATTAGTAGATCCAAAAATAATATCATCAACATATATTTGTAAAATAATTATATCATCATTGTTGTGCTTAATGAAGAGAGTATTATCCGCACTTCCCATAATATAGCCGTGCTTT
The DNA here is from genome assembly GCA_033032865.1 of Dactylorhiza incarnata. Taxonomy (NCBI): domain Eukaryota; kingdom Viridiplantae; phylum Streptophyta; class Magnoliopsida; order Asparagales; family Orchidaceae; genus Dactylorhiza; species Dactylorhiza incarnata. The sequence goes on from JAWHQI010000165.1 coordinate 1,687,769, forward strand.
AATAAAAATGATGTAAGTCTTTCATACCATGCACGGGGTGCTTGTTTTAAACCATAAAGCGCTTTCTCTAGTTTATAAACATGATTTGGATATTTTTCATTAATAAAACTGGGGGGTTGTTCAACATAAACTTCTTCTTTTACAAAACCGTTTAGAAAAGCACTTTTCATATCCATTTGAAATAATTTTATTCTTGTAAAGCTTGCAAATGCTAGAAAAATTCTTATAGACTCTAATCTAGCAACGGGTGCAAAAGATTCATCAAAATCTATCCCCTCAATTTGAGAATATCCTTGTGCTACTAATCATGCTTTATTTCAAGAGATTCTTGACTCACCATCTAATTTATTTTTAAAAATCCATTTTACACCTACAACCGGGTGATTAGATGGTCTTTTAACTAATTTACAAACATTATGTCGCTCAAATTGTTCTAACTCTTCATTCATATCCAAAAACCTAAATTCATCATTTAAAGCAGTAGAAAGATTTTTTGGTTCTATTTCGGAAACAAAACAAATATTTGAAACTGATTCATGAAGAGAAGAGCGAGTTCTTACCCCGATGGATGGTTCACCAATTATAATTCCCGTGGATGATCCTTTGTGAATTTTAAGACGCTTGGAGGTACATATTCATCTTTCTTGGCCTCCTCTTCTTCTTCTTTGGAAGGTTCTTCATCACCATGCTCCAAAGAAGGTAATAGATCATCCTCTTTGCCTGCGAAAAGTCTTTCTATACAAGGAACAAGCTCATCAAATTTCACATTAATTGACTCTTCAACTTTTCTAGTTCTTTTATTAAAAACTTTATAAGCTTTACTAGTTGAAGAGTATCCAAGAAATGTTCCTTCATAACATTTTTCATCAAACTTTCCCAAGCTATCTTTTGTATTTAAAATAAAGCATTTTCAACCAAAAACTTTGAAGTAAGATATATTAGGCTTCTTTTGAAAATAAAGTTCATATAGTGTGAGATTTAAAGATGGGCAAAGCATGATTCTATTTATAACATAACATGATGTGTTTACGGCTTCGGCCCAAAAGGACTTAGGTAATTTATATTCACATAACATAGTGCGTGCTAGCTCTTAAAGTGTCCTATTCTTTCTTTCTACAATACCATTTTGTTGTGGTGTGCGTGGTGCGGAGAACTCATGTTTTATGCCTAACATATCACAATAAGATGTAAATTTATCATTTTCAAATTCTCCTCCATGATCCGAGCGAATGCATTTAATTTTTAAATCACTTTCATTTTGAATACGAGTACATAATTTTGAAAATTCACATAACGCTTCGGATTTGGATGAGAGAAATATTGTCCAATAATATCTAGAAAAATCATCTATTACAACATATGTATATAATCTACCACCAAGACTTGCGGTGCTAACGGGACCAAAAAGATCCATATGAATTAATTGCAAAGGTCTTGTAGTAGAAATAACATTTTTACTTTTGAAAGAGGATCTAGTAATTTTACCTTTTTGACATGGTGAACAAAGTGAAGGTAAATTTCCATTTAATCTAGGCAATCTTCAAATTAAATATCTTTTGGCAAGTTTTACAATAAGCTTTGTGCTAGCATGTCCTAGCCTTCTATGCCAAAGTTCAAGTTCATCATTTTTGGTAATAAAACATTTTAAAGATGATTTTGAAAGATCATGAAATGAAACTATATAAACATTGTGTATTCTTGGCGCAGTTAGTAACATATTGTTTGTAATAGGATTAGATATTTTGCATAGATTTGTGGAAGATTCAAATAACACATCTAATCCTTTATCACATAATTGGCTAATAGAAATTAAATTGTGTTTTAATCCTTTCACATAAAGAACATTAGATATAGTAAAGGATTTGTTACCAACTTTACCAATTCCCATGATCCTTCCTTTTCCGTTATCAGCAAATGTCACGATCCCTCCCTTCTTCTTTTCTAGTCTATGGAACTTTGCTTTATTGCCCATCATGTGCTTGGAGCATCCTGAATCCAAGTACCACACGTCTTCATTGTCCTTAGCCTGCATGCACATCTATAAAGAAGATGAGAGTAAAGATCTGGATACCCAAGTGGTACCACCCATAGAATAAGTGGAAGCCTTAGGTACCCAGATTTGTTTTAAAGCATTTTGTTTTATTCTCCTGCAAGAACTAGTTGTGTGACCCAACCTATAATAGTTTGCACACGAAATAAAGGGGGTTGAGACCCTTTTCTGGAAAATTTTTTTGCTGGAATAAATTTGATTTAGGGCTATCTCACCATGGCCATTAAAAAATTTGGAATAGGCCAAAAATCACTGGACATGATTTTAGGGAACCAGTGCCATGGTTCTGGAAAGTTTGGGCTCGGATATCGAGGAGAGGGCTACCGCCCAGCGCTAGCCACTAACGCCGGCGCTAGCACCTCATACCAAGAACCTGAAATTTCTTTTACAAAATGCTTAAAAATTTTCCAGCTATCTGTTATTTAATGCTATTATAAGCCCATGATAATTATTTGGAGGCTTGTAGATCTATATTTCATGTACCTCATGTAGAAATTTGATTTTACAACCTTATGAGTATTTAATCTTTTTAAAATATCAAATCATGGGGCAATGATGTGATACTTGGTTATCTGTGGTTTTATGTTAATATATGCCCATGATAATTATTTGGAGGCTTGTAGAATTATATTTCATGTACCTCATGTAGAAATTGGATTTTACAACCTTATGAGTATTTAATCTTTTTAAAATATCAAATCATGGGGAAATGATATGATACCTGGTTATCTGTAGTTTTAGGTTAATATATGCCCATGATAATTATTTGGAGGCTTGTAAAATTATATTTCATGTATCTCATGTAGAAATTGGATTTTACAACCTTATGAGTATTTAATCTTTTTAAAATATCAAATCATAGGGCAATGATGTGATACTTGGTTATCTGTAGTTTTAGCATAATATATGCCCATGATAATTATTTGAAGGCTTGTAGAATTTTATTTCATGTACCTCATGTAGAAATTGGATTTTACAACCTTACAAGTATTTAATCTTTTTAAAATATCAAATCATGGTGCAATGATGTGATACTTTGTTATCTGTAGTTTTAGGTTAATATATGCCCATGATAATTGTTTGGAAGCTTGTATATTTGTAATTCAAGTACCTCATGTAGAAATTGGTAATTGCTACCTTTGAATGTTTAAATAATGTAAAATATCAAATCACATGGTAATGACACAATAATTTGGCATAGGACTCTAGGTCCCCATTTGGACACTTGGTAATTTTTGGAGAATTTTCAGAAGTGAAATACTATTTTTCCTAATTAAAGTGGCATTTTGGTAATTATACAATTATGATGATATAATAGGCAAAATGACATCCTAGGGTCATGATACTCAGTGAACCACCATGATATGGAATATTGTCTTACTGATAATTCTCATGTAGCATGAAGAATCATTTTGAGGGTAGTTCATGTGTAATGAGACTTAAGGCCTTAACTACTTAAAATCATATTAAATATCAATTTAATATGGAAAATTATGGAAATTGGATCATACCTTATTAAGGTCATTAGGAGCCTATGATAATTATACCAGACCCTGGGGATGAATTTTTAGAAGAGTTCCCTTATGGGGTTGATGAATAGTTCAAATGTGTGGTCTGCGTTTAGTAAAAACAGAATTTTGAGTTTTAGACAATTCAGACCCCTAAGTAGTGTTTAGGACGTATATCCAATCAGTAAATGGGTTGTAGCACACCATCATTCAAGGAGGGTCAATCCTAGGGTTACTTGTGGGGTGGTGCTAGAGTCAATATAGAAGGAATGAAGGTACGTCCAACCCGATTGGGTGGGACGGGAGATGAGCTAAATCACTTTAACTATATGAAATGATGAAGGGTGAACCAAATGTTAATCACCAACTAAAGTAATTGTCTTGAGGAGGATGGTGGGGTTCAGCCCATTGATCCGTAGTACCGTTAGAGGCCCCTTATGGAGTACACCGCAGGAAGTCCAAGACTTACCCTAAATATAACACTAACTAAATTGTAGGCAAGAGTAGCCTAATTAGATCTGCAAACTAGTATGGATCTCCTTCGGGAAGGAGATGGGTTGGATCAACTTGTGTGTTAGACCCTGAGCCGGAAGCTCGGGTGGACTTGTTAACACCTGTTTCTTATGCAAATAGTGGCGAGTCTTCGGTACTAGGCTAGTCGTGTCACCGACGGTAGTACTTTGACTCAGGTGAGGGTGAGGTTTAGAGGGCCGGTAAGTTTGAGTACCGCGGTCTGGAGGATAATCCCTAATAAGCCACCCCGACCTTAAAGTCTGGTGGATTCCAGCAAGAGTACGCAGGAGCTCCGATGTTTTGTTCTTAGCGTTGAGGCGTACATGAGGTCTAGGCTTGGTAGTGACTATACCCGCCTAGGATGTGGAGTGCCCGATCCACTACCACCATGAGCCACGACGGTCGGTACCCGAAAGGTTGGCTTCCTTTCAAACAAATTGGGAACTATAAAGGTCTGTGCGCATAGAGTCGTGTGGGCGAGTCACATTGCATAAATTCATTAAAACATCATAACCATAGCATAGCATAACATACACATTAGCATACCCCCATTATATAAATTAGTATGGGCTCTTTTATATGATGGGTTACCTGGACATCTTAACTTATATGTCGTATGGGCGTTCATATAAGTTAAGGTATGAATCTGTGATGGTAGTTTAGATTTACTTACTGCACTGCATTTTCTTTCTATTTACTGCTTACTTCATTGCTCTACTTTACTGCCTTATACTTGCACTATACTGCTAGATAGATTTTACTGCTTTACTTATACCTGCTAGAGTAGTGCCATGTCACCACCTTCTTGTTTACCCCTTGTTTGTCCTCCGCTTCTTCCTCCCGCTCGGTGCCTAGGAGTCGTGGAGGGAGGCGAGGACAAAACGACTTAGTCTTTTTGACTAACGGCCTGTGTGACAGCAGGAGTCCGAGGAGACGGAGTTGTCCCGCGCGCAGCAGGACGAGATGGCAGGACCTGAGCAGCAGATGCAGCGCACTACCACGACGCCACAGGTTGATGATTAGATAGTTAGACTTCCGCTTTTTGAGAGTTTTTGTTGTAGACTTCCGCATGTTGGAGAGAGAGAGAGATAGTACATTACTTTGCATATGTATCGGGATTAAGCCCTTTAGTTGTACATCTCTTTTGGACTTTCTGTTTCCATTATATATATTTATATGATGCTGTGATTGTGGACATACCTTCTTTTATGTACTTACTTTTTGGCATATTTTACTTGTGATGGTATAGCCGGCAGGGTTGGTGCTGAGCGGTGTTAGCCAACCCGAGTGTTGGTGACACCGCAAAGCAGCGATTCTGGGCGAAGGTCCAACTCAACCGTGCGATACGGGAGAGGTTCGAGTTTTCAAGTACCCAAACGGGTTTTGGAAAAAGAGATCTTACAAATGGTATCACTGAACGAACGATCATAAGTGAACAAGTCCACAACATACTGGGTCACCCCGCTCGAGTGTAGTTTGCGGACAAACTATGCACCGGAAGCTGTGGTGTGCCCATGTATGAAATCACATAAAACAGTCCATTAAGCAGCAAGTTAGGTCAAATTTTGACTTACTTAGACAATTTAGTGACGCATCCTAGTATAAAGAGCGACATCGGGTCTAGATTTGGTTGAAGGTTAAGGATACCCAACGTAGCTAAGGGAAGAAGTTAGTATAAGTCTTGACGTTGAGACTTTCACGCTAAAGGTTACGCTTTATTATCAAGTGGTAGGACCATCTCGAGGAGATCGGGTGTCTGTGGTCTTCTTTAGAGTAATAGAAGACCCATAAGCATAAACCCCCTTACCATAACTTGATACTTCCCATTACAGTACGTTGAGACAACCACCATAAAATACCAGAAATCGAATTGGAATTTGAATATTTTGTTTTGAAAAGGCCCCTTTCCTAGTTAATCATATAGGGAACTCGGAAAAGTTAGCATAATTTATAGCATTGGGAGCCTAAGTTTTATCATAACTTTATGTCTCAGGGTGGAACACCAAGTCAGAGATTATATGCCCTAAGGTTTATGTATGTATGTAAGATGAATATACCGTAGAAGTATTGAAGAGACTTAGCCCAAATCGGTAGGGGCTTATCCTTTTTGTTTATTGGGCCAATAAAATACCGACTTGGATTACCCCCTAGACTTTGTTTAGAAAAGGTTATGACATTTTCGTAGTAATCTCGAGTTTTGGAGTATTCAATGAAACTCTGGTGATGACGAGATCTTATTCATACACTTTTGATTTGTGAACCAACCCTCCTTAGAAGTTTGAGACCCTTGGAGAATTACTTCACCTTAAATAACAGGGAGTGTTTATACCAAGTTGTGATCGCTTTAGTTATACGAGCAAGTTAAGTGAATGGTACACTTCAAGAGTGAGCGTATACTCATCTTATTGCTCCAAGGCTGATTCTAAGTCGGCAAAAGTGATCAACTTGCTAATCAATTGATTATACGTAAAGGGTTGTCCAGTGTATGGGCATAAGACTCTCGGAATCAAGAAAGTCAGGTTAAGAATTTAGGGAATTTCACTAACTTCCTGACCCAAGCAATGTGGTCTCGTCTTTTATATGGACATTTGGTCATCAAGCTCTTACCGGTCACAAGGGAAGAACGTCATAAACGACGGATTCAGTGCAAGACCAAGTAGAATTTGGAATGGATAGAAGTAAGACTGGGCTATAAGTCCGCATGACCATAAGAAATAATCAGTTTATTGTAACAAACGTGCAAGTGTATGGTTGTAGATACACCTTCTTAACCCCGAGACATCGATTTGTAGAGTTATCCAATCAATTTACAATCATTAACGTTCGAACAAATGTCTTGATTTAGTCAAGTATTTAAAACAAGAAAGAATGCCAGGTTTAGTAGCTTGGGATAAATGTGTCACATCATGGAATTTTGAAGTTTGAAATCAAATTTTCGCAAGTAAAGATTACACCTAGAGTTTCTTGCACTCCAGGACATTCAAGGGTAATTTTCAGATAGTATTTCTAATTAAAATTCAAGCCCTCTCCTTGGTGAAAATTTAGTTAAGATCATTTTACTCTTAGAGTTGGTTTATGCACCACCAGAGAGCTTAGGAAGGTGACTCTTTGTGTTGAAATTGTTGAAGTGGAAGTTTGGAGGCTTTTGGATCTGGGCGGTCTGGGTGAGGTCGGGCGGTCTGGCGAGTTCGCGCGAACTAACGGTCTGATTCTGCGGTCAGGCAAGTTTGCCGACTTGGCGGTCTGGATCGGCGGTTTGGCATGATCTGTGCCTAGTCGCGGTCTCCCGGGTTGACTGTTGGTCTGGTCCAAAGTCTGCTGAAGGAGGAGCCGCGCGGTCTGTGCGTGATCGCGTGGCAGGCTGTCCTCTTCAAGGCTGTGGCGGTCTGGTGTGACCGCACAGCTTGATCAAGGTTCTCTTCAGGATGCGGTCTGATAGCTGACCGGGCCTTCTGGGAGAGTTCGCCTACTAAGGGTCTTAGTCGCGCGGTCTCAGCTCGCGGTCTCAGGAGGAGGCTGGCTTGCGAGCTGGTTGCTGTTCGCGGTCTCAGGAGGAGATCGGCATGCGGACAGGAGTTCGCGGTCTGATGGCGAACTGACTGTGTTCGCGGTCTCATGCGAACACAGGTGGTGAACAGCTTCGGGCGGTCTGGCGATCTTCGTTGAAGTCGCGATCTGCCGTGAGAGCAGCGGTCTCTCATGGCTGATGTGTGAAGCTGGCGGGTTCACCAAAATGAAGCAGGAGTTTGGCTGCTGATCGCGGGTTGACCGGTTTGGTCACGCGGTCTGAGGGGTGGTGATCCTATCTCATAGGGTGGTGACTGGATCAGGTCGCATGCCTATAAATAGGAGGCCACTGTAGCAGCAAATATAACACACCAAGTGTAAGCTGAGTTCGCGTCTTTCTTGCGGTCTGTGTTTTCTGACCGGGCGGTCTCTGATCGAATTCTTCTTGTGCAGCTTCTGCGGATAGTGCGGGCAGCAGCGATCACCTCTTCCTCTGAAAGTGTTCGGGCGGTCTGCGGCTTGGAGTTGTGTTGCTGGAGTTTGGGAAGATCAGGAGGTCGAAAGAAGGGAGCGGTCTGTGCAGCGGTTTGGTGGTGGTCTGAGGTCGGCAGGGTGTTGCGGTCTAGCAACAGGAGGAGATCGCAAGGGAGATCGCGCGGTCTGTGCAAGAGAGGTCGCGCGGGTTGTGCGGTCTGAAGTCTTTCAGTATTCTTCTCTGTATTGGTTCTGGAGTGTTGTGCTGACGAAATCATGTCTCGTCAAGCATGTCTTGCCCTGTAACTGAAGTTAGAAAATCAATAAAGATCAATTGTTTGCCCCAAATTGTTTCTGGTTGTTTTGGCTTGTAACTCTAGTTGTTATTCCTGCTTGCTCTCACAAGGTCCGAAAAAAATTTCACATGGTATCAGAGCTAGGTTGGAGTGGTTAGAGCAGTGAATAACTTAGAGTAGCCATCGCCTTTGTGAAGAAGGAACCAGAGGGAAAACAATGGAAGGCGGATTTGCAAGAGGTCTTGGGATTGATATGCTTACTTCGACCAACTTTAAGAAGTGAAGGTCATGTATGCAGAGCTATCTTCTAGGGGAGGACCTCTGGGAGGTTGTTGGAGGAGATGCAACTGAAGAGGTGAAGGCAACGGAAGCAGGTGATAATGGTCCGGCTGTGAGGGCGTGGAAAAAGACCAATGCTAAAGCCGAGTTCACCTTGAAGCGTGCCATTTCACCAGAACTATTTGATCACATCTTAGGGTGTGGATCAGCTGCCGAAATCTGGAGAGCCCTGGATGGGCTGTTTAACAAGAAGAATGTGGCGAGGCTGCAGTTCTTGGAGAATGAGCTGGCAAGGTCGGCTCAGGGTGATCTTTCTATCTCAAACTTCTTTCTGAAGATGAAGAACCTCTGCGCTGAGATATCAGCACTGGATCCTGATGAGCCTATCTCTGAGGCAAAGATGAAGAGGCACATCATCCGCGGCCTGCGGAAGGAATATGTTGCCTTTGTGACGTCAGTGCAGGGATGGGCAAATCAGCCGTCTCTGCTAGAGCTGGAGAATCTGCTAGCTTCGCAGGAAAGTCTGGCAAGGCAGATGGCGGGAGTGTCAGTGACTGGGGGAGACGGCGAGGTGCTCTTCTCAGGGAAGAAGAAGAAGTGGGAGAAGAAGAAAAAGATCGCGGGAGGCTATGGGCCTTCAACTTCTGGGCAGCAGGAAAGGGGGTATGCTCCCAAGGCTGACGGGAAGAAGAAGGGGGAAGGTCCGAGATGCTTCAAGTGCGGGAAGGTTGGGCACTTCAAGAAGGAATGCCCAGTTGTTACTCAATCGGGGCATGTTGCTGGAAAGGTGGAAGTGGAGGCCAGGCACATTGATGGAGGATGGGGAGGAGCCTTCTCGGCTTCGGTTGAAGCCTCGGCTACTATCAACTATTAAGAGGACTGGATCGTGGACTCGGGGTGTGGTCATCACCTCACCGGAGATGAGTCGAAGCTTTCATCAGCACAACCCTATACAGGTAACAATGCTATCATCACCGCTGATAATACTGTGCATCCAGTCGAGAAGGTGGGGGTTGTTTCTTTGGGCAGTGATAGAGGGCCACTTACCTTGAAGAGTGTCTATCATGTGCCCGGGATGAAGAAAAACCTCTTCTCAGTAACCAACGCTGTTGACGCTGGGTATCACGTTCTGTTCGGCCCAACAGAAGTGAAATTTCTACGAAATGTAGAGGCCGTGAAGGCGGAGGTCGTTCATGTTGGGAGACGGGCAAAGGACTTGTTCGTTTTGTCGACAAGTTCCTACATCGACAAGATGAAGACGAATGATGGTGCCGTGATATGGCATGAGAGGTTGGGGCATGTAGGGATGGACAAGCTGAAAGCAATGGCGGTGAAAGGTCTTGTCAAGGGCCTGCCAAGTCTATCTTCCTACGGAGAAGGTCACGTTTGCGCGGGATGTCAGTTCGGCAAGTCTCATCGACTACCGTTTGACAAGTCACAGACAAGGTGTAGTCAGCCGTTGGAGTGCATCCATGGTGACTTGATGGGACCAACTGCTACCCCAAGCCTCGGAGGCAGCAGGTATATGCTGGTGCTGATCGATGATTACACCAGATATGTCTGGGTTTATTTCCTGAAGGAGAAGGCGGAAGCGTTTGCCAAGTTTGTGGAGTTCAAGGAGCTCGTGGAAGGTCGGCTGAATCTGCGGATCAAGAAGCTGAGGACGGACAACGGAGGAGAGTTCACCTCTGCTGAGTTCTCCAGTTTTTGCAGGAAGGCAGGCATCCGGAGGGAGCTTACATGTGCACATACTCCACAGCAGAACGGTGTTGCAGAGCGGAAGATCCGTCATCTGACAGAGACCTGCAAGTGTTGGCTGCATGCCAAGAGTATCCCAAAGTCCTTCTGGGCGGAGGGAATGTCTTGTGCTGCTTACGTCATCAACAGGATGCCTCTGAGCCCCATCAACATGTTGACCCCGCATGAGATGATGTTCAAGGAGAAGCCAAGCGTGGCACACCTTCGGGTGTTCGGTTCCACCTGTTACGTGCACATCCCTGATGCTCTTCGGACAAAGCTAGAAGCGAAGGCTAGGAAGCTAGTCTTTGTGGGATACGATGAGAGGAAGAAAGGGTGGAAGTGCATGGACCCGGAGACGCGGAGATTTGTTGTATCTCGCGACGTCGTGTTCGATGAGGTGACATCTTACAGGGGGTCCTCTGGAGTGGAGTTACCAGAGAGCAGGGTGGAGGAGCCGGAGCAAGCTGTGGAAAATCTTCAGGTGGAGCTACCTGTGTCACCAGGTGGTCCATCGCCTTCTAGTTCTGAGACGGGAGCTTCTGGTTCAGGGAGCAGGGGGAGCAATGCTCCTAGCACGTCTGGAAGAGGAGCTAGGGAAGAAGCAGCTGAAGATGATGCGGTTCAGGGGAAGGAGCTGAGGAGATCGAAGCGAGCGATCATCGCCCCTGATCGCTATACAGGAGGAAACACAGTGAGCTTTGTCTCATGTTTCTTCGCTGGTCCCTTAGATGAGAGGGAACCGTCGAGCTTTGAGAAGGCCAGAGGCGTGAAGGAGTGGGATGTTGCAATGCAAGAAGAGATGTCAGCTCTTGAGAAGAATGAGACCTGCTCTCTTGTGCCCAAGCCTAAGGGCACCACTCCTGTTACATGCAAGTGGGTCTACAAGCTGAAGAAGAAGGCTGACGGTAGTATCGAGCGGTACAAGGCTCGCCTTGTAGCTCGGGGGTTCTCGCAGCAATACGGTGAAGATTACGAGGAGACTTTCAGTCCGGTGGCAAAAATGACTTCAGTTCGTTTTATTATTGCCTTGGCGGCGTTCAGTGGATGGAAGATTTGGCAGCTCGACGTCAAGAACGCCTTCTTGTACGGTGAGATTGACAAGGATATCTTCATGGTCCAGCCTCCAGGCTTTGTGTCTGAAGATTTTCCGGAGCATGTCAGCAAGTTGAAGAAGGCCCTGTATGGGTTGAAGCAAGCGCCGAGGGCGTGGTATGGGAAGATCGCAGAATATCTCTTATTCTGTGGATTTGGGGCTTCAGACTCAGACTCAAGCTTGTTCGTCAAGAAGAGCGGGGAGCTTCAAGTCATCGTGCTGTTATACGTCGACGATATGATCGTGACGGGGAACTCGAAGGAGGAGGTAGCGCAGCTTCGGGCCGAGCTGTCTATCAGGTTCGAGATGAAGGACTTAGGTGAACTTCACCATTTCCTTGGAATCGAGGTGCAGAGGAAGGAAGGTGGAGTGCTGGTGACCCAGGCCGGCTATGCGGAGTGAATCGTGGAGCGATTCGGCATGAAGGGAGGGAAGTGCACTTCCACACCTCTGGATAAAGCTATGAAGCTTCGGAAGGATGAGGGGAGGATCATGCAAGATCCGTTGGTGTTCCGAGCTCTAGTTGGGAGCTTGATTTATCTGACGATCACGAGGCCGGATATTGCATATGCAGTTGGCAGAGTGAGTCGATATATGGCGGAGCCACGGGTACCTCATCTGCTAGCGGCCAAGAACATTCTGAAGTATGTCAAGGCGACCTCGGACATGGGTCTCCTGTACCGGAGGGATGCGGACTTCAAGGTGCACGGGTTCATGGATGCTGACTATGGGAGAGATTCGGATGATCGGAAGTCGACGTCTGGATTCGTCTTCATGGCGGGCCCCACAGCTATTTCATGGTGCAGCAAGAAACAAGATTCCGTGTCAGTCTCTACCACGGAAGCGGAATACAAGGCTTCGGCTTTGGCAGCTCAAGAAGCCATCTGGCTTAGGAGGTTGGTGGGAGACGTCCATAAGGAGGTTCGGGAGCCGACTCTGCTACGCGGTGATAACGAGAGTGCTCTCAAACTGGTAACCAATCCAGTTTGTCACGCGAGGACCAAGCATATCGAGATCGAGCATCACTTCATACAGGAGAAGGTGCTGGAGGGATCTCTTTCGGTCGGGCATGTGCGGAGTGCGGACAATGTCGCAGACATCTTCACAAAGGCGCTGGCAAAGGGGCCGTTCACACGGCTAAGGAGCTTACTGGGGCTGGTTTCAACTTCCCACTTCAAGGGGGAGTGTTGAAATTGTTGAAGTGGAAGTTTGGAGGCTTTTGGATCTGGGCGGTCTGGGTGAGGTCGGGCGGTCTGGCGAGTTCGCGCGAACTAACGGTCTGATTCTGCGGTCAGGCAAGTTTGCCGACTTGGCGGTCTGGATCGGCGGTTTGGCATGATCTGTGCCTAGTCGCGGTCTCCCGGGTTGACTGTTGGTCTGGTCCAAAGTCTGCTGAAGGAGGAGCCGCGCGGTCTTTGCGTGATCGCGTGGCAGGCTGTCCTCTTCAAGGCTGTGGCGGTCTGGTGTGACCGCACAGCTTGATCAAGGTTCTCTTCAGGATGCGGTCTGATAGCTGACCGGGCCTTCTGGGAGAGTTCGCGGACTAAGGGTCTTAGTCGCGCGGTCTCAGCTCGCGGTCTCAGGAGGAGGCTGGCTTGCGAGCTGGTTGCTGTTCGCGGTCTCAGGAGGAGATCGGCATGCGGACAGGAGTTCGCGGTCTGATGGCGAACTGACTGTGTTCACGGTCTCATGCGAACACAGGTGGTGAACAGCTTCGGGCGGTCTGGCGATCTTCGTTGAAGTCGCGATCTGCCGTGAGAGCAGCGGTCTCTCATGGCTGATGTGTGAAGCTGGCGGGTTCACCAAAATGAAGCAGGAGTTCGGCTGCTGATCGCGGGTTGACCGGTTTGGTCACGCGGTCTGAGGGGTGGTGATCCTATCTCATAGGGTGGTGACTGGATCAGGTCGCATGCCTATAAATAGGAGGCCACTGTAGCAGCAAATATAACACACCAAGTGTAAGCTGAGTTCGCGTCTTTCTTGCGGTCTGTGTTTTCTGACCGGGCGGTCTCTGATCGAATTCTTCTTGTGCAGCTTCTGCGGATAGTGCGGGCAGCAGCGATCACCTCTTCCTCTGAAAGTGTTCAGGCGGTCTGCGGCTTGGAGTTGTGTTGCTGGAGTTTGGGAAGATCAGGAGGTCGAAAGAAGGGAGCGGTCTGTGCAGCGGTTTGGTGGTGGTCTGAGGTCGGCAGGGTGTTGCGGTCTAGCAACAGGAGGAGATCGCAAGGGAGATCGCGCGGTCTGTGCAAGAGAGGTCGCGCGGGTTGTGCGGTCTGAAGTCTTTCAGTATTCTTCTCTGTATTGGTTCTGGAGTGTTGTGCTGACGAAATCATGTCTCGTCAAGCATGTCTTGCCCTGTAACTGAAGTTAGAAAATCAATAAAGATCAATTGTTTGCCCCAAATTGTTTCTGGTTGTTTTGGCTTGTAACTCTAGTTGTTATTCCTGCTTGCTCTCACAAGGTCCGGAAAAAATTTCACACTTTGGACCTTGTAATTCGATGGTATAAACTATTTAGGGCTAAGATGGAGAATCTTACTATGTTCGGATCTCGGGAAAAATGACAACGATCATGTACTAAAATGTTGAGGATTTGAGAGTTAAAATAAACGATTAGTTGTTGCTAATATCAACTCCCGCTTGAAATTATTAAGATTACTCAATGAGATTTGTCGATGTAATTTTGGACGACACAACTAAGAGAAGGGTCGTTATGATGAAATCTTTAATTCATAATTTATAGCATAAGTGAGATGAGACCTCTTGTCTTTGAAAGTTTAGCCCACCCGATATTAGAAATCTAAAGTGAAATTTGTCGAACGATATATTGAAGATATATAATCTACATACAATCCTCCGATCTTAAGAACCAGAACTTACAATTTCTCCAAAAATTTATAGTCCCAGTTAGGAAGATTCAGGAATAAGGGAGACAAGTTTGAAATGGTGGAATTTCTCGAGGATTAATGGGTTTTAATGAGTCACCCTTCATGTGGAAATCAATTTGTGCCAAAACTTGTCATGATAAAAAGGGGTTTTACCCTCGTGAGTTATGAACTAATGGATATGGAAAGTAGATGGGAGTCATTTCACGAACATCCTTCTAAACTGCAGACGTTATGTGTCTCACAGAAAAACTTGGAAGATATCTACATTTATTTAACGTGAGGAAGTGTTAACCTCATGTAGCATTCGTAAGTCGTAAGAGACACTGGTCCAAGTGTAATCAAGGTTTATGTTATTGTTTTGTAGCTGATAAACCTAACCTTGTATCCGCGGATTCGGAAACAGTTTATCAGCAGAGACCTCATATGTTAAGGGATAAGGTCTCTTGGTGTAGGAGGTGTTGAACACCTACGTGTAACGGAATCACATAGTGAAGGATCAACATAGACAATGACGGTTGGTTAAATGGTCACGTCCTGGCTAATCGATTTATGAGAAGAGTATTAAATAAGCATGGTTCGTGAATGTAACCTTATGAAGTTAAGTTGAACTCGAAGGTTTTTGGTGCTATCTAGCGCGGCATGATAGTATAAATTAACTCGGTAAGTTCTTATGTATTTCAGGTAGATCCTCCTTCGGGGAGTGTAGTGATTTTGATAACACCCACGCCTGGTTAGCTTGTTTTGATTTTGAAGTGTCTGTCTCCTATTTATTACCGGGGTGGAGCAAGTAGAACCCGCATTGTGATTAATGGCACGATGGTCTGAGCGGCGGGGTAAACCTTCAATTAACCCCTAGTGGGAATATTGCCGACAATCTTAGCAAGTAATAGTAGAAGTGCAATGAGAATTTTGGTAAAGAATGTTGCTCCGGTTTGAGTTCTCATATAGTAGAGGTCCGAGTTCTTCCGTGGAAGGAGATTCTGAGGTCCGATTATTATAGTTCGATCATGGGCAAGAGGAGCACAGCTGGGTGCCCTTGGACTTCATGCAACAATGTTTCCCGGAACTCTTCACCTCAGGTGCAAATTAATCGTCTTTGAAATCCTTTACACTTATAAGTACTTGCAACCCGTAACCCAGACCTAAATTTTGAGGACGAAATATTTCTTTTGTTTATTGGGATTTGTAACATCCCCAATCCTTCTAGACCCCTAGATGGTGTTAGGGCATGGGTGATGTGCAAAGTGGCCTCTAGGGCCCTTGGGCCAAGTGGAGAGTGCTAAGTGCACACCAAGGGCACAAAATCAAAATAGCCCAATACCACTCCCTTAGGCCAATTGACCTTCAATTCACCAAATTGACCTCCCCCCATACCACCCTAACCACTGAGGAAGACCATAACCATGGAAATTGCACTTGGGTGGGACCCAATTGCATGAAATTGACCAAAGTCAACAATAGGTCAACAATAACCAAACTAAGTCAATTAGGGTTCAATTGACCCAATATGTTCAAATTGACCTAACCACCACACTCTAAACACTTTAAGGAACCCATTGGACCAAAAAGCCCCCTCATGGTGGGACCAATTGACCCCAATTGACTAAAGTCAAACCTTACCCAATTTTGGTCAAATCTACCCCCTTTTGATTAAATTGAACCAATTGGAGCCCCACCATGGACCGACCAACATTGGGTAGTGTCAAGGGACCCAAGACCATCTAGTGGGTCCATCTCACTCATCATGTTGACCAAGTCAAAGTCAAAGTCAACACTTGTGAATTAAACCCAATCTAGGTGACATAGCCACAAACACTTGACCCAAGCCAAATCATTTGGCCTAACACCAATCATAGGACCAAGCAAGCCCCTTGGCAGCTGGTTAGGCAAGCCTAACCTTGAGTTAGCCCAATTAAGGTGGAAAAGGTGGAGAGAGAAGAAGGGAACCAAAAGAGAAAAGCAAAAGCACCCTCCCCTCCTTCCACACTCAACCCCAATCAGCCTAGGGGGCATCCCTGATTGCTGTTGTTCTGGGCTGGACCCAGAGGAAAGCAGGAGGTAGCAGGGAGAAGGACAAGTGGTCGGCCAAGCCTTCCCCTTGAGCTTGAAATTCAAACCTGTCTATACAAGCCTCCTCCCCCCCAACTGACCACTCCATCAGCTTCAGAAGGCAGGAAGCAGTCGAGAATGACACCTAGAGCTAAGGAAAAGGTGGAGAACGGAGGATTTGGGCATGGCCGCCGGAGACAACAACTTCCATGGTGAACCGCCGCCGGAGCCGCCACCACGCCCCAATCTCGGTTCGTTTCTCCTCCCCTCCCCTCATGCTAGTTTCTCATCACAAAAGATTGAAGGATCGGACTCAATTGAGCCCGAATCCACTCATCGATTTCATGGAAATCGGCTCAAATCGAGCCACCCAGGCTCGCCGGAATACGCCTCCTCCGGCCGCCATGTCGCCGGTAGTTGTAGCCCCGACCATAACGAAGGTGGTGGCGGTGGTGGCCGGCCGTGGTGGCCACCAGGTGGCCGGGAAAAGGAGGAGTAAATCGGCCCAGGACGGGAGAATCCTGGCCGTCGGCTCAAGGAGGAAGACGATCTGAATGTCGTTGGATGTGCTGTAAGATCCGTGCAGATCTTATATTTCTGGTATTTATTTAATTCCAAGCTATGATATTCTGCCCTTAATGATCAGTCAACTTCAATAAATAATTAGGGCATCCTAATGGCAGAATTAGAAAAAGTGCCCAACATGAAAGTTGTAGGCCATGGTCTTAACTTTCATTTGGCCTTGAGTTTGGGTCTTAACTTTCATTTGGCCTTGAGTTTGGGTCATTTGGGGACCTACAACCCCCTAGGGA
Source organism: Dactylorhiza incarnata (assembly GCA_033032865.1). Lineage (NCBI taxonomy): Eukaryota > Viridiplantae > Streptophyta > Magnoliopsida > Asparagales > Orchidaceae > Dactylorhiza > Dactylorhiza incarnata. The sequence continues at coordinate 1,704,977 of JAWHQI010000165.1, forward strand.
GCTATTTTGCTAGGACTGGTCCTACATTAGGTCAGTCAATTAGAAAAATTACCTAGGTCAAAACCTTCAAGCTTTGGGGCTGTGCTTTTAACCATGGGTTGGTATACCCTAGGGACACCCCCTGCCAATGGGACAGCCCTTGATGGACACTTTTACCTAGGGTATTTGTGGAAATTAGATTATTTTAATTATGTTGATTTTTGGAGCATATGATGTCCAAATGACACCAAATTTTGGTGGCATGTTCTTTAGTACATGAGTAGTGCCTGCCTAAATTTTTACTCCATTTGGAGTTGATTTGAGATGGAAAATGGGAAACCCTAATGAGGACCTTTAAGGGTCATATTAGGGTTTGGGTCATTTTGAGGAGTTGAGTGTGTTAGCCTCCTCCCATCATGCTGGATATGTAGGAATGGATATACAAAGGCAGGTGGCACACCCTAGTGGTCCATTTGGATCCATTAGGGTGGTGTGACCTAAAACCCTAAGGGTAAACCCTTAAGAGTGCAAAGTGAGATTTGTGAAGGGCATGGGAGCAAATGTTCTTGCCTTGGCTCAGAACTTTGGTGATATGTTTGTAGGAGCATAAAATGACTTAGGTAATTTATTTAGAATTTTTAGAGGTATTTAAGTATTTTTCTTCCTAATAAATGAAATAGCCACCCTTCCCTTAATAAAATGAAATGCATGGTCATAGGACCTTGTATGGTGTTGAAACTCTATCAGTGGATGACTAGGGATGGAAATGGACTATAGTAATTTTGTTATGATTTATTGAAGTATTATTCCTTGGGTAGGAATTTCTAAGTACTTGCTAGCTTAAGGGAATTTAATTTTGATAAATGCCAAATCATGGGGATAAATTGTGAAACTTGGCTATCTGTTATTTAATGCTATTATAAGCCCGTGATAATTATTTGGAGGCTTGTAGAATTATATTTCATGTACCTCATGTAGAAATTTGATTTTACAACCTTATGAGTATTTAATCTTTTTAAAATATCAAATCATGGGGCAATGATGTGATACTTGATTATCTGTAGTTTTAGGTTAATATATGCCCATGATAATTATTTGGAGGCTTGTATAATTATATTTCATGTATCTCATGTAGAAATTGGATTTTACAACCTTATGAGTATTTAATCTTTTTAAAATATCAAATCATGGGGCAATGATGTGATACTTGGTTATCTGTAGTTTTAGGTTAATATATGCCCATGATAATTATTTGGAGGCTTGTAGAATTATATTTCATGTACCTCATGTAGAAATTGGATTTTACAACCTTATGAGTATTTAATCTTTTTAAAATATCAAATCATGGGGCAATGATGTGATACTTGGTTATCTGTAGTTTTAGGTTAATATATGCCCATGATAATTATTTGGAGGCTTGTAGAATTATATTTCATGTACCTCATGTAGAAATTGGATTTTACATACTTATGAGTATTTAATCTTTTTAAAATATCAAATCATGGGGAAATGATGTGATACTTGGTTATATGTAGTTTTAGGTTAATATATGCACATGATAATTGTTTGAAAGCTTGTAGATTTGTAATTCAAGTACCTCATGTAGAAAATGGTAATTGCTACCTTTGAATGTTTAATCATTGTAAAATATCAAATCACATGGTAATGACACAATAATTTGGCAGAGGACTCTAGGTACCCATTTGGACACTTGGTAATGTTTGGAGAATTTTCAGAAGTGAAATAGTTTTTTTCCTAATTAAAGTGGCATTTTGGTAATTATACAATTATGATGATATAATAGGCCAAATGACATCCTAGGGTCATGATACTCAGTGAACTCCCATGATATGGAATATTGTCTTACTGATAATTCTCATGTAGCTTGAAGAATCAGTTTGAGGGTAGTTCATGTGTAATGAGACTTAAGGCCTTAACTACTTAAAAACATATTAAATACCAATTTAATATGGAAAATTATGGAAATTGGATCATACCTTATTAAGGTCAGTAGGAGCCTAGGATAATTATACTAGACCCTGGTGATGAATTTTTAGAAGAGTTCCCTTATGGGGTTGATGAATAGTTCAAATGTGTGGTCTGCGTTTAGTAAACACAGAATTTTGAGTTTTAGACAATTCAGACCCCTAAGTAGTGTTTAGGAGGTATATACAATCAGTAAATGGGTTTTAGCACACCATCATTCAAGGAGGGTCAATCCTAGGGTTACTTGTGGGGTGGTGCTAGAGTAAATATAGAAGGAATGAAGGTACGTCCAACCCGATTGGGTGGGACGGGAGATGTGCTAATCACTTTAACTATATGAAATGATGAAGGGTGAACCAAATGTTAATCACCAACTAAAGTAATTGTCTTGAGGAGGATGGTGGGGTTGAGCTCATTGATCTATAGTACCGTTAGGGGCCCCTTATGGAGTACACCGCGGGAAGTCCAAGACTCACCCTAAATATAACACTAACTAAATTGTAGGCAAGAGTAACCTAATTAGATCTGCAAACTAGTATGGATCTCCTCCGGGAAGGAGATGGGTTGGATCAGCTTGTGTGTTAGAACCTGAGCCGGAAGCTCGGGTGGACTTGTTAACACCTATTTCTTAAGCAAATAGTGGCGAGTCTTCGGTACTAGGCCAGTCGTGTCACCGACGGTAGTACTTTGACTCAGGTGAGGGTGAGGTTTAGAGGGCCGGTAAGTTTGAGTACCACGGTCTGGAGGACAATCCCTAATAACCCACCCCGACCTTAAAGTCTGGTGGATTCCAGCAAGAGCACGCAGGAGCTCCGCTGTTGTGTTTTTAGCGTTGAGGCGTACATGAGGTCTAGGCTTGGTAGTGACTATACCCGCCTAGGATGTGGAGTGCCCGATCCACTACGACCATGAGCCACGACGGTCGGTACCCGAAAGGTTGGCTTCCTTTCAAACAAATTGGGAACTATAAAGGTCTGTGCGCATAGAGTCATGTGGGTGAGTCACATTGCATAAATTCATTAAAACATCATAACCATAGCATAGCATAACATACACATTAGCATACCCCCATCATATAAATTAGTATGGGCTCTTTTATATGATGGGTTACCTAAACATCTTAACTTATATGTCGTATGGGCGTTCATATAAGTTAAGGTACGAATCTGTGATGGTAGTTTAGATTTACTTACTGCACTACATTTTCTTTCTATTTACTGCTTAATTCATTGCTCTACTTTATTGCCTTATACCTGCACTATACTGCTAGCTAGATTTTACTGCTTTACTTATACCTGCTAGAGTAGTGCCATGTCACCACCTTCTTGTTTACCCCTTGTTTGTCCTCCGTTTCTTCCTCCCGCTCGGTGCCTAGGAGTCGTGGAGGGAGGCGAGGACAAAATGACTTAGTCTTTATGACTAACGGTAGGTATGACCGCAGGAGTCCAAGGAGATGGAGTTGTCCCGCGCGCAGCAGGACGAGATGGCAGGACCTGAGCAGCAGATGCAGCGCACTACCACGACGCCACAGGTTGATGATTAGATAGTTAGACTTCCGCTTTTTGAGAGTTTTTGTTGTAGACTTTCGCATGTTGTAGAGAGAGAGAGATAGTACATTACTTTGCATATGTATCGGGCTTAAGCCCTTTAGTTGTACATCTCTTTTGGACTTTCTGTTTCCATTATATATATTTATATGATGCTGTGATTGTGGACATGCCTTCTTTTATGTACTTACTTTTTGGCATATTTTACTTGTGATCGTATAGCCGGCAGGGTTGGTGTTGAGCGGTGTTAGCCAACCCGAGTGTTGGTGACATCGCAAGGCAGCGATTCTGGGCGAAGGTCCACCTCAACCGTGCGATATGGGAGAGGTTCGAGTTTTCAAGTACCCGAACGGGTTTTGGAAAAAGAGATCTTACAGATCACATTCTTGGCAAGAAACCTTTCTCTTTTCTAAAACAATTACCTTTTTGGAAAGCTTTTGATTTTCTTTAATAAGAGATTCATTTTCACGATTTAATAAAATACTATCTTTCATATTTTTATCAAAAGCTTTGCAAGTTTCAAGGAATTTATTAAACAATTCATCATAAGTGGGAGGAGTTACCTCAGTGTCACTAGGAACACTGGTGTCATCGCCGTCGATTCCAAGTCCCATGAGGCACATGTTTGCTTCCTCATCTTCGCTTGATGAAGACCCGCTTGATTCTTCGGAGGAGGAGGAAGAGGAGTCATCCCATGTCTTTGCCTTTAGCACCTTCCTCTTTTCTTTCCCTTTGTGTTGTTTCTCCTTTTTCTCCTTCAAGAATTTTGGGCATTGGCTCCTTATGTGCCCCGTCTTCCTGCAATGATAGCATTCCGGTGGAGGTCTCTCTTCTTCATTGTCGCTCTCTTTTTCCTTCTTTCAAGATGACCCTTTCCATCTTTCACCCTTATGGAAATATTTTCGAAAGGTGTTTCTCCTTTCCGGATTACGCATGAATTTTCGGAAGTTCTTCACCAAAAGGCTTTCTTCATCTTCATCCTCATCCTCTTGGCACTCTTTCTTTGATTTTAGTGCCAATGCCTTCTTCTTTGGCTCCTTATTGTATTCATCAAATTGGATTTTGAGTTCTACCTCATGGGTTTTGAGATTCCCAATGAGGTTCTCAACTTGGAGCGTTCTTAAGTTGTGCGACTCCGAAATAGCGGTCACCTTCGGGATGAATTTTGGAGGAAGAGAACGAAGGATTTTACTGACCAAGTCGCCATTTGAGAAGGTCTTTCCAAGAGCTTTTGAGTCATTGATGATCTTGGTGAAGCGCGTGTACATACCATCAACATCTTCGCTTTCATCCATTCAGAATTTTTCATATTCCGACTCCAGTTGGAAAAGCTTGGAATCTTTAACCTGCGATGTACCTTCATGAGTAACTTCCAAATGATTCCAAATTTCATATGCAGTAGTACATGCATAAATAATATTAAATTCATTTCTATCTAACGCACAAAATAGAGCATTCATGGCTTTTGCGTTACTTTTACATTTGAGTTTATCCCGATCATCCCATTTATCTTTGGGTTTTTCTAACATAACCTCTCCAACCACAAATGTAGGAGGAGTGTATTCTTCTTCTACCATGTTCCAAACCTCAATATCTAGGGTCATTAGAAAACAACGCATCCTATTTTTCCAATAATTATAATATGACCCAGTAAATAGTGGAGGTCTACTAATTCCCTGACCCTCAGAAAAAGCGAGATCATAAGATGCCATTATTCCTGGTTTTTAAACTGTTTGAAATAACCTACCTCTGATACCACTTGTTGGATCTTACAGCGCCCTTAGAGGGGGGGGGGTGAATAAGGGAATAAAAATCTTTGATAATTTTTATTAAAATTGTTTAGAGAAACTTGGAATGAAATAACAATTAAACTTAAAGGAGGAAACAATTGTAATTTGCAATTTTATAAATTACGCCAAATGATAGAAATCAAGTAAACACAGAAAGAGACATGAATATATTATATAGAAAATGTGTTTACATAAATTGATTTCAATATCGCTTGAAATCGGAGGCGTATAAAGTAATACAATTTTTCCTTTTCTATACCGACTTGTATCCCCACAAACCGGTTGGCTTTAGCCTATCCTTCCCCGGATAAGGCCTCAAGCTGCTCTAGCCAATCCTTCCCCGGATATGGCCTCGAGCCCCTAGATGTAATCACCTAGAACTAGTCACCAACACAAGGCTAATTTCCCCCTAAGTCCTACCCAGACCTAGTCTCCAACACAAGGCGAATTAACTAAACGATTACAATAGAATATGGAATGAAAATAAAATTAACAATAATGAAACTCCCTATATGAGATCTCTGAAGTTGAGGATGAAGGATCGTTGTAACATAAGTGAGGTTGAAGCGATCGTTCTTCGGTTGCAGCTTGGTGGCTTCCTTCTCCAGAAATCCTCTTTGAATTTGAGTGGGAGATGAACTTTCGGCAGAGCAGCAGCTCTGGAAATATGGAACTGGTAATCTCTCTGGAAGCACTAGTTGAAACGAGAGAGTGCCCACCATTTTATAGAACTCGACGATAGCGCCTGCGGTAGCTCTCTAGCGCCTGCGGTAGCGTTCGTGTGGAGCAGTTGTGGAACCGTCGGTGGCGTGGCGCTGTGCATGAACTTGAGATAGCGCCACGCGGTAGCGGAAGTGCTGGCGGTAGCGTTCGTGTGGAGCGGTTGCGAAAACCGTCAGCTGCGTGGCAGAACAAACTTTCGTCGAACGAAATTCGTCGAACGAAATTTCCGTCGAACGGAGGTCGACGTTCGTCGAACGGAAATGTTTGTCGAATGAAAATTTCATCGACCGAAAATTTCATCGAACGTAGCTCGAAGTTCATCAAACGGAACTTTTTGTCGAACGAACTTTTCGTCGAACGCAGCTCGAAGTTTGTCGAACGAAACCTGAGCTAGTGCCTGGCGGTAGCGCTAGCGCTGGCGGTAGCGCTAGCGCTGGCGGTAGCGCATTCTTCCAGATTTTTGAATTCAGCTGCCTTCAACCTGTGGAGTATTGCACCTATAGTTCCTGCACACTATAAACACACTACAAGCAATATCAACTACAATATGGGATTTGTTATTCTCAAACAAAGGGATGTGACACACATGTCCAACAAGTCCTACCCAGACCTAGTTGCCAACACAAGGTGAATTAACTAAGCGATAACAAAAAGTATGGAATGAAAATAAAGATAACAATAATAAAACTCCCTATATGAGATTTCTAAAGACGAGGATGAAGGATCGCTATAGTATGAGCGAGGTTGAATCGATCGTCCTTCAGATGTAGCGTGACGTAGTCCTCCTCCAGAATTCTCATTAAGCATTTTGTGGGAGATCCATCTTCGGCAGCATAACAGCTCTTGAAATTTGGCACAAGCACTCTCTTTGGGATGGATGGCCAAAACGAAAAGCAACGCTCCAATTTATAGAACTTCTCGCTAGCACAGGCGGTAGCTCCTAGCGCCTGCGGTAGCGTTCGTGTGGAGCGGTTGCAAAACTATCGGCAGCGTGGCGCTGTGCATGAACTTGAGATAGCGCCAGGCGGTAGCGATAGCGCTGGCGGTAGTGCTCGTGTGGAGCGGTTGCGAAACCGTCGGCGGCGTGGCGCTCTATACGAACTCAAACTAGCGCTAGGCAGTAGCACTAGCGATGGCGGTAGCGCTAAGGAACCGCTGAGACGAAACTAAACCGCTGAGATAAAACCGCTGAGACGGAACCGCTGAGATGAAATGATCTACCGCGGAGCGTTAACACTAACGCTGGCGGTAGTGCATTCTTCCAGATGTTTGAATTCATCTGCTTTCTACCTGTGGAGTATTGCACCTATAGTTCCTGCACACTATAAACACACGACAAGCAAGATCAAATACAATTTGGGATTTGTTATTATCAAACAAAGGGATGTGACACACATGTCCAACAATCTCCCCATTTCGATAATAACAAATCCTCTTAGCAAGAAATCAACAATAATGTTTATAGTATAGGATAAGCAAGATGATGGTGCAACTATAGTATATGATAAGCATCAAAATGTGCATTCTCCCCCTATCTTAATGCTCTCCCTACATAAATGCAATTTATGTTTTACTCCCCCTAAATGATAGATTACATGAATTATTCTCCCCTTAATCTTCTATATTTCTCCTATATAGATTTCTTCAATTAATCTCCCCCTTTTGGTATTATCAAAAGAAGGTAGGGTGAGGGTAGTAAGGAGGCATTTCTTATAAATGATAAAGCATGATCGAGCTTTTGGAATATAGATAATGATAAAGATTTTAAGCATAGTATATATAAGAGATTTCAAATAAAAAGATTAGAGTTGTAAGCAAGCGGAAGATTATAAGAAACATCTTTTTGTAATCATGAAAAGCTTAAGTGAAAATATGAGTTTTAGTGCAAAATTGAAAGATGTTTTAACCTTTTTAAAATCTCAATGTTTTTCATAAAGATACCAAGCATGAAATGAACATATCAAGGAGAGATTATACTACAATGTTACTTAATTATAAGTTCAAGAGATACCAAAACATTGTCGAGTTCATGCTAGGTTATCTAGTGCATTTCTTATATAAAGAGTAGTATTGATAAAGCATTAGAATCCAATACTCATGAGAAGAAGTGTTATGAAAGATAATGATGTGCACATAAGTGTATTTTGAGCAATGTTAACAATTGATTTAAATCACAAAATACAAGACATATGTAGAGTAAAGTGCACAATAAAACACAAGTATATTACTTTCACACACTTTTAATGCACATAATTTTTAACAAAGTGGTGTAATAACCAAGGTTTGCACAAGACACTTTACTATTCTTTCCAAGGTGCTCAAACTCACAATGCTTATGAAGACTTATCAGGAGGTTCAAGTAGTGCTTGGTGGAGTTATATTTGTCTATTTTTTGTTCACTTTTGTGAGACAACATTCTCCGAATACACTTGTTTTGCAAACCCAATTTTTTAACTTAACCACTTTTCTAAATTTCATAAGTGCAATTCAAATGTAGTGTAGGCAATAAACTTATGCAAGTTTTAATTCATTGTACAAATACAAAACATAAGCAAGCATTTTAGATTTAAACACACATGTTGATTATCAAAAAAATGTTAGTGAAGAAATATCATTATCAATCACAATACATTTACTCATACTTAGAGGCATGCTAAGCTTGGATCTACACATATTTTTCAAAATTTGATGCACTTTAAATAGATATATCAAAGCATGATAAACAAAACAATGTTCATAGCAATTTGAAGGAATAAGTTTTAACATTGCAAATAATTCAAGATAATTGAATTCATACATGCTTGATATTGGCAATAAACATCATACAGTTTTTCTTTGTTTTATCATTTTTAAATCAATTAAAAATAGAAAATCACAAAAACATATTTTGTAAATTTTGAATTTTGAACTTTTGTAGTTGATTTTTGATAATATGAAAAAAACACAAATAAAAAAACATATTTTTGTATTTTTGAATTTTGAATTTTTGTAGTTGATTTTTCATAATATGAATAAAAACACAAATAACAAAAACATATTTTTGTATTTTTGAATTTTGAATTTTTGTAGTTGATTTTTCATAATATGAATAAAACAAAAATAACAAATGTCAGAAATACAAATCAAAGTAGTACATATAAACTGACATTTTTTTGTTGATTTTTAGAAATTTTAAAAAACAGAAAAAATCAGACACCTACGCTAGCGCCGGTGTTAGTGCTAGCGTGGCAAACACTACTTGATTTTTTCTGAATTTTAAATTTTCACTTTTTGATCTTGAATAAGTGTCATTATAGTAGTCTCACGCAGAAATTTCAGAATTTTTGGAGATCTCTAGGTGGATCAAATTTGCATGAAACTTTGGCTTTTTTAAAAACTTGAGTTTTACAAAATCATTTAAGCACAAAAAATAAATAAATTATGCAAAACACAAGAGGACATTTTTTATTAAACAACCCAAAATATGCATGATTTAAGTGATAAGTAAATAAAATGATCATGCAAAGAGTAATATAAGTATGTCCTAAGATTAAAAACTACCCCGACTAAATGTCTACACCCTAGCCCCGTACTAAGTGATAGATGGGCTTGAGGAGTTGCATACATGCCGTAGGTTGGGGTGTTAATCCCATATGCACACACTAGAGAACGCTCAACCTAGCACTCTTTCCCCCTAGTGCCTCGCAAGGCCCCACTGGAACCTTCCCCGGTTAAGGACAAGACATGACTTAGAGGTTAGGTCTCTAATGCATACAACCCTATGCCCCCGCTATTGTGAGATATGAAGTCATATGTGAATAATCTTTGGACAACCTATGCTTTTAAACTATGGGTTGATTTATAAACTATGGGTTTTGTTTAATGTGATGAGTTATATATTGTCACATAGTTTTCTACTTTTATGAGATGACGATATGAGATAACTAGCACAATTACTAATATTCAATAAGTAATAAAGCTAGTAAGATGAGTTTTGGGTTTAATGTCATGTCATAAGATTAATATTAATATTGCATGTATTCCAAAATAGAGTTTCAAATTATAGATCTAGAATAAAGTGATGATTAAATATGATTTATACTTTCATTACAAAGTTGATTCTAGAGTCTACAAATATGAGAGATACATGCAATCACCAGCAAAGCATATTCATACATCAAATAATGTAAGGAATACATTATTCATAATTTTTATCATTAGATTCATAATTCTTATTATTGATTTGAGATATTTCTTGATAGAACATGAATTATGATTTATGATTATAGAGAATTTTGCATAGAATATATGTTAGATCATCATGATGTATGTAAATTCTAATTCTTCTAGACTTATGACAATATGATTATTTGGTGATTTTCTTTTGAATGAGCATGTTTGATTTTTAAGCCAAGAAAAATGATGATCATCCAATCATACCAAAGAGAAAGATCACATATATAACGTTTTGAAATTTATAATAAAATTGCATTGGATAATTAAATTTATTGATCTTTGGTTTTGCATGATGATATATAGTTTCATGATATATATGCTAATGATCAAACCATAAACTATTGTTGGAATTTTAGTATTCTATTTATGATTTCAAACCACAAAGTTATCATGAAATTTGAATAACATTGTACATGTTATACCTAGCATAAGTATATAAGCATAGACCAAGAAGTGATGCTAGGATGTTGCATGTAATATGAGAAGTTTTCAAATTAATTTTCTTTAGACCTAGAATGAAATGATTTAAAAGGATAAAGTACTAAGAAGATTAGAGATAGGTCACTTAAAAAAAATATATGACTTAATGTTCAATTTTAATTCAATTTGATTTGTTAAATATATGCTTAAAATGTGTAAGTCATATCCCATGAAATATAAAGAGGCCAAAAACAATTTCGATCAAAAATACAAAAGAAAAAAAAAAGGAAATAAAGTACATCATGAAGTAGAGTATTGATATTTCATTTTTAATTGTTTCTACTTCATGCAAATGAATGGATATTAATGAATGAGAGATTTAGGTATCCAAAGGTGACCAAGTGGGATGGTTCCTTTGGGTACCCAAATACATCGTGGTGGCTTTTGGGAAGATAATGATGAATGAGCTTTTTCAATTAAAGATGACATGTCATTTTTCTGTATGGGTCTCCATTCATACATTGGTTATTTATCACTTAAATCCATATAATGATTATGTGGCATCTTTATATGATGATAGCTGTTTGAAAAATAATTCATTGTGGGTTTATGTTTATTGAAATTATTTTTCAAAATAGCTTGATGTTGATAATCATAATGAATTTTATTATATGGATTCTTTGAAAGTTTATAAGAGTGATTGTCTTTCTTTAGAAGTGATTGTTGAAAGAGTGGGTTACTATATGTTTTAAGAGATTGATTCTTATTTTGATGATTTTCATTTCCACTCTTTCTTATAGACATACTCTTATAATATGAAGGATAATATTTTTTAGTTTGATTTTCATGAAAAGGAGTTTTTAAATTTGAGTCATGATTGAAAATATATTGAGACTTATAATAGTGACTCTTAAGAATTTTGTGAGGGTCATAATTCTTTTTGAAACTAAACTCCTTTTGAGTTGATGCATGAAAACGAACCTTTTTAGAAATGATTTTGTAAGTTAATTTATCTTTGTTATTCAAAATCTTATGATAAAAGTCATTACTAGAAATTAGAACTTTTTCAACAAAAGATTTTAATTGTCTTAACTTACAAGTTAAAGCATCATTTTCAATTATCAAATTTTTATTATGTTTTTTAGAAACTAAGAGCCCTTTTTCAATATCCTTGAATTTTTCTTTTAATAGATTGCAATCTAAACAAGGAGTAGGAATTTCAACTAAAGAGCATGAAAGTGAATTTAACACATCAATATTTGATTCTATTTTATCGTTTGCTTTTAAAGATTTATTTTCTAAATGTAATTCAGAATTAGTAATTTTCAACTTTAAAATTTTACGTTTAGCAATTTTAAGCATACGAGATGTAGAAATGGAATTTGTTACAAAAAGAGAGGTTTTTGATTTTCTTACATTGCTATTGGATGAGACAAGATTTGAACCAAGGGTTCCTTTGACATCTTCTTCGCATACGGCTTCCATAGTTGAATTTTCGTCTTCTCTTTTGCTTGATGTGTTGCCAACAAATGAGTCCAATATTGTTTCTCTCTTTGATTGATCTTCCTCCAAGAATGAGTCCTCGACGATTTCTTCTCTTGGATCCATAAGGAATTCCTCGTCGATTTCTATCTTAGATTTATCTTCTTTCAAGAATGAGTCCTTGTCGATTTCTTCTCTTGGATCCATAAGGAATTCCTCTTGTTCATCATCTGTGGAAGGAATACTATAAGTATTCTCAAGAAATTTCCAAACTTCAAAAGCAGTAGGGAGCGTATAAATAAATTTGAAAATATTTTGATCTAGAGCATAATATAGACTATTCATAGATTTGGCATTTAAAAACATTTCATTTTTATTTAAAATACTTGGGGGCATTGTAATTGTAATATTCCATACTTTAATATCCAAAAATTTAAGAAATTTTTCCATAAGAATTTTCCACCCATTATAATTTTTGCCTTCAAATAAAGGTGGTGCCAAAGATTTTTCATTTATAAGAAAATTTCCCCCACTAGTAGAGGCGAGATCATGAGACGCCATTATTCCTAGTTTTTAATCCGTTTGGAATAACCTCGCTCTGATACCACTTGTTTGATTGATAGGCGCCCTTAGAGGGGGGTGAATAAGGGAATAAAAATTCTTTATAATAATGTTATGAAAATGACTAAATTGTTTTATAATATGAAAAGGCAAAATAACAATTTAGCTAATTTGTGAGAATATCATAATGACCAAGTTTAGATAAAAGTACTAAATTATTTTATGATTAAAGAGATTGAAATAAACAATTTAGATAAAATAATTAGAATTGAAAACTTAGTAACCAATATTTAGAGATTGCGCCAAATGAGAGAAATCAAGTAAACCAAAATAGAGACATGATTGTATTTATATAAAAAGGTGTTTACATAAATTTGATTTCAATATCGCTAGAAATCGGAGGCGTATAAAAGTAAATATCTTTTCCTTTTCTATACCGACTTGTATCCCCACAAACCGGTTGGCTTTAGCCTATCCTTCCCTGGATAAGGCCTCAAGCCGCTCTAGCCAATCCTTCCTCGGATATGGCCTCGAGCACCCCCTAGATCTAATCACCTAGAACTAGTCGCCAACACAAGGCGAATTACTCCCTAAGTCCTACCCAGACCTAGTCGCCAACACAAGGCGAATTAACTAAATGATTACAAAAAGTATGGAATGAAAATAATGATAACAATAATAAACTCCCTATATGAGATTTCTGAAGATGGGGATGAAGGATCGTTATAGTATGAGCGAGGTTGAAGCGATCGTCCTTCGGATATAGCGTGACGTAGTCCTCCTCTAGAATTCTCCTTAAGCTTTTTGTGGGAGATCCATCTTCGGCAGCATAACAGCTCTGGAAATTTGGCACAAGCACTCTCTTTAGGATGGATGGCCAAAACGAGAAGCAAAGCTCCAATTTATAGAACTTCTCGCTAGTGCCTGTGGTATCTCCTAGCGCCTGCGGTAGCATTCATGTGGAGCGGTTGCAAAACCATCGGTAGCTTGGCGCAATGCACGAACTTGAGATAGCGCCAGGCGGTAGCGATAGCGCTGGCGGTAGCGCTCGTGTGGAGCGGTTGCGAAACCATCGGCGGCGTGGCGCTCTGCACAAACTCAAGCTAGTGCCAGGCGGTAGCACTAGCGCTGGCGGTTGCGCTAAGGAACCGTTAAGATGAAACTAAACCACTGAGACGAAACCGTTGAGACGAAACCGCTGAGAGGAAATGATCTACCGCGGAGCATTAGCATTAACGCTGGCGGTAGTGCATTCTTCCAGATGTTTGAATTCAGCTGCTTTCTACCTATGGAGTATTGCACCTATAGTTCCTGCACACTATAAACACACAAGCAAATCAAAAACAATTTGGGATTTGTTATTCTCAAACAATGGGATGTGACACACATGTCCAACACACACATCATTGATTTTTATAAAACTTTTACTCATGAGAATTGGATCCTAATGCAAATTTACAAAATTCTCTACAAACTTAAGTAAAAGCACTAGATTGCAAAGCATGATTTCTACAATGTTTTCTTTACTTGAAATGCGAATTGGTTACGTTGTAGTTCTAATCTTTTTGAATTTGTTTATTCATGCTTGCATATTTGTTATGAAAATTTTCAAAGTTAAATGCTCAAATGTGAAAAGTCTAGACATATTGTTGGAATGGTCAAACTATAACAAAAATACTATTCTTAATTATTTTTGTTTTTCCGCATTTCTCGTTTGGTCATGTATTTCATTTACCATGGTTTATCATTCTCACTTCTTTGGTCTTTCTTCACTTGTGCTTGTCAAACAATATTGCATCTCCTTTAACAAGTGGTACCAACAAGTAATATTCTTCATTAAATATTAATGTGCAAAGCAAGTGGTAGAATTCTTTTGGTAAAATCATAGAATGTTGTTCTTTCACACTTATCATATATTTTTTCTGCTATGCTACTCTCTCCTTTAGCTCGATCGTGACTTACTTTATGTTTACACAAAACTATTAAATCCTCGCTTAGTTATGTCCCATCTTTTGTCCTCTTTATTTTAGTTTTGTTTCACTCCACCCCCTTTTGCTAATAACAAAAGGGGGAGAATAAAATGATAAATCATTTTGATTAATGGAGTAGGATTCACTAGATTAAGGGGGGAGCATAAATCTAGTCTATGGGTGCATATACTTAAGGGGAGCACTTATGTAGGGGGGCACAATCTTAATGAACTATAACTCATATTACTATCTCTATATTGCTCAGTGTCATATATCCTTCTAAAAACACAACTCTTTTATATATGAATCTGATTTATCTATAATGGATTTGTTATTATCAAAAGGGGGAGATTGTTGGAACATGGTTTCCGCATCCCTTTGATTTGAGATTAACAAATCTTACTTGTATTTGATCTTGTTTGCCATTGTGTTTTTAGCATGCAGGTTTGAACAATTATGACACTAGGATGCTGCTATTGGTCTAGACTTGCTCTAAAGCTGAAAAGAATGGAAATGAGCTAACGCCCAACGTTAACTCTTAACGCCCGACGTTAACTTTTGCTCCCGCCAAGATGCAAAAAGAGTGGAGGGAAGCTGCCGTGATTGCAGGAGCATTTTGGGAATGATTTGACTCAACGCCTGGCATTAGAGTCAACGCCGATGTTAAGGTTGCCTAAAATGAATGTTTCCAAAGATGCAAAATCTCCTTCCCATTTTGAAGATCCGAGCCATCAAAACATTTCTATACTGAGTCAACGCCCGACGTTAACTCTTAAAACCGGCGTTAGCTTCCAGTCTTATACAAAGGTGGATTTCATCTTCTCCAACTACTGATTGACAAGAGCCCTATTCCAGTACTTCAGAAACTTTGAGAGGGCCGTATTTTCTAGACCAACACATCTCCCTCTTAATTTCAAAAGGAGTAATCAAGGAGGCTTGGATCAATACGCTAACACAACACGAAGAACGCACGCTTTGACTTCAATGATCTTCAGCGATTCTTCGGCGTCTCCTTCAGATTACCTCATAGGGAGTTTTCATATTTGTCTTTTGTATTTTACATTTATCTTTGTAATCGGTTCGTTAATTCGCTTCGTGTTGGCGACTAGGTCTAGGTAGGACTTAGGGAGTAATTCGCCTCGTGTTGGAAACTAGGTCTAGGGTGTAGATCTAGGGGGTGCTCGAGGCCTTTTCTGGGGATAGAAAGGCTAGAGCGGCTTGAGGCCATATCTGGGGGAGGATAGGATAAAGCCACCGGTTCGTGGGGATACGAGTCGGGATAGAAAACAAAAAGGGTTTTTATTATTCGCCTTCGATTTCTAGCGTTATAAAAATCTAGTTTTGTAATCAATTTTATTAATAGTAATCATGTCTCTCTTTGTGTAATAAAATTGAGTTTTGTTCTTCATTTATCTAAATTGTTTATTATCATCTCTTTCATTATAAAACAATTTAGATCTTTATTCAAAATCATCATTTTGATCTCTTATTATTTCAAGTATTACACAATATAAGTAAAAGTTTTAAAACCCTTATTTACCCCCCTGTACGGGCGCCTACAGATCCAACAACGAAGACTTAAACGGGTCTCACCCCGACCCCCCGGCGAAGACTGATCCTGCCAACGGAAAAGCTGCTGGTAAACGACCTACCCTTTCATGCCAAGGTTAACATCTTGACCCATGACCTTCTCGCTCCATTTTTTTTTGCAGTTTCCCCTCATGTGACTCCAGGTCGCCAAGGCTCGCGACCCCAGACACCAGTTCCCCCCGATGCAACCCTCTACAACTTGGGGTTCAACCTCTTGAGAGGCGAGGGCTCTGGTGGCTTGCGACCGACCATGATCCCTCATGTCGTCGGCGAGACACGCCGCGGTGGTCTCGGGAAGTCCGTCTCGGTCCCATTCACTACCCTTTTCCAGGGTCATCCTCCTGGCTCCCGTCCTCCTCCTGGTAAGGATTTTGCCATTTGCGCAAAGGGTCGCTCTCCGTGACACTAAGGGGGTTCTTTGCCAACTGCTAATGCCGCTTGGTTTTGGCTCGCTGGTGACTCAGAGACACTTAACATTGACTCTAACTTTAGGGAGGAGATGTCGCCCTTACCCCTACCGGAACAGCTGGATGACTTCCTAGGCGACCTGCGAGATCCAGAAACTATGAAGAGGCGAACCCTACAGTTATTCCAGAAGCATTGGCGGGTACTACAAGATCTTCAACTCCAGGCGAAGAAGGACAGAGAGATCACTGCGGAGCGGCATGCCACTCTGATGGATGAATGCGCGCTGCTCCGGGCCGAGATTCCGCATGATCCCGACGATGAAGACACCTCCCCGGCGGTTCATCTTTTGCGAGTGGTTGATTTTGCTTGCCTGATCCAGCGTGAAGCTCATGTCGTCAGTGCTTATCATCATCCCAGGCTTCCTCAATGGTCAGGAGCGCGAGGTTGGGGAAGGTGGAAGTGGTTGAAGTATTGATCCCCGCCCACACTCCGCTCCTGCCTGGCGAGACCCCAGAAACCTGTTTCTTTCAAAAACTAGTTTAATTAGCTTGAACAATCTCACGAACATGCTTTCTTTTTCATTAACTATTCTCGCCCGCTGTTGGGTTTCTCGCGCATTTATTATTTTTTGTGAATTGCTTGCAGCGTCCGCTATCCCTTTTCTATTTTAATTTTCTTTTACGTTGTGCTCGCAGTCAGACCCTGTTTATACTAATCTTGTCTGCAGGTCTCGCTCGCTCACGTATCTGGGATTAGCTTATATTTCTCGCAAGCAATCATCACACGGGGTTTTGTTTAACCGCACCCCGCGCCGCTTCGACTTCCTTCCCGCGCTTTTTATTTCCTATAAATAGGTCCCAACGCAAATCTCACCTACCGCATTTAACTCCAACTTTTCTTCTTCCTCTGCCCGCGAGACCTTGCGTTCTCTTCCTCGCGATTTTCTCTTTTTTCTCGCAGATTTCGACGATGGTAGGCAACGCGAGCGAGGCGGAGGGTCGCTTGAAATGCGCATGGGCATTCACTGATCAGACCTTCTACCACAGCAATCTGACCGAGGAGGAGTACCTCACCTCCATTGCTAACTTCGTCCCGCCAGATTTCTCTACCCGCTGCCCCGGCGAGGATGATGTTATCAACGTGCTGATGGCGGATGAGCTCGCCATCCCTATAGCCCACTTTGGGGTCGGCCTACGCCTGCCTTTGTGGCCAGAGGTCCGCCAGGTATTCACCAACCTCGCTTACCTTCTTCTTGCATGGCCTCCCCTTCTCGCTCGCTTATTGGGTCTCGCTACTTTATTTGCCAGGTTCTCAGACATTACGGCGAGATACTGGGTCAGCTGACCCCCAACGCCGTGGCGGTTATTGTCGTGTTCGCATGTTATATACGAGAAGAATGCATCGAGTTCAGCCTCCCAGTCTTCCGGAAGTTTTTTTCCTTCCGAGCTTACAAGGAGGGCACGACCTATTTCATGGGATCGGGGGCCATGGTCGTCGAGACAGTTAACAAGAGTCATTACTGGACTCAGAAGTTTCTTTTCATCAAAGGGAATTTCGGTAACATTCCCTTCTCGCCAATCCAGCACAGCGAGAGCACCTACCATCCCCCGCCCCTCGGTCGTCATGACGCCGCCCTATTCTAGTTCTTTATTAAGAAGAACTTCGAAGTAGCCCACCCCCGCCGAAACGTCGACTCACTGCTCCCGGTTCTCACTAGGGAAGGTATGTATCTCGCTCGCTCGCTCATCTTGTTGGAATTTTCGCCGCTCCTAACCGTTGCCCTTATAGATGAGTGAGATCTTCCCCTCCATCCCCCTTACGCGAGCAGCCGGTCAGATCCTGCTGACCTCGCTATTGCGAAGATGGGTGCGGACGCTTGCCGCGAGACACCCCGTCCTACAGCCAAGACTACTAAGAAGAGGGGTTAATCTTCTGGGCGCAAGGATCTCTCCTCGCAGCCCTCGCAGAAGAAAAGCAAGAAGGATCCCTCCTCAGCTGAGAAGGGAAAGGGGCATGCCGAGGTCTCCCCGAGCGAGATCTTGCTGGCAGACTTCCCCGAGGAAAGGGATTATAGTTAGCCGGTCGAGAAGGTTGCCCGAATCTCCTCCTTCCCAGTGCCAATAAATCACTGGAACTTTGGTCTCGGCTAGAGGTACAAGGACGAGGCCGACGAGTTCCTATTGTATTGGAACCCCGAAGTCAACAAAGCCACCATATCCACCCTCCTACCTTCTTGGGTGGAGCAGCCAACGGTCAACGGGCAAGCGTTCTCGCTCTCCTTCGGCCTTTATGGTCGCGAGGATGCCTCGATCTTCAAGGCTGAGACCGCGAGAACCATGGCGTATGAGAGCGCGCGAGCCGAGCTCCGCTCTCTGGAGATCGCTCACATGACAGGCCGGTGGTGCCTCCAGCGGGAGCGCCACAACGAGGAGCTTGCCTCCGCCTACAAAGATTCCACCGTCGAGATCACTAATTTAAAGGAGAGGCTGCTCGCCTCCGCCGAACTTCCTCCCGACTACCAGGGTGTAGTGGTGAGTCTTCGAACTCTCTCTTCTCCTTTTAGCATTGCTTCTCGGACTTACCGATTCACTTTTATAGGATGCCAAGACCGCCGAGATGCTTCGCGCTCGTGTCTCAAGCCTGGAGAATGAGGTCGCTGGGTTGAAAGCTCGCAACCGCGAGCTGGTCCGCGCAGTCGTTCACCCATCCCCGCGTCGCCTGAGAACGACCAATGAGCCAGGGAGGAAGAATGTCGAGAAGCCTCCATCAACTCGGCGCGGTATATCTTCCAGATGATGCAGAGAGCCGGTCTACTGTCCGCTGAGGCTGCCGATCTCACCATCGAAGACGTGGTCCCGGAGCTATTTTTGCCACCCCCGCCCCCTGCAGATAGCGAGGATGAACTACCCCCCCAGCGACAGTTAGGGCTTTGTATTTTCATTTTGTTGTTCCCCTTTTGGCTGGCGTGACTGCTGCGATTAATGTAACTGATTAATGAAATAGATGAAAGTTTTTTCCACTTGTTCAATTTGTTCTCGTATTTGTATGTGTCGCTTCCTTCTCGCGTTTATTGCTTAATCTTTTATCATTGCATTCGTCGTGCTCACGCCCGCCTAATGCGTAGCCGCCTAGCTTTCGTTAGGAGTACATGCTCACCACGTTAGTCCTCGCCCTTCTAGCCGATATTAGAGGAATAGGTTTTAGGATCACTGATGCGAGGATTCGGCAAGTGCACCGGTCGCGCAAGTAATAAATTTTGGGAATAGAATTCCCGAGTGTCGGTCTCTTGAGGAACACAGTAAGGTGGAGTTTATTATCGAGGAAGGACTTGAGATCGAAGTCCTGCGGTAGATGGAATGCGAACGAAAAGGGGCTTTGAGGTTTGCAAACAAAAGTAAATACTACGCCTACTCCTATGCAATGCCGCTATGCAATGCTTCGATCAGCGGGATGGAAACTAGGCAGGCCTTGAGCGCGCTGCGTCGAAAGGACGGATGGACGAGAAGGCTAACGGGAACGAGCTATGCAGGCCTTGAGCGCGCTGCTTTGTTAGGCGAGTGGAATACGGGCCGCGATGCCACGCTTCGAAGGCCGGATGGGCAAGTAGGCTTACGGATTGAGGGTCGCAAGCACCTCTTCGACAAGCACACCACTAGCAATTGCTAGTGCGGCACCGGACATGGTGGTGGAGCGGAAAATCGATGGGGGCGCACCTCATTAACACAAATGAACAAAATGATTTCATAAACATGAAATAAACAATACTAAACATGATTCATAGTGTTCGTCATCAAGATAAAGAGAATACAACAAATATAACCACACAAGTAGAAGAAAAAGGCAAGAAATACGACCGAATCCGGAGTCTCGTTGTAGATTCACGGTAGGAAGCACCGGGTTGTCAATCCGCGTCCTAGCTCGGTCCCAACTGCGTCCGGGGTAGAGGAGGGCTGTCACAACTCCCAATGGACCCGTCTTCTCCAGCGATTTACCATCCGGTCACGTCTAGTGCGAAGAACTTCTTCCTTAGCGATCAAAATGAGTGTAGAATCTCTTCTTTCAAGCCCTTGGATGATGGAGGAGGCCTAGGGGGTGAAAAACCTCTGGAAATTGCGAAAACGGCGGACTGAACGGAGTCCAAATGCGTAATCCCGACCTAATTTGCGATCAGGTCATTATATAGGCGCTGAATTAAACAGCGCGCACGGTCATTGGCGCACGACCAGTGGTCGTGCGCACTGGAATTCTGCGATCGTGCGCACTGCCTCGGAGGAACCTGCAAGATACGAAATTATAAAATAAAATGTTCGCACGACCAGTGGCGCACGACCGGTGGTCGTGCACACAATCGTTGATGGTCGTGCGCAATACAGCAAACAGAACTCAGAATTTTAATGATAAGTGCGCACGAGCAGTGGCGCACGACCGGTGGTCGTGCGCACTGTCGTTGATGGTCGCGCGCACTACACCAAACAGAACTCATGAAAAAGGGTTAAGTGCACACGATCAGTGGCGCACGACCAGTGGTCGTGCGCAATAGAACCGGCGATCGTGCGCACTGTTCCTGTGCAGAATTGCACTGGGAACACCTGCACTACTCCTATTCCAGCACAACCACAGATCTAGCCACTGAAAGTGGCACTTAACAGCACAAGAATACTACTAATGACAATAAGCACGAAAATCACACCAAAGTGGGCCAAGATGTGCACCTAGCATGGATTATCAAATATAAACTATAACAAGGCTAAAGTGCGGAGAAATGACTAAATAACGGCCCGGATGAGTCCATAAATGTGTATATGATCAGGACTCATCACACCCCCAGACTTAACTGTTTGCGCGTCCCGAGCAAACAAATTCTAAGCGAACTAGGAAAGAACAGTAGATGGCTTAATGATTATACTACAGAGTACCATGCGAAGTCGCATGCTCACGTGCATAAGAAAAATAGTAGAAAAGATTTCTGATTATAAAAATAGTTTATATATTTCTAAAAGAGTAATAGCATATTACAACTACTCAAAATGGTGAAAAGCGGTGAATCGTTCGGTCATGCATACGAAGAAAGTAAACTAAACGCTGAGATGAGCATTGCTCAAGATTGGGGTGTCGGATAAACTCCACCGAAATCCATCGGTGTCGGTGACCATAGGCTTGCCCGGTCACATTCTCTCCAAGGCACTGGTTTGACTCAAATGCGTGAATCAATAGGACTTTAGGTTTTAAATGAGGCTTGGGTTTAGGTGAGGATAAACAAAGATAAAAACGACGGCTCAAGCACTAAACCCAAATGAGCTAATGCAGGAAACTATCCTCATTCACCACACAAACATGCGGGTACACGACACCCCCAGACTTGGACTTAACAGCATGGGTGCGTGCACCGCCTACTCCCAAACATAAATCTATACATAAAGATTTTCAATTAAACATTCCTTCTCTTTCCTTTCTTTTTAACTTCTTTTCTTTTTCTCATTTTTTTTCTTTTCTTATCATTTTCAGCAATTAAACAAAAGGACACATCCACAACTTCACAAACATATTACCACATCAACAACCCAACTCATGAAAATAATAAACAGCTAAAGCTCAAATTTTGGGTGTGCGACTAGGATTGGCTTTTGGGCTTTGGTGAAATAAAAGTGGGGCTGAATCAAAGAACGGGTAGGCACAACTGGGCTATCGAGGATATAGCGGTAAGAATAGGCACAAAGGCTCAACCGGGCCAAAATGATGGCCTATATCACATTCACACAATTGACTAACCGTATACCCATGCTTCAAGAATCGCTTGGGGCAAGTTCTAGCCACCGAGAAAGATTCTCCTTTCTCCCGACTCAAGCAATACGAGTCTAGCGATCGTTTACACACATCCCTACGCTACCGTTTGATTCACACCGGATTCACCATTTGAGTAGAGTAAACAACATTTACACTAATAGAGAAAAATATAAAACCATAGTATAAAAAGAAGTTTACTCTACACAAATTTCTATGCAACCGAGCACTCGACTAGGAGCACTACTAGAGTCAACATTTTACTCTGCTACATAGTCCTAAGCCATCACCTAAACTTTCCCAAATAAGCAGAAGAATTAAATTCACAACAGAGCAAGCAAACAGATGAGTACGCGCTCAAGTGGGTGATGTGGTGTGCAATGAAAATAAACAAAACATTTTAAATGGAATCTTCTAGCATGCAGTGCAATAGTGCACGTGAGCGGGTAAACAAAACTACTCTCCCCCAGACTTAAACTAAACAATCCACATAATATATGACATGAAAATCAGAAAAAGCTAGGGAAAGAGAGTACCCAGTGCTCAGAAATGAGCACACCAGAAGATTGGCGTTTAAACCACGACTAAGCTGCAGCATCCGCCATCCAGAAAAAGATGCCTGCAGGGGTCAGTTCCGCAAAAAGAAAATAGAAAACTGAAAAAGAAATACTACTAACTAAACATGATTAGAAGAAATAAAAATGCAGAAAAGAAAGATAACCACTGGGGTTATTGTCATCCCAGCACGACTTATTCTAAAATAAAACAGTTCTAGCTAATGGGCCTATGGAAGGAGAAGTGGACAGGTAACTGGCCTAATATCCGTGTCGGTAGAGGGTACCGATACGGTGATAGAACAGTCACGCCTCTACCTGAATATAAATACCTGCTCCTCACAGGTAGAGGGAAAAGAAAGTAAGAAGAGGAGGAGGCCTGGTCCTCACTCATCTCACCAAAACTATCCTTGCCTAGCAAGGTATCGTCAACAGGGAGGCGGCAGGAGGAAAAGGCAATGAGTCGAGCTTCCTCAATGGAGGGGGGATCAACCTCCTCACATGAGAGGATGCTCTCATCATTGACTTGAGCATCATGCTCCAAGTCCTCCTGATGTACCTGTGAAGACTCAACCTGCACAGGCTCAGATGAAGAAGGGGGGTCAGGAAATAAAAGAGAAGAATGACATAAATAATCAAAAATCGGGGGAGTGGTCCCGGACTCACTCCCATCAGGTTGGGGAAGTAAAATAATGTTTGCATTGTCATCAATGCTACAAGATTCGGCG
The DNA here is from genome assembly GCA_033032865.1 of Dactylorhiza incarnata. NCBI lineage: Eukaryota > Viridiplantae > Streptophyta > Magnoliopsida > Asparagales > Orchidaceae > Dactylorhiza > Dactylorhiza incarnata. Next base: position 1,728,711 of record JAWHQI010000165.1, read on the forward strand.
GGATCAACGGTGGCCAGGCTTAGGATTTGGACTTCCTCCACTGGTGCTGAGGAAAATTCCTCTTCACCTAGAAGGTTGTCCTCCTCCATAGGAATAGGCACAACACTCAGATCAACCGCCTCCTCCTGCGACACATCATCAACAATGTCGTCAGAGACGAGTGTAGTATGCACAACAGGGAGAGGAATAGTGCTCGGATAAAAGTCGAGCACCGATTCCTCACAAAGAATCGAATCCACTAGAGGTGGTGGATGCACTGGGAGAATGGGCTCAGCAATATCGGTGCCCAGATCAGCCACACATCTGGTGACTGTGTCAACGCCATACCCTTCAAGATGTGAAGGTGGCAAAGACACAAAACCGGATGTTGAAGGTGTGCCGCCAGAGTTAGGAGTTGGGACGATCCGGATATCCGGCTCATCATCCTCATCCAATTGGCGACGAAAAGCAGCACAATCCTTCAGGGCATGGTCTGTGCTCCGACAAAACTGGCACTGCCTAGCGGGCTTCTTTGGCACAGCGGGGGCTGGAGCCGAAAAGAAGTAAGACGGTAAAGGCTCAGCAGAGTAGCCATAAGACTTACGCGCACCATATGGAGTACCAGACGAAGTCGGTGCTCCATATGCTGGGCTATAAGAATTATGCCTACTATTCTCCGTAGGGCATTCATCACTAGAGTGGGAGGTAGCTCCACACCAACGGCAACGGAAATTGAGATGTGCCCACATAGTGCGAAGATAAAACGATTCAAAATAAAAATGCTATTGTGCAAATACTAAACCAAATAGAAATTACTAAAGCAACCTGATATAAAACAAGAAGGAGGAATAAAGAGAACAGAAATAAAATAAAAGATGCAATTTACAAATGGAAGGGCTTTTCTCTCAAATTCTCCCTCTCCAGAAAACTCACACGACTGTGTTCCCCGGCAACGGCGCCAAAAACTTGATGCGAGGATTCGGCAAGTGCACCGGTCGCGCAAGTAATAAATTTTGGGAATAGAATTCCCGAGTGTCGGTCTCTTGAGGAACACAGTAAGGTGGAGTTTATTATCGAGGAAGGACTTGAGATCGAAGTCCTGCGGTAGATGGAATGCGAACGAAAGGGGCTTTGAGGTTTGCAAACAAAAGTAAATACTACGCCTACTCCTATGCAATGCCGCTATGCAATGCTTCGATCGGCGGGATGGAAACTAGGCAGGCCTTGAGCGCGCTGCGTCGAAAGGACGGATGGACGAGAAGGCTAACGGGAACGAGCTATGCAGGCCTTGAGCGCGCTGCTTCGTTAGGCGAGTGGAATACGGGCCGCGATGCCACGCTTCGAAGGCCGGATGGGCGAGTAGGCTTACGGATTGAGGGTCGCAAGCACCTCTTCGACAAGCACACCACTAGCAATTGTTAGTGTGGCACCGGACATGGTGGTGGAGCGGAAAATCGATGGGGGCGCACCTCATTAACACAAATGAACAAAATGATTTCATAAACATGAAATAAACAATACTAAACATGATTCATAGTGTTCGTCATCAAGATAAAGAGAATACAACAAATATAACCACACAAGTAGAAGAAAAGGCAAGAAATACGACCGAATCCGGAGTCTCGTTGTAGATTCACGGTAGGAAGCACCGGGTTGTCAATCCGCGTCCTAGCTCGGTCCCAACTGCGTCCGGGGTAGAGGAGGGCTGTCACAACTCCCAATGGACCCGTCTTCTCCGGCGATTTACCATCCGGTCACGTCTAGTGCGAAGAACTTCTTCCTTAGCGATCAAAATGAGTGTAGAATCTCTTCTTTCAAGCCCTTGGATGATGGAGGAGGCCTAGGGGGTGAAAAACCTCTGGAAATGGCGAAAACGGCGGACAACGGAGTCCAAATGCGTAATCCCGACCTAATTCGCGATCAGGTCATTATATAGGCGCTGAATTAAACAGCGCGCACGGTCATTGGCGCACGACCAGTGGTCGTGCGCACTGGAATTCTGCGATCGTGCGCACTGCCTGGGAGGAACCTGCAAGATACGAAATTATAAAATAAAATGTTCGCACGACCAGTGGCGCACGACCGGTGGTCGTGCACACAATCGTTGATGGTCGTGCGCAATACAGCAAACAGAACTCAGAATTTTAATGATAAGTGCGCACGAGCAGTGGCGCACGACCAGTGGTCGTGCGCACTGTCGTTGATGGTCGTGCGCACTGCACCAAACAGAACTCTTGAAAAAGGGTTAAGTGCACATGATCAGTGGCGCACGACCAGTGGTCGTGCGCAATAGAACCGACGATCGTGCGCAGTGTTCCTGTGCATAATTGCACTGGGAACACCTGCACTACTCCTATTCCAGCACAATGACAGATCTAGCCACTGAAAGTGGCACTTAACAGCACAAGAATACTACTAATGACAATAAGCACGAAAATCACACCAAAGTGGGCCAAGATGTGCACCTAGAATGGATTATCAAATATAAACTATAACAAGGCTAAAGTGAGGAGAAATGACTAAATAACGGCCCGGATGAGTCCATAAATGTGTATATGATCAGGACTCATCAATCACCCCCCCCCCCCCCCCCCAGGATCTCTATCTCATGGGGGGATGCATACTTCCCCTCTTTGACTTCGACGAGCAAGGTCCCTGTGCGACCTCTCGCGTTATTCTCAGGGACCTGAACGATCCCTCTCCCGCCTATGCTGGCGAGAACAACCTTTTTCATACGGCTTGCTCATCTGGGCTATCCACTTGCTATTCTTCCATTGCGAGGACCCAATTTTCCAGGGGGGGCTGCTCGCAGGATGAGCTCCTCCCCCTGGTCTTGCCATGCGAGACCACCCGTTCTTGCCGCTTTTGAGACCCTGGCAACCAAAAATTTTCGCCCTGCCAGCCTCTCCAGAGATCAACCTGACCCACCGTCTATGAGAGCCCAGCAGCGGAATCGATCTGGAGCATTCCAGCATCAATACTGGTCACATTGCCAGACTCTCCAGAGATCAACCTGACCCACCGTCTATGAGAGCCCGGCAGCGGAATCGATATGGAGCATTCCAGCATCAATACTGGTCACATTGCCAGACTCTCCAGAGATCAACCTGACCCACCGTCTATGAGAGCCCGGCAGCGGAATCGATCCGGGGCACTCTGAGAGGACCCAACGCCACCAACTCGACCAAAAGACCGGTCTGTTTGGTGAAAGCGCAACTGTTCTTTATATCAACGGAAAGGCGCTACGGGTCAAGTGAAGGAACGCTGGACCCAATAATCCCCCCCCCCCCCCCAGCGTCCAACATGACCCGCAAGCTCAGAGGTGCTCCATATGTCTCAGAGGTGGCGCACCACATGGCTCAGAGGTGGCTTGACACATGGCTTCGGCCGCCTGACCCCGGGTAGAGAAATTTCAGGAATTATCAGCCCCCCCCCCCCCCCCCCCCCCGGTCTCGAACCCGCAACCTCCTCTGATACCAATTGAGAGGACCCAGCGCCACCAACTCGACCAAAAGACCAGTCTGTTTGGTGAAGGCGCAAAAGTTTTTGATATCAACGGAAAGGCACTATGGGTCAAGTGAAGGAACGCTGGACCCAACACACTCCAGCACCAATACTTGTCACATTGCCAGCCTCTCCAGAGATCAACCTGACCCACCGTCTATGAGAGCCCAGCAGTGGAATCGATCTGGGGCACTCCAGCACCAATACTTGTCACACTGCCAGCCTCTCCAGAGATCAACCTAACCCACCGTATATGAGAGCCCGACAGCGGAATCGATTTGGGGCACTCCAGCACCAATACTTGTTACATTGCCAGCCTCTCCAGAGATCAACCTGACCAACCATCTATGAGAGCCCGGCAGTGGAATCGATCTGGGGCACTCCAACACCAATACTTGTTACATTGTCAGCCCCTCCAGAGATCAACCTGACCCACCATCTATGAGAGCCTTGCGGCGGAATCGATCTGTGGCACTTCAGCACCAATACTTGTTACATTGCCAGCCTCTTCAGAGATCAACCTGACCCACCGTCTATGAGAGCTCGGCAGCGGAATCGACCTGGGGCACTCCAGCACCAATACTTGTTACATTGCCAGCCTCTCTAGAGATCAACCTGACCCACCGTCTATGAGAGCCCGGCAACGGAATAGATCTGGGGCACTCCAGCACCAAAGATCTTGCGGATTTTTTTGTTCAGAAATGATTTCTTGTATGCCATAAGATGGATAAAAAACATATAGCCAGTTATAGAAAAATTTAAGGGTAAAATCTTTTCAAGTCATCCCCACTCCTGGCTCGGCCAAGGGGTACCCCTTCCACATCCTGGAGGTGGTACCCTCCCGACTTGAGCACTTCGCTTACAATGTATGACCCCTCCCAATTGGGGTCATGTTTACCTACCGCGGCTCCTCTTCTCGCTGCGTCGACCTTCTTCAGGACCAAGTCCCCCTTTTCGAACTATTTTATTCTGATATGTTGGTCGAAGTATCTGGATATCCACCTCTTAACTTCCTCTTGCCTAACATTAGCAAGGTCTCAGAGTTCTACTAGGTCCAAAGACAACCTTTGTTCCGCATCATTTTCCACTATCCATTCTTCATCCCCTTCTCCCGCGGTGACCACCCTGGGGGACTTCACCATGAACTCTATCGGGAGAACGACCTCGGACCCATGAGACAGCTTGAAAGGGGTCTCCCCGGTGGCGGTGTTGGGAGTAGTCCTCAGTGCCCACAGAACTGAGGGTAATTGCTCTACCCAGTTGCCCCTGAGGTTCTCTAACTTTTTCTTGAGCAGGTTGACTATTATCTTGTTCGCTGCCTCCACCTGACCATTATTCCTTGGGTGGTGGAACGACGCAAACCTGAGGTCTATGCCGAGTTAGGTGCAGAAACTGACAAACTCCTTGCTAGTGAATTGTGGCCCATTGTCCGTTACTATGGCCAGTGGGAGCTCGTGCATGCAAATTATTTCTCCCCACACGAAGTTTCTTACCACTTGGGACGTCACCTTGGACAGTGCCTTCACTTCCACCCACTTAGAGAAGTAATCTATCATCACCAACAGAAATTTCCTTTGGCCACTAGCTTGCGGGAAAGGTCCTACCAGGTCCAAACCAAATATAGCAAAGGGCTAGGGAGCTATGATGGTTCAGAGTCTTTGGGCTGGCAGGAGCTGGAGGGGGGATGTAACGCCCCAGATTCTTTTAGCAAAGGACGTGAAATTAAGAATAATTATCCGAAATTGAGGTTTTAATTTAGGGCGTTACCTTTCGGAATCGTCGTCGTCGTCCGGCGGATTAGCGCTAGATGGGGGTGTTGATTCGGCGTTAAATTTGGTAAAGGTGCAAATATATGCATATATATATACATACGTTTATACGATTTAGATTAAGGTGCCGGGTTATATATATATAAAGAGCGATACAAACATGAATACAATATATATATACATATATGCGTATATGCGTTTAAGATTTTGATTTCGTCAGGCCTTATGTTCACATGCAGGTGGTTTTATGCAGGATCAACCACAACACTTATATTTATTATTAATATTACATGCAAAAGGGGCCTTGGTTATAACTCCTCCCAGCTGGCTTCTAATCGGCATTTTCTCGGTTCCTGCTCTCCCTCTCCCCGATACCCTTCCCCTTCTTCTCCGATCTCTGCCGTGGAGAACACTTCTAGGGTTTCGTTGGTCGGCGCCGTTTTCGTCGCCGGTGCTATCGGAGGAGGTTGGGTCGCCGGAGCTAGGGTCCGGGGCGGCTCTCTCCTTGCGTGGTTGCGGTCCGGCAAGTCGCCGTGAGTAAGCGAGGCAAGAAAACTCCTTTTTCTCCCTTCTCCTTCTTCTACTGCCTTCTTACCCAGCTTTCTCCTTCTGTTTAACTTATGGGAGCTGCTATTGTGGGCTATATTGAAGTAAATTTGGGGTTTTCTTCTTTCCCCCTGTTGCCATATATGTGCTGCTATGCTTGAGCTCTGTTGGTATCATAAAATTTGGGGTTTTCTCCCCCCTGCTGCCATATACCTGTTAATTTGGGGTTTTCTTTTTGTTTCCTTCCTACTGCCGTAAACCTGCTGCTATGCTTGGGTTTTGTTGGACTTGTTAATTGGGGGTTTTATGCTATACTTGCTATGCTATCCTTGCTACCATACCTGTGCTGTTGAATATATGGTTTTAGTTTATTTGTGGGGTTTTACTTTACCCCTGCTGTTAGGGTTGTGCTCGGGCTGGACCTACCATTTCAATTGGGGGTGCTGTTATGTTTTAAACCAGTTGGGAGTATTAATTTCATTTAGGCTGCTATGCAATTATCAGTTGGGAGTTTTTAAAACCTTTTATTTGGGGGGCTCCTTTCCATGTTGAATTGGGGGTGCTGGTGTGCTTTTGTTTGGGGGCTCCTTTCCTTGTTTCTCTTAAAAAGAGGGGCTGCTGCTTTATGTTATACAATTTGCCCTCTTTGGGGCAGCTGCACTTAGCTCCAGTTGGATTGTTTTGGGGCGGCTGCATCTGGAGCTATCGAAAATCATTTGCTTTTCATCCTGGGGGGCTGCACCTTATCCTTGTCTAAGCAAGGGCTGATGCTATGTTCTTTTCTTTTGGGCTGCCTTGCACCACTCTTGATGGGTTTCATTACTTGCAAATTAATTCTGCGCGCTTCGATTACAAGTAGCTAGAAATGGTCAATATTATGGTAGTTCTATTTGCTAACTCATTGGCACACTTAATTGGCCCTGTTTTATTATATGCTAGCTACTATGGTTGGGTGAATCATTCTATCCCTCTTTTATATGCTAGCTGCTATATGCTTAGCTTTGTTCCGATCCCGGGCTGATCCTAGATGGTTTATTCTGGTTGATTTTGTTCCTGAACATGTTTACTTGGCTAATCCTGCACATTTACTTGGATATATATTGATGGACTTGTTTGCACTGGAATGATGGGTATAAGGCACAATGGGGTCCTCCATCATAGTTCTGTTAATAGTGGTTGGTAGGGCGATGAGACCACCACCACGGCGCCTTTTTTTTGGGGTGAACATCCCCTTTGTGTGGGTGGATAGTGACATTGTTTTGGGTCCGCCACCACCTGTCCATGTTTGCATTATATGCCAAGTTTAGTCATGCTCTCGTTTCTCGGGATGGTTATATGCGGGATCTCATTAAACTTCTATTACTGAACCCTTATATAAGCATATATATAGTTATATATATGAATGTATGCGTATATATATATGTACTATATGCTCATTTCAGTCTGTGTACGCTACTTGTTACCCTGCCTTTTCTTTTCTTATACCCATGCTGTTTTCTTGCGCCCTTTGGGCTGAGGCATTCTTTTCTTATGGATGCCTCAGGTTCGGGTTAGTAGCTGCTGCCAGAATTGAGCAGGGTCGCTCTGATCGTCGTCGAGGCCTTCCCTCTCCAGTGGGTAAGGATTCAGCTTCTTTTGTTATATCTTGTCTTTTGATAGTTGACTTGTTCGCCTGCGGGTTCGTGTCAGATGTTGACGCCCGTACGGCTTTTTGTTTGGTTTACTTGCTGCTACTACTGCTAGCCTCCTATACTGATACTTGGTTATTTTGTGATTATACACTCTGGGAAAAGCTTATTTTGATGAATATTGATGCAGTTCCTTTAGCATTAAAAAAAAGATTGTTCTTTTAACTGTTTGTCGCATTTCCTATTAAGTATCACTTACTTGCAAAACGTAAACCAACCTAAAAATAATACTTCTTTACTATATACTAAATTTAGACCGGCGATCGCCCTGGAGACGTCTCTAGTCTTCTGCGCCGTTAGGAATAAAGTGAACTTATTTTCTTCCGTTGTGTACGCATATTATTTTTATAAAGAATGCCTTAGTGAATCGCAGGGCCGAGGGGCACGGTTTCCTTCCTTTTTAAAATTAATCTAACAGATAATCCCTTTTTATAAATTCATAACAAGTGAATTGATGTTCGTTGAATGATCGCCTGAACGTCTGTAGTTGCCCCTACAGGACGTGGCATCACGACGCGTATTTTCCCCCTTGCTCTGATACTACAATCTATTTCGGGAAAATACGGGTTGTGACAGTTGGTATTAGAGGGAGGTTAGCCGGGTTGCTGGGAATGGTCTGGTTGGCCCGGTTAACCGTCCAGTAAGAATCGTTAATCATTGCATACACTCACCGATGGGTCATCGGTAGATCTCGGCTGAAGCACGAACACTACACTCATAAGCATGAAAGAAGTATACGGGGCATATTATGTAGTATGGGATGCATAATATGTGTCTGTATATGGATCCTCATAGGTGACAACATGCGACTGTTATGTAGTATGGGATGCATAACGTAGGTCGCATGCGTGTCCATTAGATTTTCTTTTTTCGTTGCATGCGATAATATGTAGTATGGGATGCATAAGATCGCATGTGTACGCCGCTCATAGCATGCATTAAGGCCTTTTCTTAGTTTGCATAGCACTGCATGCATAGCATAACATTGCATAAGCACACGTGCCAAGCCAGAGATCTACACGATGACACATGTACACCCATGATTTAAAAAGGTAAAATTTTAAACTTATGTGCATACGAGTGAGGTGCACGAGAGGTAAAGGATGGTATACCATCCTGAGTATAACGTGATAATATGTATTTACTTTTCCCAGAGAAAAAGCAGTAGCAAAAGCAAGTATTTGTATGTCCTCTCTTCCTAGAGGTTTGAGTCCAGTCTTAGCAGGCTGTTTGTATCAGGTTCTTCCTCGTTCTCATTGTAGTCCAATCTTTCTGTGGTAATTTAGTCTCTATAGCAGCATTCTATCTTTGTTATGTCATGTGTCTATTGCCTTGTTAGGCGAGTTTAAGGTTCGAGATTGTAGGGCGCACGTTCTTTTTGACTCTGGTGCCACTCACTCTTTTGTGGCCAAGAAGTTGTTGATCGGTATCGATGGGCCTTGGAGCGTGTTGATGATCCGTTTTGTGTCAAGTACCCGTCCGGAGATTCGGTGGTGTTAGATCTGTGTGGGAGGCAGTGTCCGATTGTTATGGATGAATTTTTGGGCTATGCAAATTTGAAGGTGATCGATTTGGGGGATTTCGACGTGATCTTGGGCATGGATTGGCTAGCCCGTTATGACGCCGTGATCCAGTGCAGGGACAAGCGTCTGGATTTCTTGATGGATGATGGCCAACCCAGGAGCGTGTTCGGGTTCCCGCGTCAGACTTCCTCAGTTATGTCGGTAGTCTGTGCCCAGGCTTTGGCGGAGTTTGATGGTCGGGTCTGTGTTGTTTCCGTGTTGCTTGCAGCTTGTGCTTCGGTGCCCTGTGTGGAGGACATTCCTGTGGTGCGGGAGTTCCCGGACGTCTTTCCCGACGACCTTCCTGGTCTCCCTCCTGAGCGAGAGATTGAGTTTACGATAGATTTGGAGCCCGGGACCCGCCCTATCGTGAAGGCACCCTATCGTATGGCACCGCGGGAGCTGGAGGAATTGCGCACGCAGTTGGATGAGCTACTTCAGCTTGGATTCATTAGGCCGAGTTCGTCGCCTTGGGGTGCGCCGGTTCTGTTTGTGAAGAAGAAGGATGGGTCGATGAGGCTTTGCATCGATTACAGGGAGTTGAACAAGGTCACGATCAAAAACAGGTATCCGTTGCCGCGGATTGATGACTTGTTCGACCAGTTGCAGGGTAGCTGCGTGTTCTCGAAGTTCGACCTCCGGTCCGGTTACCATCAGCTGAGGATTCGCGACTCAGACGTTCTGCGTACTGCTTTCCGGTCGCGTTACAGACATTTTGAGTTCCTGGTCATGTCCTTTGGGCTGACGAATGCGCCCTCTGCTTTCATGGACCTGATGAACAGGGTATTCCGGGATTTTCTGGACCAGTTCGTGGTGGTTTTCATTGACGATGTGCTGATTTATTCTTCGAGCGAGGAGGAGCATGCTCGACATTTGCGGTTGGTGTTGTCTACCTTGAGGGCACACAAGTTGTATGCCAAGCTGAGCAAATGCGAGTTCTGGCTTTCGGAAGTATCCTTTTTGGGTCACGTGGTGGGCAAGAGTGGCATCTCTGTGGACCCAGCAAAGGTCGCTGCTGTTTTGGACTAGAAGAGGCCGTCGTCGCCGAAGGAGATCCGCAGTTTCCTGGGTTTAGCTGGCTACTATCAGAGGTTTGTAGAGGGTTTCTCATGCATTTCCGCGCCTCTGACCAAGTTGACGCGGAAGGAAGCGGTTTTCGATTGGAGCGAGCAGTGCGAGAAGGCCTTCCAGGAGTTAAAGAGGAGGATGTGTTCCGCACCGGTTTTGGCTCTCCCAGTTGAGGGATTGGAGTTCCAGTTCTACGTGTATGCTTCGCTGTTAGGCCTTGGTTGTGTCCTCATGCAGGAGGGCAAGGTCATTGCGTACCGGTCCCGGCAACTAAAGGTGCATGAGCGGAACTACCCGACGCATGATTTGGAGTTTGCTGCGGTGATCTATGCCTTGAAGCTGTGGAGGCATCTCTTGTATGGAGTGGAGTGCAAGATCTATTCAGATCACAAGAGCCTGATTTACGTGTTCTCGCAGCGAGAGCTGAACCTGCGCCAGCGTCGGTGGATGGAGTACGTGGCTGATTATGATGTGGAGATTCTCTATCACCCCGGCAAGGCAAACGTAGTGGCGGATGCCCTAAGCAGGAAGTCAGCTTCTGTTTTCGGACTCTCGGTGCAGTCCCTGGTGGAGGAGTTCTTTCTGATGAGCATCGCGGTGAAGCCCAGTGGTGGTCCGTCTCGTTTGGAGGTTGAGGAGCCGTCCTGGATTGTTTTGGCGAGGTTGCACCAAAAGGATGATTTGGATTTGCAGCACCTCCGGAGCAGGGCTGAGAGAGATGAGTTACCAGATTTCTCGATTGATGTGAAGGGTACTTTGAGGTTCCGTGGCAGGCTGTGCATACCCGCGGTGGAGCAGATTCGGGCAAAGATTTGTGAGGAGGCTCACGACTCCAGCCTATCCTATCATCCTGGTTCTACAAAGATGTATCGCGACCTGAAGCAGATTGTGTGGTGGCCAGGCATGAAGGGCGATATTGCGAGATTCGTGGCGCAGTGCTACACTTGTCAGCGCGTCAAGGCGGATCACAGGAGGCCCGCCCGGGGGCAAGTTGACGCCGTTGGATATTCCCTTGTGGAAGTGGGATAGCATCTCCATGGATTTCATTACTGGATTGCCAAGATCTCCGCGGGGGCATGATGCAGTGTGGGTCATTGTTGACAGATTGACCAAGTGTGCTCACTTCGTGCCGTACAAGACTGGTTATTCGATGGAGAAGATTGCGTCTCTGTATGTGCAAGAGGTCATCAGGCTGCATGGGGTTCCAGCGAGCATAGTGTCTGACCGTGATTCCAGGTATACCTCTCGTTTTTGGCAGAGTCTGCAAGGGGCCTTGGGCACCGATCTCAGGTATTCTACGGCCTATCATCCGCAGACGAATGGGCAGACGGAGAGGGTAAATCAGATCGTGGAGGATATGATCCGGTGTTACATTCTAGAGCATGGGGGAGCTTGGGATGAACGCCTTGGGCTCATGGAGTTCGCGTACAACAATAGCCACCAGGAGAGCTTGCAGATGGCTCCGTTTGAGGCGTTGTATGGGAGGAGATGTCGGACTCCGCTATTTTGGGCTGAAGTGGGCGAGAAGCCTGTTCTGGGTCCTGAGGCTTTGGAGGAGATGAGTTTTGCTGTGACGCAGATCAGAGAGAAGCTGCGGATAGCTCAGGAGCGTTATGAGAAGTACGCCAACCGGCGTAGGAGTGATCTGGAGTTTGCAGTGGGGGACCTGGTGTTTCTAAAGGTGTCCCCGATGGCAGGCGTCAAGAGGTTTGGAAAGAGCCACAAGCTGGACCCCAGATATGTGGGCCCATTTGAGATCGTCTAGCGCATCGGGACTGCTGCTTACAGGTTGTCGTTACCTACCTCTTTCCCCGGCGTGCACGACATTTTCCATGTGAGCCAGTTGCGGAAGTGCGTCTGCAGCGATCGCCATGTTCTAGATTCTGTGCCAGTGCTGCATCCCAACCTGTCGTTTGTAGAGCAGCCTGTTCGTATTTTGGAGAGGCAGGATCGAGTGTTGCGGAGGAAGACCATTCCTATGGTGAAGGTCCTTTGGGACAATCAGGCTGTTCGGGGTGCAACCTGGGAGCTAGAGTCAGCAATGAAGGAGTCCTATCCTCATCTTTTCGGCGAGTTTCCCCGGTAAGTTCCCGTCTCTTGTGTTTTTCCTTGTTTGATATTGTGGTTGCAAAGTTTCGGGTCGAAACTTTTTGTGAGGAGGGGTGACTGTAACGCCCCAGATTCTTTTAGCAAAGCACGTGAAATTAAGAATAATTATCCGAAATTGAGGTTTTAATTTAGGGCGTTACCTTTCGGAATCGTCGTCGTCGTCCGGCGGATTAGCGCTAGATGGGGGTGTTGATTCGGCGTTAAATTCGGTAAAGGTGCAAATATATGCATATATATATACATACGTTTATACGATTTAGATTAAGGTGCCGGGTTATATATATATAAAGAGCGATACAAACATGAATACGATATATATATATGCGTATATGCGTTTAAGATTTTGATTTCGTCAGGCCTTATGTTCACATGCAGGTGGTTTTATGCAGGATCAACCACAACACTTATATTTATTATTAATATTACATACAAAAGGGGCCTTGGTTATAACTCCTCCCAGCTGGCTTCTAATCGGCATTTTCTCGGTTCCTGCTCTCCCTCTCCCCGATACCCTTCCCCTTCTTCTCCGATCTCTGCCGTGGAGAACACTTCTAGGGTTTCGTTGGTCGGCGCCGTTTTCGTCGCCGGTGCTATCGGAGGAGGTTGGGTCGCCGGAGCTAGGGTCCGGGGCGGCTCTCTCCTTGCGTGGTTGCGGTCCGGCAAGTCGCCGTGATTGAGCGAGGCAAGAAAACTCCTTTTTTCTCCCTTCTCCTTCTTCTACTGCCTTCTTACCCAGCTTTCTCCTTCTGTTTAACTTATGGGAGCTGCTATTGTGGGCTATATTGAAGTAAATTTGGGGTTTTCTTCTTTCCCCCTGCTGCCATATATGTGCTGCTATGCTTGAGCTCTGTTGGTATCGTAAAATTTGGGGTTTTCTCCCCCCCTGCTGCCATATACTTGTTAATTTGGGGTTTTCTTTTTGTTTCCTTCCTACTGCCGTAAACCTGCTGCTATGCTTGAGTTTTGTTGGACTTGTTAATTGGGGGTTTTATGCTATACTTGCTATGCTATCCTTGCTACCATACCTGTGCTGTTGAATATATGGTTTTAGTTTATTTGTGGGGTTTTACTTTACCCCTGCTGTTAGGGTTGTGCTCGGGCTGGACCTACCATTTCAATTGGGGGTGCTGTTATGTTTTAAACCAGTTGGGAGTATTAATTTCATTTAGGCTGCTATGCAATTATCAGTTGGGAGTTTTTAAAACCTTTTATTTGGGGGGCTCCTTTCCATGTTGAATTGGGGGTGCTGGTGTGCTTTTGTTTGGGGGCTCCTTTCCTTGTTTCTCTTAAAAAGAGGGGCTGCTGCTTTATGTTATACAATTTGCCCTCTTTGGGGCAGCTGCACTTAGCTCCAGTTGGATTGTTTTGGGGCGGCTGCATCTGGAGCTATCGAAAATCATTTGCTTTTCATCCTGGGGGGCTGCACCTTATCCTTGTCTAAGCAAGGGCTGATGCTATGTTCTTTTCTTTTGGGCTGCCTTGCACCACTCTTGATGGGTTTCATACTTGCAAATTAATTCTGCGCGCTTCGATTACAAGTAGCTAGAAATGGTCAATATTATGGTAGTTCTATTTGCTAACTCCTTGGCACACTTAATTGGCCCTGTTTTATTATATGCTAGCTGCTATGGTTGGGTGAATCATTCTATCCCTCTTTTATATGCTAGCTGCTATATGCTTAGCTTTGTTCCGATCCCGGGCTGATCCTAGATGGTTTATTCTGGTTGATTTTGTTCCTGAACATGTTTACTTGGCTAATCCTGCACATTTACTTGGATATATATTGATGGACTTGTTTGCACTGGAATGATGGGTATAAGGAACAATGGGGTCCTCCATCATAGTTCTGTTAATATTGGTTGGTAGGGCGATGAGACCACCACCACGGCGCCTTTTTTTTGGGGTGAACATCCCCTTTATGTGGGTGGATAGTGACATTGTTTTGGGTCTGCCACCACCTGTCCATGTTTGCATTATATGCCAAGTTTAGTCATGCTCTCGTTTCTCGGGCTGGTTATATGCGGGATGTCCTTAAACTTCTATTACTGAACCCTTATATAAGCATATATATAGTTATATATATGAATGTATGTGTATATATATATGTACTATATGCTCGTTTCAGTCTGTGTACGCTACTTGTTACCCTGCCTTTTCTTTTCTTATACCCATGCTGTTTTCTTGCACCCTTTGGGCTGAGGCATTCTTTTCTTATGGATGCCTCAGGTTCAGGTTAGTAGCTGCCGCCAGAATTGAGCAGGGTCGCTCTGATCGTCGTCGAGGCCTTCCCTCTCCAGTGGGTAAGGATTCAGCTTCTTTTGTTATAGCTTGTCTTTTGATAGTTGACTTGTTCGCCTGCGGGTTCGTGTCAGATGTTGACGCCCGTACGGCTTTTTGTTTGGTTTACTTGTTGCTACTACTGCTAGCCTCCTATACTGCTACTTGGTTATTTTATGATTATACACTCTGGGAAAAGCTTATTTTGATGAATATTGATGCAGTTCCTTTAGCATTAAAAAAAAAGATTGTTCTTTTAACTGTTTGTCGCATTTCCTATTAAGTATCACTTACTTGCAAAACGTAAACCAACCTAAAAATAATACTTCTTTACTATATACTAAATTTAGACCGGCGATCGCCCTGGAGACGTCTCTAGTCTTCAGCGCCGTTAGGAATAAAGTGAACTTATTTTCTTCCGTTGTGTACGCATATTATTTTTATAAAGAATGCCTTAGTGAATCGCAGGGCCGAGGGGCACGGTTTCCTTCCTTTTTAAAATTAATCTAACAGATAATCCCTTTTTATAAATTCATAACAAGTGAATAGATGTTCGTTGAATGATCGCCTGAACGTCTGTAGTTGCCCCTACAGGACGTGGCATCACGACGCGTATTTTCCCCTTGCTCTGATACTACAATCTATTTCGGGAAAATACGGGTTGTGACAGGGGAAAACAGCTGGCACTTCAAAAATTTCCTCGCGAACTCTACTGCATCCTTGCTGAGGGTAGGCCAGAAGTAACCTTGTCTCAACACTCTACCTTCCAAGGTCCGGCTCCCGGAGTGGCTACCACATTCCCCGGAGTGAATTTCCTCCAGGACCCTCGGGACCTCCTCCTCTGATACACAGCGATCCAGGAGTCCCTAGAGCATTTTCCTGTATAGCCCACCTGCATGTAAGGAGTAATATGCTGACTTATACCTGAAGCGCCGCTTATCTACATCCCCTTCAGGGAACTTCCCTGAGGTGAGGAAGGTGACGAAAGGGTCTATCCATGATGCTTGCTGATCTATCTCCATCAGCTCCCCTTCCTCGATGGAAGGCCGGAAGAGTTCCGACACCATCCCCCTATTTGAGGACCAAACTTGGCTAAGAGGTCCGTCGGGGTGCTCTCCTCCCTTGGCACATGTTTGATGGAGAAGGTGCAAAACTGCCTGATGACCCCCTTGACCTTCTCCAGGTAGCGTTGAAGAGTTGACTCATTCGCCTCAAACTCTCCCCTGATTTGGCATGCTACCACCATGGAGTCCGTTGAGACCTCCACGTCCTGTACTCCCAACTCCCGGGCCAGCCGCAGGCCTGCTATCACTACCTCGTACTCGGCCTAGTTGTTGGTGATGGGAAAGTGAATGCTAATGGCTTGCTCGATCTTAGTCCCTTGGGGACTTATCAGGATGACTCCTCCCCCGAAGGAATGCTTCCCTGACGCACCATCTACCAGCATCTTCCACACCACTGGGGGGGATGACCCATGCTCTTCCACCTCGGCCGCATAGTCGGCTAGAAAGTCTTCCACCGCTTGTGCTTTGATTGACGTCCTAGGCACGAATGTGACGTCAAACTCACTCAGCTCCACGGACCACTTGGCCAACCTGCCCGAGTGTTCCACTCCTTCCATAACTTTGCAAAGAGGATGGTCGGTCAACACCTTGATTGAATGTGCTTAGAAGTAAGGGAGTTTTCGGGCCGACACCACCAAGGTGAAGGCCAACTTTTCTAATATGGGGTATCGGATCTCCGCCTTCCTCAGCACTCGGCTGACATAGTATATCGGGAGTTGTCTCTTTCCCTCTTCCCGGACCAATACCGAACTTACTGCTTCGGACCCTACCCCCAAGTACAGGGATAGGTCCTCTCCTTGCCTCGGCCCTTGGAGCAATGGGGACTGAGTGAGCTGCCTCTTTAGTGCCTGGAAAGCCTCCTCACACTCCGAGGTCCAATCAAATTTCTTATTTCCCCTTAGCACCTTGAAGAAAGGTGCACACTTCTCACCTGCCTTGGAGAGAAACCTACTGATCCCGGCCAACTTTCCCGTGAGGCTCTGGACTTCCTTCAAATTTCTTGGCGACCCCAATTCCATGATTGCCTTTACTTTGTCTGGATTGGGTTCTACCCCTGCGGGGGTGAGCATGTTACCTAGGAACTTCCCTCGGCTAGCCCGGAAGACACACTTCAGGGGGTTGAGTTTCATCTAATACTTCCTTAGGGTCCCAAAGGTCTCCTCGAGGTCTTGGAGGTGGGACTCGAGGTCTCAGCTTTTTGTCATGAGATCGTCAACATAGACTTCTAGATTTCTTCCCTTCTGCTCCCGGAAGACCCTGTCCATCATTCGTTGGTACATGGCCCCTACCTTTTTGAGCCCAAAGGGCATCATCTTATAGCAATAGCACCCATCCCCTGTGATGAAGGAGACGTCCTTGACGTCGGGGGGGGGGGGGGGGGGGGGGGGGGGGGGGGGGGGGGGGGGGGGGTGCAGGCGGATTTGGTGATAACCTGAAAATGCATCTAAGAAAGACATTAACGAGAAACCGACGGCTGAATCAACCAGCGCATCGATTCTAGGCAAGGGGTAGCATTCCTTGGGGCATGATTTATTAAGCAGTGAGAAATCAATACACATACGCCACTTACCTTCTCCTTTTTTTACCATCACTACATTGGAGACCCAGCCTGGGTACTGGATCTCCGATACAAACCCTGCTCGGAGGAGCTTGCCCACCTCATCCCTGATGGGGCCTTCCATCTTGTCGGCGGTATCTCTCCTCTTCTGGAAGATGGGTCGAGAGACGGGGTCGAGGTTGAGAAGGTGGCATGACACGTCCGCATCAATCCCGGGAATCTCCGCCGCACTCCAGGCGAAGACGTCCACGTTCCGCTGCACGCAGGCAAGAATTTCCTCCCACTCCTCCAGGCCAAGCTCCCCACTGATTCGGACCTTCTCCACCACCCCAGCCTGGGTGGTGACTTCCAGCTCTATAACCTCGCCCACGGACTCCAGCCGAGACTGCTCTCCCCAATCACCTTCTTTCTCGCCGCAAGCCAACGCTTCGGCCTACTCCTCCCTTCCTTCTTCCCTAATCTCTATCAACTCCTCCTCCCTTACCTCCTGGGCCTCACACCCTACCTCTTTCTTCTCCTCCTCTCCTTCCTTCTTCGACTCCTCGACCCCTCCCTCCTGGGCCCTTCCTTCTCCACTCCCTTCCTCCACCGCTTCCTCTCCGAGACCGGCCGGCTCCCCCATCTTCCGGTCCCACTCTTCCGCTTCGGCAATCCAAGAGATGGTGTTCACGGCCGTCATGTAGAACTGCCTTGCTACCTTTGGGTCTCCTCTTACCCAAACCTGCACTCCTCCTGAGTTGAACTTGAGACATTGGTTAAAGGTAGAGGGGACGCAGCGGAACGCACTGATGAGCGGCCGTCCGAAGATGGCTCTGTAGCTACTGGGAGAGTCCACTATAGCAAAGCTGCAGTTCCGAGACTGCCCCCCCCCCCACAGGACCACATTGAGTCCCACTCCTCCCTCTACCTCCTTCCTCTCCCAGAGAACCCAAACAACGGGCCATCAGAGGCCAACACCCTCTTACTCCCCACCTTAATCTCCTCGAACTCCTTAAAAATGACGTTGACGGAGCTCTCATTGTCCACGAGAATCCGGGACACCGTGAAGTTTTCGATGGCGTTCTAGAAGACCAGCGCATCGCAAAACGGGTCCTCATGACCTGGCATATCCCTTTGATAGAAAGTAATTTTTTGGGCCGGGGTGGAGCTTTTGATGTTGAAGCCACGCTCCGACGGTAGAAGGTATGGAGGCTCGCCTTGCAGGTTGCCTCCACCCCCACCCCCATGGATCACTCTGATCCCTCCTCGGGTCCCCACATCGGCCCTTTACTCGCACCTTTCTTCCTCATCCTCTCTAGGTAGAACCTCCTCAATCCTCACCTGATGCTGCTGCCTCGACACTGGCGCTCTGGCCCTCTTTGTTTCCAAGAATTCTGGGCAAGTGGCCGTCGCGTGACCTTCCTCGTTGTGGAAGTCACAATACGGCAACGCCGCCTCCCCCCTTCCAACCTCCACCCACCTGTTTTTCCTTTGGAGTCCTCCTCCTGCTACACCTCTCGCTCTTCCTCCTCTTCCTCCTACTCTTCCTATCGCCATCGCATGCTGAGGCGGGGGAGGCATATGCCTCGGACCTTGCCTCAATCCTAACTGAGGTCTCTCCTGGCCAACCTGGTAATGTCCTCCTCCTGGGGCAAAGCCTCTCCCTTGGCCTTGACCTCCTCCTCCTTGCTGCCTCCACCCTAACTCTGGGGCTCTGGGCTCTTCTCTCCTTCTTACCTCCGGCTGCCTGACCTCCAGCTCACTGAGCTTTGCTAGCCTCCCAGTGAGTTCCGGGTTTGCCTCCTCTCCATCGATCTCTTCTGCCACCCTCTCCATCAACTCCTTGTAGGAGACCGAGGCCTTCTTCTTCAATCCCATTTTGAAAAAACTCTCCCTTAGCCCAACCGTGAAGGCAAGCTGAAGGGCGAACCTAGGCATCTCCTGGGTGAGCAATACTTCCTCCAGAAACCGATCCGTATAGTGAGCCAGTGACTCCCTGGGCTCCTGCTGGATAGGGTCGTCCTGGACGTGGTAGTAGACCCTATCCCATTCTCTGAAAGTTTCCGGAACTGGCGCGGAAAGCACCAGCTCGGAAAAGGGGCTCTCCCCCCTGCTACCTTCT
This sequence comes from Dactylorhiza incarnata, assembly GCA_033032865.1. Classification (NCBI taxonomy): domain Eukaryota; kingdom Viridiplantae; phylum Streptophyta; class Magnoliopsida; order Asparagales; family Orchidaceae; genus Dactylorhiza; species Dactylorhiza incarnata. The sequence goes on from JAWHQI010000165.1 coordinate 1,747,936, forward strand.
CCTGCTCCACTCACCCCACGAACTCTCTCGCAATACTGGAGCTCGCTGGAGCCATGCTGGCGAGAGCTACACTCGCCTGGGCCGCTCCCGCAGGAACCGCGTTCGCCGGAGCCGCACTCACTGGAGCCGCGCTTGCCTGAGACGCACTCACCCGCCCACGATCGCCTGCTTCGCGCTCACCAGAATTTCACTAGGCGGGCTGGTAAACAACACTCGCCCCTCCAGGTCTCGCGCCGGCCTCCGACCACTTCCTTTCTAGCCCTTCCTCCTGGGGCATTCTCGCCAGCCTCTACTGGAGTAGGGGGTGCCTGAGGCACCGGGGTCGCGAACTCGCTTCGCAACGCTGCGACTGCGAGCCCGAGGGTGTCGACGACTTCCCTCCTGAAGTCTGAGAACATCCTTGGCGTCACCACCGAGGGTGACCCGCAAAGCTCCTCGCCCTACTCTCCATCTCCTGCCATATCCCTTCCTTGGAACTTTCCTGGACTAGCTACACTCCACGCTCACCGCACCAAAATGTTGAAACCGATTTCTCGGTCTCTTGTGAAGCTCGGGCCCTCAATAGGTTGAGGGGCAACTAGCCCTTACTGATCCCTCAGAAGGAGCAGACTAGAGACTCAGAACTAGACCTTGGTCGCAGCGAGGAGGTCCCACCACACACCTAGAAGATCGTTGAGCACTTCGCCTCCAAAGCCAAAGCTGAGACTGGGCACCTTGGAGTGCTAGAGAGCTAAGCCAAGGAAACCTAGGGAGATGGAAGCTCAGAAACTGAGATCGGAAATCCTCGCCAAAGGTGCCCCTCAAGGTCTATTTATAGTTTTTTGGTCATGGTCTGCTAATAGCGGAATCCCGCTTTACATTCTTACTATCCGCAGCCCAAATGGTCTGCTAACAGCCAAGCTCCGCTGTTTGGAGGAGCTAACTGCAGACCACCAGGGGCGTTTTGGTAATTTTACCTCCTGAACCCTGGGACTACTGGTCGGCGAGAACGCCACTCCCGGCAGTGCTCGCGAATCTCCTCGCGACTACCGCTCACGAACCCCTTCTAGATGAGCAACCCACAAAAGTGTTGCCCGCCCTCCCACCAACGACAACCATCAAATCCAGGTCTCGCATTCTGCTTTGCGAGACCCCTTCCTTGCTCGCCTGTTCCGATTCTCGCGACCACCCAGCGACGAGTGGGCCGTTTCAAGCGCAATTTGTTCACCCTTCGGGCCTTAGTCCCTTAGGCGAAAACAGGGTTGTACACCTTGCATCTCGCATTCGCCGCCAGAAGCGAGTTCGAGACACCCGCGGTCCCGGTGGTGGCGTCTCAGCTGTTAGGTGAGAATGCACCAAGCCAGCGACCCAGGAAGGAAGCAATGGCGGAAGTTTGTGGGCGAGATCTGCCCCGACGACAACTATTCCCCAGCATGACGAGTGCTGAGGTGTGCGAGTTGACGCCGCGAGACCATACCACTCATCGAGTGGGGGAGGGGATTCCCTTTTACGAGCTAATAATCTCTGCCCCAGTTCCAGAGGGGTTCCAAGAATCGGAGATGTCCTACTAAACATGCAGGGATGACCCGGTACAACACGTTCAGTGATTTGAGGACACAATCTCCATCCGGCCAATATCAAATGCTTTCAAGTGCCGACTCTTCGCCATCATCCTGAAAGAGAAGGCACTGGACTGGTTTCACCAGCATCCCGTGGGGTCAATCTATGGGTTCGAGGACTTCCGTTTAAGTTTTCAGTTGTGCTTCTCGACATCGAAGAAGAGGAAGAAGAGTGGTGATGCGCTCTTCCAAATTATGCAGGCAGGGGAGTCACTGGCCCGCTACGTGGATAGATTCCGGGAGGAGGCCCTGCTCGTCCAAGAGGTACCCGGATTCACACTCCAGCTTGCCTTCATGGTGGGGCTGAGAGAGGGGTTCTTCAAGATGATTCTGAAGCGGAAGGCCCCCTGTCCTTCGAAGAGCTGATGGAAAGGGAGGAGGAGGATATCGAGGGAGAGGCGGCCAACCCAGATTTCACAAAGAGGTTGGCAAAGCTGTGTGAGTCGGAGACAAGGAAGCAGGAAGTCAGGAGGAGAGACGAGCCGAGGGCTCCGGAGCTGGGTTGGAGATAGCAGGGGGGGGGGGTATGCAAGGCCTCGGAAGAGGGTTTGCCCAAGGAGGGGGCAACCTCCAGGGAGTTCAAGGAAGACTCAACCACCGAGGATGGAGACAAGGCCCGAGGCCACTCCCTCCCCTGCCTCAGCAGGCCATGGAGATTGGTCGTAGAAGGGGGAGGAGAGCCGAAAAAGCAGAAAGAAGAGGAAGAGGAGGGGCGGGGTGTCGTTACCCTACTGCGACTTCCACTAGGAGGAAGGTCACGCGACGGCCACCTGCCTAGAGTTTTTGGAAATGAGGGGGACAAGGGATCCGATGCAGCAACAGTAACTACCGGTGTGGATTGAAGAGGTACTGCCCGGAGAAGGGGAGGAGGACAGGTGCGAAGACCGGGCTGACGTGGGATCGCGAGGGGGGATCAGAGTGGTCCATGGTGTGGTAGGAATTGAGGCCACTCGCAAGCAGAGCCTCCAAACAATATTCAGGAGGATCATCGCGTCGACCTCTGTCACCCCACCCCATATGGAGAAAATTACCTTCTCGTCGGAGGACATGCCAGATTATGAGGATCCATTCTGCGACGCCATGGTGATCCAGACGGCCATCGAGTACTTCACGGTTTCCCGGATTTTGGTCGACAATGGGAGCTCCCTGAATGTGATTTTCAAAAAGGCGTTTGATGCGATGCAGGTGTAGGAGAAGAGGGTGTTGGCCTCTGATAGACCATTGTTTTGTTTTTCGGGGGAGAGGAAGGAGGTCGAAGGTGGAGTCGGGCTCCGGGTAATGTTAGGAGGAGTTCCGAGGAACTTCCGGTTCATCATAGTCGATGCTCAGAGTAGTTGCAACGCCATTTTTGGACGCACTCTCATCAACACCTTTCATTGCGTCCCCTCTTCCTTCCATCAGTGCCTTAAGTTTCATGGCAGAGGAGTTCAGGTATGCATCCTATGGGATACAAAGATGGCGAGACAGTGCTATGTGACTGCCATCAACACCATCTCCTGGAGGATGAAGGCTGATGAGATGGACGGTGAGATGAGGGAACCGACAGAGATAGAAGAAGCGATGGACGGGGAGAAAGGGAATTGGAAGGAGGTCAATGCTCGGGAGGAGGAGACAAAAGCGAAGCAAGGGATGTACCGAGCTAAGCGGTAAGGACTTGAAATATTTATATCCTTGGATTTCAACAGTAAAAATGTGTGCTCTCGAACTTTGTTTTTCTTTTATGAATGGATGGTGTTAATTTATAAGATGACGACGCTTGATATGTGATTGGCCCCGAAGCAGACCCGCTGACCAGGCTCCCACCAAGCTGGCAGGGTCGTAGGCTTGCTCGGCGGCAGGAAAGTTTCAAAGGGTAATTGGCCCCGAAGCAGACCCGCTTACCAGGCTCCTACCAAGCTGGCAGGGTCCTAGGCTCGCTCGGTGGCAGGAAAGTTTCAAAGGGTAATTGTCCCAAAAGCAGACCCGCTAACCAGGCTCCCACCAAGATGGCAGGTTCGTAGGCTCATTCGGCGGCAAGAAAGTTTCAAAGGGTAATTGGCCCCGAAGCAGGCCCGCTGACAGGCTCTCACCAAGCTGGCAGGGTCGTAGGCTCACTCGGGGGCAAGAAAGTTTCAAAGGGTAATTGGCCTCGAAGCAGACCCACTGACCAGGCTTCCACCAAGCTCGCAGGGTCGTAGGCTCTCTTGGGGGCAGGCAAGTTTCAAAGGGTAATTGGACCAAAAGCAGACCCGCTGACCAGGCTCCCATTAAGCTGGCAGGGTCATAGGCTTGCTCGACGGAATGAAAGTTTCAAAGGGTAATTGGCCCCGAAGTAGAACCGCTGACAAGGCTCCCACAAAGCTGGCAGGTTCGTAGGCACGCTCGGCGGCAGGAAAGTTTCAAAGGGTAATTGGCCCCGAAGTAGACCCGCTGACCAGGCTCCCACCAAGCTGGCAGGGTCGTAGGCTCGCTCGGCGATAGGAAAGTTTCAAAGGGTAATTGGCCCCGAAGCAGACCCGATGACCAGGCTCCCACCAAGCTGGAATGGTCGTAGGCTCGCTCGGCGACAGGAAAGTTTCAAAGGGTAATTGGCCTCGAGCAGACCCGCTGACCAGACTCTCACCTAGTTGGCAGGGTCGTAGGCTCACTCGGTGGCCTGAAAGAAAGAAAGTGTATGAAATTAAACAACCCCGAGCTGATCCCGTTGTCAGTTTCCGATCGACCGACGGGGGGGGGGGGGGGGGGGGGGGGGACGTTCGGAAGGAAAAATGAAAAGCAATTCGGTGTGAGAGAACAAAAGGGAAGGAATTCCGAGAAATGGAAGTGACCCAGCCCTAGGTATGCGAGTGGGGTCCTCCGAGAGGGGCACTCTCCCGACGAATGCACCCGAAGTTCTAACCTACCTATGGAGATGTGAGAATCAATCAGAATAGATGCACTCTCGGCAAGATCACGCTTCCGGCAGAATCGTCGAGGTCGCCACCTAATTTCTAGAGGGGTATGGGCGTGTGCGGATGGTCTACAACTTTAACACACGTCATTGAGGCAAGAGTGACTTGATCACGGCCCAGGGTCAAGTACCGGCTATGTACGAGTGCATGAACTATAGACGAGTGGCAAAAAAATAAGTAGAAAGTAAAGAACGAAGAACAAAATAAGTAAATGTTTCATTTCATTACAAAATTTCTCGCTTACAAAAGGGGGGTCTCGCCCAAAGCATGTATTACAACAAAAAGAAGGAGACTTTCAAGGAGAATCGCTAGACTTCTCGCTGGATTATTCGCCGCTTTCGCATGACGGATGAATGGCGCCGCTCTCGTGTTGAAGATCGGCCTCGCCCTCCGGCACATCCAGCGGGGTGAAGAGCCAGGGCAGAACTTTGCGAGCAGTGAGTCGCTCTCCGCCTTCATTCAGGAGCCCGACACTCCGCAACACCAACAACGCGTGCCTCGCTGCCGCTTGCACATTCTCCTGCATCATCACCTCAATTTCGTAGTTGGTGTATTGATGCCGATTGCTGTTCTCGCTGGGAGCCGGCGTGACTGCGGTGTCTCGCAGGTGTCGGTTTTCGGCCTGCAGCTCCCTGATCTCTCCCTAAAGGCAGGCCAATTGCTCGCATAGTATGTCGGCGTTCGATGTGTCCTAGGAGAAAATGAAAATGATGAGGTTAGGGAAAGATAAAGCAAAAGTTTAAGCATCTATGTAGGGGCGCACTTACCACTCTGACCAGGCGGTTGGCGAGAAGGGTCTCGACGGACTCCAATTTGTGTGTCAAGGACGCGACCTCAGAGGAAGCAAAGGCCCGCGTTCTCTCAACCTTGGCAAGGTTTCGCGCGAGGTTGATGCTGAGACGCGATGACATATGTGTGATCTCAAAAGCACGCAGCTGGGCCCGCGCGGCCTCGTTCGCAAGCGCCTGAGTGGTCTCGGCAACAAAGACCGTGGCGTCCTCTCAGTCGTAGAGCGTGAAAGAGAGGGCATAGGCCTCGCCACTGGTGGTGTCCTGCTCCATCCAGGAGGAGAGGAGTGTGGAAATCGAGGATCAGTTGGCCTTTTGGTCCCATTGAAGTAGGGGCTCACCTGCTTCATTGACATACTTCTCGCCCAGGCCAAAATTCTGGTGCCCACTCGGCATCGGTCCCGCGGAGGCCTCCGCCGGCTTGTTGGAGGTCCCGACAGTCTCATCCGCTGCAGTACCCGTCGACCCTGTCGCTGCTGGGACACTCACCGGAGGGGTCTCGGCGATGTCCTCCTTACCTTTGGCGAGTGCCTGGGTTTTGGACCGTTTGGAGGGAGATGAAGTGGGGGCCGTTTCAGGATTCTGCTTCGGGCCGCTGGGCTTAGAGGAGCCCAGATATTTTCGACAGGTTTGGGCGGCAACTCATGCGATAGCGGTCTTGGCGGTGGCCTCATGAACTCCATTGAGGTAGCGAGAGCTCGAAAAGGAAGAAAATGGTAAGAGGAAAATGGGCACTCCCAAGGCTGTGGCTTGATATATATATATAACACAGTGGAAGGGCCCGCTAGAAGATTACCTCAGGTCAACAAGTACTCACCGAATACTAGGGGTTGGACTTTCTTTCTGAGCGTGGAACTAGCTCGCAAAGAGCGGGGATTGTGTACAACCCTGTATTCGTCGAGAGGGCCCCCAGGCCCCAGAATCCAAAGGATGAACATGCATCAGAGGGACATTCTCCCAGGATAGTGGAGGGGGCGAGCGCAATCCTTGTTCATTAAGCAATCGCCCGCCTAGGAGTTCGGATGCACGGGACGTCAGGCGAATCAGGGGCGAAACCTCACTCGCCTGGGAGGCCAGGGATCTGGCGAGTGACGCCTTCGCAGACCACTCGCCTAGTAAGATCTAGAGAACCTGGTGCGCGGGAAGTCCGACGAGTGGTGCCTTCATGGACCACTCGCCCAGTGGGGTCTATAGGTGAATTTACCTAGATACCGTTTGGGGGGCTTCCAATAGCCCATCAGAACATCGGAGTTTGGTTGTTAGCAAACCAGTTTCGGGTGCGTTTAGTAAAACCAAAAGGCGGAATGAAACTATTTACAGACCAGACAAGAAAAACTATAAATAGACCCTTAAGAGCACCTTGGAGGAAGAGAGATCTTGTGGCTTTCTCCTCCTCTTGTTAATTTTTGTTGACTCTTAGTGCCTGCACAACCCGCATTTTCCCACGAATTTAATAAATATTATCAGAGGAAGGGGAAAATACGCGCAATGATGTCACGTCATGCAGAGGACAACTACAGACGCTTAGGCAAACACTCCTTATGATTATTTTATAAAAGACATAAATATGCTTAAATTAAAAAGAGAATTTTACATTTTTAGCTTAGGACCGTGTCCCTCGGTCCGGTGGATCAACTAGTCCACAAGAAGAAAACTATATGTATACGCAGCGGAAAATAGGTTCATTTTAGCCTACATGAGCATGAAGATCAACATTCCAGAAATGATATGCACATATCTAAGTTTAGTATAGGTAAGAAAGGACTTTTCTATGAACTTCAACGTATGTGATATTTACATAAAACTATGTTATGCAAGAATGCAATTTTATACAAATAAAGTAACTAATGCATCCTAGCATTAAACTTCTCAGGGAGCAAGTAGGTAAACAACCAGAAAGTAACAGCAAAACAGCTAGCAAGTAATCTAACACTAGAAACTGAAGCTACAACTGAAACAGAGGAACTACTACCTCACAACAGTGAGGGGAGAACGAACAACTACAAATAACCGAAGCTCCGAAGAACACCAACTCAACTACCCAAACCGCTACAGCTCCGAGACTGAGACATTCAAAAGAAAAGAATGCCTCAGCAAAAAGTGCAAGTGGCAGTAATAAAAACCCAAGATTTCTACACAAGGTTAGCAGCAATCAAAATAATGGATTGCATAAAGGAGAACTAAACAAATAAATATTTATAAGCTTACAACAACCCGAGCCAACCCAAACGAGTGCACTCGGTAAGAGGAAAAGCCTGCACCAAAAATAATAGCCAAAATGATCAAGCCAACCACTTGTCCGCCATTGCGGCTCAGAGGTGGTGGTTATACATATAATATCATAATACACATATATAAGCATATATGTTTATAGACACTTGAGACTGATCAGCTGAGGGAAGAGCGTCCACCAAAATAAGGCACTACGATGGTGGCATAATCCACTAACGCTCACAACCCAACAACGGTGGATCCAATCCACTCAAACCAACATCCCAAAAGAGTCACTATGGCGGTTACTTTTAGCTCACACATCCAACAGACTCCAACATAGCACAAGAAGTAGTGGTGCATAAACATATGTATAAGTGTATATATATATAAGTATATAAATAAAACACACTACAGATCACCCGAAAACACTCAGAGCATTAGACAACATAGCATATTTAGCTCATAAATCAAACATAGCAAACAGAGGAGTGTCTGGCAGGAAAACATGATTTCAGATGGTTGTTATCCACAACTCAAGACGAGTGAATCAGTAAGCACCGGATTCAGCAATTTATCAGTAGATCAACATTCAACTTACAACAAGGTTGAAGATTTCAGCAAGCCGACAGCAAGGCTTGGTGTTGGAACAAGACGAAGATAAACTTAACACGAAGGCCAAACACCAGAACAATACTCAATGGTTCATTTGAAACACTTGGTGAGTCCAAACTTGACTCCCAACGAACTTCTCGTAATAATACGACGAAAGCCACAAAATGACACCATAAATCATCACTTAACCATTACAGGACAACTCGACGAATAAGGCATAGCTTCATCTAAAGGTCTCAACAAAGGACTAAAATACTTGATAACATTGCTTAAGATACCTGGGAACACCCGGCAAAAGAACATACAAGTATGCTGAAACAATTCAGAATATGCGATGAAATCGGCAGGAAGACTTATCAAAAGTCGACAGGAAAACTTAACACAGGTTGACAGGAAAAGACTTATATCAAAGTCGACGAGAAAGACTTATATCAAAGTCGACGAGAAAGACTTATATCAAAGTCGACGAGAAAGACTTAACAAAAGTCGACAGGAATGACTTATATCAAAGTCGATAAGAAAAACTTAATCAAATTTTACTGGTGGGCGTTATGTCAAAGTCGACAGGAAAGGTCGATAAAATCAAAGGGAAAAACACAAGAAAGTCGACGGGAAAGGTCGATAAAATCGACGGGGAAAACACAAGAAAGTGGTCGAAAAAGGTCAATAAAATTGACGGGGAAAAACCCAAGAAAGTCGACGGAAAAGGTCGATAAAATCGATGGGAAAGATTAAGACAAGAAAGTCGAAGGGAAAGGTTGATAAAATCGACGGGGAAAAACACAAGAAAGTCGACGGAAAAGTTCGATAAAATCGACGGGAAAGATTAAGACAAGTCGACAGGAAGATTGACTAAAAATCGACGGGAAGACTTTAAAATAAAGTAGACAGGAAGACCTGCCGATTGCATAAGACAACAAAAAAAATCAGCTGAGTTAAGGAAAAATTGACTGGAAGGCTAGAAGAGAGACTGGTCGACGGGACGGGAGCCCGATCGACGGTACAGGAGCCCGATCGACGGGTGACCCGTCTATTTTCACTTAGAAACTTCGACAAAGGTGACTTCCCTGCCCTCTCCCATCGATCGACAGGACATGGTGCCGATCGACGAGAATGCTTAACAAACAGAAATTTCAGGAAAAAAACTAAGGCAAGAGAAGATCGACTGGACAGACTCTAATGTGGAAATTCCAGAAATACTAAGTAAGAAATTTACAGGATAATTATCAAACAGATAATAATTAAACAGATATCATACACAAAAAAGAAACAAACAGAAGAAGGAAATTGAAGAAACAATCCAAGGAAAAAAAGAAAACAAACCACCACTGGCCTTTACTCGAATCACCGTAAAACGGCTCACAAGCCCTCCACGCCATGGATCGGTTCAAACACGGCCTACGCACGAAGAACCTACGAAATTTGGACAAAAAGAGGGTTAGGGTCGCTAACCCAAGCGCCAAAAATATACGGAACGCACGAAACTTACCACGCACACGACGAGCGCGGCGAGAGCTATCCAAAACTATGCTCCGACGAAGATTTTGAGCACCGGAGCTCCGTCTGCGGCGGTCGGAAAGCTCAGGAAACCCTAAAACTCTCTCTTTCTCTCTCTCTCGACACTCTGGCTCAGGAAATTAGGGAGGAAGAAGATAGAGTTTAAGAAGAGTATATAATAATATATACATATATATATATGTTTATACATAAGTGGAGGAAGAAGATTATTTATATATAATAATATATATATATAAATAGGGAAGAAGTGGATAACAACAAGGTAATATAATAATAATATTAATATTAATAATGAGAAAAGAATGGCCGAACAAACGGTCGCCGATTCCAACAAAAATCGCACCGAAGACAAATGTCGGAGCTAAGAATCCAACGGAGAAGTCGGAATCAAAATCCGACGTGCCAAACTCAAGATATAAATTTTTGAAGATTGCGGCGACGATAAATATACAAATCTTCGAAAAATCAGCGAGGCTCTAAAAATGCTCGGATCGCAACGAAACTTTGACGAGCCCCTCTAAATTTAAATAATTTAATTTCCTAACGTAAAATTTTCCAATTCCGACACACTTTAAAATTTGGTCAACTTGACCGAAAGAACGCGGGAATGCGCAAACAACGGCGCACCGCTAACTTTGCACTAATGTAACGCCCTTACGTCAAAAATGATGTCAAAGAAGTATTAAAATAATTCCTGGAAACTCCGGGGCGTTACAGTCACCCCACCATAAAGAAAGTTTCGTCCTGAAACTTAGAACCGAAACCCAGAATACAAACGAAATACAAAGGTCAAAGGGAGATATAAGCACACACTCGTTGGATAGAAACGCTAACCGAAGAGGGCTAGGAAAAACAGATGCGGATAAGAGTTCTTCTTAGCACTCAAAATAGATCACCCAATCCCTAAAAGTTCAGAATAAAGACTCCTAAATCCAACACCTCTCAATTAACCTAGACGATGGAATCACCCAAAAGGAAAAGGACATTACCAAGAACTCGAAATGTCCAAGCCGAGAATAGAAAGAAGACTGCGGAACATCTGTCTCGCGGATCGTCAACTGATGGTAGCCTAAACAAAGATCAATCTTCGAAAACACCGAACTACCACACAACTGATCAAGCAAATCATCAATCTGAGGCAACGGATACATATTATTGATGGTCACCTTGTTCAGCTCTCGATAAACAAAACACAATCTCACTGAACAATCTTTCTTCTTTACGAACAAGACGAGAGCACTCCAGGGTAAAGAACTAGGCTAGAAAAAGCCACACTACAACCACTCATCTAACTGAGTGTGCAACTCTTGTAACTCGCGCGGGGCCAATGGGTACGGTGCCTTAGCAATAGGATGGGTACCCTGCTCAGGGTCAGAAACAAACTTCTCAACTCTCACAGGCAAAAAACCAGGGAGACTAGCGGGAAAACATCAGCGAACTCTCGCACCATAAGAAAAAAAATCTTCGATACACGGCAAACTGCTACCAGTTTCTAACATAGTAAAAAGGTAAGCGAAACAACCAGAAACTAAAAGTTCTGAGCACACACCGCGGAAAAAATCGGGGAAACCTAGCGCGGAAAGCCAAACACACTCAAGGGTTGACCGATGACCAGCTTGAAGTCCAAACGCTTTACCTTGCATTGGATAACAACATCAAACCTGGACAACCAACCCAAACCCAAAATCACATCGAAAACTTCCAGGTCTTGCACCTTTAGGTTAGCAAAAGCTAAGAAACCACCTAAGAGGATAGGACAACTCTGAAAGTCCTGATTCGACACCTCAAAATCACCAGAGGGGAAACTTAACACTAATGGGATCTGCTAAATGATTAACAACCTAACGATGACCGTCTGTGAAACTCTCTAGCCAAAAGATCGAGTAAAACTCGAATCGAAAAGAACGCACGCTCATCATCCTTTACCCTAACCCACATACAATCAGTATATGATAATCTGAATCAAAAACCGCAATTCAACAAATAAACTAGGTCAAATCCTAACCTGAAAGCACCTGGGCAGAAAAATCTGCACTTGCAATTTAATACCCCAAAACATCAGAAGCAGAATTCTACTGCTGGAAGCTAGCGCCGGCGATAGCGCTACCGCCTGGCGTTAGCCAAATTGATGGGAGCTATCCAAATTGACGGGAGAGAGCCTAATTGACGGAAGCTAACCGATCGATGGGAGCTAGCGCTGGCGCTAACGTTAGCGCCGATGGTAGGTCTTCCCGTCGATTAGATGATCGACGGAACTGTGAGTCATCGGCTGAAATCGAAGCGATTGACGGGAGCTAGCACTGGCGCTAGCGCTGACAGTTGCTCGCGATACAGAACCGTGATTTGAAATTGTGGCGGTCAAATCCAAAAGCTTTTAGATCCAATGGCTGGGATTTATCCCGGGATTTCATAGGGCTTGACCAGAGGGGTGTTTATCCTTATTATTCTAAGTGTTGTCTCTCTCTTCAGGCTTGAGAAAGAAGAAATCTAGGAGGAAGAAGAAGCTATCTTCCGCCATTGACGGAGCTCCAAAGCTCTGAATCGCGATCCGTTTAAAGATCCACGGAGAGCAGCCTGGTGCGGTCCTTTCCATCCGACTGGAATCTTGGATTCTCATGGTGCCGAAGAAAACGACTAGGGTAACGATTTTCTAATTGGACAAGTGAATTCCTCCTTTTATTTGGCATGATTGCATGGAAAACCCCCCACCGATTAGTGGAGAAAGGGAAGTTTTCTAGCGGGTTGATCATTTCGACCCCCTTTGGTTACTTGCATATAGCATCCGGAATTATAGTACGTGTTGGAGCATGCGTTTCGCACTCCTCCGGTTTGATAATAACAAAGTCCCTTTTGTATTTGATTCTATTTTCATTAATGGTGTGCAGATAACAAGTATGTGATATTCACATTGCTGCTGGAGCTAAAATTGCATGTGGGAAAAATTCACTGTCGGAAAATTCCGACAGCCACTGTCGCCCAGGCGACAGCAGAGAAGTTACAACTACTTCCCTCCACGGCAGATCGACGAAAAACAGTTTTGCGCTGTCGGAATTCCGACATCGATGTCGCCCAGGCGACAGCTCCACGATTCCACCAACTGCCCACGACTTCACCCACGACAGCGACGGTTTTGCGCTGTCGGAAATCCGACATCGATGTCGCCCCAGCGACAGCTCCACGATTCCAGCAACTGCCCACACGACGGCTCGACGGCACGACCGAGGCAGTTTGGCGCTGTCGAAAATTTCCGACAGTGACTGTCGCCCAGGCGACAGTGAAAGTCTATAAAATGGTGCCTTTGGTTCGTGCATTCCAAGCTTTGGAGATTTCCAGTCCCTACCTGAGTGCATACGAACCAGAGAGCTCCAGAACCTCCTCAACTCCTAATTGTGCAAAGAAGGATTGAAGATTGAATACGAGATCGGGCGCGCTACTCCATCAACGATCATCTCGAGGCTTCAACAATCCATTCAGAGATCTGAATTTCTAGGGAGTTGACTTTTTCATATTGTATTTCATTTACTCATATTTCATTTTGTATTGGGGAAGAAATCGTCGTCTTGCGTGCGGCGTCTAAGTCCTTGCGCGGCTTAGGGGAAAATCGCTTCCTTGTGTGGAGCGTCCAAGTCCTTGCGTGGCTTGGTGGGAAATCGTGGCCTTGTGCGCTACGTCTAGATCTTGGGAAGATCTAGAGGTTAGGCTTGGGCTTGGTCTTGGGTAAGACAAGCGATAGCCTTCCGATCCTTGGGAGAAGGATTGGTAAATCAAAAATATAGTATTTTCATTTTATCATTGTGCCTTGATCTTAAGCATTGTTAAGATCATTTTTATTTGTATGGAAATTTCATGATAAATAAAATTATGATCCTTTCACTAATCGCAAATTTGTTTGCTTAAATTTTTATCTTAAAAATTTGTGCTTGGTGTTATACAAAAATTGCTTTGTTTTAAAATTAATTTTTAAAGAAACTTTTTATTAAAGTAAAATTGTCTTAAAATTATTAAGTAAAAATTACAAATTTAAACACACCCTTATTCACCCCCCCCCCCCCCCTCTAAGGGCGTCATACGATCCAACAAGTGGTATCAGAGCGAGGTTACTCCAAAACGGTTTTACCACCGGGAGTAATGGCGCACAACGATCACGCGTTCGTTGAGGGGCAAGGAATTAGTAGGCCACCACTTTTCACGGGCACAGACTACAATTATTGGAAAACACGTATGCGTTGTTTTCTAATTGCTTTAGATATAGAAGTCTGGAATATGGTAGAAACTAGTTACACTTCTCCAACATTTTTTGTAGGAGATGTAACTATGGAAAAACCCAAAGACAAGTGGGATGAAAATGATAAATTAAAATGCAAAAACAATGCAAAGGCCATGAATGCCTTATTTTGCGCACTAGATCGCACCGAGTTTAATAGAGTCTGTGCTTGCGATACTGCTTTTGATATTTGGAATCTTTTGGAAATTACTCATGAAGGTACTTCGCAGGTAAAGGATTCAAAGCTATTTCAATTGGAGTCAGAGTTCGAAAGATTCAAAATGGAAGTGGATGAAGAAATTGACACAATGTACACTCGATTCACTAAAATCGTGAACGATTCAAAAGTGTTGGGTAAGGTCTTTTCAAATGGAGATTTAGTTAGAAAAATCTTAAGATCACTTCCCCCGAAGTTCAATCCAAAAGTGACTGCAATTTCTGAGTCACATGATCTTAAAACCTTACAATTGGAGAGTCTCATTGGGAATCTAAAAACCCATGAAGTGGAGTTGAAGATTCAAAGCCAAGAATATAATTTGGAGCCCAAAAAGAAGAGCTTGGCGTTGAAATCTAAAAAGGAATTTGAGAGTGAGACTGAAGAAAGTGATGAAGATGAAGAAGGATTGTTTGTGAGAAATTTTAAGAAGTTTATGAGAAATCCGGAGAGGAGAAACTCATTTAAAAAGTTTTTCAAAAAGAAGGATTTTGCCTACCAAAAAGGCAAAGGAAAAATGGAGAATGAAGAGGGGCGTCCGCCACCGGAGTGCTACCATTGCAAGAAGATTGGTCATATCAGAAGCAAGTGCCCAAAGTATCTGAAAGAGCAAAAAGCAAAGAGGCACGATAAAAAGAAGAAAGTGTTAAAGGCAGAGACTTGGGATGATTCTTCGTCTGGTGAAGAAAGTGATCCCTCAACACAGGAGGAAGAGGAGGCTAATCTATGCTTGATGGCAAAAGACAGCATTACATCTGAAGACGACTGCAGTGTCCAAAGCGACACTGAGGTAACGCCTCCATCTTATGAAGAGTTATATTCTGAATTTATGAAAACATGCAAAGTTTTAGATAAAAGCTTAAAGAAAATTGATTTTCTAAAATCTGAAAATGAAGGTCTTTCAAAAGCAAATAAAAAACTATCAAATAAGTTGGAATCTATTGGGAAAGAGAAGATTTTTTGTCAAGAGTGTGATCATTCTTCGACAAGGATAAAAGAACTTGAAACTACTATTTCTAAGTCCGATCAAAAATTTGATCTACTTGTAAAAGAGAAAAGGGACTTAGAAAAAGTTGTTAAAACTTCTCATTCTCAATTAGATAATTATAAGAAAATTTTTGCAAATAGATGTGGCATGATAGTAAAAGAAAATTCAATTTTAAAATCCAAAGTAAATGAGTTGATCATGGCAATTAGAAAATTTGGTGTTGGGAAAAAATCACTGGATATGCTATTAGCCAACCAATGCCATGGTACAGCAAAATTTGGACTAGGATACATTTATGGAAGCTCTGGAGGCTGTCGGAAATTTCCGACAGCTACTGTCGGAACCGGCGACAGCTCCAGGTTCAGAAATCTTATTTCTAAAAATACAAATTTTTCTAAGTCCACACATAAAGATGCTTCCACCAGCAAGAATCCAGAGAAACCATTGAAAAATGGTTCCTCACCATTCATTGTGTGTGCCAAATGTCATCGATTTGGTCACATCTCGGGCTCATGTTGGAAGAAAGGAAAAGCTATTGTTAAACAAATCTGGGTACCTAAGGCGTCCACCTATACAATGGGATCGACCACTTGGGTAACCAGATCTTTACTCTCATCATCTTTTTAGGTATGTGTGCAGGCTAGGAACAAGGAAGACGTGTGGTATTTGGACTCTGGATGTTCAAAACACATGACGGGCGATAAATCAAAGTTCCTTAGCCTGGAGATGAAGAAAGGTGGAACAGTGACATTTGGAGATAATGGAAAGGGTAAAGTCAAAGGCATTGGAGTAGTAGGTAACGAAGAATTTAAAATTTCAAATGTTTTATATGTTAAAGGTTTAAAACATAATTTAATTTCTATTAGTCAACTATGTGATAAAAATCTAAATGTTTTATTTGACTCTAGCTCAAACCTTTGCAAAATTATTGATTCTAAAACAAACGAAATCGTACTTACTGCACCAAGAATAAACAATGTCTATACAATCACTTTTCATGATTTATCTCATTCTACACTTAAATGTTTCATTTCAAAGAATGATGAACTTGAATTATGGCATAGGAGACTAGGACATTCTAGTGCTAAACGCATAGTAAAGCTTTCTAAAAATAAAATAATAAAAGGATTACCAAATTTGAATGGAAAGCTATCCTCATTATGTTCACCATGCCAAAAGGGAAAATTTACAAAATCATCTTTTAAAAGCAAAAATGTCATTTCTACCACTAGACCTTTGAATTTATTACATATGGACTTGTTTGGTCCAATTTCTACACAAAGTCTAGGAGGTAGAAAATATACGTTTGTTATTATTGATGATTATTCTAGATTTTGTTGGACTTTGTTTTTATATTCAAAATCTGATGCTTTTGATGAATTTGTAAAACTAATTTCACGTATTCAAAATGAAGTTGATCTGAAGGTAAAATGCATTAGATCAGATCATGGAGGAGAGTTCGATAATGAAAAATTTATTTCATATTGTAATGATTTTGGGATAAAACATGAATTTTCCGCTCCACGCACACCACAGCAAAATGGTGTAGTGGAGAGGAAAAATAGAACACTCCAAGAATTAGGACGTACTATGCTTTGTGAATTTAAATTGCCAAAATATTTTTGGGCCGAAGCAGTTAGTACGGCATGTTATATCATTAATCGTGTCATGATTCGTCCCACATTACAATTAACTCCTTATGAAATTTATTTTCAAAGAAAACCAAATGTATCTTACTTTAAAGTTTTTGGTTGTAAATGCTTTATTTTGAATACAAAAGATAACTTAGGAAAATTTGATGAAAAATGTGATGAAGGAATTTTCATTGGTTATTCTTCAACTAGCAAGGCCTATAGAGTATATAATAAGAGAACAAAAATAGTTGAAGAATCTATTCATGTTAGGTTTGATGAGTTTGCTTCATGTGTAGAAAGGAAAATTACAGGAAAAGAAGATGAACTCCTTCCCACGGTGGAGAATGATGAAGAAGAACTTGGAGAAAATGAAGAAGAAAAAGGAGAAGAAAGAGAAGAAGAAAGAGAAGAAGAAGATAGAGAAGAAGAAGAAAGAGAAGGGTATGTACCTCCAACCGAGCTACAATTCTCAAAAGATCATCCGCAAGAACTTGTTATTGGAGAACCATTATGTGGGGTACGTACGCGTTCTAGTTTACATGAAACCTTTTCAAATTTATGTTTTGTCTCAAATATCGAACCAAAAGATGTTGCCACCGCTTTAAATGATGAATCTTGGTTTCTAGCTATGAATAAAGAACTTAATCAATTTGAAAGAAATAAAGTTTGGATTCTTGTTGATAGACCTAGTGATCATCCAGTGGTAGGAGTCAAATGGATTTTCAAAAACAAATTAGATAGTGACTCTAGGGTCACTAGAAACAAAGCTAGGCTTGTAGCGAAAGGATATAATCAAATTGAAGGGGTAGATTTTGATGAAACTTTTGCACCCGTAGCACGATTGGAAGCAGTTAGAATTTTTGTTGCATTTGCTAGCCATAAAAGATTTAGATTATTGCAAATGGATATTAAAACTGCATTTTTAAACGGGTTGATTAAAGAAGAAGTTTATGTTGAACAACCCCCAGGATTTATAAATGAAAAATTTCCTAATCGCGTATATAGATTGCTAAAAGCTTTGTATGGTTTAAAACAAGCACCACGAGCATGGTATGATAGATTGACTATATATTTATTACAAAATGGTTTTAAAATGGGTGGTGTTGATTGTACACTCTTCATTAAGCAAGTAAATGATGATTTAATTGTTTTACAAATTTATGTTGATGATATTATTTTTGGAGCCACTAATGAAGAGTTGTGTAACTATGTTGTAAAAATGATGGAAAGTGAATTTGAGATGAGTATGGTAGGGGAATTAAAATATTTCTTAGGATTTCAAATTGTTCAAAAACATGATGGAGTTTTTATTAACCAATCAAAATATATTCATGATGTCTTAAAACGATTTGGATTTGAAAATCTCAAACAAGCAAGTACTCCTATGAGTGTATCTTTAAAATTAGGAAAAGATGAAACTGGAATATCAATAGATCAAACTTTATATAGAGGCATGATAGGTTCACTTTTATATTTGACTGCTTCTAGACCGGATATTATGTTTTCAGTTTGTTTATGTGCTAGATTTCAAGCCGATCCCAAAGAATCACATTTAAAAGCGGTAAAAAGAATTTTTAGATATTTAATTGGCACATCTAAACTTGGTTTGTGGTATCCTCATAGCGATGATTTTACACTTTTTGGTTATTCTGATTCTGATTACGCCGGTTGTTCACTAGATAGGAAAAGCACTAGTGGCACTTGTCACTTTTTAGGTCCTTCACTCATTTCATGGTCGAGTAGGAAACAGAATTCTGTTGCCCTCTCAACCACCGAAGCCGAATACATCGCACTGGGTAGTTGTTGTGCACAAGCCCTTTGGATGAAACAAACCTTAGAAGACTTTAATATTAAACAACAAACTATTGAATTATGCAAATTTCAAAGAATGAAATTCAATAAACAATTTTGACACAATCAAAGCCTCTCTATTTCCTTTGAGTTTCTGGTGACTTCCCGCCTCAATTGTGAATTCCTCTTCATTGAGATTCACGGAGAATTCCTCTGACTCTTTAGGGAGAGATCTGACCTCTCTTTTTCTTCCCTCAAACAAATGGAAATGATTGAAGTTTTTCTCTTTGGAATCGTCTGAGGTCTAATCCCTCTTACTTGAAGAGGATTCTTTGTAACTGCATATTGACAAGACAGGCGCGGTGATCAGTTGGACCTTTGATTGAGTCACATTTCTTTTTGTTGTGTGATAATAAAAGTGCAATTGATTTAACACACAACCCGGTCCATCATTCGAGGTCTAAGCATATTGATGTGAGACATCATTTTATTAGAGATCATATTAAAAATAACCACATAAAAATTTCATTTATAGGCACGGAAAATCAACTAGCGGATATATTCACTAAGCCGTTACCGGATTCCCGTTTTTCTATGCTTAGGCTAGAATTAGGCATTCTAGACATTTCACAATGAATATATCACAATTTAAAGCCTATAAAATTAAAAAAAAATTATTATTATCACAAAACATAAACAATGTAAAAACAAAAAGACAAAATTCTAAATATCAAAACATAAAATTTCAAAAGCCTCAACAAAAATTCAACACCATTAATATTACATCAATATTGTTCAAATAAAAACAGTAGAAACAAATTAAGGATCAAGTTCATTAAACAAAACAGAAATTTAAAGAGGTTCACTGTCGCCCAGGCGACAGTGGATGTCGGAATTTTCCGACAGCTCCCAGCAGCAGCAGCAACATAAAACTACTCTGAATCTTCATAACCAGCCCCGCTGCTCTCTGGACAATCTTCTGGAGGTCCTCGTCTCACGGCTTTGCCTCGGCGAGTCCGCCTCACCGATTGGCGCGGCGGTTCTTCGTCCGGTACTTGCCATTCTGCCTCCTCCTCCGGCGTTGGTTTCAACTTCAGACCTTTGACGAGAAACTTCATAAATTTCTGCATTCGACTACGATCCTTTTTCACTTCCTTTTTGTGATCCTCTAACGAATCACGCAAATCATCAATGGACTCCCTTAGTGATCCTGCCCTAGAAATGCTCGGCTCTCTAATCTCAATTCCCGGTTGAGCTTTTCTAAGCGGCTTCTTCCCTTTCATTGAACCCGTAAAATAAATTTCCGGATAACAATCATCAAGATACGAATCTTGCACAATCCATCCATACTTCTTATAAAGTACACGCTGAATTACCAACCCCATTGGCAGCGTATGCACCTTCACCCATCTTGGATGTTTCAATCTGTACGTATACCTAATCTGGGAGAGTATGAAGTCTGCCATATCAAAAGGCTCATCCTCCATAATATAGTACGTAAAGAGGGTCAACTGCGCAGTAATGCTTCTTGTGTCTCCACTCTTCAACATCACCGAATTCCTTAATATATCTTGGACTAAGTAAGCATCCGGTGTAAGTGAGGTAACTTCAGTGGTAAGAGTTTTCTTCTGATTCCCATGTAAACTCATGTTTACTAGGGTCCAATCTCTATCCTTCCGATAATTCTCCACTATATCAGGCATATTCTCACTCATCACTAGTCCAAATTCCTCTCGTAGATCAACATGTGTTATTTCCACATGTTGACCTTGGATCCTTGATCTCACACCTCCATCCAATTCCGTAACATTTGGGTCTTCCAAATGGTTATAAAATTCACGAATTAAAAAGGATGAAAACCCCTCTGGTGAGATTATTGAGAGAATACCTGCCTTCGCAAGACGATCATAAATATGATCATGTTTTGGCAAATCAAATTCGATGTATTTGGACACCCCAACAATAGCCTTCTCCACTCCGGAATAAACTTGATATGAAGTATGTGCATCTTCCGAAGTACTCTTTCGAGCTTTGGAGCTGGAAGCCATTCTGCAATAAAATACAAAAATTTTGCTTAAAACAGATTTTTTATTGTGCACTGGAACACTGTCGCCCAGGCGACAGTGGCTGTCGGAAATTTCCGACAGCCCTCCAATTGATTTTATCTCAGAATTTTTCCTAAAACTTCCAGATCTACTCATACTAAATGTTATTTCAACATCAAGTTTTTTAAAAAAAAATTTAATCTATTTTTTTTTAAATTATCAAATTCTACAAATCTTTCACTATTCAACATCTTCCATCTTCTTCTCTAACCTAGATCTACAAAATTTTTTTTTGCAAATACACAAATGAAAACCTTTATCACAAAATCAAGAGAAATTTCACAAAGCTAGACATTTAAGCAAAGATCCACCAAGATCCTATAGTTTTAAAACTAGATCTACATTTTATTCAAATCAAAAATTTCCAAACCTCCACCATTAATCAAAAATCAACATGAAAACTATTTTTTCCTTCTTCTCTACTATCAAAATTAAAAAGCCCTAAAAATTTGGAGTTAAAAACACAAAATCAAAAAAAAAACCCATACCTTGGATCTAGGGTTGTCGCCGACTTCCGACAGCCTTCCTCTCGTTTTTCACTCCAGGAAATGATGCACAATGTGTTTTGACTCGGTCCCCAGCCTTATTTATACTTTTGGCTGTCGCCCAGGCGACAGTGAGTGTCGGAAATTTCCGACAGCTCCAATTTTTGTAAAAACTTCAATTCTGGGTCCCTTTGATGATTTACAATAGTTATATGTCATTATTAATGCTTCACCTCATGAATTGATGACAAACCATGTGTTATTTATTCAAAAAAAAAAATGACTTACATGTTTATATGATTTCATTTCCAAGCTATCATCGTATTGACACTTCTACTTAGTTGTATAGACCATTGGAAATTGTTTTCGCATGCCTCTAAGTATGAGAAATTGTTTATCTATCATAATGAACTATCACGTTCACTTCTTTTGATCAATACGTATGTCGTTTTATTTAAAATATACATGGATCATATTTGTTTTCACATAATACAATAGCATTTCTTAAATACAACTTTCAACATTGATTTGTTAGCACAACAAAATATACACCATCTTTTGCGATTCAAGTGAATTCGGAGATCCTTGGTCAATTTAAAAAAAATTTCAATATATCAAAATTACGATATCACAACATCTGTGATAAAACAAAAAAAAAATTAAAATAACGACAAGGATACTCCACCAAGCACTACTTACCCTCCTGATAAGTCTTAATGAGCATTGTGAGGTTAAGCACCTTGGAAAGAATTGTAAAGTGTCTTGTGCAAAAGAAACATGGTTTTCTATTCATCTTGTGCTATATCTTCAACGTCAAAGTTGCCTTTATATGCTTTTATTATGTTATACATTTTAATGATCATGTAAATTAAATAACTTCATATGTTTGATCTAAGTAACACATTTACACATCATTATGTTATATAAACATTCATCTCATGAGAATTGGACCGAAAATATTCCATATATCTATACACTATTGTGTCTTTCTATGATACTTTCAAATGACCTTACTCATATTGAAGTTATTTTCTTTCATATACTTCATATGGCTATACCGTCACTTCATAGGCTTATTCATACTATGGCATATTCCTATTATTTCATGGACTTCAATTATTACCATCAAATTGCTTCCGCTTACTCTACAATTCTATTATCCCTTAAAAGCTACTCTTTTATTTAATATTCACTTTTGCTAATACCAAAAGGGGGAGAATTTAAAGTATAAAAAGAAAAATCACAAATATATCACTCCTAAATATTCCACCTACACATTACATCATATATTTAAGGGGGAGCATATATTAAGGGGGAGCATATATTAGGGGGAGCATTCATTTAGGGGGAGCCTTCACCTAAAAGGAGAGTATTTATTTTAAAAGAAATATATCAAGGGAGATTATTTATTTTAAGAGAAATATATCATGTTATATTTGTGCACACACCAAATGTCTAAAATCAACAATCTAAATAGACATGTTTTCTTTTTATACGGATTTGTTATTATCAAAAGGGGGAGATTGTTGGAGCATGCGTTTCGCACTCCTCCGGTTTGATAATAACAAAGTCCCTTTTGTATTTGATTCTATTTTCATTAATGGTGTGCAGATAACAAGTATGTGATATTCACATTGCTGCTGGAGCTAAAATTGCATGTGGGAAAAATTCACTGTCGGAAAATTTCGACAGCCACTGTCGCCCAGGCGACAGCAGAGAAGTTACAACTACTTCCCTCCACGGCAGATCGACGAAAAACAGTTTTGCGCTGTCGGAATTCCGACATCGATGTCGCCCAGGCGACAACTCCACGATTCCACCAACTGCCCACGACTTCACCCACGACAGCGGCGGTTTTGCGCTGTCGGAAATCCGACATCGATGTCGCCCCAGCGACAGCTCCACGATTCCAGCAACTGCCCACACGACGGCTCGACGGCACGACCGAGGCAGTTTGGCGCTGTCGGAAATTTCCGACAGTGACTGTCGCCCAGGCGACAGTGAAAGTCTATAAAATGGTGCCTTTGGTTCGTGCATTCCAAGCTTTGGAGATTTCCAGTCCCTACCTGAGTGCATACGAACCAGAGAGCTCCAGAACCTCCTCAACTCCTAATTGTGCAAAGAAGGATTGAAGATTGAAGACGAGATCGGGCGCGCTACTCCATCAACGATCATCTCGAGGCTTCAACAATCCATTCAGAGATCTGAATTTCTAGGGAGTTGACTTTTTCATATTGTATTTCATTTACTCATATTTCATTTTGTATTGGGGAAGAAATCGTCGTCTTGCGTGCGGCGTCTAAGTCCTTGCGCGGCTTAGGGGAAAATCGCTTCCTTGTGTGGAGCGTCCAAGTCCTTGCGTGGCTTGGTGGGAAATCGTGGCCTTGTGCGCTACGTCTAGATCTTGGGAAGATCTAGAGGTTAGGCTTGGGCTTGGTCTTGGGTAAGACAAGCGATAGCCTTCCGATCCTTGGGAGAAGGATTGGTAAATCAAAAATATAGTATTTTCATTTTATCATTGTGCCTTGATCTTAAGCATTGTTAAGATCATTTTTATTTGTATGGAAATTTCATGATAAATAAAATTATGATCCTTTCACTAATCGCAAATTTGTTTGCTTAAATTTTTATCTTAAAAATTTGTGCTTGGTGTTATACAAAAATTGCTTTGTTTTAAAATTAATTTTTAAAGAAACTTTTTATTAAAGTAAAATTGTCTTAAAATTATTAAGTAAAAATTACAAATTTAAACACACCCTTATTCACCCCCCCCCCCTCTAAGGGCGTCATACGATCCAACAGTACGGATATTTGCATCGTGTGTGAAACCCATCCGGACAAGTTGGTCTGGATTGGTGATGACTATGTTGTAGTTTATGTCGGAGAAGAATCCGTGATTTGTATGCGCAATTTTCGGGTTTTGGGTACAGTAGTGTACTGCAGGGAGACCTGGAGTTAACCTCCAGGAAATACCCAAAGTTGTGGGCGGATTCGAAGATCTGTCACTACCGCCCGACGCTAGGGCTAGCGCCGGCGGTAGCTCCCAGGGAGCTATTTGTTGAGGTGTGAAGCCTCCTTTCGTTGCTCGGGCTGAGGTAAAGTCGTACCCGCTTCGGACGATTAATGCCGACGATTAGAGCACGGGCAAAGCTGATCCAAACCCGCCCCCATGCCGAATCGGTGAAGAGGTCGCTCCTCGGTGCACCGTAAGATGTTGGGAATGGTCCGTAAGGCAAGTTAGTCTTGACGGTCAATGCTCATGTGAACTCTTTGTTTAAGGAGTTGTTAAGTGTGGCTTGGACAGTACACTGTGAGAGTTCCTTAAGATCATGAAATGTGTGGCCGTGGGTGCCAACGTTGGTGTTGATTGCTTATACATTTGGTGCTTGAACGCACTTTGACAATCTATGCCCATACTGTCTGCCTGCAGGGAAGGAGTAACACCACCCCGGCTATAGGGGTGGGGTTGTTATAATATTGGTCAGCTTTAGCTGACCGGTTACTTGTTTTCCACGTCAAGGTGGATTGTTGTCGCAGGTGCAGGTGACCCAAGCGGAAAGTAGCTTGCTGGAGCTTTATGCTGCGTTGGCCCTTGAAGGCCAACCTCCATTTTTCTGCTTTCCTTAAATTGTCGGCCTGCGTGCCGATATATGTTTTGGAGTTTGAGACATTATTTAATGTAAGGATTTAAGGTCATAACTCTTTTGTTTCATTCCTGGGATAGTGGACAGTTCTAAAAGATGTTTTAATCAAATGCTTCCGCTAACGCTTTATTTACTCTCGTGTAGATGTAGTTCTTTTCTGATAATCACCTTATTATGCCTAACTAGTGTGTATAGTATGGAGTGGGGTCCCGAACGGACCTACTGTTATATTATTTGTACTGGCAAGGTGTTACATGCAACACGACCAATTACATCAACAACGCCTCGCCGCGCGCACCTGAGGATTCACTCTCTAACTGGAGAGCCGACTCCGACACACTACACTCTGGAGTCAGCGATTGCAATTACGAATGAACACCTTACTACACCTAGCTTAAGACACAACAACTAGGAACTAGAATTTCCTAACTTGATAAAGATCAGAAAAGTGTAGATACTTGATATTGTTGTTACCTTGCTCTGGGAATTCATGAAATGATGTTATGCTTAACCTAGGATGATATACCATCATCCATTGACTCATGTGCATGTAATATGAATGCATGAATGCCAAAATTTTATTTCAAATCATGCGAGCGTCATCATGTATATCTTTAATTTGGCACGTGTGTTAATGCTATGTTATGATGTGCATGCTGTGCTATGCAGTCTAAAAAGGCCTTAATGCATGCTATGAGTGGCATACATATGCGATCTTATGCATCCCATACTACATATTATCGCATGTAACGAAAAAGAAAATCGAGCTAATGGACACGCATGCGACCTACGTAATGCATCTCATACTACATAACAGTCGTATGTTGTCACCTATGAGGAGCCATATACAAACACATATTATGCATCCCATACTACATAATATGCCCTGTATACATGTTATCAGGCAATGAGTGTAGTGTTCATGCTTCAGCCAATACATACGAATGACCCTTCAGTGTGTGTATGCAAATAATGCCGATTCTCACCAGGCGGTTAATCGGGCCAACCAGACTATCCCAGTAACCCGGCTAACCTCCCTCTGATACCAACTGTCACAACCCACATTTTCCCACGAATTTAATAAATATTATCAGAGTAAGGAGAAAATACGCGCTATGATGCCACGTCATGCAGGGGAAAACTACAGACGCTCAACACTCCTCACGATTATTTTATAAAATACATAAATATGCTTGAATTAAAAAGAGAATTTTACATTTTTAGCTTAGGACCGTGTCCCTCGGTCCGGTGGATCAACTAGTCCACAAGAAGAAAACTATATGTATACGCAGCAGAAAATAGGTTCATTTTAGTCTACATGAGCATGAAGATCAACATTCCAGAAATGATATGCACATATTTAAGTTTAGTATAGGTAAGAAAGGATTTTTCTACGACCTTCAAAGTAGGTGATATTTACTTAAAACTATGCTACGCAAGAATGCAATTCTATACACATACAGTAACTAATGTATCCTAGCATAAAACTTCCCAGGGAGCAAGTAGGTAAACAACCATAAAGTAACAGCAAAACTGCTAGCAAATAATCTAACACTAGAATCTGAAGCTACAACTGAAACAGAGGAACTACTACCTCACAATAGTGAGGGGAGAACAAACAACTGCAACTAACTGCAGCTCCGAA
Source organism: Dactylorhiza incarnata (assembly GCA_033032865.1). Classification (NCBI taxonomy): domain Eukaryota; kingdom Viridiplantae; phylum Streptophyta; class Magnoliopsida; order Asparagales; family Orchidaceae; genus Dactylorhiza; species Dactylorhiza incarnata. The sequence goes on from JAWHQI010000165.1 coordinate 1,774,366, forward strand.
GAACACCAACTCAACTACCAAAACTGCTACAACTCTGAGCCTTAGACATTCAAAAGAAAAGAATGCCTCGGCAAGAAAGTGCAAGTGGCAGCAATAAAAACCCAAGATTTCTACACAAGTTTAGCCGCAATCAAAATAATGGAGTGCAGATAGGAGAACTAAACAGATAAGCATTTATAAGCTTACAACAACCCGAGCCAGCTCAAACGAGTGCACTCGGTAAGAGGAAAAGTCTGCACCAAAAATAATAGCCAAAATGATCAAGCCAACCACCTGTCCGCCATTGCGGCTCAGAGGTGGTGGTTATACATAAATATCAGAATACACATATATAAGCATATATGTTTATAGACACTTGAGACTGATCAGCTCGAGGGAATTGCGTCCCCGAAAAGAAAGCACTGCGACGGTCGCGTAATCCACTAAAGCCCACAGCCCAACATCCAAACAGGAGTGTTGTGGTGGTAGCTCCAATCCACTCAAACCAACAGCCCAAAAGAGGCACTGTGGCGGTGACTTTTAGCTCACACATCCCACAGACTCCAACATAGCACCAGAAGCAGTGGTGCATAAACATATATATGAGTATATAAATAAAACACACTACAGATCACCTGAAAACACTCCGAGCATTAGACAACATAGAATACTTAGCTCATAAATCCAACAGAGCAAACAGAGGAGTGTCGGGCAGAAAAATAGGATTTCAGATGGTTGTTATCCACAACTCAAGACGAGAGAATCAGTAAGCAGTGGATTCAACAATTTATCAGTAGATCAACATTCAACTTACAACAAGGTTGAAGATTTCAGCAAGCCGACACCATGCAAGGCTTGGTGTCGGAGCAAGACGAAGATAAACTTAACATGAAGGCCAAACATCAGAATAATACTCAAAGGTTCATTTGAAAACACTTGGTGGGTCCAAACTTGACTCCCAACGAACTTCTCGTAATAATGCGACGAAAGCCACAAAATGACACCATAAATGATCACTTAACCATTACAGGACGACTCGATGAATAAGACATAACTTCATCTAAAGGTCTCAACAAAGGACTAAAATACTTGATAACATCGCTTCAGATGCCTGGGAACACCCGGCATAAGAACATACAAATATGCTGAAACAATTAAGAATATGCGATGAAATCGACATAAAGACTTATCAAAAATTGACAGGAAAACTTAACACAGGTTGACGGGAGAAGACTTATATCAAAGTCGACGGGAAAGACTTATATTAAAGTCGACGAGAAAGACTTATATCAAAATCGAAGAGAAAGACTTAACAAAAGTCGACAGGAAGGACTTATATCAAAGTCGATAAGAAAAACTTAATCAAATTTGACTGGAAGACTTTATGTCTAAGTCGATGGGAAAGGTCGATGAAATTGACGGGAAAAATACAAGAAAGTTGACGGGAAAGGTCGATAAAATCAACGGGGAAAAACACAAGAAAGTCGACTGAAAAGGTCGATAAAATCGACAGGGAAAAACACAAGAATGTGGACGGAAAATGTCGATAAATCAACGGGAAAGATTAAGACAAGAAAGTCGACGGGAAAGGTCGATAAAATTGACGAGGAAAAACACAAGAAAGTCGACGGAAAAGGGAAAGATTAAGACAAGTCGATGGGAAGATTTACTTAAAATCGAAGGGAAGACTTTAAAATAAAGTCGACAGGAAGCTCATATAAACAAATCGACGGGAAAAGGGGGGTATACCAAAGATCAACTGTCTATCCCATCGATCGGAGGGAGTTCCCGTCCATCGACGGGAAGACCTACCGATTGCAGAAGAAAACAAAAATAAATCAGCTAAGTTTAGGAAAAATCGACTGGAAGGCTAGAAGAGAGCTCGATCGACGGGACGGGAGCCCGATCGACGAGATGGGATCCCGATCGACGGGTGTCCCGTCAATTTTCACATAGAAAGTTCGACAAAGAAGACTTCCCTGCCCTCTCCCGTCGATCTATGAGATAGAGTGCCGATCGACGGGACTTAACAAACAGAAATTTCTGGATAAAAACTAAGGCAAGAGAAGATCAATGGACAGACTCTTATATGGAAATTCCAGAAATACTAAGTAAGAAATTTACTGGATAATTATCAAACAGATAATAATCAAACAGATATCATACACAAAAAAAGAAACAAACAGAAGAAGGAAACTGAAGAAATAATCCAAGGGAAAAAAAGAAAACAAACCACCACTTGCATTTACTCGAATCACCGAAAAATGGCTCACAAGCCCTCCACGCCACGGATCGGCTCAAACACAGCCTACACACGAAGAACCTATGAAACTCGGACAAAAAGATGGTTAGGGCCGCTAACTCTAGCGCCAAAAATCTACGAAATGCACGAAACTTACCACGCACACGACGAGCACGGTGAGAGCTATCCAAAACTAAGCTCCGACGAAGATTTCGAGCACCAGAGCTTCGTCGGCGGCGGTTGGAAAGCTCGGGAAACCCTAAAACTCTCTCTCTCTCTCTCTCTCTCTCTCGACACTCTGGCTCAGGGAAGAAGAAGATGGAGTTTAAGAATAGTATATAATAATATATATATATGTTTATACAGAAGTCGAGGAAGAAGAATATTTATATATAATAATAATATATATATAAACAGAGGGAAGAAGTGGATAACAACAAGGTAATATAATGATAATAATTATAATATTAATATTAATAATGAGAAAAGAATGGCCAAGCCAACGGTGGCCGATTCCAACGAAAATCGCACCGAAGACAAATGTCGGCACCACGAATCCAACGGAGAAGTCAGAATCAAAATACGACGAGCCAAACTCAAAATATAAATTTTTGAAGATTGCGTTGACGATAAATATACAAATCTTCGGAAAATCACCAGGGCTCTAAAAACGCTCGGATCGCAACGAAACTTTTACGAGCCTCTCTAAAATTAAATAATTTAATTTCCTAACATAAAGTTTTCCAATTCCGGCACACACCAAAATTTGGTCAACTTGACCGAAAGAACGCGGGAACGCACAAACGACGGCGCACCACTAACTTCGCACTAACGTAACGCCCTTACGTCAAAAATGATGTCAAAGAAGGATTAAAATAATTCCTGGAAATTTCGGGGCGTTACAGTGCCCTCCAAGGTGCCCAGTTCAGCATTGGTATGTGAGGGGAAGCTCTCTAAGATCTTTCGGATGTGTGGCGGGACATCCTCGCTGCAGTTTTGGGTCTATTCATTTTTCTTCATCAATTGTCAAGTGTGCTAGTAAGAGAGAAGTAGGTGTAGGATACAACCCTCTGTGGGGTCCGAACTCTTCTAGAGACCGGTTGACAGTTTCAACACCCACCTCGCTGGGATTTATGTTTTTCTCTTCATTTGGCGTGGTTCGCACGTTGTGTTATTTTTATCGTTATCTGATGCTAGGGTTTCCAGGATAAGAGTGCTCGCGCTTGCCTCCTTCCGTTGTTTGGGTTGAATCTCCCTCTCATTCCGTCTATCTTTTCGCCTAGATGATCAACCTGCACTATCAGCTTGTGAGAGCCTGGTCAGCGAAATCATCTCTAGGGACCCTGCCAACACGACTTTCCATCTGCTTCCTGAGTGATCAACCTGCCCTACCGGCTTCTGATAGCCCGACCAGCGGTACCATCTAAGGGGCTCTTCCGACAACCTTTTCAACCTGCCACCTGAGTGGTCAACCTTCCATGTCGGCTTGTGAGATCCCGGTCAGCGGAACCATCCCAGAGCCCTTTCAACATAACCTCTTAACCTGCCACCTGAGTGGTCAACCTGCCCTGCCGGCTTGTGAGAGCCCGATCAGCGGAACCATCTCAGGGGTCTTTCAATCTAACCTTTTAACCTGCCACATGAGTGACCAACCTACCATGTCATCTTGTGAGAGCCCAGTCAGCGGAACCATCTCATTGGTCTTTCAACATAACACCTTAACCTGCCACCTGAGTGGTCAACCTGCACTGTCGGCTTATGAGAGCCCGGTCAGTGGAACCATCTCAGGGGTCTTTCAACATAACCTCTTAACCTGCCAACGGAGTGGTCGACCTGCCCTATCGACTTGTGAGAGCCCGGACAGCGGAACCATCTCAAAGGGTCTTTCGACATAACCATATAACCTGCCTCCTGAGTGGTCAACCTGCCCTGCCGGCATGTTAGAGCCCGGTCAGCGGAACCATCTCAGGGGTCTTTCAACATAACCTCTTAACCTGTCACCTGAGTGGCCAACCTGCCCTGTCGACTTGTGAGATCCCAGTCAGCGGAACCATCTCAGGGGTCTTCAACATAAGACATGTTAACATCTAACTAACATGAAACTTTTGGTTCCAGGCGCCCTGCCCCTAAAGGACAGAAGTCCATGCATTCCAGAACGAATCACCCAAGATATGAATTTCATTATCAACAAGGAATAAAAATGCTTCAGGTCGTCACCGCTCCTAGTGTTGCTAAGAGGGACTCCCTCAATATTCTAGAGTGTTGGAATCGGTACTTCGACCTATCGAGGAGTTCGGACCCCAAGATGGGTGCAACTCGCGCTTACTGATCCTTCAGAGCTACCTGGCCGAAGACTTAGCACTAACACGGACCCTTGGCGTCAGTGTGGAGGTCCCACCACACACCCGGAAGATCTATTGAGCACTTTCCCTCCCAAGCCAATACTGAAGTCAGGCACCTTGGAGAGACGAAGAAGCTAACCAAAGATGATCTGAGAAGAGAGAAGCCAAAAGATTCGTGCCTCTCCCAAGGTGCCCTTAGGGTCTATTTATAGTTTTCCCATCCTGTTCTACTAATAGCATGATTCCGCCTTTTGGTTTCACTAACCATACCCCAAATTGGCCTGCTAACGGCCAAACTCCACTGTTCTGAAGAGCTATTAGCAGTCCACCAAGGGTAACGAGGTAAATCTGACCCAGACCCCTATTGGGCGAGTGGCCCGCTAAAATGTCACTCGTCGATCCTTCAGCGAGTGTAAGCCTGCGAGTACGAACTCGCGTGATCCCTGTCGCGAGTGGCCTGCAAGGGCGCCTACTCGCTAGCCCCCTGGCACCATATCTGCCAGTCTGGCTTGCTCAGGCAGAGCGACGAGCCCCAACTCTCCTCGCCATTGCTAAATATACCCCCAGAGCGCCGAGTCCATACTTGATTTGCTCTTGAGCTATGCTCCCCGCGGGGCTGCATGATCGGTTCGCCTCACCTCGCTTCGCTCTTGCCTGTTCGAGATGGGGGCCCTCGACTCGTCTTGTCTCGCCACTCCTTGCTTCTGTTGATGCCTGATTTTGCCTTTTTATCTTCGGCGAACACGGGGTTGTACACAATCCCCGCTCTTCGGGAGTTTAATCTAAGCTCGCAAAGAAACATCTAAACCCTTAGTTTTCGTCGGGCGGATGCTGACCTGGCAGGAATCTTCTGGTGAGGCCCATCTCAAATGCTATAAATACCACCAATCCCGATTAATGAGTATCTCTGACTTCTCTCGCCTTTTCTCACCTCCCACCACTGTAGCTATCAGGGAATGCCTCTTTCGGAAGAAGCCCGGGATCGCCTAAATGCGATGCGAGCTGACAAGCGCGCGACCCTCACCCAACTCGCCCCTTGGGCCACAAGACAACCCTCTCCGTCCTTCCCCGGAATTAGGAAGGCGAAGGCGGTCCGGCATCACTCGGGGAAGGACGTGTCCTCGGCCCCGGACCTATCACCCGACCTCTGGCTCGCTGATCAGGTACTCAGGTTGATTGGCCAACCTACCTAATCTTGCTGCTAACACTTATTTTCACAGAGCTTGCTCCTTCTGGGGGGTCTTGTGAACGAGGCCCAGGTGGACACTCACCTCCTTCCTTTCGGGGAGGTCGGTGCGGCGACAATGGATCTGGACTCCACCACACACCATGCCTCCTGACTACGAACCAGTAAGCTTCTCGCCCGCTTCATCGTCGGGTCCTCAGAATTGAGCTGATTGTTAGTTATTGGGTGTCAACTTATCACCTAGATGGGGTGAATAGGTATTTCTAGCTCTTTTATTTCCCTTCCATTTCTTTTCTGTTAGTGTGTTGTATTCTGGTCAAGATATTGAGAAATAAAAACACAGCACAGACAACACACACAGATGTATCGAGGATCCTCAAGACAGGGTGTCTTGAGTAGTCATCTTTCCGTCTGCGCCTACCTAACAGTGTGCTAGGCTCGGCAAACTCCGCCAATGACTCCGGCCCGCAAGCCTTACAACTCGGACCCGCAAGTCCCTACAACCTAGGCCCGCAAGCCCCTTCACTGCACCCAAACCCGCAAGCTCGACAATCAGGACCTCAAGCCCTACATAGCACAGACCCGCAAGTCTTGCACCTTGAACCTTAAGTTCCTATAGCCTTGGCCCGCAAGCCCCTTTACTGCACCCGAGCCCGCAAGCCCGACACGTTTGGACCCGCAAGTCCCTCTGCCCTAGCCCTCAAGCCTAACAGATCTCAAGCCCTCAAGCTTGACACACAAATATGAAAATAGATCATACAGATTTGGCCCGAAAGCCTTACAAAGAAAGATTTACAATAAATTCTTCTGCCTGGTGGAGATCGGCTTCTATTCTTTAAGAAGATGCTTCTGATTTTGAATCTTGACAGCACAAGTCTTCTTCAAGTTTTCTTCTATCTAGAACTTCCTTTTCAGTCGATGAAGCTTGACTGATCCTCTGAGAATAATGGATGATTCGTTCTCAGTTCTTGTTGTTGCTTATCTCCGCCTTTTTTGTTCTATTGAATATGCTTAGCGGGATTCTCTTAAGTTCCAGGATTCGAGGAGAGAGCCCATGTTTAGGGCATCCACTATTCCCTTTTATAGGATTGAGATGCCGCTTAACAGTCTCCTATGAAGTCCTTTTTCTGACAGACGCCCATACCATAAGAGCACGTGCTGATTGGACAATAAGGCGGCAACATTAATTGCTGAGAGCGCGTCTCTCAACCTTTCAAATTGTCTCGACGATATTTCCATTGTTACGACGACAAGGATAACATCTCAATGACACTGGACATATCTTCTGCACTCAAGCTTAAGACGACATGAAGTCATCTAACTGATGACGGGTGATGCGCAAATCTAGACACCGCTATAGGTGAGAGCGAGACTGCGACAAAAAATGGCAGTGTACCGATCGTTCAAGTCCTTTAGTCTGATGGGTTGCGAAAAAGGGGGATTTGGTTTATGGAAAATAAAATAAAACAACTACAACTACTCCTATGCAGGCCTTGAGCGCACTGCTTCGCTAGGCGGGATGGAAACTACGTAAGCCTTGAACGCACTACTGCGCAAGGGCGGATGGACGAGTAGTCTTACGGATGGAGTGAGTCGCACCGGCGGAATGAGGGTCACAAGCACCTCGTCATAAAGCTCACACCTAGCAATTGCTAGTGTAGCAAACCCAAACACTCACACCACAATTACCACGAATGCACACCTCAAGCACTCATAAAGCATGAAAACATTTCATAATATATAACATGAAGTTTATCAAATGTAGAGTGCAACATCATCAACATAAAGAAGATTACACTAACAACAATAGTCCAAGAGGAGTAAAAAGTAAGAGATACAACCGAATCCGGAGGATCATTGTAGATTCTCGGTAGGAATCGCCGGGTTGTCAATCTGCGTTCTAGCTCGGTCCCAACTATCTTCCGGGGTAGAGGAGGGTTGTCACTTCCTCCACATGGACACGTCTTCTCATGTAAACTACAATACGGTCACGTCCGATGAGAAGAACTCCTAGCTTGGCGATGAAGATGAGTGTAGGATCCTCTCCTTGAAGCGCTTGGATGATGCGAGGTGGCCTCGGGCAAAAGGGGGAGGAAGAGCGGAGGAAAACGGAGCAGACGCCCCTTCCGGCGGATGAAATCACACAACTAAATCGGAAGCCAAATGACCTAAAAATCGGGCTTTAAATAGAAAATATGTCAGAAAATCCTTCACGCACGACCAAACGCACGTTTGGAGTCAACCGTGCACGAAGGGATCGCACGGGCGGAGCAGAAACGTAATATTTTAGCTGTTCTGAATTTGATCGTGCGTTTTACTCACGCACGGGCAAAATGCTCGTGCATGAAGAAAACGCACTGGCAAATTCAGAACGGCAGATTTTCATCATTTTGAGGGAAATGACAACGCACGATCAACCAGATCGTGCGTGAAGGATAAACGCACGACCGTGCGATCTGGAAAATTGCAAAATAACATAAATTCTTAGATAAAAGAGGGAAACTCGTGCAATTTTGCTCACGCACGATCAAAACTGACCGTGCGCAAACAAAACGCACGAGCCGGGGCAGATCACCATTTTTAAGTACTGTAGGAATCGCACAGTCGCAGAAATCGTGCGTCAAGGGAACGCACGACCGTGCGATTTCTCCAGGTTACATTTCCCATAGAATGAAGATCTGCCCACCTGCAATATAGACCAACAAGCTGGGGAACATACCACCAGCACACAAAAATATATAATAACAACAAAATAAAGGCATGGGGAGCACCATGTGCTTACCCCCAACAGAATAGTGCGCAATTGAACACCACATTGGGCCAAAATGTGCACTTCGTGTAAGAAGAGTGAACAAGTGAAATATAAGCATTAATGAACTAAAAGTGAAGTGCATCTGATTGAAAACTTGCCCAGATGAGTCCATAAAATGGTATATAATTTGGTCTCATCACACCCCCAGACTTACCTGTTTGCACGTCCCGATCAAACCATCCCTCAAGTGGACAAGAAAAAGGACTAGCTGGCTTAGAAATTGCAAGGTTGGAGTACCATGCGAAGTCGCATGCTCGCGCACATAGAAATACAGTAGAAGAAATTTCTAATTATACATACTAGTCTATAATTTTCTAGGAGCGTATTTATATATTACATTAACTCAAGAAAGTAGACTGGACGTGAAGGTGAGCATTGCCAAAGATCGGGGCTTGGGACAACCTCCAAAGAAATCCATCAATGTCGGTGACCATAAGCTTTCCCGTTCGCACTCTCTCCGCGGTACTAGATTGACTCAAATGCGTGAATCAATAGGACTTTAGGTTTTAGATGGGGCTTGGGTTTAGGCGAGGTAAACAAAGATAAACAAGAGGGCTTAAACACCAAACCAAAATGAGCTAGCACAGAAAATTTCCCTCAAGCACCACACAAATACACGGGTACACCACACCCCCAGACTTGGGCTTGAATACATGGGTGTGTGCACCGCCTACTCCCAATCATAAATATATACATAAATATTTTCAATTATGCTCTTCTTCTTTATCTTTTCACTTCTTTTCTTTTTCTTAATTTCTTCTTCTTAATTTCTTCTTCTTTTCTTTTCAAAACAACTTCAGCAAATTAAGCAATGAAGCGCAATCACAATTTCACAAAAAAATCACAGCATCAACATCCCAAACATGAAAATAAAATACAAACTTGAGCTCAAATTTGGGTGTGCAATTAGGTTTGGCTTTAAGGCTTTGGTGAGATAAAAGTGGGGCTGAATCAAAGAATGGGTAGGCACAATTGGGCTAACGAGGATATAGCGATAGGAATGGGCACAAAAGCTCAACCGGGCCAAAACTGATGGCCTACATCACATTCACGCGATTGACTAACAGCATACCCATGCTTCAAGAATCGCTTGGGGCAAGTTCTTAGCCACAAAGAAAGATCATCCTTCCTCCCGACTCGAGCAATACGAGGCTAACGAACGTCTACACACATTCCTATGCTACTATTTGATTCATACTGGATTCACAAATTTTTGAGTATAGTAAACAATATCTACGCTAATAGAAGGGTATAAACTAAAAGCATAAAGAGAAATTGAATCTACACAATTTTCTATGTGATCCACGAGCACTCAACTAGGAGCACTATAGGAGTCAACATTTTATCAGACTCACAATCCTAAGCCAGCATAGAGATTTTTCAAATCACACAAAAGAAATGAATTTAACTCGTGAAGCACAAACGACTAAGCACGCGCTCATGTGGGTGTTGTGGTGTGAGATGAACATCAAGCAATAATTATAAAACTGAACAGCGTATGAATGAGATAAACTTGAAGCAACGACGCCAAAAACTTGATGCGATTTCAGCAAGTGCACCGGTCGTACAAGTAATGAAATTGGGAAAGACTCCCTGAATATCGTTCTCTGAGGACTGCAAGTTGGGTTGTATGAATCCTTGTTAGGGAAATGCTTATATAGATTCTTAAACACTTAATAACAAAGGGGTTTTGATGGTGGTTTTCCTAAGTTAGCAACAGAGAAAGAAAATGCGGGCCTAGAGCTCCGCTTCGCTCGTTGGAATAGGGTGCAGGCCGCGATGCCGTCCTTCGGTGAGCGGGTGGAGGAGAAGGCTAGCGGATGAGGGTCGTAGACACCTCGTCGCGGAACATGCAACTAGCAATTGATAATGCGGAGAACTACAAAGCGGTGGAGTGGATGGCGGACTACGGCGCTCCTCAAATCTCATAAACCACAAAAGATCTCAAAAACATGAAATCATATTAACTAAAACACAGAGTTTATGAACATCATCCACAATAACAAATACATATAAGGAAAACTCTGAAGGAAAGCGCATGGGAAAAGAGGAAACCAAAGCTCGAAGACTATGCTGAAGATTCTCGGCCGGAATTGTAGGGTTGTCAAGCCTCGTCCGTGCTCGGTCTTCAGTTGCGTCCGGGGTCCGGAGGAGCTGTCACCTTCCTCTACATTTACCCATCTTCTTCGTGGTCTAGCTCGAGTTAACTCTTGTTTGACACCTTGAATGCAGCGGAAGCTCTCCGTCTATGGCATTCTTGAGCTCAAGGATGATGGAGGAGGCCAAGGAAGGAGCTTTGGCGGAAGATTTGCAAGCCAAAGGTCACTGGAGCTCCTCCTAGGTCAAACGGTGGTGGAGAGGCGAACTGGGCAAAAATGGCGGGCTTCTCAAGCTTTTCCCGCGGGGGATCTCGATTGCAGCAGATTTCCTGCCTTAAATACTAAATGGTCAGAAATTTAGTCACGCACGGGCAAACGCACGACCGTGCATTGCCCGTGCGTTATTTAACGAATAAAATGGCTTGAGAAAGAAGCACAGGCGAATCCTCCCGTGCGTAAAAATGCACGAAGAGATTCAGATTGGCTAAACATCAGTCGAAACAGGCGTTCGTGCATTTTCTTCGCGCACGGGCGAATCCGCCCGTGCGTAAAAATGCATGAACAAATTCAGATCACCGGTTTTCTCCACAGATGAAGGCGCACGACCGCAGCCATCCGTGCGTCAAGAAAACGCACGACCGTGCGATATACACAATCATGATTTCTGGGCAAAAGGAGATGATCCAACCACCTGCAAGCACAGCAATCCAGCTGGGAATACACCTCCAACACCAATCAAACAGAGAAAAAGGATTGGGGAGCACCATGTGCTTACCCCCAATAACATGGAGCGCAAACGCACACCAAAATAGGCTTAAAAGTAGCATGAAGCACGCAAGTGCGCATGAATGAGCATAAGAGAAATAAATGCAATAATAGCTCGAAAATGACGCACATGAGGGTGAAAACTAGCCCTGATAAGTCCATAAAAGTGTATATAAATGGTACTCATCACACCCCCAGACTTATCCATTTGCACGTCTCGGGCAAACTACTCAGCTCTCCCGTCGGAACAATTGGGTGTTAGAGTGAGTTTGAGCGGTAGAGACCCATGCGAAGTCGCATGCTCACGTGCGTAGAAATACATTAGAATAGAATTTAACTCAAGATTATATTTCCATATTTCTAGAACAGTAATTTGAAATCTAGTTTACTCGGATGGTGAATCCCGGTGAATGTTTCGGTCGAACACAAGGGACAATAGCGTGACTAATGAATAGAGTATTACTCAAATCAAAACTCGGGATAATCTCTTAAGAAATCCATCAAAGTCGGTGTCCATAGGCTTGCGCGTTCGCACTCTCTCCACTGCATGAGATGACTCATAACTAAAATCAATAGGACTTATAGGTTATGATTTGGCTTAGGTTGAGTTTAGGTTAGATAAGTAGAAGAACGATGGGCATCGCACTCAACATAACCTGAGTTCTCAAGAGTATAAAATCACCAATACAACAATTTCAAGAACCACACAACACCCCCAGACTTCAACTGGACACTAGGTGTGCGCAAAGCCGACCATACATTGTTTTATCGAGAGATTGTATTTGAAAGTTCTTTTTGCACAATTATTTTTATTTTCTCTTCTCGACATATATATCTTTTATAAGCACTTTATAAACTTCTCCTTTAGCTTTCTCAAAGCTATCATACACATCAGAGATAACACCAAACATGATAGATATATAAATTTCTTTCAAACTCATTTGTTGGTGCGAATATAGGTTTAGCCGTATGGCTTTGGTGAAATTTAAGAAGGATAGGTAGGCTCATGTGGGCTTGCAAGGGTGATTACATTGGTTAGGATTTCAAAAGCACAAACGGATCAAGAAACGGCCTACATCACGCTTTATAACGAGATATTCAACGCAATCATTTCAAGAGTCGCCTAGTGCAAGTTCTAGCCCCCGAGAAAGGTTATCCTTCCTTCCGACCCTTGTAATAAGCTACTACTAATCCTGCTACACTCGACCCTATGCTACCGTTGGATTCACCGGATTCACCACTAGAGTAAAATAAATTGCAACTACTATAATAGAAATAATTAAATTATAACATTGAATTTTATTCTACTCTAATTGAAATTCTAGGCGTGACGGGAGCACTCGACTAGAGCACTACTCGAGTCAACATTTTTCTCCACCCCTCACTCCTACACTAATAATCCAATTCTTACGAGCGGGGAACCTCGCAGCAATACCCAAAAAGCACGTGCGATTAAGTACGCTTGCAGAGCGCCTTGTGTACGCTCGGAGAGCACCTGGGCCAATTGGCCTAGCTGTGTCTCCAAGTTTCGCATTGAATCCGTTTGATTGGCCATATTTTTTTGAGCCAAATCAACAAACTTCTCCATCATTTCTTCCAATGCGCTCTGCCTTTGCGGTGGTGCAAGTTGCGTATAACCAGGTTGTGGTGGCCGCGGTTGGCTACCAGAGGCTTGAGCATCGAATTGATGCGAGCCTCCTTGCCATCGTTGGCCAGGAAAGTTTTGTTTCCAGGAAAGGTTCGGGTGATTCCTCACACCCGGGTTATAAGCATTATTAAATGGTGCTCCACGATTTTGATCAGTCATATAATTTATACTTTCATCATAAGATAATTCAGTAGGTTTCTCACCTGTGGGAAACTCATATGCATGATGCCCCGGGCTTCCACAACCTTGACATGAGATGGCCATTACTGGGGCAGGAGGAAGGGCAGGCCTCTTAAGCAGCATGAAATTTTCATAAGGTGCTGATGCCATATCAGCGGATGCACCAGATGTGTTCACCTCAAAGAGTCCCCGAGCATTCCTTAGAGCGTTTCTTCTAGCAGTCCAGAATGAACTATGAATGGCAGTGTCCTGGAGAATCCGCAATGCATCTTCGGGGTGTAGTTTATCAGAGTTCCGCCTGCAGCTGCATCTATCATGGCCCTGTAGTTGGGCTCGATTGCAAAGTAAAAATTCTCCTCTAGGCTCCATGGTTGCAGCTCATGCTGGGGGAATTTCCGGAGAAGGTCCATGAACCTTTCCCATGCTTCTGTGAGAGTCTCTTGATCATGTTGTCGGAAGGTTGCGATTTCCCTCCTCAAGTTTACAACCTTGTCAACTTGGTGGAACTTTGTCAGAAATTTTGTTTGCAGAGCATCCCAAGTGGTAGCTGTGCCAGGCGGTATCGTGTGGAGCCATGCTTTCGCCTTGTCTCAGAGGGATAATGGAAACAGCCTGAGTTTCACCGTCTCATCAGCAATCCCAGCGTACCGAAATGTTCCGCATATTTCTGCGAATTCAGCGAAGTGAAGATGGGGATCTTCACTGACTAACCCAGAGAATTGGGCCTGGTTGCAGATCATATTCAGGATGGCCGGCTTTATCTCGAAATTGTTGCTAGTGATAGCCGGGCCAAATCCTGGGTACACACTCCCAATAGTGGGCGTAGTGTAGTCTCTCATGGTCCTGGGTCTCGGCCTAGCCACTTCATTTTCGTCGGCTTCCTGACCAACGGCTGGTGCATTTCTCGCCCGGGATTGATCTGATTTCTATTGGCATCCATGGTGACAGCAGCACGGAGACGTGCCGTAGGGTACGCTCTATTTTAGGGTCAAATGCTACAAAGTCATCGGGGTCTCGTCTATGCATCCACACACTGCAACACAAAAGAAAAAACTCACAAACAAAAATACCTTTAAACTAATTTCCCGAGAAGGACAAATCATACATGCTTGCAGTCCCCGGCAACGGCGCCAAAAACTTGATGCGCAAGTCTAGCACACTGCTATAGGCGAGAGAGAGACTGCAACAAAAAATGGCAGTGTACCGATCGTTCAAGTAATATAAAACGAGGAGTGAATCCCCGAGTATCGAATCTCGAAGGAACACAGTAAGGTGGAGTTAACTATCGAGGAGGGACTTGAGATCGAAGTCCTTTAGTCGGATGGGTTGCGAAAAAGGGGGATTTGGTTTATGGAAAATAAAATAAAACAACTACAACTACTCCTATGCAGGCCTTGAGCGCACTGCTTCGCTAGGCGGGATGGAAACTACGTAGGCCTAGAGCGCACTGCTTCGCTAGGCGGGTTGGAAACTACTTAGGCCTTGAACGCACTACTTCGCAAGGGCAGATGGACGAGTAGTTTTGAGGATGGAGTGAGTCGCACCGGCGGAATGAGGGTCGCAAGCACCTCGTCACAAAGCTCACACCTAGCAATTGCTAGTGTAGTAAACCCAAACACTCACACCACAATTACCACGAAAGCACACCTCAAGCACTCATAAAGCATGAAAACATTTCATAATATATAACATGAAGTTTATCAAATGTAGAGTGCAACATGATCAACATAAAGAAGATTACACTAAAAACAATAGTCCAAGAGGAGTAAAAAGCAAGAGATACAACCGAATCCGGAGGCTCGTTATAGATTCTCGGTAGGAATCGCCGGGTTATCAATCCGCGTCCTAGCTCGGTCCCAACTATGTTCCGGGGTAGAGGAGGGCTGTCACTTCCTCCCAATGGACCCGTCTTCTCCGGTAAACTACAATCCGGCCACGTCCGATGTGAAGAACTCCTAGCTTGGTGATGGCGCAAATCTCACACACCGCTATAGGCGGTAGCTCGACTGCGACACGAAACGGCAGTGTACCGATCGTTCAAGTAATATAAAACGAGGAGTAAATCCCCGAGTATCGATCTCGGAAGGAACACAGTAAGGTGGAGTTAACATTCAAGGAAGGACTTGAGATTGAAGTCCTTTAGGTCGGATGGAATGCGGGGGAGTTGGGTTGGCTTTTGGAAAATAAAAGAAAACAACTACAACTACTCCTATGCAATGCCGTTATGCAATACTTCGCTTGGCGGGATGGAGACTAGGCAGGCCTTAAGCGCGCTGCATCGCAAGGGCGGATGGACGAGTAGGCAAGCAGAATCGAACCATGCAGGCCTTGAGCGCACTGCTTCGTTAGGCGAATGGATTACACGGGCCGCTATGCCACACTTCACTAGGCGGATGGACGAGAAGGCTAGCGGATGGAATGGGTCGCATCGGCGGAGTCGGAATGGATTACACGGGCCGCTATGCCTCGCTTTGCTAGGCGGATGGAAGAGTAGGCATACGGATGAGGGTCGCAAGCACCTCGTCGACAAGCACACCACTAGCAATTGCAAGTGCGGCACATGAACGTGACGGCGGGATGGAGGATGGAATGGAGCGCTCCTCACTTGCACAAACCACTCATATCAATTTCACATTAACATGAAATACAAAAATAACATGAATAGGTTTTAGCAAACATTGTTCATACACCCAAACAATAAAGGAAAACGATACTACAGTGTAAAGGGGGTTTAGATTACAACCAAAGCACGGAGACTCATCAGAGGTTCACGGCCGGAATCTAGGGTTGTCAATCCTTGTCCGGACTCGGGCTCCAACTGCCGTCCGGGGTCCGGAAGAGCTGTCACCTTCTTCTATTATACCCGTCTTCTCCGTCAATCTTCTCTGGCCACGATCTCACCAGAGAACTTCATATATGCAACAGGAAATCCCTTGAAATGAAGCTTTGGAGATGCACGATCAATGGAGGAGGCCTAGAGGATGCTCCGGCTTGAGATTTGCAAGAGAATGGCGGCCGGAGCTCCTCCCGATGGTGGGCGGCGATGGAGGGGCGAAGTGGGCGATCTGGAGCAAGAAACGGCGCTGAAATAGACCTAAAATGCGGGTTAGGGCGGAAGAATTCGTGAAAACGCGTATTTATAGAAAGCAGAATTTTGAACGGGCACGATCAGTGGTGCACGACCAGTGACCGTGCGTGAAGGAATGCCAGTGATAGTGCGCGAAGAACCTGTAGCATAATCCCGGAGTGCAGAATTAGCGCACGATCAGTGGCGCACGACCAGTGGTCGTGCGCATTATCGTCAATGGTCGTGCGATAAGCCAAACAGAACTCATAAAATGGGCGTTAAGTGTGCACGATCAATGGCGCACGACCAGTGGTCGTGCGCGATAGAGCTAGTGATCGTGCGCAGTGTTCCTGTACAGATTTGTACCGGGAACACCTTCACGACTCCTGTTCCAGCATACAACACCAGTCTAGCCACTGAAGGTGGCACTTAACGCTGCATGAAAACTAGTAACGAAGATGAACAAGAAATAACATCAAAACGGGCCTAGAAGTGCACTTAGCATGGAGTATTAAATAGGAATGAAAACATGTCTAAAGTGAAGTGCAAAGACTAGAAAATCGGCCCAGATGAGTCCAAAAATGTGTATATAATTGGGACTCATCACACCCCCAGACTTACCTGTTTGCTCGTCCCGAGCAAACTATCTCCCATGTGAAGTAGAAAAATCATAAGCTGGCAAAGTAATTGAATATGCAAAGTACAATGCGAAGTCGCTTACACGTGCGCGTTGAAATTTCAGTAGAAAAACCTTTTAAACATGCGAAATAGATTAGAATTTTCTAGATTGCGTTTCTACTTATTATTGCTACTCATAATTTGAATCGTGGTGAATCCTTCAATCACGCGTAGGGTGAAAGTAGCTCGATCACTAAGTGGAATATTGCCAGAGATCGAGGATCGGGACAAACTCCAAAGAAATCCATCAATGACGATGGCCATAAGCTTGCCCGTTCACACTCTCTCCACGGCACTAGTTACGTTCAGAGTGCGAATCAATAGGACTTTTAGGTTATGATTTAGGCATAGGCTACGGTGCGGTAGACAATGATAACATGGGGGATTAGCACACCTAACCCAAATGAGCTCGCAATAAAAACACTATCCGGCAATAATGAAAAATGTGTACACCACACCCCCAGACTTAAACATGAAACTATGGGGTGTGTACACCACCTACTCCCAAATACATTGCTTTACACCTTTTTTTCATTTCTTTTCACATTTTTTTTTCTTTTCTTTTTTGTAAAATTATAACTTTGCACATATAATAACAAACACAGCTATATTTTCAATAACGCATTCCCACCACAACCACAAATATACACAGCCTCAACACCCAACCCTTAAATGCACAAATTGCTTGAGCTCAGAATTTGGTGTGCGATTAGGATAGTCATTTTGGCTTTGGTGAATTGAAGGTGGAGCTGAATCAAATGGTAGGGATTAGGATCGGGACAAACTCCAAAGAAATCCATCAATGACGATGGCCATAAGCTTGCCCGTTCACACTCTCTCCACGGCACTAGTTACGTTCAAAGTGCGAATCAATAGGACTTTTAGGTTATGATTTAGGCATAGGCTACGGTGCGGTAGACAATGATAACGTGGGGGCTTAGCACACCTAACCCAAATGAGCTCGCAATAAAAACACTATCCGGCAATAATGAAAAATGTGCACACCACACCCCCAGACTTAAACATGAAACTATGGGGTGTGTACACCACCTACTCCCAAATACATTGCTTTACACCTTTTTTTCATTTCTTTTCACATTTTTTTTCTTTTCTTTTTTGTAAAATTATAACTTTGCACATATAATAACAAACACAGCTATATTTTCAATAACGCATTCCCACCACAACCACAAATATACACAGCCTCAACACCCAACCCTTAAATGCACAAATTGCTTGAGCTCAGAATTTGGTGTGCGATTAGGATAGTCATTTTGGCTTTGGTGAATTGAAGGTGGAGCTGAATCAAATGGTAGGGATTAGGCACAAAGGGGCTAAGCAAGGATAGAGCGTTTAGGAATGGTGCAAAGGCTCAACCGGGTCAAAGAATGGCCTATATCGCACTCGCACAAATGAAATAACCTATACCCATGCTTCGAGAGTAGCTATGAGCAAGTTCTTAGCCACCGAGAAAGAATATCCTTCCTCCCGACTCGAGCAATACATCACTAGCGATCGTCTACACACGCACCTACACTATCGTCGGATTCAACTGGATTCACAAAATACGAGTAGAATAAACAGTATTCACACAATTGGAAAATTATAAAACTAAATGCATGAGAAAAAGCTAATTCTACAAGAATTTCAACACGAGATGCGAGCACTCGACTAGGAGCACTGCTAGAGTCAACATGTTACTCCGCCACTCAATCCTATGCCATCATCATGATCTTTCAATCACACAGAAAAAATAATATTTACCTGAGACGCATAGACAAATAAGCGTGTGCTCAAGTGTGTGTTGTGATGTGTTGTGAAGATGAACAATACAAAATAAATGAGATCAATACACTTCTAGTATGCAAATGATATGTGCACGTGCAGTGGGTACAAAAAATAGCTCTCCCCCAGACTTAAACTAAACAATCCAACACAATATGTAACTATGGAAATCGAAAACAGAGCTAGGGGAAGAGAGTACCCAATGCTCAGCAAGTGAGCATACCAGAAGATTGGCATGTACTAAAGAATCCACTCCCATATCCGCCAAACGAGAAAATCGCCGCGCACCTGCAGGAAAAAAGACTCCACGCAAAAATATATATGTAAAACTAAACAATTAGCATGTTAGAGAAAACTAAAAGCACAAAAACTTGGGTTGTCTCCCAGCAGCGCTTTTGTTTACCGTCCTTAAGCTGGACTTAATACCTGTATTATGAAGTTATATAGGATTGTCTAATCATAAAAGGCAACAGTTAATAAAGTCTACTAATTATTATTACACAACCAGCAGAGAAATCAACTATATGTTGATTTAAAGTGATAACTAGAAATGAAAGAAATGGGTCCGAAGACCCAGCAGTAGGGGTAGAAAGAAGGATTTATCCTCCATCCCCAAATCTCTTTCTTTTTCGCCTTCTTCTTCTCTTCCGACATTAGATCAGGATATGAATATCTTTTGCCTCCCTGCAGCCAATCCTTCAAGGGAAACACCATCACAGCACTGTATTTCCCCTGCAAGTATTGGTTTTCAACATTACCCAAAAATGGGTCAACATACTCAAAATCCTGCATAGATGGAATAGAATCAGCATTAAAAATATCAGGAAGAGGAGATAGAGGTGGATCAGCAGTGGAGGGTATTTCAGGTTCAGCTTCCCAAAGATTTACCACTGCTGAGTCCCCCTGCACGTGTTCAAGTAAAGAAGGATGGTCAGGAAACAAAATAGAAGAAAGACATAAATAATCTATAATTATAGGAGTGATCCCGGTTTCACTCCCAGCAGGATCCAAGGATAGATCGCTATCATCATCGTAAGTATCATGGCGAGGGGAACCTAAGAACTCAAGGGCCTCGGTGGTGAGTTGGACCTCCTCGTCCCATGAGGAAGTGCAAACCTCCTCATCAGAAGGAGTATCCTCCTCAACCAACCTTGGAGCATCCTCCGAGTCCGAAGCATCACCCCGCTCCTTTACTTTGATAGGATCAAAAAGAATGTGCGTAGAAAAATCATGCAAAGAAACTGGAGGAACACAAAAATTTGGTTCCTCCGCAAAAAGATCTGCTAAAACCTCCCCGATGGAAAGAATACTTTCCACATCATACTCAGGTGCATCAAGGAGCTCCCATTCCTCTCCTGGTTGGCCAACAGATGAGTGATCATCATCACTGGGAGTGAAGCCATACACAGGGAGTGAGGAGTCCATGCACGAGACAAGCTCGGGGGCAGAGCGCACAATTGCCTCCATGGGTAAAGAATGAGTGATAGGGACAATGTTGTCATGAGTGGAGGAGCGGCGGTCAGGATTGAAAAGACTAGGGCAGTCCTTCAATTCATGACCCTCTCCTCGACACAATAAGCAAACAATGTTCCTACACTGCCCAGCATTCAACTCATTCATTTGGTCTAAATAATAAACCATATTGTCATTAAAGCTAGGTGAAATATCCCATGACGACATATTTGACAATTAAAGCAGATATAACGAGACTGAAATTCTTTGCAAGAAAATTTACACAAACTAATAAAACTTCTTGGATTAGACTTGCCTAAAACTTTAAAATAAGAGGGACAGAGATAATAACAAGCAGTAAATAAGTAAAAAGCAAACAAAAATAAGAAGGCGGTTATACACACTGGAAGAAACTTCTCTCTCTCAGCTCTCCCTCTCAAGAAAACTCACACGTCTGTGTTCCCCGGCAACGGCGCCAAAAACTTGATGGCGCAAATCTCACACACCGCTATAGGCGGTAGCTCGACTGCGACACGAAACGGCAGTGTACCGATCGTTCAAGTAATATAAAACGAGGAGTAAATCCCTGAGTATCGATCTCGGAAGGAACACAGTAAGGTGGAGTTAACTTTCAAGGAAGGACTTGAGATTGAAGTCCTTTAGGTCGGATGGAATGCGGGGGAGTTGGGTTGGCTTTTGGAAAATAAAAGAAAACAACTACAACTACTCCTATGCAATGCCGCTATGCAATGCTTCGCTTGGTGGGATGGAGACTAGGCAGACCTTGAGCGCGCTGCGTCGCAAGGGCGGATGGACGAGTAGGCAAGCGGAATCGAACCGTGCAGGCCTTGAGCGCACTGCTTCGTTAGGCGAATGGATTACACGGGCCGCTATGCCACGCTTCACTAGGCGGATGGACGAGAAGGCTAGCGGATGGAATGGGTCGCACCGGCGGAGTCGGAATGGATTACATGGGCCGCTATGCCTCGCTTCGCTAGGCGGATGGAAGAGTAGGCATACGGATGAGGGTCGCAAGCACCTCGTCGACAAGCACGCCACTAGCAATTGCTAGTGCGGCACATGAACTTGACGGCGGGATGGAGGATGGAATGGCGCGCTCCTCACTTGCACAAACCACTCATATCAATTTCACATTAACATGAAATACAAAAATAACATGAATAGGTTTTAGCAAACATTGTTCATGCACCCAAACAATAAAGGAAAACGATACTACAGTGTAAAGGGGGTTTAGATTACAACCAAAGCACGGAGACTCATCGGAGGTTCACAGCCGGAATCTAGGGTTGTCAATTCTTGTCCGGACTCGGGCTCCAACTGCCGTCCGGGGTCCGGAAGAGCTGTCACCTTCTTCTATTATACCCGTCTTCTCCGTCAATCTTCTCTGGCCACGACCTCACCGGAGAACTTCATATATGCAGCAGGAAATCCCTTGAAATGAAGCTTTGGAGATGCACGATCAATGGAGGAGGCCTAGAGGATGCTCCGGCTTGAGATTTGCAAGAGAATGGCGGCCGGAGCTCCTCCGGATGGTGGGCGGCGATGGAGGGGCGAAGTGGGCGATCTGGAGCAAGAAACGGCGCTGAAATAGACCTAAAATGCGGGTTAGGGCGGAAGAATTCGTGAAAACGCGTATTTATAGAAAGCAGAATTTTGAACGGGCACGATCATTGGCGCACGACCAGTGACCGTGCGTGAAGGAATGCCAGTGATAGTGTGCGAAGAACCTCTAGCATAATCCCGGAGTGCAGAATTAGCGCACGATCAGTGGCGCACGACCAGTGGTCGTGCGCACTATCGTCAATGGTCGTGCGATAAACCAAACAGAACTCATAAAATGGGCGTTAAGTGTGCACGATCAATGGCGCACGACCAGTGGTCGTGCGCGATAGAGCCAGTGATCGTGCGCAGTGTTCCTGTACAGATTTGTACCGGGAACACCTGCACGACTCCTGTTCCAGCATACAACACCAGTCTAGCCACTGAAGGTGGCACTTAACGCTGCATGAAAACTAGTAACGAAGATGAACAAGAAATAACATCAAAACGGGCCTAGAAGTGCACTTAGCATGGAGTATTAAATAGGAATGAAAACATGTCTAAAGTGAAGTGCAAAGACTAGAAAATCGGCCCAGATGAGTCCAAAAATGTGTATATAATTGAGACTCATCACTTGGCGATGAAGATGAGTGTAGGATCCTCTCCTTGAAGCGCTTGGATTATGCGAGGTGGCCTCGGGCAAAAGGGGGAGGAAGAGCGGAAGAAAACAGAGCAGTCGCCCATTCCGGCGGAAGAAATCGCGCAACTGAATCGGGTGCCAAATGACCTAAAAATCAGGTTTTAAATAGAAAATATGTCAAAAAATCCTTCACGCACGACCAAACGTACGTTCAGAGTCAACCGTGCGCGAAGGGATCGCACGGGCAGAGCAGAAACGTAATATTTTAGTTGTTCTAAATTTGATCGTGCATTTTTCTCACACACAGGCAAAATGCTCGTGAATGAAGAAAACGCACTGGCAAATTCAGAACGGCAGATTTTCATGATTTTTGAGCGAAATGACAACGCACGATCAACCAGATCGTGTGTGAAGGATAAACGCACGACCGTGCGATCTGGAAAATTGCCAAATAACATAAATTCTTAGATAAAAGAGGGAAACTCGTGCGATTTTGCTCACGCACGATCAAAACTGACCGTGCGCAAACAAAATGCATGAGCCGGGACAGATCACCATTTTTAAGTACTGTAGGAATCGCACGGTCGCAGAAATCGTGCATCAAGGGAACGCACGACCATGCGATTTCTCCAGGATACAATTCCCATAGAATGAAGATCTGCCCACCTGCAATATAAACCAACAAGCTGGGGAACATACCACCAGCACACAGATATATATAATAACAACAAAATAAAGACATGGGGAGCACCATGTGCTTACCCCCAGCAGAATAGTGTGCAATTGCTCACCACATTGGGCCAAAATGTGCACTTCGTGTAAGAAGAGTGACCAAGTGAAATATAAGCATTAATGAACTAAAAGTGAAGTGCATCTGATTGAAAACATGCCCAGATGAGTCCATAAAATGGTATATAATTTGGACTCATCAACGGCGTAATCTTCTTGATTGCTCAATATCGTTGTAACAACTTTATTTTCTCGATGACTTGTTCGATATCATGTCGACAAACTGTTCTTCAGCAACAACCTGTCTTCAGAACTGCTTCCGCAGTGTTCTCGACGTCACGTCTTCTTTTCGACGATGTAGTTGTCATTAGTCTTACTTAGCCTCTACACCGACAAGGCTTCTTTACGACGATAACTGTCTTGTTCAGTCTTATCGACGACACACCTTCTTTTCAACGATATCTTCGACACTGACCTTCCCTTTGCCTTTTCAAATACACAGCTTTTTTTCGATGATATCTGTCTTCACTTAGCCTCATCGATGTCAAGGTTTCTTTTCGACGATATGCCTGCTGTTGTCGACGATATGCTTGATCTTTTTCCCAACATTTGTTCTGACTTAGCCTCATCGACATTCTATGAATTTGTCTTCTACTGAGATGATAAAGCTAAGAAGATAATCAAATACAAAATGAAGTTCTCTTGAATTGGTGACTTCTCCAAATCAGGAATCATGAGGGCAAGATTCCCTATAATCTCCCCCTATTTGAAGAAGTCAGAACCCCAATTCAAAATTACTTGCACTTATTACTAAAATGTGAGTTCATGCATTAGCTGTTAACATAGTTACCATTCCCTTAGCGTTTGCATCTTCTTGAGCTGGTAGCTCCCCCTTGATTTAAGCATCTTCTCCATGATGGCGACGATGTCCCGCCACTTGCTCTTGATCGTAGGATTGATGATGACGTTGTCCTGCCATTTGCTCGTGATGCTCGAGACTGTTCGATTGATGGCAATGCGGTCCCGCCACTTGTTCGTGATGACGTTGCTGATGTTGCTGAAGATTTCCGCCACATAGAATTTGAAGACTCTAACGGACGATGCCGCGACAACTTCAGCTCGCGCCCATTCGCCGCTTCATCCAAGTTAATGAAGATATCCGCCGCTACGACCTCCACGCACGACCACGTGCGACCGCATAGCTTAATTTAATGTGTTACATTAAATTAGTTTAATGGGTTTAATGTCAATTTTAATTTAATGTTTAGTTTAATACTTTAATTTGGGTTTTAATTTAATGGTTTTTATTTGTAAAAACATTATAAATGGTTTCGAGGGTTAATGAGATTTGGATTATTAAGAGAAAAAAAAGGCAGCCGTGAGCTATCTCCCCGTCAATCCCCTTTAGGGTTCGGCCTCCCCCTCTTGGCGTGCAGCGCGATGCAGCCGCCCCCTCTCCGTCCGGCATGAGACTCGCCGCCGCCCCCCCCTCCTCTGTCCGGCGTGAGACTCGCCACCGCCCCCCCCCCCCTCTTCCGTCCGGCGTGAGACTCGCCAACCCCGTTTCTTCCGGCGTGAGACTCGCCAACCCCGTTTCTTCCGGTGTGTTGTGCGACTCAGTCGTCGATCCCCCCTCCATCACGTGCTCCACCATACGGCGCGACTCCACCAACTCCACCGCCTCCTCGCAACTCCACCGTCGCCTGCGTGTGCTGACCTGAGGAGGACTCATCAGCCTCCTTCCCTCTCAACCACCACCCGGCGAGACTTCAATCCACCATCCGGCGCGACTCCGACGGCTCCTGTGGAAGTGTGACTCTTCCACAAATTATCTTGTGCGTTCATCTCGCTGGTTTTGGGTAATCCATTCCACTTCTCTCTTGTGAGTTTCGTCTACGTTAGAGTGAGATTTGTGGTGGATTTGTGGACTGAAATATTTATCCTAACTATTGAATCGTTGCGCGTACTAAATCTGAATTTAAAGTGTTGATATTTTCCTGATTTCTTTGATAATATTGTGTCGGGTAGGTCTCTTGACATTTTGCGAAATTGGCTTGTTCAATCCTTGATTTCGCATTTGTTTCACGTGATTTGGTATACCTTCGTATCGATTTTACTTTGGGGCTGATTTGGACTTGTTTTGAATCGCTATTTTTAGTCCAAGTTATCTCTGTTTGGATTGGTGAATGTATGCGGCTAATATCTAAGGATAAGCTTAATTGTCCGGATCGTGTAGGTCCATTTCGCTTGACTCGGACATTGGCCACTAGCCCTTGTACGGTCTATAGAGGTGTAGCAAACCTTCGTTTGTCGGCAAGTGTTTCTCTCTTGTCAGATTTAAGTTTTTTTTTGTGGTGTGAAAATTTACTTTGCGCGCGCTGTTAGGGTAGCCTGCATCAATTTGGTATCAAAGCGAGGTTGGCCGATTTCTTAACTCGGCCCCGGTCCGCTCTAGTTCACTTAGGTTCTACGTGTGCACAATTTTATTTTTCTATAAAAAAAACAAAACAAAACATTTTTTAGCACATCGCATGCCCAATAGATCCGGTAACGAGTATTACACCTCTTCGTCAAGTATGGACGACGAACGACAACTGATTCAAAATCCCACTCCGGTTGATGATCTTCTCTTGGAGATGAATCAACAATTGGGGGAACTTCGGGAAATGATGGCCCAAATCTTGGCCAACCGCACCCCTTCACCACCTAGATGTCATAGGCCACTGAATCGTCACCACCGTCACGAGGAAGACAACCCCGATGATTTGTCTGCACGTGCTCGTCCACAACATTGTTGCCCTAAACGAGATGTTGACACTTCTAGGTCGACTAGGATCATTGCACCCACCTACGACGGGTTGGGAGGTCCTCAAATCTTCCTTAACTGGGTCGTTGAAATGGAACGCTACTTCGAGTGGCATAATCTAGGGGACCACCACAAGGTCCAAGTTGTGAGAGTGCAGTTATTAGGTCGAGCCCAGACCTTCTGGCTTAACGAAGAGAGACGTATAGGTACGCAACATGGTGTACCACTTATAAGTTGGATAGTTATGAAGAACCTCCTCACGGATCAATACGTTCCCACTTACTGCCATACACTGATGTTCGATGACGTGGCTTCATTACGTTGGGGCACTCGACCCGTATCTGAGTATAGGAGTGACCTTATCCCTCAGGCTGAATCCTTTTCTTATAAAGGTAGGACTATTCGTAGTGTACCTGCTTCCACCTTTACGGAAAATGAACGGCTTAGGCCCTCTGTCCCGGACTCGGTAGATGTTACCACTAGGAATGCCATAAGCCCGTAGGGTGAGAGTATTCTTTCCAGTGAGGGTTGCCAGACGATTACTACATGCGATGTTAGTGGAGTGTCTGCCCACTATTATCCTGTTGAGTGTCACATTCAGACTACGACCTTGGTCCTTTTAGAGCCTACTTTCGGGACTTCTGAACAAGTTTCTGAATCGTCTAATGATTCTGAATTTAATGATGTACCTAGTGCGATGGAAAAGCTGGCTAGCGAGGGAATGTTACTTTTGGATGACTATAGTGATGCAAACCCGGATGAACTTGCTCGGATGTTGTCACGGTTTCATGAGAGTCATTTCGGCCTAGATTTTCTCCCGAATTCGATTTTACCAACCCTCCCTCCTGATCCTTTGATTCGATTGGCAGACTTTTTTGAACATGAGCATGTTATGCCTAGTCCGAGGTACGATGCGATGCCTACCTTGTTAGCCCCTCCGTTGGACATGTCTCAACGGATATGTGTTGGTGAGTTGCTAGCATTTGTTTTCGGTCTTTCCATCACACTTCGTAGATCTGACTACATTTTTCCTATGATAGACTGTTTCCCTGAATATACGTCTTTGAGTATGACTTCGGCTGCGACCGCTTATGATTCCATGGCGAACGTGTCGTTAAGCGTGATGTCCTCTCGATATAATTACTCGTCAAGTCCAGTTGTGCATATTTTTCCTCCGGTTGCTTACCACCTTCGCCTACACGTGTCTATGATTTTAGCTGACCACTTTGAGTTGTGCTGCATGGACTTCCGTTCACATCCGAGAGTGTCCTCCGCTAGAGTTGGTGATTTGGATTTATTCTGGTCAACCCCCAAATGGTTGTCTACGGGCTCTGTCAATGAATTAACACTTAGGGACGCCGACCCATCCATGGTTACGAGGAACTTCGGATTTGATGCTTTTCTTCCGGATTTTTAAGATGCATGGGGTGTTTCACCTCTTTTCAATTTTTTGGATTTTTATTTGCATGTCTATGTTCCACCTGAGTGACGTTCTGTGTCGTTTCTCTCTCCCACTATATGTTCTCTTGGGTTGGGAAGTAAGAGTTTTTCCGTGTCTATCTTTCACGCAGATTCCTTGGTTCTTGCGCCGGATGGTAAGATTCGAGTTATTTTTCTTCGGACTGACACCTTTTTGAGTTTCCTCGAAAGCTTTGCTGCTTTTGTTATGCCTGACATGTTTTCTTTGATGAGTGAGCCCGCACTACTATCACGTGGATACTCGGGCCAGATTTGGTACATGTTGGTGTTGACTTCGTCTACTTTCCCCTTCCGGGCCACTCATCGGTGATGAGTGATTTTG
Organism: Dactylorhiza incarnata; assembly: GCA_033032865.1. Taxonomy (NCBI): domain Eukaryota; kingdom Viridiplantae; phylum Streptophyta; class Magnoliopsida; order Asparagales; family Orchidaceae; genus Dactylorhiza; species Dactylorhiza incarnata. Next base: position 1,802,137 of record JAWHQI010000165.1, read on the forward strand.
AGTGGGGGAGGATTGATGGCGACGATGTCCCGCCACTTGCTCTTGATCGTAGGACTGATGGCGACGTTGTCCCGCCATTTGCTCGTGATGCTCGAGACCGTTCGATTGATGGAAATGCGGTCCCGCCACTTGTTCGTGATGACGTTGCTGATGGGGCTGAAGATTTCTGCCACATAGAATTTGAAGACTCTGACAGACGATGCCACGACAACTTCTGCTCGCGCCCGTTCGCCGCTTCATCCAAGTTAATGAAGATATCTGCCGCTACGACCTCCGCGCACGACCACGTGCGACCGCTTAGCTTAATTTAATGTGTTACATTAAATTAGTTTAATGGTTTTAATGTAAATTTTAGTTTAATGTTAAGTTTAATACTTTAATTTGGGTTTTAATTTAATGGTTTTTATTTGTAAGAACATTATAAATAGTTTTGAGGGTTAATGAGATTTGGATTATTCAGAGAGAAAAAAGCATCCGTGAGCTATCTCCCCGTCAATCCCCTTTAGGGTTCGGCCTCCCCCTTTTAGCGTGCAGCTCGACGCAGCAGCCCCCTCTCCGTCCGGCGTGAGACTCACCGCCGCCCCCCTCCTCCGTCCGGCGTGAGTCTCGCCACCGCCCCCTCTTCTGTACGGACTTGCCAACCCCGTTTCTTCCGGCGTGAGACTCGGCAGAAGAAATGGGGTTGGCGAGTCTCACGCCGGACGGAAGAGGGGGGGCGGTGGCGAGTCTCACGCCAGATGGAGGAGGGGGGCGGCGGCGAGTCTCACGTCGGATGGAGAGGGGCGGCTGCGTTGCGCTGCACGCCAAGAGGGGGAGGCCAAACCCTAAAGGGGATTGACGGGGAGATAGCTCACCGCTGCCTTTTTTTTCTCTGAATAATCCAAATCTCATTAACCCTCAAAACTATTTATAATGTTTTTACAAATAAAAACAATTAAATTAAAACCCAAATTAAAGTATTAAAGTAAACATTAAACTAAAATTGACATTAAAACCATTAAACTAATTTAATGTAACAAATTAAATTAATCTAAGCGGTCGCACGTGGTCGTGCGCGGAGGTCATAACGGCGGATTTCTTCATTAACTTGGATGAAGCGGCGAACGGGCGCGAGCAGAAGTTGTCGCGACATCGTTAGTCAGAGTCTTCAAATTCTATGTGGCGGAAATCTTCAGCACCATCAGCAACGTCATCACGAACAAGTGGCAGGATCGCATTGCCATCAATCGAATGGTCTCGAGCATCACGAGCAAATGGCAGGACAACGTCGCCATCAGTCCTACGATCAAGAGCAAGTGGCGGGACATCGTCGCCATCACTCCACTTTCTTCCCAGGTTGGTAGCTCCCCCTAGATTTAAGCATCTACTCCACTTTCTTCCCAGGTTATTCTTTTCTCCCCCTTTCTGACTTTTTCATTATAGGCCGTGCAGATGTTGTTTGTTGGCGATCTGCCTGTTGTCGTCGTGAGAGAGGTTCATGTCGTCGAGACAATGATTTGTGTCGATGTGACCATTGTTCGATATTTTATCTGACTTTGACGCTTTGTAGGCCTTTATTACCAGATTGTCTCAGCACTTGTCCTACAAGTTCTTCTTACTGTCATGTGTAAGGAGATTAGTGATCAATAAGTTGAAATTTATTCTAAGTTTAACATCCCCAGCTGGAATTTTAAGAAGTTAAACTTAGCTTCATCTAGGGGCTTTGTGAATATATCAGCCACTTGTTTGTCTGTGGGAACAAACTCAAGGATGATATCCTCATTCTCCACATGCTCCCTGATGAAGTGATACCTGATCTCAATGTGCTTAGTCCTGCTGTGTGAGACAGGGTTCTTAGCAATTGAGATTGCACTGGAAGAGTCACAAAACAGGGGTGTTTTGGTCATCTTTAGATTGTAGTCTTCAAGTTGATGCTGAATCCATAGCAGTTGAGCACAGCAACTCCCAGTAGAAATGTATTCTGATTCTGCTTCAGAGATTGCTACACTTGTCTGCTTCTTGCTGCTCCAAGAGATTAGTCTTCCTCCCAGGAATTGGCATGTTCCTGAGGTACTTTTCCTATCTTCTTTGCATCCGGCATAATCTGCATCTGAGTAGACTGTCATTTCACACCCATTGTTCCTATGGTACCATAGGCCTAGATTTGATGTACCCTTGAGGTATCTTAGGATTCTCTTTACAGATACATGATGAGATTCCTTAGGGTTCACCTAATATCTACCACAGACCCATGTTGCAAACATTATGTCAGGCCTACTTGCAGTTAGGTATAGCAAATATCCAATCATGCATCTGTACTTGGTTTCATCAAAGGGTATTCCCTTCTCATTCTTGTCCAAAGATGCACTAGTTCCCATTAGAGTCTTCATAGTGGAAGCACTCTTCAATCAAAACTTCTTTACTAGCTCTCTAGTGAACTTTGTCTGAGAGATGAATATGCCATCTTCAGATTGTTTCACTTGAAGACCTAGGAAGTATTTGAGCTCACACATGCTGCTCATCTCAAACTTTCCCTGCATCAAGCTATCAAACTTTTGCAGAGATTGTTATCTGTAGAGCCAAAGATAATGTCATCTACATAGATCTACACTAGAAAAATCGTTCCCTTAACTTCCCTTAGGAACAATGTCTTATCAATATTTCCCCTAGAGAATTTGTTCTCAATGAGAAAGCTTGACATAGTCTCTTACTAGGCTCTAGGTGCCTGCTTTAAGCCATATAGTGCTTTTTTTAAGAAAGTATACATAGTCAGGATGAGTTGAATCAACAAAACCTGAAGGCTGATCTACATTGACTTCTTCATTGAGGTCACCATTTAGAAAGGCTGACTTCACATCCATCTAATAGACTTTGAATCCTTGGTAGGCAGCATAGGCTAAGAATAGTCTGATGGCTTCTAGTCTGGCTACAGGGCTAAGGTCTGATCAAAGTCAATCCCTTCTTCTTGTCTGTAGCCCTTTGCCACTAGCCTTGCTTTATTCTTAGTGATGATTCCATTTTCATCCATTTAATTTTTGTAGACCCATTTAATTCCTATAACATTCTGTCTTTGGGATCTTGGAACCAGTTTCCAAACTTTGCACCTCTTAAATTGGTTCATCTCCTCCTGCATTGCTGCAATCCAAAATGGATCCTGATTTGCTTCCTAAAATTTCATGGGCACGTCCAGCGGGGTGAAGAGCCAGGGCAGAACTTTGCGAGCAGTGAGTCGCTCTCCGCCTTCATTCAGGAGCCCCGCAACACCAACAATGCGTGCCTCGCTGCCGCTTGCGCATTCTCCTGCAACATCACCTCAATTTCGTAGTTGGTGTATTGATGCCGATTGTTGTTCTTGCTGGGAGGCGGCGTGACCGTAGCGTCTCGCAGGTGTCAGTTCTCGGCACGCAGCTCCCTGATCTCGCCCTAAAGGCTGGCCAATTGCTCGCGTAGTATGTAGGAGTTCGATGTGTCCTAGGAGAAAAATAAAATGATGAGGTTAGGGAAAGATAAAGCGAAAGTGTAAGCATCTATGTAGGGGCGCACTTACCACTCTGACCAGGCGGTTGGCGAGAAGGGTCTCGACGGCCTCCAACTTGTGTGTCAAGGACGCGACCTCGGAGGAAGCAAGGGCCCGCGTTCTCTCAACCTTGGCAAGGTTTCACTCGAGGTTGATGCTGAGACGCGCGGCCTCGTTCGCAGTTGGGCCCGCGCGGCCTTGTTCGCAAGCTCCTGATTGGTCTCGGCAACAAAGACCGTAGCGTCCTCTCAGTCGTAGAGCGTGAAAGAGAGGGCATAGGCCTCGCCACTGGTGGTGTCCTGCTCCATCCAGGACGAGAGGAGTGTGGAAATCGAGGCTCAGTTGGCCTTTTGGTCCCATTGAAGTAGGGGCTCACCTGCTTCATTGACATACTTCTCGCGCAGGACAAAATTATGGTGCCCACTCGGCATCCGTCCCGCGGAGGCCTCCGCCGGCGTGTTGGAGGTCCCGACAGTCTCATCCGCTGCAGTACCGGTCGACCCTGTCGCGGCTGGGACACTCACCCGAGGGGTCTCAATGATGGCCTCCTTACCTTTGGTGAGTGCCTGGGTTTTGGACCGTTTGGAGGGAGATGAAGTGGGGGCCTTTCAGGATTCTGCTTCGGGCCGCTGGGCTTAGAGGAGCCTAGATATTTTCGTCAGGCTTGGGCGGAAACTCATGCGATATCGGTCTTGGCGGTGGCCTCATGAACGCCATTGAGGTAGCGAGAGCTCGGAAAGGAAGAAAATGGTAAGAGGAAAATGGGCACTCCCAACGCTGTGGCTTGTTATATTGATAAGTAATTTATTTACTCATCTTTTAGTTTCGGTTTATTATGTTTTTTTTATATAAAATTATGTTATTTTTAGGAATTGTATCATATAAATCATTCCATTGTTATTTCATAATCTAACTTAAGTTTATTTTGTGTTTTCAGGTTTTCTGGGCTGTTTCGAGCAAAAAGTTAAAATTACACGCCCCAGGTCACGGGCGTGACCATGGGCGTGTAACCTACGAAATACTCCAGACCTGCTTCTGCCACTCCGGGGACGCTCCGTGAAGATTTCGCCAAGTACACGCCCCAGGTCACGGGCGTGACCAAGGGCGTGACCCAATGTCACGGCCACGACGCGCCACAAGCATCCGGAGCACGCTGCCACGTCGATTAAAATTACACGCCCTCGGTCACGGGCGTGACCGAGGGCGTGACATCAGGTCACGGGCGTGACTCGGCCCGCGCCTCTTCCCGCCAGAGTTTCCCGCCAGCAGCCAGATTTCAGGATTACACGCCCCAGGTCACGGGCGTGACCTAGGGCGTGACACGGCCGAAACGCTCGCAATTACTCCAGAAGGCGCCCTCTCCGCTGCCGCTTCGATCACGCCCCTTACACGCCCTTGGTCACGGGCGTGACCAAGGGCGTGTAACACCAAAAATTCAGCTATTTAAAGGGAGCTTTTCCAGATGTTTGGGGACGAATTTTGGGAGTTCTAAGTTTATTTTCTTGTACTGCTTTTATTATTCTTAAGCTTGTAATCTTCTTTCTTAGCTTGCACTTTCATTTCAGGTTTGTAATTTCTTGTTTCCTAGTTGTAATTTCCCTTTCGATTAATAAAATAGCACTTTTACTCTTATTCTACTCTCAATCTTCATTATGCACCTCTTGTATTTCATCAATTCCTCCATCTCCATGAGTAGCTAAATTTCATTAGTACTCGGCCGAGATGATCCAAGGAAAATGTAATTCATAATTCAGTTTAGAACTTCTTTTTCTCTTATTTAGATTGCTTAAGATTTATCCTTGAATTTATATTGATTGAGATTATATTATCGATATATAATCTCATTCTTGTTTTCGTAGTCAAATAATCGAGAGGTTTTGAGTTCGAATCGATCACTTTAAGGATAAAGAGATTTGAATGCACTCCTCGAGAGAGGACGGCATAAATATCCCGGATTGGAGTTATATCCAATAGAGGGGTTCACTTCGATAAAGCGAGCTTTAGGGGTTTCGATTCTAGAGTGAGAGTTCGATTGATCAACCTAAACTCAGTTAGGCGTATCCTCGAGAGAGGTACGTTCATAAATCAGGAACCTCCACGGTCAAGCATTTCTTTTAAAGAGGATTAGAAGTTTTATTTCTTTCTTTATTTATTTTTCCAAGGTGATTCAAGGTTGAGTACTAACTTTTAATTCATTAATTTAAATAAGTTATTTCTCCTTTTTCGCAACCAACCCACCACAAATTCTATTCGATAAGATAATAGAGATTTTCCGAAGTAAGAGTATTCAACCGCCCCGAGTCTAATACGACCTTGTTTTAATAACCTATACTACATTCGATACGGTACACTTGCCGTTATCGTTTGCAAGCACAGTTTTGTCCATCATATATATATAACACAGTGGAGGGGCCCGCTTGAAGATTGCCTCAGGTCAGCAAGTACTCACCGAATACTAGGGGTTGGACTTTCTTTCTGAGCGTGGAACTAGCTCGCAAAGAGCGGGGATTGTGTACAATCCTGTATTCGTCGAGTGGGCCCCCAGGCCCCGGAATCCAAAGGATGAACATGCATCAGAGGGACATTCTCCCAGGATAGTGAAGGGGGGCGAGCGCAATCCTCGTTCATCAAGCACTCGCCCACCTAGGAGTTTGGATGCACGGGACGTCAGGCGAATGAGGAGCGAAACCTCACTCGCACGGGAGGCTAGGGATCTGGCGAGTGACGCCTTCACAGACCACTCGCCTAGTAAGATCTAGAGAACCCGGTGCGCGGGAAGTCCGACGAGTGGTGCCTTCACGGACCACTCGCCCAGTGGGGTCTATAGGTGAATTTACCTAGATACCGTTTGGGGGGATGCTGTAACGCCCCTGATTTTCGTTAATTATTTTACGTGTCCGCTGTGATGTAATTTTGGCGTAAGGGCGTTACGTCAGCTCGTCTAGTAGTTTGATGAGCCTTAGCTTAGTTAAAGTAAGTCTTGTAGATCGAGCGTGCGAGATTTCGCATCGTTTCGAGTTAAAGTAAAGATTTTGGGTGGATATCAAGATTTTATCTTCGGGAGGCTTTAGCCCGAGTTTGGCCCGTCGGAATTGAATTCTAACTTCGCCGTTGGATTCGTAGCGCCGTGTTTCAGTTAAGGTGCGAATTTCGTAGAAATCTGAGGTGATTTAGTTTCCCTCGCGGTTTTAAGTGAATGGGGGAATTAATTAATTAATTAATAAATTAGGTTTTTTATATAAAGCCTAAAATCTTCTTCCCCTATTCATCTTCTTCCTCCCTCGATCAAATCAGCCGCCGAGCGAAAGGGCGATTGCGGAGCTTCGAGGAGCGTTCGATCGGCGATTTCTAGGGCTGTAGTAGTCGGAATCGCGTTTGGAGAGGAGATTTGGAAAGCTCTCGGCGAGATCTTCGTTCTAGTGGTAAGCTTTTCCCGTTTTATGGAATTTTGGAGTTAAGGTAGTGACCTAACCCCTTCTTTCGACCCGAAAAGTTTCAGGAATCTGTGCTCGTGTGTTTCCCTAGCCGATCCATAGCTTTCGGAGCGGAGATCTTCGAGTTTGCAAGGTTTAAGGCAAGTGGCTTCCTCCTCTTTGTTTGGTTAAGTCGTGGTTTGTCTTTCTCCCGATAGATGCTTGATGAACTGTGGGCTCGTGTTTCGAGCGTCTTGTGTGATAGTTAGAAACCCTAAATTTTCTTCCCCGCGTAGTGTCAGGGCATTTCTCCCGGAAGACACCGTCGTTCCCTGAATTTTAGCCGCTGATTGGTCCTTCTCGAGAAGTCTTTGAGAGTCTCGAGAAGTTGTGTAGCCAAGTTTTCGAGAGATCCCTGGTCCTTCTCGAGAAGTCTTCATCGTTCTCGAGATGTTGTTTTAGCCCAGCTCTCGAGATATCCGTGCCCCTCTCGAGAAATGCTCCTCTCGAGAAATCCTTGCCCCTCTCGAGAAATTCTCCTCTCGAGAAACCCCTTGACCTCTCGAGAAATGCTTGATTTCTCGAGAAATCCCCCGCTGGAACCCCTCGACCTCTCGAGAAATGCTTGATTTCTCGAGAACTTTCCCCGCTGGAACCCCTATACTTCTCGAGAAATCCCTTGTCCTCTCTCGAGAAATCCTTCCAGTTCCCGAGAAGTGCTGCCTTGAATGCTGTCCTTCTTCTTCTCGATAAATGTCAGTAAGAACTTCTTTTTGGGGTGATTTTTGTGTGGTTTCTGGTGGTGGGATTTCAAAATTTTGGACGGGGCTCTGCCCCGCACCCCGCAAGGGCTCTGCCCCTTGACCCCGCTCGCTGATCGGTCTGCGATACCACCGCCAGGGGCGCGGCCCCTTGGAACCCCGCCCGGAACGCATGTGATTTCGTTGAGTTTTTATGTTTGAATCTCGTGTCCCCTCGGGTGCACTTGGATGATTGCCAGTGACCCTTCGGTGCTCCTGGTCTCGAATCCCTCTCGTTTGAACCTCTTTTTACTCGTTGTGGTCTGTTAACATTTGAGTTACTCTTATGATTCATATTGATCGAGGTGTACTTTGCCTTGACCCTATTTCTTAGGGCCTTCCAGTGATTATCCTTTCGGGCAGCGTCCCGTGTTTAATTAAAATTTAAGTAATAAGAACTACTGTCTTTAGCCTTACACAGTAGTTGTGTTTGGGGGACAGTGGGGGAAAATGTTATAGCCTTGCATGGTAGTCGTGTTTGGATGGTTGGGTCTAGTGGTACCCCCACCTGGTTTTGGGCTTTGGGTAGCGGAGGTAGTTAACCGCTCCCGTATAATTTGAGCTGATCAGTCTCTTTAATTGAGGAAACTAAATAAATGAACGTGTTTGTTCCTCCTTTGGTATTTAGTGCACTTAATGCTTGTTGGTTATTTGTTTAGAGCTTCTTTTTTCGGTAAATTTGGCTTGGGTTGGTACCCCTTATGCCTTGCTTGTTTTTCTGCTAGTTTTCTACCACTTGTAATTCCTTGCTGAGGCGTTCTTTGTTTTATTGAATGCCTCAGGTTCAGAGCCTTAGCGGCTAGTGGTGTAGCCTGAAGTTCAGAGTTTTAGTAGTTGTTCTCCCCGCCGCCGCGAGGTAGTTGTTTTTAGTTACTTCTTGTGCTCAGACATACTAGTTGGTGCCAATGGGTTAGTGTCATGTTGTTGACGCCCATTGTGCCCTTTTTGTACTTTACAGTCTATTTGCCAGTTTAATGGTACTACTTCTAGATCTTGTGTATCTTACTCTCTGGGAATGTTTTATGTTAGGTGCACTATAGTTATAAAAAATGGCTTTTCTCCATCCTCATTGCATTTCTTTCCAACTGAAACCCTTAACTTTAAAGTCGCCTAAAGGTATTTTCTACTCTTACAGTACGCCTAGTTATGTGCATATCATTTACTTCATGCTCCGTCGTTTGCATACATGTAGGACTGTAAGTAAACTAAATCAAGTACTTTCCGCTGCAATTATATATATACTTTCTCAGTGGACTAGTTGATCCACGAACTGAGAGACACGGTTCTTATCTCAAAACCCCTAATAAATGATTTCAAATGATGACTTATCATATAATCATATTTGTTTAGTTAAATAATAGGTTCCCGCCTGAGCGTCTACAGTTGTCTCCTGTATGACGTGGCATCATGACGCGTATTTTCTCTTACTCTGATATTCTTAAATTTGGAGAAAATGCGGCTTGTGACAGTTGGTATCAGAGCGAGGTTGTTCGACAAGTTGGTCGGGCAACAAATTCTGATATAGTTTAGTAGTTTTTTTTTGTTTCATTGCATACACACACCGATGTGTCATCAGTACGTCTTGGCCGAAGCATGAACACTACACTCATAGCATGATAAGAAGTATATAGGGCATATTATGTAGTATGGGATGCATAATATGTGTTTGTATATGGATCCACCATAGGTGGCAACATGTGACGGTTATGTAGTATGGGATGCATAACCATCATCACATGGATGCCCATTAGCACGTTTTCTCTTTCGTTACATGCAATATTATGTAGTATGGGATGCATAATATTACATGTGTACGCCGCTCATAACATGCATTAAGGTCTTTATTAGAATGCATAGCACAACATACTTTACATAGCATTGCATAAGCACACGTGCGAAGTTAAAGACTTATATGATGACACACGTACACACATGATTTCAAAACGAATAGAAATTTCCTGCATTCATGCCCTTTGCACATGAGACTAGTGGGACGATGTAGTATCGTTCCCGAGATTTGCATATCATCATGAAAATATCCCAGAGAAAGGAAGTGGAAATGGCAAGTAACTGTACATGTATGTTCTGAAACAAGCAGTGTAGTTCTAGTGTAAGGTTAAGTTTTGATTAGAGGTTTATGCGTTTTAGCAGAAATGGCACGCAAGCGAGTCGCGACTAGGTCGACTCCCCAGTCGGAGGGCGAGTCTTCGGGTGCGCAGAGTGAAGCCTTGATCGAGAGTCTGCGCCAGAGCAATGAGACTCTGACTAGGCAGATGGTTGCGATGCAGTCGCAGGTCGAGGCGTTGTTGGCTGCCGGTGCTAGGCAGCAACCCATAGTGCAGGCCCCAATAGTAGGACAGACTGTACCTACTCCTCCTGCTCCCTTGGTACCCCCAGTAGCGATACCACCGGAAATGAATTTCATTTCGCATTTTCAAAGGTTGGGACCTCCTACGTTTGACGGAAGAGCGGATTTCATGGCATTAGATGACTGGTTTGTTGCCATTGAGGAGATGTTTTCGTACTCAGGAATCTCTGCAGACCAAAAGGTGATGGTCGCCGCTTACCAGCTGAAAGGACTTGCTAAGAGCTGGTGGATTAGGGAGAGGGAAAATCTAGTAGGTGGATGTTCGTGGGAGTCGTTCAAGGCGATGGTGTTAAAGAAATTCCTGCCGTCGGTCGAGCAAGACCGTTTAATGAATAATTTTCTACACCTGAAGCAAAGACAACTCACGGTTAGTGAGTATGAGATCGAGTTCAGTAAGTTGAGCAGATTTGCTCCAGATTTAGTGGCTTCTGAGGCATGAAGAATGAAGCGATTTCTCGGAGGTGTTCGTAGCGATATTCAGCAGTTGGCGAGTGCTTATAGATCTGAAAGTTATGCTGAAGTGGTAGAAGCATCACTGAAAGTCGAGGCTATCGACAACGCCAAGAATCGGGGTGCTCTAATGAAAAAGGACAAGAGGAAAGTCGAAGAGGGGGAGACCCCCAAGGTATCTAGCCCGGCTCCAAAGAAAAGGAGTGGAGAGGTGTGTAGCTTCTGTGGCCGCCCCGGCCATCCGGTTGAGAAATGTTTTAAGAGGAAGGGAGCTCAGAAGCAACAGCGAGTGCTAGCAATCCAGGGTGCCCCGAAGGGTGAGGTGCTCTGCCAGTTGTGCAAGCAGAAAGGGCATGATGTGGCCCAGTGTTGGACCAAAGATAAAGTCTGCTTCCAGTGCAAGCAGAAGGGGCACATGAAGTTCCAATGCCCGTTGATTCAACCCCCGTTGCAGCTTGTTCCGCTTCGAACCTTGCCGCCGCCGCAGCATTAGGATAAAGGAAGAGGAAAGCTGAACGTGTTAACCAAGGAGCAGGCGCAGTCTTCGACCCAAGTGATCGCAGGTTAGACCTTAAGACAACTGTTTAGTCTTGTTTCCTTTTTTAGTTCGCTGTATTAGACTAGTTTCTCTTCGCGCTTATATGAAGATTTAAGGTAAAGAATCATTGGGCGTGTGTTCTGTTCGATTCGGGTGCTACCCATTCGTTCGTAGCAAGGGCCTTCGTTGAGCGTCACCGTTTGACCCCCGAGCTGGGCAACGATTCGTTCCTCGTTAAGTTCCCTTCTGGTGACCTGGTGTCCTCGAACCAGTGCGTCCGAAGTTGCCCCGTTCTCTTAGGAGATTTCTTGGCTGTTGCTGATCTCAAAGTGTTGGACTTAGAAGACTTTGACGTAATATTGGGTATGGACTGGTTGTCCAGTTATGATGCGGTCATCCGATGCAAGGAAAAGCGTCTGGACTTTGTGATGGACAACGGTCATCCCATGAGTGTTTTTGGTTCTCCGTACCAGAGTTCTTCGATAATCTCTGCGGTATGTGCTCGGAACCTGTTAATTTCCGGTTGTTTGGCTTACCTTGTTTCTGTAGTAGAAACTGTTCCTGGACCGCCGTGTGCTGAGAGCGTTCCGGTTGTGCGAGAGTTTCCTCACGTCTTTCCTATAAGTCTTCCTGGACTCCCGCCTGATAGAGATGTGGAGTTTGTTATTGATCTTGAGCCTGGTACTCGTCCTATTGATAAGGCACCATACCGTATGGCCCCGCGCGAGTTAGAAGAGTTGCGAACTCAGTTAGATGAGTTGTTGCAGTGTGGTTTCATTAGGCCAAGTTCTTCTCCCTGGGGTGCTCCGGTTTTGTTCGTGAAAAAGAAGGACGGTTCCATGAGATTGTGCATAGACTATAGAGAATTAAACAAAGTGACCATCAAGAACAGGTATCCGTTGCCAAGGATAGATGATCTGTTTGATCTGTTGCGTGGTAGCACGGTGTTTTCGAAGATTGATCTTCGATCAGGCTACCATCAGTTGAGGATCCGTGAGTCGGACGTTCCCCGGACTGCCTTTCATTCTTGTTATGGCCATTTTGAATTTCTAGTCATGTCGTTTGGTTTGACAAATGCACCCTCTGCATTTATGGACATGATGAACCACGTGTTCAAGGATTTTCTGGACCACTTTGTGGTGGTATTCATAGATGATGTGCTGGTTTATTCTAGAAGTGCGGAGGAGCATGCTACGCATTTGCGCTTAATATTGTCTACTCTTAGAGAGCACAAGTTGTATGCAAAGTTGAGTAAGTGCGAATTCTGGCTTTCGCAAGTGTCTTTCCTGGGTCATGTGGTAAACAAAGATGGAATTAATATAGACCCCGCTAAGATTTCTGCCGTATTGGATTAGAAGACGCCTTCGACGCCTAAGGAGATAAGGAGTTTCTTAGGGTTGGCCGGGTACTACAGGATATTTGTCCAAGGATTTTCATTGCTGTCCGCACCTTTGACTACGCTTACCTAGAAGAATACTGCTTTTGTTTGGAGCGATAAGTGCGAAGAGGCCTTTCAGGAATTGAAGAGGCGTTTGTGTAGTGCTCCGGTGTTGGCCTTGCCGATCGAAGGAGTCGAGTATGCAGTTTATGTAGACGCATCTCACATTGGACTGGGATGTGTGTTGATGCAAGAAGGGAAGGTGATTTCTTATGGGTCTAGACAATTGAAGGTTCATGAAAAGAATTACCCTACACATGACTTAGAATTCGCCGTAGTAATCTATGCTTTGAAGCTTTGGAGACACCTGTTATATGGAGTGTCATGCAAGATTTTCACGGATCATAAAAGTCTGAAGTATGTCTTCACCCAGAAGGAGCTGAATCTGCGCCAGCGGAGGTGGTTGGAGTATGTGGCGGATTATGAAGTAGATATTTTGTACCATCCGGGTAAGGCTAATGTGGTGGCCGATGCCCTGAGCCGGAAAACCGCGCATATCTTCAATCTCTCAGTGCAGTCCTTAGTAGAGGAGTTTATGTTGATGGATATCTCTGTCGGTAGTTGTACCGCACCCTCGAGCTTAGAGGCTGAAGAGCCTTCTTGGATTGCCCTTACTAGGATGCATCAGAAGGAAGATCCTGACTTGCAGCATCTTCGAAGTAGAACTGAAAAAGGAGAATTGCCAGATTTTTCGATCGATGATAAGGATACTTTGAGGTACCGAGGTAGATATTGCGTCCCCGCGTTGGAAGAAATTCGGACAAAGATATGTAGCGAGGCACATGATTCTGAGGTTTCCTACCATCCTTGTTCCACGAAAATGTATAAAGATCTGAAGCAGATCGTTTGGTGGTCAGGTATGAAGAATGATATAGCGAAATATGTGTCAGAATGTTTAACTTGTCAGCGCGTGAAAGCAGATCATAAGAGGCCTGGAGGTAAGTTGAACCTGTTAGATATTCCAACCTGGAAGTGGGAGAGTATTTCGATGGACTTCATTACCGGTTTGCCGAGATCTCCCAGTGGTCATGACTCGGTGTGGGTTATAGTAGATCGCTTGATGTGCTCACTTTGTGCCCTTTAAGATTGGATACTCGATGGAGAAAATAGCAGAACTGTATTTGGATGAAGTTATCAGATTGCATGGTGTGCCTATGAGCATTGTGTCGGACCGAGACTCGAGGTACATGTCCCGTTTCTGGCAGAGTTTGCAGGGAGCCTTGGGTACTGACCTTAGGTACTCTACCGCTTATTATCCCCAGACCAATGGTCAGACAGAAAGAGTAAATCAGATTTTGGATGATATGATAAGGTGCTATATCTTAGATCATGGTGGGGCTTGGGATAAGCGGCTTGGATTGATGGAGTTCGCGTATAACAACAGTTATCAAGAAAGCCTACAAATGGCCCCGTTTGAGGCTCTGTATGGGAGGCGTTGTCAGACTCCGTTGTTTTGGGCCGAGGTAGGTGAGAGTCCTTTGCTAGGCCCAGAGGCTTTAGTAGAGATGAATGTTGCTGTGACTCATATCCGCGAGAAGCTCCGCATTGCTCAGGAGCGGTATGAGAAGTATGCGAATCGAAGAAGAGTGGATTTAGAGTTTTCCATTGGAGACAGGGTGTTCTTGAAAGTTTCTCTGATGCCAGGTGTTAAGGGGTTTGGAAGGAACCACAAGTTGGATCCCCGGTATGTGGGACCTTTTCAGATTGTTGAGCGCATCGGAGTGTCAGCGTATAGATTGGATTTGACTGCTTCCTTTCCTAATGTTCACGATGTGTTTCACGTGAGCCAGCTGAGGAAGTGTTTGCGTAGCGATCGGCTTGTTCTTGATTCGGTGCCCGTTTTGCAGCCCAATCTTTTGTATGTCGAAGAACCTGTCCGAATCTTGGAGACTCAGGAGTGTGTGTTGCGAAAGAAGACGATCCCGATGGTTAAAGTTCTTTGGAAGAATCAGGGTGTCGAAAGCGCGACGTGGGAGCTGGAGTCTGCCATGAGAGAGACTCACCCTAGCCTCTTCTCTAAGATTTCGGGTAAAGCTTCTGTCAGTTAATCTTTTAAATTTGATTCTGTATCTTTCTTGATCTTCGGATTTCAAGTTTCGGGACGAAACTTCCTTTTAGGGGGAGTGACTGTAACGCCCCTGATTTTCGTTAATTATTTTACGTGTCCGCTGTGACATAATTTTGGCGTAAGGGCGTTACGTCAGCTCGTCTAGTAGTTTGATGAGCCTTAGCTTAGTTAAAGTATGTCTTGTAGATCGAGCGTGCGAGATTTCGCATCGTTTCGAGTTAAAGTAAAGATTTTGGGTGGATATCAAGATTTTAGCTTCGGGAGGCTTTAGCCCGAGTTTGGCCCGTCGGAATTGAATTCTGACTTCGCCGTTGTATTCGTAGCGCCGTGTTTCAGTTAAGGTGCGAATTTCGTAGAAATCTGAGTTGATCTAGTTTCCCTCGCTGTTTTAAGTGAATGGGGGAATTAATTAATTAATTAATTAATTAATTAGGTTTTTTATATAAAGCCTAAAATCTTCTTCCCCTATTCATCTTCTTCCTCCCTCGATCAAATCAGCCGCCGAGCGAAAGGGCGAGTGCGGAGCTTCGAGGAGCGTTCGATCGGCGATTTCTAGGGCTGTAGTAGTCGGAATCGCGTTTGGAGAGGAGATTTGGAAAGCTCTCGGCGAGATCTTCGTTCTAGCGGTAAGCTTTTCCCGTTTTATGGAATTTTTGGAGTTAGGGTAGTGACCTAACCCCTTCTTTCGACCCGAAAAGTTTCAGGAATCTGTGCTCGTGTGTTTCCCTAGCCGATCCATAGCTTTCGGAGTGGAGATCTTCAAGTTTGCAAGGTTTAAGGCAAGTGGCTTCCTCCTCTTTGTTTGGTTAAGTCGTGGTTTGTCTTTCTCCCGATAGATGCTTGATGAACTGTGGGCTCGTGTTTCGAGCGTCTTGTGTGATAGTTAGAAACCCTAAATTTTCTTCCCCGCGTAGTGTCAGGGCATTTCTCCCGGAAGACACCGTCGTTCCCTGAATTTTAGTCGCTGATTGGTCCTTCTCGAGAAGTCTTTGAGAGTCTCGAGAAGTTGTGTAGCCAAGTTTTCGAGAGATCCCTGGTCCTTCTCGAGAAGTCTTCATCGTTCTCGAGAAGTTGTTTTAGCCCAGCTCTCGAGATATCCATGCCCCTCTCGAGAAATGCTCCTCTCGAGAAATCCTTGCCCCTCTCGAGAAATTCTCCTCTCGAGAAACCCCTTGACCTCTCGAGAAATGCTTGATTTCTCGAGAAATCCCCCGCTGGAACCCCTCGACCTCTCGAGAAATGCTTGATTTCTCGAGAACTTTCCCCGCTGGAACCCCTATACTTCTCGAGAAATCCCTTGTCCTCTCTCGAGAAATACTTCCAGTTCCCGAGAAGTGCTGCCTTGAATTCTGTCCTTCTTCTTCTCGATAAATGTCGATAAGAACTTCTTTTTGGGGTGATTTTAGTGTGGTTTCTGGTGGTGGGATTTCAAAATTTTGGACGGGGCTCTGCCCCGCACCCCGCAAGGGCTCTGCCCCTTGACCCCGCTCGCTGATCGGTCAGCGATACCACCGCCAGGGGCGCGGCCCCTTGGAACCCCGCCCGGAACGCATGTGATTTCGTTGAGTTTTTATGTTTGAATCTCGTGTCCCTCGGGTGCACTTGGATGGTTGCCAGTGACCCTTCGGTGCTCCTGGTCTCGAATCCCTCTCGTTTGAACCTCTTTTTACTCGTTGTGGTCTGTTAACATTTGAGTTACTCTTATGATTCATATTGATCGAGGTGTACTTTGCCTTGACCCTATTTCTTAGGGCCTTCCCGTGATTATCCTTTCGGGCAACGTCCCGTGTTTAATTAAAATTTAAGTAAAAAGAACTACAGTCTTTAGCCTTACACAGTAGTTGTGTTTGGGGGACAGTGGGGGAAAATGTTATAGCCTTGCACGGTAGTCGTGTTTGGATGGTTGGGTCTAGTGGTACCCCCACCTTGTTTTGGGCTTTGGGTAGCGGAGGTAGTTAACCGCTCCCGTATAATTTGAGTTGATCAGTCTCTTTAATTGAGGAAACTAAATAAATGAACGTGTTTGTTCCTCCTTTGGTATTTAGTGCACTTAATGCTTGTTGGTTCTTTGTTTAGAGCTTCTTTTTTCGGTAAATTTGGCTTGGATTGGTACCCCTTATGCCTTGCTTGTTTTTCTGCTAGTTTTCTGCCACTTATAATTCCTTGCTGAGGCGTTCTTTGTTTTATTGAATGCCTCAGGTTCAGAGCCTTAGCGGCTAGTGGTGTAGCCTGAAGTTCAGAGTTTTAGTAGTTGTTCTCCCCGCCGCCGCAAGGTAGTTGTTTTTAGTTACTTCTTGTGCTCAGACATACTAGTTGGTGCCAATGGGTTAGTGTCATGTTGTTGACGCCCATTGTGCCCTTTTTGTACTTTACAGTCTATTTGCCAGTTTAATGGTACTACTTCTAGATCTTGTGTATCTTACTCTCTCGGAATGTTTTATGTTAGGTGCACTATTGTTATAAAAAAAGGCTTTTCTCCATCCTCATTGCATTTCTTTCCAAATGAAACCCTTAACTTTAAAGTCGCTTAAAGGTATTTTCTACTCTTACAGTACGCCTAGTTATGTGCATATCATTTACTTCATGCTCCGTCGTTTGCATACATGTAGGACTGTAAGTAAACTAAATCAAGTACTTTCCGCTGCAATTATATATACTTTCTCAGTGGACTAGTTGATCCACGAACTGAGAAACACAGTTCTTATCTCAAAACCACTAATAAATGATTTCAAATGATGACTTATCATATAATCATGTTTGTTTAGTTAAATAATAGGTTCCCGCCTGAGCGTCTACAGTTGTCTCCTGTATGACGTGGCATCATGACGCGTATTTTCTCTTACTCTGATATTCTTAAATTCGGAGAAAATGCGGGTTGTGACAGCTGCCAATAGCCCATCAGAACATCAGAGTTTGGTTGTTAGCATACCAGTTTCGGGTGCGTTTAGTAAAACCAAAAGGCGGAATGAAGCTATTTACTGAATAGACTAGAAAAACTATAAATAGACCCTTAAGAGCACCTTGGAGGAAGAGAGATCTTGTGGCTTTCTCCTCCTCTGGTTAATATTTGTTGACTCTTAGTGCCTGCACAACCCGCATTTTCCCACGAATTTAATAAATATTATTAGAGGAAGGGGAAAATACGTGCAATGATGTCACGTCATGCAGAGGACAACTACAGACGCTCAGACAAACACTCCTTATGATTATTCTATAAAAGACATAAATAAGCTTAAAATAAAAAGTGAATTTTACATTTTTAGCTTAGGACCGTGTCCCTCGGTCCGGTGGATCAACTAGTCCACAAGAAGAAAACTATATGTATACGCAGCGGAAAATAGGTTCATTTTAGCCTACATGAGCATGAAGATCAACATTCCAGAAATGATATGCACATATCTAAGTTTAGTGTAGGTAAGAAAGGACTTTTCTACGACCTTCAAAGTATGTGATATTTACATAAAACTATGATATGCAAGAATGCAATTTTATACAAATAATGTAACTAATGCATCCTAGCATTAAACTTCTCAGGGAGCAAGTAGGTAAACAACCAGAAAGTAACAACAAAACATCTAGCAAGTAATCTAACACTAGAAACTGAAGCTACAACTGAAACAGAGGAACTACTACCTCACAACAGTGAGGGGAGAACGAACAACTACAACTAACCGCAGCTCCGAAGAACACCAACTCAACTACCCAAACCGCTACAGCTCCGAGACTGAGACATTCAAAAGAAAAGAATGCCTCAGCAAAAAGTGCAAGTGGCAGTAATAAAAACCCAAGATTTCTACACAAGGTTAGCATCAATCAAAATAATGGATTGTAGAAAGGAGAACAAAACAGATAAATATTTATAAGCTTACAACAACCCGAGCCAACTCAAACGAGTGCACTCGATAAGAGGAAAAGCCTGCACCAAAAATAATAGCCAAAATGATCAAGCCAACCACTTGTCCGCCATTGCGGCTCAGAGGTGGTGGTTATACATATAATATCATAATACACATATACAAGCATATATGTTTATAGACACTTGAGACTGATCAGCTCGAGGGAAGAGCGTCCCCCAAAAGAAGGCACTGCGATGGTGGCATAATCCACTAACGCTCACAACCCAACAGCGGTGGCTCCAATACACTCAAACCAACTGCCCAAAAGAGGCACTATGGCGGTTACTTTTAGCTCACACATCCAACAGACTCCAACATAGCACCAGAAGCAGTGGTGCATAAACATATATATAAGTGTATATATATAAGTATATAAATAAAAACACTATAGATCACCCGAAAACACTTGGAGCATTAACAGCATAGCATACTTAGCTAATAAATCAAACTTAGCAAACAGAGGAGTGTCTGGCAGGAAAACATGATTTCAGATGGTTGTTATCCACAACTCAAGACGAGAGAATCAGTAAGCACCGGATTCAGCAATTTATCAGTAGATCAACATTCAACTTACAACAAGGTTGAAGATTTCAGCAAGCCGACAGCAAGGCTTGGTGTTGGAACAAGACAAAGAGAAACTTAACACGAAGTTCAAACACCAGAACAATACTCAATTGATCATTTGAAACATTTGGTGAGTCCAAACGTGACTCCCAACGAACTTCTCGTAATAATACGACGAAAGCCACAAAATGACACCATAAATGATCACTTAACCATTAAAGGACAACTCGACGAATAAGGCATAGCTTCATCTAAAGGTCTCAATAAAGGACTAAAATACTTGATAACATCGCTTAAGATACCTTGAAACACCCGGCAAAAGAACATACAAATATGCTGAAACAATTCAGAATATGCGATGAAATCGACAGGAAGACTTATCAAAAGTCGACAGGAAAACTTAACACAGGTTGAAAGGAAAAGACTTATATCAAAGTCAACGAGAAAGACTTATATCAAAGTCGACAAGAAAGACTTATATCAAAGTCGACGAGAAAGACTTAACAAAAGTCGACAGGAAAGACTTATATCAAAGTCGATAAGAAAAACTTAATAAAATTTTACTGGTGGACTTTATGTCAAAGTCGACGGGAAAGGTCGATAAAATCAAAGGGAAAAACACAAGAAAGTCGACGGGAAAGGTCGATAAAATCGACGGGGAAAAACACAAGAAAGTGGACGGAAAAGGTCGATAAAATTGACGGGGAAAAACACAAGAAAGTCGACGGAAAAGGTCGATAAAAACGACGGGAAAGATTAAGACAAGAAAGTCGACGGGAAAGGTCGATAAAATCGACGGGGAAAAACACAAGAAAGTAGACGGAAAAGGTCGATAAAATCGACGAGAAAGATTAATACAAGTCGACGGGAAGATTTACTTAAAATCGACGGGAAGACTTTAAAATAAAGTAGACAGGAAGACATGCCGATTGCAGAAGACAACAAAAAAAATCAGCTAAGTTAAGGAAAAATTGACTGGAAGGCTAGAAGAGAGCCTGATCGACGGGACGGGAGCCCGATCGACGGTACAGGAGCCCGATCGATGGGTGACCCGTCTATTTTCACTTAGAAACTTCGACAATGATGACTTCCCTGCCCTCTCCCATCAATCGACGGGACATGGTGCCGGTCGACGAGAAGGCTTAACAAACAGAAATTTCAGGAAAAAAACTAAGGCAAGAGAAGATCGACTGGGCGGACTCTTATATGGAAAATCAAGAAATACTAAGTAAGAAATTTACAGGATAATTATCAAACAGATAATAATCAAACAGATATCATACACAAAAAAAGAAACAAACAGAAGAAGGAAACTGAAGAAACAATCCAAGGAAAAAAAGAAAACAAACCACCAATGGCCTTTACTCAAATCACCGAAAAATGGCTCACAAGCCCTCCACGCCATGGATCGGCTCAAACACGGCTTACGCACGAAGAACCTACGAAATTCGGACAAAAAGAGGGTTAGGGTCGCTAACCCTAGCGCCAAAAATCTACGGAACGCACGAAACTTACCACGCACACGACGAGCGCAGCGAGAGCTATCCAAAACTATGCTCCGATGAAGATTTAGAGCACCAGAGCTCCGTCGGCGGCGGTCGGAAAGCTTAGGAAACCCTAAAACTCTCTCTTTCTCTCTCTCGACACTCTGGCTCAGGAAATTAGGGAGGAAGAAGATAGAGTTTAAGAAGAGTATATAATAATATATACATATATATATATATATGTTTATACATAAGTGGAGGAAGAAGATTATTTATATATAATAATATATATATATATAAACAGGGAAGAAGTGGATAACAACAAGGTAATATAATAATAATATTAATATTAATAATGAGAAAAGAATGGCCGAACCAACGGCCGCCGATTCGAACAAAAATCGCACCGAAGATAAATGTCGGAGCTAAGAATCCAACGGAGAAGTCGGAATCAAAATCCGACGTACCAAACTCAAGATATAAATTTTTGAAGATTGCGGCGACGATAAATATACAAATCTTCGAAAAATCACCGGGGCTCTAAAAACGCTCGGATCGCAACGAAACTTTGACGAGCCTCTCTAAATTTAAATAATTTAATTTCCTAACATAAAATTTTCCAATTCCAGCACACTTTAAAATTTGGTCAACTTGACCGAAAGAACGCGGGAATGCGCAAACGACGGCGCACCGCTAACTTTGCACTAATGTAATGCCCTTACGTCAAAAATGACGTCAAAGAAGGATTAAAATAATTCCTGGAAACTCCGGGGCGTTACAGTCACCCCACCAAAAAGGAAGTTTCGTCCCGAAACTTAGAACCGAAACCTAGAATACAAACGAAATACAATGGTCAAAGGGAGATATAAGCACACACTCGTTGGATAGAAACGCTAACCGAAGAGGGCTAGGAAAAACAGATGCAGATAAGATTTCTTCTTAGCACTCAAAATAGATCACCTAATCCCTAAAAGTTCACAATAAAGACTCCTAAATCCAACACCTCTCAATTAACCTAGATGAAGGAATCACCCAAAAGGAAAAGGACATTACCAAGAACTCGAAATGTCCAAGCCGAGAATCGAAAGAAGACTACGGAACATCTGACTCGCGGATCCTCAACTGATGGTAGCCTAAACAAAGATCAATCTTCGAAAACACCGAACTACCACACAACTGATCAAGCAAATCATCAATCTGAGGCACCAGATACATATTCTTGATGGTCACCTTGTTCAGCTCTCGATAAACAAAACACAATCTCACCGAACAATCTTTCTTCTTTACGAACAAGACGAGAGCACTCCAGGGTAAAGAACTAGGATAGAAAAAGTCACACTACAACCAATCATCTAACTGAGTGTGCAACTCTTGTAACTCGCACGGGGCCAATGGGTACGGTGCCTTAGCAATAGGATGGGTACCCTGCTCAAGGTCAAAAACAAACTCCTCAACTCTCACAGGCAGAAAACCAGGGAGACTAACGGGGAAAACATCAGCGAACTCTCGCACCATAAGAAAAAAAAATCTTCGATACACGGCAAACTGCTACCAGTTTCTAACATAGAAAAAAGGTAAGTGAAACAACCGGAAACTAAAAGTTCTGAGCACACACCGCGGAAAAAATCGGGGAAACCTAGCGCGGAAAGCCAAACACACTCGAGGGTTGACCGATGACCAGCTTGAAGACCAAACGCTTTACATTGCATTGGATAACAACATCAAACCTGGACAAACCAGCCCAAACCCAAAATCACATCGAAAACTTCCAGGTCTAGCACTTTAGATTAGCAAAAGCTAAGAAACCACCTAAGAGGATAGGACAACTTTGAAAGTCCTGATTCGACACCTCAGAATCACCAGAGGGGAAACTTAACACTAAGGGGATCTACTAAACGATTAACAACCTAACGATGACCGTCTGTGAAACTCTCTAGCCAAAAGATCGAGTAAAACTCAAATCGAAAAGAACGCACGCTCATCATCCTTTACCCTAACCCACATACAATCAGTATATGATAATCTGAATCAAAAACCGCAATTCAACAAATAAACTAGGTCAGATCCTAACCTGAAAGCACCTGGGCAGAAAAATCTGCACTTGCAATGTAACACTCCAAAACCTTAGAAGTAGAATTCTACTGTTCGAAGATAGAGCCGGCGATAGCGCTACCGCCTGACGCTAGCCAAATTGATGGGAGCTATCCAAATTGATGGGAGATAGCCTAATTGACGGAAGCTAGCCGATCGACGGGAGCTAGCGCTGGCGCTAGCGTTAGTGCCGGCGGTAGGTCTTCCCGTCGATTAGACGATCGACGGAATTATGAGTCATCGGCTGAAATCGAAGCGATTGACGGGAGCTAGCACTGGTCCTAGCGCTGGCAGTAGCTCGCGATACAGAACCGTGATCTGAAATCGTGGCGGTCAAATCCAAAAGCTTTTAGATCCAATGGCTGGGATTTATCCCGGGATTTCATAGGGCTTGACCAGAGGGGTGTTTATCCTAATTATTCTAAGTGTTGTCTCTTTCTTCAAGCTTGAGAAAGAAGAAATCTAGGAGGAAGAAGAAGCTATCTTCCGCTATTGATGGAGCTCCAAAGCTCTGAATGGCAATCCGTTTAAATATCCACGGAGAGCAGCCCGCTGCGGTCCTTTCCATCCAACTGGAATCTTGGATTCTCATGGCGCCGAAGAAAATGATAAGGGTAACGATCTTCTACTTGGACAAGTGAAGTCCTCCTTTTATTTGGCATGATTGCATGGAAAACCCCCCACCGATTAGTGGAGAAAGGGAAGTTTTCTAGCGGGTTGATCATTTCGATCCCCTAAGATTACTTGCATATAACATCCGGAATTGTAGTACGGATATTGGCATCGTGTGTGAAACCCATCCGGACAGGTTGGTCTGGATTGGTGATGTCTATGTTGTAGTTTATGCCGGAGAAGACTCCGTGATTTGTATGCGCTATTTTTGGGTTTAGGTACAGTAGTGTACTGCAGGGAGACCTGGAGTTAACCTCCAGGAAATACCCGAAGTTGTGGGCGGATTCGAAGATCTGCCATTACCGCCCGACGCTAGGGCTAGCGCCGGCGGTAGCTCCGAGGGAGCTATTTGTTGAGGTGCGAAGCCTCCTTTCATTGATCGGGCTGAGGTGAAGCCGTACCCGCTTCGAACGATTAATGCCGACGATTGGAGCACGGGCAAAGCTGATCCAAACCCGCCCCCATACCGAATCGGTGAAGAGGTAACTCCTCGGTGCACCGTAAGATGTTGGGAATGGTCCGTAAGGCAAGTTAGTCTTGACGGTCAAAGCTCATGTGAACTCTTTGTTTAAGGAGTTGTTAAGTGTAGCTTGGATAGTACACTGTGAGAGTGCCTTGAGATCATGAAATGTGTGGCCTTGCGTGCCAACGTTGTTGTTGATTGCTTATACATTTGGTGCTTGAACGCACTTTGACAATCTATGCCTATACTGTCTGCCTGCAGGGAAGGAGTAACACCACCCTGACTATAGGGGTGGGGTCGTTATAATATTGGTCAGTTTTAGCTGACCGGTTACTTGTTTTCCACGTCAAGGTGGATTGTTATCGCAGGTGCAGGTGACCCAAGCGGAAAGTAGCTTGCTGGAGCTTTATGCTACGTTGGCCCTTGAAGGACAACCTCCATTTTCTGCTTTCCTTAAATTGTCGGCCTGCGTGCCGATATATGTTTTGGAGTTTGAGACATTATTTAATGTAAGGCTATAAGGTCATAACTCTTTTGTTTCATTCCTGGGATAGTGGACAGTTCTAAAAGATGTTTTAATCAAATGCTTCTGCTAATGCTTTATTAACTCTCGTGTAGATGTAGTTCTTTTCTGATAATCACCTTATGATGCCTAACTAGTGTGTATAGTATGGAGTGGGGTCCCGGCCGGACCTACTGTTATATTATTTATACTGGCAAGGTGTTACATGCAACACGACCAATTACCTCAACAACGCCTCGCCGCGCGCACCTGAGGATTCACCCTCTAACCGGAGAGCCGACTCCGACGCACTACGCTCTGGAGTCAGCGACTGCAACTACGAACGAACACCTCACTACACCTAGCTTAAGACACAACAACTAGGAACTAGAATTTCCTAACTCGATACAAATCAGAAAAGTGTAGTTACTTGATATTGTTGTTACCTTGCTCTGGGAATTCATGAAATGATGTTATGCATAACCTAGGATGAAATACCATCATCCATTGACTCATGTGCATGTAATATGAATGCATGAATGCCAAAATTTTATTTCAAATCATGCGAGCGTCATCATGTATATCTTTAACTTGGCACATGTGCTAATGCTATGTTATGATGTGCATGCTGCTCTATGCAGTCTAAAAAGGCCTTAATGCATGCTATGAGTGGCATACATAGGCGATCTTATGCATCTCATACTACATATTATCGCATGTAACGAAAAAGAAAATCGAGCTAATGGACAACCATGCGACCTACGTTATGCATCTCATACTACATAACAGTCGTATGTTGTCACTTATGAGGATCCATATACAAACACATATTATGCATCCCTACTACATAATATGCCATGTATACATGTTATCATGCTATGAGTGTAGTGTTCATGCTTCAGCCAAGACATACAGATGACCCTTCGTTGTGTGTATGCAATGAATGTCGATTCTCACCAGTGGTTAATCGGGCCAACCAGACTATCCCAATAACCCGGCTAACCTCCCTCTGATACCAACTATCACAACCCGCATTTTCCCACGAATTTAATAAATATTATCAGAGCAAGGAGAAAATACGCGCTATGATGCCACGTCATGCAGGGGACAACTACAGACGCTCAACACTCCTTACGATTATTTTATAAAAAACATAAATATGCTTGAATTAAAAAGAGACTTTTACATTTTTAGCTTAGGACCGTGTCCCTCGATCCGGTGGATCAACTAGTCCACAAGAAGAAAACTATATGTATACCCAGCGGAAAATAGGTTCATTTTAGTCTACATGAGCATGAAGATCAACATTCCAGAAATGATATGCACATATCTAAGTTTAGTATAGGTAAGAATGGATTTTTCTACAACCTTCAAAGTAGGTGATATTTACTTAAAACTATGCTACGCAAGAATGCAATTTTATACAAATAAAGTAACTAATGTATCCTAGCATAAAACTTCCCAGGGAGCAAGTAGGTAAACAACCATAAAGTAACAACAAAACTGCTAGGACATAATCTAACACTAGAAACTGAAGCTACAACTGAAAAAGAGGAACATCTACCTCACAACAGTGAGGGGAGAACGAACAACTACAACTAACTGCAGCTCCGAAGAACACCAACTCAACTACCACAACCACTACAACTCTGAGCCTTAGACATTCAAAAGAAAAGAATGCCTCAGCAAGAAAATGCAAGTGGCAGCAATAAAAACCCAAGATTTCTACACAAGTTTAGCAGCAATCAAAATAATGGATTGCAGAAAGGAGAACTAAACAGATAAGCATTTATAAGCTTACAACAACCCGAGCCAGCTCAAACGAGTGCACTCGGTAAGAGGAAAAGTCTGCACCAAAAATAATAGCCAATATGATCAAGCCAACCACCTGTCCGTCATTGCGGCTCAGAGGTGGTGGTTATACATATAATATCATAATACACATATATAAGCATATATGTTTATAGACACTTGAGACTGATCAGCTCGAGGGAATAGTGTCCCCCAAAAGAAGGCACTGTGACGGTGGCGTAATCCACTAACGCCCACAGCCCAACATCCAAACAGGAGTGCTGTGGCGGTAGCTCCAATCCACTCAAACCAACAGCCCAAAAGAGGCACTGTGGTGGTGACTTTTAGCTCACACATCCCACAGACTCCAACATAGCACCAGAAGCAGTGGTGCATAAACATATATATAAGTATATATATAAGTCTATAAATAAAACACACTACAGATCACCCGAAAACACTCCGAGCATTAGACAACATAGAATACTTAGCTCATAAATCCAACAGAGCAAACAGAGGAGTGTCAGGAAGGAAAACAGGATTTCAGATGGTTGTTATCCACAACTCAAGACTAGAGAATTAGTAAGCAGTGGATTCAACAATTTATCAGTAGATCAACATTCAATTTACAACCAGGTTGAAGATTTCAGCAAGCCGGTACCATGCAAGGCTTGGTGTCGGAACAAGACGAAGATAAACTTAACATGAAGGCCAAACACCAGAACAATACTCAAAGGTTCATTTGAAAACACTTGGTGGGTCCAAACTTGACTCCCAACGAACTTCTCGTAATAATGCGACGAAAGCCACAAAATGACACCATAAATGATCACTTAACCATTACAGGACAACTCGATGAATAAGACATAACTTCATCTAAAGGTCTCAACAAAGGACTAAAATACTTGATAATATCGCTTAAGATACCTGGGAACACCCGGCAAAAGAACATACAAATATGCTGAAACAATTCAGAATATGCGATGAAATCGACAGAAAGACTTATCAAAAATTGACAGGAAAACTTAACACAGGTTGATGGGAAAAGACTTATATCAAAGTCGACGAGAAAGACTTATATTATAGTCGACGAGAAAGACTTATATTATAGTCGACGAGAAAGACTTATATCAAAGTCGATGAGAAAGATTTAACAAAAGTCGACAGGAAAGACTTATATCAAAGTCGATAAGAAAAACTTAATCAAATTTGACTGGAAGACTTTATGTCTAAGTCGACGGGAAAGGTCGATAAAATCGACGGGAAAAATACAAGAAAGCTGACGGGAAAGGTCGATAAAATCGATGGGGAAAAACACAAGAAAGTCGACGGAAAAGGTCGATAAAATCGATGGGGAAAACACAAGAAAGTGGACGGAAAATGTCGATAAAATCGACGGGAAAGATTAAGACAAGAAAGTCGACGAGAAAGGTCGATAAAATCGACGAGGAAAAACACAAGAAAGTCGACGGAAAAGGAAAAGATTAAGACAAGTCGATGGGAAGATTTACTTAAAATCGAAGGGAAGACTTTAAAATAAAGTCGACAGGAAGCTCATATAAACAAATCGACGGGAAAAGGGGGGTATACCAAAGATCAAATGTCTGTCCCGTCGATCGGCGGGAGGTCCCGTCGATCGGCGGGAAGACCTGCCGATTGCATAAGACAACAAAAAAAAATCAGCTAAGTTTAAGAAAATCGACTGGAAGGCTAGAAGAGAGCTCGATCGACGGGACGGGAGCCCGATCGACAGGACGGGAGCCCGATCGACGGGTGTCCCGTCGATTTTCACTTAGAAAGTTCGGCAAAGAAGACTTCCATGCTCTCTCCCGTCGATCTATGGGACAGAGTGTCGATCGACGGGACTTAACAAACAGAAATTTCAGGAAAAAAACTAAGGCAAGAGAAGATCGATGGACAGACTCTTATATGGAAATTCCAGAAATACTAAGTAAGAAATTTACTGGATAATTATCAAACAGATAATAATCAAGCAGATATCATACACAAAAAAAGAAAGAAACAGAAGAAGGAAACTGAAGAAACAATCCAAGGGAAAAAAGAAAACAAACCACCACTTGCATTGACTCGAATCACCGAAAAACGGCTCACAAGCCCTCCACGCCACAGATCGGCTCAAACACGGCCTACACACGAAGAACCTACGAAATTTGGACAAAAAGAGGGTTAGGGATGCTAACTCTAGCACCAAAAATCTACGAAATGCACGAAACTTATCATGCACACGACGAGCACGGTGAGAGCTATCCAAAACTAAGCTCCGATGAAAATTTCGAGCACCAGAGCTCCGTCGGCGGCGGTCGGAAAGCTCGGGAAACCCTAAAACTCTCTCTTTCTCTCTCTCGACACTCTGGCTCAGGAAATTAGGGAAGAAGAAGATGGAGTTTAAGAAAAGTATATAATAATATATATATATATATATGTTTATACAGAAGTGGAGGAAGTAGAATATTTATATATAATAATAATAATAATATATATATAAAAAGAGGGAAGAAGTGGATAACAACAAAGTAATATAATAATAATAATATTAATATTAATATTAATAATGAGAAAAGAATGGCCAAACCAATGGTGGCCGATTCCAACGAAAATCGCACCGAATATAAATGTCGGCGCTACGAATCCAATGGAGAAGTCGGAATCAAAATCCAACGAGCCAAACTCAAGATATAAATTTTTGAAGATTGCGTTGATGATAAATATACAAATCTTCGGAAAATCACCGGGGCTCTAAAAACGCTCGGATCGCAGCGAAACTTATACGAGCCTCTCTAAAATTAAATAATTTAATTTCCTAACATAAAATTTCCAATTCCGGCACACTCCAAAATTTGGTCAACTTGACCAAAAGAATGCGGGAACGCACAAACGACGGCGCACCGCTAACTTTGCACTAACGTAACGCCCTTACGTCAAAAATGACGTCAAAGAAGGATTAAAATAATTCCTGGAAATTTCGGGGCGTTACAGTGCCCTCCAAGGTGCCCAGTTCAGCATTGGTTTGGGAGGGGAAGCTCTTTAAGATCTTTCGGATGTGTGGTGGGACATTCTCGCTGCAGCTTTGGGTCTATTCATTTTTCTTCATCAATAGTCAAGTGTGACAGTAAGGGAGAAGTAGGTGTAGGATACAACCCTCTGTGGGGTCCGAACTCTTCTAGAGACCGGCTGACAGTTTTAACACCCACCGCGCGGGAATTTATGTTTTTCTCTTCATTTAGCGTGGCTCGCACGTTGTGTTATTTTTATCGTTATCTGATGCTAGGGTTTGCAGGATAAGAGTGCTCACGCTTGCCTCCTTCCCTTATTTGGGTTGAATCTCCCTCTCATTCCATCTATCTTGTCGCCTAGATGATCAACCTGCACTATCAGCTTGTGAGAGCCTGGTCAGCGAAATCATCTCTAGGGACCCTGCCAACACGACTTTCAATCTACTTCCTGAGTGATCAACCTGCCCTACCGGCTTCTGATAGCCCGGTCAGCAGTACTATCTAAGGGGCTCTTCCGACAACCTTTTCAACCTGCCACCTGAGTGGTCAACCTTCCATGCCGGCTTGTGAGATCCCGGTCAGCGGAACCATCCCAGAGTCCTTTCAACATAACCTCTTAACCTGTCACCTGAGTGGTCAACCTGCCCTGCCGGCTTGTGAGAGCCAGATCAGCGGAACCATCTCAGGGGTCTTTCAATATAACCTTTTAATCTGCCACATGAGTGACCAACCTACCATGTCGGCTTGTGAGAGCCCAGTCAGCGGAACCATCTCATGGGTCTTTCAACATAACACCTTAACCTGCCACCTGAGTGGTCAACCTGCACTGTCGGCTTATGAGAGCCCGATCAGTGGAACCGTCTCAGGGGTCTTTCAACATAACCTCTTAACCTGCCAACGGAGTGGTCGACTTGCCCGATCGACTTGTGAGATCCCGGTCAGCGGAACCATCTCAGGGGTCTTTCAATATAACCATATAACCTGCCTCCTGAGTGGTCAACCTGCCCTGCCGGCTTGTTAGAGCCCGGTCAGCGGAACTATCTCATGGGTCTTTCAACATAGCCTTTTAACCTGTCACCTGAGTGGTCAACCTGCCCTGTCGACTTGTGAGATCCCAGTCAGCGGAACCATCTCAGGGGTCTTTCAACATAAGACATGTTAACATCTAAATAACATGAAACTTTTGGTTCCAGACGCCCTGCCCTGGCAGGACAGAAGTCCATACATTACAGAACGAATCACCCAAGATATGAATTTCATTATCAACAAGGAATAAAAATGCTTCAGGTCGTCACCGCTCCTGGTGTTGCTAAGAGGGACTCCCTCAATATTCTAGAGTGTTGGAACCGGTACTTCGACCCATCGAGGAGTTCGAAGATGGGTGCAACTCGCGCTTACTGATCCTTCAGAGCTACCTGGCCGAAGACTTAGCACTAACACGAACCCTTGGCGACAGTGTGGAGGTCCCACCACACACCCGGAAGATCTATTGAGCTCTTCCCCTCCCAAGCCAATACTGAAGTCGGGCACCTTGGAGAGCCGAAGAAGCTAACCAAAGATGACCTAAGGAGAGAGAAGCCAAAAGAGTCGTGCCTCTCCCAAGGTGCCCTTAGGGTTTATTTATAGTTTTCACATCCTGGTCTGCTAATAGCGTGATTCCGCCTTTTGGTTTCACTAACCGCACCCCAAATTGGCCTGCTAACAGCCAAACTCCGCTGTTCTGAAGTGCTATTAGCAGTCCACCAAGGGTAACGAGGTAAATCTGACCCCAGACCCCTATTGGGCGAGTGGCCCGCTAAAATGTCACTCGTCGATCCTTCAGCGAGTGTAAGCTCGCGAGTACGAACTCGCGAGATCCCTGCCGCGAGTGGCCTGTAAGGGCACCTACTCGCTAGCCCCCTAGCACCATATCTGCTAGTCTGGCTTGCTCAGGCAGAGCGACGAGCCCCAACTCTCCTCGCCATTGCTAAATGTACCACCGGAGCGCCGAGTCCATACTTGATTTGCTCTTGAGCTATGCTCCCCTTGGGGCTGCAAGATTGGTTTGCCTCACCTCGCTTCACTCTCGCCTGTGTGAGATGGGGGCCCTCAACTCGTCTTGTCTCGCCACTGCTTGCTTCTGTTGATGCTTGATTTTGCCTTTTTCTCTTCAGCGAACCCAGGGTTGTACACAATCCCCGCTCTTCGGGAGTTTAGTCTAAGCTCGCAAAGAAACATCCAACCCCTTGGTGTTCGCCGGGCGGATGCTGACCTGGCAGGAATCTTCTGGTGAGGCCCATCTCAAATGCTATAAATACCACCAATCCCGATTAATGAGTATCTCTGACTTCTCTCGCCTTTTCTCGCCTCCCACCACTGTAGCTATCAGGGAATGCCTCTTTCGGAAGAAGCCCGGGATCGCCTAAACGCGACGCGAGCTGACGAGCGCGCGACCCTCACCCAGCACGCCCCTTGGGCTACAAGACAACCCTCTCCGTCCTTCCTCGGAATTAGGAAGGCGAAGGCGGTCCGGAATCACTCGGGGAAGGATGTGTCCTCGGCCCCGGACCTATCGCCCGACCTCTGGCTCGCTGATCAGGTACTCGGGTTGATAGGCCAACCTTCCTAATCTTGCTGCTAACACTTCTTTTCACAAAGCTTGCTCCTTCTGGGGGGTCTTGTAAATGAGGCCCAGGTGGACACTCACCTCCTTCCTTTCGGGGAGATCGGTGCGGTGGCAATGGATCTGGATGCCACCATGATGAGTCCCAATTATATACACATTTTTGGACTCATCTGGGCCGATTTTCTAGTCTTTGCACTTCACTTTAGACATGTTTTCATTCCTATTTAATACTCCATGCTAAGTGCACTTCTAGGCCCGTTTTGGTGTTATTTCTTGTTCATCTTCGTTACTAGTTTTTATGCAGTGTTAAGTGCCACCTTTAGTGGCTAGCCTGGTGTTGTATGCTGGAACAGGAGTCGTGCAGGTGTTCCCGGTACAATTCTGTACAGGAACACTGCGCACGATCACTGGCTCAATCGAGCACGACCACTGGTCGTGCGCCATTGATCGTGCGCACTTAACGCCCATTTTATGAGTTTTGTCTGGCTTATCACACGACCATTTACGATAGTGCGCACGACCACTGGTCGTGCGTCTCTGGTCGTGCGAACATGTATTTTATAAATTTCTTTCATTTCAGGCTCCCTCCAGGCAGCGCGCATGATCACAGAATTCCAGTGCGCATGACCACTGGTCGTGCGCCAATGACCATGCGCAGTTTTCAGTCCAGCGCCTATATATTGCCTATTCCGATTTTAGGGCGGGATCGAGCCGCCAGGAGCGCGATTTGCAGTCCGTACTCGGGCGATTTCCATCCCTGGACGCCTCCACTTCATCTCCTACGCAAGGGGAAGTCCTCTCCAACCATTAAAAGCATTTCTCAATTGTCCGGGAGCATTCTCCACCATCCGTAAGTCCTCAAGCAGCTGTTTTCCACTCCAGTCCGGTGAGAAGAAGAGGAATCCTGAGGTAGAAGACGACGGAACCACGTAGAGAGATCGTGACAGTTTCTCTACACCGGAAGCACAGTCCGCCCGAGTCCGGAGGTAGCTTGACAAACTACCATTCCGGCCGTGAACGGCCGCTAGTCTTCATCCATTGGTTATCTCTTTCCTCTCTCCTTCGTTGTAATCTTTGAATCTTTTAAACTTGACTCTCATGATATTTGGTTTAAATGAAATGAATGTTTCTCCTCTTTTCATCATTACATGCTTGTGAATCGCTTCGCCTCCACTCATCCACTCACTCACTCACGCACTCAAGGTGTTCGATACGCGTTAGCAAGAGCTAACGTCATTTGTGAAGAGGTGTTTGCGACCCTCACCTTCCCGCACTAGAGCACGCTCCATCCGCCTCATGAAGCACGACATCGCGGCCGTTGCATCCATCTCGCCTTGCGAAGCGGTGCTTTCGACCCGCATTTCCTTCATTGTTGTTAAGGGTAGGAAAACCCAACCAAAACCCCCCTTTTTGTGTGTTTGTTTACGCTTGTGTAACAATAGTCACACAACACGATTCGTTTACCAACCTGCATTCCTCAAGAGACTGACACTCAGGGATCATATTCCCAAATTTTATTACTTGCGCGACCGGTGCACTTGCCGAAATTATCGCATCAAGTTTTTGGCGCCGTTGCCGGGGAATGTTCAGGCGTGTAACGTCTTGAGTTGTGAGCTTTTGTAACAAGAGCAGTTGTTTTTGATTCCCTTTGTTTTTGTTTTCTTTTTGTTGTGACTGTGCATGCAGAGACAAGCTGCGGGGGAACTAGTACCCTTTGATCCAGAGATCGAACGGACCGCTCGCGCACGAAGGCGCGCAGCAGCCGTACAGGCGGCAATGGGTGACAACATAGACCCAAATAATGCTGACCCAAGAGTGCCCGATGTGGGGCAGCACCAACCTGGAGATGAGCAAGAGGTAGTGAGGCCTCGACCCAGAATGATGAGAGATTATACCACTCCGATAGCTGGGAGTGTGTATCCGGGATTTGGTCCCAACATTATGAACAACCAGTTCGAGATCAAACCTGCGATCTTGAACATCATCCGGAACAATGCTCAGTTCTCTGGGATGGCCAGTGAAGATCCGCACCTGCACCTGGCTGAGTTTTCTGATATCTGCGGAACTTTCCGCTACGCTGGGATTCCTGATGACACAGTCAAGCTGCGATTGTTCCCATTCTCGCTTCGCGACAAGGCCAAGGTGTGGCTTCATTCTATTCCTCCGGGGACCGCTGCGACTTGGGATGTTCTCGCATCCAAGTTCCTAGCCAAATTTCACCCCGTTGATAAAATTGTAAGTCTGCAGCAGGAGATCGCCACCTTTCGCCAAGCCGATCAAGAGACCCTTGCCGAGGCATGGGAACGTCTTAACGATCTTCTCCGCCGTTGCCCGAACCACGAGCTCCAACCGTGGAATGTGGTAGAGACATTTTACTTTGCGATCGAGCCCAACTACAGGGCAATGATCGATGCTGCTGCGAGTGGTACTCTGATGAACCACACTCCAGAGGAGGCCCTTCGGATTCTGCGCGACACCGACTCCCACAGTACATTTTGGACTGCCGGGAGAAATGCACCAAGGAACGCCCGCGGTCTCTTTGTGGTCGACTCACTTCCTCCTACACCCGCGCCTGCTGCTGTCATCACGTGCAAAGGATGTGGAGGCGGCGGCCACCACGCGTACGAATGTTCAGGGAACAATGTATCAGGTGACTTCGCGCACTTATCCTTAAATGAATCTGTTAATTTTGTAGGAAATCAGTCTAAGGGGGTGCCATTTAATAATGCTTATCATCCGGGAGTGAGAAGTCACCCGAACTTCTCATGGAACCCAAACACGCATGGCCAACGATGGGCACCGGGGCAGCATCGAAACTATGTTTACGCCTCCGGGAGCCAACCGCGGCCACCACACCCGGATTATAACCAAGGCCCCCCAACCCAAAAAAAGAGTAATCTGGAGGAGATGATGGAAAAATATATGCAAGCGGCTACCTCAAATATGGTGAACCAAACCGCATCCATGCGGAACTTGGAAATGCAGCTGGGCCAATTGGCCCAAGTGCTAACCGAGCGGTCGCATGGGACCCTTCCTAGCAACACTGAAAAGAACCCAATAGATCAAGGGAAGAGTCTCGGCGATGTGGTAGAGGCTGATCCAAGTGAGTTAGTGATTTCCTGTTCCATCAATAATATTGAAACGAAAACTTTGTGCGACTCTGGCTCCTCCCGCAACGTCATTGCGTTGCAAGACGTTGCTAAATTGCAACTTGAGATGAGCACGGAGGATCGGAAATCCCTTATGCTTGCTAATGGGACCGTTATACAATCTGAGGGGGAAGTGAAAAATGTAGAAGTGATAGTGAGGGGACGATTGTGGTTGCTGATTTTCAGGTGTTGGGACCCCAGGAAAATCACTCTATCCCTATCTTGGGCGTGCCGTTCTTGAAAGAGAGCGGTGCCACCCTTGACTTCGCTACGGGGTGTGTCTTCCTACCCAATATGGTGCCGCAGCCCACTGGCCCCAAAGCTATAACTGAAACATCCACTCCTCCCCCTCTCTTTATTTTTGATGAATCTCTGAGTTGTGTAGGAAATGAAGAAGATAAAGAACCAATTGAAGGAGAAAAGGAGGAGCACCAGTCCAGTGAGGAAGAAGTAGATCTTCGGAGAGAATTTGATTCCGAGACGGTGGAAGATTGCATTTCGAAAAATATTGACTTGAATTTAGTTCGGGACACTGTCCCATTATCTTCTTGTTTTGATTCTTATAATAAACAATTTAAGCGCTCCATCTCTTGGGCTGATCCGGTAGTCACCCCGACGCCGGAAGTGACGCCACCCTCCACCAAGGTGGAAAAATCTGAAAACTTTCAACGTTGGCAGTCCCCGACTGTCACTAAACTTAAACAAGAGAAACTTCTGCACGACGCTCGCGCTGCCGCTCTCCGTGGCAAGAGGGTGGAGGTTAGGGGAACACTGGGTGACACCAGTGTTGGCCCTAAAGCCTTCACCTCCCGCCTACGAGCTACGGGAGACGCGCACCATAAGAGGGCCTATAACTGATTTGTGTTGGTTGAATTTGTGAAACTGCTTCTGTGAACTTCTCCTTTAATTTCTGCACTCTTTAAACAATCATAATACAGGTATTTGGTCCAGCTTAAGGACATAAAACAAAAGCGCTGCTGGGAGACAACCCAGATTTCCTGATTTTATTTTTATCTAACATGTTTAGTTCAGCTTTTATATTTGTTTTTGCTGTTTTTAGTTTTGTGCTTGCAGGTGTGTTGTGTTCTTTGGTGCGGATGCTGCGGACTACTCTTTATCTTAATCGCCAATCGTCTGGTATGCTCAATTCTGAGCATTGGGTAACACTTCTTCCCCCCTTAGCTTCCAATTTCTGTGATGTAATGTTTAGATTAAGTCCGGGGGAGAGCATGTGTTATCCACTATGCGCACGAGTTGCACCGCATGCTAGACGTGTTTTAAATCTTTTCATTGTCATTATCATTATCCCACGCTTCCTACACCACTTCACCCACATGAGTGCGCGCTTTCCTATTTGTTTTGTTTCTGAATGAACTGTTTTGGTTGGAGTGTGAAATAGGATGTTAGCTTGGGAATTACTATTTGGAGTGCGATGTTGACTCGAGCAGTGTTCTAGTCGCATCCGCATGCTATAATAGAATTCGAGTAAAACTAGATTATCTCTATGCATTTAATTTATGATTAGTATTCTTGCGTAGTTTTAGATTTGTTATACTCAAATGGTGAATGTAAACGAAATTGACGATAACCCGGTGTTGTGTGTGTACGAGCACTAGTCGTGTGTTGCTCGAGTCGGGAGGAAAGTTTACCTTTCTCGTGGGCTAAGAACTTGCCCCAAGCGACTCTCGAAGCATGGGCGAGAGCGACTCGTCGAGTTAAACGTGATGTAGGCCACCTTTTGGCTAGTTTGAGCCTTGTCGTTCCATGTCCTTTTCGCTCACCCTTGCAAGCCAAACTTGTGCCTACCACTCTTTTGTTCAGCTCCTCCTCCATTCACCAAGGCCTGAAGCTTTGCCCACTTTCGCAACCAAATAGATGTTTATCTGCACTCATGTTCTTGATTTGGTGTGATTTTTGGAATCTTTGTGATGTGATGAAGAAAAACACGTTTTGTTTTGCTGAATTTGAACCAACCGGAGGGTAAGTCAAAGAAGAAAAGTTTATTGTTAAAAGAAAAAAAAATCTGAACTAGAAATATGTCGTAAAGAAATCCTTCCGAGCTAAATAGAAAATCTGTTGGTAATTGTGAAGCAGGCCGTGTGCACACCTAGTTTTCATGATAAGTCTGGGGGTGTGTCACACGAGCATTGTTTTTGGTTTTGTGTGGTGCAGCGTTCCGTTAGCTCACTTGGGTTGCGTAGCCATCGTGTTTAAATTTGAATATCATACCGCAACCTAAGCCCCAATATAATCCTAAAAGCCCTATTGATTTGACTTGTGAGTTTGCTAACGTCGTGGAGAGAGTGTGACTGGGCGAGCGTATGGTTCACGACGTTGATGGATTTCAGCGGAGTTATTCCTAAACCCCGACCTTGTGCAACACCCGCCTTAGTGTCTTGTTACTTTCACACCGGGCATGATTGTTCGAATTCTTCATAATTCACCAACTGAGTATAACTAAATCTCTACTTATGCTCTAATACTTTCGTAAATTAGTTAGCATAGTTAGAATCTCTTTTTACTAAATTTCTAATTGCATGCTTTTGTTACTTCGCATTGTACTCCTTTGTGTAATTTTCTTTGTTAACCACCATTTTCACACTCCGCCGAATTCGTTTGCTCGGGACGCGCAAATAGGTAAGTCTGGGGGTGTGATGAGTCCCAATTATATACACATTTTTGGACTCATCTGGGCCGATTTTCTAATCTTTGCACTTCACTTTAGACATGTTTTCATTCCTATTTAATACTCCATGCTAAGTGCACTTCTAGGCCCGTTTTGGTGTTATTTCTTGTTCATCTTCGTTACTAGTTTTTATGCAGTGTTAAGTGCCACCTTCAGTGGCTAGACATGTGTTGTATGCTGGAACAGGAGTCGTGCAGGTGTTCCCGGTACAATTCTGTACAGGAATACTACGCACGATCACTGGCTCTATCGTGCACAACCACTGGTCGTGCGCCATTGATCGTGCGCACTTAACGCCCATTTTATGAGTTCTGTCTGGCTTATCGCACGCCCATTTACGATAGTGCGCACGACCACTGGTCGTGCGTCTCTGGTCGTGCGAACATGTATTTTATAAATTTCTTTCATTTCAGGCTCCCTCCAGGCAGCGCGCACGATCACAGAATTCCAGTGCGCACGACCACTGGTCGTGCGCCAATGACCGTGCGCAGTATTCAGTCCAGCGCCTATATATTGCCTGTTCCGATTTTAGGGCGGGATCGAGCCGCCGGGAGCGCGATTTGCAGTCCGTACTCGGGCGATTTCCATCCCTGGACGCCTCCACTTCATCTCCTACGCAAGGGGAAGTCCTCTCCAACCATTACAAGCATTTCTCCATTGTCCGGGAGCATTCTCCACCATCCGTAAGTCCTCAAGCAGTTGTTTTCCACTCCAGTCCGGTGAGAAGAAGAGGAATCCTGAGGTAGAAGACGACGGAACCACGTAGAGAGATCGTGATAGTTTCTCTACACCGGAAGCAAAGTCCGCCCGAGTCCGGAGGTAGCTTGACAAACTACCATTCCGGCCGTGAACGGCCGCTAGTCTTCATCCATTGGTTATCTCTTTCCTCTCTCCTTCGTTGTAATCTTTGAATCTTTTAAACTTGAATCTCATGATATTTGGTTTAAATGAAATGAATGTTTCTCCTCTTTTCATCATTACTTGCTTGTGAATCGCTTCGCCTCCACTCATCCACTCACTCACTCACGCACTCAAGGTGTTCGATACGCGTTAGCAAGAGCTAACGGCGTTTGTGAAGAGGTGTTTGCGACCCTCACCTTCCCGCACTAGAGCACGCTCCATCCGCCTCACGAAGCACGACATCGCGGCCGTTGCCTCCATCTCGCCTTGCGAAGCGGTGCTTTCGACCCGCATTTCCTTCATTGTTGTTAAGGGTAGGAAAACCCAACCAAAACCCCCCTTTTTGTGTGTTTGTTTACGCTTGTGTAACAATAGTCACACAACACGATTCGTTTACCCAACCTGCATTCCTCAAGAGACCGACACTCGGGGATCCTATTCCCAAACTTTATTACTTGCGCGACCGGTGCACTTGCCGAAATTATCGCATCACACCACACCCCACGCCTCCTCACTACGAATCAGTAAGCTTCTTGCCCACTTCATCGTCGGGTCCTCAGTTATTGGGTGTCGACTTATCACCTAGAGGGGGGTGAATAGGTATTTCTAGCTCTTTTATTTCCCTTCCTTTTATTTTCTGTTAGTGTGTTGTATTCTGGTCAAGAGATTGAGAAATAAAAACACAGCACAGACAACACACACAGATGTATAGAGGTTCCTCAAGACAGGGTGTCTTCAGTTGTCATCTTTCCCTCTGCGCCTATCTAACAATGTGATAGGCTCGGCAAACTCCGCCAATGACTCTGGCCCGCAAGCCTTACAACTCGGACCCGCAGGTCCCTGCAACCTAGGCCCGCA
This sequence comes from Dactylorhiza incarnata, assembly GCA_033032865.1. Taxonomy (NCBI): domain Eukaryota; kingdom Viridiplantae; phylum Streptophyta; class Magnoliopsida; order Asparagales; family Orchidaceae; genus Dactylorhiza; species Dactylorhiza incarnata. Next base: position 1,841,383 of record JAWHQI010000165.1, read on the forward strand.
AGCCCCTTCACTGCACCCAAACCCACAAGCTCGACACTCAGGACCTCAAGCCCTACACAGCACAGACCCGCAAGTCTTGCACCTTGAACCCTTAAGTTCCCGCAACCTTGGCCCGCAAGCCTCTTCACTGCACCCGAGCCCGCAAGCCCGACACGTTTGGACCCGCAAGTCCCTCTGCCCTAGCCCTCTAGCCTCACAGATCTCCATCCCTCAAGCTTGGCACACAGATCTGAAAATAGATCTTACAGATTTGGCCTGAAAGCCTTACAAAGAAAGATTTACAATAAATTCTTCTGCCTGGTGGAGATCGGCTTCTTTTCTTGAAGAAGATGCTTCTGATTTTGAATCTTGACAGCACAAGTCTTCTTCAAGTTTTCTTCTATCTAGAACTTCCTTTTCAGTCGATGAAGCTTGACTGATCCTCTGAGAACAATGGGTGATTCGTTCTCAGTTCTTGTTGTTGCTTATCTCCGCCTTTTTTGTTCTATTGAATATGCTTAGTAGGATTCTCTTAAGTTCCAGGATTCGAGGAGAGAGCCCATGTTTAGGGCATCCACTGTTCCCTTTTATAGGACTGAGATGCCTCTTAACAGTCTCCTATGAAGTCCTTTTTCTGACAGACGCCCATACCATAAGAGCACGCGCTGATTGGACAATCAGGCGGCAACATTAATTGCTGAGAGCGCGTCTGTAAACCTTTCAAATTGTCTCGATGATATTTCCATTGTTACGACGACAAGGATAACATCTCGATGACACTGGATATCTCTTCTGCACTCGAGCTTAAGACGACATGAAGTCATCTAACTGATGACGGTTGATGCGCAAATCTAGCACACCGTTATAGGCGAGAGCAAGACTGCGGCAAAAAACGGCAGTGTACCGATCGTTCAAGTAATATAAAACTAGGAGTGAATCCTCGAGTATCGAATCTCGAAGGAACACAGTAAGGTGGAGTTAACTATCGAGGAGGGACTTGAGATCGAAGTCCTTTAGTCGGATGGGTTGCGAAAAAGGGGGATTTGGTTTATGGAAAATAAAATAAAACAACTACAACTACTCCTGTGCAGGCCTTGAGCGCACTGCTTCGCTAGGCGGGATGGAAACTATGTAGGCCTTGAACGCACTACTTCGCAAGGGAGGATGGACGAGTAGTCTTGTGGATGGAGTGAGCCGCACCGGCGGAATGAGGGTCGCAAGCACCTCGTCACAAAGCTCACACCTAGCAATTGCTAGTGTAGCAAACCCAAACACTCACACCACAATTACCAGGAAAGCACACCTCAAGCACTCATAAAGCATGAAAACATTTCATAATATATAACATGAAGTTTATCAAATGTAGAGTGCAACATCATCAACATAAAGAAGATTACACTAACAAAAATAGTCCAAGAGGAGTAAAAAGCAAGAGATACAACCGAATCCGGAGGATCGTTGTAGATTCTTGGTAGGAATCGCCGGGTTGTCAATCTGCATTCTAGCTCGGTCCCAACTATCTTCCGGGGTAGAGGAGGGTTGTCACTTCCTCCACATGGACCCATCTTCTCATGTAAACTACAATCCGGCCACGTCCGATGCGAAGAACTCCTAGCATGGCGATGAAGATGAGTGTAGGATCCTCTCCTTGAAGCGCTTGGATGATGCGAGGTGGCCTCGTGCAAAAGGGGGAGGAAGAGCGGAAGAAAACGGAGCAGTCACCCCTTCCGGCGGATGAAATCGCACAACTGAATCGGAAGCCAAATGACCTAAAATGGGCTTTAAATAGAAAATATGTCAGAAAATCCTTCACGCACGACCAAACGCACGTTCAGAGTCAACCGTGCACGAAGGGATCGCACGGGCAGAGCAGAAACGTAATATTTTAGCTGTTCTGAATTTGATCGTGCGTTTTACTCACGCACGGGCAAAATGCTCGTGTATGAAGAAAACGCACTGGCAAATTCAGAACGGCAGATTTTCATGATTTTGAGCGAAATGACAACGCACGATCAACAAAATCGTGCGTGAAGGATAAACGCACGACCGTGCGATCTGAAAAATTGCAAAATAACATAAATTCTTAGATAAAAGAGGGAAACTCGTGCGATTTTGCTCACGCATGATCAAAACTGACCGTGCGCAAACAAAACGCACGAGCCGGGGCAGATCACCATTTTTAAGTACTGTAGGAATCGCACGGTCGCAGAAATCGTGCGTCAAGGGAATGCACGACCGTGCGATTTCTCCAGGTTACATTTCCCATAGAATGAAGATCTGCCCACCTGCAATATAAACCAACAAGCTGGGGAACATACCACCAGCACACAGAAATATATAATAACAACAAAATAAAGACATGGGGAGCACCATGTGCTTACCCCCAACAGAATAGTGCGCAATTGAACACCATATTGGGCCAAAATGTGCACTTCATGTAAGAAGAGTGAACAAGTGAAATATAAGCATTAATGAACTAAAAGTGAAGTGCATCTGATTGAAAACTTGCCCAGATGAGTCCATAAAATGGTATATAATTTGGACTCATCACACCCCCAGATTTACCTGTTTGCACGTCCCGATCAAACCATCCCTCAAGTGGACAAGAAAAAGGACTAGCTGGCTTAGAAATTGCAAGGGCGGAGTACCATGCGAAGTCGCATGCTCGCGCACGTAGAAATACAGTAGAAGAAATTTCTAATTATACATACTAGTCTATAATTTTCTAGGAGCGTATTTATATATTACATTTACACAAAAATTGAATCACGGTAAATCATCTGGTCATGCATAGGAAGAAAGTAGACTGGACGCTAAGGTGAGCATTGCCAATGATTGGGGCTTGGGACAACCTCCAAAGAAATCCATCAATGTCAGTGACCATAAGCTTGCCCGTTCGCACTCTCTCCGCGGTACTAGATTGACTCAAATGCGTGAATCAATAGGACTTTAGGTTATAGATGGGGCTTGGGTTTAGGCGACGTAAACAAAGATAAACAAGAGGGCTTAAACACCAAACAAAAATGAGCTAGCACAGAAAATTTCCCTCAAGCACCACACAAATACACGGGTACACCACACCCCCAGACTTGGGCTTGAATACATGGGTGTGTGCACCGCCTACTCCCAATCATAATTATATACATAAATATTTTCAATTATGCTCTTCTTCTTTATCTTTTCACTTCTTTTCTTTTTCTTAATTTCTTCTTCTTTTCTTTTCAAAACAACTTCAGCAAATTGAGTAATGAAGCGCAACCACAATTTCACAAAAAAATCACAGCATCAACATCCCAAACATGAAAATGAAATACAAACTTGAGCTCAAATTTGGGTGTGCGATTAGGTTTGGCTTTAAGGCTTTGGTGAGATAAAAGTGGGGCTGAATCAAAGAATGGGTAGGCACAACTGGGCTAGCCAGGATATAGCGATAGGAATGGGCACAAAGGCTCAACCGGGCCAAAACTGATGGCCTACATCACATTCACGCAAGTTCTTAGCCACCGAGAAAGATCATCCTTCCTCCCGACTCGAGCAATACGAGGCTAACGAACGTCTACACACATTCATATGCTACTGTTTGATTCATACTGAATTCACAAAGTTTTGAGTTTAGTAAACAATATCTACGCTAATAGAAGGGTATAAACTAAAAGCATAAAGAGAAATTGAATCTACACAATTTTCTATGTGATCCACGAGCACTCAACTAGGAGAACTATAGGAGTCAACATTTTACTCTGACTCACAATCCTAAGCCAGCATAGAGATTTTTCAAATAACACAAAAGAAATGAATTTAACTCGTGAAGCACAAACGGCTAAGCACGCGCTCATGTGGGTGCTGTGGTGTGAGATGAACATGAAGCAACAATTATAAAACTGAACAGAGTATGAATGAGATGAACATGAAGCAACGACGCCAAAAACTTGATGCGATTTCGGCAAGTGCACTGGTCATACAAGTAATAAAATTGGTAGAGACTCCCCGAATATCATTCTCTGAGGACTGCAAGTTAGGTTGTATGAATCCTTGTTAGGGAAACGCTTATATAGATTCTTAAACACTTAATAACAAAGGGTTTTGATGGTGGTTTTCCTAAGTTAGCAACAGAGAAAGAAAATGCGGGCCTAGAGCTCCGCTTCGCTCATTGGAATGGGGTGCAGGCCGCGATGCCGTGCTTCAGTGAGCGGGTGGAGGAGAAGGCTAGCGGATGAGGGTCGTAGACACCTCGTCGCGGAACATGCAATTAGCAATTGCTAGTGCGGAGAACTACAAAGCGGTGGGGTGGATGGCGGACTAAGGCGCTCCTCAAATCTCATAAACTACATGAAATCATATTAACTAAAACACAGAGTTTATGAAAATCATCCACAATAACAAACACATATAAGAAAAACTCTGAAGCAAAGCGCAGGGGAAAAGAGGAAACCAAAGATCGAAGACTATGCTGAAGATTCTCGGCCGGAATCGTAGGGTTGTCAATCTTCGTCCGTGCTCGGTCTTCAGTTGCGTCCGGGGACCGGAGGAGCTGTCACCTTCCTCTACTTTTACCCGTCTTCTTCGTGGTCTAGCTCGAGTTAACTCTTGTTCGACACCTTGAATCCAGCGGAAGCTCTTCGTCTATTGCGTTCTTGAGCTCAAGGATGATGGAGGAGGCCAAGGAAGGAGCTTTGGCAGAAGATTTGCAAGCCAAAGGTCACCAGAGCTCCTCCTAGGTCAAACGGTGGTGGAGAGGCGAACTGGGCAAAAATGGCAGGCTTCTCAAGCTTTTCCCGCGGGGGATCTCGATTGCAGCAGATTTCCTGCCTTAAATACTAAATGGTCAGAAATTTATTCACGCACGGGCGAACGCACGACCGTGCGTTGATCGTGCGTTATTTAACGAATAAAATGGCTTGAGGAAGAAGCAGCAGCGCCCGAGCGTCTTACAAATACACGGGCGAATCCGCCCGTGCGTAAAAATGCACGAACAGATTCAGATTGGCTAAACATCAGTCGAAACAGGTGATCGTGCATTTCCTTCGCGCACGGGCGAATCCGCCCGTGCGTAAAAACGCACGAAGAAATTCAGATCAATGGTTTTCTCCACAGATGAAGGCGCACGACCGCAGTCGTCCGTGCGTCAAGAAAATTCACGACCGTGAGATATACACAATCATGATTTCTGGGCCAAAGGAGATGATCCAACCACCTGCAAGCACAACAATCCAGCTGGGAATACACCTCCAGCACCAATCAAACAGAGAAAATGAATTGGGGAGCACCATGTGCTTACCCCCAATAACATGGAGTGCAAACACACACCAAAACAGGCTTAAAAGTAGCACGATGCACGCAAGTGTGCATGAATGAGCATAAGAGAAATAGATGCAATAATAGCTCAAAAATGATGCACATGAGAGTGAAAACTAGCCCGGATAAGTCCATAAGAGTGTATATAAATGGTACTGATCACATCCCCAGACTTATCCATTTGCACATCTCGGGCAAACTACTCAGCTCTCCCGTCGGAACAATTGGCTGTTAGAGTAAGTTTGAGCGGTAGAGACCCATGCGAAGTCGCATGCTCACCTGCGTAGAAATACGTTAGAATAGAATTTAACTCAAGATTATATTTCCATATTTCTAGAACAGTAATTTGAAATCTAGTTTACTCGGATGGTGAATCCCGGTGAATCTTTCGGTCGCGCACAAGGGACAATAGCGTGACTAATGAATAGAGTATTACTCAAATCAAAGTTCGGGATAATCTCCTAAGAAATCCATCAAAGTCGGTGTCCATAGGCTTGCACATTCGCACTCTCTCCACTGCATGAGATGACTCATATCTAAAATCAATAGGACTTATAGGTTAAGATTTGGCTTAGGTTGAGTTTAGGTTAGATAAGTAGAAGAACGATGGGCATCGCACTCAACATAACCTGAGTACTCAAGAGTATAAAATCACCAATACAACAATTTCAAGAACCACACAACACCCCCAGACTTCAACTGGACACTAGGTGTGCGCTAAGCCGACCATACATTGTTTTATCGAGAGATTGTATTTGAAAGTTCTTTTTGCACAATTATTTTTATTTTCTCTTCTCGACATATATATCTTTTGTAAGCACTTTATAAACTTCTCCTTTAGCTTTCTCAAAGCTACCATACACATCAGAGATAACACCAAACGTGATAGATATATAAATTTCTTTCAAACTCATTTGTTGGTGTGAATATAGGTTTGGCAGTATGGCTTTGGTGAAATTTAAGTGGAGCTAAACAAGAAGGATAGGTAGGCTCAAGTTGGCTTGCAAGGGTGATTACATTGGTTAGGATTTCAAATGCACAAACAGATCAAGAAACGGCCTACATCACGCTTTATAACGAAATATTCCACGCAATCGTTTCAAGAGTCGCCTAGTGCAAGTTCTAGCCCCCGAGAAAGGTTATCCTTCCTTCCGACCCTAGTAATAAGCTACTACTAATCTTGCTACACTCGACCCTATGCTACGGTTGGATTACCGGATTCACCACTAGAGTAAAATAAATTGCAACTACTATAATAGAAATAATTAAATTATAACATTGAATTTTATTCTAATATAATTGAATTTCTAGGCGTGACGGGATCACTCGACTAGAGCACTACTCGAGTCAACATTTTTCTCCACCCCTCACTCCTACACTAACAATCCAATTCTTACGAGCGGGGAACTTCGCAGCAATACCCAAAAAGCACGTGCGATTAAGTACGCGTGACAAGGTGCAAATGTATGCAATGTGTGCAACAAAATTGAAAATCCTAACTCAGCACATTATAATATGCTATGCAAAGTGCGTGCATGTGCATAACTCGATCTCTCCCCCAGACTCGATCAAAGCCATATAAAATAAAGAATTCATGCATAAGGAAAATAGGGGTAGTGTGGACCTATGCTCACGAATGAGAATGCCAGAAGTGCGGCAATTCCTTCTTTAAATTTCTCCTTCCTCATCCCCCAAGCGAGAGCTTAAACCTGCGATGTTAGCATAAAGCAAATAACAAAAAAAAAATAAACAAAAATCTGAACGAAAGTTCGGAACCTAATGGTTCCCCCATGGGTTGTCTCCCAAGAAGCCCTTTTGTTTACCGTCCTTAAGGTGGACCAAATACCTGTATTATTATCTAATAACAGTAGTTATGAAGATTGTTCAAAAATATTAAAAAGGTGCGACACAGCATAGCAAAACAAAGAAGTCCAAAATCAGAACAGATGACGCAACACAACAAAGCCCGGAGACCCCATCACGCATCAACTATATGCTGATTTGTGGTGGTTCTTCCCAGTCACGCGAGATGGGAAGGAGGTGAAGGCTTTAGGGCCCAAGGAAGATGTCTCCCCCTTGCCCCTAACCTCCTCCTTCTCACGCCGGAGGGCAGCAAAGCGCGCCGCGCACAGAATTCTTTCCTGTTTCAGCTTTTCTACGGAGGGAGAACGCCAAAGAACACCATGTACAGGATGAGTGTTAGAGTTTGACGGATTGGGATCAGTCGGGGGCTTCATTTATGCACCCTCAGAAGGGGGTAGATCAGCCCAATGAACCTATTTAGATTGTTTACATTTCCCATAAGGGATAAAAAGACTGTTTGTAAGGCTCATTGCTCCGCCATCTCCCTTATCTTTCCACACTTTGGTCTCGCTGCATTCCTTCGCTATCTCCATCTCATTATTCTTGATCTGCTTTGCACTTTCTTCCTTCAGAGTGATGTTTTCCTCCTCCCTTGGATTCTCCACATCCATGGCTGATTTCACGTCACTGGACCTGCACTTACTCTTACTCACAGAGATGTTAGAAAAACTTGTGATACCGCACAAATCATCTGTCGCTACGGATGGCCCTGGAAGGTCTGTCCCGTTGGAAGGTATGGTGACGCAACCCTTGGTGATGTGGAGGATTGCGCCACTCTCTTTCAGGAAAGGGACCCCCAGAATCGGCATGGAATCATTTTCCAATGGGCCTAAAACCTGAAAGTCGGTGACCACAGATGCCCCATTAAGGTTGACCTTGACCTCACGGATCTCACCCTCAGTTTCGACTATTGTTCCATTAGACAACACTAGCGACTTCCGGTCCTCAGAGTTCATCGTCAGGTGCAATCTCTCAACATCTTGCAGCGCAAGAATGTTGCGGGATGCCCCCGAGTCGCATAGTGTGGAAACATCATTATTATTAATAGTACATCCAACAATACATGGGCTCACTTGGCCACCATCAGCATCAACAATGCGTTTACCTTGCTCCCACGGGTTCCTTTCTATATTGCTTGGGAATGCGCCTTGTGTACGCTCGGAGAGCACCTGGGCCAATTGGCCTAGCAGTGTCTCCAAGTTTCGCATTGAAGCCGTTTGATTGGCCATATTTGTTTGAGCCAAATCAACAAACTTCTCCATCATTTCTTCCAATGCGCTCTTCCTTTGCGGTGGTGCAAGTTGCGTATAACCCGGTTGTGGTGGCCGCGGTTGGATACCGGAGGCTTGAGCATCGAATTGATGCGAGCCTCCTTGCCATCGTTGGCCAGGAAAGTTTTGTTTCCACGAAAAGTTCGGGTGATTCCGCACACCCGGATTATAAGCATTATTAAATGGTGCTCCACAATTTTGATCATTCATATAATTTATACTTTCATCATAAGATAATTCGGAAGTTTTCTCACCTGTGGGACACTCATATGCATGATGCCCCGGGCTTCCTAATGCGCAAATCCTGCACACCGCTATAGGCGGTAGCGAGACTGCGATCCGAACGGCAGTGAACCGGTCGCTGTCAAGTAATAATATGAGGAAGTAAATCCCCAAGTATCGAATCTCTCAAGGAACACAGTAAGGTGGAGTTTACTATTGAGGCAGGACTTGAGATTGAAGTCCTTTAGTCGGATGGAACGCGAAGGGGGGTTGTTTGGGTTATGGAAAATAAAAGTAACAAAATTAAACTACTCCTATGCAGGCCTTGAGCGCACTGCTTCGCTAGGCGGGATGGAGACTACGTAGTCCTTGAACGCACTACTTCGAAAGGGTGGATGGACGAGTAGGCTAGCGCATGGAATGGTTCGCACCGGCGGAGTCATGGTGGATTACACGGGCCGTTAGCACCGCTTAGCTTGGCGGATGGAAGAGTAGGCTCACGGAATGAAATCGATAAAATGAATGACAATAGCGCACCTCATACACATGAATAAATCAAAAGGAATTTCATAAAGATGAAATAAAAGTTACAGATCTAGATTTATCATGTTCTTCATCCGCAAAATAGAGAGTTTAGCATACAAACATCATTTCGAAAGAATAAAGAGTAAGAGATTCGACCGACTCTAAAGCCTTGCTGGGATTCACGGTTGGAATCGCTGGGTTGTCAATCCGCGTCCATGCTCGGTCCTCAACTGCGTCTGGGGTAAAGGAGGGCTGTCACTTCCTCCCAATGGCCTGTCTTCTTCGTGTCACGACCCGGCGATGTCCAATGCTCTTCAAACCTTCCTTGATGATGAAAGTAAGAACCAATCTCTTCCTTGAAGTTCCTAGATGAATAGAGGAGGCTTAGAATGAAAAAATGCAAAAAACGGCGCTCAAAAAGACCTAAAAACGAAGGAGTTACGGCTGTTTTCGCGGAGCAGCTATTTATAGACAGGTGCAGGTTTTCAATACGCACGATCAGTGGCGCACGACCAGTGGTCATGCGCACTATGTCCAGTGGTCGTGCAATAAGCCAGTCAGGCCACTTTTTAGGTGGGAATTAATGCACGATCACTAGCGCACGACCAGTGGTCGTGCGCACTATGTCCAGTGGTCGTGCGTAGTGTTCCTGTGCAGTTTTTGCTCCTCGGAACACTCGCACAACCCCGTGTCAACATGAAAGATCATCGGGCCACTGAAATGGGCATTCCACACATTCTCAAATATAGAAATTAAATTGCAACATAAAGCATGAGTAAGATAGACATGAAAATACACCGAAACGGGCCTAGAAGTGCACATAACATGGAATGTCAAATATGCATCAAAACATGCCTAAAGTGTAGCGCAAAGACTAGAAAATCGGCCCAAATGAGTCCGAAAATATGTATATAATTGGGACTCATCACACCCCCAGACTTACCTGTTTGCGCGTCCCGAGCAAACATATCCGGCGGAGTAAGAAAAGCATAGCTAACCAAAAAAATTGCAAACATGGAATAGAATGCGAAGTTTCCTACTAGTGTGCATAGAAGTTCATTAGAAGAAGTTTTTACATATGCTAGCTACTTTATAAAAGTGTAAATAAGTAAAAAGGAATTTATTTTTACTCAAAAATGGAATGTTGGTGAATCTCGTGGTCTCGCGTAGTACGAAAGTAAGCTAGAGGTGCAGGTGAATGTTACCCAAGACCGGAACTCGGAATTATCTCCGTTGAAATCCATCAATGTCGAGAACCATATGCCCGCCCGGTCACACTCTCTCCACGGCGCTAGTGAACTCACAAGACGAATCGATAGGACTTTAGGTATACATGAGGCTTGGGTTACGGTTTGGAATCCAAAGATAAACGTGATCTAATCGCAACCCAAATGAGCACACAAAAGTGCTAAATCATAGCAGCCCCAATAATACACGTGTAACACACCCCCAGACATGACTTTGAAACCAGGTGTGCACACGACCTACAACAATCAATACCAAAATATGCTTCAATTAAAGCGCTAGGGATAAATATATATATATTTTTTTCTTTTTCTTTTTCTTTTTCTTTTCTTTTTATCCCCAAATTAATTAGCACAATTCTCAGCACGAAGACATTTTTTTTTAAAACTTCCACATCAACACTGAAGTTACGCATCACCGCACCGCATTGAAAAATTACAATTCATAAATGCTCTTAGCTTAATTTTTGGTTGCGATAATAGGATTAGCTTTTAGGCCTTGGTGAAGTATGGTGGGGCTGAATCAAAAGATCGGGTAGGCACAAAATAGGATAGCAACGGTTAGTGTATAGGAGTGGTAGAACAAAGCTCAAGCTTGCCAAATAGATGGCCTATGTCACGCTCAACTTGCAAGTCATTCGCACCCATGCTTCGAGAGTCGCTTGGGGCAAGTTCTTAACCCCCGAGAAAGGTAATCCTTCCTCCCGACTCGAGCAACACGAACCTCACATTCGCCTACACACAATACCACGCTACCGCAAGATTCAACCACATTCACCATTTTGAGTAAAATAAATTAAAATCTACGCAAATCTACAAATTATAAATTAGAAGCATAAACAAAAACTAATTCTACTCAAATCCCTATGCAAACACAAGTATTCAACTAGAGCACTACAAGAGTCAATATTCCACTCCATCTTGCAATTATTTTGGCTAATACAGCACTTCCTACATCACATCCAAGAATTGAATATACAGAAGCATACAAACAAGCGAGTGCACGCTAAAGTGGGTGCAGTGGTGTACAGTGAAGATGAACAATACTAAATAACTGAAATTAAAATACTTCTAGTATGCAAATGAGATGTGCACGTGCAGTGGGTAACATATAACGGCTCTCCCCCAGACTTAATCTAAACAATACAACATAATGATATGACAGTGAAAATCAAAATCGAAAGCTAGGGAAGAAGTTACCTAATGCTCAGCAAGTGAGCATACCAGAAGGTGCGTGGAAATCTGAAGTAAACCCGCCATTCAGAATTTGCAATGAGTACCTGCAGGGGTGAGCTCCACAAAAACAAAAGAAAAAGACAGACAAAAATAAACTACAGCTAACTAAACATGATTAGAAGAAATAAAAAATGCAGGAAAAGTAAGATAACTACTGGGGTTATTGTCCTCCCAGCACGACTTATTCAAATTGAAAACAGTTCTAGCTAATGGGTCTATGAAAAGAGAAGTGCACAGGTAACTGTTCTAATATGCGTGTCGGTAGCGGGTACTGATACGGCAACAGAACAGTCACGCCTCTACCCGAATATAAATAATACCTGCTCGTCACAGGTAGAGGGAATAAAAAATAAGAAGAGGAGGAATCCTCACTCAACTCACCAAAACTATCCTTGCCCAGCAAGGTATCATCTCCAGGGAGGCAGCAGGAGGAGAAGGAAATGAGTGGAGCTTCCTCTACGAAGGGGGGATCAACCTCCTCACATATGAGGATACACTCATCATTGACTTGAGCATCATGCTCCAAGTCCTCCTGAGGTACCTGTGAAGACTCAACCTGCACAGGCTCAGATAGAGAAAGGGGATCAAGAAATAAAAGAGAAGAAGGACAAAAATAATCAGAAATCGGGGGAGTGGTCCCGGTCTCACTCCCAGCAGGATGGGGAAGTAAAATAATGTTGGCATTGTCATCAATGCCGCAAGGTTCAGCGGGATCGACAGTGGCCATGCCCAAGGTTTGGACTTCCTCCACCGGTGTTGAGGAAAGCTCCTCTTCACCTAGTAGGTTGTCCTCCTCCATAGGGGCAGGCATAACACATAAATCGCCAGCCTCATCCCGCGACACATCCTCAACAATGTCGTCAGAGACGAAAGTAGTATGCACAACAGGGGGAGGAATAGTGCTCGGATAAAAGTCGAGCACCGATTCCTCACAAAGAATCGAATCCACTAGGGGTGGTGGATGCACTGGGAGAATAGGCTCAGCAATGTCGGTGCCCAGATCAGCCGCACATCCGGTGACCGTGTCCATGCCATACCCTTCAAGATGTGAAGGTGACAAAGACACATAACCGGATGTTGAAGGTGTGCCGCCAGAGTTAGGAGTTAGGACGATCCGGATATCCGGCTCGTCATCCTCGTCCAATTGGCGAAGATACTCGGCACAGTCCTTCAAGACATGATCAATGCTCCGACAAAACCGGCACTGCCTTGCGAGCTTCTTTGGCACAGCGGGGGCTGAAGCCGAAAAGAAGTAAGACGGTAAAGGCTCAGCAGAGTAGCCATAAGACTTACGCGCACCATATGGAGTATCAGACGAAGTCGGTGCTCCATATGCTGGGCTATAAGAATTATGCCTACTATTCTCCGTAGGGCATTCATCACTAGAGTGGGAGGTAGCTCCACACCAACGGCAACGGAAATTAATATGTGCCCACATAGTGCGAAGATAAAACGATTCAAAAATAAAAATGCTATTGTGCAAAATACTACACCTAACAAAAATTACTAAAGCAACCTAATTAAAACAGGAAAATGGAATAAAAAAGAAATAAAACAAAGAAATGCAATTTACAATTGGAAGGGCTTCTCTCTCAGGTTCTCCCTCTCCAGAAAACTCACACGACTGTGCTCCCCGGCAACGGCGCAAAAAACTTGATGCGCAAATCCTGCACACCGCTATAGGCGGTAGCGAGACTGCGATCCGAACGGCAGTGAACCGGTCGCTGTCAAGTAATAATATGAGGAAGTAAATCCCTAAGTATCGAATCTCTCAAGGAACACAGTAAGGTGGAGTTTACTATTGAGGCAGGACTTGAGATTGAAGTCCTTTAGTCGGATGGAACGCGAAGGGGGGTTGTTTGGGTTATGGAAAATAAAAGTAACAAAATTAAACTACTCCTATGCAGGCCTTGAGCGCACTGCTTCGCTAGGCGGGTTGGAGACTATGTAGGCCTTGAACGCACTACTTCGAAAGGGCGGATGAACGAGTAGGCTAGCGGATGGAATGGTTCGCACCGGCGGAGTCGTGGTGGATTACACGGGCCGTTAGCACCGCTTAGCTTGGCGGATGGAAGAGTAGGCTCAAGGAATGAAATCGATAAAATGAATGACAATAGAGCACCTCATACACATGAATAAATCAAAAGGAATTTCATAAAGATGAAATAAAAGTTATAGATCTAGATTTATCATGTTCTTCATCCGCAAAATAGAGAGTTTAGCATACAAACATCATTTCAAAAGAATAAAGAGTAAGATATTCGACCGACTCCGAAGCCTTGCTGGGATTCATGGTTGGAATCGCTGGGTTGTCAATCTGCGTCCAAGCTCGGTCCTCAACTGCGTCCGGGGTAAAGGAGGGCTGTCACTTCCTCCCAATGGCCCGTCTTCTTCGTGTCACAACCCGACGATGTCCAATGCTCTTCAAACCTTCCTTGATGATGAAAGTAAGATCCAATCTCTTCCTTGAAGTTCCTAGATGAATAGAGGAGGCTTAGAACGAAAAAACGCAAAAAACGGCGCTCAAAAAGACCTAAAAACGAAGGAGTTACGGCTGTTTTCGCGGAGCAGCTATTTATAGACAGGTGCAGGTTTTCAATGCGCACGATCAGTGGCGCACGACCAGTGGTCATGCGCACTATGTCCAGTGGTCGTGCGATAAGCTAGTCAGGCCACTTTTTAGGTGGGAATTAATGCACGATCACTAGCGCACGACCAATGGTCGTGCGCACTATGTCCAGTGGTCGTGCGCAGTGTTCCTGTGCAGTTTTTGCGCCCCGGAACACTCGCACAACCCCTGTGTCAACATGAAAGATCATCGGGCCACTGAAATGGGCATTCCACACATTCTCAAATATAGAAATTAAATTGCAACATAAAGCATGAGTAAGATAGACATGAAAATACACTGAAACGGGCCTAGAATTGCACATAACATGGAATGTCAAATATGCATGAAAACATGCCTAAAGTGTAGTGCAAAGACTAGAAAATCGGCCCAAATGAGTCCAAAAATATGTATATAATTGGGACTCATCACTTCCACAACCTTGACATGAGATGTCCATTACTGGGTCGGAGGAAGGGCAGGCCTCTTAAGCAGCATGACATTTTCATAGGGTGCTGATGCCATCTCAGCGGATGCACCAGATGTGTTCACCTCAAAGAGTCCCCAAGCATTCCTTGGAGCGTTTCTTCTAGCAGTCTAGAATGAACTATGAATGGCAGTGTCCTGGAGAATCCGCAATGCATCTTCGGGGGTGTAGTTTATCAGAGTTTCGCCTGCAGCTGCATCTATCATGGCCCTGTAGTTGGGCTCGATTGCAAAGTAAAAATTCTCCACTAGGCTCCATGGTTGCAGCTCATGCTGGGGGCATTTCCGGAGAAGGTCCATGAACCTTTCCCATGCTTCTGTGAGAGTCTCCTGATCATGTTGTCGGAAGGTTGCGATTTCCCTCCTCAAGTTTACAACCTTGTCAACTGGGTGGAACTTTGCCAAAATTTTGTTTGCAGAGCATCCCAAGTGGTAGCTGTGCCAGGCGGTATCGTGTGGAGCCATGCTTTCGCCTTGCCTCGGAGGGAGAATGGAAACAACCTGAGTTTCACAGTCTCATCAGCAATCCCAGCGTATTTAAATGTTCCGCATATTTCTGCGAATTCAGCCAAGTGAAGATGGGGATCTTCACTGACTAACCAGAGAATTGTGCCTGGTTGCGGATCATATTCAGGATGACCGACTTTATCTCGAAATTGTTGTTAGTGATAGCCGGGCCAAATCCGGGGTACACACTCCCAATAGTGGGCGTAGTGTAGTCTCTCATGGTCCTGGGTCTCGGCCTAGCCACTTCATTTTCGTCGGCTTCCTGACCAACGGCTGGTGCATTTCCCGCACCGGGATTGATCTGATTTCTATTGGCATCCATGGTGACAGCAGCACGGAGACGCGCCCGTAGGGTACGCTCTATTTCAGGGTCAAATGCTGCAAAGTCACCGGGGTCTCGTCTATGCATCCACACACTGCAACACAAAAGAAAAAACTCGCAAACAAAAATACCATTAAACTAATTTCCCAAGAAAGACAAATCATACACGCTTGCAGTACCCGGCAACGGCACCAAAAACTTGATGCGCAAGTCTAGCACACCGCTATAGGAGAGAGCGAGACAGCGGAAAAAACGGCAGTGTACCGATCGTTCAAGTAATATAAAACGAGGAGTGAATCCCCGAGTATCGAATCTCGAAGAAACACAGTAAGGTGGAGTTAACTATCGAGGAGGGACTTGAGATTGAAGTCCTTTAGTCGGATGGGTTGCGAAAAAGGGGGATTTGGTTTATGAAAAATAAAATAAAACAACTACAACTACTCCTATGCAGGCCTTGAGCGCACTACTTCGCTAGGCGGGATGGAAACTACGTAGGCCTTGAACACACTCCTTCGCAAGGGCAGATGCACGAGTAGTCTTGCGGATGGAGTGAGTCGCACCGGCGGAATGAGAGTCGCAAGCACCTCATCACAAAGCTCACACCTAGCAATTGCTAGTGTAGCAAACCCAAACACTCACACCACAATTACCACGAAAGCACACCTCAAGCACTCATAAAGCATGAACACATTTCATAATATATAGCATGAAGTTTATCAAATGTAGAGTGCAATATCATCAACATAAAGAAGATTACACTAACAACAATAGTCCAAGAGGAGTAAAAAGCATGAGATACAACCGAATCTGGAGGCTCGTTATAGATTCTCGGTAGGAATCGTCGGGTTGTCAATCCGCGTCCTAGCTCGGTCCCAACTATCTTCCGGGGTAGAGGAGGGCTGTCACTTCCTCCCAATGGACCCGTCTTCTCCGGTAAACTACAATCCGGGCACGTCCGATGCAAAGAACTCCTAGCTTGGCGATGAAGATGAGTGTAGGATCCTCTCCTTGAAGCGTTTGGATGATGCGAGATGGCCTCGGGCAAAAGGGGGAGGAAGAGCGGAAGAAAACGGAGCATTCGCCCATTCCGGCGGAAGAAATCGCGCAACTGAAATGGGTGCCAAATGACCTAACAATCAGGCTTTAAATAGAAAATATGTCAGAAAATCCTTCACGCACGACCAAACGCACGTTCGGAGTCAACCGTGCGCGAAGGGATCGCACGGGCGGAGCAGAAACGTAATATTTTAGCTGTTCTGAATTTGATCGTGCGTTTTACTCACACACGGGCAAAATGCTCGTGCATGAAGAAAACGCACTGGCAATTTCAGAATGGCAGATTTTCATGATTTTTGAGCGAAAAGACAATGCACGATCAACCAGATCGTGCGTGAAGGATAAACGAACGACCGTTCGATCTGGAAATTTGCAAAATAACATAAATTCTTAGATAAAAGAGGGAAACTCGTGTGATTTTGCTCACGCACGATCAAAACTGACCGTGCGCAAACAAAAAGCACGAGCCGCGGCAGATCACCATTTTTAAGTACTGTAGGAATCGCACGGTCGCAGAAATCGTGCGTCAAGGGAACGCACGACCGTGCGATTTCTCTAGGATACAATTCCCATAGAATGAAGATCTGCCCACCTGCAATATAAACCAACAAGCTGGGGAACATACCACCAGCACACAGAAATATATAATAACAACAAAATAAAGACATGGGGAGCACCATATGCTTACACCCAGCAGAATAGTGCGCAATTGCACACCACATTGGGCCAAAATGTGCACTTCGTGTAAGAAGAGTGAACAAGTGAAATATAAGCATTAATGAACTAAAAGTGAAGTGCATCTGATTGAAAACTTGCCCAGATGAGTCTATAAAATGGTATATAATTTGGACTCATCAATGGCGTAATCTTCTTGATTGCTCGATATCGTTGTAACAACTTTATTTTCTCGATGACATGTTCGATATCATGTCGACAGACTGTTCAGCAACTGCCCGTCTTCACAACTGCTTCCGCAGTGTTCTCGACGTCATGTCTTCTTTTAGATGATGTAGTTGTCATTAGTCTTACTTAGCCTCTACACCGACAAGGCTTCTTTACGACGATAACTGTCTTGTTCAGTCTTATCGACGACACACCTTATTTTCAACGATATCTTCGACACTGACCTTCCCTTTGCCTTTTCAATGACACATCTTCTTTTCGATGAAATCTGTCTTCACTTTGCCTCATCGATGTCAAGGTTTCTTTTCGACGATATGCCTGCTGTTGTCGACGATATGCTTGATCTTTTTCCCAACATTTGTTCTGACTTAGCCTCATCGACATTCTATGAATTTGTCTTCTACTGAGATGATAAAGCTAAGAAGATAATCAAATACATAATGAAGTTCTCTTGAATTGGTGACTTCTCCAAATCCGGAATCATAAGGACAAGATTCCCAACAATCTCCCCCTATTTGAAGAAGTCAGAACCTCAATTCAAAATTACTTGCACCTATTACTAAAATGTGAGTTCATGCATTAGCTGATAACATAGTTACCATTCCCTTAGCGTTTGCATCTTCTTGAGCTGGTAGATCCCCCTTGATTTAAGCATCTTCTCCATGATGGCGACGATGTCTCGCCACTTGCTCTTGATCGTAGGACTGATGGCGACGTTGTCCTTCCATTTGCTCGTGATGCTCGAGACCCTTCGATTGATGGCAATGCGGTCTAGCCACTTGTTTGTGATGACGTTGCTGATGGTGCTGAAGATTTTCGCCACATAGAATTTGAAGACTCTGACGGACGATGCCGCGACAACTTCTGCACGCGCCCGTTCGCCGCTTCATCCAAGTTAATGAAGATATCCGCCGCTACGACCTCCGCGCACGACCACGTGCGACCGCATAGCTTAATTTAATGTGTTACATTAAATTAGTTTAATGGTTTTAATGTCAATTTTAGTTTAATGTTTAGTTTAATACTTTAATTTGGGTTTTAATTTAATGTTTTTTATTTGTAAAAACATTATAAATGGTTTTGAGGGTTAATGAGATTTGGATTATTCAGAGAAAAAAAGGCAGCCGTGAGCTATCTCCCCGTCAATCCCCTTTAGGGTTCGGCCTCCCCCTCTTGGCGTGCAGCGCGACGTAGCCGCCCCCTCTCCGTCTGGCATGAGACTCACCGCCGCCCCCCCCCCCCCCCCCTCCTCCGTCCGGCGTGAGACTCGCCACCGCCCCCCCCCCCCCCCCCCTTCCGTCCGGCGTGAGACTCGCCAACCCCGTTTCTTCCGGTGTGCTGTGCGACTCAGTCACCGATCCCCCCTCTATCACGCGCCTCCTCGCAACTCCACCACCGCCTGCGTGTGCTGACCTGAGGAGGACTCGTCATCCTCCTTCCCTCTCAACCACCAGCCGGAGAGACTTCAATCCACCATCCGGCGCGACTCTGACGGCTCCCGTGGAAGTGCGACTCTTCCACAAATTATCTCGTGCGTTCATCTCGCTGGTTTTGGGTAATCCCTTCCACTTCTCTCTTGTGAGTTTCATCTACGTTAGAGCGAGATTTGTGGTGGATTTGTGGAATGAAATATTTATCCTAACAATTGAATCGTTGCACGTACTAAATCTGAATTTAAAGTATTGATATTGTCCTGATTTCTTCGATAATATTGTGTCGGGTAGGTCTCTTGACATTTTGCGAAATTGGCTAGTTCAATCCTTGATTTCGCATTTGTTTCACGAGATTTGGTATACATTCGTATCGATTTTACTTTGGGGATGATTTGGACTTGTTTTGAATCGCTATTTTTAGTCCAAGTTATCTCTGTTTGGATTGGTGAATGTATGCGGCTAATATCTAAGGATAAGCTTAATTGTCCGGATCGTGTAGGTCCATTTCGCTTGACTCGGACATTGGCCACTAGCCCTTGTATGGTCTACAGAGGTGTAGCAAACTTTCGTTTGTCGACAAGTGTTTCTCTCTTGTCAGATTTAAGATTTTTTTGTGGTGTGAAAATTTACTTTGCGCGCGTTGTTAGGGTAGCCTGCATCAATTTGGTATCAAAGCGAGGTTGGCCGATTTCTTAACTCGGCCCCGGTCCGCTCTAGTTAACTTAGGTTCTACGTGTGCACAATTTTATTTTTCTATAAAAAAAACAAAACAAAACATTTTTTTAACACATCGCATGCCCACTAGATCCGGTAACGAGTATCACACATCTTCGTCAAGTATGGACGACCAACGACAACCGATTCAAAATCCCACTCCGGTTGATGATCTTCGCTTGGAGATGAATCAAGAATTGGGGGAACTTCGGGGAATGATGGCCCAACTCTTGGCCAATCGCACCCCTTCACCACCTAGATGTCATAGGCCACTGAATCGTCACCACCGTCACAAGGAAGACAACCCTGATGATTTGTCTGCACGTGCTCGTCCACAACATTGTCGCCCTGAACGAGATGTTGACACTTCTAAGTCGACTAGGATCGTTGCACCCACCTACGACGGGTTGGGAGGTCCTCAAATCTTCCTTTACTGGGTCGTTGAAATGGAACACTACTTCGAGTGGCATAATCTAGGGGACCACCACAAAGTCCAAGTTGCGAGAGTGCAGTTATTAGGTCGAGCCCAGACCTTCTGGCTTAACGAAGAGAGAAGTATAGGTACGCAACATGGTGTACCACTTATAAGTTGGCTAGTTATGAAGAACCTCCTCACGGATCAATACGTTCCCGCTTACTGCCATACACTGATGTTCGATGACGTGGCTTCTTTACGTTGGGGCACTCGACCCGTATCTGAGTATAGGAGTGACCTTATCCCTCAGGCTGAATCCTTTTCCCACAAAGGTAGGATTATTCGTAGTGAACCTGCTTCCACCTTTAGGGAAAATGAACGGTTTAGGCCCTCTGTCCCGGACTCGATAGATGTTACCGCTAGGAAAGCCATAAGCCCGCAGGGTGAGAGTATTCTTGCCAGTGAGGGTTGCCAGACGATTATTACATGCGATGTTAGTGGAGTGTCTGCCCACTATTATCCTGTTGAGGGTCACGTTCAGACTATGACCTTGGTCCTTTTAGAGCCTACTTTCGGGTCTTTTGAACAAGTTTCTGAATCGTCTAATGATTCTGAATTGAATGATGTACCTAGTGCGATGGAAAAGCTGGCTAGCGAGGGAATGATACTTTTGGATGACTTTAGTGATGCAAACCCGGATGAACTTGCTTGGATGTTGTCACCGTTGCATGAGAGTCATTTCGGCCTAGATTTTCTCCCGTATTCGATTTTACAAATCCTCCCTCCTGATCGTTTGATTCGATTGGCAGACATTTTTGAACACGAGCATGTTATGCCTAGTCTGAGGTACTATGCGATGCCTGCCTTGTTAGCCCCTCCGTTGGACATGTCTCGACGGATATGTGTTGGTGAGTTGCTAGCATTTGTTTTCGGTCTTTCCACCACACTTCGTATATCTGACTACATTTTTCCTATGATAGACCATTTCCCTGAATATACGTCTTTGAGTATGACTTCGGCTGCGACTGCTTATGATTCCATGGTGAATGTGTCGTTAAGCGTGATGTCCTCTCGATATAATTACTCGTCAAGTCCAGTTGCGCATATTTTTCCTCCGGTTGCTTACCACCTTCGCCTACACGTGTCTATGATTTTAGCTGACCACTTTGAGTTGTGCCGCATGCACTTCCGTTCACATCCGAAAGCGTCCTCCGCTAGAGTTGGTGATTTGGATTTAGTTTGGTCAGTCCCCAAGCGGTTGTCTACGGGCTCTGTCAATGAATTAACACTTAGGGACGCCGACCCATCCATGGTTACGAGGAACTTCGTACTTGATGCTTTTCTTTCGGATTTTTAAGATGCATGGGGTGTTTCACCTCTTTTCAATTTTTCGGATTTTTATTTGCATGTCTATGTTCCACCTGAGTGGCGTTCTTTGTCGTTTCTCTCTCCCGCTATATGTTCTCTTGGGTTGGGAAGTAAGAGTTTTTTCGTGTCTATCTTCCACGCGGATTCCTTGGTTCTTGCGCCGGATGGTAAGATTCGAGTTATTTTTCTTCGGACTGACACCTTTTCGTGTTTCCTCGAAAGCTTTGCTGCTGTTGTTATGCCTGACAGGTTTTCTTTGATGAGTCATGCCCGCACTACTATCACGTGGATACTCAGGCCAGATTTGGTACATGTTGGTGTTGCCTTCGTCTACTTTCCCCTTCCGGGCCACTCATCGGTGATAAGTGATTTTGAGTGGGGGAGGATTGATGGCGACGATGTCTGATGCGCAAATCTTAGCACACCGCTATAGGCGGTAGTAAAACTGCGGCATGAAACGGCAGTGTACCGATCGTTCAATTAATATAAAACGAGGAGTAATCCCCGAGTATCGAATCTCTCAAGGAACACAGTAAGGTGGAGTTAACGTTCGAGGAAGGACTTGAGATCGAAGTCCTCTAGTCGGATGGATGCGGAACGGGGGATTTGGTTTGTGGCAAATAAAGAGAAAATATTACACTACTCCTATGCAATGCTGCTATGCAATGCTTCGCTTGGCGGGATGGAGACTAGGCAGGCCTTGAGCGCACTGCGTCGCAAGGGCGGATGGACGAGTAGGCAAGCGGAATCGAACTATGCAGGCCTTGAGCGCGCTGCTTCGTAGGGCGAGTGGATTACACGGGCCGCTAAGCCACGCTTCGCTAGGCGGATGGATGAGTAGGCAAACAGAGTGAGGGTCGTAAGCACCTCTTCGACAAGCATGCCACTAGCAATTGCTAGTGCGGCACACGAACGTGACGGCGGGATGGATGATGGAATGGGGCGCACCTCAAGCAACATAAACCACAAAGCATTTCATATAGACATGAAATGTAAAGAAATACAAACAAGTTTATGTACTCTACTTCATCAAAATGTAAGGATCTAACTACATATACATCAATAAGAGGAGAACAAAGCAAGAAATCGACCGAATCCGAAGGCTCGTTGGAGATTCACGGTTGGAATCGTTGGGTTGTCAGTCCGCGTCCAAGCTCGGTCAGCAACTGCGTCCGGGGTATAGAGAGCTGTTACTACTCTCCAATAGACCCGTCTTCTTCGTCTCACGATCCGGTGGAGGTTGCAAACTTCCTCTTGCTTGAAGGAAATGGTGGCTAGATCTCCCTTGAAGCTCTAGGATGAAGGAGGAGGCCAAAGGGACGAAACCCTGGTGGAGATGGCGAAATCGGCGCAGCTGTACAGTGCGTACGGAACTCTCCCATTTTAGGTCGAAGCTGCAGCTTTTATAGGAAAATGTTAGAAATTTGGTCACGCACGGTCGAACGCACGACCATGCGTGGACCGTGCGATACTTAAGCTCAGCAGGCGTGCAGGGGAAAAAGGCCAGCGCCCGTGCATTTTGCTCACGCACGACCAACACCGCCCGTGCGTCCAAACGCACGAGTAAACTCCGACGCTCCATTTTCTTCCCAGACACAAACGCAGGACCGCACAGACCGTGCGTCAAGGAAACGCACGACCGTGCGATATGCACAGAAATTACATTGGGGAAAACGGGACGATCAGGTCACCTGCATACAAGAGACACAAGCTGGGAAAGCACTACCAGCAGCACAGAGATAAAGATGATACACTGGGGAGCACGCAGTGCTTACCCCCAACAACAAAGTGCGCAATTGCACACAAAAACAGGCATACTAAGTACTACAATAAAAAGCATGAATAAGGGAAATATGAACAAAAACTGAAGCACAAAAGCAAGAAAACTAGCCTAAATTAGTCCAAATATATATATATATATATATAATAGGGACTCATCACACCCCCAGACTTACCTGTTTACGCGTCCCGAGCAAACAATTCCTACGCAAACGGGAATATGAAATAGCTAACTAAAAATTACAAAATGGAATACCATGCGAAGTCGCATGCTCATGTTCGTATAAGAAAACAAGAGAAGATTTCTAATTATACACAGAGTTTATGAATTTTAAAAACATAAATAATTGTTACTTCTACTCAAAATGAGAATCACAGTGAATCATCCGGTCACGCATATGGAGAAAGTAAACTGAACGCTGAGGCGAGCATTGCCAAAGATCGGGGTGCCGTAAAAACTCCACTGAAATCCATCGGTGTCGGTGACCATAGGCTTGCCCGGTCACATTCTCTCCACGACATTAAATTGGCTCAAGGCGTGAGTCAGTAGGACTTTAGGTTAGAGATGAGGCTTGGGTTACGGTGAGGTAAACAAAGATAAACCTGGAGGCTAAGCACACCTAACCCAACATGAGCATAAGATAGAGCTACCCGCATGACTATAATGAACAAGTGCACCACACCCCCAGACTTGGACTTTTACAACATAGGTGTGTGCACCGCCCACTCCCAATACCAAAACTTTCAAAATTTTCAATTTAACTTTTTCATAACAATCCTTTTTTTCTTTTTCTTTTCTTTTTCTTCTTCAATCTTCTTTTTCAGCAAAATTTTCAATGAATACACCCACAATTTCTACTATAAAAATTACCACATCAACACCCCCCAAAATGTAAATATAACTATAACTAAAGCTCAGATTTGGGTGTGCGACTAGGTTAGGCTTTTTAAGCTTTTTGTGAGATAAAAGTGGAGCTGAATCAAGAGGAAGGGGTAGGCATGAAATAAAAAGCTCAACCGGGCCGATCAGGTCACCTGCATACAAGAGACACAAGCTGGGAAAGCACTACCAGCAGCACAGAGATAAAGATGATACACTGGGGAGCACGCAGTGCTTACCCCCAACAACAAAGTGCGCAATTGCACACAAAAACAGGCGTACTAAGTACTACAATAAAAAAGCATGAATAAGGGAAATATGAACAAAAACTGAAGCACAAAAGCAAGAAAACTAGCCCAAATGAGTCCGAAAATATATATATATATATATATATATATATATATATATATATATATATAATAGGGACTCATCAATGTCCCACCACTTGCTCTTGATCGTAGGACTGATGGCAACGTTGTCCCGCCACTTGCTCGTGATGCTCGAGACCGTTCGATTGATGGCAATGCGGTCCCATCACTTGTTCGTGATGACGTTGCTGATGGTGCTGAAGATTTCCGCCACATAGAATTTGAAGACTCTGACGGACGATGCCGCGACAACTTCTGCTCGCGACCGTTCGCCGCTTCATCCAAGTTAATGAAGATATCCGCCGCTATGACCTCCGCGCACGACCACGTGCGACCGCTTAGCTTAATTTAATGTGTTACATTAAATTAGTTTAATGGTTTTAATGTCAATTTTAGTTTAATGTTTAGTTTAATACTTTAATTTTGGTTTTAACTTAATGGTTTTTATTTGTAAAAACATTATAAATAGTTTTGAGGGTTAATGAGATTTGGATTATTCAGAGAAAAAAAAAGCAGTCGTGAGCTATCTCCCCGTCAATCCCCTTTAGGGTTCGGCCTCCCCCTCTTGGTGTGCAGCTCGACGCAGCAGCCCCCTCTCCGTCCGGCGTGAGACTCGCCGCCGCCCCCCTCCTCCTTCCGGTGTGAGACTCGCCACTGCCCCCCCTCTTCCATCCAGCGTGAGACTCGCCGGAAGAAATGGAGTTGGCGAGTCTCACGCCGAACGGAAGAGGGGGGGGGGGGGCGGTGGCGAGTCTCACGCCGGACGGAGGAGGGGGGCGGTGACGAGTCTCACGCCGGACGGAGAGGGGGCGGCTGCGTTGCGCTGCACGCCAAGAGGGGGAGGCCGAACCCTAAAAGGGATTGACGAGGAGATAGCTCACGACTGCCTTTTTTTTCTCTAAATAATCCAAATCTCATTAACCCTCAAAACTATTTATAATGTTTTTCAAATAAATACCATTAAATTTTAACCCAAATTAAAGTATTAAACTAAACATTAAACTAAAATTGACATTAAAACCATTAAACTAATTTAATGTAACACATTTAATTAAGCTAAGCGGTCGGACGTGGTCGTGCGCGGAGGTCGTATCGGCGGATATCTTCATTAACTTCGATGAAGCGGCGAACGGGCGCGAGTAGAAGTTGTCGCGGCATCGTCCGTCAGAGTCTTCAAATTCTATGTGGCGGAAATCTTCAACATCATCAACAACGTCATCACGAACAAGTGGCGGGATCGCATTGCCATCAATCGAACGGTCTCCAGCATCACGAGCAAATGGCAAGACAACGTCGCCATCAGTCCTACGATCAACAGCAAGTGGCGGGACATCATCGCCATCACTCCACTTTCTTCCCAGGTTGGTAGCTCCCCCTGGATTTAAGCATCTAATCCACTTTCTTCCCAGGTTATTCTTTTCTCCCCCTTTCTGACTTTTTCATTACAAGCCTTGCAGATGTTGTTTGTTGGCGATCTGCCTGTTGTCGTCGTGAGAGAGGTTCATGTCGTTGAGACAGTGATTTGTGTCGATGTGACCATTATTCGATATTTTATCTGACTTTGACGCTTTGTAGGCCTTTATTACCAGATTGTCTCAACACTTGTCCTGCAAGTTTTTCTTGTTAGACATGTGTGTCACATCCCTTTGTTTGAGAATAACGAATCCCAAATTGTATTTGATCTTGCTTGTCGTGTGTTTATAGTTTGCAGGAACTATAGGTGCAATACTCCACAGGTAGAAACCAGCTAAATTCAAAAATTTCAAACAATGCGCTACCGCCAGCGCTAGTGCTACTGCCAGGCGCTAGATCATTCAACGAATGTGGAACTCCGTTCGATGAAAATTTCCGTTCGACGAATGTGGAACTCCGTTCGACGAAAATTTTCGTTCGACGAAAACTTTGTTCGACAAAAATTTCGTTCGACTAAAATTTGTTCTGCCATGCCACCGACGGTTTCGCAACCGCTACCGCCAGCGCTAGCACTACCGCCAGGCGATATCTCAAGTTCGTGCACAGCGCCATGCCGCCGACGGTTTCACAACTGCTCCACACGAACGCTACCGCAGGCGCTAGGAGATAACGCAGGAGCTATCTCCAAGTTCTATAAAATGATGGGCTCTCTCTTGTTTTGAGTTAGTGCTTCCAGAGAGATTACTTGTGCCATATTTCCAGAGCTGCTACTCTGACGAAAGTTCATCTCCCACTCAAATTCAAAGAGGATTTCTGGAGAAGGATGCCACCACGCTGCATCCGAAGAACGATCGCTTCAACCTTGATTATGCGACATCGATCCTTCATCCTCATCTTCAGAGATCTCATATAGGGAGTTTCATTATTGTTATATTAATTTTCATTCCATAATTTTTGTAATCGTTAAGTTAATTTGCCTTGTGTAGGCGACTAGGTCTGAGTAGGACTTAGGGGGAAATTCGCCTTGTGTTGGCGACTAGTTCTAGGTTATTAGATCTAGGGGGGCTTGAGGCCATATCCGGGAAGGATTGGCTAGAGCGGCTTGAGGCCTTATCCGGGGAAGGATAGGCTAAAGCCAACCGGTTTGTGGGGATACAAGTCGGTATAGAAAATGAAAAATTGTATTACTTTATTCGCCTCCGATTTCAAGCGCTAATGAAATCAATTTTTGTAAACACTTTTTTTTATATAATATAATCATGTCTCCTTTTTTGTTTACTTGATTTCTATAATTAGGCATAATTTATATAATTGCAAATTACAATTGTTTCCTACTTTAAGTTAAATTGATTATTTCATTCTAATTATCTCTAAACAAATTTAGTAAAAATTATCAAAGATTTTTATTCCCTTATTCACCCCCCCCCCCCCCCCCCTCTAAGGGCGCCGTAAGATCTAACAAGTGGTATCAGAGACAGGTTATTCCAAACGGTTTAAAAACTAGGAATAATGGCGTCTTATGATCTCGCTTTTTCCGAGGGTCAGGGAATTAGTATACCTCCACTATTTACTGAGTGAGATTATAATTATTGGAAAAATAGGATGCGTTGTTTTCTAATGACCCTAGATATTGAGGTTTGGAACATGGTAGAAGAAGAATACACTCCTCCTACATTTGTAGTTGGAGAGGTTATGTTAGAAAAACCCAAAGATAAATGGGATGATCGGGATAAACTCACATGTAAAAATAATGCAAAAGCCATGAATGCTCTATTTTTTGCATTAGATAGAAATGAATTTAATAGAATTTCTGCATGTACTACTTCATATGAAATTTGGAATCATTTGGAAGTTACTCATGAAGGTACATCGCAGGTTAAAGATTCCAAGCTTTTCCAACTTGAGTCGGAATATGAAAAATTCCGGATGGATGAAAGTGAAGATGTTGATGCCATGCACACGCGCTTCACCAAGATCGTCAATGCCTCCAAAGCACTTGGAAAGACCTTCTCCAACGGCGACTTGGTCTGAAAGATCCTTCGTTCCCTTCCACCAAAATTCAACCCGATGGTGACGGCCATTATAGAATCGCACAATCTAAGGACGCTCCAAGTTGAGAGCCTCATTGGGAATCTCAAAACCCATGAGGTAGAACTCAAAATCCAATATGATGAATACAACAAGGAGCCAAAGAAGAAGGCGTTGGCATTAAAATCAAAGAAGGAGTGCCAAGAGGATAAGGATGAAGATGACGAAAGTCTTTTGGTGAAGAACTTCCGAAAGTTCATGCAAAATCCAGAAAGGCGAAACACTTTCTGGAAATTTATCCAAAAGGATGGAAGATGGAAAGGGTCGTCCTCAAAGAAGGAAAAGGAGAGCGACGATGAAGAAGAAAGACCTCCATCGGAATGCTTTCATTGTAGGAAGACCGGGCACATTCGGAGCCAGTGCCCAATGTTCTTGAAGGAAAAGAAAGAAAAGCGGCACAAAGGGAAGGAGAAGAAGAATGTGCTAAAAGTTAGAACTTGGGATGACTCCTCTCCTCCTCCTCCGAAGAATCAAGCGGGTCTTCATCATGTGAAGATGAGGAAGCAAACATGTGCCTCATGGGACATGGAAACGACGGCGACGACACCAGTGTTCCTAGTGACACTGAGGTAAATCCTCCCATGAATTCCTTGAAACTTGCAAAGCTTTTGATAAAAATATGAAAGATAGTATTTTATTAAATCACGAAAATGAATCTCTTATTAAAGAAAATCAAAAGCTTTCCAAAAAGGTAATTGTTTTAGAAAAGAGAAAGGTTTCTTGCCAAGAATGTGATCACTCCACTAAATTGGCAAAATATATTGAAGAGTCACTTTCTAAAGCCCTTTCTCATGCCAAAACTCTTACAAAAGAGAAGGAGGAATTAGAAAGGAAATTAGAAGCCTCTCTTTTGCAAATCAAAAATAATAAAAAAAAAGGTTTTGAAAATAGGTGTGTCATGCTTGTAAAAGAAAACTCTTCACTTAAAGCACACGTTCATGATCTCACCATGGCCATTAAATAATTTGGAATAGGCCAAAAATCTCTAGAAATGATTTTAGGAAACCAGTGCCATGGTTCTGGAAAATTTGGGCTCGGATATCGAGGTGAGGGATACCGCCCGGCGCTAGCCACTAACGCCGGCGCTAGCACCTCATAACAGAAACATGAATTTTCTTTTTCAAAATGTTTTTCTTCTGTAAATCCAACTTATTCTAGCAAGAAAATATTCCAGAAAAGGGTCTCAACCCCCTTTATTTCGTGTGCAAACTGTTATAGGTTAGGTCACACATCTAGTTCTTGCAGGAAAATAAAAAAAATGCTTAAAAACAAATCTGGGTACCTAAGGCTTCCACTTATTCTATGGGTGGTACCACTTGGGTATCCGGATCTTTACTCTCATCTTCTTTCTAGATGTGCAGGCAG
Source organism: Dactylorhiza incarnata (assembly GCA_033032865.1). Classification (NCBI taxonomy): domain Eukaryota; kingdom Viridiplantae; phylum Streptophyta; class Magnoliopsida; order Asparagales; family Orchidaceae; genus Dactylorhiza; species Dactylorhiza incarnata. The sequence continues at coordinate 1,870,723 of JAWHQI010000165.1, forward strand.
GATAAGGACAATGAAGATGTGTGGTACTTGGATTCAGGATGCTCCAAGCACATGACGGGCAATAAAGCAAAGTTCCTTAGCCTAGAAAAGAAGAAGGGAGGGATCGTGACGTTTGGTGATAACGGAAAAGGAAGGATCATGGGAATTGGTACAGTTGGTAACAAATCCTTTACTATATCTAATGTCCTTTATGTGAAAGGATTAAAACACAATTTAATTATATTAGTCAATATGTGATAAAGGATTAGATGTGTTATTTGAATCTTCCACTAATCTATGCAAAATATCTAATCCTATTACAAACAATATTTTACTAACTGCACCAAGAATACACAATGTTTATATAGTTTCATTTCATGATCTTTCAAAATCATCTTTAAAATGTTTTATTACCAAAAATGATGAACTTGAACATTGGCATAGAAGGCTAGGACATGCTAGCACAAAGCTTATTGTAAAACTTGCCAAAAGAGATTTAATTAGAGGATTGCCTAGATTAAATGGAAATTTACCTTCACTTTGTTCACCATGTCAAAAAGGTAAAATTACTAGATCCTCTTTCAAAAGTAAAAATGTTATTTCTACTACAAGACCTTTGCAATTAATTCATATGGATCTTTTTGGTCCCATTAGCACCGCAAGTCTTGGTGGTAGATTATATACATATGTTTTAATAGATGATTTTTCTAGATATTGTTGGACAATATTTCTCTCATCCAAATTCGAAGCGTTTTGTGAATTTTCAAAATTATGTACTCGTATTCAAAATGAAAGTGATTTAAAAATTAAATGCATTCGCTCGGATCATGGAGGAGAATTTGAAAATGAAAAATTTACATCTTATTGTGATATGTTAGGCTTAAAACATGAGTTCTCCGCACCACGCACACCACAACAAAATGGCATTGTAGAAAGAAAGAATAGGATACTTCAAGAGCTAGCACGCACTATGTTATGTGAATATAAATTACCTAAGTCATTTTGGGCCGAAGCCGTAAACACATCATGTTATGTTATAAATAGAATCATGCTTCGCCCATCTTTAAATCTCACACCATATGAACTTTATTTTCAAAAGAAGCCTAATGCATCTCACTTCAAAGTTTTTGGTTGTAAATGCTTTATTTTAAATACAAAAGATAGCTTGGGAAAGTTTGATGAAAAATGTGATGAAGAAACATTTCTTGGATACTCTTCAACTAGTAAAGCTTATAGAGTTTTTAATAAGAGAACTAGAAAAGTTGAAGAGTCAATTAATGTGAAATTTGATGAGCTTGTTCCTTGTATAGAAAAACTTTCCGCAGGCAAAGAGGATGATTAATTACCTCCTTTGGAGCATGGTGATGAAGAACCTTCCAAAGAAGAAGAAGAGGAGGCCAAGAAAGATGAATATGTACCTCCAAGCGTCTTAAAATTTACAAACGATCATCCAAGGGAACTTATAATTGGTGAACCATCCATCGGGGTAAGAACTCGCTCTTCTCTTCATGAATCTTTTTCAAATATTTGCTTTAAATGATGAATTTTGGTTTTTGGCTATGAAAGAAGAGTTAGAACAATTTGAGCGACATAATGTTTGGAAATTAGTTGAAAGACCATCTAATCACCCGGTTGTAGGTGTAAAATGGATTTTTAAAAATAAATTAGATGGTGAGTCAAGAATCTCTAGAAATAAAGCACCATTAGTAGCACAAGGATATTCTCAAATTGAGGGGATAGATTTTGATGAATCTTTTGCACCTGTTGCAAGATTAGAGTCTATAAAAATTTTTCTAGCATTTGCAAGCTTTAAAAGAATAAAACTATTTCAAATGGATGTGAAAAGTGCTTTTCTAAACTGGTTTGAAAAAGAAGAAGTTTATGTTGAACAACTCCCCGGTTTTATTAGTGAAAAATTTCCAAATCATGTTTATAAACTAGAGAAAGCGCTTTATGGTTTAAAACAAGTGCCCCGTGCATGGTATGAAAGACTTACATCATTTTTATTAAAGCACGATTATGTTTTGGGAAGTGCGGATAATACTCTCTTCATTAAGCACAACAATGATGATATAATTATTTTACAAATATATGTTGATGATATTATTTTTGGATCTACTAATGAAGAGATGTGTAAAGAAGTTATTTTAGTGATGAAAAATGAATTTGAAATGAGTCTTGTAGGAGAACTTTCTTATTTCCTTGGTTTTCAAATATCACAAAGAATTGATGGTATTTTTGTATGTCAAACTAAATATGTCCATGATATGCTTAAACATTTTGGATTTGAAAACCTTAAACATGCTTCTACACTAATGAGTGCATCACTAAAATTAGGAAAAGATGAATCAGGAATTTCTATAGATCAAACTTTATATAGAGGTATGATAGGATCTCTACTTTATCTAAGTGCAACTAGACCTGATATTATGTTTGCCGTATGCTTATGTGCTCGATTTCAAGCCAATCCAAAAGAATCTCATTTAAAAGTGGTAAAACGAATTTTTAGATATCTTATTGGGTCATCTAAACTAGGATTATGGTACCCACACAATAATTCATTTACACTTCATGGCTACTCTGACTCGGACTATGCCGGTTGTTCACTTAATAGAAAAAACACTAGTGGTACTTGTCATTTTCTAGGACCTTCATTAGTTGCATGGTCTAGTAGAAAACAAAATTCAGTTGCACTCTCCACCACGGAGGCCGAATACATTGTATTAGGGAGTTGTTGTGCACAAGCACTATGGATGAGCCAAACTTTAGAGGACTTTGGTTTTCATCTAAAACTTATTGAATTAAAATGTGACAACAAAAGTGCCATTGATCTCCCAAATAATCTGGTACACCACTATATATCCAAACATATAGATGTGCGTCATCATTTCATAAGGGATCACATTAAAAAGGAAAATGTAAGGATTAGTTTCATTGGCACGGACTCTCAACTTGCTGATATATTTACTAAACCTCTTCCCGATGCAAGGTTTCAAATGTTAAGATTGGAATTAGGAGTCTTAGACATCTTAGGATGAATAACATGTAAAACGCTAATGTTTTATGCAATTTGAGCAATTAAAACATCTCTGAATATTACACAATTTCTGCATAAGACTACTCTTAAGACCCTTAATCAATATCAAAAATCAGATTTTTAAAATTCCTAAAAAATTGTGTACTGTTTCCTGCGCTAGCGTGGGTTTGTGATTTTTCTGTTTTTTTTTTATTTCTAAAAATCTACAAAAATATGTTAGTATATATGTACAAATTTATTTTTGTGTTTATGTCTATTTTATTTTTTGTTTTATTTGCATTATGAAAAATCAACTACAAAAATTCGAAATTCAAAAATAAAAAAATATGTTTGTGTGATTTTTCTATTTTTATTTCATTAAAAAAAATTTCAAAACAACAAAAAAACTGTATGATCTTTATTGCTAATATCAAGCATGAATGAATTCAATTATTTAGAATTATTTACAATGTTAAAATTTATTCCTTGAAATTACTATGAACATTGTTTTGTTTATCATGCTTTGATATATCTATTTAAAGTGCATCAATTGTATTGAAAAATATGTGTAGAACCAAGCTTAGCATGCCTCTAAATATGAGTAAATGTATTATGATTGACAATGATACCTTTCACTCACATATTTTGGTAATCAACATGTGTGTTTAAATATAAAAATGCTTGCTTGTGTATTGTATTTGTACAATGAATTAAAACTTGCATAAGTTTATTGCCTACACTACATTTGAATTGCACTTATGAAATTTAGAAAAGTGGTTAAGTTAAAAATTTTGGTTTGCAAAACAAGTGTATTCGGAGAATGTTGTCTCACAAATGTGAACAAAGAATTATATATGTAGACAAATATAACTCCACCAAGCTCTACTTGAACCTCCTGATAAGTCTTCATAAGCATTGTGAGGTTGAGCACCTTGGAAAGAATAGTAAAGTGTCTTGTGCAAACCTTGGTTATTACACCACTTTGTTATAAATTATGTGCATTAAAAGTGTGTGAAAGTAATTTACTTGTGTTTTATTGTGCACTTTACTTTACATATGTCTTGTATTTTGTTGATTTAAATTAATTGTTAACATTGCCCAAAATACACTTATGTGCACATCATTTCCTTTCATAACACTTCTTCTCATGAGTATTGGATTCTAATGCTTTATCTATACTACTCTTTATAGAAAAAAATGCACTAGATAACCTAGCATGATCTCTACAATGTTTTGGTATCTCTTGAACTTAAAATTAAGTAACATTGTAGTATAATCTCTCTTTGATATGTTCATTTCATGCCTGGTATCTTTATGAAAAACTTTGAAATTTCAAAAAGGTTAAAACATCTTTCAATTTTGAACTATAACTCATATTTTTACTTATGCTTTTTCATGCTTACAAAAAGATGTTTCTTATAATCTTCCGCTTGCTTACAACTCTTATCTTTGTATTTGAAATCTCTTATATACTATGCTTAAAATCTTTATCATTATCTATATTAAAAAGCTCGATCATGCTTTATCATTTATAAGAAATGCCTCCTTACTACGCTCACCCCACCTTCTTTTGATAATACCAAAAGGGGGAGAATAATTGAAGAAATCTATATAGGAGAAATATAGAAGATTAAGGGGAGAATAATTCATGTAATCTATCATTTAGGGGGAGTAAAACATAAATTGCATTTATGTGGGGGGAGCATTAAGATAGGGGGAGTATGCACATTTTCATGTTTATCATATACTATAGTTGCACTATCATCTTGCTTATCTTATACTATAAACACTATTGTTGATTTCTTGCTAAGTGGATTTGTTATTATCAAAAGGGGGAGATTGTTGGACATGTGTGTCACATCCCTTTGTTTGAGAATAACAAATCCCAAATTGTATTTGATCTTGCTTGTCGTGTGTTTATAGTGTGCAGGAACTATAGGTGCAATACTCCACAGGTAGAAAGCAGCTGAATTCAAAAATCTCAAACAGTGCGCTACCTCCAGTGCTAGTGCTACCGCCAGGAGCTAGCTCGTTCGACAAATGTGGAACTCCGTTCGACGAAAATTTCCGTTCGACAAATGTGGAACTCCGTTCGACGAAAATTTCCGTTCGATGAATGTGGAACTCCGTTCGACGAAAACTTCGTTCGACAAAAATTCCGTTCGACAAAAGTTTGTTCTGCCACTCCACCGACAGTTTCGCAACCACTACCACCAGTGCTAGCACTAGCGCCAGGCGCTATCTCAAGTTCATGCACAGCGCCATGCCGCCGACGGTTTCGCAACCGCTCCACACGAACGCTACCGCAGGCGCTATCTCCAAGTTCTATAAAATGATGGGCTCTCTCTCGTTTTGTGTTAGTGCTTCCAGAGAGATTACTTGTGCCATATTTCCAGAGTTGCTACTCTGCCGAAAGTTCATCTCCCACACAAATTCAAAGAGGATTTCTGGAGAAGGAAGCCACCACGCTTCATCCGAAGAACGATCGCTTCAACCTCGCTTATGCTACAGCGATCCTTCATCCTCATCTTCAGAGATCTCATATAGGGAGTTTCATTATTGTTATATTAATTTTCATTCCATAATTTTTGTAATCATTAAGTTAATTCGCCTTGTGTAGGCGACTAGGTATGGGTGGTACTTAGGGGGAAATTCGCCTTGTGTTGGCGACTAGTTCTAGGTGATTAGATCTAGGGGGGCTCGAGGCCATATCCGAGGAAAGATTGGCTAGAGCAGCTTGAGGCCTTATTCCGGGAAGGATAGGCTAAAGCCAAGCTGTTTGTGGGGATACAAGTCGGTATAGACAAGGAAAAATTGTATTACTTTATTCGCCTCCGATTTCAAGCGCTATTGAAATCAATTTTTGTAAACACTTTTTTTATATAATATAATCATGTCTCCTTTTATGTTTACTTGATTTCTATTATTAGGCATAATTTATATAATTGCAAATTACAATTGTTTCCTACTTTAAGTTAAATTGATTATTTCATTCTAAATATCTCTAAACAAATTTAGTAAAAATTATCAAAGATTTTTATTCCCTTATTCACCCCCCCCCCCCCCTCTAAGGGCGCCTTAAGATCCAACACTTCTTACTGTCATGTGTAAGGAGATTAGTGATCAATAAGTTGAAATTTATTCTAATTTTAACATCCCCAGCTGGAATTTGAAGAAGTTAAACTTAGCTTCATCTAGGGGCTTTGTGACTATATCAGCCACTTGTTTGTCTGTGGGAACAAACTCAAGGATGATATCTTCATTCTCCACATGCTCCCTGATGAAGTGATACCTGATCTCAATGTGCTTAGTCCTGCTGTGTGAGACAGGGTTCTTAGCAATTGAGATTGCACTGGAAGAGTCACAAAACAGGGGTGTTTTGGTCATCTTTAGATTGTAGTCTTCAAGTTGATGCTGAATCCATAGCAGTTGAGCACATCATCTCCCAGTAGAAATGTATTCTGATTCTGCTTTGGAGATTGCTACACTTGTCTGCTTCTTGCTGCTCCAAGAGATTAGTCTTCCTCCCAGAAATTGGCATGTTCCTGAGGTACTTTTCCTATCTTCTTTGCATCCGGCATAATCTGCATCTGAGTAGCCTGTCAGTTCACACCCATTGTTCCTATGGTACCATAGGCCTAGATTTGATGTACCCTTGAGATATCTTAGGATTCTCTTTACAGATACATGATGAGATTCCTTAGGGTTCACCTAATATCTAGCACAGACACATGTTGCAAGCATTATGTCAGGCCTACTTGCAGTTAGGTATAGCAAATATCCAATCATGCAACTGTACTTGGTTTCATCAAAGGGTATTCCCTTCTCATCCTTGTCCAAAGATGCATTGATTCCCATTAGAGTCTTCATAGTGGAAGCACTCTCTAATCAAAACTTGGCCTGAGAGATGAATATGCCATCTTCATATTGTTTCACTTGAAGACCTAGGAAGTATTTGAGCTCACACATGGTGCTCATCTCAAACTTTCCCTACATCAAACAATCAAACTTTTTGCAGAGATTGTTATCTGTAGAGCCAAAGATAATGTCATCTACATAGATCTACACTAGAAAAATCATTCCCTTAAATTCCCTTAGGAACAATGTCTTATCAATCTTTCCCCTAGAGAATTTGTTCTCAATGAGAAAGCTTGACAGAGTCTCATACCAGGCTCTAGGTGCCTGCTTAAAGCCATATAGTGCTTTCTTAAGAAAATATACATAGTCAGGATGAGTTGAATCAACAAAACCTGAAGGCTAACCTACGTTGACTTCTTCTTTGAGGTCACCATTTAGAAAGGCTGACTTCACATCCATCTGATAGACTTTGAATCCTTGGTATGCAGCATAGGCTAAGAATAGTCTGATGGCTTCTAGTCTGGCTACAAGGGAAAAGGTATGATCAAAGTCAATCCCTTCTTCTTGTCTGTAGCCCTTTTCCACTAGCCTTGCTTTATTCTTAGTGATGATTCCATTTTCATCCATTTAATTTCTGTAGACCCATTTAGTTCCTATAACATTCTGTCTTTGGGATCTTGGAACCAGTTTCCAAACTTTGCACCACTTAAATTGGTTCAGTTCCTCCTGCATTGCTGCAATCCAAAATGGATCCTGATTTGCTTCCTAAAATTTCTTGGGTTCAATTTGATAGAGAAAGCTCAGGTACAATGCTTCATTTACAGCTCTACTCATTGTCAGCACTCCTTGGTTTACATTTCCTATTATTTGCTCTTGCGTTCACTCATCCATTTGTTAGTGGCAATGTAGGCTGTTTCAATGTTGTTGCATATTGTAGTTTGATTTTCCAGGACTTATTGAATACCTTGATGGGTGATTGTTATCTGTTTATCAGTACTCTCTTGTAGATTCTTCACATCAGATTTGAGGCTGGCAGTCTCAGCAGATAGCTCCCTCCTTATTTCACTCATAGCAGAATTAACATGATTTTCAATCTTCATTCTTTGTTCTTCCAGGAGCATTCTTATTTGAGGCAATAGTGAGGACTCCACTGGCCTATTCTCTAAAGGTGAATTGGCTTGTCCTGGTTCCTCCTATTCATTCCCATCAACCATTGGAGATAGAGATCTTCTGATGGGTGACTGGTTTGACTCATTTTCCTTTTCAGGATTTGGCAGATCTCTGCTAGTCTCATTAGCAGGATTCTCTTGGTTGTCTTCTTGGGGATCTTTACTTGGGTCCTCTTGGTCTACTATTCCAGAATGGACAGCATCCACAGCCCCAATGAACTTATTGATCACTTCTTCCACTTGAGCAGGGATCTCACCATTTTTCTCCCCCTCAGTCTTAGCATCATCATGCTCTGTTCCTGCAGTTACCATTGTCCCGGATCCCAGACTTAGGGCAGAGGTCTGGAGTGAGACATTCCTAGTTTCCACATGTACTTCAGTGTCAGATGGACCTGAGTTGTTGTCTGACTCACTTTCTTCAGATGAGTTTTCTTCCTTTCTCCCTATATCCTCTGTTGTCTTCAGCTTCTTGGGAGACTTAGTCAGAACTTTCTCCCATCTTTCCAGAATTCGGATATCCATCCTTCTCATGTGATGGATTTTTACACCATACTTCTTGTCAAAGCTTTCAGGGTAAGATATTAGTAAAAATAGATATAGTATTCTTCCCAGATTTGGAACTTGAAAGCTTTCTTGTATTCTTTTGAAGATGATCTGACCCCAGTTGGTCTTATTACTGAGGATTATACTCTCCATAAGCTCGAACATAGGCTTGGATATTGGTGATTACTTGGGCTTCTTCTTTTTGTTTTATAAATAAAAGATAACCTTTATATTAAGAGTTTAGAATTGGCGGATATTTTCGAAGAGTCTCGCAAGTACTCCTACTTTGAGAAATTAACCGTTATCCTATCGAAGGATAGAAGTAGCGATCTTTTTCTTCTTTCGGAATATTGACAATTACGCTTCGGCTACAATGCCGAATTCTATTGAATTGAATAGTAGAAAAGGAGAGTTTTGCACTAAATGAGTTTGAAAAGCTGTGTTTGAATTTTTAGTCCAAATTAATCATTTGATAAAGGCAAGTATACCTTATCGCAAGTAATACAGGATATTTTTAGAAAATATCGGGATCGTATATTTCCGCGGGTCGTGTTGATTATGCTACTTCGAGGGACGAACTATTATTTTATCGGAATAATATTTTTAGTTGATTTAACTAGAGTTCTAAATGATAAAATGCGAAAGATGATTTAAGCGATTTACTAGAGTTCTAAGTGATGAGAAATATAGCGCGCGACGTCGAATTACCTTGAGACGAAAATAGATTTTTCGTAGAATTAAAAGTGATGACTTTTCAAAATATTAAGATGACTTGGCCGTGGAGGTTCCATAATTATGAACGCTCCTCTCTCGAGGGTACGCCCACCTGAGATTATGAATATTCGACCGAACTCTCGTTCTACAATCGAATGTTCTTAATACTCGCTTTATGATACGAACCCCGCTATTGGGTTTTTATTTCCAATTCGGAAGAGTTACCTCGTCCTCTCTCGAGGGTAGAGCGCACTTCTCTTTACCCGTGAGTGATCAGTCCGTACACACGAGCCTCTCGGCTAACTAGGTACGAAAACGGAAATGAAAACCACACATCGATTATGTGGCTCCACTCAACGTGATTCTCGGGTAAACCTTAAGCGTTAATTATTTTAGAAAGAGATGTTTTAATTTTTATAGAAAAACTATTTTTGTGTCCCAATGCTCTTCGACGTCGTGCGCTAAAGAAAATTAGCCACTCATCGGAATGGAGACGGCATTATCGGTTGAAAAATACATGTTTGATAATTAAAGCGGATATAAGCGGATAAAAAGGAAATAAAAAGACTTATATAAAAACAGTAATAATATCCGTCCCAACCACCTTAAACAAGTGCTAAAAAGTTCTTAGCCTCTTATTTAAGAAGGGGGTGGTATAGAAATGAAAAGACTTATAAAGGTGCAGAAATAATATCCGTCCCAACCGACTTAAATAAGTGCTAAAGTAAATTAGCCTCTTATTTGAGAAGGGGGTGGTATATAGCAGTTATATAAAGACTGAAATAAAAACTAAGCTACAAAAAAGGAAAATACTATCTCATACACGCACACACTCTAAAAGAAACTGAAAAAGAAAGCGTTTAAAATGAAAGCGATAAAATAAGGCGAAAAAGAAAACGATAAAACTATTTTATGAAAGCTTGTAAATCTAAGCTATGAAAACAGTAAACCTAGATTATGAAAGCAATAAAACTAACTATAAAAGCAATAAAACTAAATTATGAAAGCAATAAAGCTAAACTCATACACGCACACACACTAACATTAATAAAAAGAAGATGATCCAAATGAGAAAAACATCATTTTATTTCTGAAATCAGCATTACAACTAGACTAGGAAGACGAAAAAAAACTACAAACGAACTTAAACTGAATTGCAGAAGAGAAGCTCACAATCACTCAAAAGAACTCACAATACAACAAAAACCACTCAAAATTTGGATGAAAATTACTTCAGCCGAGCCCCTCTATTTATAGGGAAAATTTGAGCTTTACACGCCCTAGGTCACGGGCGTGACTTGAATGTCACGGCCGTGACTTAGGGCGTGACATTTGCTCGGCTATATTCGCCGCCTTCTGGAAGGTCTGGCCGTCAAACATGGCTGCACACGGGCGTGACTTGGTATGTCACGGGCGTGACTTGGTGAGTCACGGGCGTGACTATGGGTGGCTGATGTCGGCAGCATGGGTGCGGCTTCGAGACGTGACGCGCTGGCGGCTCACGGGCGTGACTCTGCTGGAACACGGGCGTGACTTGTAGAGTCACGGGCGTGACTTGATCAATTTGTCGGGATTTGATCTGAATTGAGCCGTCCCGTTGATATTTGATCTTTAAAATTACACGCCCTTGGTCACGGGCGTGTCTGAGGGCGTGACCTGTGAAAATTTTGCAAAAAATTGCAAAAACAAAAATAAAACTAAGTTAGAAACCAGAAATAATAAAGAAGCAATTTATTCATTAATTTACATAGAAAATTCACAATATTAATTAAAACTATACTAATACTTATACCAAAAATACATATATTTTATTACTTATCAAATACCCCCATACTTAAGCTTTTGCTATTCCAGGGCAAAAGTAAGAGAGATCTATACGGGATTAACATAAGTTCTAATTTTTGGCTATCGTTTTATTTTAATCATAAGAGACTGAAAAATAAAAATTCGGAGTAATAAGAGTTAAGTCCTAAATTATGCAAATGATTTAAGTAGAAGAAATGTCCTGGCCAAAAGACTTCTTAATTAACCAAATAGCAAACAAAATTGCAATCATTAGTAAACGAGATTAGATCGAAATTATAATAACCTTTGTTTAAAGAAACATAAAGGAAAAATATAAGTTACTAATTATGCTCTCAAATGATTTTTTGAATTAAAACTAGAAACAATAATTTGGTTAAGGGAAAAGGGGGAAAAAAGCCTTGGCAAATAGAAGAGTACTTGGATTAGGGGTGATGAATTGTATCATCTCACCCCTCTTATAAAGTTTCCTTTGACTCCCATCGTTGGTGTACGAGGGACGAGGGAAAATTGACCTTTTTAATTAACCCAATGCCTGTGTTTACGGAATTTGCAATTCCCATTGACATAGGATTTCTTTTAACAAATATTGGGTGCCTATGTTTACGGAATTTTTGTATTCCCATTGACATAAGATCTTTTTTTTTTCTTCTTTTTGTGTTTTTGCCATGCTAAATTGGTGTATACAAGAGGTTTTCAAGAGAAATTCTAGAATAATAAAAAAAAGTTTTGAGAGCAACCTTAGTAAGTTGAATATTCCTAGATTCCTGAAGACATAAAGTAGGGATAATTGCAGTCTAAAGTTGTTTTGCTAACATAATACACATGTCTCTATTTTAGCTAGTAGAAGTAGTGCTTGATAACAAAGCCTCTATTTAAATTAAAAATACAAGATATTCTTTAAAACTTAACCCCGAACGTTTAAATCTATCGATCTTAGATAAACAAACAAATAGTAAAACGAGCGATTATGAAAATCCACAAACATATACTCTCGAAACTAAATGCTTTAAGAATAAAAGTAAAGTAGGGTTTATTATTTTTGGAGTTTTTTGCTTTTATTTTTTTTTTTGTTTTTATTTTTTTTTTTTTGTTATTTTTTTTTTTTTCAACTACAAAAAATACATATTATTTTTTTTTTTTTTTTTTTTTTTTTTGAAAACGGGAAATACACCCCCATACGTAAAACCCAACATTGTCCCCAATGTTGTAATGTAAGTATGAAGAAGAGAAAATAACAATGCAATATATACAAAAGGAAAAAGGAAGCAAAAAGGCATCCCTGAAGTAAAGTTGGCGGGGTCGGAAGAAACCCTGCAAAAATAGAGAAAAAGCATAATAAAAATATTAGATAAATATGGGGTGCCTCCCACGAGCGCTTTGTTTACCGTCGCGTAGCTTGACGCATTTGGCGTGGTGAGATTATAAATTGGGGAGGGTTAAAGATTCTGTGTGTCCGTCCACCGGATCGCCCGCAAGATATAGTTTTAAACGGTGGCCGTTGACTTTAAAATCGCCTTTTTCGGGGTGAGAGATAAGAACGGTCCCATACGGCCAAACCGCTTTGACTGCAAAGGGGCCGGACCAGCGGGATTTGAGCTTACCCGGAAAAAGACGAAGACGTGAATTATAAAGAAGGACAAGATCGCCCGGCGCGAAAGTTTTTGGAAATTTAATTTTTCGATCGTGGTAGAACTTAGAACGCTCCTTATAAAATTTATTACTCTCATAAGCGTTCGCACGCCATTCATCGAGTTCATTGAGTTGGAATTTCCTATTCTCGGAGGCTAAGTTCGAATCGAGATTTAAAAATTTTAAGGCCCAAAAAGCGCGGTGTTCTAATTCTACCGGTAAATGGCACGCTTTGCCGTAGACTAATCGATAGGGCGTACAACCGATAGCGGTCTTGTATGCCGTACGATACGCCCATAACGCGTCGTCGAGTTTTGAGGACCAATCCTTCCTATTTAAAGAGACGGTTTTTTCCAGAATGCGTTTTATCTCGCGATTTACTACCTCTACTTGGCCGCTCGTTTGGGGGTGATAGGCGGTGGCGAGCTTATGCGTGACGCCGTATTTAGATAAAATTTTTGAAAACTGGGCATTGCAGAAGTGCGTGCCCCTATCACTTACTATTGCACGGGGCGTGCCAAAGCGAGAAAATAATTTTTTTAGAAAATGGACGACGACTCGCGCATCATTGGTGGGCAGAGCTTGCGCTTCCGCCCACCTAGATACATAGTCGACCGCCACTAAGATATAGCGATTATTAAAAGAAGGAGGTAGGGGGCCTACAAAGTCTAGGCCCCACAAATCGAAAATTTCGCATTCTAAATAAAAATTTTGGGGCATCTCGTCACGACGGGAGATGTTACCCGACCGCTGGCAGCTATCGCATATACTCACAAAAGTGTGAGCATCCTTAAAGAGAGTGGGCCAATAAAAGCCTGACTCTAACGCTTTCCGCGCGGTCCGGTTGGCTTGATAATGCCCTCCAGCCGGCCCCTCATGGCAGTGTCGCAATATTTGCGCACCCTCCTCGCTGGAAACACATCTTCGTATCACTTGGTCTGCGCAGACTCGAAAGAGAAAGGGGTCCTCCCAAAAGTAGTTTTTTAAGTCAGAGAAGAATTTCTTCTTCTGCTGAGTCGAAAAATCTTTTGGAAGGACCCGCGCGACTAAATAGTTCGCGTAATCTGTGAACCAAGGGGTAGAGGAAGTTTTGGTATTATTTATGATTAAAAGTCGCTCCTCAGGAAATCGATCGTCTATTTCGGGTTCGACGAGCGCTTCTGCGACGGGGTGTTCTAAACGTGAGAGGTGGTCGGCTGCTAAATTTTCAGCCCCCTTCTTATCCCGGATCTCTAAGTCAAATTCCTGTAAAAGGAGGATCCATCGAAGTAAGCGAGGCTTAGCATCAACTTTGGCCAAAAGATATTTCAAGGCGGAGTGATCAGTGAAAACGATTACATGTGAAAGGGTTACGTAGGGTCGGAATTTATCAAAAGCAAAGATGACGGCGAGAAGTTCCTTTTCCGTTGTGGTGTAGTTAGCCTGTGCGGCATTGAGTGTGCGAGAAGCGTAATATATTGGATGAAAATATTTATTTACGCGTTGGCCTAAGACAGCTCCTACTGCGATATCGCTCGCGTCGCACATAATTTCAAACGGAAGAGACCAATCTGGCGCCACCAGAATTGGAGAATTGATAAGTTGCTTTTTAATAAAATTAAACGCCTCTACGCAGGCCGTGTCAAAAATGAATGGGGAATCTTTTTCCAGGAGGTGAGTTAGCGGTTTGGTTATTTTTGAAAAATCTTGAATGAACCGCCGATAAAAACCTGCGTGGCCAAGAAAACTTCTAATTGATTTGACGTTCGAAGGAACAGGAAGTTGTTCAATTATAGCGACTTTGGCCTTATCGACCTCCATCCCCTTGGAAGAAATTTTATGGCCGAGGACTAAACCCTCTCGGACCATGAAGTTGCATTTCTCCCAGTTCAAGACTAAGTTCGTCTCCTCGCACCGTTGGAGGACTCTATCTAAATTTTTTAAACAATTTTTAAAAGAGTTTCCAAAGACGGAGAAGTCATCCATGAAGACTTCCATTATGTCTTCTACTAGCTCGCCAAATATTGCCAGCATACATCTTTGGAATGTAGCTGGCGCGTTACAGAGGCCAAACGGCATCCTCCGATATGCGAAGGTGCCGAAAGGGCAAGTAAAAGTCGTTTTTTCTTGGTCCTCGGGTGAAATAGGGATTTGGAAAAATCCCGAGAGACCATCAAGGAAGCAATAAAAAGGGTGACCGGAGAGACGCTCTAAGATTTGATCAATAAACGGTAACGGAAAGTGGTCTTTTCTGGTGGCATCGTTTAGTTTTCTGTAGTCGATGCACACCCTCCAACCCGTAACAGTACGAGTTGGGATTAATTCGTTATTCGTGTTTGCCACGACCGTTATACCGCCCTTTTTCGGGACGACTTGTACGGGGCTTACCCACGTACTGTCGGAAATAGGATAGATAATCCCCGCATCAAGGAGTTTAATAATTTCAGTCTTAACGACTTCCCGCATGTTCGGGTTAAGTCGTCGTTGAGGCTGAATTGTTTTGCGGGGGTTTTCTTCGAGAAAAATTTTGTGGGAGCAGAATGAGGGGTTAATTCCCCTGATATCGGAAATTTGCCATGCAATTGCACGGCGATGTTTAGATAAAACTTCAACCAATTCGGATGTTTCTGAATCAGTTAAAGTAGAAGATATTATAACCGGAAGCTTTAAGTTCGCGGCTAGAAAAGCATATTTTAGATGGTCGGGGAGTTGCTTAAGCTCCAAGACCGGAGGTTCTTCGTAGGAAGTGGAGATTTTTAAATCTTTCGAGTCGAAAGGCTCGAAAGGCGAATCTGGCGGTAATTCTTCTAAAGGAGGTTGATTCGCCAGATCCGAATCGTCTATCATTAAGGATAGCAATTCTGAAAGAGAAGAACACTCGTCCACAAACGCGGATTCCAAATTGAAACAGGAATCATCATTCGATAGTGAGTTCCGCATGGAGGGGTTGATATGTAAAGTAACTTCGTCGTCTCCAACTCGAAGGAGGAGGCGACCGTTACTGACATCGATTAACGCACGGGAGGTTGCGAGAAAGGGGCGACCGAGGATGATGGGTACCTCGACGTCCTCCTCTATGTCCAGGATGACAAAGTCTACCGGGAAGATAAACTTGTCAACCATGACCAGAACATCTTCCGCTACCCCGATTGGGTACTTTACCGAGCGATCCGCGAGTTGGATGCTCATTTTTGTCGGACTCGGGACGCCTAAATTGAGTTTTTTGAAAAGAGAAAAAGGCATCAAATTGATGCTGGCGCCTAAGTCTGCAAGAGCGTACTTTATTAACATATTGCCAAAGAGACACGGGATGGAGAACCGTCCCGGGTCATTTAGTTTTGGCGGCAATTTGTTAAGGAGAACTGCCGAACATTCCGCATTAAGGGAAACACGCGAAACATCCTCGAGTCGTTTTTTAGTAGAAAGCAACTCTTTAAGATATTTCGCATATTTCGGCATTTGGGAGAGTGCCTCGCAGAAGGGGACGTTTATTTGAATTTGTTTTAAAATACGCAAAAATTTTTGATAATTTTCGTCCTCCTTCTCTTTATTAATTTTAGACGGGTAAGGAATTCGAGGACTCGAAACATTTGGCACAACCGGAGAAGCTGGAGCAATTAGAATCGAAGAAGAGGGTGGAGGGGTCGGAGGCGAAATGCATACCTTAGGCTCAACCCGCAATGGGGAGACGACCTCCTTGCCGCTTCGAAGGGTTATAGCGTTGGCATTTTCCCTTGGGTTTGGCTCTGTATTCCCTGGTAAAGCTCCGTATGGCCGCTCGGAGACCATCTTTGCAAGTTGTCCAACCTGGTTTTCCAAGCTTTTAATCGATCCGGTAAGATTCTGGATATTTGAATCGTTGGACGCGATGTATTTAGACAAAATATCTTCGAGCGGCGAAGGTTTTGGAGGAGGAGGCTGGAATCCCTGCGGAAATCCTTGCGGAAATCCCTGAGGATTCATATTTGGGGGCCTCTGAGCATTGTTAGGATTGCTCCAGGAGAAATTAGGGTGGCTCCTCCAACCTGGATTATAAGTATTACTATACGGGTTATTATTAGGGTTGAAGGGGGGCCTAACCGGATTACCGAGGTAATCCACCGATTCTTCGATTACGTTATTATTATTATTATTATTATTCCAAGCGGGAGTGGAGGAGGAAACAGTCATCTCCGCCACCTGCTTACTTAGCCGCTCTACCTGTGAGGCTAAGAAAGTAGTGGCGTCCACTTCAAAAAGACCAGCCGGTTTAGTAGGACGCGACCTTGGCACGTTCCATTGGTACGCATTCATGGCCATTTCGTCGATCAGAGCTTGAGCGGTCTCTGGGGTTTTGTTGTTTAACGTTCCCCCGGAAGCCGCATCAATCATCTGCCGTGTAGAAAAATTTAAACCATTATAAAACGTTTGGACCTGTAGCCAAGTTGGTAGCGCGTGATGAGGACACCTACGCAAATATTCCTTAAAACGCTTCCAAGTCTCATAAAGAGACTCGGAATCGAATTGCACAAAGGATGTGATATCCGTGCGTAGTTTTGCGGTTTTTGACGGAGGAAAATACTTAGTTAAGAAAAATTCCGTCAATTGGGCCCACGTGGTTATGGACCCTCTCGGAAGAGAAGTCAACCATGATTTGGCCTTTGACCGTAGCGAAAATGGAAATAAGCGTAAACGAATGGCGTCATCAGTGACGCCATTAATTTTAAAGGTGTCGCATATTTCTAAAAAGTTTGAAAGGTGCTGATTTGGGTCCTCATCTGGCAAACCGTCGAACTGAATCGACTGTTGTACCATTTGAATTATGCTGGATTTTATTTCAAAATTATTATTATTAACTGTCGGGCGAGTAATACTGGATCCTGTATCTTCCAAATTCGGCCGGGCATAATATGCCATGGTCCGGGCCGGGGCCGCATTTGGAATTGGATCGCCCATATTTACAGTATCTCTGATTGACTCTTCGGGGGTTTCGAGTAAGTTTTGATCACGAGATCGGATGCGCTCACGAAGAGTGCGCTCGATTTCGGGGTCAAAAGGAATAGTCGAATCGTCCGAGGAGTTTCCTCGGGTCATAAACTAAAAAATAATATTTTTGGATTTTCTGTTTTATTATTATTATATTTTTTTTTAATATAATATAAGTTTTTATATTTATATAATTTTTTTTTATTAGTTTTGTAACCTCTTTTTTTTTTGTGCCTTTTTTTTTGTAATATATAGATAAGGAATAAAATTAATAGCAGTTCCTACTTTCAAATAACAACACAAAGGTCCCCGGCAACGGCGCCAAAAACTTGGTGATTACTTGGGCTTCTTCTTTTTGTTTTATAAATAAAAGATAACCTTTATATTAAGAGTTTAGAATTGGCGGATATTTTCGAAGAGTCTCGCAAGTACTCCTACTTTGAGAAATTAACCGTTATCCTATCGAAGGATAGAAGTAGCGATCTTTTTCTTCTTTCGGAATATTGACAATTACGCTTCGGCTACAATGCCGAATTCTATTGAATTGAATAGTAGAAAAGGAGAGTTTTGCACTAAATGAGTTTGAAAAGCTGTGTTTGAATTTTTAGTCCAAATTAATCATTTGATAAAGGCAAGTATACCTTATCGCAAGTAATACAGGATATTTTTAGAAAATATCGGGATCGTATATTTCCGCGGGTCGTGTTGATTATGCTACTTCGAGGGACGAACTATTATTTTATCGGAATAATATTTTTAGTTGATTTAACTAGAGTTCTAAATGATAAAATGCGAAAGATGATTTAAGCGATTTACTAGAGTTCTAAGTGATGAGAAATATAGCGCGCGACGTCGAATTACCTTGAGACGAAAATAGATTTTTCGTAGAATTAAAAGTGATGACTTTTCAAAATATTAAGATGACTTGGCCGTGGAGGTTCCATAATTATGAACGCTCCTCTCTCGAGGGTACGCCCACCTGAGATTATGAATATTCGACCGAACTCTCGTTCTACAATCGAATGTTCTTAATACTCGCTTTATGATACGAACCCCGCTATTGGGTTTTTATTTCCAATTCGGAAGAGTTACCTCGTCCTCTCTCGAGGGTAGAGCGCACTTCTCTTTACCCGTGAGTGATCAGTCCGTACACACGAGCCTCTCGGCTAACTAGGTACGAAAACGGAAATGAAAACCACACATCGATTATGTGGCTCCACTCAACGTGATTCTCGGGTAAACCTTAAGCGTTAATTATTTTAGAAAGAGATGTTTTAATTTTTATAGAAAAACTATTTTTGTGTCCCAATGCTCTTCGACGTCGTGCGCTAAAGAAAATTAGCCACTCATCGGAATGGAGACGGCATTATCGGTTGAAAAATACATGTTTGATAATTAAAGCGGATATAAGCGGATAAAAAGGAAATAAAAAGACTTATATAAAAACAGTAATAATATCCGTCCCAACCACCTTAAATAAGTGCTAAAAAGTTCTTAGCCTCTTATTTAAGAAGGGGGTGGTATAGAAATGAAAAGACTTATAAAGGTGCAGAAATAATATCCGTCCCAACCGACTTAAATAAGTGCTAAAGTAAATTAGCCTCTTATTTGAGAAGGGGGTGGTATATAGCAGTTATATAAAGACTGAAATAAAAACTAAGCTACAAAAAAGGAAAATACTATCTCATACACGCACACACTCTAAAAGAAACTGAAAAAGAAAGCGTTTAAAATGAAAGCGATAAAATAAGGCGAAAAAGAAAACGATAAAACTATTTTATGAAAGCTTGTAAATCTAAGCTATGAAAACAGTACCTAGATTATGAAAGCAATAAAACTAACTATAAAAGCAATAAAACTAAATTATGAAAGCAATAAAGCTAAACTCATACACGCACACACACTAACATTAATAAAAAGAAGATGATCCAAATGAGAAAAACATCATTTTATTTCTGAAATCAGCATTACAACTAGACTAGGAAGACGAAAAAAAACTACAAACGAACTTAAACTGAATTGCAGAAGAGAAGCTCACAATCACTCAAAAGAACTCACAATACAACAAAAACCACTCAAAATTTGGATGAAAATTACTTCAGCCGAGCCCCTCTATTTATAGGGAAAATTTGAGTTTTACACGCCCTAGGTCACGGGCGTGACTTGAATGTCACGGCCGTGACTTAGGGCGTGACATTTGCTCGGCTGTATTCGCCGCCTTCTGGAAGGTCTGGCCGTCAAACATGGCTGCACACGGGCGTGACTTGGTATGTCACGGGCGTGACTTGGTGAGTCACGGGCGTGACTATGGGTGGCTGATGTCGGCAGCATGGGTGCGGCTTCGAGACGTGACGCGCTGGCGGCTCACGGGCGTGACTCTGCTGGAACACGGGCGTGACTTGTAGAGTCACGGGCGTGACTTGATCAATTTGTCGGGATTTGATCTGAATTGAGCCGTCCCGTTGATATTTGATCTTTAAAATTACACGCCCTTGGTCACGGGCGTGTCTGAGGGCGTGACCTGTGAAAATTTTGCAAAAAATTGCAAAAACAAAAATAAAACTAAGTTAGAAACCAGAAATAATAAAGAAGCAATTTATTCATTAATTTACATAGAAAATTCACAATATTAATTAAAACTATACTAATACTTATACCAAAAATACATATATTTTATTACTTATCAGATATCCTATCATGCGACCCTACTTTACACAGGAGGGCTTTTCCTACAATATCAGCCATGAGTTTCCCTTGTTGATTAAAATTCTTTCTTTCCAGAGAATCATAGGTCTTACTGGAGTGCCCGCATGATACGCAAATCTAGCACACCGCTATAAGCGGTAGCGAGACTACGACACGAAAAGGCAGTGTACCGATCGTTCAAGTAATATAAAACGAGGAGTGAATCCCCGAGTATCGAATCTCAATGGAACACAGTAAGGTGGAGTTAACTTTCGAGGAAGGTCTTGAGATTGAAGTCCTTACGAGCGGATGGGTTGCGGAAGGTTTGGATTTGGTTGTGGAAAATAAAAGAAAACAATTTAAACTACTCTTATGTAGGCCTTGAGCGCACTGCTTCGCTAGGCGGGATGGAAGCTACGTAGGCCTTGAACACACTACTTCGCAAGGGAGGATGGACGAGTAGTCAAGCGGATGGAATGGTTCGCACCAGCAGAGTCGAGGTGGATTACACTGGCTGTTAGCACCGCTTAGCTTCGCAGATGGAAGAGTAGGCACACAGAATGGGCGAGTAGGCTAGCGGAATGAAGTGGAGGGTGGAGTGGCAGCGGAATCGGCGCACCTCATACACACATATAAACGAAAGAGCAATTTCACATAGACATGAAATAAATACTATAAATCAAGGTTTATATGTGCCACATCAACTTATAAAAAGGATTACATTCATATACATCAACACAAATAAGAGAAAAAGGCAAGAGATATGAACGAATCCGGAGGCTCATTGTAGATTCTTGGTAGGAATCGCCGGGTTGTCAATCCGCATCCTAGCTCGGTCCCAACTATCTTCCGGGGTAGAGGAGGGTTGTCACTTCCTCCCAATGGACCCGTCTTCTCCGGCAAACTACAATCCGGCCACGTCTGCTGCGAAGAGCTCTTGCTTGGTGATGAAGATGGAGGCGGAATCCTCTCTTGAAGCACTTGGATGATGGAGGCGGCCAAGAGGATGCACCGGCTTCAGATTTGCAAGAGAATGGCGGCCGGAGCTCCTCCCGATGGTGGAAGATGATGCAGGTGGCGGAAGAGGCGAGCAGGGCTCAAAAACGGCGGGGAAAAAGTGTCATTCGACCTAATTTCGCGGGCTGCATATTTATAGAAAATAGGGCGCATGATCAGTGTCTCACGACCAGTGGTCATGCGCATTAGAAGTTGTCGATCGTGCACGCTGTACCAGAAAACATGCAAGACAATCATTACAAAAAATAACAATGCGCACGATCAGTGATCATGCGCACTATCGTCAGTGGTCATGCGTTTGGCTAGACAGCACTCGAAATTTGGGAGGTTAAGTACGCACGAGCAGTAACGCACGATCAATAGTCGTGCGCAGTATAGCCAGTGTTCGTGCGCAGTATTCCTTGGCAGATTTGCACCTGGAACACCTGCACGACGCCCGAATCAGCAGGAGAATTTCTCGGGCCACTGATTATGGCACTTAACGCATTCAATAATAACAACTAAACACAGTACAATACTCAGAAATAAGAAATATAAGATTGTACACCGAAATTGAGCTAGAAATGTGCACATTCAGTGGAATGACTTTAAATCAATAAACAAGAGAATATAGGTGAAAAGTGATGTGCACGTGCGTGAAAATAAGCCCAGATGAGTCCTAAAAAGCGTATATAATTTGGACTCACATCCTGATGTAGGCAAGTGTACCTATCGAAAATATAGTATAGGAAGGATGTCGTATTTGCCCGAGGCATGTCGAGTAAACTTACTCACGTAAATTAATATTATTTTATGGGAAATAAAATAGAGTTTTGAAAATAATTAAAAGAGAAACATTTGATCGGGAATCCTTCTTAAGTAAAATATTTCGTAAATCTAGAATTCAAAAGAAATCGATATAGACAAACTTGACCGTAGAGGTTCCCAAAATATGATAGAGCCTCTCTAGAGAGAACTACCACCTAACCTTAGGTTGATCGATTAAGACCCCTCGGCCAGTCGAAACCCCTAAGCTTGCTTTATGCGGTGAGCCCCACTATTGGATTTGACTCTAATCCGGAAGAATTGCGTCACCCTCTCTCGAGGAGTGCGTGAAACTCTTTTTATCTTTGAGTGATCTCCTCGTTCACATGGATCTCTCGATCACTAGCATACGGATCTTAGATCGAGAAACATATTCGCGACATATGAATTCGAAGCAATTAAATTCAAAGATAAATCCTAGTTTTCCAAAACCAAACTATGAAAAAGAGATTACAAAATACCACTACTTAAGAATTTCTCCGATCAAATATAATAAAATTAGCTACTCATGATTAAAGAAAAAGAACATTTTATAACTATGAAAGGAGAATTACAATTGCTAGAAATGGAAATTTAAACTACGAATTGAAATTACAAAGCATGACGTAAAATTTCATACAAAGAGAAATACAATAAAATGCAGAAAACCTAATCTAAAAATGAACCAATCTAAGCAAGGACTGGATTCCCATCACTATGGCAGCAGCTGGCTTTTATAGGCAGAAAATTGGTGAGTCACGCCCTTGGTCACGCCCGTGAACAAGGGCGTGTAAGCTGCATAACTGCGTATTGAAAGCCCGGGAACATTGGGGAAGAGAAACCACCAAAATTGATCATCTCGATGGGTCACGACCTAGGTCACGCCCGTGACCTAGGGCGTGTCTTGACCGAGTCAGGAAACAGCGGGAAACGGCGCGGTCTGGAGTTAATCTGGCAGTTGCGGGAGAGGTCATGCCCCTTGGTCACGCCCATGACCAAAGGCGTGACAATGTCTTCCGGGAGATGAAGGCGGAGCACGGCCGTGACCATGGTCACGCCCCTAGGTCACGCCCGTTACCTGTGGCGTGTACTAAGGATTTTTGCAGATTTGTTCTGGAATTTCCCCTAAACACGACTATGGGCTTGAATTTGCTATTAGCTGCCCCAGATTACCTGAAAACACAAAATAAAGTTAATTAGATATATATTAAACTAAAATTATATAAAAACTAATTAATACTTCCACAATATAATATAAAAATAACTATAAATAATGCACTATCAAATACTCTCATACTTAAGCTTTTGCTATTCTAGAGCAAAACTAATTTATAAGCATGAGAAGAATTTATAGGACATTCCAAATAGATTTACTTCCAATTATGTACTCCAAAATTTATAAGACTCATATCAAAATAAGTTAAGAAATTAAAATTCAGATTTATTAGAAATGATTTATAATTCATAAATTGAAATGAGTAGAATAAATATTAGTTTCGAAATTCTCTAACTAAATCTTCATAAACAAAATTGCATTGAATTAAGTAAAATAATCCAAGATCAAAATTATAGAAACTTTACAATCATGAGAAACTTTTAGAAAACTACAAAATATTAACTACGCTCTCTCAAAAATATCTTGGATAAGCAAATAAATTTGGCTAGATGGAGCAAAATTGGCATTGAAGAAGTTACTTTGAAAATAGGAAATGATGAATTTTATCCTCTCATTTCCATTTTGAAAAAAAATTCTTCTTCTTTTTTATATCCCAAAAGTATATGTTTAGGAGTGATAAATTTTATCCTCTCAACTCCATGCCATATAATCTTTTATAAATTTGGGTGCATATGTTTACGAATGATGAATTTTATCCTTTCATTCCATGACATATGATCTTTTAATAAATTTTTTAATTGCCAATAATTTGGTTAAACGAAAAGGTAGGGGAAGGGCTAGGGTTTAAAGGCTAAACAAATTCCAAAGATACATTGTAAGAGCATAGAAAGCAAATTGAGCAATCTAAGAGAAACTATGAGTTCAAGTTAATATAAGTAAAATCTAAAAATATTTAACACAATTTCTACAAAAATTGAATTATGATATTTAAAGAGAGAAAGTAAAACTAAGAAATATTCTAAACAAATCAAAATAATGAAAAACTCATTAAATCAAATTCATCTAAAAATTAAATCCAACGAGTTATGAAGAGAAATATAAGATTTAAAAATTCATAAAAAGAAAACTCCTTAAAAAGCCTATAAAGACAACTCATAATTAAAATTAATTTTTCAAAAATGAAGTTTGGAGAAATTTAATATTATAAAATTTATTTTATTAGATTTTTTTGGAATTTTTTTATATTAAAACAAAATGTTTTTTTTAATATTCTTGGACTTCCCAAGGGCTACCCAATGACGGGCTTGCAAGGTACTAGGCTGTTTTGTGGGATGAGAACCCACACGGCCCTTTCGCAA
Source organism: Dactylorhiza incarnata (assembly GCA_033032865.1). NCBI lineage: Eukaryota > Viridiplantae > Streptophyta > Magnoliopsida > Asparagales > Orchidaceae > Dactylorhiza > Dactylorhiza incarnata. Next base: position 1,895,341 of record JAWHQI010000165.1, read on the forward strand.
GAAATTAAATTTTTAATTTTATAGTTTTTTTGGTATTTTTAATTTGCATAAAAAGAAAATAACACACAAAGACCTAAAATTTTAAATGAAAACATTTTTTTGAATTTTGTACAATTTTTTATAACAAAATTGAAAATAAAAAAAGAAGATCAAATTTTTTATGAGTTTTGAAAAAGATTTTCTAATTTTTTTGAATTTTTAATAAAAATTGAATATAGGAGAATACACCCTCATACTTAAAAATAAACATTGCCCCCAATGTTTATAAGCCAAGTAGGAGGGAAAAGTAAATAAAATGCTGAAAAAGTCAAGTGCAAGAAAAATAAAGATAAGCAAGGGGTGCCTCCCAAGAGCGCTTTCTTTTTCCCGTCTTTAAGCTAGACGGTTATTGTTAGGAAAAAGGAAAATAAAAATAAAGGTACACAGGCAACTCCCTTAATTCACGCTCAGGTGAGAAATCCGTTGCCCGGCGACTCCTCGGCTATACTCTTGACTCTTTCATTTTCCGGTAACTCGAAATTGTGAATCCAAATTACCAATACACACCTTAGGTAATTTGGATTGCTGAAGATGAGCGGCAAATGGATCGGTAAAGATGTTTGGTTGCAACGGCTCATCTTGAACATGAAAATCATAATTATCAAAAGAATAAAAAATTTGCGAGTCAGGAAAATTTTCACAAGGAGGAGTTTCTTGTGAAAATACATGATTAAGCGTAGGTTGTTTATTTTCAAAAATAAAAGTATTATCTGAAAAATCAATACCAAGTGGAGAAAATTCATGAGACACAATTTCTTCATGAATTATAATTTCATGAGAAAGAGAAGAAAGGGCAGGCGAAGGAGAAGAAGAAAAATTTGCGTTTTCTAATTCGCCCGGTGTCTCCATGACTTTGCAAAATTCTTAGTACAATTGTTCTTCTTGATCTTGAGAATAAGCATTTAAAGTGGGAGAAAGAAAATGTGGAAAATTCTCAAGATCAGAAGAAGAACAAATTTGTGGAAAAGGCGAGGAATGCAAATCATGATTGAAGGAATTTCCTTCTTCGCACTGAAAACTATCTGGGTGACCTTGCCACCATGAATAATCAACATCAGAGCAAGAAGGAAATTCATTCAAATCATTATTTAAGGAAAAATAATTTTCATCATAAAAATTATTATTTTCATTATAAAAAGTAATTTGATTTTCATTAGAAAAATTATTTTGATTTTCATTAGAAAAAGTTTGAAATGAAAAATAGCATTCCTCTCTAGAATGTTGACCCCCACAAAAAGGACAAATAATTTGGCGCAATCGTGCGGCTTCCAAAAAAATGACTTTATTTTGAAGCTCGACAACTTTTGCAGCCAAATGCGATAACATCATTTTTTTAAAATGAAAATTACACAACTGTCACTTAATAGAAAGGAATTTTAAAAGAAAAAACAAAAAAAGAAATGGGGCGGAGAAAGAGAATGATAAAAGTAATAAAATAATTCCAACTAACATCCCGATGTAGGCAAGTGTACCTATCAAAAATATAGTATAGGAAGGATGTCGTATTTGCCTGAGGCCTGTCAAGTAATCTTATTCACCTAAATTAATATTATTTTATCGAAAATAAAATAGAGTTTTGAAAATAATTAAAAGAAGAGAAACATTTGATCGGGAATCCTTCTTAAGTTAAATATTTCGTAAATCTAGAATTCATAAGAAATCGACTTAGACAAACTTGACCGTGGAGGTTCCCAAAATATGATAGAGCCTCTCTCGAGAGAACTATCACCTAACCTTAGGTTGATCGATTAAGACCCCTCGGCCAGTCTAAACCCCTAAGCTTGCTTTATGCGGTGAGCCCCACTATTGGATTTGACTCCAATCCGTAAGAATTGCGTCACCCTCTCTCGAGGAGTGGGTGAAACTCTTTTTATCTTTGAGTGATCTCCTCGTTCGCATTGATCTCTCGATCACTAGCATACAGATCTTAGATCGAGAAACATATTCACGACATATGAATTCGAAGCAATTAAATTCAAAGATAAATCCTAGTTTTCCAATACCAAACTATGAAAAAGAGATTACAAAATACCACTACTTAAGAATTATCCGATCAAATGTAATAAAATTAGCTACTCATGATTAAAGAAAAAGAACATTTTATAACTATGAAAGGAGAATTACAATTGCTGGAAATGGAAATTTAAACTACGAATTGAGATTACAAAGCATAACGTAAAATTGCATAAAAAGAGAAATACAATAAAATGCAGAAAATATAATCTAAAAATGAACCAATCTAAGCAAGGACTGGATTCCCATCACTTTGGCAGCAGTTGGCTTTTATAGGCAGAAAATTGGTGAGTCACGCCCTTGGTCAAGCCCGTGACCAAGGGCGTGTAAGTTGCGTAACTGCGTATTGAAAGCCCGGGAACATTGGGGAAGAGAAACCGCCAAAAGTAATCATCTCGACGGGTCACGGCCTAGGTCACACCTGTGACCTAGGGCGTGTCTTGACCGAGTCAGGAGACGGCGGGAAACAGTGCGATCTGGAGTTAATGTTGCAGTTGCGGGAGAGGTCACGCCCCTTGGTCACGCCCGTGACCAAGGGCGTGACAATGTCTTCCGGGAGCTGAAGGCGGAGCACGGTCGTGACCAAGGTCACGCTCGTTACCTGGGGCGTGTACTAAGGATTTTTGTAGATTTGTTCTGGAATTTCCCCTGAATACGGCTGTGGGCATGAATTTGCTATTAGCAGCCCCAGATTACCTGAAAACACAAAATGAAGTAAATTAGATATATATTAAACTAAAAATATATAAAAACCAATTAATTACTACCAAAATATTATATAAAAATAACTACAAATAATGCACTATCACTAGTGCAACTTACCAAAGAATGATGGATTCAGTGTTTCAAAGGCAGAAGGGTAGAAACCTTGAGGTATATGTAGATGACCTCCTCATTAAGTGTAAAGAATTTTCGGCTCATTTAAGAGACCTCGAAGAGACGTTCTCAACTCTCCGAACTTTTAACATGAGGTTGAATCCTTTAAAATGTATTTTTGGAGCTAATAAAGGTAAGTTCTTGGGCCATCTCTAGACCTCGGAAGGGCTCGAGCCAAATCCTGATAAGGTAAGAGCAATCCTCGAAATGAAACCTCCAAAGTTGCCAAAAGAGGTGCAGCAGTTGGGAGGGAGAATGGCAGGACTGAGCGGGTATATATCTCGTTCAGGAGATAAAAGTGCTCCTTTCTTCAGGACCCTTCGGAAGGTTTCAAAGTTTGAGTGGACCGAAGAGTGTGAAGAGGCTTTTTGTCAGTTGAAAAAACAGTTAACTTCCACTCCTCTTGACCAGAGCCCCCGAGAGGGTGAAGATCTCTTCTTGTATCTAGGAGTGGGAGCTGATGCAGTCAGCTCAGTGTTGGTAAGGGAGGAAAAAAGAAAGCAATTCCTGGTCTATTATGTTAGCAAAACTCTGAAGAACGCAGAAATCAGATATCCGATCCTAGAAAAACTTGCACTAGCCCTAATCATCTCGGCAAGGAGGCTCAGACCTTATTTTTAGGCTCATTCTATCCAAGTGGTCATTGACTTACCTCTAAGAGGGATGTTAGAAAAGCCAGAACATTCAGGCAGATTGGCCAAGTGGGCGATAGAGCTGAGCGAATTTAATATTTCTTATGTGCCTCGAGTGGCGATCAAAGCCCATGTACTAGCAGACTTCATTATCTATGCAGCGGGCATGGATCAAGAAAATGAAGTGAGAAGACCTCTTCCTTGGACCATGTTCGTTGATAGGGCCTCAGGTAAAAACTCCTCTGGGGCCGGAGTGGTATTGATCAATCACAATGGTCCAATACTAAATCAAGCTTTAAATTTTCATTTTCCGGTTACTAACAACCAAGCTGAGTATGAAGCTCTTTTGGCAGGAATCCGCTTCGCCAGAGAGATAGGAATAGAGAGTATTGAGGTAAAAACGGACTCTCTAGTCATGGCATCCCAGGGGAACAGTACGTATGAAACCCGAGAGCCTATCCTAAAAAGGTATCAGGAGTTAGTAAAAACTGAAATTGGGAGGTTCAAAAGATTCACGATTCAGCACATTCTAAGAGCTGATAACTCTGAGGCTGATCAGCTTGCAAAGTTTGGATTGCTATCCGGGGGAACTACTTCGGACCTCTTTCAACCTGCAGTGGAAGAGGAGACAATCATGATGATAGACCAAAATTCCTCTTGGGTAGACCCTTTTGTTCTTTATCTTTCAAAAGGAGAATTCCACACCAGTATAAAAGATAAGAAAAGATTTAAGCCCAAAGCAGCACACTACTATCTAGTCGCAGGACTTCTGTATCGAAATACTCTTTAGCCCCTCTGGCCAGGTGTGTCTCAGAGGAAGAGGTCCCGGTAATTCTTAGGGAGGTTCATTCTGGTGAGTGCGGGAGTCATTCGGGTGCTAGAACCTTAGAGAAGAGAATTGTAAGGCAAGGATATTTTTGGCCTAAGATAAGGAAAGATGTCGAGTATTATGCCAAGAGGTGTGTTCAGTGTCAAAAGTTTGCCCCTCTTCAGCAACAGCCTACCCAGAAGCTGAGATCAATAGTAACCCCTTGGCCATTTGCAGTGTGGGGAATGGATCTCCTCGGACCTTTTCCTATGGCAAGTGGGCAGCGTCGCATCATTTTAGTTATGATTGACTATTTCAGCAAGTGGATCGAGACAAAAGCTCTGGCTAGAACAACCACCCAAATAGTAAGAAACTTCATTTGGGGTGAGATTATTTGCAGTCACGGGATTCTGATGGCAATCATCACCGATAATGGACCTCAATTCCATAATTCATAGCTAATCAATTTCTGTGACGAGATAGGGATTGACCGGCATTTTGCTTCGGTACATCATCCAAGAAGTAACGGTCAGGTAGAAGTAGCTAACAAGGCTATCTTGAATCTCCTTAAGAAAAAGGATGAGAACATGAAAGGTAATTGGGCAGAACAGCTCCCATCAGTTCTTTGGACTCTGAGAACCACCCCTGCAAGAGCTACAGGTGAGACCCCTTCAAACTATCTCATGGTTCGGAGGCTCTCATTCCAGTCGAGTTTGAAGTTAAAACTCCGAGAGTCGTTTTCGCTAAGCAAAACGAAGAAGGTTGGATAAGAGAAAATGACGAAAATAAGAAATGCAGCCTCGACCTTATCGAGGAGTTGAGAGATGGGGATGTCATAAGGCAAGAAGAGGTAAAGAGGGGGATGGCGAGGCATTTCGACAAAAATATCAGGATTATGGAATTTGCTGTTGGGGACCTAGTGATGAAAAAGGTGGATGCAGCGGCTAGGTCCAGCTCGGTGGGAAAACTGAACCCAAACTGGGTAGGACCTTATGTAGTGAAAGAGTCATTAAGGAATGGAGCTTATCACCTTAGAACTTATGACAGGGAAGAAATCTCAAATACCTGGAGCAGAGACGATTTAATGCGCTTCTATTCATAACAGCCTCTCCTTTTACTCCTCAATAATTCTTGTCACTTTTTCTCATTGTTTCCTATCAATATGAATACAGGTACTTTTTTCTCCCTTTTTTCTATATAACTGAGTAAGAAGTTATCCTGAGAAGAGAAAAGGTGTTATGCTTGACTCCCACCATCTGAGACATCACTGGAATCCTATTAGAACCCCCACGAATTGAAGCTCCAGGTGTAAAATCTACAAAGACCACGAATTGCAGGGAGAATTCGCATTCGTGTCGCAGTGGCTCGCCAATCTCGTGCGGGGGATCTTTAGGATTCTGGATCCAGGACGATATATGACACACCTCTGCATCAAGGGAGGTCTAGGTGAATGTCAGCTCTGTCGTGCCTACGGATAGTGCCAAACAGCTTTGATGACCTTTCTGAGGAAAGCAATGTGGTCGCTTTTAGTACACACCTGCCCAACTGGTCATCTTAGTTTGTTGCACTCGAGTGCTCCTCGGCCTAGTCTTTCAGTATATTAAGAAATTTTCTAAAGGGGGACGGTCTCAAAAATCTTAGACCGCCGCCCGTAAGTAGAAAGGGCGGACAGTGAAGGTGAAACCATTGCCCTAAAAGTTCAGAGAGTCCCTAGACATCTAAAGGCCGTCTCCCCTTAAAGCTCACTTTTCCTCTCGGCAAAGTAATTTCATGACCGACAAAGTCATTTCATCGAAAATACCACAATTCGGATGACCTTTCTGAGGAAAGCAATGTGGATTCTTTTAGCACACACCTGCCCAATTGGTCATCCCTTCTTGTGAGTTCGCCACCTCATCCCGCTTAGATCGCGCGGTCTCAGTCTAATACGCATTCCAATAAGAAAAGATTATTATTTGAGAAATTCTCCTTAAAAAGGTTCTTCTTCCGTCTAGAAATGGTGGCGGTCTCGACTTCGAATGAATCGACGTCCGCAGTAAATTTTTGATAGGTATCTCTGAGTTTCAAAAATGAGCGTGAAAGCTCTGAGATCATATTATCTCAAGATCCAAGACCGCGGTCATCTTTTAAAAAGAAAAAGGGGCTATCTATTCAACAAGGAATTATTGGATATTAAAAGAAATCTTTTAAATATAAAGTAGGCATCAAACTTGAAAGAATAGAAAAATTGCTCTCCGAGAAGAAAGATCGTTCGGTCAGACGATCACTTTATTTGCAGAAAATTGAATTGAAAAGATGTGTAAGGTGCTTGATTCATTTCTATCCAAGTCAAAAATATGATTACAGATCGCGCGGTGAACAAAATATTCCGATCGCGACTTTTTGAAAAAAAATAAAATACAAATTCATCAGAGAAAAGTCATAAATTCATTCAGACCGCCGCGGCTTCTTGGGAGAAGGTTCTTCTGAATAATTGGAGTCAGTTGAAGCCTCCTCTAGACTTCGGGGAGATTCTCTGAAACCAGTGCTTGAGTCAGCTGCCAAGCTCAAATCAGCGCCTGTTTGATATTGGCTCCCACTAGCCGGGGCGGTCTCACTTTTGGTCTCTTCATCTTCGGTCATACTAGTTTGAGAGATCGCATTTCCTTCTTCCTCATCTCCCATCTCTTTTTCTTCTGCCAAAGGAGCTACATCAGGAAACAGGCTATAGAAGTCAATGTTATCAGGAATAACAACTCCGCTGTCCAGCATTCGAGTGATCGCGAGATCGACAATGCCTTTAATTTCTTCTAGCATAACCTTCTGGAAAGCAGGGTTGTCATTATCGTACATATCATTTTTTGTTTTCTGCAAAGGAAAAAGTCTTATCAGGCGGTCTGACACTTATAATATCACAAGGAATTCTTTTTAAAAAGAAAAGAATCTCTACCTCAAGCTCGTACGCAAGATCTGCATTATCACGAAGCGCTCGACGCAGAAGCCGCCCCATATGGTGATTCAACACTGTACTTCTTACCATCGCATGCGCGCACATGTCTGGTACTATTTCTTCCTCCAGGTTGTATAGTTCTTTTTGATTCTTCTCGCCATAAAGGGTAGATGTGACCGCATCAGCATGACGGGTGAGACCGCCACTCCAAAAGGGTAGAGCAGTGGAAACCTTCACGCTTTTTCCTTTTTCATCCCATTGAAGTAGCAGTCTCACCTCAATGTCTTTTAGCTTTTTCCTATAGCCAGCCAAGTGAAATTTCTTTTGAGAAGAAGAGGACGGTTCAGCGGGCTTGTATAACAACCGCTCCCTTTCCCTTTTTAACCTCAGTTCGCCCTGGGTAAGAGCATCTTCTTTAGGAGCGACCGTCAAAATTGTCGGAACCTCCAGGGTCGCTGCATCAAAGACTTTGTTAGATAATTATATGCGGTCAGAATATTCCTGAGACCGCAAATGGATACTTACTTTCCTCTGGAGAAAGCTCAGCGACCTCACCCCAATGAGCAATATAATAGAAGAGATCGAGTCTTTGCTCGGAGAGCATTTTCTTGATAGCGATCTATTATTTTATATCCTTTCATTATATTGTCCTTTTATTATTGTTCAGCTCTCCCTCCCTGTAAACCGGACCATAGCTTTATTTATATAAATAGCAGTGGCCTTGATGCAAGGCAAAGCCAGTTCAGCCAGAATGAATTTCTCCTGGTTCTCTATGTTCTTTAAGGTATCAGAGCAAGAAACCCTTGTCGTCTCCATTCCCGGATCTCCTATCCCGTTCCTGTAGCTTCCCGCGTCAATGGGAGATCCCGCACCCAAGCCGGCTGGAGCTCCAGCGACCGTGGGTGCGACCATGGCTGGAGCTCCGGCGACCGTGGGTGTGACCACTGCTTCCCCATTCTACCTTCATCCTTCAGATAATCCCGGCGCCACCATCACAACCTGTATCCTAACAGGGGAGAACTATGACATGTGGGAGAAGGCTATATTGAATGCCCTTCGCGCCAAAAACAAACTTGGTTTCATCAATGGAACCTTGGTGCAACCCACTCCACCTTCTCCAGAGGCAGCATATTGGGATTCTTGCAACTCCATGCTCATTTCCTGGATTTTCAACTCTCTCGACAAGTCAATACAGCCCAGCGTTGCTTACATAGACATAGCGAAGGCTATTTGGGATGATCTCAAGGCTCGCTTCTCTCTCGGTAATGCTCTGCATTCATGAACTCAAGAGTCAACTTGCCTCCATTCACCAACAAGGCAACTATGTCATGCATTACTACACCAAACTCAAAGGTATGTGGGATGAGTTACACAGCTACTCTACAGTTCCCAGCTGCACTTGTTGTGCTGCTCAGGCCTTTGTCAAAGAGCGCGAAGAAGAAAAACTCCATCAATTTCTTATGGGACTTGATGACGCCACTTTTGGGACTATCCCCTCTCAGATTCTGAGCATGGATCCCTTGCCCATCTTGGCCAAAGCATATGCCATTGTCACCCGCGAAGAATGTCATTGCACTATCGCTCATGGACAGGATGACCGACTCGACAACATTACCTTGGCTACTCATGCCGCGAGTGTTCCACGAACGGACACTCCTCCTCATTCCCCCACTTTCAACAAATCTTGCATCCACTTCCACAAGCCTGGTCATGACATCTCCGAATGTTTTGAGATCGTCGGCTATCCTCCTTGGTTCAAAGGGCGTGGCGGTCGCCCACGGGGTTGATCCGGAGGTCGCGGACGCGGGACTTCTTGGGGCCACAACAACGGTGTGGCAGCACACTTGACACACCCAACCGGGGCTGCCTCCAATCCGGTTGGGACTCCACCTGGTCTACCCAATTTGTCTTCCGAGCAGATTCATCGACTCCTAAACTTTCTGGATCAATCCCCTGCCTCGTCCGAAAAGTTATCGGGCATGCCTTTCCATTCCTCGGCATGGGTGTTAGACAGCGGTGCTTCTACTCACATGACAGGGAGTTTGATGTGCCTTCATAACACTCGCAAGATCACTCCAATGCGTATCACTCTGCCTAATGGTGCCACCACTACATCGTCTATTATGGGCTGCATCACCTTGAGCCCTACCATATCCTTACATGATGTTCTCTTTGTTCCTCTCCTCACTTGCAACTTGATATCCATTAGCCAACTCACTACCACCCTTCAATGTTTTGTATTTTTTACTAAGCGTTTTTGCGTGATATAGGACCATACCCTGATGAACCTGATTGGTCTGGGTGAGCTGTGAGGTGGGGTCTATCTGTACCAGCATGTCGAAGACCACAAGGCATTGAAGACTCACTGCGACAACACCTTCACCACATGGCATCGAAGACTAGGACATCAATCTACCTCTAATTTGCAATGTATTTTGGAAGTCAGTAACTTACAACATGACTTTAGTCTACCTTGTGATGCTTGTTATCGAGCGAAATAGACTCGCTCTTCTTTTCCTATTAGCAATACTCATGCAGTTGCCTATTTTGAATTAATACATTGCGATGTGTGGGGGCCGTATAAAACTCCGTCTATTTACGGTGCTCATTATTTTCTTACAATTGTTGATGATTATAGCCGGGCAGTTTGGGTTTTCTTACTGCGCGAGAAAAGTGAGGTTGCTTGCCGATTAATAGAGTTTCACAACATGATTAAGACTCAGTTCAACGCGACCACCAAGAAACTTCGCAGTGACAATGGGTCTGAGTTCACTTCGCGACAGTTGCAAAATTTTTACAATGATACCGGCATCACACATGAGACAAGTTGTGTTTATACCCCTCAGCAAAACGGAAGAGTCGAAAGAAAACACCGACACATATTGGAAGTTGCTCGTGCTCTCCGATTTCAGGCTAATTTGCCCATAAAATTTTCGGGACATTGCATCCTAACCGCTGCATACATCATAAACCGAACCCCTGCTCACACTCTTCGTGGTAAATCACCATATGAAATCCTTTATGGCGCAAAACCATCGTATGAACACATCAAGGTTTTTGGATGTTTATGTTACGCACATTGAACTCCTATGCAAAAAGATAAATTTGGGCCGCGCAGTCGACGATCTGTGTTTGTTGTGTTGGGTATATTGCCCTCAATATTACCTTGATTTGAAGAGGCATCACTCTCAATGCTAAGGACATATTGTATTTAACAAAGCTATACTTGTGTAGGATATACAGGCACAGGTAACTCAAAAGGAAGGGCCAAACATGGCCTTAGATGAGAAGAAACCATCCACAAGGAGATGAAGATCTGTCTCAGCAGATCCGCTGAGACGAAGGGTCATAACCGCTGAGACAAGGAGCCATCTCAGCGGATCCACTGAGAAGGAGACTAGAGCAACCGCTGAGAAGGGGACTGGAGCTGCCGCTGAGACTGGAAGTTGTCTCAGCCCAACCGCTGAGACTGGATGCTGTCTCAGCCCAACCGCTGAGACAGATCCAAATGTGTTGACGGGATCTGCTTTTGGCGCAAACAACAATTGAGAGGGAAAAGCAACTCCAATCTGACTCATAATATATCAGGAGGATCGATATAGCCGTTGAAGCCTTCTGGAGGTAAAAAAGAAGAAGCTAGGGCACAACAACAAGTACTGTTCAATTGAAAAAGCCTTTGTTGTACGCCGCAATCGAGCATTCACGTTTCATCCAGTTGAAGTTATTCTCTGCAGCTGAAGTTAATCTTCTAAGGGAGATTAGTTAGCTCTTCCTGTACAAACTCAAGAAGGGCAAGTTGATCTTCTGCTTTACTGAAGGAGAAGATCAAAGTGATACAAATCTGAAGCTGTTGTTTTCAGATCTGAAGAAAGGATTCAGAAGACCTAAGAGTAAACCTTTTGTCTTTTGTATCTAGCTCAAACTCTATTATATCTTTGTAAGGCATTGTTGCCTGAGTGAAAGGCTGCTGAGCCTGTGTGTAAAGCTGTGTTGACAGCTTGATTGGTAGGACTTCTTGATAGGTCTGAGGTAGGAAATCTGTGGGATTTCTGAGTGGTAGGAGTTATATAACTCTGAGCTGTAGGGCTGCTGTGCCTGAGGTGTAGGGCTATTGAGCCTGAGGGGTAGGGCTGTTGAGGCTGAGTGTAGGGCAGTTGAGCCTGAGTGTAGGGCTGCTGTGCCTGAGGTAGGATCACTATTGATCTGAGAAGTTCTCAGGAACTTGTGGTGTAAGCTCAAGGAGCCGAGATTTGAGTTTGTGGCCTTGTTAGAAAGGTGAAGGCGGAAAGAGGACTACTCAAGACACCCAGTCTTGAGGAACCTCTATACATCCTTGTGTGCTTTCTGTGATTGTGTTTTCTGCAGCTAGAAACATTAGGTTTAAACAAAGAAAATAAGTAAAACCAATTCACCCCCCCCCCCCCTCTAGGTATTATTGACTACACATATATAAACTATCAAGTGGTATCAGAGGGAGGTTGATCAAAAGTACTTAACAGTCTGATCAGATCCTATACAAGAGTAGTCAAATCTGAAATCAAATGGCCAACAGTGGAATGAAGAAGGAGTTGGAGTCAATGAAGTTGCCTATATGCTCCAAAGAAAACTTTGGCATATGGAAGCAAAGGGTAAGGCTATTCATGGAAGCATCAGACCCAAGGATCTTTTTGACAGTCAAAAATGGTCCTTATACCTTTGAGAAAGTCTCCACTATTGACCCTACTAGAAAAGTACTTAAGGTATTTTCTGAACTGACCAATGATGAGATAGCACTGTACACTATGGACAAGAGAGCCCAAAACATAATAGTAAATGCCATTGATAACACTACATTTCAGAACTTGGTACACTGCCAAACTGCCAAGGAAATGTGGGACACATTGGTTGTCTATATGGAGGGAACAGCTGAAGTAAGGGATGATAGAAAGTCACTCCTCAATCAGGAGTATAAAGCCTTCAGACAGCTGAGCCAGGAGAATATCTCCATGTGCTATGAAAGGTTCTTTAGGATTGTAAATGAACTAAGAATCTATGGAAGGGTGTTCACAGATTATGAACTTAATGACAAGTTCCTTAGATCTCTAACTAGAGAATAGGACACTAAAATCTGTGCAATCAGGGAAGGGGCAAGACTTGGAGAAACCCCCACCCATACACTGTTTGGGAAACTACTCTCATATGAGATGCAGCTTTCTGCAAGAAAGGAGGAGGACTCTTCCTCCAGGGCTCACACAAGGGAGAGATCTGTTGCTCTCAAAGCTGAAAGCTCTAAGAGGAACAAGGTTAAAGTGCAGTCACCTCCAAGAAAGGCTGCTGAATCTGAGAAATCTGAGAGCAGCAAATCAGACAGCTCCTCTTCTGATGAGGAGTTTGCTGCCTTCACAAGGCAGTTCAAGAAGATGATCAAGAGGAAACAATGGAAGAACAAACCTTCCTCCTCTTCTCATCCTAAGAAGGATCATTACAGATCTGAGAGGCAACATCCCAAAGGGGACAGGTATGACTCTAAAACTAGTAAACATGTTTCAACTAACATAATTTGCTATTATTGTAGTAAGCCTGGACATGTCATTGCTGACTGCCCAGTCAAGAGAAAGGAAAGAGGTGACAAGAAGCCTCATCACCAGAAGGAGAGGAAGGGAGAAAAATCCTTCCTAGCTAAGAAAGGCAAGAGCTGGAGTGAATCTGAATCTTCATCTTCAGATTCAGATGGTGAGGAGGAAGCCTACTTGGGGATGTTTGCTGATCAGGAAGAAGAAGACTATCATGCTACCAGGATAGGAATAAGGGCCCCTCTATCACATTCAGATAGTGATGAAGAGGAGGATGAGGTCACTCTTGATGACCGTGGGCTGATGGCTATAACTGAAGATGAGGACAGCCACAGCAATTTAGTACATGAGCAGGTATTGATACACTGCATTTCTTCTTCCTCTGATTATGAAACAGGTCCAGAATCTGAATCTCCTCCATCTAAAGTTGGCAATGAATTAGATTCTGATGAGGATGTCAATCAATTGATTGATAAGTATGGTGCACTCCTGGAAGCTTTGAAAAAGAGCAAAATGCTAGCCAAGAGGCAAGCTCAAGAAATTGCTTCCCTAAAGCAATCAAAATCTGAGTGCATTGAGCATGCTACCCAGCTAGCTCTAATGAGCAAGGAGATTGGCAAGCTAAGGGGAATGTCAATCATCCATGTGGGCACCATAAGCCACAAGAATAAGATCATTAAGGATCTTGAAGAAAAGCTTCTCAAGGAGAGGATGCTGGTGGCTAAGTTCTCCAAGCCCAAGACAGTGCTGCCTATTATTAACACCTTCAACTCCCATGACATGAGAGGTGTTGGTTTCAACAAGGAGGCAGCTGCTAGCAACACTAAGGGAAAGGTTAAGGACTCAAAAGAATCTAAGACCTCCTTTGTGAAAGTCTTGATGCTCTCAAACATGTATGACCAAGAAAGTGTTCATGATCACTTATTAAATGGAAGATCCAATAACTTGAGCAAGAATGCTCACAGATATGGATATAGAAAGGAGTTAGGCTTGAGTGCCTTCAAGGCTCTGCATGAGGAAATTCAAATGGCCCATCATGGACCTTTTGTTTTTGGAACCTCAGCCCCTTCACTCAAGATAACCAAGGCTGTCAACTCTAAACATTGTTCAGCAAAGTCCATGGCTGTTGACTGTCCTGTAATTAAGCCAAAAAGCCCAGTTTCTGGTGCCATCCACACATGTTTAGCTGCCAAGCTAGAGGGTGTTGATGTCAAACAAAACTTGGCTGCCTTGACTGATTATAGGAAGGTAAAAAGCCAGGCCTTTACTGATAAAACAAAGAAAACAGCAGCTGTGTCCTCTACTGAGCAGAAACAGGAAGCTTCATCTTCTAGGACTGTTCAGAAGAGGAGATATAATATATATGAGTGTTGGTGTTGTGGCAAAGTGGGACACTTTGAAATTGATTGTTGGCACAACCCCAATGTCCCAAAGGCAAGGATTGACCTCAAGCCAAACCAACCCTTTCTAGGAATATCCCCTATGGTGTTAACATGAACCTAGGACCCAAAGTCAGTTGGGATCCTAAGGTACATTAAATTTTGTGTTGCAGGTTAGTTCAAGTACCAGTCTCAACCAAATATGGTACTTGGACAGTGGGTGCTCAAGGCTCATGATAGGAACTAAGGATCTTCTAAAGGATTACCATCCAGTGAAGAATGGACCCAAAGTTATCTTTGGTGGATCTAAAAAGGGAGTCACCAAAGAATATGGTATGATTTCAAATGGCATAGTCTCAATCACAAGGGTAGATTATGTTGAAGGGTTGCAACACAACCTTGTAAGCATAAGCCAACTATGTGACTTAGGCTATGTCATTGAATTCCACAATGACAAGTGCTTGATCAAAAGGTCTAATGACTTGGAGACCATTCTCTCATGCACTAGGAGTGGAAATGTTTATTGCTTAGACTTCATTTGCAATAATTCTATCTCTTCTGTGTGTCTTGTAGCTAATGAAAGTGAGTCACTTTGTGTCCAATGGCACAAGAGACTTGCCCACATTAACTATAAGACAATGTATAGATTATTTTCTAAAGACCTTGTTAGAAATAGTCCTAAACTAAAATGTGTTAAAAGTGGTCCCTGTCATACTTGCCAAATGGGTAAGGAAACTAGGGCCACCTTTAAAAGTATTGGCTCCAAGGATACTGAAAGGTGTTTATACCTATTGCACATGGACTTGTCTGGTCCTTTGCCAATTCAGAGCCTAGGTGGGAAGTTATATTTCCTCTGTAATTGTAGATGATCATTCAAAGTATACATGGGTATTCTTCCTTAAGAAGAAGTCAGATACCTTACATGTATTTATAAATTATGTCAAGGCTATTCAGAATGATCTACTATGTACTGTGGTCAGGACAAGAACTGACCATGGCACAGAATTTCAATCTGAAGCCATGACAAAATTTTGTCAAGAATTTGGTATCACCCAAGAGTTCTCCTCCCAAGGACTCCACAGCAAAATGGTGTGGCTGAGAGGAGGAATAGGACCTTGATAGAAGCTGGAAGAACATTGCTTAGTGACTCCTCACTCCCAGAATACTTCTGGGCTGAGGCAGTAAATACAGCCTGTTATGTTCTCAATAGAGCCTCCATCAATAAGGTCCTTGGGAAAACTCCTTATGAGATTCTGAGAGGCAAACAACCTACAATTTCCTACTTTAGAATCTTTGGTTGCAAATGCTACATTCTAAATAATGGAAAATCTCAATTAACAAAGTTTGCAGAAAAATGCAATGTGGGGGTTCTTGTTGGGTATAGCTCACATAGTAGAGCTTATAGAGTTTATAACAAGAAAACCCATGTAGTAGAAGAATCTATGCATGTTGTATTTGATGAGACCACCCTTCTCTAAAAAGAATGGTCTAGTTCTTCTATTGTGACAGGAAATGAAGAAGGGATGCATGTGCTGACTGTCCAAGACAAGCCCAGCAGCAGCAACACACAGACAGCTACTGCAATTCCTGAAGAAGAAGAGGTACAAGATGAAGTCATAGCTGAACCAGTGGAACAAACATAGCCACCAGAGGACCCTCTTCTTGCTGCTGCAAGGCACATGAGAGATCATCCAAGAGATCTAATAATTGGGGATCATACCCAAGGCATATTGACAAGAAACAGAGCTCATAAAGAAGCACTATTCTTGAGCTTCCTTTCTCAAATGGAGCCCAAGAAATTTGAAGAGGCCAATCAAGACACCTTCTGGATTGAAGCAATGCAAGAAGAGCTCCTACAATTCAAGAGATGCAAAGTATGGTAGCTGGTGCCAAGACCTCAGGGACACAATGTGATTGGCACTAAATGGGTATACAGGAACAAGCTTGATGAGAATGGTACAATCATCAAGAATAAGGACAGATTAGTAGCCAAAGGATATATGCAAGAGGAAGGTATAGACTTTGATCAAACCTTTGCACCAGTTGCAAGGTTGGAAGCAATTAGGCTTTTCCTTGCCTATGCTGCCCACAAGGGGTTCAAAGTCTACCAGATGGATGTCAAATAAGCCTTTCTCAATGGAGACTTGAAGGAAGAGGTATATGTTGAACAACCTTCATGGTTTGTGCATCCAACTCTAACTTCTCATGTTTATCTTCTTAGGAAAGCACTATATGGTCTCAAGCAAGCTCCAAGAGCTTGGTATGAGACTTTGTCCAACTTTCTCCTCAAGAACAAGTTCACGAGGGAAAAGATTGATAGCACATTGTTTCTTAGGGAAACAAGGGGCAAGTGTCTCTTAGTCCAAATCTATGTTGATGACATAATCTTTGGGTCTACTGATGACAACCTCTGCAAGAGATTTGCCAATCTAATGCAGGGGGAGTTTGAAATGAGCAGTATGGGTGAGCTCAAATATTTCCTTGGGCTCCAAGTGAAACAGTCTGATGATGGAATTTTCATCTCCCAGACCAAGTACACTAAGGAGCTCATCAAGAAATTTGGGATGGAATCAGCCTCCACCATGAGAACACCCATGGGGTCCAATGTATCATTAGACAAGGATGAAAAGGGAAAGGTGTTTGATGAGTCCACGTACAGATGCATCATTGGATCCCTATTATACTTGACTGCGAGCAGGCCAGACATTATGTATTCTACATGTGTTTGTGCTAGGTATCAAGCGTGTCCTAAGGAATCTCACTACACCTCTGTAAAGAGGATTCTGAGATACCTTAAGGGCAGCTTGCATCTTGGCCTTTGGTACCCTAAGAACAATGACTTTGAACTAACAGGCTTTTCAGATGCAGATTTTGCAGGTTGCAAAGAAGACAGGAAGAGTACAAGTGGTACTTGTCAGTTCCTAGGGAGAAGATTGATATCTTGGAGCAGCAAGAAACAAACCAGTGTGGCAATATCCACAGCTAAGTCTGAATACATTGCTGCAGGTAGCTGTTGTGCACAACTCCTTTGGACACAGCATCAATTGGAGGATTACAACCTCAAGGTAAGGGAATCTCCTTTATATTGTGATTTATCTAGTGCAATATCTATTGCTAAAAATCCTATCTCTCATAGCAGGACTAAGCACATAGAGATTAGATATCATTTTATTAGGGAACATGTAGAGTGTAAAGACATCTCTCTTGAATTTGTCCCAACTGACAAACAAGTAGCTGATATCTTTACAAAGCCACTGGATGAATCTAAATTCAATGCTTTCAAAATTGATCCTGGCATGCTTAGTATAGAATAGTTCTAAATGTATGAGTAATAGCTATCACTGTTGATGATTATACATGGTGAATTATCAAACTTTACATTATTGTACACTAAAACTTAGTGACATGACTAGGACACATCTTCAGCCAAATTATCTACATTAGGTCTAAACTCTATGATCAGCTAAACTGCAGGAGTATATTCAGCTGAATCAGCTGAGAAAAATCCCAGCTGAACCGCTGAGACGAGCAAACTGTCCCAGCGGTTGACAGTTCACTGTCCCAGCGGCCTAGGTCTCCGTCTCAGTTAAACCGCTGAGACGGGGTATGTTCAATATGAAATCTGTTAATTAACCCAAAACTCCTTAACACAATAAGGTAATTAAGTCTAAAAGCCTAGGGTTAATAAAAACGAAACTAAAATTCTATAAATAGATACACTGTAACCTAAAACACACCACAAAGCCAAACCCTTAGCCGTCGAGACGATTCATCTTCTGTCCCGTCTCAGCGCCTCGATTTTCTGATTCCATGGCGCCAAAGAGCTCAAAAGATCTCCTGGAGGGCTATGAAATAGTAAGAGATGGATTCTCTCATGCCTCAGAAGAAATAAGACACGTGATTCATCTAATGGAAGCTCAAGGTCTGGAGCACATGCTGTCTGAACCGTGCTGCATTCTCAGAACTGAAGTTCTGGAATGGTTCAACAATGTCAAATTATCTCCTTCCAAAACCATCCTGAAGTCCAAGATAGGAAGTGAGAAGATAAAGATTACAGCTAAAAGGTTGGAGAAGGGGCTGAAATTAACTCCCTGCAGTAAAACTGAAGAGGAGGAAATATCTGAAAAGGATAAGAGGACTTCCCTAAAGTGGACGGGATACAGTGATGCTAAAACCAGTTGTCTAAGGAGGAAGTTCTTCAATCAACAGGGGAAGCTGTTGTCTGATATAGTGGGCAAAGCTATCCTATGCAAGCCTGGTTCACATGACACTGTCTCACAGTCCATGTTTGAATAAATGACTAGGATAATTCTGTCCAAGAGAACCTCATGGGGAGAAGTTATCTTTCAAAGGATAAAGGAATCTCTACAAGCCCCCAATATGGGAAGAATACTATCTCTGTACCAACAGAATAGTCATTCAGAGACCTTTGCAAACTCAAAGGGGTCAAATCTCCATTATCTCAAAAGAATGGACATTAAGACTCTGGATAGATTCTCCAGAGTGCTCCCTATGAGCCAGCCATCTGTGGCAAAGGAAAAGAAGAAAGATTCATCTCAGCACAAATCAGACTCATCCTCAAAGTCAAATGGGTCTAAAAATGAAGATATTCATGGGTCTAATCATAGATCTGGCAGCAACCCTATGAACATTGATAATGAAGAGGTCCCCAGGACAAATGAGGAGCCCCAAGGATGTGTTGTGCCCAATCCTGAGCCAACCCAGATGAATGCTGATCCAGCTGTTCATCAAGCTGAAGATGAATTTCCCAACTCACCTATACATGGTAAATTAGGACTTCAGTTAGGCCTCTCTTCTCTATCAATAGTATAGTCTAGGTGTCTAACTTATCAATCATTTTTCAGGTGACCTTAGACAAACTTCTCCTCCTATGGATGCCCCAAGTGAGGGGGAGCATAACCCTGCCTATGAAGGATGAGGTGGGTATGCTAGTGAGGGAGAACATCAACAGGAATTGGTATCACCTAATGCCCCATCTGAGGGGGAGCAGATCCCTGATAATGAGAGGGCTAATGCTCAAAGTGGAGCTGAAATGATGGATGAAAAGAAATTAGCCCAGGAAAGGCCAGTTGCAGCTCTGAACACATCTGATCTGTTAAACTCAATACAAATAATGATTGAGGGTCAGATGTTGTCTATGAAAGAGATTGTTGCCGAAAAGGTTCATGATGTCTCTGCCCAGATACGGAATGAATTGTATACAATAAGAGCTGCATTGACTCAGAAGATCCAGGCCAGTGAGCAAAGAATGGAGTCAAGAGTGGCTGAAGTGAGAACTGAACTGAATGCCCAGGTTAATGATGTCAAAATTGCATCAGATCATATCCTTCTGCAGATGACAAGATGGTTTGAAATGGACAAAAATAATGTTGCTGCCCAACACACAGTTCTGAAGGATATTGCAGACCATCAAGGGGATTCCACAAAGGACATCACATATGTAAAGAATCAACTCTACAAAAATGAGAATGTCTGGGAAAAAGCTGTTGCCAGAACGGCACAAGTGGTCAACACATCAAGCAGCCAAGTAAAGTCCCACATTGACAAGGCAAAGGAATGCATTTTGGATGATGTGGACATCACCTTTCAGACTCTCTCTCAATCCAAATTGGATCAACACTCTGAAATTGAGAAGAAGATAGTGGAATATAGCAAAGAAGGGGAGGAGAAGATACTCAATCTATATGCTAAGCTGAAAGGAGCTCACATACAGCTGTATAACAACATGGAGTCCTCCCACAAACTGATACTCTCCAATCAAGAAGAAGCCAGCAAGCAAATGGTGGAAGTGGTCAACAATGCCTCCAGTGCTATTCAAGAAAATATCCTTACCATGGTCAGAAAGGTCACTGATAATCAATGGGACTCAAGCTTAAAAGTGCTGCAAGGAACAAGAATTGCTTTGAATCTGCCAATCTTGAACCCTAGCAGAGATGAAGACTTTGACTTCCAAAGTCAATCAAATTTGATTGCTGATGAGAGAGCAGCCAAGAGGAGAAGGGTAGAGGGTATTCAAACTGCTGAAGAATACATAGCACAGAAAAGAATGGAAAGATTAGAGGATCCACTCCATGAAGATGACAATCTGGAGCTGGACACAATTATTGTCAATACCTGGGTGAGCCATGGAAATCCAATGAAGGACATTGACCATGTCTATTCAGCTGCTGAGTGGATCAAACACCTTGAAAGGGAATCTTTAAGGGAAAGGATTCTCAAAGAAAACATGGTAAGAAGGGAAACTCCTTTAAGAATTCCCTCCAGATATCTTCCCAAGCAACTTCTGTACTTCAAAGTAAAGGAGAAGATCAAGGTTGCTGCTGAAACTAGGAAAAGAAAATCTACAGATGGAGAATGTACAACTATAAGTCAATCTTAGAAAAACTAGCCTTGACATTTTTTTTGGATTGAATGTACAACTATAAGTTGAATTTTCTTTTATATATCTGTACTGAACATTTAAAGTGAAATGATATTTCATATTCTGATCATAATATTGTGTTTGTTACTATTGATATATGTACTCTGTATTTATTCTCTTTAGTATTCACTACCTTAAATGGGATGTTCAAATTGAAATGGATCAGCTATTACAAAAAATAGCTCTCCAATTGAGTGGGAGTAAATTCCCTACTCAAGTTGAGGGGAAGTTGGCAAATGCTAAGAGTGTACAGGTTAGCCTATAGATTGATCCAAAGGGATCTACATCTATTGTCCCTCTATCCATAGCAAGTTAAGGTTGAAAAGCCAGAAAGGGGGAGATAGGGCCAGTACCAATGCTGGAGAAAGGGGAGAAAGGGCCAGTGCAAATGCTTATGCTTAGGGTGTTAGGTCATATGCTTCACAGATCATTTTTTTTCTGTGATAAGATTTTTATTGTTATTGGACCTTAGCATTGGGGATGTTCTGCCTTCTTCAAATAGGGGGAGATTGTTGGGTATATTACCCTCAATATTACCTTGATTTGAAGAGGCATCACTCTCAATGCGAAGGACATATTGTATTTAACAAAGCTATACTTGTGTAGGATATACAGGCACAGGTAACTCAAAAGGAAGGCCCAAACATGGCCTTAGATGAGAAGAAACCATCCACAAGGAGATGAAGATCTGTCTCAGTAGATCCGCTTAGACGAAGGGTCATAACCGCTGAGACAAGGAGCCATCTCAGCGGATCCACTGAGAAGGAGACTGGAGCAACCGCTGAGAAGGGGACTGGAGCTGCCGCTGAGACTGGAAGCTGTCTCAGCCCAACCGCTGAGACTGGATACTGTCTCAGCCCAACCGCTGAGACAGATCCAAATGTGCTGACGGGATATGCTTTTGGCGCAAACGACAATTGAGAGGGAAAAGCAACTCCAATCTGACCCATACTGTGTCAGGAGGATCGATATAGCCGTTGAAGCCTTCTGGAGGTATATAAAAAGAAGCTAGGGCACAACAACAAGTACTGTTCAATTGAAAAAACCTTTGCTGTATGCCGCAATCGAGCATTCACGTTTCAGTCAGTTGAAGTTGTTCTCTGCAGCTGATGTTAATCTTCTAAGGAAGATTAGTTAGCTCTTCATGTACAAACTCAAGAAGGGCAAGTTGATCTTCTGCTTTGCTGAAGGTGAAGATCAAAGTGATACAAATCTGAAGCTGTTGTTTTCAGATCTGAAGAAAGGATTCAGAAGACCTAAGAGTAAACCTTTTGTCTTTTGTATCTAGCTCAAACTCTATTATATCTTTGTAAGGCATTGTTGCATGAGTGAAAGGTTGCTGAGCCAGTGTGTAAAGCTGTGTTGACAGCTTGAGTGGTAGGACTTCTTGATAGGTCTGAGGTAGGAAATCTGTGGGATTTCTGAGTGGTAGGAGTTACATAACTCTGAGGTGTAGGGCTGTTGTGCCTGAGGTGTTGGGCTGTTGAGCCTGAGGGGTAGGGCTGTTGAGGCTGAGTGTTGAGCTGTTGAGCCTGAGTGTAGGGCTGCTGTGCCTGAGGTAGGATCACTATTGATCTGAGAAGTTCTGAGGAACTTGTGGTGTAAGCTCAAGGAGCCGAGATTGGAGTTTGTGGCCTTTTCTAACTCACTGTTAGAAAGGTGAAGGGGGAAAGAGGACTACTCAAAACACCCGGTCTTGAGGAACCTCTATACATCCTTGTGTGCTTTCTGTGATTGTGTTTTCTGCAGCTAGAAACATTCGGTTTAAACAAAGAAAATAAGTAAAACCTATTCACCCCCCCCCCCCCTCTAGGTATTATTGACTACACATATATAAACTATCATGTTGGATATCCACACAGCAAGAAAGGTTGGAAGTTGTATGATCTCGAACAGAATGTCTTCTTTACCTCGCGCGACGTTTCCTCCCATGAGGACATATTCCCCTTCCATGAAAATCCTGTTCCAAAATCCCTTTCATCAAGCTCGGGACCTGCTATTTCAGACACTCTTGAAGATAATCACTTGCTAGTTGATGAACCTATTCAAGCTTTGGACTCAACCAATCATTTACCAGATGTTGTTGATGTTCCTATATCAGATCCGCCCATTGGTGAACCTCCTGCCACCATACAACATGATGTTGTTGAGGTGCAACCCACAAGAAACACTCGCCCGGCTCCTCTCACAAAGAGGCTGGAACATCTCGATGATTACTTAGCTTGCTCCGCTTATCTCAATTCCTTGAATGGGAATGGAGACTCTGCTGGGGAATCCGCCATGAAACGACATCTCCCGAAGACATCAAAGATAGACCCCTCCTCAAAGACCCAGCATCATGAACGGTCTTCAGGTATTCCTTATCCCCTTAATGCTTATGTAACCCTTGTTAATTTTTCTCCCTGGCACCAAGTCTACTTGACTGCCATATCATCTCACCATGAACCACAACATTACTCTGATGCCGTTAAGTCTCCACATTGGTGCGGCGCCATGGCTAGCGAAATCAAGGCCCTACAGGACAATGGTACTTGGACTGTTGAGACCCTACCATCGCATAAAACCCCAATTGATTGTAAGTGGGTTTACAAAGTCAAGTATAACTCTGATGGGACGGTGGAGCGTTACAAGGCCCGCCTTGTCGCTAAAGGTTTCACCCAAATTGAAGGAATGGATTTTCATGAAACCTTCGCCCCGGTGGCTAAACTTGTATCTATACGTGTGTTCCTTGCCGTTGTCGTGGCCAAAGGGTGGACACTCCACCAGATGGATGTTAGCAATGCCTTTTTAAATGGAGATCTACATGAGGAAATTTACATGAATTTGCCACCCGGATTCAAGGCACCCCACCCCAACAAGGTTTGTCGCCTTCGGAAGTCCATCTATGGACTTCGTCAAGCCTCGCGGAATTGGTTTTCCAAACTCGCATCAGCTCTCAAAGAATATGGCTTCATCCAGTCCTTAGCCGATTATTCCCTATTCACGTACAATCGTGCTGGGATCTTCATGGGCTTACTTGTTTATGTTGACGATATTATTCTCGCCGGCAACAATCCGACTACGTGCTCGGCCTTCCAAACTTACTTAAGCACTTGTTTTCGCATCAAGGTCCTTGGTGTGCTCAAATACTTCTTGGGGATCAAAGTGGCGAGGTCTCCAAAGGGTATTTATCTTTGCCAACGGAAGTATGCGCTTGACATCATCTCTGATTGTGGTCTACTTGGAAGTAAACCTGTTGACACCCCCATGGAGCAAGAGCAACACTTGGCGTTAGCTCGGGATGGGGAGATCAAAGATGCCTCGGTTTACAGGAGACTTATTGGGCGACTGATCTATTTAACCATTACGCGCCCAGACATCTCCTACGCCGTCCACACACTCTCCCAGTTCATGCATGCCCCTCAACGCCAACACATGGACGCCGCTATTCGCTTGGTGCGTTACCTCAAGCGGAGCCCTGGGCAAGGGATTTTATTACGAGCTGACTGTGACTTAAAATTAGCTGCATATTGCGATTTTGATTAGGCAAGTTGTCCAATCACTCGACGATCTGTTACCAGCTACATGGTTTTCCTTGGACAATCTCCCATCTCCTGGAGGATAAAGAAGCAACATACGGTGTCCCAATCATCCGCCGAGGCAGAATACCGTGATATGGCCACTACCACTAGTGAATTAATTTGGTTGAAGTCTCTGTTGGCCTCATTAAATGTTCCTCACACATTGCCTATGCAGTTACATTGCGACAGTCAATCCGTCATTCACATCGCAACTAACCCCGTCTTCCACGAGCTAACCAAACATATCGAGGTCGACTGTCATTACATTCGCGACCATATCGATGCCAAAATTATTGTGGCTTCTCACATCCAGTCAAAGTTCCAGCCGGCAGACATTTTCACCAAAGCTCTCGGCCGCCAGCAATTTCATTTTCTCTTGGGCAAATTGGGCGTGTGCGACCTACACTCTCCAATTTGATGGGGCGTATTATTTTATATCCTTTCATTATATTGTCCTTTTATTATTGTTCAGATCTCCCTCCCTGTAAATCGGACCGTAGCTTAATTTATATAAATAGCAGTGGCCTTGATGCAAGGCAAAGCCGGTTCAGCCAGAATGAATTTCTCCTGGTTCTCTATGTTCTTTACGATCTCTACCATTAACAGGTATTTCGATTTTTTGAAGATCGCTTCAGCTCTAAGAGAGGGCCGAGTAGCGAGACTGCCGAAATCTCCTTCGAATATCAGGAATCGTTCTGTCCAGCTCGGGATCTTATTCAGAAGATTAACGATCTTCACCCCGGGGCATGAAAAGTACATCAATCCCTTAAATTCTTCTTTATTCTTTCCTTCTTTTAATGATTTCACTGTAAAGGCCGACTGAAAGAGATCAAGAGTAAAGGTGACCCTGGCCGACCTCAAGTAACAGATGTATGTGAACATCAAGGCTATGGAGTTCGATGGCACTTGAGCGGGCACGACACCATAAAAATTGAAAATCTCTATCAACTCCCAAGGTAAAGGGAAAGTAAAACCTCACTCAAAATGATCAATGGGGACAGCAATCTTCATCGGCGAACAAGTATTCAACCCTGCACCCACAACAGGCAACCAGACTAGAATCTGCGAGCTGAGTCGATACCTCTCTAAAAAATCTCAAAATTCGGCCGGGGAAAGGCGGCTTGGTTTATGTTCAGCGGCCATGAAAATTTCAGCCGCAGCAGAGCGTGGGGTGACCATTTTTCGAGATTGCTGAGACCGGTTGGTGGTTGAGATTTTTAAAAGCGCAATTATTGAGTCATCGAATGTGATATTTATAACATCTAGAGTAATGATGGCGTAATCATGACGGGAGACGAGGAGGACAAGATATAATGCGGAGACCGAGCGGTCCCCTTATCTAAGCAAGAAGAAAATTCGATAAGAAAGATAAAAGAATGGTGCAGTGAGCATGGACTGATCATAGGTTTCGAGACCGCGTGATTCCAAGCAAGCAAGTTCAAAAAATAGAAGTATTCAGCATTACAGCATCAAAATAACAAGACCGCATAAAGCAGAAAAGAGAGTTTACAATTATTACAAAACAAAAAACATTGCAGAATATTAAATTGTCATTTTTTCAGATCACGCTTTCTACCAACGTGAGTGGTCTTATCTTGAATTTCGTAGACCGCCGACAAAGTGATTGACAGGCCATGGATCGCACTCAGGGCTGACTTATGAATTCCGCACAGATCTTTGTCAAGCCGATCAAGCGAAATTGCAATCTCGGAGATTGGATGGTCTGCCGGATGACCGATGGGAGATCTAGCAAGCAGACCGACAGAGCCTGTTCGCAACTGCTCATTCTCGGCAAGCAGAGCATCTGACTTTCCTCTGAAATAGACGGCATCTTCTCTAGCTTTTTGAAGCGTCCTATGAAGATAAGCCATATCGTCGTCAAGCTTGCTCCTAACTTCTTTCTCTTTCTGCTCCATCTGCCTCTTTAGCTCGGAGATTTTTAGTTCTCTCTAGTTGGAGACCTCCATAAGCCGTTTGGTAAGACCAGCTTCTTTTCCTTTGAATCTTTCTTCTGTTTCCTGTAGTTTCTTCTCTAGCGCTCCTTCCATGGCCTTCGAAGTTTGGAGTTCCTCAAGAAGAGGTATCAAAGCCTCCAAAAGTGGGGGAAGAGCGGTCTCATTTTGAGGAAAATCTTTCTTTTTCATCGCCTCTTCGGTCTCAAAGAGAGCGTCTGTGGTCAAAAGAGGTAACGAGGACAGATGGTGAGAGAAAGGAGACAAGGTAAAGTTTTATATTCGAAGGAAAAGAAAACTAAGTTCGGTGGTCAATTCAGTCTTACCAGATCGGGTAAACGAGGTCATGACCGCGCGGTCTGCGGTTGCTTGAGACTGTGTGACCTCCTCAACAAAGGTCATCTTTTCTCCCTCATGTAGAATTTCTTTCTCTTTACGAGATCGCACCTCCAAGATAGCTTGTGCGGTCTCGACCTTTTTCTTTTCCTTTCCTTTTTCCTTCTTATATCTTCTTCTTCTTTTCCTCCTCTCTCTTCTTCTCTTCCTCTCCCTTCTTCTTCTTTTCCTCCTCTTTCTTCTTCTCTTCCTCTCCCCTCTTCCTCTCTTCCTCTTCTTTCTTCTTCTCTTCTTGTTCTTTCTTCTTTTCTTCTTCCTTCTTCTCTTCTTCTTCTCTTTTCTTCTTCTCCTCTCCCTTTTCCGCCTCCTTCCCGATCTCATCTTTTCCCATCTCTTTCCCTTCATTTTTCCTACTTTTCTCCTCCTATCCTATTCCAGCATTTTCTTCTCCTTCTTCTCTTCTTCTCACTTTCTCTTCTTCTTTCTCTCCTTCTCTTTCTCCTACTCTTTCTGTACCTTCTCAGCTAACTCAGCTTTAGTCTTTTCATTCAGAGAAATCAGTCTGCTCTGATCGACTTCGATTTGAGTCTCCTCCTTCTCTGTTTTCAACTTCTTCACCTCCTGACCAGTTACAATCTTCTCAGCGAGATCGATCTCTTGTCTTTTTGCTTGCTCTGCCTCAAGTCTGTGCATTTCAGCCTCAAAAGGATTAATGGACTGCACAGCAGCAGAAGAAGAAAAGTCATTCAATAAGGGTTCATCAAGATAAGTCTTTAGTTCCGAGCTGTGATCGCATGAGGATTGTGAGGCCGCAAGAGCAGAAGGGGCTGAATCACTAGCTACCTGTAAAGGAGCGACCTCAAGGATCTTAGGAGGAATGCGAACAGTTGTAGGTTTAACCGCGATGGTCTTAGCCAAAAACTTGTTCTCGTTTTTCTTTTTCGGTTTTCCGATTTCAGATGGAGAATCCACTTTTAATTTTTTCCCGCTGTTTTCGGCGGCCTTTTCTTCATCAACGATTCTTTGCCTTAACTTCTCAGCTGAATTTATGTTCCTCTGGAGGCTGGTCATAATTCCTTCAGTAGAAGCTCGACCGTGATGTATTGCGGTTTGATCAAGCATCTCCAGAGTTTTTCCAGAATCAAAGAAAATCCTCACACCAGCGAGATCGAGCTCGGTCACCTCTGAATATGATCCCGTGATGTCCACGAGGTTCGAGATTGCTTGCATTGGAGTAGCTGAATCTAATGTCCTAGCAACCGCATCGGTCTCTTTAATTCCCGTTTGGGAAGTATCGTCTCAGGTATCTTCTTGGACCCATCCGACTCTGTCATCTTGGGTTTCTTCGAAGAAGATTTTTTTGAGACCGCGGGAAGGATTGCGGCCCTCTTTTGCTCTAAATGCCTCATGAGACTCATCACTGGATCACCCTTGCCGATCACGGAAATTCAAGATCGCTTATCAAGTTTTCAATTCAAATTTGAGGAGAGAAATTCAAATGGTAAGATTCTTCCTCCCTTTTTATAGCCAGCAGTCACATCATGAAAGGTAGTGATCTCCGCGGTCAAAGCAGACATTTTCGAGCTTCAATTGAACCTAGAAATGTGCGGGGATTATGTTTGTCCCGAAGATCGCCAGTGCAGGTGTTTTGTTGGAGCTCGCGCGGTCTCGGCGGTCACCAATCAGAGAAAGTCATTCAGACCATCTGCTTCCTGTTCAAACAGCGGATCTTCGAAGTTTCTGGCGGTCAAGCCCTCCATGATCGTCAGACCGCGCGGTCTAAAGCTCTGCTCTTCTTCTTGTTTTTTGAACCCCAGGAAGATTCCATCCACTGTTCCCTTCATCCTCGCATCTATAAATAGAGGGGTAAGGGTCCCCAGAAAAGGACTTTTTGGTCGATCCTAGACCGTAGTGCCATCCTAAGCGGACTCTGCTATAGCTCTGCCTTAGTCTCCTACCTAGGTCCATTTCCCTTTCAAGACCCAAAGTAACTGGGCATCCATGGTTAAATCCTTCTCAATAAGCGACAATTGTTGGGGTACAATTTTTGCACCAACACACAGATGTATAGAGGTTCCTCAAGACATGGTGTCTTGAGTAGTCCTCTTTCCCTCTGCGCCTACCTAGCAATGTACTAGGATCGGCAAACTCCGCCAATGTCTCCGGCCCGCAAGCCTTACAACTCGGACCTGCAAGTCCCTGCAGCCTAGGCCCGTAAGCCCCTTCACTGCACCCGAGCCCTCAAGCTCGACACTCAGGCCCTCAAGCCCTACACAGCAAAGACTCGCAAGTCTAACACCTTGAACCCTTAAGTTCCTGCAGCCTTGGCTCGCAAGCCCCTTCACTAAACCCGAGCCCGCAAGCCCAACATGTTTGGACCCGTAAGTCCCTCTGCCCTAGCCCTCAAGCGTCACAGATCTCAAGCCCTTAAGCTTGACACACAGATCTGAAAATAGATCTTACAGATTTGGCCCGCAAGCCTTACAATGAAAGATTTACAATAAATTCTTCTGCTTGGTGGAGATCGGCTTCTTTTCTTGAAGAAGATGCTTCTGATTTTGAATCTTGACAGCATAAGTCTTCTTCAAGTTTTCTTCTATCTGGAACTGCCTTTTCAGTCGATGAAGCTTGACAGATTCTCTGAGAACAATGGATGATTCATTCTCAGTTCTTGTTGTTGCTTATCTCCGCCATTACTGTTCTATTGAAGATGCTTAGCGGGATTCTCTTAAGTTCCAGGATTCGAGGAGAGAGCCCACGTTTAGGGCATCCACTGTTCCCTTTTATAGGACTGAGATGTCGCTTAACGGTCCCCTATGAAGTCCTTTTTCTGACAGATGCCCATACCATAAGAGCACGCGCTGATTGGGCAATCAGGCGACAACATTAATTACTGATAGCACGTCTGTCAACCTTTCAAATTGTCCCGATGATATTTCCATTGTTACGACGACAAGGATAACATCTCGACGACATTGGACATCTCTTCTGCACTCGAGCTTAAGACGACATGAAGTCATCTAACTGATGTCAGTGTAATCTTCTTGATTGCTCGATATCGTTGTAGCGACTTTATTTTCTTGACGACATGTTCGATATCATGTAGACAGACTATTCTTAAGCAATTGCCCGTCTTCACAACTGCTTCGCAGTGTTCTCGACGTCACGTCTTCTTTTTGACGATGTAGTTGTCATCAGTCTTACTTAGCCTCTACACCGACAAGGCTTCTTTACGATGATAACTGTCTTGTTCAGTCTTATCGACGACACACCTTATTTTCAACGATATCTTCGACACTGACCTTCCCTTTGCCTTTTCAACTACACAGCTTCTTTTTGACGACATATGTCTTCACTTAGCCTCAGCGATGTCAAGGTTTCTTTTCGACGATATGCCTGCTGTTGTCGACGATATGCTTGATCTTTTTCCCGACATTTGTTCTGACTTAGCCTCATCGACATTTTATGAAATTGTCTTCTACTGAGATGATAAAGCTAAGAAGATAATCAAATACATAGTGAATTTCTCTCTAATTGGTGACTATTTCAAATCAGGAATCATGAGGGCAAGATTCCCAACACTGATGATATTGTTGTTCGAAGAGACTCCTCTCATGACGCCCGGGAGACATGCCACACCACCGCTCTCACCAACTCCTCCGGTAATAAACATATCCACCCTGGGCTTTGATCTGTTGGGCCAACCAAGCCCTGGCGACTCGCTCCTTGGCGCCATCCGGATTGAGAGCAGCGCACCTCGTCCCTCGGGCTTGGGAAAATAGGTGACGCTGCCATACAAAGAGCCATTCCAGGGGCAACCAAGTTCCTCCCGCCAACGGCCCAGTAAAGCGATTCTAATCTTGCCAGGTTTGTCAAAGTTAACTGGCATTCATCCCCTCCCTCTTGTTGCTGACTTCTCTCTCGCAGGTCTACCTGAGAGCTATACCGACCTAGATTTTGGGGAGGAGGAGATATCGCCCCCTCCTTTGCCGGACCAGATTGATGATTTTCATGGCGACCCGCGGGACCCCGAGTTCATGAAGAGGCGAACCTCAGAACTGTTCCAGAAGTACGGGCACATGCTGCAGGACTTATACAGCCAGACGAGGAAGGACGGGGAAGCGACTGAGGAGCGGCTCGCCTCCCTTGGGGATGATTATGTGCGGCTCCACGACGAGCTGCTGCTGGACACTCGCGAGGCAGCCACCTTCCCGGGGGTGCACCTCTTATGAGTGGACGATCAAGTTCGCTTGGTACAGCTCAAGGTCCGCGTCGTCCGCGCATATCATTATCCCAGGAGGCCGCCCAGCTCGGGGGGTGCGAGGTCGAGGTCGATGGAAGTGGATCAAATACTGACCCTTCTTGCACACGCATACCCTCTTGGCAAAATAATATGTTGTAACCTCCCAACAATCTGCGAACTATTGTGGTGATTTGGATATTTCTCGCCCGCTCTCGGGCTTTCTTTATCTGAGTTTTTCAATATTGATAGTATCGTACTTACATATTTCTCGCTTTTTTTGGTTTTTATCGCCCTGACATGCGACCCATATGGGCTCACATTACTTACCTTGTGCTCGCTTTACTTCTTGATTTTTGTTTCTTATTGTTCTGGCATGCGACCCACACGAGCTCGCATTACTTACCTTGAGCTCGCTTTACTTCTTGCTTTTTGTTTCTTATTGTTCTGGCATGCGACCCACTCGGGCTCACATTACTTACATTGTGCTTGCTTTACTTCTTTGCGAGCCAGTGTTACTGGGTTGCTGCGAGCGGTTAGGAGGAGGGTGGCCCATATATTGAGGTGCATCACGATGTGATTCGACTAACCGCACCCGCTGGCGCTTTGATTCCTCCCCACCTCCTTTATTTTTCTAAAAATAGGGCAGAAATTTAGATTCTACCACCGCATTTATCGCCCTTGACTCTCTGCCCCTTTGCTTTCCCGTACTCGCATACCCTTCTCCGCGTTCGCACTTCTTTTTGCAAGAGCACTGATGGGCGGCGATGGAGGTGATGCCGAAGGCCGGACCAAGTGCGCCTGGACCTTCTGTGATCATACTTTCTTCAATTGCTCGCTTAATGAGGGCGAGTACCTCATTGTTGTGGCGAACTACGTCTCGCCAGGGTTCTCGGCTCGGCATCCTACGAAGGATGACGTGATCAACACCCTCTGCCCGGACGAGCTCGCCATCCCGTCAGCTCACTTCAATGTGGGTCTGCGGCTGCCCCTCTGGCGGGAGATCAGTCAGGTATTTGCTTACCCTTCTGCTTTCCTTTTTTGCGCTCGCCTAATACTCTCTTCTGACTGCTCACCGCAAATCGTCAGATGTTCAAGTATTATGGCGTGATCCCGGGTCAGATGACCCCCAACTCAATCGTTGTCATGGTGGCTTTCACATGCTACCTGAGGGAGGAGCGAATTGAGTTTAGCCTACCCGTCTTCTGCAAGCTCTTCTCCTTCCGGGCGAACAAGGATGGAACCGCCTTCTTCGCGAGCGGTCACGCCAAGGCTCATGAGAAATTCGTGTTCGTGAGGGGACCTTTCAGCAACATCCCCTTCTCACCCGTCCAACGCGGAGAGCAGACCTACACCCCCCCCCCCCCCACCCCCCCACCCCCCCCCCCCCCCACCCCCAACGCTCGGCGATCACGAGCCCGAGCTTTTCAGATATATGTCGACGAACTTCGAAGTTGTATATCTCCGAAGGAACGTCAACTCGCTACCCCCCCCCCCCCCCCTGTGCTGCCCGGGGCAAGTTTGACTCGCGTCCGCTCCCTTAACCCGTGCTCCGCTTCTTCCATCATTCTAACCTTGGATCGTTGTTTACTTGCAGGGGAGCGAGATCTTCCGCTCCACCCCCACCCCCCCTGTGAAGGTAGGGTCCATCTCCCCTGGCCTGCTGCTCGCTACCGCTGCTGCCACTGCCTGCCGGGTGCTTCCCAACACTTCTAAGCCTCCTTCTAAGAAGCGGCCCGCACCTGCGAATCGCGGTCCGCACTCCCTGTCGCCACCCCCAAGAAGAAGAAGAACTCTCATATGACTAAGGGGAAGGAGGTCCTCGAGGTTTCTCCAAGAAATGATCCCTCGGGAGTCCACCGGCAGATAAGGGGGTCGGCGAGACCGCCGAGGTGGCCGCAGACATACCGGGATTGCCCAGTCCGGCGAGCCACCAAACTTTCAGTCTCGACACAAAGCACCGGGACGAGGTCAGCGAGCCTCTGCTGGATTGGAACCAGAAGGTCAACCGGGCGTCGATATCAACCCTCCTCCCCTCCTGGGTGGAGCAGGAGACCATCGGTTGTCATGCCTTTGCCTTCTCTTTTGGACTCTATGGGAGAGAGGACGCTGATGACTTTGACGCATTGACATCCCGGGCGATCACTCACGAGAGCTCGCAGGCCCAACTCCGTGCCCTGGAGCTTTCCCACATGACGGGTCGGCGATGCCTCCAGGTGGAGAGTAACTTCGAGGAGCTCAAGCGTGACTTGAAAGCCGCGTTGAATGAGATCGAGAGCCTGAAAGAAGATCAAAGCTCTAAGGATCTTCGGGGCGAGCTGAAGGCTGCAGTTGAGGAGGTCGTGATCCTTAAGGAGAAGCTAGACATCGCGGATGTCCTCATCGCTAGCCTCCAGGGTGGAATGGTAAGCTTCGCTGGTTATTTGCTTATCTCTATCGCTTTCCTTACCCCTTGCTAATACTTTCTTTCACAGGATGCTGAGACCGCCAGCCAGCTTATTGCTCGCGCCTCCAACCTGGAGAAGGAAGTTGTTGGGTTGAAGGCTCTTAACCATGAGTTGGCCCAGGAAGCTCGCAGCCCCAGGTCTTTGAAGAATGATTTGCGCGAGTGTGTGGAGGAGATGCGAGAAGGTGCGATCCACGCGGCAAAATATATCTTCCGCACTCTCCAGAGGGCCCGTCTTCTCTCAGCTGAGGCGGCAGAGCTGACCGTCGAGGAGGTGATCCCGAAACTGTTCCGGCCGCTTGAAGAGCCCATTGATAGCGAGAGCGAGCCGTCCGCAGATGAACCCTGAACTCGTGTACTTTTCTTCTTTATTTTTGCTGGTTGAACAACCGCGGTTTGTCATTGAAAACTAATGGAATGAAATGAAACTTTTTTGCTCAGTGCTTTCCTTTGTTTTTCCTGTCTTGCTGCAATGTACTTGCAAATCGCTTACCTAGTAACCTTAGATTCGCGCATTATTTTTATGCGCTTGCCTTTTTCGCGTCGCTCGTTCCCTATTTCACTTAGGTTTTTCCTTTCTGGGACTTCTGCTCCAGACCTGGCACGCCCACCGATAGGGATTGCGAGCAAGTGTCCAGTTATACTTTTTGTGCATCGCATGTCTTGAGCGATTCGCTTGAATTCTCTTATGTCCGCGAGCCACACTGGCTCGCTAGTTTGTTCGTACCGCCAATCGACCTAATTCAGGGACTTGCGAGCGAGGTCCTCCCCCTTGGGAGGCCTCATCAGAGGTTCGCTCTGTCGATGCCCTGCTAGGCGAGCACCGCCTTTCCTCGCCCCCTTAAAGGGTTCGCTGGTCTTGGCAGCTAGTGGGAGCCTGGCTGTGGAATTCCTGAGTTGTCACCAAACTACCTCGCCAGCCTCTATGGAGATCAACTTGACCCCACCAGGTAATGAGAGCCCGGCAGCGGAATCGATCTGGGGCACTCCAGCATCATGTCACTACCTTGCCATCCTCTCCGGAGATCAACCTGACCCCACCGGCTAATGAGATCCCGATAGCGGAATCGATCTGGGGCACTCCAGCACCATGTCACTACCTTGCCAGCCTCTCTGAAGATCAACCTGACCCCACCTGCTAATGAGAGCCCGGCAGCGGAATCGATCTGGGGCACTCCAGAACCATGTCACTACCTTGCCAGCCTCTCCGGAGATCAACCTGATCCCACCTGCTAATGAGAGCTCGGCAGCAGAATCAATTGGGGGCACTCCAGCACCATGTCACTGCCTTGCCAGCCTCTCCGGAGATTAACCTGACCCCACCGAGTAATGAGAGCCCGACAGCGGAATCGATCCGGGGCACTCCAGCACCATGTCACTACCTTGCCAGCCTCTCCGGAGATCAACCTAACCCCACCGGATAATGAGAGCCCGACAGCGGAATCGATCAGGGGCACTCCAACACCTACGCATCTTGAGGGCCCATGATTAGAAAAAGACACTAAAATCAACATAATAATGAATAAATCATACAATAAATCAATCATAAAAGGTTCAAGGATAGAAATGCTTTAGATCATCCCCGCTCCGAGCTCGGCTGAGAGGTACCCCTTCCATATCCTGGAGGTGGAACCCTCCCGACTTGAGCAGTTCATCTACAATGTAAGGCCCCTACCAGTTGAGGTTGAACTTTCCCACTGCGGCCCCTCTTCCAGCCGCATCGACCTTTTTCAAGACTAAATCTCCCTTCTCAAACTGCATCACTCGGATATGCTTGTCGAATTACCGAGCCATCCGTCGGTTGACCTCCTCCTGTCGGATGGTGGCTAGGTTCCGAAGCACTTCTACCAGGTCCAAAGACAGCCTTTGCTCCCCTTCATTTTCCATTAGCCCTTCTTCATCTCCTTCCCCCGCAGCGATTACCCTGGGTGACTTTACCTCAAACTCTATCGGGATAACGGCCTTGGACCCATGGGAGAGCTTGAACGGAGTCTCCCTTGTGGCTGTATTTAGTGTGGTTCTCAGGGCCCAGAGGACAGAGGGCAGCCGCTCTACCCAGTTACCCCTTAGATTCTCGACCTTCTTTTTTAGCAAGATGACAATTATTTTGTTCTCCGCCTCCACCTGACCAATGCTCCTTGGATTATGGATCAACGCGAACCGAAGATCTATGCCTAGTTTTGTGCAAAAGCTGACAAACTCGTCGCTGGCAAACTGCGGCTCATTTTCTGTGACGATGGCTAGTGGGAGCCCATGTCGATAGACTATCTCCCCCCATATAAAATTTCTAACTACCTGAGATGTTACCTTTGTACAACCCTGAATTCGCCGAGTGGGCCCTCGGGACCCAAGGGATCTTTTTGGACATTGTTTTCCTGCACGGTCCAGAATAGGAAGAGAGGGGAACGAGCGATGGAGGCGAAGGCCTCCCGCTCTCCCAGCTTGTGTAGGAGGCGAGCGGTGGAGGCGGGAGCCTCCCGCTCGACCAACCAGCAGGGGGCTAGCCGGGGAGGTGGGAAACCTCCCGGCTCGCCCAGCCCCAGCAGGGGATGAGCCGGGGAAGTGGGCGACCTCCCGGCTCGCCCATCCAAGCAGGGGGCGAGTCGGGGAGGTGGGCGACCTCTCGGCTCGCCCAGCCCCAGCAGGGGGCGAGCCCGGGAGGTGGGCAACCTCCCGGCTCGCCCATCCCTAGTAGGGGGCGAGCCGGGGAGGTGGGTGACCTCCCGACTCGCCCAGCCCTAGCAGGGGGCGAGTTGGGGAGGTCGGCGACCTCCCGGCTTGCCCAGCCCAAGCAGGGGGCGAGCCGGGGAGGTGGACGACCTACTGGCTTGCCCAGCCCCAGCGAGGGGCAAGCCGGGGAGGTGGGCGACCTCCCGGCTCGCCCATCCCCAGCAGGGGGTGAGCCGGGGAGGTGGACGACCTCCCGGCTCGTTTATCCCCAGCAGGGGGCAAGCTGGGGAGGTTGGCGACCTCCAGGCTCACCCAGCCCAAGCAGGGGGCGAGCCGGGGAGGTGGGCGACCTCCCGGGCTCGCCCAGCCCAGTGAGGAGGGAGAGCAAGGGATGGGGCCAGCCCCATCTCGCCTGGCCCCGGGAACGTGTTCTGGACTGTGTTTAGCACCTCAGAACAAAGGGATTGGTTGTTCGCAGGCCAAATCCGGGGGTTTTTTCGTAATCTCGTA
This sequence comes from Dactylorhiza incarnata, assembly GCA_033032865.1. Taxonomy (NCBI): domain Eukaryota; kingdom Viridiplantae; phylum Streptophyta; class Magnoliopsida; order Asparagales; family Orchidaceae; genus Dactylorhiza; species Dactylorhiza incarnata. The sequence continues at coordinate 1,931,725 of JAWHQI010000165.1, forward strand.
GGCCAGAATCTGGCTATTTGCAGACCCGGTTCTAAAAACTATAAATAAGCCCAAGGGGCACCATTTGGGGGGGCTTCTCTTTTGGCCTCCTCTCCCCCTAAGTTCCTTTTGTTGGGTGGAAAGAGCCTCCAAAGGTGCCCAAGCTTAGCATTAGCTTGGGAGGGGACGCGCTCTAAGATCTTCCGGGTGTGTGGTGGGACCTCCTCGCTAAGCCCTTTGCCTTGTTCCTAGTTCCTTAGCCTCTCAGTCTAGAGCTCTCCCTTGGGTGGAGTAAGTGTGAGGTCACCCCTCAACTAGTTGAGGGATCGAACTCCTCAGAGACTAATTTATTGGTTTCAACATTTTGGTGCGGGGAGCGTGGAGATTGACCAACACAAGAAACTCTCAAGCCGAGCTCCATGGCTGGAGGTGGAGGGGATGGATCCGACCCAGGCCACTCGCAGCCCCCGATGGCTGGAGTGACATTGGAGATGTTTGTAAATTTCAAGCAGTAAGTCCTGCAGACCTTGCAGGAAGCTTTTGCCATGATAGGTGAAGGAAGGAGAAGAGGTGGTCCGGGGGTCCAGCCTCAGCAGGTGGGCGAGAGCACTCTCGACCAGCAACCCAGGAAGGAGGTGATAGCGGTGGCGAGTGGGGAGGCATTCGGCCCCCACTCGCCCGGTCCCCAAGTAGGGGGCGAGTGGAGGGGAGGCCTGCCGCCACTCGCCCAGCCCCAAGGGGCGAATGGGGGGAAGGCCTGCCCCCACTCGCCCAGCCCCAAGTGGGCGAGTGGAGGGGAGGCCTGCCCCCACTCGCCCATCCCCAAGGGGGCGAGTGGAGAGGAGGCCTGCCCCCACTTGCCCAGCCCCAAGGGAGCGAGTGGAGGGGAGGCCTGCCCCCACTCGCCCAGACCCAAGGGGGAGAGTGGAGGGGAGGCCTGCCCCCACTCACCCAGCCCCAAGGGGGCGAGTGGAGGGGAGTCCTTCCCCCACTCGCCCAACCCCAAGGGGGTGAGTGGAGTGGCGGCCATCCCCCACTCGCCCATCCTCAGGGGGGTCGAGCCAATGCAGGTGGGTGAGACCCTCCCATCCCGGGCGAGGGACCTTCTCCAGCGACCGAACCGGGGAGGGAAGTCCAATTTGTGAGTTGATCCTCTCATCCCCGGTTGCAGAGGGGTTCAGGGTGCCGGAGATGTCTTACTACTCCGGCAAAGATGACCCAGTCTTGCACCTACAGTGGTTCGAGGACACGGTCTCGATCTATCCAATGTCAGATGCCTTCCAGTGTCGGCTCTTCGCCACTACCCTGAAGAAAAAGGCAAGGGACTAGTTCCACCAGCTCCCCATGGGCTCTATCTATGCCTTCGAGGATCTGCGTCGAGGTTTTCGGTTGCGCTTCTCGACGTCGAAGAAGAGGAAGAAGGGGGGTGATGCACTCTTCTAGATCAAGCAAGAGCCAAGGGATTCGCTGGCCAGCTACGTTGATAGGTTCCAAGGAGAAGTCCTCCTCGTGCATGAGGTGCCAGGATTCATGCTCCAGCTAGCCTTCGTGGCGGGGCTGCGGGAAGGGTTCTTCAAGTTGAGCCTAAAGCGGAAGACCCATGTATCCTTCGAGGAACTGATGGATAGGGCGGCGGAAGATATTGAGGTAGAGGAGTCCAACCCATGGTTCGGAAGAACGTTGGCCAAGCTGAGTGAGCCAGAGGCGAGGCGGAAAGAAAGGGGCATGGGAGATCCCGAAGGAGAATCTGACCAAGGAGAGAGGAACTTCCAAGGGGAGAGACCCCCCCCCCCCCCCCCCCCCACTCCCGAGGTGGAGGCAAGAGCCGAGGACACCCCCTCCACCGCCTCAGCAAACCATGGCAATTGGTTGGGGAAGAAGGAGGAAAGATAGGAAAGCAGGAAGAAGAAGAAGAGGGGATAGGGAGGTGTTACCCTACTGTGACTTCCATGAGAAGGAAGGTCACGCGACATCCGCCTGCCCCGAGTTTTTGGAAATGTAGGAGGCCATGGGTCAGACGCCGCAGCACCAGCCAGAGGGGGTCGAGGAAGACCATGTCTGGGAGTAGGAGCCCATGTTTTTGGTCTCCATGCTTAGTTCTTTTCAGTCTATGTAGCACGATGTATTGCTTCCATACTTAGTTGTTTTTTCGGGCATGTAATATGATGATTAATGTAATAAAAGTTTTTCAAAGCACTTAGCCCCGATGCTGGCCCGCTGACCAGGCTCTCACCAAGCTGGCAGGGTCGGTAACCGCTCAGAGGCAGGAAGGAAAAAACTTAGCCCCGATGCTGGCCCGCTGACCAGGCTCCCACCAAGTTGGCAGGGCCGGGAACCGCTTGGAGGCAGGAAGGAAAGAGCTTAGCCCCGATGCTGGCCCGCTGACCAGGCTCCCACCAGATGGCAGGGCCGGGAACCTCTCGGATGCAGGAAGGAAAGAACTTAGCCCCGATGCTGGCCCGCTGACCGGGCTCCCACCAAGATGGCAGGGCCGGGAACCACTCAGAGGTAGGAAGTAAAGAACTTAGCCCCGATGTTGGCCCGCTGACCAAGCAACAACCAAGCTGGCTGGGCCGGGAACCGCTCGGAGGCAGGAAGGAAAGAGCATAGTCCCAATGCTGGCTCGCTGACCAGGCTCCCACCAAGCTGGCAGGGCCGGGAACTGCTCGGAGGCAGGAAGGAAAGAACTTAGCCCCGATGCTGGCCCGCTGACCAGGCTCCCACCAAGTTGGCAGGTCCGGGAACTGCTCTGAGGCAGGAAGGAAAGAACTTAGCCCCGATGCTGGCCCGCTGACTAGGCTCCCACCAAGCTGGCAGGGCCGAGAACTGCTCGGAGGCAGGAAGGAAAGAACTTTGCCTCGATGCTGGCCCTGTTAAAATTTTTGAAAGACCGTTTAGGAGTAAGCAGGAGTTGTATCAACAAGAGTTATAGCCAAACAACCACAATGCCAAAACAGCAACACAAGAAATCTTTATTGAAACAGAACTGCTTTACAATGCGAGGTCTACATGGCGAGACATGATTCATAAGAATCACGGAGATGAGAAGAACAAACACACCAAAAATGAAACTGGCGGTCTGCCAAAGCAGAGACCGCATGGACCGCAAAAAGGCTCAGGTCGCCCGGCTTGCTCTGCTGTACTCCCAGACCGCTTGCACAGTCAGACCGCAGAAACACCTTAAGACCGCGCGAACAGAAGCAGACAAGCTGCACTGCCAGACCGCAATCCCAGACCGCACGAACTGAAGCTTATTGGAACAAAGAACTGAAGCTGTCGCCAGACTGCAACTCAGACCGCCTAACCACTGAAGGTCGCCTGATCACTGAGTCCGCTGCGAACAGCACAAGAACACAATAAACCAGTTCACTGACAGACCGTAGACGAACTGTTTATTCAAGCCGCCGGAAATCACCAAGGAAGGAGATCGCAACCTGCTGACCGCAAACCTGCGAACACAACAACCGGTTAGCTCACATCCAAGTCGTGCGACTTCAAACTTGAGCCCACAAGAAACAATCCGGGCTCTTGTTCTTACCGTTCTTGTTATGAATGACGGGCCCTGCACCCCTATTTATAGACGGATAGACAGATGTCGTCACGGCACAAACCGGGATACAAAAATCGCCCATCAGATCGCGAGCGGTCTTATATAACAGACCGCGCGGACACAGCACTTGGACGAGATCCAGCACAAGTCCGCAAGACAGCAGCAGTTCGCGCACAAGTCGTGCAGACACAACACTTGGACAAGATCCAGCCCAAGTCAGCAAGACAGCAGCAGTCCGCGCACAAGCCGCGCGGACACAGCGACCACCCTTCCTGAGATCGCCTAAGAAGGGACAAACATCTGGCCGACTTGAACCAAGTCGCCAGAACGACCCAAACAAGCCGCCCGGTCACTGCGGACAACCAAGAACAGGCCGCCCAGAATAAGACCGGAAGAACTCGCAACAGGTTGCCAGAACCAACGACCAAACCAAGAAGCAAACTTGCCGATCACAACAGATCGCCAGAACAGCAGGGAGAGATCGCAGAACCAAACCGCCAGAGCACCAGCGTAGACCGCGCGGTCTCTGCGGTCTCCAGCCTTCAGACCGGCCGGACTCCCTTCCACTTCACTTCAACAATTTCAACACTCCCCCTTGAAGTGGGAAGTGGAAACTAGCCCGAGCAACTCCCTTAACCGTGTAAACGGTCCCTTCGCCAGTGGCATTGTGAAGATGTCTGCGACATTGTCCGCACTCCGAACATGCTCGACCATAAAAGATCCTCCCAACACCTTTTCACGAATGAAATGGTGCTCAATCTCTATATGTTTGGTCCTCGCGTGACAAACTGGATTGTTGACCTGCTTGAGAGCACTCTCATTGTCCCCGCGTAGCAAGGTGGGACCTCGAACCTCCTGATGAACATCCTCCACCAACCTCCTGAGCCAAATGGCTTCCTGAGCTACCAAGGCCGAAGCCTTGTACTCCGCTTCTGTGGTAGATACGGACACCGAGTCTTGCTTCTTGCTGCACCAAGAGATAGCTGTGGGACCTGTCATAAAGACATAACCAGACGTTGATCTCAGATCATCCACGTCTCCCCCATAATCAGCATCCATGAAACCATGCAACTCCAAGCTTGACCCTCTCCTATATAGGAGACACAAATCAGAGGTCGACTTCACGTACTTCAAGATGCCTTTTGCCGCCAGAAGATGAGGTTTCCGTGGTTCCGCCATGTACCGACTCACCTTGCCTACTGCATAAGCAATATCTGGCCTTGTGATTGTCAAGTAGATCAAGCTCCCAACCAGAGCTCGGAACACCAACGGTTCAGATAAAACTCTCCCCTCATCCTTCCGAAGTTTATGATGTTGCTCCAGAGGTATAGAGCTGCTCTTCCCTTCCTCCATGCCGAATCGCTGAACAATCTGCTCTGCATAGCCAGCCTGAGAAATGAGCACTCTGCTCTCTCGCCTCTGCACCTCGAGTCCAAGGAAATGGTGGAGCTCCCCCAGATCCTTCATCTCGAATCTGATAGCAAGCTCAGCCCTGAGTCTTGCAACAGCTTCCTTCGAGTTCCCGGTGACAATCATGTCATCCACATACAGCAGCACAATAACCCGAAGCACCCCCTCTTTCTTGATGAACAAGCTAGAATCAGAGTCTGAAGCAAGGAATCCGCAGAATAAGAGATACTCTGCAATCTTCCCGTACCACGCTCGAGGTGCTTGCTTCAACCCATACAGGGCCTTCTTCAACTTACAGACGTAGTCCGGATACTCCTTCGAGATGAAGCCCTACGGTTGGAGCATGAAGATATCCTTGTCAATCTCGCCGTATAAGAAGGCATTCTTCACGTCGAGTTGCCAAATCTCCCAACCACTCGAACTCGCCAAGGCAATAACAAATCGAACCGAAGTCATCATTGCCACTGGACTAAACGTCTCATCATAATCTTCTCCGTACTGTTGTGAGAACCCGCGAGCTACAAGGCGAGCCTTGTACCGCTCGATACTGCCGTCAGCTTTCTTCTTAAGCTTGTAGACCCATTTGCATGTCACAGGAGTGGTGCCCTTGGGCTTGGGCACAAGAGACCAGGTCTCATTCTTCTCCGAGAGCTGTCATCTCTTCTTGCATAGCAATGTCCCACTCCTTCACGCCTCTGGCCTTCTCAAAGCTCGACGGCTCCCTCTCATCCAGGGGACCAGCGAAGAAGCATGAAACAAAGTTCACCATGTTCCCTCCTGTGTACCGATCTGGTGGTTGAATAGTCCTCTTCGACCTCCTAAGAGGTTGCTCCTGACTAACCACCTCCTCAGCTGCTTCTTCTGTGCAAGCTCCTCTTCCAGACGAACTTGGAGCATCGCTCCCCCTGCTTCCAGTACCTGAATCCTCCATCTCAGAGCTTAACACAGCTGGAGCTCCTGGTGAAACAGGCAACTCCACTTGAAGACTTCCCGCAGCTTTCCCTTCTTCATCAACCCTGTTCTCCGGTAGCTCAACTCCTGAACTCCCCTTGTAGGAAGTCACTTCATCGAACACCACATCCCGAGAAACAATTGACCTCCGTGTCTCGGGATCCATGCATCTCCATCCCTTCTTCCGCTCATCATACCCAACAAAGACTAGCTTCCTTGCTTTCGCATCTAGCTTTGTCCGAAGAGCATCAGGAATATGCACATAGCAGGTTGACCCAAACACCAGAAGGTGGGCAACAATCCGCTTCTCCTTGAACATTAGTTCGTGAGGGGTCTTCATGTTGATAGGACTTAAAGGCAACCTATTGATGACATAAGCTGCACAAGACATTCCCTCCGCCCAGAAGGACTTTGGGATATTCTTGGCATGAAGCCAGCATTTGCAAGTTTCCGTCAAATGACGAATCTTCCTCTCGGCAATGCCATTCTGTTGTGGAGTATGGGCACAAGTGAGCTCTCTCCTGATGCCATGCTTCCTGCAAAAACTTGAGAACTCACCAGAGGTGGACTCCCCACCATTGTCAGTTCTAAGTTTTTTAACCCGCAGGCCAAGCCGGCCTTCAACCAGCTCCTTGAACTCCACAAATTTTGCAAATGCTTCCGACTTCTCCTTCAAAAAATACACCCAGACATATCTGGTGTAATCGTCAATCAACACCAACATGTATCTGTTGCCTCCAAGGCTTGGGGTGGCAGTCGGTCCCATCAAATCACCGTGGATGCACTCCAACGGCACTTTGCACCTTGTTTGTGATTTGTCAAATGGAAGTCGATGAGACTTACCAAACTGACATCCTTCGCAGACATGACCATCTCCATAGGAGGACAAGCTAGGCAAGCCATTGACAAGGCCCCTTACCGCCATAGCCTTCAATTTGTCCATGCCTACATGCCCCAACCTTTCATGCCAGATGGCCGCGCCATCATTGGTCCTCATCTTATCAACATAGGTACTTGTCGATAAAACGAACAAGTCCTTCACCCGCTTGCCGACATGAATAACATCTCCCCTTTATCTCTGGTTGAGTTTTGAGAAACTTCACTTCTGTTGGGCCAAACAGAACGTGATAACCGGCGTCGACCGCATTGGTCACAGAGAAGAGATTTTTCTTCATACCAGGCACGTGATAAACACTCCTCAACGTGAGTGGACCCTTATCACTGCTCAGAGAGACGACTCCTTCGTGCTCTACTGGATGAATAGAATTATCAGCCGTAATGATAGCATTGTTACCTGAGTAAGGCGCCAAAGAAGAGAACTTTGATCCATCCCCGGTGAGGAGATGCCCACACCCTGAATCAACAATCCAGTCCTCATCATAGTTGATGGAAGCCAAGGCCTTAACGGGCATCGCCGTTATATTAGACACAAAGGCTCCTCCCCATCCAACTTCACTAGACTTTGGCATCTCCTTCTCCACTGCATGTCCCGGCTGAAGATTCACCCGGCAATCTTTCTTGAAGTGCCCGGTCGTATTGCATCTAAAGCACCTCGGTCCCTCTCCTTTCTTCTTCCCATCAGACTTAGGAGCATAGCCCCTATCTTGCTGACCTGAAGTGGAGGGTCCATCATGACCCGGCTTCTTCTTCTCCCAATTCTTCTTCTTCTTCCCAGAGAACATCATATCACTTTCTCCCCCGGAGATAGAAACCCCCGCCATCTGTCTTGCTAAACTTTCTTGCGAAGCAAGAAGGTTCTCCAGCTCCAACAACGATGGTTGATTTGCCCAACCCTGAACTGAAGTCACAAAGGCAAGATACTCCTTCCGCAACCCGCAGATGATATTCCTCTTCAGTTTTGCCTCAGAGATTGGCTCATCAGGGTCCAATGCAGAAATCTCTGTCGTGAGGTTCTTCATCTTGAGGAAGAAGGTAGAAACAGAAAGATCACCTTGAGAGGCTTTCGCCAACTCATTTACAAGATACTGTAACCTCGCTACATTCTTCTTATTGAACAACCCATCCAAGGATGTCCAAATCTCAGCAGCAGATTTACATCCAATGATGTGATCAAACAGCTCCGGTGAGATAGCCCTTTTGAGAGTGAACTCTGCCTTAGCATTCGTCCTCCTCCAAAGTCTCACCGCTGCCATATTATCTCCTGCTGGAAACACCTCTTGTGTGTCTTCTCCACCAACTACCTCCCATAGATCCTCGCCAAGCAAGTAACTCTCCATACATGACTTCCACTTTTTAAAGTTAGTCGATGTGAGGAGTTCAATACCAAGACCTCTTGTGTATCCACCTTCCATGGCAATCTATGTGGTCTCTTCTTCACAAAGATGATGGCAACTCTACTTGATCACTGCTTATCCACTCCAGAAACCTACCTCTGATACCATGTTAAAATTTTTGAAAGACCGTTTAGGAGTAAGCAGGAGTTGTATCAACAAGAGTTATAGCCAAACAACCACAATGCCAAAACAGCAACACAAACAATCTTTATTGAAACAGAACTGTTTTACAATGCGAAGTATACATGGCGAGACATGATTCATAAGAATCACGGAGATGAGAAGAACAAACACACCAAAAATGAAACTGGCGGTCTGCCAAAGCAGAGACCGCACGGACTGCAAAAAGGCTCAGGTCGCCCGGCTTGCTCTGTTGTACTCCCAGACCGCTTGCACAGTTAGACCGCAGAAACACCTTGAGACCGCGCGAACAGAAGCAGAAAAGCTGCACTGCCAGACCGCAATCCCAGACCGCACGAACTGAAGCTTATTGGAACAAAGAACTGAAGCTGTCGCCAGACCGCAACTCAGACCGCCTAACCGCTGAAGGTCGCCTGATCACTGAGTCCGCTGCGAACAACACAAGAACACAATAAACCAGTTCGCTGACAGACCGCAGACGAACTGTTTATTCAAGCCGCCGAAAATCACCAAGGAAGGAGACCGCAACCTGCTGACCGCAAACCTGTGAACACAACAACCAGTTAGCTCACATCCAAGTCGCGCGACTTCAAACTTGAGTCCGCAAGAAACAATCCGGGCTCTTGTTCTTACAGTTCTTGTTAGGAATGACGGGCCCTGCACCCCTATTTATAGGCGGATAGACGGATGTCATCACCGCACAAACCGGGATACAATAACCGCCCATCAGATCGCGAGCGGTCTTATATAACAAACCGCGCGGACACAGCACTTGGACGAGATCCAGCACAAGTCTGCAAGACAGCAGCAGTCCGCGCACAAGCCGCGCGGACACAACACTTGGACAAGATCCAGCCCAAGTCAGCAAGACAGCAGCAGTCCGCGCACAAGCCGCGCGTACACAGCGACCACCCTTCCTGAGATCGCCTAAGCAGGGACAAACATCTGGCCGACTTGAACCAAGTCGCCAGAACGGCCCAAACAAGCCGCCCGGTCACTACGGACAACCAAGAACAGGCCGCCCAGAACAAGACCGGAAGAACTCGCAACAGGTCACCAGAACCAATGACCAAACCAAGAAGCAAACTGGCCGATCACAGCAGATTGCCAGAACAGTAGGGAGAGATCGCAGAACCAAACCGCCAGAGCACCAGCGCAGGCCGCGCGGTCTCTACGGTCTCCAGCCTTCAGACCGGCCGGACTCCCTTCCACTTCACTTCAACAATTTCAACAGGCCCACTGACCAAGCTCTCACTAAGCTGGCAGGGTCGGGAACCGCTCGGAGGCAGGAAGGAAAGAACTAAGCCCAAATGCTGGCCCGCTGACCAGGCTCTCACCAAGCTGGCAGGGCCGGGAACCGCTCGGAGGCAGGAGGATTTCAAAGTTGTTTTTCCCCCGAGGTGGCTCCGCTAGCCAGCAATGTGGGAAGGCCTTTCGGGGAAGCTAAGTTGTTTTTTCCCCAGAGGTGGCTCCGCTAGCCAGGCTCTCGCTAGCCGGCAAGGTGGGAAGGCCACTCGGGGAGGCTAAGTTTTTTTTACCTGAGACGGTTCCGCTAGACGGGCTCTCGCTAGCCGGCGGGGTAGGAAGGCCTCTCGGGGAGGCTTATTGTGTTTCCACCGAGATAGCTCCGCTAGCTGGGCTCTCGCTAGCCGGCGAGGCAGGATGGCCTCTCAGGGAGGCTAAGTGTTTTCCCCCTTGGTGGTTCCGCTAGCCAGGCTCTCGCTAGCCGGCGAGGCAAGAAGGCCTCTCGGGGAGGCTAAGTGTTTTTCCCCCGAGATGGCTCTACTAGCCGGGCTCTCGCTAGTCGGCAGGGTAGGAAGGCCTCTCGGGGAGGCTAAGTGTTTTCCCCCGAGGTGGTTCCTCTAGCCGGCGAGACAGGAAGGCCTCTCGGGGAGGCTACGTGTTTTTCCCTCGAGATGGCTCCGCTAGCCGGGCTCTCCCTAGCCGGCGAGGCAGGAAGGCCTCTCGGGGAGGCTATGTGTTTTTCCCCATTGTGGTTCCGCTAGCTGGGCTCTTGCTAGCCGACGAGGCAGGAAGGCCTCTCGGGGAGGCTAAGTGTTTTTGCCCCGAGGTGGTTCCGCTAGCTGGGCTCTCGCTAGCCGACGAGGCAGGAAGGCCTCTCGGGGAGGCTAAGTGTTTTCCCCCGAGATGGCTCCGCTAGCCGGGCTCTCGCTAGCCGGCAGGATAGGAAGGCCTCTCAGAGAGGCTAAGTGTTTTTCCCCCGAGGTGGTTCCGCTAGTCGGGGTCTCGCTAGCCGGCAAGGTAGGAAGGCCTCTCAAGGAGGCTAAGTATTTTTTCCCCCTAGGTGGCTCCGCTAGTCGGGCTCTCACTAGCCGGCAGGGTAGGATAGCCTCTCTGGGAGGCTTGAGTAAATCTTCACCGGGACGTTGTAGGGTCTTCTCAAACTCACTGAGCGCCACTCGCCGAATATGCAGGGTTGGACTTTTCTTTCGGAGCGTGTACCAAGCTCGAAAAGAGCGGGGATTGTGTACAACCCTGAATTTGCCGAGTGGGCCCTCGGGACCCAAGGGGTCTTTTTAGACATTATTTTCCTGCACGGTCCAGGACAGGAAGAGAGGGGAACGAGCGATGGAGGCGGAGGCCTCCTGCTCGCCCAACTTGTGTAGGAGGCGAGTGGTGGAGGCTGGAGCCTCCCGCTCGACCAACCAGCAGGGGGCGAGCCGGGGAGGTGGGCGGCCTCCCGGCTCGCCCAGCCCTAGTAGGGGGCGAGCCGGGGAGGTGGGCGTCCTCCCGGCTCGCCCAGCCTCAGCAGGGGGCGATCCGGGGAGGGGGCGACCTCCCGGCTCACCCAACCCCAGCAGGGGGCGAGCTGAGGAGGTTGGCGACCTCCCGGCTCACCCAGCCCAAGCAGGGGGCGAGCCAGGGAGGTGGGCAAACTCCCGGGTTCGCCCAGCCCAGTGAGGAGGGCGAGCAAGGGATGGGGCCAGCCCCCTCTCGGCCGGCCCCGAGAAGGTGTTCTGGACAGCGTTTAGTGCCTCAAAACAGCGGGATTTGGCTGTTCGCAGGCCAAATCTGGGGGTATTTTCGTAATCTCATAGGCCAGAATCTGGCTATTTGCAGACCCGGTTCTAAAAACTATAAATAAGCCCAAGGGGGCATCATTTGGAGGGTACTTCTCTTTTGGCCTCCTCTCCCCCTAATTTCCTTTTGTTGGGTGGAGAGAGCCTCCAAAGGTGCCCAAGCTTAGCATTGGCTTGGGAGGGGAAGCTCTCTAAGATCTTCCGGGTGTGGGGTGGGACCTCCTCGCTAAGCCCTTGGCCTTGTTCCTAGTACCTTAGCCTCTCAGCCTAGATCTCTCCCTTGGGAGGAGTAAGTGTGAGGTCACCCCTCAACTAGTTAAGGGACCGAACTCCTCAGAGACCAATTTATTGGTTTCAACAACGTAAGCTAGTGCCTTCACCTCCATCCATTTGGAGAAATAATCGATCATCACTAGCAGGAAATTTCTCTGGCCGCTTGTTTGGGGGAACGGACCCACCATATCCAATCCCCATATTGCGAAAGGCTATGAAGCTGTGATGGTCCGGAGCCTCTGGGCTGGAAGGAGCTGGAGGGGAGCATATAACTGTCACTTGGAGCATTTCTTGGCGAACTCCGCCGCATCCTTGCTGAGGGTGGGCGAGAAGTAGCCCTGCCTCGGCACCCTTCCTTCCAAGGTCTTGCTCCCTGAGTGGCTGCCACACTCCCCAAGTGGATCTCCTCCAGGACCCTCGGGACCTCCTCCTCTGACAAGCAATGGGCTAGGAGTCCTGAGAGGGTTGTTGGAACCTTAGTTTTTATTTGATTCATGATCCATCTAATAACATCCATTCTGTGATCAACCAATTCTCATTAAAGATAATAGGCTGAGAAAATAAGAGAAGAATAAAAATAATATAAGTTCTCTGCGTTCGACGAACGGCTACCTGCGTTCGATGAAAGGCGCTCTGCGTTCAACGAATTGTATTCATTCAGCGGTTGATGAAATCCAGCCATCTCAGCGGTCGACGAAAAGCTGCGTTCGATGATCTCAAGTCTGCGTTCGACGAATGTTCAGCAGAAGCTCAGAACGACGAATTAACTAATCAGATCGACGAAAGTGAAGCTGAGCTCGATGGATTTATCTTCAGCATTATTTTTAGCTCATCTAAAATCATATATGCTGACAGAGCAATATTTAATAGTTTATATCTTTTATATTGTTGCCTTTCTTTTGTTTGAAATGTCTGCTTAACATTTATATTAGAGCCGTTGCAGACAATAAATATTATAGTCGTTGCAGTAAAACCAAAGACGGCAAGTTATCTTCTCGAGGAGTCAAAGCAATTAAAAAGACTTTATCTCTTTCCTATCTTGACGGGCAAGAATTCAAAGTCATCCTGAAGCCTTATCCAAATAAATATACAAAGAGAAGAGCAGAGAAGGACATATTGACACGGGAGAGAAACAGAGAGAGAGATAGAGAAGAAAACATAGAACAATATATTTTACTTCCTATTTTGCTAATCTCTTCTTTGCAGAACATCATCATCCCGAGACACCAATCAAGATCACTTGCTCAGGATCATAACTGCAGAAGAAGAAAAGAGCTACAACATTCAAAAGAAGAAGCTTCCTCACTTGTAATCAAAACTCTATCAGACATGGGGAGCTCTTCAACATCATCAAAGATCCATTCACAACAACCCATCAGGATCTCTTGAGTCTTCTCAATAAAAGAGAAGAACAACATATTCTTTTCCTTTTTTTTCTTTTCCTTTTCCCTCTTGTACAGGGTTATAACTCCCTTCAAAAGTTAACTCCCAGTGACAGGGCACCATAGCAAAAACCTGTGATTTGGTTAGAGCACCTGATCAACAGCTCACTTGGTGTGTGGACACCTGAACAAAAACACCTTGGTGGCAGGGCACCTGATCAAAAACCTGTAGTGGATTCTTACCAGTGGGTAGAAGAGTAGATGTACCCAGGTTGATTGGGGAACTACTTAAAAATCTTTTGTGTCGTCTGTGATTCTTAGCTTATTCTTTATTTCTTTATTATTGTGCTGTGATAAATCTGTGATAACTATTAAAATTATATAAATCACTCTTATTTATATTTATCACTATTTTGAAATAAAATTAATAGGCTTTTTAATAAGGAAAAGATATTAAGAACTAAAATCCTCACTTTCAATTGGTATCAAAGCGCGGTTGATTATTTCAACTCACCTTTCAACTGATACTTCAATTGACTTTCAAGGGTCTTTCGATACAGCCCTCCTGCATGTTGGGAGTAGTATGCCTATTTATACCTGAGCCGTCTTTTGTCCATAGCCCTTCCGGGAACTTCCCCGATGTCAGGAAGGTGATGATGGGATTCATCCATGATGCTTGTTGATCTATCTCCATCAATTCCCCTTCCTCGATGGATGGTCAGAAGAGTTCCGACATTGTCCCCCCTGCCCGGGGACCGAACTTAGTCAGGAGGTCAGCTAGTGTTGGGAAAATGATTTCTCTTAACCCCTGAACATAAGTTGAATAAGAATTCTAAGAATGAAAAATAAGGCTAAGTAAATATGCGTCGAATTGTATTCGACGCAACGTCGAGATAAAGTCGACGTTTCTATCATAATGAGTCGAAGTAGCTCTAAGCAGAAGTCGACGTATCCTATGTCGACGTAGCTCTGACTTCTAGTCGACGTATCTTGATAAGTCGACGCACCCTAGTCGACACACCTTCCTTATTCTCCTCTCGACGTCCAGACAGGATGCATTCGACGCTTGTGTCGAATAGTAATCGACGCACGTCGATCTTTATGACAAAATTCAAAATCGCCGGATCTCTTTCCTTATCTTATAGATCTGATTTATATGGAATCAATTTATGTCTTATAGCCGTTCTGAATCTTTCTTTTCCTCTATTAGATTCTTGGCTAAATTGATTAAATCCATTATGGACATTATTTGAAATCAGATTGAATACTTTCCTTCTATGGATATAACTGTTATGTAAATTTCTCTTTATTTCTAATACTCTTCCTGCTAATTGATTACTCTCCTATAGTGTTATTTTAATGAACAGAGCTATAAATAACCAAGGAGGTCGGCAGAGAAAGGGGACTAGGTGATTCACCATTTTACATTTGAAAAAGAGGAAAAGCCCACAAGTGATAAAGAGAGAATTGAGAAATAGCCCTGCAACAATATTCAAGCATTCTTCTTCTCCTGCTTCTGAAATCACTCTGCTGCGAATTCTGATAGCTCTCACATAAGAGGGAAAAGCTACAAATCTTCTTCTCTATAGAAGAGAGATTTCATTCACTACTTCTTGTGCTTCCAATCTTCTTGCTAGGAAGAAGATTCATTCTTGTTTTAAATACTTCTTTTCCTTTTTCTTATTTTCATTCTCACATATTGTAAAAGAGTTTTTAGAATCACTCTTCAAAAAATTCAGTTGTACTGGTTCTAAGAGTCTCCTTGTCAAAAGACTCGGTTGGTTCTAAGAATCTCCTTATCAAAAGACTCAGGGTGGTTCTAAGAGTCTCCTTATCAAAAGACTCAGTGCAAGATAGTGAATTCCTACCAAGGGGGTAGAAGAGTGGACTACCCAAAGTTTGGGGAACCACTATATTTTCTTGTGTTGTGCTGTGATTTCTTTTCTTGCATTTACTTTCTTTATTTATTTAATTCTTGTTGGTGTGTGTGGGAAGCTCTAATATGTGATCATACACATATATATATATATATATATATATACTTTGCACAAAATATTTTAAATCTCTATCCCCTCTAGAGAATTCTAGTGAGGTTAACTCTGCACTTTCAATTGGTATCAGAGATAGGTTGATCTAAAAAGGATAACTCCTTGATCAAAAAGGTCCTACCTTTCATATATATATATATATATATATTTTTTTTTTTCTAACAATTATTATTCACATGGCACAAATCAAAGATTATGCTTCCACCAGACCACCAATTTGCAACCTTGAAAAGTTTGCACTTTGGAAAACAAGAATTAGAATTTATTTAAACTCTATTGATGATGAATTGTTTAATGTTATCTTGACAGGTCCCCCTAAGCCATTCAGAAAGGACTCAAGTGGAAAAGTGACTGAAACACTTGCTCCAAAAGCTGAGTGGACAGAGGAAGAAAAGAAAGCCCAAGGCTATGAATATCCTAGTCTCAACCCTCTCAGATGAAATCTTCCAAAAGATTGCTGATTGTGAGTCAGCTAAGGAAGTATGGGAAGCTCTCACCAAAATGGTAGAGGGAAGTGCTGATGAGAAAAAGGATAGAAAGGCACTACTCATCTCTTAATATGAAAACTTTCAGAAGAAAGAAGGTGAAAGTGTTGCTGACATGTATGCCAGATTCAGCCTCACAGTGAATGAGTTGAAGACACTTGAAAAGGACATATCTCTCACTGAGATAAATGACAAACTGCTTACTTGCTTCCCTAGCTCTTGGGATTCAAGAATCTGGCCAATTAGAGACTCCAGAAGTCAAAGAAAAATTTCAACAGATGTCCTGTTGGGCAAATTAAAATCCTATGAACATCTGTTGAAGACAACAGCTGAGAAAGAAGAGAAAGAAAAAGCTGCCTCACTCTCAAAAGAAAAGAGTATTGCATTGAAGGCTGTTGAAGGTGAACCCTCTACAAGTGATGAGGAGCTGATCAGTCTGCTAGCCAGAAGGTGTAAGAAGTGGATTAAGTCAGAAGGATCCAGAGGAAGAGACTCAAAAACCAGGTATAATAAAACACCTACTAAAGAGATTATATGTTATTCTTCAGGAAACCTGGACATATTGCACCTGAATGTCCTAAGGAGATCAGCAAAAAGAAAGGTCTAAAAAGAACAGATCTACAGAAGAAAAAGAAGAAAGAGAAAGGTCTCATTACTCAATCTTGGAGTGATTCAGAAACTGAAGAAAGCACCTCATCTGACAATGATCAAGAAGAGACCAAGCTAGAGGAAACCTGTTTGATGGCCACTGAGAAGCATGATGACACATCTATGGTAAATATACTTGATGATGTAGATTTATCTTCCACTGACTTCAAAAACAATTTTAAAGAATTCTGTTTAAATTTAATCAAATCTGAAAAAGAAATAGATGAACTAAGAAATGAATTAAAAACTCTCAAACAAGTGAACACACATTATAATAACTATGAGCTCAGTCTAGGACTCTTAGAAAAGGAATTAAACAAAATCTGTACAGAAAACCAAACACTAAGAAATGAGCTAGCAAAAGCAAAGTCCTTTGAAGATTCTCTAAATGGGAGAAGTCAGAAGCTCAAGAACACCTCTAAAAATCTTACTAATAGATTTAGACAACTAGAAGATAATACTAACTTAGAACCAAAATCTCAATCACCTAGGAAATCTGTTTGGAGACATCCCATTCACTCCACTAGGGAAGGACACTTGACAGGAGAAAGATCACAGGAAAATCCAGAAACAACCACTGTCTTTAATAAAATTAATCCAATTATATATGAAGGAATCCTAGGAAGATATCCTCAGAAAAAATCTAAACATACGTCGAATTCTTATCAACGTGCGTCGACTTGTAATCGACGCTTACACCAAAGTGCGTCGACTTCTACCCGACGCAACTTCTCTCATGCTTCGACTGAAAGAAAACACAGAATGGAGAAAGCGTCGACTTCATATCGACGCAACCATAAACCTACGTCGAATACATATCGACGCAACCAATCAGACAGACATCTCTCCTCTACCAAACAACAATCTCAATCCATCTCCTTTTACTATGATCACTACTTCTGTAACATCACCAAAGAAAATTGGCATGATAAACCAAGGCCCCTAAAGGAGGAAGGATATTCAGAAAAACCCACTTACTCTCTTATTAAATTTCACACTGATGGGAGAAAGGGACCCCAGCTCAGCAGGGTTCAAACTAATGTTTAAAATTTTATGTGCAGATGTATCACATCTCCAGGCTGGTGTGGTACTTGGACAGTGGATGCTCCATGCACATGACAGGATGCAAAATCCTGTTAATCAACTTTGAGGACAGACTTGGACCATCAGTAACTTGTGGAGACTCTAGCTGTGGCCAAACCAAGGGCTTTGGAGATTTCAAAGAAGGGAAAGTCACCTTCAAGAATGTGGCAGTAGTCAAAGGACTGAAGCACAATCTGATAAGTATAAGTCAGATATGTGAAAATGGTAAATATGAGGTAAAATTCACCACACTATTCTGCCATATTATTGATATCAAGACTGGTGCCACAGTACTCAATGGAATTAGAAAAGGAAAAGTATATGTAGTGGACTTTAGTTCCTCACCCACAGAAGTCTGTTTATTCAACAATATTATTGATAAAAGTGAACTATGGCATAGGAGACTAGGTCATCTAAACTACAAAACAATTAGTAAACTAGCAAAGAATAACCTAGTCAGAGGCTTACCAAAAGGTAGGTACTCTAAGGATTCTCCATGCAGACCTTGCCAACTAGGAAAACAAACCAAATCATCCTTCAAACCAATTGGTAAGGATGACTCTCCCAGGGTCCTTTACTTACTACACATGGATCTCTTTGGTCCCATCTCCACTCAGAGCTTAGGTGGAAAATCCTATACCCTAGTCATTGTGGATGACTACTCTAGATTCAGCTGGGTATTCTTTCTAAGGGCTAAGTCTGAAACCCACAAGACTCTCTCAAGATTCATAAAACAAATTCAATCTGAACTCAATAGTCAGGTTTCCATAATCACAAGTGATCATGGGACTGAATTTGAAAATCAGTTTATGAGTAGTTTCTTTGAAGATATAGGTATCAAACAAAGTTTTTCAGCCCCTAGAACTCCTCCGCAAAATGGAGTTGCTGAAAGAAAGAATGTGACTTTAATAGAATCAGGAAAGACCTTACTTGTAGAATCAGGTTTGCCAAAAACTTTCTGGGCTGAAGCAGTCAACACTGCCAACTATGTTCTAAATAGAAGCCTAATACACAAAACTAAATCAAAAACTCCATATGAGCTCCTGAAAGGAAAAACACCCATAGTTAAATATTTTAAGATCTTTGGATGTGCTTGTTTTATCCTAAATAATGGAAATGATCATCTTGCCAAGTTTGACAAGAAATCTGATGATGGAATATTTCTGGGATATTCAGCATCTAGTAAAGCCTATAGGTGCTATAACAAGAGAACTCTTAAAATTGAAGAGTCTATGCACATTATTTTTGATGAAACTAACATACTGTTTAAGGGGGAGGGAACTCCCACCAGCTCTTTTCCACAGGAAAGTAGCAACATAGAAACACAGCTTGAACAACTGGTTCTAGAGAACACAGATAATGGAAAAGAAAACAAGATAAAGGAATCAAGTGAGGAATCTGAACAAGAACATGAAGAAGATTCAGAAAAAGAGCATGCAAAACCAACTCCCACAAGAGAACATGGTTCAGGAAGGCCACGTGGACATTGACCCTATCACCAATGAGGAAGAAGAACATCTGACAAGTCCAGGCAGGACAAGGGTCAATTTAAAAGATCATCCACAAACTCAAGTAATTGGAGACCCCAATACAGGAGTAAGAACAAGACACCAGGTCTCCACTGGGATGATGCTCCAATGCTTCCTATCACAAGTTGAACCAAAGAAGTTTGAGGAAGCAAATTGTGATCCTCACTGGATTATGGCCATGCAAGAAGAACTAGGCCAATTTGAGAGAAATAAAGTATGGAATTTAGTGGAAAGACCAAGAAACTACCCAGTGATTGACACAAAATGGGTATATAGAAACAAATTAGATTCCACTGGAGTAATTGTCAGGAACAAGGCAAGACTTGTAGCACAAGGATATAGACAAGAAGAAGGAATAGACTACAATCAAACCTTTGCTCCAGTAGCCAGACTGGAAGCAATTAGGCTCTTTCTTGCCTATGCAGCTTTCATGAAGATGAAAGTATATCAGATGGATGTCAAGAGTGCTTTTCTGAATGGTGACCTTCAAGAAGAGGTATATGTGGAGCAACCACCAGGTTTTGTTAATCCCTCCTCTCCTAACTTTGTTTATAAACTCAACAAAGCACTATATGGTCTTAAGCAAGCTCTTAGAGCTTGGTATGAAACTCTCTCTAACTTTCTTTTGGAAAATTCCTTTGAAAGAGGAAAAGTAGACAAGACACTCTTCACTAGAACCCATAAAAACCAACTTCTTCTTGTTCAAATATATGTAGATGATATCATCTTTAGTTCAACTCATCCTAAACTGTGTAAAAGATTTGCTAATCTCATGCAATCTAAATTTGAAATGAGTAGTATGGGAGAACTCTCATATTTCTTAGGATTACAAGTAAAACAAAGTAGTGAAGGAATCTTTATCTCACAATCAAAGTATACTAAAGAGCTAATCAAGAAGTTTGGTATGGAATCAGCCTCCTCTATGAAAACCCCCATGGCAACAAATGCCATTATAGAAAAGGATGACAAGGGAAAAACAAGGGAAAATCAATAGATCAAAAGACATATAGGGCAATCATAGGATCCCTTCTATATCTCACTGCTAGCAGACCTGACATTATGTTTGCAACTTGCATATGTGCTAGATTTCAGGTTGATCCAAAGGAATCCCATCTCACCTCTGTAAAAAGGATTCTTAGATACCTAAAGGTAACTCCTGAACTAGGTCTATGCTATTCAGCAGAAACCAACTTTGAATTAATAGGTTTCTCAGATGCAGACTATGCTGGATGTAGGGTTGATAGAAAAAGCACATCTGGCACTTGCCAATTCCTAGGTGACAGATTAATCTCATGGTTTAGCAAGAAACAAACCTCAGTCTCAACCTCAACGGCTGAAGCTGAATATATAGCTGCTAGGAGCTGTTGTTCACAAAGCTTGTGGATGCAAAATCAGCTTCTTGACTACAAACTGGAAGTCAATAACTCTAAGATTTATTGTGATAGCTCTAGTGCTATATCTATAGCATCTAACCCAGTCCTTCATAGTAGAACCAAACACATAGAGATCAGACATCACTTCCTTAGAGACAATGTAGAAAAAGGTAAGATAACCTTAGAATATATACCCACAGAAAGTCAAAGAGCAGACATTTTTACAAAACCCTTGGATGAAACCAAGCACAACTACTTCATAAACACCTTAGGAATGCTTGATGGAAGCTTGTAAACATTATTGTTAGGGAACTCTAAAGAAATTAGACAATCTAAGAAAATTTCCTGCAGATACGTCGAATACATATCGACGCTCCGTCGAGACAAACTCGACGCTGACACCGATTTCCATTAGACAAAGTTACGTCGATCCTTTATCGACGCACCGTCGAATTCATATCGACGCAAGACTATGATTACGTCGATAAAACTCTAGGCTGGCCAATCTCCACGGAGCGCCGACTTTATATCGACGCAAACGTCGACATCCATTCGACGTAACGACGACTTCAGGTTAAAATTAGAATCAAATCCTTACTTCCTCTTCTGACGATTGGATTACCTTGATTTCTGTTTCCCTTCTCGACGTTTCATCTTCTTTAAATAATACTTCTTATTTCATAACATATACCTTTCTGAACCCGCCAAAACTTTGTCTTCTACCTCTCTCTCTTTCTGCTTCAATGGCGCGCACTCCTGGTCAATCTGCCCTTATCAAAGCGATGAACGATGCTTTGGAAAATCTTCTCAACGACTTCCAGACACGTCTAACCAACTTCTCCAATAAATGTGCCAATATGATCACCACCTGTGAAGCCAAATTGGCCACCCTATCTGCCTCTCTTCCTTAGCTTCATGCTCTTCTTCGAGAAGAACCTCTGTCGCCACAAAGGTTTACATCCTTCCTGAAAGATATAAACCAGGGGGAGAGTTGCTCCAGAAACCCCTCTTGCCAGGTCCTTGATCTCACTTAAAGCTCAGGTTTAACTCTATTCTCCCCAACTCTAAGTATTCTCTCTAACTATTACTCCAATTCCATTATAGGCTCCACTCCTCTCAAATCACTCTGACTACACCTTCATCAAACATTTTGGTGAATCCTCCTCTTACAACACAGAAGGGGAGCATGCTGTGGATTCAGCATTCAGAATTGATGACCCATATAACCAAGGGGAGATTCCTGTAGTAAAGAACCCAGAAATCTAGGGGGAGGAAGAAGCAGTCACCTCTGATGATTGGAATGGACAGATGTGGATTGATGCACCCTTATGTGAGGAGGAACTTCAACATCACTCCCCTGGCTTCTCTGCCAGTTACATCAAGCTGAAGACACCTATACTTGAGGACATCCCTACAAAAGAGCTTGGAGGAGAGAATCATCCCTCAGCAGAGATCATTCTACCTGAAGTCATTCTGCCTTCTATTGCAGAACAGACTCCTCTTCTTGATATAGTTCCCTCTCCACCCAAAGAGAAAACTCATTCTCCTTCATCTCCACCTCTACCTCTACCTCCACTTCAACCTTCTTCTCTACCCCCTCTGCTACCTCTACCTCCACAAGTAGCAAGCCTCTCTAAACAGATCCTACCTAGGCAAAGTCCAGGAGGACAGATGAAAAGGAAAAGAGAAGTCATTCCCTACTGGCAAAACTTCTCCAAAGAAGAAAGGAGAGAGTATGCAAAAGAAAGGAAGTATAGAAAAGCATGTGAGGAAATAAAAAGATTTGAAAAGATGCCTATTATCACTCCTAACAGCCCTGTGAAGGAGTACCATGACCCTGACATGGAAAAGAGGCATGAAGAGATACGAGAAAGAGAACTGTATGAATATGAAGCAGCTAGGAAAGAAGTGGAAGATAAAAGGAATGCTTGGATAGAAAAGATCAACAAGGGAATGACTAAAGAACAAATTCTTGCTGAATCTTCTATCAGAATTCCAAAGAAGTTGTTTGATATTGAACCTTATCAAAAGAAAAACCCTCAGGCAGGGATCATTCTAGAAAAAGGTCAAAAACACAAGAAGGGTGTAGGGTGTACAGAAGATACTTACATTCCCTACAAGAAGCCCAACAGACCTGTAAAATTAGATAAATGGCATGCCTCACCCTGGAAAGGGAAAGGAAAAATGGCTGACATTCCTGAGAAGCAGCAATCAGAAAAGAAAACAAAATATAGGCCCAAGGTTGATAACAAGGGACCACCTGAGATCAAGCCTACTGAAAAGAAAGTTCAAAACATTACAATTGAGATGATTGATGAAAAGGCAACAATCATCATCAGCAAAGGCTACTCCATAAATGACACAATCCCTGATGGTGATAAACTATTGGAAAAACTGCATACAATCATCAGGAATGTCTAGGAACGACCTGATAGAGCCAGGGGCTACATTTTTGATGTTATTGAAAACTTATCTAGGAAACTTTATTCTGCTTTTGTCAACTTCATGTACAGAAAGAAGTTTCTGGTTTAATTCTTGTGAAAAACAAATGCTTGTCATATGCTTTCTTATTCCAATTTCTCTTCTGATTGTTTAATATATTTCTTATCTTTACAAATGCTGTGAAGTATTAATTATATGCTTTCTCTCCTATAGGGTTAAGACAAATAGGGGGAGATTGTTGGGAAAATGATTTCTCTTAACCCCTGAACATAAGTTGAATAAGAATTCTAAGAATGAAAAATAAGGCTAAGTAAATATGCGTCGAATAGTATTCGACGCAACGTCGAGATAAAGTCGACGTTTCTATCAGAATGAGTCGAAGTAGCTCCAAGCAGAAGTCGACGTATCCTATGTCGACGTAGCTCTGACTTCTAGTTGATGTATCTTGAAAAGTCGACGCACCCTAGTCGACGCACCTTCCTTATTCTCCTCTCGACGTCCAGACAGGATGTATTCGACGCTTGCGTCGAATAGTAATCGACGCACGTCGATCTTTATGACAGAATTCAAAATCGCCAGATCTCTTTCCTTATCTTATAGATCTGATTTATATGGAATCAATTTATGTCTTATAGCCGTTCTGAATCTTTCTTTTCCTCGATTAGATTCTTGGCTAAATTGATTAAATCCTTTATGGACATTATTTGAAATCAGATTGAATACTTTCCTTCTATGGATATAACTGTTATGTAAATTTCTCTTTCTTTCTAATACTCTGCCTGCTAATTGATTACTCTCCTATAGTGTTATTTTAATGAACAGAGCTATAAATAACCAAGGAGGTCGGCAGAGAAAGGGGACTAGGTGATTCACCATTTTACATTTGAAAAAGAGGAAAAGCTCCCAAGTGATAAAGAGAGAATTGAGAAATAGCCCTGCAGCAATATTCAAGCATTCTTCTTCTCCTGCTTCTGAAATCACTCTGCTGCAAATTCTGATAGCTCTCACATAAGAGAGAAAAGCTACAAATCTTCTTCTCTCTATAGAAGAAAAATTTAATTCACTACTTCTTGTGCTTCCAATCTTCTTGCTAGGAAGAAGATTCATTCTTATTTTAAATACTTCTTTTCCTTTTTCTTATTTTCATTCTCACATATTGTAAAAGAGTTTTTAGAATCACTCTTCAAAAAATTCAGTTGTACTGGTTCTAAGAGTCTCCTTGTCAAAAGACTCAGTTAGTTCTAAGAGTCTCCTTATCAAAAGACTCAGGGTTGTTCTAAGAGTCTCCTTATCAAAAGACTCAGTGCAAGATAGTGAATTCCTACCAAGGGGGTAGAAGAGTGGACTACCCAAAGTTTGGGGAACCACTATATTTTCTTGTGTTGTGCTGTGATTTCTTTTCTTGCATTTACTTTCTTTATTTGTTTAATTCTTGTTGGTGTGTGTGGGAAGCTCTAATCTGTGATCATACACATATATATTTACTTTGCACAAAATATTTTAAATCTCTATTCACCCCCCCCCCTCTAGAGAATTCTAGTGAGGTTAACTGTGCACTTTCAGCTAGGATGCTTTCCTCTCTCGGCACGTGCTGGATTGAGAAGGTGCGGAACTGTCTGATGACCCCCTTGACCTTCTCCAAATAGCGTTGGAGGGTTGGCTCTTTTGCCTCGAACTCCCCCCATATCTGACATGCCACCACCATGGAGTCCGTCGAGACCTCCACGTCTTGCACACCCAACTCCCAGGCCAGCCGCAGGCCTGCTATTACCGCCTAATACTCGGCCTGGTTGTTGGTGATCGGAAAGTGAATGTTGATGGCTTGCTCGATCCTCATTCCCCGGGGGCACACAAGGATGACTGCCCTCCAAAGGAGTGCTTCCCTGACGCCCCATCCACCAACATCTTCCATGCCACCGAGTTGGGTGGCTCAAGTTCTTCCACCTCGGTTACATAGTCCGCCAAGAAGCCTGCCACTGCCTGCGCCTTTATTGACAGCCTAGGCATAAATGAGATGTCAAACTCGCTCAGCTCCATGGACAATTTGGCTAGCCTTCCTGAGTGCTCCACGCCCTCCATGATATTGGAAAGAGGGTGGTCGGTCACCACCTTGATAGAATGCGCTTGGAAGTAAGGTCGAAGCTCCCGGGCTGACACCACCAAGGCGAAGGCCAACTTCTCTAGGATGGGGTACCGGTGCTCCGCCTTCCTCAGCACTCGGCTAACATAATAGATCGGGAGCTCCCTTTTCCTTTCTTCCAGGATCAGTACAGAGCTTACCTCCTCGGACCCTACCCCCAGGTACAGGGACAGATCCTCTCCTTTCCTTGGTCCTTGAAGTAACAGAGCCTTAGTTAGTTGCCTCTTCAACGTTTGGAAAGCCTCCTCACACTCCGAGGTCCACTCGAACTTTCGGTTCCCCCGTAGCACCTTGAAGAAGGGTGCACACTTCTCTCCTGCCCTAGAGAGAAACCTACTTAGTCCGGCCAACTTCCCGGTGAGGCGCTGAACCTCCTTTGCGTTCCTCGGCAATCCTAGCTCCAAGATTACCTTAACTTTATCAGGGTTAGGCTCCACCCCGACTGGGGTGAGCAAGTGGTCTAAGAACTTCCCTCGGCTTGCCCCGAAGACACACTTCTGGGGGTTGAGCTGCATGTTGAACTTTCGCAAGGTCCCAAAAGTTTCTTCGAGGTCCCGAAGGTGGGACACGAGGTCCCAACTCTTGATCATGAGATCATCCACGTACACTTCCAGGTTCCTCCCCTTCTGCTCTCTGAAGACACTATCCATCATCAGTTGATATGTTGCCCCTGCATTTTTTAGCCCAAAGGGCATCATCTTGTAGCAGTAGCACCCATCCTCCGTGATGAAAGAGGCATCCTTAACGTCGGGATGGTGCATGTGGTTTTGATGGTAACCTGAGAAAGCATCTATAAAACTCATTAGAGAAAAACCGACGGCTAAGTCAACCATTGCGTCGATTCTAGGCAGGGGGTAACAATCCTTAGGGCATGATTTATTTAGCAAAGAAAAGTCTACACACATTCTCCACTTACCATCCCCCTTTTTTACCATCACTACGTTAGAGACTCGGCCTTGGTATTGGATCTCGGATGAAAAACCTGCTTTGAGGAGCTTATTCACCTCCTCCCGGATGGGCCTTCCAGCTTGTCCGCGATGGACCTCTTCTTCTTACGGATGGGGCGGGTGTCAGGTTCAAGGTTGAGGCGGTGGCAGGCCACATACGCATCGATCCCGAAATGTCTGTCGCACTCCATGCAAAGATGTCCACGTTTTCCTGGACGCAGGCCAGGATCCTCCCTTGTTCCTCGGGGATGAGCTCCCCGCTGATCTTCAATTTTTCTATCAATCCCGCCCGGGAAGTGACCTCCAGCTCTACGACCTAATCCATGGCCTCTAGCCTGGACTGTTCCCCCCAATCACTCTCCTTCATTTCACCGCAAGCAAGCGCTTCGGCCCCTTCTTCCTCCATTCTCTCCTCCCGAACCTCCAACAATTCCTCCACCCCTCCCGCATGGGCTTTCCCTTCTCCTGCCCTTATCTCCCTCTTCTCCTCCGTCTCCTCCGCCCCGGGTCCTCCAACAACCCCTTCCTCCTCCTCCTGCCTCTCCATCTCCTGATACATCCCCTCTGCCTCGGCTTGCCAGGTGGTGTTGACCGAGGTGACGTAGCACTGCCTTGCTACCTTCGGGTCACCCCTCACCCGGACCTGGACTCCACCTACGTTGAGCTTGAGACACTGGTGGAAAGTGGAGGGGACGCATCAGAATGCACTGATGAGAGGTCGTCCGAAGATGGCGATGTAGCTGCTTGGAGCGTCCACTATGACAAACCAGCAATTACGGGACTGTCCCCCCCCCCCCCCAGGACGACGTGTAGCCCCACTCCTCCTTCCACTTCCTTTCTCTCCCCCGAGAATCCGAACAAAGGGCCATACGAGGTCAACACTCTCCTCGACTCCACCCTTATCTCATAAAATGCCTTCTTGAAGATGACATTGACCGAGCTCCCTTTGTCCACAAGGATTCGGGAGACGGTGAAGTTCTCGATAGCCGTCTGGATAACCAGCGCATCGCAGAATGGGTCCTCATGACCCGGCACATCCTTCTTGGAGAAGGTGATCTTTTCTGCTGGGGTGGGGCTTGAGATGTTGAAGCCACGCTCCGATGGTACATGTCATGGAGGATCGCCTTCCGGGTTGCCTCGACACCCACACCTGATGTAGGCCACTACGTTCACAACGCCCGTTCGTATCGTAACTAGTTAACAGCGCGAGACTAAAGAAGAATGATGCAAATGCAAGCCGCACAGTGCAAGTGCACCGGACTAGGCAAAGAGAAACACTTGCCAGACGAAGGTTTCCAAACCTCTTGAGATCTCCCAAGGGCGAAGAGCCAATGTTTGATCAAGCAAATGGACCCACCCGGTCCGAACAAGCTATGCGTCGTACCAAGGAGATCCTACGAAAACAACAATTTCGGAAAATAGGAAGATCTCCCCCAACAAAATCAAAAGGGGATCGCCAATCCCCGTCGAATGAAAATAACCCTAGATCGTTCCACTAACACGAGAAAATAACCGCGAGAAAATCAACGAACGAAAAACTCGTCACAGAACCTATCCACCACACCTATGCTTTGTAAAGAAAATCTCACAAATCGTTGAGTGGTTACCCCGCCCGGAATAGAAGATCCGGGATGTGGAAGTCCTAGTGTTATCCACGTGGTGGTCGCCGAAGGAGGATTTCTTGACGGAGTGCACGTTCGCCTTCACGATCCGCCGCCACGAACAAAGCTCTAGAGGGGCCTCTTTGCCTTGGCCGAACTTGCCTATCTCGGATCTGGGAGGAGGCCGCAAATCTTCAAGGGAGGATCGGGAAGGTGGCCGACCGAGAGCTATCATGAGGGTGGAGGAGGGGTCGGTTCAGCCTTGGGGGGAGGCCGCAAAAATGCGAGGAGGTACGGGATGGAGGTCGACCGAAAGCTCTCAAGGAGAGTGGAGGAGGGGAGGGTCTTGAGGAGAAGGAGGAGGAGCGGTTCGGGAATAGGGAGAAGGGAAGAGGCCGGCGGCCTAGGAGGGGGAGAGAGAGGATGAAGAGGCCAAACCTCAAGGGGAGAGGAGGGGACCGGCGGCCACAAGGAGGCGAGGAGGAGGAGTACGGGAGATTAGGTTTTAGGAGGCTTGTTTTTTTTTTAATTTCATTCAGCATTAATCAAAATAGAGAATGGTTGGCCTAAATATAGGCATACAAGGAGGAGCGGCTAAACGCAGCCCAAAACAGTTTGCTAAACGCAGACCAAAGTAAATAAAGTCCCAAACTTGACATAAAACAAATAAGCAAGTGCAAATAATTAAAAAGGGAGTGTCCGGGCGCCGAATAAGGCTCAAGGGGTGGTCCATGACATCTTCATCATCATTCCTCATCGGCAAAGGTGGCTCCAAATCAGCATCGAGTCTCGTCCAATAAAGAGGTGGAGGGTCATCCGTCGCAACAAACGGTGTAGGATCGTTCTCGTCCGGAGGTGGCGGCTCCAAGTACTTTGCCGCAACAGAAGTCTTCTTCCACGTAGTTTCCCTAGCAGCATTTGTCCCTTTCATCCATGTCCTCAGCATCAACGGATCATCAGTAGTAGTCCCGACCCAGAATAGGAAGGGGTCTTCAACAGCAACAGTAGGGGAAAGAGAGGGAATGAAGGGATGGTCCCCATCAATTCTCCCCCGCTCGAAAAGACTCACCCCAGGTGAGTCGGCACAGTTGGGTGTAGGTCCAGGCAAGAGTGCCCCTCCAAGCTTCCTGTCAAGAACAAAAGAGGTCTCGGGGACCTTGATCAAGGCATGGGAAAATGAAGGAGAAAATGCAGCACTATCAATAAAATCCATACCTCCAGAGAACACCAATGTAGTGAATAACAAACTACCCATCTCACCTCTCAACCCAACATAAGTTTTAGTGGAGGGGAACGAGAAGGAAGCATGATACAGTGGAATTAGGAAGAGTGAAAAGCAATTCGGATCGTTAAAAATGGGGTTTGGGCCCCTCTCAGCAAAAATTTTTACGTGACCAGCAAAACTCTCCAAGAATATAATTACTCGGCGGTAAATGGGCACCCTACTGACTTTGATTTCTATGATGCCATTTGGCATCCGTTCAGGGGAGGTGTCTACTAAATCCAAATTTAGTTCTATGCGGGATTCTCCAACGGGTGCGGTGACAACAGAGTGAATGGACCTGAGTGGGTCGGCTAACACCAAGTCATCAGAATCACTTGGCTCTATTGCAAAATTTTCAACAACCTCCGGAATGATCTCGGGATGACCAACAAGAGGCTCCCTAAATCTAATGGGATCATGTAAATGTTGACTAATCAGGGCAACCTCAGTCTCAGACACTAAGCCAATCGTGGGAGTATCAACAGGGACAATTTGGCCTATGGGCAGGCTAGGACTAACCGGACCAGCCTCGGGTTTAACGGTTAGGCATAAAGTGTTCGTTTCTGAGTGGCTAATACCGTCAATAGGCTGATTTTGACTAGTAGTGTCAACATCCCTTTTCGTTGCTAGGCATAGGGGTGTCGACTCAGCAGGGCTACAAATGTCCCCAGATGGGACCGATGGCTTCGTAGGCGGAGTGGACCTAAGAGATATAAGACGACCTTGATGCATGAAGTCTAAGGTGTCATCGCGATCATCGTATATAATATCATGGCTAGCAAGCCAAGGGTGTCCTAACAACACATGGAAGTCCTTCATAGGAAGGACATCACACCAAACACGCTCAGAATAGGCTTTAATGGTGAGGGGCACCAAACATCGTTGGGACACAAAAATAACACTCTCATCCGGACACACAAGGTAGTATGGGCAAGGATATGGTTCGGTGGTCACCAACATCCTAGACACCGCGTTCTCCGTTACAGCGTTGGTATGACAGACGCTATCAACGACCAACCTGCACCACTTCTCACCGTGCTTAAAGTTTAAACGAAATTGATGTGCTGGATCACGGCTAAACCTTGTCATTGTAGGTTCATGGAATGGGTCTCTAGTCCTATGACGGAATTTAGTGAACTCCATCGGGTCCAAACCCATATGGGAGTAGTGCAGGGACAGCCCCATTCCTAAAGTTGTGCTCATAGGCTATGGGAAGGCAAATCTGACTAAAATTTTATAGAAACGTAATTTTATTCCCGCCTAAAAACTAGGGTAACTTAAGATATTTTTTATTTTAATGCTGACAATAGAGTGAAGATTGTCCAGAAAATGTTTTATTGGTTTTCGACAAAAATTTCAGATTTCAGACCGCTATTCGCACACCGCAGAAAATCAAATTTTCAATTTTGAGTTCAGATTTCTTTTTGGAAAAATGTGGGTGCAAGTGTCCTACAAGAAAAACGATGAGGATTGTGCCAATTAGGAAACAGGCACGAGCCTCGCTTTGATGATGTAGGCCACTACGTTCACAACGCCCGTTCGTATCGTAACTAGTTAAACGTGCAAGACTAAAGAAGAATGATGCAAATGCAAGCCGCACAGTGCAAGTGCACCAGACTAGGCAAAGAGAAACACTTGCCACATGAAGGTTGCCAAACCTCTTGAGATCTCCCAAGGGCGAAGAGCCAATATTTGATCAAGCAAATGGACCCACCCGGTCCGAACAAGCTATGCGTCGTACCAAGGAGATCCTCCGAAAATAACAATTTCGGAAAATAGGAAGATCTCCGCCAACGAAATCAAAAGGGGATCGCCACTCTCCGTCAAATGAAAATAACCCTAGATTGTTCCACTAACACGAGAAAATAACCTCGAGAAAATCAACGAACGAAAAACTCGTCACAGAACCTATCCACCACACCTATGCTTTGTAAAGAAAATCTCACAAATCGTTGAGTGGTTACCCCGCCCAGAATAGAAGATCCGGGATGTGGAAGTCCTAGTGTTATCCACGTGGTGGTCGCCGGAGGAGGATTTCTTGACGGAGTGCACGTTCGCCTTCACGATCCGCCGCCACGAACAAAGCCCTAAAGGGGCCTCTTTGCCTTGGCCGAACTTGCCTCTCTCGGATCTGGGAGGAGGCCGCAAATCTTCAAGGGAGGATCGGGAAGGTGGCCGACCAAGAGCTATCAAGAGGGTGGAGGAGGGGTCGGTTCAGCCTTTCTCGGATCTGGGGGGAGGCCGCAAAAATGCGAGGAGGTACGGGATGGAGGTCGACCGAAAGCTCTCAAGGAGAGTGGAGGAGGGGGCGGGTATTGAGGAGTAGGAGGAGGAGCAGTTCGGGAATAGGGAGAAGGGAAGAGGCCGGCGGCCTAAGAGGGGGAGAGAGAGGATGAAGAGGCCGAACCTCAAGGGGAGAGAAGGAGGGGACCGGCGGCCACAAGAAGGCGAGGAGGAGGAGTACGGGAGATTAGGTTTTAGGAGGCTTGTTTTTTTTTTATTTTATTCAGCATTAATCAAAATAGAGAATGGTTGGCCTAAATATAGGCCTACAAGGAGGAGCGGCTAAACGCAGCCCAAAACAGTTTGCTAAACACAGACCAAAGTAAATAAAGTCCCAAACTTGACATAAAACAAATAAGCAAGTGCAAATAATTAAAAAGAGAGTGTCCGGGCGCCGAATAAGGCTCAAGGGGGGTCCTTGACATCTTCATCATCATTCCTCATCGGCAAAGGTGGCTCCAAATCAGCATCGAGTCTCGTCCAATAAAGAGGTGGAGGGCCATCCGTCGCAACAAGCGATGTAGGCTCGTTCTCGTCCGGAGGTGGCGGCTCCAAGTACTTTGTCGCAACATAAGTCTTCTTCCACGTAGTGTCCCTAGCAGTATTTGTCCCTTTCATCCATGTCCTCAGCATCAATGGATCATCAGTAGTAGTTCCGACCCAGAATAGGAAGGGGTCTTCAACAGCAATAATAGGGGAAATAGAGGGAATGAAGGGATGGTCCCCATCAACACCCCCACGAATCACTCCAATCACCCCTCGGGTCCCCACATCGGCCCGGTCTTCGCACCTTTCTTCTTCCAGCTCTCTGGGTAGGACCTCCTCGATCCTCACCGGCCGCTGCTGCTGCTGCCGGCACTCTGGCCCCTCTCATCTCCAGGAACTCCGGGCAGGTGGCCGTCGCATGACCCTCCTCCTGGTGGAAGTCACAATATGGAACCCCTTTCTCTCGGCCTCCACGACCCTGTTCCTCCTCCTCACTCCTGCTCACGCTCCGGCTCCTACTCCTCTTCCTCGCCCAATCGACATATCTTGCCGAGGTAGGGGAGGCAATTGCATCGAACCCTGCCTCCACCCGAGCTAATGAGGTCTTCCCTGCCCCCCTTGGATGTTACCCCCTCCTTGGGCGAAGCCTCTTCCCTGACCATGTACACCACCTTGCTGCCTCCACCCCAACTCTGGGGCTCTCGGTTCTTCCCTTATCCGAACCTCAT
The DNA here is from genome assembly GCA_033032865.1 of Dactylorhiza incarnata. Classification (NCBI taxonomy): domain Eukaryota; kingdom Viridiplantae; phylum Streptophyta; class Magnoliopsida; order Asparagales; family Orchidaceae; genus Dactylorhiza; species Dactylorhiza incarnata. The sequence continues at coordinate 1,963,803 of JAWHQI010000165.1, forward strand.
GCTGCTTGACCTCCGGCTCTCTGAGCTTTGCTAGCCTTTTCCTGAATTCCGGGTTGGCTGCCCTGCTCTCAATCTCCACTGCCGCCCTTTCCATCAACTCCTCGAAGGACAAGGGGGCCTTCCACTTTAGACTCATTTTGAAGAATCCCTCCCTCATCCCCACCGTGAAGGCAAGCTGGAGGGTGAATCCTGGAACCTCCTGGATGAGGAGGACCTCCTCATGGAAACGGTCCACATAATGGGCCAACGACTCCCCTGGACCCTGCCTGATCTTGAAGAGCACCTCGACATCCTTCCTCCTCATATTTGAGGTCGATAAGCGAAGCAAAAAGCTATGGCGTTGATCCTCAAAGCCATAGATCGACCCTCTTGAGAGCGGGTGAAACCAGTCCCTTGTCTTCTCCTTCAATGTGGTTGCAAAGAGTCGGCAATTGAAGGCGTCCGACAGGGGCCTGAGGGAGACCATATCCTCGAACCACTGCAGGTGGGGGACTGGGTCATCCTTGTCGGTGTAGTACATCATGTTCACCTCCCTGAACCCCTCCGGGAGTGGTGTCGAGAGCACCAACTTACAGAGCGGGCTTCCTCCACCCGCCGCTCTCGGCTGCTCGATTCGAGCTCCCTGGCTGGACCTGCGCTCGCTTTAATGGTGCTCGCTGGAAAAGCGCTTTCCGGAGTAGCACTCTCCGGGTCAGCGCTCGCCGGACTCGCCCTCGCCGTGCTTGAAAACAGCTCTCGCCCAGCAAGGTCTCTACCTTGCGCCTCGCCATCCACTTCCTTCCATACTCTCTGCCCCGGGGAATTCTCGCCTACCCCCGGCGACTAGGCGACCTGAGGTGCCAGAGTTACAAACTCGCTTCGTACCACGGCGAATGTGAGGTTGATAGTATCGAGCACCTCCCTGCGGAGATCTTCAAGCATCTATGTTGTCACTAGCGGACCAGGTGGTGGCAAACCGCCAAAACTGCCCTCTCGCTCACCATCTCCGACCATGCTACCTCCTAGGGAATTTCTTGCACCAGCTGCGGTCCACGATCACCGCACCAAAAATGTTGGAATCGGTACTTCGACCCAACTAGGAGTTCGGACCCCAAGATGGGTGCAACTCGCGCTTACTGATCCCTCGGAGCAACCTGGCCGAAGACTTAGCACTAACACAGACCCTTAGCGATAGTGTGGAGGTCCCACCGCACACCCGAAAGATCTATTGAGCGCTTCCCCTCCCAAGCCAATACTGAAGTCGGGCACCTTGGAGAGCCGAAGAAGCTAACCAAAGATGACCTAAGGAGAGAGAGGACAAAAGAGTCATGCCTCTCCCAAGGTGCCCTTATGGTCTATTTATACTTTTCACATCCTGGTTTGCTAATAGCGAGATTCCTTCTTTTTGTTTCACTAACCACACCCAAAATTGGTCTGCTAACAGCCAAACTCTGTTGTTCTGAAGAGCTATTAGCAACCCACCAAGGGTAATGAGGTAAATTTGACCCCAGACCCCTACTGGGCGAGTGGCCCGCTAAAGCGCCACTCGTCGATCCTTCAGCGAGTGTAAGCTTGCGAGTACGAACTTGCGAGATCCCTGCCGCGAGCGGCCCGCAAGGGCGCCTACTCGCTAGCACCCTGGCACCATATCCGCAAGTCTGGCTTGCTCGCGCAGAGCGACGAGCTCTAACTCTCCTCGTCATTGCTAAATGTACCCCCGGAGCATCGAGTCCATACTTGATTTGCTTTCACGCTATGCTCCCCGCGGGGCTGCGTGATCGGTTCGACTCACCTCGCTTCGCTCTCGCTTGTGCGAGATGGGGGCCCCTGGCTCGTCTTGTCCCACCGCTGCTTGCTTCTACTGATGCCTGATTTTGCCTTTTTCTCTTCGGCGAACACGGGGTTGTACATGGAGGTGATACCCTCCTGACTTTAACTCTTCGAAAATTACATAGGGACCCTCCCAGTTGGGGTGGAGTTTTCCAATCGTTGCTGACCTTCCCAATGCGTCGACCTTTTTGAGAACAAGGTCCCCATTTGCAAAATGCTTGATTCTAATGTGTCTATCGAAATACCTCGCCATCCTACGCTTGATCTCCTCCTGGCGAATGGTTGCCAGGTCTCGAAGTTCTTCCACGAGGTCAAGTGAGAGACATTGTTCTTCTTCATTCTCTACCCTCCATTCATCATCTCCTTCCCCTGCGGCTACGGCTGGAGGGGACTGATGACTAGTAATTAATTTAGTCACCATTTATGGCTATTTTCTTATTAGATTTTTAATCAAAAAATTGCAGTTGTTCGTTATTTTTATAAAAATTTCGTAAAAATAATATTTTATGTTCTAACTCATATATTTTCTATTTTGTAAGGATTCGACAGGCCTGGGGAAAATTTATGTGCGAAATCTCGCTGTCGCGTCCAAGACGCGCAAACTGTCATACATATAAACATATATTTACATATGTATATGTTTATATATATATATATATGTGTGTGTGTGTGTGTGTGTGTGTGTGTGTGTTGGAGCCATCACTTCGGCCGCCTCCATGTAGCAGCCCCGCCGGTTCGCCACCCCTGCATGCATCCTCCCGCCGGCCACCTCCAGCTCCTCCACAATGCGAGCCTCCTCCATGTGCGTCTCCTCCACCCATGCAAGCAGCAAACAGCCATACCGAGACACCACTTCCTCCTCCTCCAAAGTTCAGCAAACAGCAGCCCAGCCACCATTCATGGAGCTCGGCCACCTCATCAGTAACGCCACTTCCGCTTCCTCTCCGTCAGCAGCTCCCGAGCCGCCACCATGCAGCTCCTCCACGTTATCTATCCATGCCACAGATGATTCCTCCACCGCTGCTGATGTGGCCCAGGAGATCCCGCCGATGATTTCTTCCGTTTCACCCTAAAGAGAAAATCAGCATTAACGCTGGAATTAATTTCAATTGGCCAAGTACTGTAACATGAACAGTAACGGTCAAATGAAATTAATTCCAGCCGTTCGTGGTAATCTTTATTAGAGGAGATTTAGACAAGAAATCTCGGAGTCAAGCTTGTAACCTTTTTACTTTTCACTTTTATTTTAGCAGCTCTAAATTTTGCACTTCCAATCTCCCCTTTCAATTTAAAATTTTATGTGTCTAACTCGTACTTTTATTTTGAAACTCTTTTTCCGCCAGCAGTAAAATCTCAAATTTATTTCTCTTAGAAAATTATTCTTATTTCAATTTGGTGTTCTTATCGCGTTGTTCGTTTCATAATGTCTCAGTTTTATAATAATAATTTCTCCATCTCCATGAGCGGCTAATTTCTTTGGTGCTCGGTCGCGTGATCCGAGGATGAGATAATATTGTAGTAACTTATGGAATTGTTTTTCTCTAATTGTTGAACGCCTACGATTTACCTTTGATCTAAAAAAAATATTATGAGGCTATATCATTAATATATAGTCTTCATATTGTTTTCGTTCTTTTGTTAGCCGAGAGGCTCGTATGACGAATTGATCGCTCATTGGTAAAATGAGTAGAACGCAACCCTCGAGAGAGGACCACGTAACTCTTCCGGATTGGACTAAAATCCAATAGCGAGGTTCACACCCTAAGGCAACTCTTAGGCGATGCGATTTGAGAACGGAAGTTCGGTCGATACACCTAAGCTTAGTTGAACCTAAGCCTAGAAAGAGGGGTGTTCATACTTTGGGAACCTCCACGGTCAAAGCCTCTTCAACAAGAGAATTGCATTCTATTCTCATTTCAATATTCTCTATTTCCAAGGGGATTCAAAGATCGGGTGCTAACTTTTAAACCATCAAATTAATTTCTTTAGTATTTCTAATTTTTACTATTCGCAACCCAACTCCAAATTTCTATTTGATAAGATAATAATGATTTTTCAAAGTAGAATTACTCGACCTCCCTGAGTTTAATACGACCTTGGTTTTAATAAACCTATACCACTTTCGACCGGTACACTTTCCATTGTCGTTTGTTGTCATAGTTTTGTGTATCAGAGCAACTGTACCTCAAACTCCACTAACAACATGACCTCGGAGCCTTGGGAGAGTTTAAAAGTAGTTTCCCCCGTAGCCATGCTGGGAGTGGTTATTAAAGCCCAAAGGACTGAGCGGAGCTGTTCCACCCAGTTATCCTTCAAGTTTTCTATCTTTCTCTTTAACAAATTTATAATGGTCTTGTTCGCTGCCTCCACTATTTCGTTGCTCTTGGATGATGGACGAACGCGAAGAGAAGGTCGATGGCCAAATGATTGCATAAGCTGGTGAGCTCATCGCTAGCGAACTGCAGCCCGTTATCTGTGACGTAGCTAGAGGCAGCCCGTGCCAATAGATTATCTCTCCTCAAATGAAGTTTCTTATTACCCGCGAGGTTGTTTTTGTCTGCGCTTTGATCTCTAGCCACTTGGAGAAGTAGTCGATCATGACCAGGAGGAACTTCCTTTGCCCGCTGGCCTAGGGGAAAGGGCCTACCAGGTCCATTCCCCAGATCGCAAAGGATCATGATGTCGTGATTTTCCCGAGCCTTGGCGATGGTAGAAGTTGCAGTGGTGCAAAGAGCTAACACTTTTGGCACTTCTTTGCATCCTCTGTCGCGGCCTTGCTGATCATATGCCAAAAGTAACCTTGCCTCAACACTCTTTTTTCCAAAGTCCGACTCCCGGAGTGGCTTCCATATTCTCCGTAGTGGATCTCTTCCAGAACCCTCGGGACCTCCTCCTCGGAGACACACCTTGGGAGGATCCCGAATAGGGTCTTCCGATACAGGGATCCTCCTGATGCACTTAATAGGATGATTTGTACCTGAATCACCACTTCTATGGGACCTTCTCTAGGAACCTGCCCGAGGTTAGGATGGCAATGAAAGGGTTCATCCACGTGGGTCGTCGATCGATCTCCATCAACTCTCCTTCTTCAATAGACGGACAAAAAAGCTCTATAACCGTTGCTCCTGCTCGAGGGCCATATTTCACCAAATAGTCTGCCGGAGTATTTTCCTCCCTCGGCACATGCCGAAGGGAGAAGGTTCGAAATAGCCCGATGTGTTCCTTGACGTTCGTCAGGTATCGTTGGAGAGTCGACTCTCTGGTCTCGAACTCTCCCTTGATTTTGGATGCCAACACCATCGAGTCCATGGAAACCTTCACGTCCTAGACCCCCAGCTCCCTTGTCAAGCGGAGCCCTGCTATCACCGCCTCATAATCAGCTTGATTGTTGGTGAGAGGGAAACAAATATCAATTGCTTGCCGATCTTTGTCCCCTGTGAGCTTACCAAGACCACTCCTCCACCCAGGGAGTACCTTCCCGATGCCCCATCCACCAGCATCTCCCAGGCTAAGTGTTGGACAAGTGTGCCACATACCTTTATTTGAGAATGACAAATCTCATATTGTATTTGATCCTCATAAAATTCTTAAGAGTCACTATTATAAGTCTTAATTTTTTTCAATCATGACTAAAATTTAAAACCTCCTTTTCATGAAAATCAAACTATAAAATATTTTCCTTCACATTATAAGAGTATGTCCATAAGAAAGAGTGGAAATGAAAATCATCAAAATAAAAACAAATCATTTAACACATATTGTAACCCACTCTTTCAAAAATCACTTCTAAAGAAAGGGTATCACTCTTATAAACTTTCAAAGAATCCATATAATAAAATTCATTATGATTATCAGCATCAACCTATTTTGAAAGATAATTTGAATAAACATAAATCCCCATTGAATTATTTTTCAAACAACTATTATCAAATAAAGATGTCACATAATCATTATATGGATTTAAGTTATAAACAACCAATGTATGAATGGAGACCCATAAAGAAAAATGACATATCATCTTTGATTGAAAAAGCCCATTCATCATTATCTTCTCCAAAGCCACAACGATGTATTTGGGTACCCATAGGAACCATCCCATTTGGTCCCCTTTTGATACCTAAATCTCGTATTCATTAGTATCATATCATTTGCATGAAGTAGAATCAATTAAAAATGAAATATCAATACTCTACCTCATGATGTGCTTTATCTCTTTTTCTTTTGTTTGTTTTGTATTTTTTGATCCAAGATATTTATGGTCACTTTATATTTCATAAGATATGACTTACTCATCTTGAGCCAAATGTTTATCAAATCAAATTGAATTAAAATTGAACATAAAGTCATATGTTCTTAAAAGTAACCTATCTCTCATCCTTTTAATTTTATTTATTATCATTTTAAATCCTTTACCCTTAAAAGTCTTGAATTAACTTTATAATTTGATTATTGAAATTATTATCAAGACTAATGAAATTATTTTTAAAAAAATGGATTTAAATGGTTTATTAAAGGGCTTAGGCTAAAAATTAAAATGCGCAATATTTTGATTATTTTCTATCTTGTTTACTGCATATGATAGCCCTTATAATGAAGAATATTATCAAATAAAATCGAAAACAAAAATTCACAAAACGCATGCTTAATCTTGTAAAAATTGCGAGTTTTTAGATCAAAACTTCAAACAGCCATATCTTTTGATCCGCTCATCCAAATTTTCGCGTATAATATGTTTTCAGAAAAGCACAGAAATTCAACTTCATTTAAAAGATATTTCTGTTTTCTTATTTCGGCATTTTCTGTGTCTTTGGATTCTTCATCACATTCTATCATTATTATAATGTGTGTCACCATTGTTTGCATGTATTTAGACCTTAGAATCATCTTGTATCATTAAGTTCAAATCAAAAGTGTAATCATTTCATTCTAGGTCTAAAGAAAAATAATTTAAAACCTTCTAATATTACATGCAACATTATCTCCATTAATCCTATATAATAACATTGCATTTAAAATCATCATCCTATCATCACTTCTTAGTTTATGCTTAAATTTATATGCTAGGTATAACATTTACAATGTTATTTAAATTTCATGATAACTATGCGATTTGAAATCATAATAGAATACCACAATTCCACAAACACAAAGTTTATGGATTAATTATTAGAGTATATATGAATATTATATCAAGAATTATATATTATCATGCAAAACCAAAGATCAATAAATTCAATTATTGAATGCAGTTTCATTATAAAACATTATATATGTGATCTTTGTTTTTAATATGATTGTATGATCAACATTTTTCTAGACTTACAAATCAAACATGCTCACTCAAAAGAAAATCACAAAATCATATTGTCATAAGTCTAGAAGGATTAATATTCACATACCTCATGATGATCTAACATATATTCTATGTAAAATTCTCAATAATCATAAATCATAATTCATGTTCTATCAAGAAATATCTCAAATTAAAAATGATTTTCACCTAGGAATTATGAATCTTATGATAAAAATATGAATAATGTTTTCCTTACAATTTGTGTATGGATATGCTTTGTTATTGATTGCATGTATCTCATATATATATAGACTCTAGAATCAACTTTGTAATAATAAGAATAAATTCAAATCATCACTTTATTCAAGATCTATAATTTGAAACATTAGTTTGGAATACAAGCAATATTAATGTTAAACTTATGACGTGACATTAAACCCAAAACTCATTATACTAGCATTATCAATTATTGAATATTAGTAATTGTGCTAGTTATCTCATATTGTCATCTCATAAAAGTAGAAAAACTATGCGGCTTTATATAACTCTTCACATTAAACAAAACTCATAGTTTGTTTATCAACCCTTAGATTTAAAAGCATAGGTTGTCCAAAAGATTATTCACCTATGACTTCATATCTCACAATAGCGGGGGCATAGGGTTTTATGCATTAAAGACCTAACCTCTAAGTCATGTCTTGTCCTTAACCGAGGAGGGTTCTAGTGGGACCTTGCGAGGCACTGAGGGGAAAGAGTGCTAGGTTGAGTGTTTTCTAGTGTGTGCATATGGGATTAACACCCCAACCTACGACATGTGTGCAGCTCCTCATGCCCATCCGTCACTTAGTACGGGGCTAGGGTGTAGACATTTAGTCCGGGTAGTTTTTAATCTTAGGACATACTTATATTCACTGCATGAACATTTTATTTACTTATCACTTAAATCATGCATATTTTAGGGTGTTCAAAAATGTTTTCTTGTGTTTGCATAATTTATCTTTTCATGCTTAAATTTTTTTGTAAAACACAAGTATTTGAAAAAGCCAAGGTTTCATGCAAATTTGATCTATCTAGAGATCTCCAAAAATTCTGAAATTTCTGCATTAAACTACTCTAAGGACACTTAATCAAAATCCAAATTTGAAAATTTAAATTTCTAAAAAAATCATGTACTGTTTCCCTCGCTAGCACTAGCGCCGACGCTAGCGTGGGTTTGTGATTTTCCTGTTTTCCAAAATTTCTAAAAATCATTCAAAATATTTTAGTCTATATTTACTACTTTGTTTTGTATTTCTGACATTTGTTATTTTGTTTTATTTATATTATGAAAAATCAACTACAAAAGTTCAAAATTCAAAAATACAAAAATATGTTTTTGTGCTTTTCTGTTTTTACTTCATTAAAAATTTAAAAAAAAACTGTATGATCTTTATTGCTAATATCAAGCATGATTGTGTTCTATTATTTAAAATTACTTAGAATGTTGAAATTTATTCCTTTAAATTACTATGAACATTGTTTTTGTTTATCATGCTTTCATATATCTATTTAGAGTGCATCAAATTTTGAAAATTATGTTTAGATTCAAGCTTAGCATGCCTCTAAGTATGAGTAAATGTATTGTGATTGATAATGATACTTCTTCACTCACTTATTTTTGGTAATCTACATGTGTGTTTTAAATCTAAAAATGATTGCTTGTGTATTGCAATTGTACAATGAATTAAACTTTGCATAAGCTGATTACCAACACTACATTTGAATTGCACTTAAGAAATTAAGAAAGGTGGTTAAGTTTAAAAATTGTTGGGTTTGCAAAACAACTGTATTCAGAGAATGTTATTTCACAAAAGTGATCAAAAATAAAAATAGACAAATATAACTCCACCAAGCACTACTTGAACCTCCTGATAAGTCTTCATAAGCATTGTGAGGTTGAGCTTTAGTTATTACACCACTATTTTTAAAAATATGTGCATTAAAGTGTGTGAAAGTTAGTATACCTGTGTTTATTGTGCACTTTACTCTACATATGTCTTGTATTTTGTGATTTAAATCAATTGTTAACATTGCTCAAAATACACTTATGTGCACATCATTATCTTTCATAACACTTCTTCTCATGAGTTTTAGATTCTAATGTTTTATCTATACTACTCTTTATGGAAGAAATGCACAAGATAACCTAGCATGATCTCTACAATGTTTTGGTATCTTTTAACTCTTGAAACTAAGTAACATTGTTGTGTATTCTCTTTATGATATATTCATTTCAAGCTTGGTGACTTTATGTAAAATTATGAGATTTAAAAAAGGTTACAACATCTTTACATTTTGAACTTAAACTCATATTTATAATTATGATTTTCATGCTTACAAAAAGATATTTCTTATAATCTTTCGCTTGCTTAAAACTCTTATCAATTTTATTTGACAACTTTTCAAACACTATGCTTAAACTCTTTATCATTATCTATATTACAAAAGCTCGATCATGATTTATCATTTATAAATAATGCCTCCTTACTACCCTCACCCCACCTTCTTTTGATAATACCAAAAGGGGGAGATTAATTGAAGAAATCTAGAGGAGAAATCTAGAAGATTTTGGGGATAATCATTAATTCATGTAATCTAACATTTAGGGGGAATAGAAAACATTAATTCATATACTATAGTTGCAATATTATCATGCTTATCATATACTATAAACACTATTGTTGATTTCTTGCTAAGAGGATTTGTTATTATCAAAAGGGGGAGATTGTTGGACATGTTTGTCACATCCCTTTATTTGAGAATAACAAATCCCATATAATATTTGAGCTTGCTTGTAGTGTGTTTATAGTGTGCAGGAACTATAGGTCCAATACCCCACAGATAGAAGGCAGCATGGATTCAAAACTCTGAAAGGAGCACTAATGTCAGCGCTAGCGCTATCGCTTGGCGCGAGCGCTACCGCAGGCGCTAGCGCTACCGCCTGGCGCTATCTCAAGTCTGTGCACTCAATGTCATGCTGCGACGGTTGCGTAACCGCTCTACACAAACGCTACCGCGGGCGCTAGAAGCTACCGCAGGCGTTAGTGAGAAGTTCTATAAATTGGAGCTTTGCTTCTCGTTTTGGTCATCCATCCCAGGGAGAGTGCTTGTGCAACAATTCTATTGTCGTTATGCTGCCGAAGATGAATCTCCCACAAAAAGCTTAAGGAGAATTCTGGAGGAGGACTACGTCACGCTACATCCGAAGGACGATCACTTCGACCTCGCTCAAACTACATCGATCTTTCATCTTCGACTTTAGAATATCTCATATAAGGAGTTTTTATTATTGTTTTCATTACTTTCATTCCATACCTTTTTGTAACCGTATAAAGAATTCGCCTTGTTTTTGGCGACTAGGTCCTTGCACGGCTTAGGGGGAATTTGCCGCATGAGTTGGCGAGTAGGTCTAGGAGATTAGATCTAGGGGGTGCTCGAGGCCATATTCAGGGTAGGATTGGCTAGAGCGGCTTGAGGCCATATCCGGGGAAGGATAGGCTAAAGCCACCAGTTCGTGGGGATACGAGTCGGGATAGAAAAGGAAAAATTATTTACATTTGTACGCCTCCGATTTCCAGTAATATTGAAATCAAATTTATGTAAACACTTTTTATATAATACAATCATGTATCTATTTGTGTTTACTTGATTTCTCTCATTTGGCGTAATCTCTACTATATTGGTTTCTAAGTTTTCAATTCTAATTACTTTATCTAAATTATTTATTTCAATCTCTTTCATCATAAAATAATTTTGTACTTATTTCTAAAATTGCGTATCATAATATTCTATTCATTTAGCTAAATTGTTATTTTGCCTTCTCCTATTAAAACAATTTAGCAAATTATTTAAAATTATAAAAATGATTTTTATTCCCTTATATACCCCCCTCTAAGGGCACTTATCGATCCAACACTAAGTGCTCTGGGGACTTAGATTCTTACACCTCGACCATATACTCCGCCAAGAAGTCATCCACCGCCTCCGCCTTCATCGACAGTCGGGGTACGAAGGTGATCTCAAACTTGCTCAGCTCCACCAATCATTTCGTCAATCTTCCTGAATGTTCCACTCCTTCCATGATGTTGCAGAGGGGATGGTCGACCACTAACTTGATTGAGTGTGTCTAGAAATACGGCCGAAGCTTTCTCGCCGAAATGATAAGAGCAAACGCCAGCTTTTCAAGGATGGGGTACTTGAGTTCTGCCTTCTTCAAAATCGTGTTGACGTAATAGATGGGTAACTGTCGCTTTCCTTCTTCCCGATCTAGGACCGAGCTTATCGCATCAGCTCCCACTCCTAGGTACAGAGCTAAGTCCTCTCCCTCCCTTGGCCCTTGGAGTAGAGGGGCCTGTGTCAGCTATCTCTTCAACTATTGAAAGGAATCCTCGAATTCCGAAGTCCATTCAAAGTTTTGACTTCCTCGTAACACTTTGAAGAAGGGTGGGCACTTCTCCCCTGCCCGAGAGAGGAAGTTGCTCAACCCTGCCAGCTTCCCTGTCAGTCATTGGACCTCCTTCACATTCCTAGGAGACTCCAAGTCTAAGATCGCCTTTACTTTATCGGGGTTGGGGTCTACCCCTGTCGGTGTGAGGAGGTGACCAAGAAACATCCCCCTTTCTGCCCCAAAGACGAACTTCAGAGGGTTGAGTCTCATCTTGAATTTCTGCAGGGTGGCAAAGGTCTCTGCTAGGTCCAGGAGGTGAGACCCAACATCCCTTCTCTTGACCATCAGGTCATCTACGTAGACCTCCAAATTCCTCCCCTTTTGCTCCCAGAACACTCGATCCATCATTCTTTGGTATGTGGCCCCCGCGTTTCTCAACCCGAAGGGCATCATCTTGTAACAACATCATCCATCGTCCGTGATGAAGGAAACGTCCTTGTCATCCGGCAGGTGCATTTGGATATGATGATATCCTGAAAAATCATCCAAAAAATGCATCATAGGGAAACCGACGGCTGACTCTACCAGCGCGTCGATTCGAGGCAGAGGATAACAATCCTTGGGGCATGCTTTATTCAATAAAGAGAAGTCAATACACATTCTCCACCTTCCGTCTCCTTTCTTCACCATTACAACATTGGATACCCAGTCTGGGTACTAGATCTCCGATACAAAACCTTCTTTCATAGTTTTCCTACTTCTTCTCTGATGCGCTCGGCCAGAGTAGTCGCCACATCTCTTTTCTTCTGGCGGATGGGGCGGATGCTCGGGTCGAGGTTGAGGCGATGGCATGCTACGTCCACATCGATCCTTCGCATGTCCGTTGTGCTCCATATGAAGACGTCAATGTTCTGCTGGATGTATTCTCGCACCTTCTCCTGGTCCTCCTCGCTTAGCTTCATGCAGACCTGCACCTTCTCCGGCCTCCCACCCTGGGTGAGAACTTCCTTCATCCCGATTTCCTCTGCTGCCTCCATCCTGGCCTAACTTTCCATTGCTTTGTCAACCTCCTCTGCCTCCTCTTTTCAAGTGATGATGTTGACGACCATGACGTAGAACTGCCTAACCACCTTGGGTCTCCCCTGAATCGGATCTGGACTCCTCCGATGAAGTACTTTAAGCATTGGTGGTAGGAGGAGGGTACGCACCGGAAGGCACTGATGAGGGGCTGTCCGAAGATGACGTTGTAGCTCTCAGAACGTCCACAATAACAAACCGACGGTTCTTGGATGTTCCCCCAGAGTCACGAGGAGCTCGACTCCTCCCACCACTTTCTTCCTCTTTCCGGAGAATCTGAAGAGAGGACCATCCGAGGAGAGTACCCTCTTTGCCTCCACCTTCATCTCATCGAAGGACTTCTTGAAGATCACGTTAACAGAACTCCCATTATCCACTAGGATTCTGGAAATCGTGAAGTTCTCGATCACTGTTTGGATCAACATCGCATCGCAGAGTGGATCTTCATGCTCGGGCATGTCCTTGTTGGTGAAGGTGATCTTCTCCTCGGGAGGGTGGGGGTGTGTGTGTGGGGGGGGGGGGATCCTGGAGGTCGAAGCGACATTCTAACGGTAGATGACATGGAGACTGCCCTTTCGGGTGGCCTCGATTCCTACTCCCCCATGGATCACCTTGATCCCTCCCCGGGTTCCCACGTCAACCTGGTCCTCACACTGGTTCTCTACCTTTGCTCCTTCTCCTCCTCTTCCGACATCCTGAAGTTGTTGTTGCCCCGCCGGGGCTCTCCCCCCTCTCTTATTTCTAAGAACTCGGGACAGGTAGTCATTTCGTGTCCTTCCTCCTCGTGGAAGTCCTAGTATGACAAAAACACCTACCCCTTTCTACCCCTCCCGAGCGATTCTTTCTTCCTCTTCTTCCTCCTTAGTCCATCGCCATGGATTACTGAGGTGGGGACTGGAAGGGTCTCGGAACCGGTCGCCACCCCGGAGGGTTGAACCATCCCTGCCCTCCCTGAAAGTGCCCCATCCTCCTTGGAAAGGTTCCCCACTGAAAGTATCTAGTTGCAACCTAAATCACCTAGAGGGGGGTGAATAGGTGGTTTCTATAGCTTTTTGCGGAATTAAAAATATAAGAAGTAGAGCACACTGAAAACCAAAGAGCAGAGTACACACAAGGATTTATAGTGGTTCCCCATTCTTGGGTAGTCCACTTTACACCTCACCTATCTAGCACGGCCGGCTAGACTAGGCTACTTCACTATCTCAAATTATCAATAGTCCTACAACTCGGAGTCAAACTCCTACAATCTCGGAGAACAAACTCTCCTACAAAAACTCAGAGCAAAACAACTCCTACAAAAACTCGGAGCAAAACAACTCCTACAAAAACTCGGAGCAAACCACTCCTACAAAGACTCGGAGATGAAATATCCTACGACTCGGAGCTGCAACTCCTACAAAGAGAAATAGTTGTAAAACAAACTTCTTGAAATCTCAATGAGATTTGACTTCAGATCTGAGAAAATCGGTCCTCTTCTTTCTTGCTTGAGAGATAAAGTCTTGTACCTGAAGATCGAAGAAGAAGAAAAACCTTGCTTGAAAAACCTTGATCTGAATACTTGAGTCGACTTGATCAGGAAGATAGTAGAGAGATTCAGAATAGCTTGATCTTGTCGACTGCCCTTGAGAAGAAGAACAACAGATGTTCTTTCTTGATCTGTAGACTGCTTTTGGTGAAGAAGAAAACAGATGAAATTATTTCCAAGTTGTTCACTATCTTTTTCAAAAGAGGAGCAGCAGATCTTCTTCTTGTCGGAGAGGAAAAGTTTGCGTGAGAAAATATCAGCCGACAGAATACTGGAAGGAGAGAATGATTTTCATGAACAGCACTTCACAAAATATCAAAAGATAATATATATCAAACTCTTCTCCACGACTGTACAAGAAAATTAAGGAATAAAATCTTCTCTATCGGCTATAATCAGGATATAAGGAATAACATATTCTTCAATGGCTGTAAGCATTAATTAGGGAATATAATTCTGTCAACGGCTAAATAAAATAAATAAGGAAGATATTTCTTTTCAAATGGCTATAATCAAGAGATAAGTAATTAAATCAATTCCAACGGCTGTCTGCAATAATCAAGGGAAATTTTCCATGAATGTTGTACGCGGTAGAAGCTTAAATGGAAAGCAGACATTAAGGAAACCCAGCGATTTGAATTTCGAAACAGCGCCAGCGAAAATTCAGAATCTGTCAAAATTTCGTCGAACGGAACTGCGATTGACGAACTTCCTTTCTTTCGTCGAACGGAGATCGACGAAGTATATATATAAACAGCGGTCTACGAAATATATTTATAAACAGCGGTCGACGAAATATAACCAAACAGCGCTCGACGAAATGCTGATAAACTGCATTCGTCGAAATGTCTTCAGCTAACAGCAAGCCAGAGAACGACGAAGTATATTTACTTCGTCGAACGGCGTTCGACGAATTCTTGTGTTCGACGAATTCTTGCGTTCGACGAAAAGCAAAATACTTAGAAAAATATTTCTTCCTTCTTTCTTCCAGCAACTTTCTCTTAGCAGCAACTTTCTCTTAACCTTCTTTTGTGCTTGAATAAAAAGTATACCCCAATAAAGAGATTTCACATAAGTTAATACTTTGGTCTATACCATGAGGAATTACATAGTATAGTCCTTTGTTTAACAACTTATTGAAACCTGACATTGGTTTGTACTTAGTCATTTATAATCTGCAAACACATAACTAGAAAACAACATCAAATACAACTCAATTCAACTTAGTTCAAAGGAACACTTCTTCAAATCAAGGTTATTGTGGCTACAATACCCAACACCCACCCTGGGCAAATCCTCTTTTGTGACCTTGAGGATACCCTCCCGGTGGCCTCCACACTGGCCAATTTACGGGTGGTTGGTACATCCCCCCTGGTTCCTGCCTCCTGGGGGGTCCTTGGAACCACTGCCTCCTCGACTCCTCCCTTCTTCTCACCATCTACTGGAAGGAATTAATGTTAAGCTATTATCCTTGAAAAGCTGGCGTTTGCTCTGATCATCTCGGCGAGAAAGCTTCGGTCGTATTTCCAGACACACTCAATCAAGGTAGTGGTCGACCATCCCCTCTGCAACATCATGGAAGGAGTGGAACATTCAAGAAGATTGACGAAAAGATTGGTGGAGTTGAGCAAGTTTGAGATCACCTTCGTACCCCGACTGTCGATGAAGGCGGAGGCGGTGGATGACTTCTTGGCGGAGTATGTGGTCGAGGTGTAAGAATCTAAGTCCCCAGAGCACTTAGTGTTGGATCGATAAGCGCCCTTAGAGGGGGGTGAATAAGGGAATAAAAATCCTTTTTATAATTTTAAATAATTTGCTAAATTGTTTTATAATAGGAGAAGACAAAATAATAATTTAGCTAAATGAATAGAATATTATGATACGCAATTTTAGAAATAAGTACAAAATTATTTTATGATGAAAGAGATTGAAATAAACAATTTAGATAAAGTAATTAGAATTGAAAACTTAGAAACCAATATAGTAGAGATTACGCCAAATGAGAGAAATCAAGTAAACACAAATAGAGACATGATTGTATTATATAAAAAGTGTTTACATAAATTTGATTTCAATATTGCTAGAAATCGGAGGCATACAAATGTAAATAATTTTTCCTTTTCTATCCCGACTCGTATCCCCACGAACCGGTGGCTTTAGCCTATCCTTCCCTGGATACGGCCTCAAGCCGCTCTACCCAATCCTACCCCGAATATGTCCTCGAGCACCCCCTAGATCTAATCTCCTAGACCTAGTCGCCAACTCACGCGGCGAATTCCCCCTAAGCCGTGCAAGGACCTAGTCACCAAAAACAAGGCGAATTCTTTATGCGGTTACAAAAAGGTATGGAATGAAAGTAATGAAAACAATAATAAAAACTCCTTATATGAGATCTTCTGAAGTCGGAGATGAAGGATCGATGTAGTTTGAGCGAGGACGAAGCGATCGTCCTTCAGATGTAGCGTGACATTGTCCTCCTCCAGAATTCTCCTTAAGCTTTTTGTGGGAGATCCATCTTCGGCAACATAACAGCAATAGAATTGTGGCACAAGCACTCTCTCTGGGATGGATGACCAAAACGAGAAGCAAAGCTCAAATTTATAGAACTTCTCGCTAGCGCCTGCGGTAGCTCCTAGTGCCCGCGGTAGCATTTGTGTAGAGCGGTTATGCAACCGTTGCGGCGTGGCGTTGAGTGCACAAACTTGAGATAGCGCAAGGCGGTAGCACTAGCGCTCGCGTCAGGCGGTAGCGATAGCGCTGGCATTAGTGCTCCTTTCAGAGTTTTGATTCCATGCTGCCTTCTATCTGTGGAGTATTGCACCTATAGTTCCTGCACACTATAAACACACTACAAGCAAGATCAAATATAATATGGGATTTGTTATTCTCAAATAAAGGGATGTGACACACATGTCCAACAATCTCCCCCCTTTTGATAATAACAAATCCTCTTAGCAAGAAATCAATAATAGTGTTTATAGTATATGATAAGCATGATAATATTGCAACTATAGTATAAGAATTAATGTTTTATATTCCCCCTAAAAGTTAGATTACATAAATTAATGATTATCCCCTAAATCTTCTAGATTTCTCCTCTAGATTTCTTCAATTAATCTCCCCCTTTTGGTATTATCAAAAGAAGGTGGGGTGAGGGTAGTAAGGAGGCATTATTTATAAATGATAAATCATGATCGAGCTTTTGTAATATAGATAATGATAAAGAGTTTAAGCATAGTGTTTGAAAAGATGTCAAATAAAATAGATAAGAGTTTTAAGCAAGCGGAAGATTATAAGAAACATCTTTTTGTAAGCATGAAAATCATAATTATAAATATGAGTTTAAGTTCAAAATGTAAAGATGTTGTAACATTTTTGAAATCTCATAATTTTACATAAAGTCACCAAGCTTGAAATGAATATATCATAAAGAGAATACACTACAATGTTACTTAGTTTCAAGAGTTAAAAGATACCAAAACATTGTAGAGATCATGCTAGGTTATCTAGTGCATTTCTTCCATAAAGAGTAGTATAGATAAAACACTAGAATCCAAAACTCATGAGAAGAAGTGTTATGAAAGATAATGATGTGCACATAAGTGTATTTTGAGCAAGGTTAACAATTGATTTAAATCACAAAATACAAGACATATGTAGAGTAAAGTGCACAATAAACACAAGTATATTAACTTTCACACACTTTAATGCACATATTTTTAGAAATAGTGGTGTAATAACTAAGGGTTGCACAAGACACTTTACTATTCTTTCCAAGTGCTCAAGCTCACAATGCTTATGAAGACTTATCAGGAGGTTCAAGTAGTGATTGGTGGAGTTATATTTGTCTATTTTTATTTTTGATCACTTTTGTGAAAGAACATTCTCCGAATACACTTGTTTTGCAAACTCAATAATTTTTAAACATAACCTCTTTTCTTAATTTCTTAAGTGCAATTCAAATGTAGTGTTGGTATTCAGCTTATGCAAAGTTTAATTCATTATGCAATTACAATACACAAGCAAGCATTTTTAGATTTAAAACACACATGTAGATTACCAAAAATAAGTGAGTGAAGAAGTATCATTATCAATCACAATAAATTTACTCATACTTAGAGGCATGCTAAGCTTGAATCTACACATGTTTTTCAATATTTGATGCACTCTAAATAGATATATGAAAGCATGATAAACAAAAATAATGTTCATAGTAATTTAAAGGAATAAATTTCAACATTGTAAGTAATTCTAAATAATAGAACACATTCATGCTTGATATTAGCAATAAAGATCATACAGTTTTTTTTGTTTTAAAATTTTTTAATGAAATAAAAACAGAAAATCACGAAAACATATTTTTGAATTTTTGAATTTTGAACTTTTGTAGTTGATTTTTCATAATATAAATAAAACAAAATAACAAATGTCAGAAATACAAAACAAAGTAGTACATATAGACTAAAATATTTTTAATGATTTTTAGAAATTTTGGAAAACAGGAAAATCACAAACCTACGCTAGCGTCGGCGCTAGTGCTAGCGCGGGAAACAGTACATGATTTTTTGAGAAATTTAAATTTTCAATTTTGGATTTTGATTAAGTGTCCTTAGAGTAGTTTAATGCAAAAATTTCAGAATTTTTGGAGATATCTAGATAGATCAAATTTGCATGAAACTCTGGCTTTTTCAAATACTTGTGTTTTACAAAAAACTTTAAGCATGAAAAGATAAATTATGCAAACACAAGAAAACATTTTTGAACACCCCAAAATATGCATGATTTAAGTGATAAGTAAATAAAATGTTCATGTAGTGAATATAAGTATGTCCTAAGATTAAAAACTACCAGAACTAAATGTCTACACCCTAGCCCCGTACTAAGTGACGGATGGGCATGAGGAGCTGCACACATGTCGTAGGTTGGGGTGTTAATCCCATATGCACACACTAGAAAATGCTCAACCTAGCACTCTTTCCCCAGTGCCTCGCAAGGCCCCACTGGAACCCTCCTCGGTTAAGGACAAGACATGACTTAGAGGTTAGGTCTTTAATGCATAAAACCCTACGCCCCCACTATTTTGAGATATGAAGTCATAGGTGCATAATCTTTTGGACAACGTATGCTTTTAAATCCAAGGGTTGATAAATAAACTATCGGTTTTGTTTAATGTGAAGAGTTATATAAAGTCGCATAGTTTTTCTACTTTTATGAGATGACGATATGAGATAACTAGCACAATTACTAATATTCAATAAGTGATAATGCTAGTATGATGAGTTTTGGGTTTAATGTCACGTCATAAGTTTAACATCAATATTACATGTATTCCAAACTAATGTTTCAAATTATAGATCTTGAATAAAGTGATGATTTGAATTTATTCCTATTATTACAAAGTTGATTCTATAGTCTATATATATATATGAGATACATGCAATCAATAGCAAAGCATATCCATACACAAAATGTAAGGAAAACATTATTCATATTTTTAACATAAGATTCATAATTCCCATGTGAAAATCATTATTAGTTTGAGATATTTCTTGATAGAACATGAATTATGGTTTATGATTATTGAGAATTTTGCATAGAATATATGTTAGATCATCATGAGGTATGTGAATATTAATCCTTCTAGACTTTTGACAATATGATTTTGTGATTTTCTTTTGAGTGAGCATGTTTGATTTGTAAGTCTAGAAAAATGATGATCATACAATCATATTAAAAACAAAGATCACATATATAATGTTTTATAATGAAACTGCATTCAATAATTGAATTTATTGATCTTTGGTTTTGCATGATAATATATAATTCTTGATATAATATTCATATGTACTCTAATTATTAATCCGTAAACTCTGTGTTTGTGGAATTGTGGTATTTTATTATGATTTCAAATCACATAGTTATCATGAAATTTAAATAATATTATAAATGTTATACCTAGCATATAAATTTAAGCATAAACTAAGAAGTGATGCTAGGATGATGAGTTTGAATGCAATGTTATTATATAGGATTAATAGAGATAATGTTGCATGTAATATTAGAAGGTTTTAAATTAATTTTCTTTAGACCTAGAATGAAATTATTACACTTTTGATTTGAACTTAATGATACAAGATGATTCTAAGGTCTAAATACATGCAAACAATGGTGACACACATTATACTAATGATAGAATGTGATGAAGAATCCAAGGACACAGAAAATGCCAAAATAAGAAAACTGAAATATCTTTTAAACGGAGTTGAATTTCTGTGCTTTTCTGAAAACATATTATACGCGAAAATTTGGACGAGCGGATCAAAAGATATGGCTGTTTGAAGTTTTGATCTAAAAACTCGCAATTTTTACAAGATTAAGCATGCATTTTGTGAATTTTTGTTTTTGATTTTATTTGATAATATTCTTTATTATAAGGGCTATCATATGCAGTAAACAAGATAGAAAATAATCAAAATATTGTGCATTTTAAATTTTAGCCTAAGCCCTTTAATAAACCATTTAAATCCATTTTTTAAAAATAATTTCATTAGTCTTGATAATAATTTCAATATTCAAATAATAAAGTTAATTCAAGACTTTTAAGGGTAAAGGATTTAAAATGATAATAAATAAAATTAAAAGGATGAGAGATAGGTTACTTTTAAAAACATATGACTTTATGTTCAATTTTAATTCAATTTGATTTGATAAACATTTGGCTCAAGATGAGTAAGTCATATCTTATGAAATATAAAGTGACCATAAACATGTTGGATCAAAAAATACAAAACAAACAAAAGAAAAAGAAATAAAGCACATCATGAAGTAGAGTATTGATATTTCATTTTTAATTGATTCTACTTGCCTAAGACTTGCTTGTAGTGTGTTTATTGTAATTTCTTTGGTGCTCGGTCGCGTGATCTGAGGATGAGATAATATTGTAGTAACTTATGGAATTGTTTTTCTCTAATTGTTGAACGCCTACGATTTACCTTTGATCTAAAAAATGATTATGAGGCTATATCATTAATATATAGTCTTCATATTGTTTTCATTCTTTAGTTAGCCGAGAGTCTCGTATGACGAATTGATCGCACATTGGTAAAAGGAGTAGAACGCAACCCTCGAGAGAGGACCACGTAACTCTTCCGGATTGGACTAAAATCCAATAGCGAGGTTCACACCCTAAGGCAAGTCTTAGGCAATGCGATTTGAGAACGAAAGTTCGGTCGATACACCTAAGCTTAGTTGAACCTAAGCCTAGAAAGAGGGGTGTTCATACTTTGGGAACCTCCACGGTCAAAGCCTCTTCAACAAGAGAATTGCATTCTATTCTCATTTCAATATTCTCTATTTCCAAGGGGATTCAAAGATCGGGTGCTAACTTTTAAACCATCAAATTAATTTCTTTACTATTTCTAATTTTTACTATTCGCAACCCAACTCCAAATTTCTATTTGATAAGATAATAACGATTTTTTAAAGTAGAATTACTCGACCTCCCCGAGTCTAACACGACCTTGGTTTTAATAAACTTATACCACTTTCGACCGGTACACTTGCTATTGTCGTTTGCAGTCATAGTTTTTTATATCAGAGCGACTGTACCTCAAACTCCACTGACAACATGACCTCGGAGCCTTGGGAGAGTTTAAAAGTAGTTTCCCCCGTAGCCATGCTGGGAGTGGTTCTTAAAGCCCAAAGGACTGAGGGGAGCTGTTCCACCCAGTTACCCTTCAAGTTTTCTTTCTTTCTCTTTAACAGATTTATAATGGTCTTGTTCGCTGCCTCCACTATTCCGTTGCTCTTGGGATGCTGGACGAACGCGAAGAGAAGGTCGATGCCCAAATGACTGCATAAGCTGGTGAGCTCATCGCTAGTGAACTGCAGCTCGTTATCCGTGACGTAGCTAGAGGCAGCCCGTGCCAATAGATTACCTCTCCCCAAATGAAGTTTCTTATTACCCGCGAGGTTGTTTTTTTCTGCGCTTTGATCTCTAGCCACTTGGAGAAGTAGTCGATCATGACCAGGAGGAACTTCCTTTGCCCGCTGGCCTAGGGGAAAGGGCCTACCAGGTCCATTCCCCAGATCGCAAAGGATCATGATGTCGTGATTGTCCCGAGCCTTTGCGATGGTAGAAGTTACAGTGGTGCAAAGAGCTAACACTTTCGTTACTTCTTCGTGTCCTCCGTCGCTGCCTTGCTGATCATATGCCAAAAGTAACCTTGCCTCAACACTCTTTTTTCCAAAGTCCGACTCCCGGAGTGGCTTCCATATTCTCGGGAGTGGATCTCTTCCAGAACCCTCAGGACCTCCTCCTCGGAGACACCTTGGGAGGATCCCGAACAGGGTCTTCCGATACAGGGATCCTTCTGATGCACATAATAGGATGATTTTTACCTGAATCACCACTTCTCTGGAACCTTCTCTAGGAACTTGCCCGAGGTCAGGAAGGCAATGAAAGGGTTCATCCAAGTGGGTCGTCGATCGATTTCCATCAACTCTCCTTCTTCAATAGACGGACAAAAAAGCTCTATAACCGTTCCTCCTGCTCGAGGGCCATATTTCACCAAATAATCTGCCGGAGTATTTTCCAACCTCGGCACATGCCGAATGGAGAAGGTTCAAAACAGCCCGATGAGTTCCTTAACGTTCGTCAGGTATCGTTGGAGAGTCAACTCTGTGGTCTCGAACTCTCCCTTGATTTGGGATGCCAACACCATCGAGTCCATGGAAACCTTCACGTCCTAGAACCCCAGCTCCCTTGTCAAGCGGAGCCTTGCTATCACCGCCTCATAATCAGCTTGATTGTTGGTGAGAGGGAAACGAATGTCAATTGCTTGCTCGATCTTTGTCCCCTGTGGGCTTACCAAGACCACTCCTACTCCCAGGGAGTACCTTCCCGATGCCCCATCTACCAGCATCTCCCAGGCTAAGTGTTGGACAAGTGTGTCACATCCTTTTATTTGAGAATAATAAATCTCATATTGTATTTGATCCTCATAAAATTCTTAAGAGTCACTATTATAAGTCTCAATATATTTTCAATCATGACTAAAATTTAAAACCTCCTTTTCATGAAAATCAAACTATAAATATTTTCCTTCACATTATAAGAGTATAAGAAAGAGTGGAAATGAAAATCATCAAAATAAAAACAAATCATTTAACACATATTGTAACCCACTCTTTCAAAAATCACTTCTAAAGAAAGATTATCACTCTTATAAACTTTCAAAGAATCCAAATAATAAAATTCATTATGATTATCAACATCAATCTATTTTGAAAGATAATTTGAATAAACATAAATCCCCATTGAATTATTTTTCAAACAACTATCATCAAATAAAGACTATCACCCATAATCATTATATGAATTATCACTCATAACCCACTCATAATCATTATATGGATTTAAGTGATAAACAACCAATGTATGAATGGAGACCCATAAAGAAAAATGACATATCATCTTTGATTGAAAAAGCCCATTCATCATTATCTTCCCAAAAGCCGCCACGATGTATTCGGGTACCCATAGGAACCATCCCACTTGGTCCCCTTTGGATACCTAAATCTCGTATTCATTAGTATCATATCATTTGCATGAAGTAGAATCAATTAAAAATGAAATATCAATACTCTACTTCAAGATGTGCTTTATTTATTTTTCTTTTGGTTGTTTTGTATTTTTTGATCCAACATGTTTATGGTCACTTTATATTTCATAAGATATGACTTACTCATCTTGAGCCAAATGCATATCAAATCAAATTAAATTAAAATTGAACATAAAGTCATATGTTTTTAAAAGTAACCTATCTCTCATCCTTTTAATTTTATTTATTATCATTTTAAATCCTTTACCCTTAAAAGTCTTGAATTAACTTTATAATTTGAATATTGAAATTATTATCAAGACTAATGAAATTATTTTTAAAAAGAATGGATTTAAATGGTTTATTAAAGGGCTTAGGCTAAAAATTAAAATGTGTAATATTTTGATTATTTTCTATCTTATTTACTGCATATGATAGCCCTTATAATGAAGAATATTATCAAATAAAATCGAAAACAAAAATTCACAAAACGCATGCTTAATCTTGTAAAAATTGCCAGTTTTTAGATCAAAACTTCAAACAGCCATATCTTTTGATCCGCTCGTCCTATTTTTCGCGTATAATATGTTTTCAGAAAAGCACAGAAATTCAACTCTGTTTAAAAGATATTTCAGTTTTCATATTTCGGCATTTTCTGTGTCTTTGGATTCTTCATCACATTCTATCATTAGTATAATGTGTGTCACCATTGTTTGCATGTATTTAGACCTTAGAATCATCTTGTATCATTAAGTTCAAATCAAAAGTGTAATCATTTCATTCTAGGTCTAAACATAATTAATTTAAAACCTTCTAATATTACATGCAACATTATCTCCATTAATCCTATATAATAGCATTGCATTCAAACTCATCATCCTAGCATCACTTCTTAGTTTATGCTTAAATTTATATGCTAGGTATAACATTTACAATGTTATTTAAATTTCATGATAACTATGTGATTTGAAATCATAATATAATACTCAATTCCACAAACACAAAGTTTTTGGATTAATTATTAGAGTATATATGAATATTATATCAAGAATTATATATTATCATGCAAAACCAAAGATCAATAAATTCAATTATTGAATGCAGTTTCATTATAAAACATTATATATGTGATCTTTGTTTTTAGTATGATTGCATGATCATCATTTTTCTAGACTTACAAATATAACATGCTCACTCAAAAGAAAATCACAAAATCATATTGTCATAAGTCTAGAAGGATTAATATTCACATACCTCATGATGATCTAACATATATTCTATGCAAAATTCTCAATAATCATAAATCTTAATTCATGTTCTATCAAGAAATATCCCAAAATTAATAATGATTTTCACCTAGGAATTATGAATCTTATGATAAAAATATGAATAATGTTTTCCTTACATTTTGTGTATGGATATGCTTTGCTATTGATTGCATGTATCTCATATATATATAGACTCTAGAATCAACTTTGTAATAATAAGAATAAATTCAAATCATCACTTTATTCAAGATCTATAATTTGAAACATTAGTTTGGAATACATGTAATATTAATGTTAAACTTATGACGTGACATTAAACCGAAAACTCATCATACTAGCATTATCACTTATTGAATATTAGTAATTGTGCTAGTTATCTCATATCGTCATCTCATAAAAGTAGAAAAACTATGCGGCTTTATATAACTCTTCACATTAAACAAAACCCATAGTTTGTTTATCAACCCTTAGATTTAAAATCATAGGTTGTCCAAAAGATTATTCACCTATGACTTCATATCTCACAATAGCGGGGGCATAGGGTTTTATGCATTAAAGACCTAACCTCTAAGTCATGCCTTGTCCTTAACCGAGGAGGGTTCTAGTGGGGCATTGCGAGGCACTGGGGGAAAGAGTGATAGGTTGAGCGTTTTCCATTGTGTGCATATGGGATTAACACCCCAACCTACGGCATGTGTGCAGCTCCTCATGCCCATCCGTCAGTTAGTACAGGGCTAGGGTGTAGACATTTAGTTCGGGTAGTTTTTAATCTTAGGACATACTTATATTCAGTGCATGAACATTTTATTTACTTATCACTTAAATCATGCATATTTTGGGGTGTTCAAAAATGTCCTCTTGTGTTTGCATAATTTATCTTTTCATGCTTAAATTTTTTGTAAAACACAAGTATTTGAAAAAGCCAAAGTTTCATGCAAATTTGATCTATCTAGAGATCTCCAAAAATTCTGAAATTTATGCATTAAACTACTATAAGGACACTTAATCAAAATCCAAAATTGAAAATTTTAAATTTCTCAAAAATCATGTACTGTTTCCCGCGCTAGCACTAGCGCCGACGCTAGCGTGGGTTTGTGATTTTCCTGTTTTCCAAAATTTCTAAAAATCATTAAAAATATTTTAATCTATATGTACTACTTTGTTTTGTATTTCTGACATTTGTTGTTTTGTTTTATTTATATTATGAAAATTCAACTACAAAAGTTCAAAATTCAAAAATACAAAAACATGTTTTTCTGTTTTTATTTCATTAAAAAAATTTAAAACAAAAAAACTGTATGATCTTTATTGCTAATATCAAGCATGAATGTGTTCTATTATTTAGAATTACTTACAATGTTGAAATTTATTCCTTTAAATTACTATGAACATTGTTTTTGTTTATCATGCTTTCATATATCTATTTAGAGTGCATCAAATATTGAAAAATATGGGTAGATTCAAGCTTAGCATGCCTCTAAGTATGAGTAAATGTATTGGGATTGATAATGATACTTCTTCACTCACTTATTATTGGTAATCTACATGTGTGTTTTAAATCTAAAAATGATTGCTTGTGTATTGTAATTGTACAATGAATTAAACTTTGCATAAGTTGATTACCAACACTACATTTGAATTGCACTTAAGAAATTAAGAAAAGTAGTTAAGTTTAAAAAATGTTGAGTTCGCAAAACAAGTGTATTCAGAGAATGTTGTTTCACAAAAGTGATCAAAAATAAAAATAGACAAATATAACTCCACCAAGCACTACTTGAACCTCCTGATAAGTCTTCATAAGCATTGTGAGGTTGAGCACTTGGAAAGAATAGTAAAGTGTCTTGTGCAACCCTTAGTTATTACACCACTATTTCTAAAAATATGTGCATTAAAGTGTGTGAAAGTTAATATACTTGTGTTTATTGTGCACTTTACTCTACATATGTCTTTTATTTTGTGATTTAAATCAATTTTTAACCTTGCTTAAAATACACTTATGTGCACATCATTATCTTTCATAACACTTCGTCTTATGAGTTTTGGATAGATTCTAATGTTTTATCTATACTACTCTTTATGGAAGAAATGCACTAGATAACCTAGCATGATCTCTACAAAGTTTTGGTATCTTTTAACTCTTGAAACTAAGTAACATTGTAGTGTATTCTCTTTATGATATATTCATTTCAAGCTTGGTGACTTTATGTAAAATTATGAGATTTCAAAAAGGTTACAACATCTTTACATTTTGAACTTAAACTCATATTTATAATTATGATTTTCATGCTTACAAAAAGATGTTTCTTATAATCTTCCGCTTGCTTAAAACTCTTATCTATTTTATTTGACATCTTTTCAAACACCGTGCTTAAACTTTTTATCATTATCTATATTACAAAAGCTCGATCATGATTTATCATTTATAAATAATGCCTCCTTACTACCCTCACCCCACCTTCTTTTGATAATACCAAAAGGGGGAAATTAATTGAAGAAATCTAGAGGAGAAATCTAGAAGATTTAGGGGATAATCATTAATTCATGTAATCTAAAATTTAGGGGGAATATAAAACATTATTTCATATACTATAGTTGCAATATTATCATGCTTATCATATACTATAAACACTATTGTTGATTTCTTGCTAAGAGGATTTGTTATTATCAAAAGGGGGAGATTGTTGGACATGTGTGTCACATCCCTTTATTTGAGAATAACAAATCCCATATTATATTTGATCTTGCTTGTAGTGTGTTTATAGTGTGCAGGAACTATAGGTGCAATACTCCACAGATAGAAGGCAGCATGGAATCAAAACTCTGAAAGGAGCACTAACGCCAGCGCTATCGCTACCGCCTGGCGCGAGCGCAACTGCAGGCGCTAGCGCTACCGCCTGGCACTATCTCAAGTTTGTGCACTCAACGCCATGCCGCGATGGTTGCGTAACCGCTATACACAAATGCTACCGCGGGCGCTAGGAGCTACCGCAGGTGCTAGCGAGAAGTTCTATAAATGCGAGCTTTGCTTCTCGTTTTGGTCATCCATCCCAGAGAGAGTGCTTGTGCCACAATTCTATTGTTGTTATGCTGCCGAAGATGGATCTCCCACAAAAAGCTTAAGGAGAATTATGGAGGAGGACTACGTCTAGCTACATCCGAAGGACGATCGCTTCGACCTTGCTCAAACTACATCGATCCTTCATCTCTGACTTCAGATGATCTCATATAAGGAGTTTTTATTATTGTTTTCATTACTTTCATTCCATACCTTTTTTATAACCGTATAAAGAATTTGCCTTATTTTTGGCGACTAGGTCCTTGCACGGCTTAGGGGGAATTCGTCGCGTGAGTTGGCAACTAGGTCTGGGAGATTAGATATAAGGGGTGCTCGAGGCCATATTCGGGGTAGGATTGGCTAGAGCGGCTTGAGGCCATATCCAGGGAAGGATAGGCTAAAGCCACCGGTTCGTGGGGATACGAGTCGGGATAGAAAAGGAAAAATTATTTAAATTTGTACGCCTCCGATTTCTAGCAATAATGAAATCAAATTTATGTAAACACTTTTTATATAATACAATCATGTCTCTATTTGTGTTTACTTGATTTCTCTCATTTGGCGTAATCTCTACTATATTGGTTTCTAAGTTTTCAATTCTAATTACTTTATCTAAATTGTTTATTTCAATCTCTTTCATCATAAAATAATTTTGTACTTATTTCTAAAATTGTGTATCATAATATTCTATTCATTTAGCTAAATTGTTATTTTGTCTTCTCCTACTATAAAACAATTTAGCAAATTATTTAAAATTATAAAAAGGATTTTTATTCCCTTATTCACCCCCCTCTAAGGGCGCTTATCGATCCAACACTAAGTGCTCTGGGGACTTATATTCTTACACCTCGACCACATACTCCGCCAAGAAGTCATCCACCGCCTCCGCCTTCATCGACAGTCGGGGTACGAAGGTGATCTCAAACTTGCTCAGCTCCACCAATCATTTTGTCAATCTTCCTGAATGTTCCACTCCTTCCATGATGTTGCAGAGGGGATGGTCGACCACTACCTTGATTGAGTGTGTCTGGAAATACGACCGAAGCTTTCTCGCCGAGATGATCAGAGCAAACGCTAGCTTTTCAAGGATGGGGTACTTGAGTTCTGCCTTCTTCAAAACCGTGTTGACGTAATAGATGGGTAACTGCCGCTTTCCTTCTTTCCGAACTAAGACCGAGCTTATCACATCATCTCCCAATCCTAGGTACAGAGCTAAGTCCTCTCCCTCCCTTGGCCCTTGGAGTAGAGGGGCTTGTGAGCTGTCTCTTCAACTATTGAAAGGCATCCTCGAATTCCGAAGTCCATTCAAACTTTTGACTTCCTCGTAACACTTTGAAGAAGGGCGAACACTTCTCCCCTGCCCGAGAGAGGAAGCTGCTCAACCCTGCCAGCTTCCCTGTCAGTCATTAGACCTCCTTCACATTCCTAGGAGACTCCAAGTCTAAGATTGCCTTTACTTTATCGGGGTTAGGATCTACCCCCGTCGGGGTGAGGAGGTGACCTAGAAACTTCCCCCTTTATGCCCTCAAGACGATCTTCAGAGGGTTGAGTCTCATCTTGAATTTCCATAGGGTGGCAAAGGTCTCTTCTAGGTCTAGGAGGTGAGACCCAACATCCCTGCTCTTGACCATCAGGGCATCTACGTAGACCTCTAAATTCCTCCCCTTTTGCTCCCTGAACACTCGATCCATCATTCTTTGATATGTGGCCCCCGCGTTTCTCAACCCGAAGGGCATCATCTTGTAACAACATCATCCATCGTCCGTGATGAAGGAAACGTCCTTGTCATCCGGCAGGTGCATTCAGATATGATGATATCCTGAAAAAGCATCCAAAAAATGAATCACAGTGAAACCGACGGCTGAATCTACCAGCGCGTCGATTCGAGGCAGAGGATAACAATCCTTGGGGCATGCTTTATTTAATAAAGAGAAGTCAATACACATTCTCCACCTTCGGTCTCCTTTCTTCAGCATTACAACATTGGAGACCTAGTCTGGGTATTGGATCTCTAATACAAAACCTTCTTCATAGTTTTCCTACTTCTTCTCGGATGGGCTCGGCCAGAGTAGTTGCCACATCTCATTTCTTCTGGCGGATGGTGGCAGACGCTCGGGTCGAGGTTGAGGCGATGGCACGCTACATCCACATCGATCCCTCGCATGTCCACAGCGCTCCATATGAAGACGTCAATGTTCTGTTGGATGCATTCTCGCACCTTCTCCTGGTCCTCCTCGCTTAGCTTCATGCTGACCTGCACCTTCTCCGGCCTCCCACCCTGGGTGAGAACTTCCTTCATCCCGATTTCCTCTGCTGCCTCCAGCCTGGTCTAACTTTCCATTGCTTTGTCAACCTCCTCTGCCTCCTCTTTTCAAGTGATGATGCTGACGACCATGACGTAGCACTCCTAACCACCTTAGGGTCTCCCCTGACTCGGATCTAGACTCCTCCAATGTTGTACTTTAAGCATTGGAGGTAGGAGGAGGGTACGCACCGGAAGGCACTGATGAGCGGCCGTTTGAAGATGACGTTGTAGCTCTCAGAACGTCCACGATAACAAACCGACAGTTCTTGGATGTTTCCCCAGAGTCACGAGGATCTCGACTCCTCCCACCACTTCCTTCCTCTTTTCGGAGAATCCGAAGAGAGGACCATCCAAGGAGAGTACCCTCTTTGCCTCCACCTTCATCTCATCGAAGGCCTTCTTGAAGATCACGTTAACAGAACTCCCATTATCCACTAGGATTCTGGAAACCGTGAAGTTCTCGATCGCTGTTTGGATCACCAGCGCATCGCAGAGTGGATCTTCATGCTCGGGCATGTCCTTGGTGGTGAAGGTGATCATCTCCTCGGGAGGGTGGGGTGGGTGTGTGTGTGGGGGCGGGGGTCCTGGAGGTCAAAGCGACATTCTGACGATAGATGACATGGAGACTGCCCTTTCCGGTGGCCTCGATTCCTACTCCCCCATGGATCACCCCGATCCCTCCCCGGGTTCTCACGTCGACCCGGTCCTCACACCGGTTCTCTACCTTTGCTCCTTCTCCTCCTCTTCCGACATCCTAAAGTTGTTGTTTCCCCACCGGTGCTCTCCCCCCTCCTCTTATTTCTAAGAACTTGGGACAGGTAGTCGTTTCGTGTCCTTCCTCCTGGTGGAAGTCCTAGTATGACAAAAACACCTACCCCTTTCTACCCCTCCCGGGCGATTCTTTCTTCCTCTTCTTCATCCTCGGCCCATCGCCATGGCTTACTGAGGTGGGGACTGGAAGGGTCTCAGAACCGGTCGCCACCCCGGAGGGTTGAACCATCCCTGCCCTCCCTGAAAGTGCCCCATCCTCCTTGGAAAGGTTCCCTACCCTAAGCAAATCCTCTTCTGTGACATTGAGGATACCCTCCCGGTGGCCTCCACACTGGCCAATTTACGGGTGGTTGGTACCTCCCCCCTGGTTCCTGGCTCCTTGGGGGGGGGGGGGGGCCCTTGGAACCACTGCCTCCTCGGCTCCTCCCTTCCTCTCACCACCTACTGCTGGGATCCTCTCCCCCTTCTCTTCTTCTCCAGCCCACTTGGTCAACTTTGCCACGAAAGCACTGTTGGTGGCCTCCTCCTCGATCTCTCGCTCCGCCCGCTCGATCAATTCCTTATATGACATAGGGGGATGTCGGTCAAGTCCCATTTTAAACAGCCCTTGCCACAATTCGAGGGTGAAGGCAAGTTGCAAGGTGTGCCCTGACACCTCATGGACCAAGAGAACCTCCTCCTGGAATCGGTCCATGTAGCTCCCCAACGATTCCTCGGTCTTCTGTTAGAGAAAGAAAATAGCCTCGGCCCGCTTCTTTCTCTTCTTTGATATGGCAAATCACAGCAGGAAACTCCGGCGTAGATCTTCAAAACTGTAGATGGTCCCAGAAGGGAGCTGATGGAACCAGTCACTCTCCTTTCCTTTAAAAGAGATGACAAACAAGTTGCACTTGAAGGCGTCTATAATATGTCTGATGGAGATTGTTGGATCGGTAGGCGCCCTTAGAGGGGGGGGGGGGTGAATAAGGGAATAAAAATTCTTTTTATAATTTTAATTAATTTGCTAAATTGTTTTATAATATGAGATGGCAAAATAACAATTTAGCTAAATGAATAGAAAATTATGATTTGCAATTTTAGAAACAAGTACTAAATTGTTTTATGATGAAAGAGATTGAAATAAACAATTTAGATTTAGAATTGAAAGCTTTGAACACAATATAATAGAGATTACGCCAAATGAGAGAAATCAAGTAAACACAAATAGAGACATGGTTGTATTATATAAAATGTGTTTACATAAATTTGATTTCAATATCGCTAGAAATCGGAGGCGTACATATGTAAATACATTTTCCTTTTCTATCTCGACCCGTATCACCACGAACCTGTGGCTTTAGCCTATCCTTCCCCGGACAAGGCCTCAAGCTGCTCTAGCCAATCCAAACCCGGATATGGCCTCGAGCACCCCTAGATCTAATCTCCTAGACCTAGTCGCTAACTCACGTGGCGAATTCCCCCTAAGCCGCGCAAGGACCTAGTCGCCAACACAAGGCGAATTCTCTATACGGTTACAAAATGGAATGAAATGAAAATAATGATAACAACA
The DNA here is from genome assembly GCA_033032865.1 of Dactylorhiza incarnata. Taxonomy (NCBI): domain Eukaryota; kingdom Viridiplantae; phylum Streptophyta; class Magnoliopsida; order Asparagales; family Orchidaceae; genus Dactylorhiza; species Dactylorhiza incarnata. The sequence continues at coordinate 1,996,483 of JAWHQI010000165.1, forward strand.
ATAAATACTCCCTATATGAGATCTTCTGAAGTCGGAGATGAAGGATCGTTGTAGTATGAGCGAGGTCAAAGTGATCGTCCTTCGGATGTAGCGTGACGTAGTCCTCCTCCAGAATTCTCCTTAAGCTTTTTGTGGGAGATCCATCTTCGGCAGCATAACTGGTATAGAATTGTGGCACAAGCTCTCTCTAGGATGGATGATCAAAATGATCGAAGTTGGCTCATTTTATAGAACTTGGAGCTAGCGCCTGCGGTAGTACTTAGCGCTTGCGGTAGCGTTCATGTGGAGCGGTTGCGAAACCATCTGCGGCGTGGCGTTGAGTGCACGAACTCGAGATAGCGCCAGGCGGTAGCGCTAGCGCTGGCGGTAGCACTGGCGGTAGCGCTAGCGCCAAGCGGTAGCGATAACACTGGCGTTAGTGATGCTCCTTTCAAATATTTGATTCCATGCTGCCTTCTAGCTGTGGAGTATTGCACCTATAGTTCCTGCACACTTTAAACACACTACAATCAATATCAAATACAATATGCGATTTGTTATTCTCAAATAAAAGGATGTGACACACGTGTCCAACAATCTCCCCCTTTTGATAATAACAAATCCTCTTAGCAAGAAATCTGCAATAGTGTTTATATTATATGATAAGCATGATAATAATGCAACTATAGTATATGATAAGCATGATGAAATAGTGCGTGTATACTCCCTCTATCTTAATGCTTACTCCCCCTATCTTAATGCTCCCCTACATATATGCAATATATGTTTTATATTCCATCTAAATGTTAGTTTTCATTAAGTATTTATTATCCCCTAAATCTTCTAGATTTCTCCTCTAGATTTTCTATATTTCTTCAAATTAATCTCCCCCTTTTGGTATTATCAAAAGAAGGTGGGGTGAGGGTAAGTAAAGAGGCATTTATATATCATGATCGAGCTTTTCGAAATATAGATAATGAAAAAGAGGTAATAGCATAATTTTGAAGAGATTTTAAATCAATAGATAAGAGTTTTAAGCAAGCGGAAGATTATAAGACACATCTTTTTGTAAGCATGAAAAATCATAATTATAAATATGAGTGTAAGTTCATAAATGTAAAGATGTTGTAACCTTTTTGAAATCTCATAATTTTATATAAAGTTTACCAAGCATGAAATGAATATATCATAAAGAGAATATACTATAATGTTACATAATTGCAAGTTCAAGAGATACCAAAATATTGTAGAGATCATGCTAGGTTATCTAGTGCATTTCTTATATAAAGAGTAGTATAGATAAAGCATTAGAATCCAATTATCATGAGAAGAAGTGTTATGAAAGATAATGATGTGCACATACGTGTATTTTGGAGTAATGTTAACAATTGATTTAAATCACAAAATAAATGACATATGTAGAGTAAAGTGCACAATAAAACACAAGTATATCACTTTCACACACTTTAATGCACAATTTTTTTATAAAAAGTGGTGTACTATCCAAGGGTTGCACAAGACACTTTACTATTCTTTCCAAGGTGCTCAACCTCACAATGCTTATTAAAACTTATCAGGAGGTTCAAGTAGTGCTTGGTGGAGTTATATTTGTCTATTGTAATTATTGATCACTTTTGTGACACAACATTCTCCGAATACACTTGTTTTGCAAACCCAAAAATTTTAAACTCAACCACTTTTCTTATTTTCTTAAGTGCAATTCAAATGTAGTGTTGGTAATAAGCTTATGCAAAGTTTAATTCTTTGAACAAATACAATACACAAGCAAGCATTTTTAGATTTAAACACACATGTAGATTACCAAAAATAAGTGAGTGAAGAAGTATCATTATCAATCACAATACATTTACTCATACTTAGAGGCATGCTAAGCTTGGATCTACATATATTTTTCAATATTTGATGCACTTTAAATAGATATATCAAAGCATGATAAACAAAACAATGGTCATAGTAATTTGAAGGAATAAGTTTTTTATTGTAAATAATTCTAAATAATAGAATTCATACATGCTTGATATTGGCAATATAGATCATATAGTTTTTGTATTGTTTTATCATTTTTTTAATGAGATAAAAACAGAAAATCACAAAAAACATATTTTTGTAATTTTTGAATTTTGAAATTTTGTAGTTGATTTTGAATAAAACACAAATAACAAAAAAACATATTTTTGTATTTTTGAATTTTGAACTTTTGTAGTTGATTTTTCATAATATGAATAAAACACAAATAACAAAAACATATTTTTGTATTTTTGAATTTTGAACTTTTGTAGTGGATTTTTCATAATATGAATAAAACAAAAATAACAAATATCAGAATTACAAATCAAAGTAGTACATATATACTAACATATTTTTGTTGATTTTTACAAATTTTAAAAAATAGAAAATTCACACACCCACGCTAGCTTCGGTGCTAGGGCTAGCGCTGGAAACAGTACACAATTTTTTGAGAATTTTAAAATTTCAATTTTTGATTTTGATTAAGTGTCCTTAGAGTAGTTCCATGCAGAAATTTCAGAATTTTTGGAGATCTCTTGATTGCTCAAATTTGCATAAAACATTAGCTTTTTCAAATACATGTGTTTTACAAAAACATTTAAGCTCAAAAAGATAAATTATGCAAACACATGAGGACGCATTTTTTTCTTATTAAAACAACCCAAAAATATGCATGATTTAAGTGATAAGTAAATAAAATAATCATGCAAAGAGTAATATAAGTATGTCCTAAGATTAGAAACAACCCGAACTAAATGTCTACACCCTAGCCCCATACTAAGTGACGGATGGGCATGAGGAGCTGCACACATGCCGTAGGTTGGGGTGTTAATCCCATATGCACACACTAGAGAACGCTCAACCTAGCACTCTTTCCCCCTAGTGCCTCCCAAGGCCCCACTAGAACCCTCCCCGGTTAAGGACAAGACATGACTTAGAGGTTAGATCTCTAATGCATACAACCCTATGCCCCCGCTATTGTGAGATATGAAGTCATAGGTGAATAATCTTTTGGACAACCTATGCTTTTGAATCTATGGGTTGATATATAAACTATGGGTTTTGTTTAATGTGAAGAGTTATATAAAGCCGCATACTTTTTCTATTTTTATGAGATGACGATATGAGATAACTAGCACAATTACTAATATGAGATAAGTGATAATTCTAGTATGACGAGTTTTGGGTTTAATGTCATGTCATAAGTTTAACTTTTATATTGCATGTATTCCAAACTAGAGTTTCAAATTATTGATCTAGAATAAAGTGATGATTTTAATTTATTCTTATTATTACACAATTGATTCTAGAATATATATATATGTGAGATACATGCAATCAATAGCAAAGCATATCCATACAACAAATGTGAAACATTATTCATAATTTTATCATAAGATTCATAATTCCAAGGTAATAGACATTATGATTTTAGATATTTCTTGATAGAACATGAATTATGATTTATGATTATAGAGAATTTTGCATAGAATATTTGTTGGATCATCATGATGTATGTGATTTCTATTCTTTCTAGACTTATGACAATATGATTTGGTGATTTTCTTTTGAATAAGCATGTTTGATTTTTAAGTCTAGAAAATGATGATCATGAAATCATATCAAAGACAAAGATCACATATATAATGTTTTGAAATTTATAATCAAATTGCATTCAATAATTGAAATTATTGATCTTTGGTTTTGCAAGATAATATATGATTTAGGATACAATATTCAGATTAATCCAAGAACTATGTGTTTGTTGGAATTTTAGTATTCTATTATAATTTCAAATCACATAGTTATCATGAAATTTAAATAATATTGTACATGTTATACCTAGCATGTAAATTTAAACATAGGCTAAGAGTTGATGCTAGGATGATGAGTTTTGAATGCAATGTTATTACACAGGATTAATGGAGATAATGTTGCATGTAGCATTAGAAGGTTTCATATTAATTTTCTTTAGACCAAGAATGAAATGATTAAACTTTTGGTTTGAAATTAATAATACAAGACGATTCTAAGGTGTAAATAACATGCAAACAATGGTGACACACATTACACACAATATACAAAGAATATCATGTGATGAAGAATCCAAAGACACGGAAATTGCTGAAATAAGAAGACTGATATAACTTTTAAACAAAGTTGAGTTTGGGCAATTTTGACAGCACCAAACGAATTTGAATGGACGAGTTTGGTTCTCCGTTGGATGAAGATTTCTGTGCTCTTTCCGAAAAGTTATTAAATGCGAAAATCGGACGAGCGGATCAAAAGATATGGCTTTTGAAGTTTTGATCTAAAACTTGCATTTTTGAAAGATTAAACACGCGTTTTGTGAATGTTTGTTTTCGATTTTATTTGATAACATTCTTCATTATAAGGGCTATCAAATGCAGCAAATAACATAGAAAATAATCAAACAATTGCGCATTTTAATTTTTAGCTTAAGCCCTTCAATAAACCATTTAAATCCATTTTTTTAAAAATAATTTCATTAGCCTTGAAAATAATTTCTATATTCAAATTATAATGTTAATTCAAGACATTGATGGGTAAAGGATTTAAAAGGATATATATAACAATTTTTTTATAAAAATGTGAGGTAGTTATCTTTTAAATTCATATCACCATATGTTCAATTTTAATTCAATTTGATTTGATAAATATTAGGCTTAAGATGAGTAAGTCATATTTTATGAAATATAGAGTGACCATAAACATTTTGGATCAAAAAATACAAAATAAACAAAAAAAAAGAAATAAAGCACATCATGAAGTAGAGTATTGATATTTCATCTTTAATTGATTCTACTTCATGCAAATAATAGGATACTAATGAATAAGAGATTTAGGTATCCAAAGGGGACCATGTGGGATGGTTCCTTTGGGTACCCAAATACATCGTGATGGCTTTTGGAAAGATAATGATGATTGGGAATTTTTAATTAAACATGATATGTCATTTTTCTTTATGGATCTCCATTCATACATTGGTTGTTTATCACTTAAATCCATATAATAATTATGTGACATCTTTATATGATGATAGTTGTTTGAAAAATAATTTATTTGGGGTTTATGTTTATTCAAATTATTTTTCAAAATAGTTTGATGTTGATAATCATAATGACTTTTATTATATGGATTCTTTGAAATTTTATAAGAGTGATTGTCTTTCTTTAAAAGTGATTGTTGAAAGAGTGGGTTACAATATATGTTAAATGATTGATTCTTATTTTGATGATTTTCATTTCCACTCTTTCTTATAGACATACTCTTATAATGTGAAGGAAAAGATTTTATAGTTTGATTTTTATGAAAAGGAGGTTTTAAATTTGAGTCATGATTGAAAATATATTGAGACTTATAATGTGACTCTTAAGAATTTTATGAGGATCATAATTCTTTTTGAAACTAAACTCCTTTTGATTTAATGTGTGAAAATGGTCATTTTTAGAAATGATTTTGTAAGTTAATTTATCTTTGTTATTCAAAATCTTATGATGAAATTCATTACATGATATTTGAAATTTTTCAACAAAAGATTTTAAATGTATTAACTTACAAGATAAAACATAATTTTCAATTATCAATTTTTCATTATACCTTTTAGAAATTAAGAGCCCTTTTTCAATTTCCATGAATTTTTCTTTTAATAAATTGCAATTAAGACAAGGAATAAGAATTTTAACTAAAGAGTATGAAAGAGAATTTAACACATCAATATTTGATTCTACGTTATCGATTGCTTTTAAAGATTTGTTTTTCTAAACGTAATTTGGAATTAGCAATTTTTAACTTTAAAATTATACGTTTATCAATTTTAAGCATACGAGAAGTAGAAATGAAATTTGTTGCAAAAAGAGGAGTTTTTGATTTTCTTACATTGCTATGGGATGAGGCAAGATTTGGACCAACGGTTCCTTTGACATCTTCTTTGCATTCCTCTTCCAAAGTTGAATTTCTGTCTTCTCTTTTGCTTGATGTGTTGACAACAAATGAGTCCAATATTGTGACGTTGTGTTCTTCTTCCTCCAAGCTTAAGTCCTCATCAGTTTCTTCTCATGGATCCACAAGGAATTGCTCTTGTTCATCATCTATGGAAGGAAGACTATAAGTATTCTCAAGAAATTTCCAAACTTCATAAGCAGTAGGAAGTGTATAAATAAGTTTGAAAATATTTTGATCTGATGCACCATATAGACTATTCATAGATTTGGCATTTAAAAACATTTCATTTTTATTTAAAATACTTTGGGGCATTTTAATTGTAATATTTCATACTTTAATATCCAAAGATTTAAGAAATTTTTCCATAAGAAATTTCCACCCATTATAATTTTTGCCTTCAAATAAAGGTGGTGCTAAAGATTTTTCATTTATAAGAAAGTTTCCCCACTAGTAGAAGCGAGATCATGTGACGCCATTATTCCCGGTTGTTAAACCGATTTGGAATAACCTATCTTTGATACCACTTGTTGGATCGGTAGGCGCCCTTAGAGGGGGGGGGGGGGGGGGGTGAATAAGGGAATAAAAATTCTTTTTATAATTTTAATTAATTTGCTAAATTATTTTATAATATGAGATGGCAAAATAACAATTTAGCTAAATGAACAGAAAATTATGATTTGCAATTTTAGAAACAAGTACTAAATTGTTTTATGATGAAAGAGATTGAAATAAACAATTTAGATTTAAAATTGAAAGCTTTGAACACATTATAATAGAGATTACGCCAAATGAGAGAAATCAAGTAAACACAAATAGAGACATGATTGTATTATATAAAATGTGTTTACATAAATTTGATTTCAATATCGCTAGAAATCGGAGGCGTACATATGTAAATATTTTTTCCTTTTCTATCCCGACTCGTATCTCCACGAACCGGTGCCTTTAGCCTATCCTTCCCCGGACAAGGCCTCAAGCCGCTCTAGCCAATCCAAACCCGGATATGGCCTCGAGCACCCCCTAGATCTAATCTCCTAGACCTAGTCGCCAACTCACGCGGCGAATTCCCCCTAAGCCGCGCAAAGACCTAGTCACCAACACAAGATGAATTCTCTATACGGTTACAAAATGGAATGAAATGAAAATAATGATAACAACAATAAATACTCCCTATATGAGATCTTCTGAAGTCAGAGATGAAGGATCGCTGTAGTATGAGCGAGGTCGAAGCGATCGTCCTTCGGATGTAGCGTGACGTAGTCCTCCTCCAGAATTCTCCTTAAGCTTTTTGTGGGAGATCCATCTTCGACAGCATAACTGGTATATAATTGTGGCACAAGCTCTCTCTCTGGGATGGATGATCAAAATGATCGAAGTTGGCTCATTTTATAGAACTTGGAGCTAGCGACTGCGGTAGTACTTAGCGCCTGCGGTAGCGTTCATGTGGAGCGGTTGCAAAACCGTCGGCGACGTGGCGTTGAGTGCACGAACTCGAGATAGCGCCAGGCGGTAGCTCTAGCGCTGGCGGTAGCGCCAGCGCCAAGCAGTAGCGATAGCGCTGGCGTTAGTGATGCTCCTTTCAAATGTTTGATTCCATGCTGCCTTCTAGATGTGGAGTATTGCACCTATAGTTCCTGCATACTATAAACACACTACAAGCAATATCAAATACAATATGAGATTTGTTATTCTCAAATAAAGGGATGTGACACACATGTCCAACAGAGACGACATCCTCAAACCACTGAAGATGCTAGAGAGGATCATCCTTGCCCGTGTAGTAGGACACGACGAGCTCCATGAATCCTTCTTGAATGGGAGTTGAGAGAATCAACTCGCAGAATGGACTTACTGACCCTACCTGGTGAGTTGGGGGTACTAGCCCGGTCTCCTCGCCTGGGTAGCGAGCACTCGATGGGCTGTGAAACAACACCCGCGCGTGGAGGGCTCGCTCGTCCTCCCCCGCCTGGCCTCCTTCTGGGGTCACCTGCCGTGTGCATCCTCGCCCAAAGCTTGCGGGGCGAGCACTGGAACCGCGGAAGTTGAGCACTCGCCCGACGACGAGAGAGCGATGCGCATGGTCTCCAAAATCGACTTCCTGAACTCATCGAAGTCGCTCTTTTTAACGAACTCTCCTGAAGGGGGCGAGCTCCCAAGGTCGCCTCCTTGCCCATAGCTTCTGACCATGAGATTTTACTCAGAATTTTTCGAACAAGCTACGGTCTACGCACACCGCACCAAAAATGTTGAACCCGGAAACCTCGGTTCAACCTTTGAACCCGGAAACCACGGCTCGAGAGAAGTTCGAACTGGTGTAACTTGCTTTTACTTTTATTGAGTTCAATCACTGGTCCAGACACTCAGAGCAAAGAACATCACTCACAAAAGGTGGAAAACTAGGAACAGACCCCGCGAGCTGCAGTGAGGAGGTCCCGCCACTAACCCAGAAGATCTTAGAGAACTTCCTCTCCCAAGCCAAATGCTGAGCTGGACACCTTGGAGAATGCTAGAGAATCCTTATCCATACACCCGAAAACCACGGTGAGCAGCAAGCCAGAACTCTCTAACCGACCAAAGCTAGCCCAAGGAGAGAGAAACAAGTGAGAGATCCTCTCCAAATATGCCCTTGGAGGTCTACTTATAGTTTTCTCAAAACGGTATCCGGATAGCTGAATCGCATTGTTTGGTTTCACTAAAAACATCCCAAATTGGTCTACCAACAACGGAATCCCACTGTTTGGAATGGTTAACTGCATGCCAAAATGAGATTTCTTGAAAAAAACAGACCACCAAACAGACAAACGAGTCCATGCTATTCTAAGCCGGCTCGCTAGAGGGGCGAGTACATGGTGAGGCTGGAACTTGCTACTCGCACCGAGCTGGGGGCGAATGCAAGCTAAGGGCGAGTGCATGTTAGGACTCGCCACTCGCCCTTCTGACTCGCCAAAACCCAATCTCACTCCCGATCGCCTGATGACTTGATTAGTTCACTCGACAAACACGATGGTTGTACAAGACAATTAATTTTAGCCCATATATATAGCCATATAAAATTGAAGCACAGAAGGACAAAATATGATTTCTGTTAATTCGATGGGAAGTATAATGATTTTCAATTAATTGGCATAAATCCAAAGCCTCAGTTATCACTTTCATAAATTTCTACATTTTGAGTAATTAAAGGTAATCCGCCACCTTCCCTTCTGACCGCCCCAAGCCCTAAACCACTTGACCACCTGACTCAAGAATAATCTAACCAGTGAGAAAGTGAGAAGAGTAGAATCACCGAATCTTGAATTTGTCACTCTGATGCCGAAAATAGACGGCTCACCTGCTTCGCCTCCTCAAATCAACCACTTCTTCAAAATCTTTTTGCCAAATCTCTCTTCAAAGCACCTGGTAACCCCAACCTTTCTCCGGGAAACCCCAATTTGTTCAAGCACACATGCATTTTACCCGTCGAAAAATTTCGATTGATCTTTAGTTCAAACTTCTTTGATCTTGTCCCTCGCCGCAGAAGATCCCGCCGGCGTTTCATCCGCACGTGGAGGGCGAAGCCCCTGCCAGATTTTACCTCAAGGGCCCGAGCGACTACATTTGGGGCGTCGATTTAGTCAAGAGAGCAGATGGATTGTTCTTCGCCGATGGATGGGAGAAGTTCGTCTTCGACCATTCTCTTGCCGCCGGGGACTTTCTCCTCTTCAAATACAACGGGAGTTCGACATTATCTGTCGTGGTTTTTGATAACACGGCCTGTGAGAAGGAGGGCGCCTATATTGCCCGGCCTACATGCGATGAGAAGTTCGCCGTTTCCTTGGATTTGAGAGTGAAGGAAGAGGAAAATAGGGAGAAGACTGTTGTGGCATGAATCAATCTGTCAAGAAGAATGCTGCGCAGACCATGACTTCTGAAAGACTAAGTCAGATCTAACTGCACAATTGATTTCACACTACTTTTTAGTTGAAGTTACTACATGCATTTCTTATTTTGACAATTTTATGTAGTTTCCTTTTCTATGGCTAGCACCGGATCGGAACATTTCAGAAGCTCTTCCGATCTCATTGACAATGAATTTGAATGCTCAAATGATATCAACTTTATGCTTGAAAGTAGTCAAAACTAAAGGTCTGTTTTGATGAAAAATGAGGGAGGATCACAGTACATACATGAAACACAGAAGAAAATGAACCACGCAGTAGAAACATGCGCTTGAAAGTTTTTCACTGGATTCTCATATCATTTGTTAATCTCTGATTACATCTCTGATCATTTATAGTGAGAAAATTACAGGTATTATAAATGAGAAACATTAAAATTAGGCAGGTGATGCTTGGGCTTCTTCCTGCTGCTACTCATCTTCTCTTCTTCTTCAGTGTCTTCAACATTAATATTCTCGACATCCCCCCTTAATGCTGAGATTAAAATGCTCCTCATTGCGTTAAACATCTGCGTAGGCAGCGACTTTGTCATAATGTTTGCAAGCTGTTTGTTTGATGGAGAGTAGTGTAAGTCAACCTGATTGGTTTCAAAAAGCCCTTTTAGAAAATGATATCTCAGTTCTATGTCTTTTGTTCGACTGTGAAAAATGGGATTTTTAGCAATTCCGATAGCAGCTGTGTTATCACACCAAATCTTGATTGGGCTTTTGTTTTCCTAGAATAGAAGATATCCAATAAGTCGTTGTAGCCATACGCCTTCACACGCAGCAGCACAGGTAACCACATACTCTGCTTCTGCTGTTGAGAGAGCAACGATCTTCTGCTTCCGTGATGACCAGGAAACAACCTTGCTTCCCAGCAGGAACACATACCCGCTGGTGCTTCTTCTGTCGTCAGAATCACCTCCCCAATCACTGTCTGAGTAGCCAGAAAGATCTGAAGTACTTCTTTCTTATAAGTTAATCTCAACTGTTTTGTCCCTTTCAGGTAACGAAGAACACACTTGGCAGTGATGAGATGATCTGAGCTGGGTTTTGACAAGTATCTAGACAGGATGCTTACATCATACTCAATGTCTGGTCTTGTATTCGTAAGATAGATGAGTGACCCAACTAAGCTCCTGTAGTCAACTTCTAGAATAGGCATGCTCACATCATTCTTGGATAACTTGGTACTTGTCGACATTGGTGTTGGAGCATAATTACATTCACACATACCAAAAATTTCAAGTATTTTGCCAATATAACGTTCTTGGTTAATGAAAATTCTACCAGGCTGTTGTTTTATCTGTAGACCTAGGAAGAACTTCATTAACCCAAGATCGCTCATCTCATATTCTTGCTTCATGATATTTTTGAAATTATTGACTATCTCAGAAGTGGATCCTATGAAGATAAGATCATCCACATAGAGACAAAGCAAGAGAAAATGATTGGAATTGAACCTTTTGGTGTACAAGGAAGGCTCATTTCGACTTCTATGGAACCTATTTGAAGTGAGATAAGAATCAATCTTCTGGTTCCATGCTCTGGGCGCCTGCTTTAGTCCAAACAACGCTTTTCGTAGCTTGTAAACCTTCTCTTCTTCACATTCCTTTATGAACCCTTCTGGCTGATTAACATATATCTCCTCATCTATACTTCCATTAAGAAAAGCCGATTTTACATCAAGCTGATGTACTTGTAATCTAGCTTGAGCTGCAACAGCAAGAAGTGCCTTTATGGTCTCCATTCGAACGACTGGAGAAAAGGTTTCAGTGTAATCTATACCATGTCGCTGGGTATAGCCTTTTGCCACAATCCTAGCTTTATATTTCACTATTTTCCTTCTTCATCCTGTTTAAGCTTGTAGACCCATTTGAGATTTATGATGTTCTTATGTTTTGGTTTGGGAACGAGATCCCAAGTATGATTTTTCTCAACCATCTCTATTTCATCTTTCATTGCTTTTACCCAGTTTGAATTACTAGCAACAACAATATAATTCTCGGGCTCTTCTTTGATGAGAAAGGCAGCTTCAGTTTGATGATAAATATCTACAAGAGATTTGTACCTTTTGGGAAGTGATGATTCCTCCTCAGAATCAGAATCAACAGTAACAGGGGATGATAAGTCTTGATTGCCTTCTTCTGTTGGATTGGAAGGCTGCTCTTCAGCAGCAACCTCTACAGGAGCAATTTGTGTATTGACTTCTTCTGTTGGTTGTTCTTCAGCAGCAACCTCAACAGGCAGAGGAGAAGATTCTGGAGTCTGATCCCAGTTCCAGGAATTATTTTCATCAAAGACGACATCCCTGGAAATATGTAGCTGCTGCAACTCTGGGTTATATATGTGGTAAGCCTTTAAGTGATGGCTGTAACCAACAAATACCCCTTTTTCTGCTTTCATTTCTGACAGGGCATACATGCCCTGGAGCATATGGCTTGCGGCAGCGGAAACAGAGGCCCTTGCTGCGAAGGTCGTTGTAGTCGGAGTTGGAGATGCGCTAGGGAGGCGGCCGACCGGGCCGCGGTCCACCGGAAGGTAGCCGTGGAGGAGTCGGGCCGGGGGCGGTCGCCAGGGCGGCCGAGACTGGGGGTGGCTACCTGTGCCGGTAGGGACCCGTGAGACGATATCCGCCTCCACCAAGCGGGCCACGTCAGCCGCGTCGCTGACGGTGCGCGGATGATGCATGCGAAGACGCGAGCGGATGTGGGGCAGAAGCCCCTGCATGAATAAGCCCAGGTAGTGGTCAGGTGGCAAACCGAGCACGTGAGTCACTAGGGTGACGAACTCGTCGATGTACTCGTCAAGGCTGGCAGTTTGACGGACGCCACAAAGACGCTCAATGGCGGAGCCCGAATAGTGCGTGTCGTAGCGGCGAATCATCTCCTGTTTGAGGTCGGCCCAGGAGATGTGGGGGTTGGTTTGGCGGAGCCACCGGACCCAGTAGAGGGCTGAGCCATCGAGGCCCACTACAATTGTGGACACTTTGTCCAATTCCGGCGTGTGGTTGAGGTCGAAGTACTGCTCGGCCTTGGCGATCCACCCCATGGGGTCGAGTCCGGAGAAAGTGGGAAGGTCCAGCGAGAGAGCGGGACGGGGTGGTGCGGTCGGGGCTGTGATACCGACGGTCGCTATGGCCGCTCCGGCGCCGAGGAGGGATCCGCCGTTGGCTGGGGAAACTGATCCCGATCCGGTGGACGTGGGGGCGGCGGGGGCTTGGAAGGCGTCGAGTTTGGAGTGCAGAGCGAGGATAACAGTGTGCATGGAGGCGACAAGTTGTTCTTGAGTCTCCAAAAGGCGAGTGAGGGCGTCGGTAGCATCCTCCGGAGGAGTCTCGGCGGCGGAACACAGGGTCGGAGCCATGAGAGCGGTCGAAAGCGCGGGCGAAAACGTCGGGCGGTAGATCCGACGGAAGTGCCGGGCGGTAGGGCGGCTACTACGACGCTCAAGCGAGGGAGATGGATTCGCAAAATCGCATGAAAGGGGATCACCGACGGCGAGCAGCGGGCGGTGAGGCAGGTCAGACCAAATATTACGGAGCGAGAAGAAGGCCGGCAAGGGGAAGGGCCGGCGGCTAAGGTTTGGGAGAGAAGAGGAGAATAGAGAAGAGAGAAAGATAAAGAGCAACCCTGATTTTCTGATTAATCCAAGCATATCAAAATACAATACCACACCCCTTTTATAACTGTAAGAGGGGTGTAAAAAAGGGAATAATTAAATTAGGAAATAATTAAGCGGCCTCCGCCATGTCATCGATCCGTGGGGTAGTGGGTGATTCGGCCGTCGATTTCCTGCACGTGTAGACATGCCACGTGGGCTCCTCCGCGCGTATGTCCGTAATATAGTACCTCATGCCACCCATAGAAGGTGTGGAAGCTGGTCCCCATAGGTCAGCATGAATCAACTCCAATGGTTCTTGAGCTCTCCAAGTTGCTGAATTTGGAAAGGGCAGTCGATGACTCTTGCCCAGGATACAACCTTCACACATTAAGCTGTCACCATTTAGCTTAGGTAAGCCATCAACCATTTCCTTTTGTTGAAGCATTTGAAGATCCTTGTGATTTAAGTGAGCATATCTGTGGTGCTACAAAGAGAGAGTAGAACTACACACAAGTGCATGATCATTTGGTGATTCCATATCAAGAGGGAACATTTTGTTTGGTTTCATTTTTACTGAAGCAATACACACACTTGTATCTTTGTGAAGTATGTGGCAGTGTGTGTCCTCAAAAGTGATGGTATACCCATTTCTCATGAGCTGCCCTACACTCAGCAAACTCTGAGTGAGCAAGGGTACAAAATGCACATCTTCAATATGGCTTATCTGGCCATCTTTGGACATTACAGCAACAGTCCCAGTCCCCTCTATTTCTAACTTCTTCCCATCCTCTAGTATAACACGAGATTTATTGGATTCATTGATCTTAACAAAAAATTGCTTGCAGGGAGACATGGTTGGAACAACCGCTATCTATGAACCATGTTTCATATCATTCAAGATTGGTTCTGGAAATGAGAAGTTTTTCAGTTGTGTCTATGAATTTAGCTTCCTCTTTCTTCTCTTCTTTATCTTTAGACCAGCAGTCCTTTTGCATATGGTTAGGTCTTTTGGACCTTTTGCATTTGTAAAAACAGTCAAATGTTGTATGGTTTGCTCTTTTGCATAAAGTGCAGACAATTTGACAGTTGGGTTTAAAATCAACATTTCTTGTCTCACCTTGTCTACCTCTCCTCTACCTCTCATGGAAGTTTTTGAGTTCCTGGGAGGGGCTCCGTCAGAAAACGAGAGCTTTGCTTTCATTTGAAAAGCATGCTCTAAGTCACCAGAGGATCCCTTTATTCTTTCCTCATGAGCTTGAAGAGATCCCTTAAGCTCGGAAATTGAAAGGGTTTTGAGATCCTTGGTTTCCTCAGTAGTGGTAACAATGTGATTAAACTTTGGTGGCAAACAACTCGAGATTTTGGGGGCAATTTTTTTATCCTTAAGTTTGTCTCCAAGACTTCTTATTTGATTGACAATCCCCATCATTCTAGTTACAAACTCTTTAATAGATTCCGTTTCCTTCGTTGAAATGTTTTAAACAATTTCCATTGCTGTTGAAGCTTGATAGAGATTATCTTTTCGGAACCTTGAAATTTACTGAAGAGGATGTCCCATGCTTTCTTTGGTGTGGCAGCCCCCATTATCCTTAGGTAGATGTCCTTGCTTACTCCTTGATGCAATATGAGAAGAGCTTTTTCTTCCAACTTTGCTTCTTCTTCAGTTGCTTTCAGGGCAACAATGTCATCTTTTTCTTTCCCTTTGGACGACTCAACGGGCTTCATTGCTTCTCCATTCTTCACCAAGTGCCAAAGGCCTTGAGACTGGAAGACAAGTCGCATATGGGTGGACCAAAAATCATAGTGCGCTCCATCAAAGATGGGAACACCAGATTGAGTGAACTGGAACATGTGGGATGAATTAGAGGAAGCCATATGATGATCAAGAATGGAATGTCGATATGAATGCTAGTTCAGATGATCGAACATCCTTCCTCTGATGACTGATGACCTCTTCAATGGATTAGAACCATGCTTCGATACCATGATGAAAAATGAGGGAGGATCACAGTATATACATGAAACACAGAAGAAAATGAACCACACAAAAGAAACATGCGCTTGAAAGTTTTTCATTGGATTCTCATTTCATTAGTTAATCTCTGATCATTTGTAGTGAGAAAATTACATGTATCATAAATGAGAAACATTAAAATTTGTCAGGTGATGCTTGGGCTTCTTCACAGGTACGCCTCGATTCTTCTAAAATAGCTTCGTCTTCCTGCTTGCTTTAATTCCTGACCTTGATGCTTGCTCTTCTTTATTGCTGCTACTCATCTTCTCTTCTTCTTCAGTGTCTTCGACATTAATATTCTCGACATGTTTTTATCCTATTGTTTCAATAGTTTACCATTCTTCATCATTTCAATTGTTTCAATAGTTTATCATTCTTCATCATTCTTTATCCTACTAAATTTACTTTATTTCCAAAACCAAAACCAGCTACAAAACCAGGGGCATCCCCTCCTTATACGCGACTTCATCGCCTCCTCCCGGATCCCACAGCAATATCGAGCTCCTCTCTCCACCATCATTTCCTTCTTCCCCACGACGCATGGCAAGGGGCTTCGACAAGCTTCTCATTCAAGCTCCTCTATTCTTCATATCTTCTCCTTTGAAAGGCTCACGACAAGGAACCCGCTCCAGCTTTTTTTTTTTCATGACAGAGCCACCCCTTCTCGCTATCTCCTTCTTCGATTTGGTGAAGAGGACTGGCTGGATCCTTTGGGTGTATCGAGGATGGCTTGCGGTCAAGCAACCAGAGCAGCTCAACTCTCCCCTTCCATCCTCTGATTCCTGGTTTGGATGAGGATCCCGCCAGAGATTTGGTAGTATTCCCTCCTCTCTCTCTCCAACCTCACTCTCTTTCTCTCACTCTCCCTCTCCATCGCTGCGACCTTCGTTTTCCTTCGGCCGACAGAGGTTGAAAGGTTATTGTTGGATTCAAATTGTGGGGCTACTCTGCATCGAGGATGGCTTGGGGGATGACCCTCGACAACCCGTGCATTTACTCGTCTCCTGGTAATTCTAACCTAGATTTATTTTGCTCAATTTCAAGCGTGTTCTATTAATGAATTATTGGATGGAATGTTGTTACTTGATGGATTCGAACATCTACGTATTGTGGAGGGCTCAAATCAGTCAACCGAGGGATGCTTCCTTACTTCTCTGGTTCCTATCTATTCCTCCAACTTCTTCTCTCCATCAGTTTTAGTTTTTGTGTGTTAATATTAGTTCATAACTACATCCCTCCTTCCTTGCTGGTTTACTTAATAACCTAAACGTAACTCTTAAAAGTTGATCTAATTGGGAACTAAATTTTTTGACTTGGTGTTGGTGAGGGATCAGATTGAGGTTGAGTTGATACTTCCTTCCCTTGATACTTTCAGTAACATCACCCTACTTGTTCTCTTCACGCTATCAAATCATTTTATAAGAAGCTGGATTTAATTACACAAAACGTGCTCTTCTTTTGGTTAAGAAAGCAAGTTTGATTAAGGAAGATGCAACCACACTTTCATCTTCTCCATCTTTCTCTTGTTTCCAGGTTGAGTTCTCCCAACATTTTACTTAACTATTTGTTCACACTGACATGAAGGCTGTTGGCATAAGTCATGATTTAATAAGAACTGTTTTTGGTTTTATCATATATGAGGCTATATGAATCATGAAATCCCTTACCCTGAACATTGGTTCATTGGGTTTTTTAGAATTTCAAACCTTGGGCGGCTTAATTACAGTCTTTGAATGGTTCCTTCAACCTTGTTTTCCAAGGTCTTCAATTAAGCATAATCCATTTTTTTAATTCTTGGAGGAATCCTTGTGTTGGCTTTCCTGCAAGTGCTAAACTTGATTTTCAAGTTAAATAAACGAAAGCTAAGATAAGTTCATGCCTGGAATGACTTGGTTTCACTTATTTTTTAATGGATATTGAATTATGATTTTCAATCTTTCTATCCCTATTCTGAACATGGACTTGATGCTTCTAGTTTATGTTCATTAATTATATGGTAATCTGCAATATTTTGAAGTAAGCTTTTGATGTTGTAGAGTTACAATGCTTAAACTTGTTGATTAGACTCCATGCATATTATAAGAAGAGATTTGGGAAGATCCTAGTTCTCTTCCCGAAGAAAGTTTTCGGTTAAAAGTTTATCTCCTTGGTTTATGTATCTTTTGTTATAAGTTGCTTTGAACAAGGATTTTCGTGTGACGACTTACGATTCATCCTTATATTCCACCAAGATTTTTTTCCTTGTCTTCTATTGTTACTTCTTGAAATTATAATTGTTTGATGATGCTATTGATAGTAGGCTTTGGTCTTCAATTGTTTTATCCAAGTCATGAAAGCAAGTTTTAAAAAAAAATGGTGTAATTGCCTTGGGTTGGAGGTTGTCTCCTTTAAGGCAGCTCCCTTTCCTGGGTGAATATTGATCTTTAGGTTATTGTATGAATTTTAATATTAGTTGTACTTTCCTATGGAGGCTATGAACCTTACCAAGTTGAGGCAAGAATTTTGTTTGCTTTATTTGCAATGGTTTAGATAATCTTGTGATCTTAATTTTATTTAACCTCCTTTTATGATCCTTGGCCGATGATCTTGTTAGAGGTCTTGGTTGAATTTGGAAGCGAAGATTATTGATATCAAATAGCAACTTTTTTGCATAGAGTGGTTGGTCTTGGATTCATTGACAAGAGTTTCTTATCAAAACTCCTCGCTATGCGTACAAATATGATCATTGATTTCTTATATTCGATAAAGTTTTATAACTATTTTCACTTATCATGATTCCGGACTAATAAGCTTTTGAAAAATAATTTCTACGAGAATAAGTGTGCATTCGAAAAAGAATTCCTACTGGAATAAAATGTTGTCTTCGAGAAAATATTCCTTCGGGAATAAAATGTTGCCTTCATGAAAATATTCCTTCGGGAATAAAATGTTGCCTTCGAGATATCATTCATTTGGGAATATTGTGCATTAGAAAATGTGCCTTGAGGAGAATATTGGATGACCGGTGAGTTTTACTCTAAAGGTAACCCGTATGCTGGATGGTCCGAAAGGATAACCCGTGCGACACCATGATAGAACTATGTGGGTCTGAGACTATATGCAGGTTGATACGGAGTACATAAACGGTGGTTGTGGGAAGACTGTCATGACCCAATAGAAGTCCAAAATATAACCTCCCTTCTATATACTTCCTACACTTGTCACATTTACTATATTTATTGTTGTTAAAGTATTAATTGACTTGTATGAGCGTAGGTGACAGGCACGATCGTTCGACGTTGCTACCTCAAGTTGAAAGCAATGGATAATCTATTAGGGTGACCGGTGACAGGTACAAGTGGATGATAATGCAAGAGAAAAGGTGAAAACCACTGGATATGCTTTGTTCATGTATAATTTAATTATGTCGCATCTCTTCAGGTATATATCAATAATTTTATGTATTCATTATTGATATAATCTTAAATGATACGATGCACTACTGCTTATGCAGCATTTTGCTCGTTAGTATTCATGCCATTATTAACACGGTAGTAGTTTTAAGTCTTCCGCCAAGAATGGTCTTCTACTAATTTAGTCTTCTGCTAAGAATGGTCTTCTACTAATTTAGTCTTCCACTAAGAATGGTCTTCTACTAGTTTAGTCTTCCGCTATATTTATTGCTCCCCTACTATGATAATGTGTAACGATATTCTCTTAGCATCATCGTTGACGTGTGGCATCGGGGTGACAAAGGGAGGGGTTGGAGATGGCCGTGCCTCCGTTCTTCGGTTAGTTGCTGCATCGCGGGTTGGCGACAATGTGCGATAAGATCCTCCAGTCGGGCCACTTTTCTAAGGGGGTCATACAATTATCTCCTAGCTTTAGTCCATTAGTATTTGCTCATGTCCATGCCCTATATCAATTCTTGTGTAGCGTTAGGAGTTTTGTTGTTCAACGTTCCTCCAGAGGCAGCATCGATCATTTGCATTGTGGCTAGGTTCAGACCATTGTAAAAAGTTTGAATTTGGAGCCATGAGGGTAGTGCGTGATGAGGGAATCAACACAATAATTCCTTGAAACACTCCCATGTATCATATAAAGACTTAGATTCCAACTGGTTGTAGGTTGAGATTTCATTTCTGAGCTTAGTCGTCTTTGATGTGAAAAATATTTCATGAGAAACTTTTTGACCATCATGTCCCATGTGCTGATTGACCCTCTTTGTAATGAGTTCAACCATTGCTTTGCTTTGTGACACAGGGAGAGTGGAAATAATCTCAGACGAATGACATCATTGGTCGCTCCGGCATCATTGGTTGCTCCATTCTTGAATGTATCACAAATTTCCAAGAAACTTGCCATGCATATTTGGATCATCGTCTTGTATGCCATCGAATTGTACGTACTGCTGTACCATCTGAATAACACTCGATTTAAGCTCAAAATTATTCACTCAAATAACTGGGCGAACAGTACTAGATCCTGTCCCAATTGTATTAGGATGTGTGTAATCAGACATGGTTCGTTCCTGATTCACAACTTCTTGGTTATTCTCCATGATTTCTAGGCCAATATTTCATTTCCTGGTCATATACTAGCATTCTTTAACCAAATGATCAAGTAAAAAGGTACAAAATAAACTTATGCTGGAAACTAGTTATACAAATTATTAGTGTAAGATAACTAGAGCAATTATAATAAAAGGTAGATTAATTAAATCAAAGTTTTTAGAATATCGAAAATAGGCAGTCCGACAACGACGCTAAAAACTTGATAGATGTTAATCCTACATTTGTAGATATATACACCCCACATATCGTCGAGGGTGGAGCCTATTAATGTCAAGTAGGAGAAGTCAAAGTCAAGGGTCAAGGCAAAGTCAACCGGCAGTAGCATTTGAAGGCCATATGCGAGTATGCGAGATCCTTCCATACTCGCCAAGTATGCGACGTCGGCGACATCTTGCCAGTATGCGAGATCCCACCATACTCGCAAGTACGCGAGATCCTTCCATAGTCGCCAGGTCGGCATATGCAACCTCGCAGGGTTTGGGTATACTCGCCTACATACCCCCATGATTTGTCTATAAATAGACCCCCATGGGTACCAGGAATATCACCTCTTTGGCACAACCCTTAGGACCTCTTCTCGGAGACGGCTAGTGTTCCCTTGAAATCTTGACCCCTCTCCCCATGCTGGAGAGATACTCGTCAAGAGGTGCCTTCCTCGTACTGTGCTAAACCATTCTTGGTCATGGAGGAGAAGTTTCTCCCAAAACTTCCGGGTACGTGGTGGGACCTCCCTACTGCAGCGCCTGATGTCCGTTTGCAGTTTTTCCCTCTCTTCATAGCTCTAGCCTCCCTTCAGATCTGAGTAGCCAGATCGCGGGATAAGTAGCCTCAGGCTGCCTTTTAGTCCGAACATTTGGATTCAGGATTTTCCTGGCTTCAACACTTTGGTGCGGTGAGCGTGGACTGTAGCCAAATGAGGAAAGTTCAGCGAGAAGGCGAGATGGTGAAATTAGACGAGTAAGGAGTCGACAACCCGCCAATGGAGGGAGAGTATGTGACCAGGGTGGATTTCAACGACTTCGCGCGACGTATCAAGGATACCTTGCGAGTAACGCTACTTACTCGCGTGGAGGCCACAACGACCTCTCCTCATCATGTGACTCCGCTGGAGGAGGGCGAATCGTCTAGGCGAGCAGGGAAGGAGGCAATACTGGAGGAGCCAGAGCGACTAATGTTGTCGTAGTTTTACCCGACGAGTTCCCAGGGGATCCGATTTCGCGAGGTGGAGAACCCGACGAGGTACCAGGATACTCGCATGTGTGAGCTTGACCAATCTCGCCAACTCACTGATCGCCAACATGGTGGGAGGAGTCCATTCTGTGTCGAGATCCTTTCTGCTCCCGTCCCCGAGGGGTTCATAGTACCCCCCCCTGAGTTATTATATAGGTAGAGACGATCTGATCTGTCTCCTCCAGTTGTTCGAGGACGTTGTTTCGATCCGAAACATTACAAACGCATTAAAGTGTCGGTTATTCTCAATCAATTTCAAGGGGAAAGCAAGAGACTGGTTCCATAGTTGTCATGGAGCTCCATTTATTATTTCGAGGACCTACGCCGAGAGTTGGCGACGCAGTTCGCCACCTCGAAGAAGAGGAAGAAGGAAGCGACGACCCTTTTCCATTTGACGCAAGGGGTGCATGAGACCATAGGGCGTTACATCGGCCGTTTCTAGGAGGAGTTACTTATCATCCAGGAGGTGGATGACTATACTCTACAACTAGCGTTGACGTTCGGCCTTGGGGAAGACCTCTTCAAGTTGGAGATCAGCAGGGACCCCTGATGTCCTATGAGGAGCTGATCGAGAGGGCAAACAAGTTTGTCTATGGGTAGTCAACGAACCGAGGCTTCTTGGCTAAGCTCACGAAGCTGACTAGGGAAGAGGAGGATGAGGAAGAGAAGACCCCCGAGTGGAGGAGGAAGGAAGAGCAGAGAAATCAGAAAGTGAAGAAACAGGAGTAAAGAAGGATGTTGGGAACTTTGCCCTCAGAGTTCCTTCTTTGAAGAAGTCCTCAACTCAAGGATAAACACACTTTGTATTTGATGCATTTGTTTTAGAATATTATTTTCAGGTACTAGACAGTGCACGCATAACATATTGCTAGACTTAGTGTCATCAGACATAATTTTTCCAATGTAATCCTTCATGTTGGGAAAAACATCCTATGAATTTATCTTATAAATTATGTAAAAGTGATTTCTTCATCTAGGATTCATTACCCATGTTGTATAGTGAGGGTAATATGGTCATTAGATTTTCTAGGATGTCACACTCACATTAGGGTGTCGACCAGTCCAAAAGAGTGCATAAATTCAGTTGAGTTAATTTTGAGTCGACTAGAAGTCGACGCAGCTTCGACTTCAAGTCGAAGTAACTTCGAATAAAAGTAAGGATAACTCAGACGGGTAGTCGATGTATCAGTTGAAGTCGACGCAACGTCGAAATGTATTCGACGCAGAAGGCAGTCAGTCAAAGCATTATTTGAAGTCGACGCAACTTCGAATTACATTCGACGCAGAAGGAAGAGCTCAAAGTCTAGGTCAACATCTCGACGGATACATCGATAAGGACTCGACGCAACGTCGATATCAAAGTTCATTTCAAAGCTGAGGAAGATGACGAATCAGCTTCTATTAGAACTCTGAGGTGCGTCGATAAGAAAGCAAATATATTCGACGCAACGTCGAATACAGACACAGAATTAGAATACTTCCTGTATTCTATTCTGAAGCTTATTCAGTGGTTATAAATGGAAGTTATTTGAATTCCAATGGGTCGTCTATAATCAAAAAGGGAAAAAAGAATTCCAGAGATACATTAAAGATATATTTGGAAGTTATTCAAAAAGGATTTGGACGGGCTGTCAACAGAATGGAAAGAGATCAATACTACCTCCTGGACATTCCTATTAGGGAAATAACAAAAGAGGAAATTAATTCATCATGATTCGACAGAAGAATAAGGATACAGAGGAAGATAGACAACATGAACAGACTTGTGAATTCGACAAGGCTTCTTCTTCTCCTCTCTTCGACCATACAAGCAGAGATAGAGCAAAATACACAAAGAGACTTCTGCTACTTGTTACTTCTCTTTGCTGCAACAAACTGAAAGCACTTGACCAAAGTTTAACAATCCTTTTCTTCTTCTTACAAAGGATTACTCATATACAAGATCCAGTTCACTAGAAGTGCCAAGAATCCTTAGAGAAACTTCCTGAAAGAGGATTCAAATCAGAAGAATTACTTCTTCCTCTTCTCTACTCTTACTCTTTCTTTCACTTTCTGTAAATTGAGTAAAAAGTCCTTAGAATCCCTCTTCAAAGGATTCAGTGGTTCAAGATCTCTTTATCAAAATATCTAGCTTGGTTCTAAGAATCTCCTTAACAAAATACTCAGACCTTGGTTCTAAGAGTCTCCTTATCAAAATATTTAGTGGTTCTAAGAGTCTCCTTACCAAAAGACTCAGTGGTTCTACGAGTCTCCTTATTAAAAGACTTAGGCACGGGATAATGTATTCCTACCAAGGTGGTAGAAGAGTGGAGTAACCATATTTTGGGGAACCACTATAGATTTTGTCTCAATTTGTGATAATTTTCTGTGCTGTCCCATATTTATTTTGTTCTAGATTGGTATTTCTGAATGCATAGTTGTTAGAACTTTTATTGTTCTGAGCACTTATTTTTGTGAAAAGTTTTTAAACTCTATTCACACCCTCTAGAGAATACTCAGAGGACTCACTGTGCACTTTCACTTCATTGTGCAAAACATCATGTCGACCTATGATCTAGACTATATTAGACTTGTCACTGACTCATCATCATCAGAAAAGAGGTCTAACAAGTGAGCTAAAGCAAATGATCTTAAGTGAGAAGATCAGAAATTAACTAAGTGAAATATCGTCTTGGAGAGTCTAAATGTCGTCGAGTAAAGGTCTCGATATCGTCTTGAAGACCTTAAGCTCCAAGACGACATCGTCTTGTAAACTCTCAACCACTCACATATCATCTAATCAAGAAGAAGAAGACCAATATCCAAATATCGTCTTGGTAGTATACACTCCAAGACGATATCGTCTTGATACAACTCATTTGCTCTCATATCATTTTGGAGGTGTACAATAGATATCTGGAAGCACTTCAATGAAAGAAGAATTTGCCTAAGGTAATTATCTTCGAGGTAATCTCAAATATCGTCGAGGTCACATGAAATGTCGTCGAAGAACCAACATGACATTTCATAAGTATGCAATGCAGATTCGAAGAAGCAAAACAATGAAATATCGTCTTGTGAATCACAAAGGGACATCAAGACGATTCGTGCAGAAGATTCGACTAGAAGAGCAATATCGTCTTGTGAACCCCAAAGGGTCACCAAGACGATTCGTGCAAAAGAATTGAACTAGTTATACAGAGTTCAAATTCGACTAGACATCTAGTCGAATTGCGGGAAAGATAGAATTCAAATTAAAGTGTGATTTTGGTGTTACGTCATTTATTGCCGTCGCAGATTGGGTCAATCAAAGCTGAACTTTATGGAAAGTTAATTTTTAACATATATGCCGTCCGAGGAAGTGTGTTATCAAATGTCCTTATAAAAAGGAAGCGACGAATTTCAGCAAACCTTAATCTTGAGATTCATAATTACTTTAATCATAATAACAAAGGTAGAGCTCGCCTCCGCCCTCTTCAAGAAGAGGCGTTCTCCTCAGGAAGCTCAAGAACGGAGAAGACATTCCTTGAAGCAAATTTTTTCTTCTCCAGAAGTAAGAGTTCGTCTCATCTTGCTGATTTACTAAAAGCTAAATCATTTATTGGCAAGAAGAGGAAGAAGGATCTTCGAATGCGCAGAGGAACTATTCTTTAATGAAGCAGATTCTTTCAAGTCCTCTACAAGAAGATTAAGATTGAAGCCAATCTACATCAAGCTTCAAGAAGACTCCATATTTCCTAAGTATTATTATTCTAAGACTATCAAAAGATTTTGTATCTCAAATCTTATTTAATTGTGGGATCTCTCAGAGATCTGAGCCGTAGGATTCAACTTGTTGAATCTAAGTTATAGTGTCTTGTGTGACCTGAGGTAGGAGGCTATCCATAGCTTCTGAGTTGTAGGGTCTTCTATGATCTGAGATAGGAAGCCATCTAGTGCTTCTGAGTTGTAGGATCTTTGAGATCTGAGGTAAGAGGTCAGGCAGTCCCTCTGAGGTAGGTGACGTTGTCTCTGAGTTGTAGGATCTACAGATCCGAGTTTTGGGGAAAGTGAACGTTCCCAACTCGTGGAATTAACCTCTATAGCTTTCTGTGTTTGTGTTGTGAAATTTCTGTGACGGTGTGTCTTTTTAATTTTATTATTTCACGTTAAAAGTTTGCAAAAAGTCCACATCACATATTCACTCCCCTTTAGGTGAAGTTTAGACTATCCCATAAACTTGCAAGTGGTATCAGAGGGAGGTTGTTCAAAAAAGGCTTAACAGCTTGAACAAGATCCTCATCAAGGAAGACAGTCTACTTACCATAACATCTGGAGAGAACTTCAAAGAACTCAGTTCAATGAAGCTGACGATATGCAGAAAAGAAAACTTTTAAATCTGGAAGAAAAGGGTCAGACTGTTCATGGGAGCTTCTGATCCTAGAATATTTATAACTGTTGAAGAAGATCCTTTCATCCCTATGAAAGCTTCAACTATAGATCCAGCCTTGCAAGTCCCAAAGAAATATTATGAAATGACCAGGGATGAAGTTGTTATGGCCATAATGGACAAAAATGCTAAGAACATAATTGTGAGTGCTATAAATGACTCTACATTCTGGAATCTGATTCACTGTAGGACTGCCAAAGAAATGTAGGACTCTCTGATAGTCTACATGGAAGACACAAAATAAGTGAGAGATGACAGAAAATCACTTCTGAATCAAGAGTATGAGGCCTTTAGGCAGGATAAGATGGACTCTATCTCAGAATGCTATGAGAAGTTCTTCAAGCTAGTGAATGGTCTGAGAACATATGAGAGAGAGTTCTCCAATTATGATTTGAATGAAAAATTTCTCAGATCACTGAATAAAGAGTAATACATAAAGATACGTGCCATAAGGAAGATGAGGAACTTAACTAACATCCAGCCCCAAAATTTGTTTGGAAAATTGCTGTCCCATGTGCTGCAACTAAACACAAGGAAGGCTGAAGAGGAATGCATTAAGGAGAAGACAGTAGCCTTCAGAGCTGATAGTATAAGAAGATGCAAGAAGGCTTATCCAAGCCATCAAGAAAGAAACGTTGATAATGATGAATCTGAAGCCATCACTTCAAATTCTGAACTTTCTGATGAAGTGTTACATCTTCTCTGCAAATAGTTCAAGAGGCTGCTGTCAAAGAAGAGACAAGATAAGCATAGGGCTTCTCCTTCAGGCTCTAGAAAGCCTACTCACAACCATGACAAACCTAAGCACAAGTCCAAAGAGGACATGCATGACTCTTGATAAGTAATAAAATATATGTATTTTTAGTATAGTTATTAGTATAGTTTTAATTAATATTGTGAATTTTCTATGTAAATTAATAAATAAATTGCTTCTTTTCATTATTTCCTTACTAACTTAGTTTTGTTTTTGCAGATTTTGGCAATTTTTGTCAAGTCACGCCCGTGACAACATGTCATGCCCGTGACCCAAGGGCGTGTAATTTTAAAACACCAACTTCTCAATCTGCGTTCGATGAAAGGCAAGCTACGCTCGACGAAGATCGAGCTGCGTTCGACGAAAGCTCTCCAAGCTGCGTTCGACGAAAGCTCTCCAAGCTGCGTTCGACGAAACCTGAGCTGCGTTCGACGAACTTTCTATCCAAGCGTTCAACGAATCCACCGCCAGCCCCAAAGTCACGCCCATGCTGCTGATAAACTGCCGCCCACTGTCACAGGGTGGAGGAGCCGGAGAGAGCTGTGGAAAATCTTCAGGTGGAGCTTCCTTTGTCCCCAGGTGGTCCATCCATTTCTAGTTTTGAAACAGAGGCTTCTGGATCAGGAAGTAGGGGGAAGCGATGCTCCTAGTATGTCTGGAGGGGGAGCTAGGGAAGAAGCGGGTGAGGATAATGCGAGTCAGGGGAAGGCATTGTGGAGATCGAAGCGAACGATCATTGCCCCTGATCGCTATACAGGAGGAAAAATGGTGAGCTTTGTCTCCTGTTTCTTCGCTGGTTCCCTAGATGAGAGGGAACCAGTGAGCTTTGAAAAGTACAAAGGCATGAAACAGTGGGATTCAGCTATGGAAGAAGAGATGGCAGTTCTTGAGAAGAATGAGACCTGGTCTCTGGTGCCCAGGCCCAAGGGTATCACTCCTGTGACATGCAAATGGGTATATAAGCTCAAGAAGAAGGCAGACGGCAGTATCGAGTGATACAAGGCTCGCCTTGTGGCTCGTGGATTCTCGCAGTAATATGGTGAAGATTATGAAGAGACATTTATTCCGGTGGCTAAGATAACTTCAGTACGGTTCATTATTGCCTTGGCAGCATTTTGTGGGTGGGAGATTTGGCAACTCGACGTAAAGAATGCCTTCTTGTACTGCTAGATTGACAAGGATATCTTCATGGTCTAGCCGTCAGGCATCGTATCTGAAGATTTTCCAGACTACGTCTATAAGCTGAAGAAAGCCCTGTATGGGTTGAAGCAAGCGACGAGGGCGTGGTACGGGAAGATTGCAGAATATCTCCAATTCTGTGGATTCAGTGCTTCAGACTCTGACTCAAGCTTGTTTGTCAAGAAGAACGGGGAGCTTCAAGTCATCGTGTTGCTTTACGTCAATGATATGATCGTGATGGGGAATTCGAAGGAGGAGGTAGCAAAGCTTCGGGCTGAGCTCTCTATCAGATTTGAGATGAAGGACTTAGGTGAACTCCACCATTTCCTTGGACTCAAAGTGCAGAGGAATGAAAGTGGAGTGCTGGTGTCCTAGGCTGGATATGCGGAGCGAATCGTGGAGCGATTCGGCATGAAAGAAGGGAAATGCATTTCTAGACCTCTGGAGATGGCCATAAAACTTCGGAAGGATGAGGGGAGGATTCTGGAAGATCTGATTGTGTTCCAAGCTCTGGTTGGGAGCTTGATTTATCTGACAATCACTAGGCCGGATATTGCATATGCAGTTGGCAGGGTGAGTCGTTATATGGCGGAACCACGGATGCCTCATCTACTAGCGGCCAAGAATATTTTGAAGCATGTCAAGGCGACTTTGGATATGGGTCTCCTATACATGAGGGATGCAGGCTTTGAGGTGCTTGGGTACATGGATGCTAATTACGGGGGAGATTCGGATGATCGAAAGTCGACGTCTGGATTTGTCTTCATGGCGGGCCCTACGGCTATATCATGGTGCAGCAAGAAGCAGGATTCTGTGTCTGTCTCTACCACGGAAGCGGAATACAAGGCTTCGGCCATGGCAGCTCAAGAAGCCATCTGGCTTAGAAGGTTGGTGGGAGACGTCCATTAGGAGGTTCGGGGTCCGACTCTGCTCCGCGGCGACAATGAGAGTGCACTCAAACTGGTTACTAATCCAGTGTGTCATGCGAGGACCAAACATATCGAGATCGAGAAACATTTCATTCGCGAGAAGGTGCTGGAGGGGTCTCTTTTGGTCGAGCATGTTCAGAGTATGGACAACGTTGCTGACATATTCACAAAGGCGCTGGCGAAGGGGCCGTTCACTCTACTGAGGAGTTTATTTGGGCAGTTTTGAACTTCCCACTTCAAGGGGAGTGTTGAAAATGTTGAAGTGTGAAGTTGGAGGTTTGGGAGGTGGTAGCGCGGTCTGGTCTAACCGGGCGATCTCGCGGTCTCCTCTGCGGTCTGACCTATTCGGTCTAGCCGCAGTCTTACGCGGCCTGACCGCCGTTCTCTGTCCAAGGTTGTCGAGGTGAGGCTGCGCGGTCTGGTTTATGAGACCACGTGTCGAGCTGTTCTGTACTGTGCGGGTTAAGCTGTTAAGCGCACATGGTTGTGTTCAGGAAGGGGCAGTCTGGTCTGGTGACTGTCCGAGTTCTTGTGGTGCGCGCCGACTAAGGTTCTCTTAGTCGCGCGGTCTCCTCTTTTGTGTTCGCATAAGCTGGTCCTTTGGTGATCTGCTGGTGTATGCGGACACTGGTGTTGGTCGACTTGGCAGGATGTTGCCTTAGTCAACTTGGCTGTGTTCGCGGTCTCTGGAGGAGGTCTCGTATATGCGAACACTGGTGGTGGTCGTCATGACCGTGCATGTTGTCATGATCGTACGGCTTCTTGGATGAGTGGCGATCTCATGGTCAGGCTTGAAGTCGGCGAGCTCACAAAGCGCAGAGCGATCTTCTGCTGATCGCGCGGGTTGACCGATCTTGGTCGCGCGATCAGGGCGGTGACTCTATCTCATATGGTGGTGACTGGATCTGATCCCATGCCTATAAGTAAGAGTCACTGTAGCAGCAAAATCAATCGCACCAAGTGTAAGCTGAACTCGCGCCTAGTTCTTGCGGTCTCTTGTTTGTGACCGCCCTGGTTTGCTGATTGAATTTCCTTTGTGCAGCTTCTGCGGATTGTGCGGACAGCAGCGGTCAACTCTTCTTCTAAAGTTTCCGGGCGGTCTCGCGGCTTACATTGTGGGTTGCTGGAGTTCGGTAGAATCAGTGGAGTTCGGGTTCAGAGGTGTTGATCAAGTCGATGGCAGTCTGTTCGCGCGGTCTCCTTTTCTAGTCGCGCGAACATCCAAGCCACGCGGTCAGGCGGTCTCTGTGTTCAGACCACCAGTTATCTTTCTTCAGCTTGTAGTTTTCCTTTTGGTTTTTACCAGTGGCAAAATCATGTCTCGCCATGTATACCTCGCTCTGTAATGAAGATTTCTGCTGTTATCAATAAAGATTGCTTTGTTTTATGTGCTTCTCGTTGATGGCTGTAACTTTAAGTTATACGATTCCTGCTCACTCCTAGATCTACGGAAAATTTCACAAGAATGAATGAGAGTTTGTAATCACAGGACATGAAGTTACTGGGTGGAGTCTTCACTGAACCCCGACAAAATGGTTTGAAATGTGGTAGTCATCAGTGGAAATGTCCTCATAGGAATTGAAGCCTGATAGATCTGAGGTCTAAATAGCAATAATTAGATCAGTGATGACATCATTTCAGATCGTTGAAAGCTTATGACCGACACGATTATTACCTCTTTATTATACTCTAGGGTGGTTAGTTCGCGCCTTTTAGGAGGCTCACCCACTTCAATTGATGGTCTTCCATCGTCGCGAGATGGTTCGCCTAACGGCGAGGTTGAGTTTCTCTTTCAATTCCTCTCATTCATTTTTATTTTTCTCTCATGCCTTTCGTTATGGCAAGAGGGACACAATTTGAGCGTGGCGAGGAACGAAGTAGACTTAACAACAACTCTTGTCTACTTGGACCTCAGATCACCAGCCATTAGTCAAGGTTAACATTGCGGAGATCCCACCCCTATTTATTGATACAAAAACTCACGACCTATCAACTCGCATAACCAATTTTGTAGATGCATCTTGCCGAATAAGGGTCGGACAATTCTTTCTGAGCTTTAAATGAGCTCACAAAGAGCGGGGATTGTGTACAACATGTATCTGTTGAGAGAAGGTCAGGACTAATTATTGGTCACGACAGTAGGAAGTTGACCGTTAACCAAGAATAATATCATAGAATAGCCAAGGCTAAGTTCCTAAGATCATTCCAGGCTAGCGAGATCCTTTTGAGAGCACTTGGGTGAAGTCCATAGATGGGGCCCTCCTGAGATCACCTAAGCGATGTCCATAGGCGAGGTCCTCCCGAGATTGCTTGAGTAAGGTCCATAGGCGAGATCCCTCGAGATCTCATAAGTTAGGTTCGTAGGTGAGATCCCTTAGAGCACAGCAATAAACTTGCACCGCCAGTGTAACATCCCATCTCCCTACTAGACCCCTTGACTTCAATTAGGGTAGGTTATGTAGTGTGTGAAGTGGGTCAGAGCTATATAGTGGCCTTAAGTCATATTGAAATTGAGAGAGCTCACATGTGGTCCACCAGAGGAGGAAGATGATGGAGAGCCCTCTGATCTTAATAAATTTTAGTGTAGGAATTAACTCTGTCAAGAAAATTCGAGGGATGGTCCCATTGATCGACTGGACATCCCATCGATAGAATTAGGTTTGTCGGGAAAAGATCGATGAATGATCCCAACAATCGACGGGATGTCCAACCGATGGATGTTAACTGAGGATTAGATATAATCGACGGATGGTTCCATCGATCGATGGGACCTCCCGTCGATCAATGAGAACCCTTCTTTGATTTTTTCCTAAGGAAGAAATTAAAAGCCCCAATCAATTCAATTGGGCTAATGCCTCAACCAAAGCCCATCATGCAGCCCACATTCC
Organism: Dactylorhiza incarnata; assembly: GCA_033032865.1. NCBI lineage: Eukaryota > Viridiplantae > Streptophyta > Magnoliopsida > Asparagales > Orchidaceae > Dactylorhiza > Dactylorhiza incarnata. Next base: position 2,027,933 of record JAWHQI010000165.1, read on the forward strand.
TAATTACCGGACAGGCCCTTTGAAAATAGGGGAGAGATGACATGCAAGGGGGTAAAATGGACTTTTCCCCAATTTCCATTAAAGAACAAGAGGATTTTGAGGAATGAAGGCCACTTGGCACTCCACTCCTCTGCCCAAACCCATGCCTGAGCTCTTTAGTAAATGCCCAGCCAAAACTAGGCTGAACAGATGCTACTTGGCGGCTGGGAGGAGAAACCAAGGTAAACCCGAGCTCCCCCTCTTCAAACCTCCTTATATATCCCTCCCTAGCTCATTTGAACCTTTCCACAAGCTTAGAAGGAGGAGAGCAGACGGGATAGCCACATGGAGTAAATCCTTTGCTGGAGAATCGAGGAGTTGAGCTAGACCGCCGGAAATAGATGCCATTGTGCCGCCCCGTCGTGTTACACAATCTCAAGCCCCCATTCAGGTTGGTTTCTCCCCCTCTCCCTCATTGTTAGCCTCTTAGATCGAATAGGATAAATATCCAGCTCAATTGAGCCAGATCCAAGTGAAGAAAATGGGAGAGAATCCATGGTTTCGTCCACATCGGGTTCGCTGGAAAACACCACCTCCGGCGGCCAAACCACTGCCAATCGGTAGCCCCCACCTCAATGGAGGTGGTGGTGGCGGTGGCCGGCCAGGGAGGTGGCTCAGCCGCCAGGAAATCAACTTGGAAGGTGGCCCAGCTCGGAATGATCCCAGTCATTGGCTAGAGGAAGAAGATGATCTGGGGGCCCTTGGATCTGTATTAAGATCTGTGCTGGTTCATGAATATAAACATTTCATTAAATGTGTTCTGTCACACTATTAGCATCTATTTGTATCTTAAAATTAGATGCCTTAGAGGCCATTTCATGAAAAGTGGACTGAAATAACTATTGCAAATCAAGATGTCTAATTTAAATAAAAATTTGAATTAGCTCATTTAGAGCAATGTAGAACCCTCAGCATCCATTTTAGTGAGACTGCTCATAATGAAAATTAGAAATTAGATTGTGTATATCGTTTAAATGGTAGATCTGATGGAGCTAAAATTTAGGCCTTGCATGCATGTGCCCTATTTCTAGCTGGTGTGCAAAAATTGGAATTTTTGGAGATAATTTTCCTAAAGTTTTGTGCAAAATGTGATATATCAAATAAACAAAATTTTTGGAGTTGTGTAACTCCAAATGACCCCAAATTTGGGTGTCATACTTATTTGGCCAATATTAGACCATGGTTGAAATTTGAGATCATTTTGACCTCGGCATGTAGGGTAATTCCACTTGCATGTCTCTACTCAAAAGGTGTTATGGTGTGCCAATAGCCAAAGGAGGTATTTTGTGTATTCAGCACATATGGTTTAGTCTTGACTTTTGAAATTTTGGCCACACGCCCTTTATGATATAATACACTACCTAAGGAGAATTTAGGATTTTTGGGACCAAAAAATCTTATGTATATGATTTATGTCACACTTTTATATTTGTGAAATGTTCATGGCTATTACCTTGTAGAAAGTTGTGAAACTCTGCAAATTCACTTGTTATACCATTTGTAATCTCTGCAATGTTTTGTAGAAAATTTCAGAGATTATATCTTTAGGAATTATCAAATTTATCTTAGGTCACAATTTTGAATAACTGAAAATTCACTGAGCAAAATGATTGAGAAATTTTTGAAACTCTGGAAAATAATTAGGAATCTAATTATGAATCTCTAGAATTTTTGGATGTGTTATATTTGGAAAATTCCATATATTTAGTTTGTCACACTTCTTATTTTATGAAATATCTATGGTGAAACATTCCTGGAAAATTATGAAACTTTGGATATGATGTTTTTAGATCACTAAAGTGCTATAGTACTTTTCTCTAAATTTTTTGAAGACATAAACTAGTACTTAATGTGTAAAGTCATATTTTCATTCCTTTCATGTTAAATGGAAATTATGATTATAAATGCTCTGAAAAATTATAAAATTTTGGAAATCATGTTATTATGCCATCTATTATCTCTGGAAATTTTATTAGCAAGATTCAACTTACTGACAAGGTACTTCCTTTGTAATTTAGATGACGTCAATTGAATAATTGATTTCAAATAGAAGTCAAATCTAGTTGAAATATGTCAAAACTCTGGTCAACCCTTAATTTATCCAATATGAACCTATGTTAAAAATTGGGTCTCATTTGGACATGATATGCCCATGATTGCATCATAGGAATCAAATCTAGTTCAATCTCATTTTGGTCTGCGAATAGTAAAAACTTAATGTGATGATTTGACCAGCAGGATCACTTAGAAATTCAGTGAAATTTGGATTACAATAGTAACATATCTTTTATATTAGCCCTTAGAAGTTGTGGAATTTTTGGAGTTCGTTAGCACTATGATTTAGGAAATAATTTAGATTCGTGTCGCATTATACATAAAAGGGCAGGGATTACATTATGAGAGCATAATATCACACAGCCTGTTGAGGTATACATGATATATCATTAGAGTGTGATTAGGGATATTGAGAAATACATAAGGCCCACACCATTTAGAGGATGAGAGATCTTAAGTGTTGAGCATTGTTCAAGAGAACGTTTTCTTATAAATAGGGTGAAGGTTATGTCATGAAACATCTAAGTCATAAAGAGTAATAAGGAGAGTGGGATTTTAGAAAAGGGTAGCAACCAATAAAAGTAATTACCTTGGAAAGGGGAATTTGGGTTTCAGCCCATCGTATTCCCTAGTACCGCTGCAAACCCTTCACTGGGTAGACCTTGGGAAGTCCAGGATTCACCCCAAATCCCTAGTATAACAATAATTAGACAAGAATAGTCTAACTAAATGAACTAAGAGATACGGTGAACTCCATCCCTAGTTAAGGGATGGGAAGTTGTATATCAGGACAGGTTTGTCCTACGAGCTGGAGGCTCGGGAAGTTGTTTATCAGGACGGGTTGGTCCTGCGAGCTGGAGGCTCGGGTTATGATAACTTACATGTGCATAAAAATAAATTAGTGTCGGGTCTTCGGTACTGGACCGGTCATCACACTGACGGCAGTACATTGAATTAGGCGGGTGTGAGGGTTTGAGGGGCCAGTAGGTTGTTTATACTGCGGTCTAGAGGACGATCCCCGAAAATGAACACCCGACCTTAAAGACTGGTGGATTCCAGCAAAGAGTACGCAAGACTCTAGAGTGCACCTAGGATGTGTACAGAGGCGTATGAAGGGTCTAGGCCTGGTAGTGTGTATACCCACCTAGGAAGTGGAGTTGCCCGCTCCACTGCTGCTGTAGCCACAATGGTGGTACCAGAGAGTGAAGCTAGCTCCAAAAATTGGGAACTAAAGGTATATGATCACAGAGTCGTGTGGGTGAGTTGCACTTGTGTGAATCATATCATAGCATGCATACCATAACATACATAAAGCATAGAACCTTAAATGCAGACGCTTATCATATAAATTAGTATGGGCTCTTTTATATGATAAGTTATATTTCCAGAAATCTTAACTAGTTTGTTTGGGCATTCATATAAGTTATGATACTTACGTATGGTAGATTACTTTACTTGCTTACTATACTTGCGCGCGCTGCTTACTTTCTTAATTCTTTACCACTCTTTCCTACTTACCTATTTATACTGCTAGAGTAGTACATTACTCTACATATATACTTGCTAGCATAGACCCCTTCGTCACTTGCTTTTGATTATTACCCTTTGTTGTCCTCCGCTTCCTTCCTTCCGCTCGGTGCCTAGGAGTCGCGGGGGGAGGCGGGGACAAAATCGGCTTAGTCTTTATGACTAATGGTCAGTTGTGACCGTAGGTGCCCGAGGTGATGGAGCCCCAGCTAGAAGAGGTGGTAGGACCTGAGGAGCAGATAACACGCATTACTTCCACTACGAGACAAGTGTTAGATGATATGAGTGTTTAGCTTCCGCTTAGAATTGTAGTGAGAGAGAGAGAGAGAGAGTTTCCTTACTACTTTCATTTGATTATGTATCGGGCATAAGCCCTTCTTTCTTTTTGTACTCATGCTGGACTATCTGTTTTATTTATAACACCTGTGATGTGGACTTTTTATTTCAGTTTCAAACTCTTTTCTCTATTGGCCTGAGTTATATGATCGTAATAGCCGGCAGAATAGGCGTCTTGCGGTGGAGACTCACCCATGTGTTGGTGTCATCCGTAAGGCGGCAGTTCTGGGCATAACACCCGGGTAACCCTCCTAGTAAGGGGGAGAGGGTCTTACAAACTGGTATCACTTGAACAAACAATCATAAGAGAAAGAAGTCCACAACACTGGGTAACCACACTTTAGCTTTAGTTTGCGGACAAACTAAGTAGCGGAAGCTATGGTGTGCCCATGTGTAAAAATCACAAAAAATAGTCCATTTAAGCATTGAGTTAGGCCAATTCTAATACAATCTTACTTTTGTGTAGTCCCCGCAGTTCGCTGATCTACGAGATGTTGTCCCTCCCCCTCCGACTACCACCCCTTTCCAGCAGACGGAGCAGGGGCAGACTCTGACGGCCATTCTGGATGCCTTCAGAGCTCAGCAGGTTCCAGCCGCTTAGCCGAACCCAGGATCAAATTGGCTAAATTCATTCAAGAGTTTGTCCCCTCCAGTGTACCATGGAACAGAAAATGCAGTGAAGACGAAGGAGTGGCTTGATTCCATTCAAGAGCTACTAGCATGCATCAGCTGCTCGGTCAATAGAGTTGTCTCCATGACAACATTTGCTTTGGATACGCATGCCAAAAGATGGTGGAAGTCGGTTTGGACTCCACGTTTGCAGATCGGGAGATGTCAGACATCTCTTGGGACGAGTTCTGTGACGTCTTCCTAGAGCACTTCGTATCTTCCATATATAGGGATGAGCTATAAGAGAGGTTCTTGAACCTCCGACAGGGGACCAGATCAGTAATTGAGTACCAGAGGGAGTTCTCCCACCTGGCCAGATTCGCGGGGGTACATAACTTGGATGATAGGTAGTACGCCAAGAGATTCTATCGGGGCCTCAGGGATTCATTGAGGCAGGCTCTACTTTTTTGTATTGCATGGCACGTCTACCTAGATCATTGAGATGGCCAAAAAGATGGAGGTGTTGGAACATGCTTTTCGCATCTCTTGGTTTGACAATAACAATCCTATTGTATTTGATCATACTTGCATTGTGTTTATAGTGTGCAGGATCTTCAACATTCAAATCCCCAAAGGAGTGTGAAAAAGAAAGACGTCGAAGCGACATCGGGATAATTGTCTGTTGATATCGCGGCGCGGTAACTCTACCGCTGGTGCTAGCGATTAGACGAACTAACGATCGACAAAATGGAGGTCGACGAAATGAAGGCGGCGTTCGACGAAGATGCGCCTGATGCAGTGCTCTACCACGGTGCATTACAACTACCGCTGGTGCTAGTATTCGATCGAAGAAATGAAGGCTGCGCTCGACGAAATGCTTATCACTGCATTCGACGAATTTGCGATCGACGAAAGTTGAATCCGGTTCGACAAAAATTCGGTCGACGAAATATGAGGCCAGCCCGACGAAAAGAGATGTGATCTACCGCGGCGCGTTTGCACTACCGCTGGCACTAGTATTAGTGGAAACAATTGCAAGAAAGAAAAAATGGAGAAAAAGGAATGTCGACAGGACGCTATTTTGGCATGTACTATCGTGGCGCGTTAAGTCTAACGCCCTGCGGTAGCTTTTGGAAACTTCCCGTCTGGAGTTGATTGAAGAGCAGATTTGGAAGGAGATAATGGTTGATGGAAGGATATCTCGCTATCGCGGCATTATAGCGTTACCGCGGCGCGTTAGTCGGTGCTCTATGTTTGGCAGTCAAAAGTTGCCTAATCTGCCACAATCCGTGCCTGATCATTTGCCTAATATGACTATCGCGGGGTGGTAGTACTACCACGGGCGATAGTGGCTGATTATATAAAAAAGACGTGCACCTCCTCCGTTGTTGCTAACTGTTACAGAAGGAATTGGACCACATATTCAGATCTCTCGTGAGAGCCTTCTTCAAGCAGCCCGAAGATCTCCGTCAACGTCCGTGAACGCAAAGAACTTGAAGACCAATACGATCGCATCTACATTGACATCAAGTTCTACTTTTGAGGGAGACTTTAGTTTGTGTTTTGATTTACTTTCAAATTGTAAACTTTATATCTTTTGGTCGGTAGAGGAACTCGCCACACGACGACTAGGGCCTTGCGTGGACTAGGGGAATTCGCCACACGGTGACTAGGTCTAGGTAGGACTTAGGGAGGAATTCGCCAAATGGCGAATATGTCTAGGGAGTAGATCTAGGGGGTGCTCGAGGCCTTTCTGGGGATAGGAAGGCTAGAGCAGCTTGAGGCCGTATCTGGGGAGAGATCGGCTAAAGCCAACCGGTTCGTGGGGATACGAGTCGGTATAGAAAACAAAAAGGGATTTTCATATTATTCACTTTGATTTCTAGCGTCATTGAAATCAGATTTTGTAATCAATTTTATAAATGATAATCATGTCTTATCTTGTCAAATAAAATCTATTTCATTTCTAATTTCATTATCTCTTTACTTTTGATTTAACTTACTTCGAACAAAATATCAAAAGTTTTCTAAGGGCGCCTACAGGAGGCAGGCCAGTTGATGGTGCAGAGTAGGGGAAAGAGGTCAGCCGATGGGTCATACTTTGGAGAGAGCAGCAAGGGCCCGCAGCGGGGCAGGGTGATGAGTCATAGAAGAGGTGGGGGACGTCCTCATCCCAACTTCAGACCAGAGCAGCAGCCCCTTGTAGTGATGGCTCCTCCACCACTACAGATCCGGGAGCCGGGGAGGCAGGATGATCGGGGACGCCAGCCGGTGGTGTTCTAAGGGTACCACCAGCCAGGGCACATCAGAGCTAACTGCCCTCAGTAGTTTCTTCCTCCTCCTCCTCCTCCTCCAGCAGCCCCTCCAGCATAGCAGGGTCGAGGTCAAGGCCATGGATGAGGTCGGGGCCGAGGACCCCATGGTAGCTCCAAAAATTGGGAACTAAAGGTCTGTGATCACAGAGTCATGTGGGTAAGTTGCACTTGTGTGAATCATATCATAACATGCATACCATAACATACATAAACCATAGAACCTTAAATGCAGACCCTTATCATATAAATTAGTATGGGCTCTTTTATATGATATGTTATATTTCTGGAAATCTTAACTTATAAGTTTGTATGGGCATTCATATAAGTTAAGATACTTATGTATGGTAGATTACTTTACTTGCTTACTATACTTGCGCGCACAGCTTACTTGCTTACTTCTTTACCGCTCTTTACTGCTTACCTTTTTATACTGCTAGAGTAGTACATTACAATACATATATACTTGCTAGCATAGACCCCTTTGTCACCTGCTTTTGATTATTACCCTTTGTTGTCCTCTGCTTCCTTCCTTCCGCTCGGTGCCTAGGAGTCGCGGAGGGAGGCGGGGACAAAATCGTCTTAGTCATTATGAATAATGGTCGGTTGTGACCGTAGGTGCCCGAGGTGATGGAGGCCGAGCTAGAAGAGGAGGTAGAACCTGAGGAGCAGATGCCTCACATTACTTCCACTATGAGACAGGTGCTGGATGATATGAGTGTTTAGCTTCCGCTTAGAATTATAGTGAGAGAGAGAGTTTACTTACTGCTTTCATTTGATTATGTATCTGGCATAAGCCCTTCTCTCTTTGTGTACACATGTTGGACTATCTATTTTATTTATAACACCTGTGATGTGGACTTATTATTTCAATTTCATACTCTTTTATCTATTAGCCTGAGTTATATGATCATAATAGCCAGCAGAATTGGCGTCTTGCTGTGGCGACTAACCCGTGTGTTGGTGTCATTCGTAAGGCAGCAGTTTTGGGCATAAGACTTGGGTAACCCTCCTAATAATGGGGAGGGGGGGTCTTACAGCCAGGACCGGGTTCACGAGATCATTATTAATGACCTCAATCACCTAGCCAAAAGTCCTATTGCATGACAGATCCAGTATTTATAGAAAAGGATAATCATAGATCACAAAACACCAGTCTGGATTGCCTATAAATAGGACCTCAGGGCATACAGGAAAGGCATATTGCCCCTCAGTGTTGAAACCAATAAATTGGTCTCTCGAGGAGTTCGTGCCCTCAACAGTTTGAGGGGTGACCAATACTTACTCCTCCCAAGGGAGATCTCTAGGCTAAGAGGCTAAGTAACTAGGAACAAGGCCAAGGGCTTAGCGAGGAGGTCCCACCACACACACGGAAGATCTTAGAGAGCTTCCCCTCCCAAGCCAATGCTAAGCTTGGGCACCTTTGGAGGCTCTCTCCACCCACCAAAGAAACATGGGGAGAGAGTGGCCAAAAGAGAAGTCCCTCCAAATGGTGCCCCCTTGGGCTTATTTCTAGTATTTGGAACCGGGTCTGCAAATAACCAGATTCTGGCCACGAGATTACGAAAATACCCCCTGGATTTGGCCTGCGAATAGCCAAATCCCGCTGTTCGGAGGCGCTAAATGCAGTCCAGAACGCCTTCCCGGGGCCGGGCGAGAGGGGTTGACCTCCTCCCTTGCTCTCCCCCCTCACTGGGTTGGGCGAGCCGGGAGGTCGCCCCTTCTGAGCTCGCCCCCTGCTGGGGCGGGGCGAGCCGAGAGGTCGCCCCTCCTGGGCTTGCCCCCAGCTGGGATGGGGGCGAGACCAGGAGGCTTCCCGCCTCAGGTCTCGCCCCATTACAGGAGCAGGGGCGAGAGGGGGCTGGGGCCTCCTCCTCTCTCCCCCTTACTGGGGCGGGGCGAGAGAGGGCTGGGGCCTCCTCCTCTCGCCCCCTTATAGGGGCAGAGGCGAGAGGGGGCTGGGGCCTGCTCCTCTCGCCCCCTGGCAGGGGCAGGGGCGATAGGGGGCCTGGGGCATCCTCCTCTTGCCCCCTTTACAGGGGAGGGGGCGAGGGGGCCTAGGGCCTCCTCCTCTCGCCCCCCCTTACAGTGGCGGGGGCGAGAGGGGGCATGGGGCCTCCTCCTCTCGCCCCCCTTACAGGGGAGGGGGCGAGAGGGGGCCTGGGGCCTCCTCCTCTCGCCCCCCCCCCCCCCCCCCCCCCCCCTTACAGGGGCAGGTGCAAGAGGGGGCCTGGGGCCTCCTCCTCTCCCCCCCCCCCCCCATTACAGGGGCGGGGGAGAGAGGCAGCTGGGGCCTCCTCCTCTCACCCCCCTACAGGGGCAGGGGCGAGAGGGGGCTGTGGCCTCCTCCTCCCGCCACCCTACAGGCTAGGCGAGCGGGATACCGCCGCCTCCACCACTCGCCCTCCTCTCCATGCCGGTGACCATGCTATGAAATAACGTCCCAGGAGCCCACTCGGCGAATACAGGGTTGTACACAATCCCTGCTCTTTTCGAGCGGGGCACACGCTCGGAAAGAAAAGTCCAACCCTGCTTATTCGGCGTGTGCCTTCCTGGGAGCCCGGCTAGCGGAGCCACCTCGGGGTTAAAATACTTACCCTCCCCGAGAGGCCATCCTACCCCGCCGACTAGTGAGAGCCCGGCTAGCAGAGCCACCTCGGGGGAAAAATACTTACCATCCCCGAGAGGCCATCCTACCCCACAGGATAGTGAGAGCCCGGCTAGCAGAGCCACCTCGGGGGAAAAATACTTACCCTCCCCGAGAGGCCATCCTACCTCACCGGCTAGTGAGAGCCCGGCTAGTGGAGCCACCTCAGGGGAAAAATACTTACCCTCACCGAGAGGCCATCCTACCCCGCTGGCTAGTGAGAGCCCGGCTAGCGGAGCCACCTCGGGGGAAAAATACTTACCCTCCCCGAGAGGCCATCCTACCCCGCCGGTTAGTGAGAGCCCGGCTAGCAGAGCCATCTCAGGGGAAAAATACTTACCCTGCCCGAGAGGCCATCCTACCCCGTCGGCTAGTGAGAGCCCGGCTAGCGGAGCCACCTCGGGGGAAAAATACTTACCCTCCCTGAGAGGCCATCCTACCATGTCGGCTAGTAAGAGCCCAGCTAGCGGAGCCACCTCGGGGGAAAAATCACTTAGCCTCCTCGAGAGTCCATCCTACCCTGCCAGCTAGTGAGAGCCCGGCTAGCGGAGCCACCTCGGGGAAAAAAATCACTTAGCCTCCCCGAGAGGCCATCCTACCCTGCCAGCTAGTGAGAGACTGGCTAGCAGAACCACCTCGGGGGAAAATACTTAGAGAACTTTCGGCCGCTGAGCGGTTCCCGACCCTGCCAGCTTGATTGGAGCCTGTTCAGTGGGCCAGCATTGGGACTAAGTACCTTTGAAACATCCGGCCACCGAGCGGTTCACGGCCCTGCCAGCCAGATGGGAGCCCCGTCAGCGGGCCAGCATCGGGGATAAGTACCTCTAAAATATCCGGACACCGAGGGTTCCCGACCCTGCCAGCTTGATGGGAGCCTGGTCAGCGGGCCAGCATTGGGGCTAAGTACCTCTGAAACATCCGGCCACCGAGCAGTTCCCGGCCCTGCCAGCTTGATGGGAGCCTGCTCAGCGGGCCAGCATCGGGGCTAAGTACCTTTGAAACATCCAGCCACCGAGCGGTTCCCAGCCCTGCCAGCTTGATGGGAGCCTGGTCAGCGGGCCAGCCTCGGGGCTAAGTACCTTTGAAACATCCGGCCACCGAGCGGTTCCCGGCCCTGCCAGCTTGATGGGAGCCTGGTCAGCGGGCCAGCATCGGGGCTAAGTACCTTTGAAACATCCGGCAACCAAGCGGTTCCCGGCCCTGCCACCTTGATGGGAGCCTGGTTAGCGGGCCAGCATCGGGGCTAAGTACCTGGAAAACTTTCATAACTTTGATTATCATATTACATGTAAGAAAAACTAAGTCTGAAAGTAAACTATCATACTACATTGACTTAAAGAAAAACTAAGTATGAAAACTAAAACTTGGTCTCCTACTCCCAGGTCTGATCTTCCTCGACCTCTTCTGGTTGTTGTTGTTTCTGCTTCGGACCCCTCGCCTCCCTTAATTCCAGGAACTCGGGGCAGGCGGACATCGCTTGGCCCTCCTCATCGTGGAAGTCACAGTAAGGTAACTCAACCATATTCCATCTTCTTCCTCTTCTTTCTACTTTCCTGACTCTCCTCCTTCTTCCTCCGCCAATTGCCATCGTTTGCTAAGGTGGTGGAGTGGGTGTTTCAATCCCCGCCTCCACCCTGGGGGGTTGGGTCTCTCTCCCTGGAAGTTGCCCTCTTTCTGGTCGACCTTCCTCTTGGGAGCCTCTACCTTCCCCCTTGCTGCCTTGCCTCCGGCTCACTCAGCTTAGCCAAGCTTCTTGCGAACTCTGGGTTGGCCTCCTCACTCTCAACTTCTTTCGCCACCCTTTCCATCAACTCCTCAAAATACAAAGGAGCTTTCCTCTTGAGGTTCATTTTGAAGAATCCCCCCTGTAGCCCCATAATGAAAGCAAGTTGGAGGGTGTAGCTTGGCACCTCTTGGATGAGCAGGACCTCTTCCTGGAACCTATCAACATAGTGAGCCAGTGACTCCCCTGGCTCTTACTTGACCTTGAAAAGTGCTTCGCCATCTTTCTTCCTCTTCCTTGATGTCGAGAAGCGTAGCAGGAAAACTCGACGCAAGTCTTCGAAGGCATAGATAGATCCCGCAGGGAGCTGGTGGAACCAATTCCTAGCCTTCTCCTTCAGAGTTGTCACGAAGAGTCGGCACTTGAAAGCGTCCGACATGGGCCTGATGGAGGCCATTTCCTCAAACCATTGTAGGTGCAGGACGGGGTCATCCTTGCCGAAGTAATGAGACATCTCCTGCCCCCCGAACCCCTCTAGAACCGGGGCCAAGAGGATCAGCTCACACAAAGGACTTCCTTTGCTCGCCCCCCTTTGGGGCTGGGCGAGTGGGTGTTGGTCGCCTCCCCACTCGCCTCCTTAGGGCTGGGAGAGTGGGGTCTGGCACCTCCCCACTCATCCCCTTGTGGCTGGGCGAGTGGGGGCCTAGCACCTCCCCACTCGCCCCCTTGGGGCTGGGCGAGTGGGGGCCTAGCGCCTCCCCACTCACTCCCTGGATTGCTGGCCAAGAGCACTCTCACCCATCTGCTAAGGCAAGACCTCCGGACCACCTCCTCTCCTGCCTTTGCCTATCGAGGCGAAAGCTACCTGCAAGGTCTCTAGGACCTCCCGCTTGAAATTTTCAAACATCTCCAACGTTACTCCAACCACCGGGGGCTGCAAGTGGCCTGGGTCGGATCCTCCACCTCCAGCCATGGAGCTCAGCTTGAGAGTTTCTTGAGATGGTCATTCTCCACGTTCACCGCACCAAAATGTTGAAACAAATAAATTGGTCTCTCGAGGAGTTCGGGCCCTCAATAGGTTGAGGGGTGACCAACACTTACTCCTCCCAAGGGAGAGCTCTAGGCTAAGAGGCTAAGGAGCTAAGAGGCTAAGGAACTAGGAACAAGGCCAAGGGCTTAGCGAGGAGGTCCCACCACACACCCGGAAGATCTTAGAGAACTTCCACTCCCAAGTCAATGCTAAGCTTGGTCACCTTTGGAGGCTCTCTCCACCCTCCAAAGAAACATGGGGTGAGAGTGGCCATAAGAGAAGTCCCTCCAAATGGTGCCACCTTGGGCTTATTTATAGTTTTTGGAACCAGTTCTGCAAATAACCAGATTCTGGCCTACGAGATTGATGATGCTGAAACTATGCTTGCAAATGACGATGACAAGTGTACCGTATAGAATGTAGTATAGGTTTATAAAACCAAGGTCATATTAGAATCAGGGTGGTTGAGTACTCTTACTTCAAGAAAATCTCTATTATTCTATCAACAATACTTTGGCTTGGTTTTGCAAAAAGGAAAATTAAAATAAGATTAAACAATGAGTAAAAAGGCTAGCACTCAATCTTTGAATCACCGCGGAATAAAGAATAAGAAGAATAAATAAGATGGCATTCTCTTACTAAAATAACTTTGACCGTGGGGATTCCCGAATTATGTACATATCTTGGGCCGAAGATACGCCCAACTAAGATTAGGAATATCAACCGAATTTTCATTCTATAATCGATAACCTAATACTCGCTTTATGAGATGAATCCCACTATTGTCTTTTACTCCAATCCGGAAGGATAACGTCGTCCTCTCTCGAGGAGTGCATTCTACTCTTCTTTATCCTTGAGTTGATCGATTCGTCTTACGAGCTGGTTCGGCTAACTAAAGAAAGAAAACAAAAACGAGAATTATATATCGAAAATATGATCTCATTTCATTAAAATCAAGGATAAATCTTAAGCGTTTTAGAAAAAAGAAAGAGCAATTCTAAATTACTTCAAAAATAATTTTATTCCTTGGATCGTCTCGATCGAGTACTAATAATATTTTAGTTACTCATGGAGTTGGAGGAATTGAAGAAAATAAAAGGATACATGAAAGAAAGAAGAAGAGAAATAAGAGAATAAGAAGAACTATTTTATTGATTGTAAGATGAAATTACAAACTATGAATTGAACGCTACAAACTATTTAATTGAAAATATAAACTGCAAGAAGAAAAAGGATTACAAGACTACTAAAACATGAAAATAAAACATGAAATGAAATGTCTAATCCTAAAAAATTTGTTCTTGATCAGTTGGAGAAGCTCCCTTTAAATAGCTGGAAAATTGATGTTACACGCCCTTGGTCACGCCCGTGACCAAGGTGAGTGTAACAGGCATGATCGAAGCAGCAGCAGAGAGGGCCTTCTAAAGTAATTGCTGGCGTTACGTGCATGTGATGCCTCTGGGTCACACCCGTGACCCTGGGGCGTGTAATCTTTAAATCTGTTGTTGGCGGGAAAACTTCGGCGGGAAGGACCGCGGGGCGAGTCACGCCTGTGAAATGATGACATGCCCCATGGTCATGCCCGTGACCTGGGGTGTGTAACTTTAAATGATGTGGCAGATGTGTTCTGGGAGCTGGAGGCGAGTCCTGGCCGTGACTTAGATGTCACGCCTCATGGTCACGCTCGTGACCTGGGGCGTGTAACTGTCGAATCTTCACGGAATGCTCCCGGGGTGGCAAGATTGGGTCTGGAACACATCTAGGCTATCACGCTCCTTGGTCACGCCCGTGACCTTGGGCGTGTACTTGACATTTTTGCTCAAAGTGCCCAGAAATCCTGAGAAACATAGAAAAAGCTTAAGTTAGTTTATAAAATTAAAAGGGAACAGATTAAATAAGAATACATAAATAAATTATATAAATTCATATTAAAATTATATTAAAATTATACTAAAATATGAGTACATAAACTACTAATCAAACACCCCCATACTTGAGCTTTTGCTATTCCAGAGCAAAAGAGTGAGGAAAGAATTACAAGACATTGATATTATTTCTAATTAACTAAAATTTCGTTAAACCAAGAGTAAGTCAAAAGCAAATTTTAGGAATTCAAGAATGAAGTCATAAGTTATGTTGATAACTTAAAAAGAGAAATTTGTTTAGCTATATACTTCTCAAGATGACTATTTAGCAAACGAAATCATAGAAATTTTCAAACAAAATTAGATTGAAATTATAAACACTTTAACATAAAAGAAACTTAAGGAAAAGACACCTACCAAAATATTGCTCTCTTAATAATTTAGTTTAGGACTAGAAACAAAGAAATTGGCTAGGGATGGGTTTAAACGAAATGGCAAAATGAAGAGATACTAAAATAAAGGTGATGAATTTTATCCTCTCACCTTATTTGAATACGAAATTGTATATGTTTAGGAAAATAATGCATTTTATCCTCTTATTTTACATGCCATATAATCTTCTTAAAATTTCTCTTCAATCAAACACCCAAAATGTATATGTTTTAGATGTAATGAATTTTATCCTCTTACATCATGACATATAATCTTTTAAATGATTTTGGGTGCATATATTTAGGAAATAATGAATTTTATCCTCTTATTTCCATGACATATGATCTTTTTTCTACACATTTTTTTTATTTGCCAACAAAGGGTAAGGGTGAAGAAATACTTCTAGTTTATAAATTAAACTATTTTGAGAGCAACTTTTTAGTGGGATGAAATTTCCTAAGATCTTAAAGTTAAAAGAGAATATAATAGAAATCTAAAAATGTTTAGCCAATTTACCACAAAGTTAAGCTATTAAAATTAAAATGAGAAGTAAGACTAAATAAATTCTCTGATTGAATTAAAAACATAAAATGTTTCTTAAAATTAAATTACATCAAATTTAAATTTAACAAATTCTGATAAAACAAAAATTTAGCTAAATTAAAAAAGTAAGAATACTTATAATCAAACCTCAAACTAAATTTCTAGAAAACCAAAAACAAAAAGGCTAGGCGTATTTATTATTATTATTCTTATAAATATTATTTCTTGGAATTCCCAAGGCCTACCCGGTGAAGGGTTCGCAAGGTACTAGGAGCTGTGATGGGAGTTCAAGCCCAAAGTGCCCTTTCTAAGAAATTAGATTTTTTTATTTTATTTTTTGTTTCTTTTTCAAATAAAAATACAATGAATGCTAAGCTATACCCCCATACTTAAAATTAAACATTGTCCCCAATGTTTAAAACTAAGTATGAAGAACACTTGAAAGAAAATACACTTAAAAAGAAAAAAGCATAAAAATTAAAGATAAGCAAGGGATGCCTCCCAAGAGCGCTTTGTTTTTCCCGTCTTTAAGCTAGATGGTTAGTGTTAGGAAAACGGAAATGGAAAAGAGAAGTGGACAGGCAACTCCCCTAATTCATGCTTAGGTGAATGTGCCGACGTCAGTCGGCCGGCTTCTCCTCCGCTTAACATGTGATTCTCCGTTTGTCATTGGACTTGAATTTGCAAATCCAAATCACCTATACATACCTGAGGTGATTTGGAAATATAAAGATGAGCGGCATATGGATCATCAATTAATTGGGGTAGCAACGTCTCATCTTCAACCTGAAAATTATTAGTATATAGAGAATCACAATTAAACGTGTCAGATAATTTTTTGCAAGGAGGAGGTGCTTGCAAAAATATATGATTAAGCTCCGGTTGTTCCTTTTCTAAAATAACATTTTCTTAAGGAAAATCTAGTGCACTAACAAGTGGAATAAAATTTTTGGACACAAAATTTTCATGAATTTTTGGTTGAATAGAAGAAATTTGCGAAAATTCATGACAAAGAAAATAAGATCTGGGTGGAGTAGGGGAAGAAACTTGTTCTTCTTCTATTTCATCCGGGGTGCCCATAGTATTAAGAAATTCTTGGTAAAATAATTTTTCTTCATCTTTGGTAAAAGAAGTTATGGGATTACATGAAACCACATGTTCCTCCATAGCTAAATTATCCAAAGAGGGAGAAAAAACACTAGAAGAAATAAAATTCTCCTCTAAATTTGGGGGGAGAGTATCTATTTGAATCGGCGGACATTCCCCAAAATTACAGTACGAAGATTGCGGCGCAAGACAAGAAGAACAAAAATTTGGATATAAAGATTTATCTTCATCGCTCCGAGAACTATCCGGGTGAGCTTGCCACCAAGAATAATCGACTTCGGGGCTATAAGTACAATTATCAAACGCCAAAAAATTATTCTCCTGAAATTTAGAAAAAATATTTTCATCAAAGTTTGAAAAATTATTTTCATGAAAAGATGAAAAATTATAATCGTAATTATTATCCTCTAAATTTTTTGGGGAGTATTAAATTGAATCGGTAGAAATTTCCCAAAATTAAAGAAAGATAATTATGGCGCATAAGAAGAAGAATAAAAATTCGGATCTAAAGATTTTCCTTCACAGCTCCGAGAACTATCTGGGTGAGCTTGCCACCAAGAATAATCTACTTCGGAGCTCAAAGAACAATTATTAAAAGCAGAAAAATTATTCTCATGAAAATTAGAAAAAACATTTTCATCAAAGTTTGAAAAATTATTTTCATTAAAAGAGGAAATATTATGATCGTAACTATAATCAAGATTATTTGCATAATATTGAGAAAAATTATTTTCATAATAATTATTTTGAGAATATGAATGTAAATAACATTCCTCACTTTGATGAGTCGCACCACAATAATAACAACTAATTTTGCGTTTTCGTGCGGCTTTAAAAAGATTAACTTGGTTTTGAAGCTCAGTAACTTTTACGGCCAATTCAGATAACTTCATTTAATAAAATAAAAAGAGAACAACCTTCACTTAAATGAATGAAATTATAGAGAATAATTGTAATAAAAAAATATTTATATAATAATTTTTTTCAAAAAGCGGGTTAAGTTAGTCCCGGACTTCCCAAGGTCAACCCGGTGAAGGGCTCGCAAGGTACTAGAGGCTGTGATGGGAATTCAAGCGCAAAGCGTCCTTTCCGAGAATTTAGATTACGCTTTTTAAGATTTTTTTAAAATTTTTAAAGAGAAGGGGGAGAAGAAAGAGAACGATAAAATTAATAAATATTTCTTTTTTTGAAATATCAACCGTGTCCCCGGCAACGGCGCCAAAAACTTGATGATGCTGAAACTATGCTTGCAAATGACGACGGTAAGTGTACAATATCGAATGCAGTATAGGTTTATAAAATCAAGGCCGTATTAGACTCGGGGCGGTTGAGTACTCTTACTTCAAGAAAATCTCTATTATTCTATCAACAATACTTTGGGTTGGTTCTGGAAAAAAAAATTAAAATAAGATTAAACAATGAGTAAAAAGGCTAGCACTCGATCTTAGAATCACCGCGGAATAAAGAATAAGAAGAAGAAATAAAATCGCATTCTCTTACTAAAATAACTTTAACCGTGGGGATTACCAAATTATGTACGTACTTTGGGTCGAGGATACGCCCAACTAAGATTAGGAATATCAACCGAATTTTCATTATATAATCAATAACCTAATACTCGCTTTACGAGATGAATCCCGCTATTGGCTTTTACTCCAATCCGGAAGGGTAACATCGTCCTCTCTCGAGGAGTGCATTCTACTCTTCTTTATCCTTGAGTTGATCGATTCATCTTACGAGCTGGTTCGGCTAACTAAAGAACGAAAAACAAGAACGAGAATTATATATCAAAAATATGATCTCATTTCATTAAAATCAAGGATAAATCTTAAGCATTTTAGAAAAGAGAAAGAGCAATTCTAAATTACTTCAAAACCAATTTTATTCTTTGGATCATCTCGATCGAGTACTAATAATATTTTAGTTACTCATGGAGATGGAGGAATTGAAGGAAATAAAAGGATACATGAAAGAAAGAAGAAGAGAAATAAGAGAATAAGAAGAACTATTTTATTGATTGCAAAATGAAATTACAAACTATGAATTGAACGCTACAAACTATTTAATTGAAAATATAAATTGCAAGAAGAAAAAGGATTACAAGACTACTAAAACATGAAAACAAAACATGAAATGAAATGTCTAATCCTAAAAAATTCGTTCTTGATCAGCTGGAGAAGCTCCCTTTAAATAGCTGGAAAATTGATGTTGCACGCCCTTGGTCACGCCCATGACCAAGGGGCATGTAACAGGCGTGATCAAAGCAGCAGTAGAGAGGGGGCCTTCTGTAGTAATTCCTGGAGTTATGTGCGTGTCACGCCCCTGTGTCACGCCCCTGTGTCACGCCCGTGACCCTGGGGCGTGTAATCTGTAAATCTGCTGCTAGCGGGAAAACTTCGGCGGGAAGGAGCGCGGGGCGAGTCACGCCCGTGAACTGATGACACACCCCATGGTCACGCTCGTGACCTGGGGCATGTAACTTTAAATGACGTGGCAGACGTGTTCTGGGAGCTGGAGGCGAGTCCCGGCTGTAACTTAGATGTCACGCCCCATGGTCACGCCCGTGACCTGGGGCGTGTAAAGATTGGGTCTGGAACAAATCTAGGCTGTCACACTCCTTGGTCACGCCCGTGACCTTGGGCGTGTACTTGACATGTTTGCTCAAAGTGCCCAGAAATCCTGAGAAACACATAAAAAGCTTAAGTTAGTTTATAAAATTAAAAGGGAATAGATTAAATAAGAAAACACAGATAAATTATATAAATTCATATTAAAACTATATTAAAATTATACTAAAAGATGAGTACATAAACTACTCATCAGAGATTACGAAAATACCCCTGGATTTGGCCTGCGAATAGCCAAATCCCGCTTTTCGTAGGCGCTAAACGCAGTCCAGAATGCCTTCCCAGGGCCGGGCGAGAGGGGGCTGACCTCCTCCCTTGCTCGCCCCCCTTACTGGGCTGGGCGAGGCGGGAGGTTATCCCTCCTGGGCTCGCCCCCTGCTGGGGCAGGGCGAGCGGGGAGGTCGCCCCTCCTAGGCTCGCCCCTCCTAGGCTCGCCCCCTGCTGAGACGGGGGCGAGACCAGGAGGTCGCCCGCCTCGGGTCTCGCCCCCTTGTAGGGGCGGGGGCAAGAGGGGGTTGGGGCCTCCTCTCGCCCCCCCCCCCCTTATAGGGGCGGGGGCGAGAGGGGGCTGGGGCCTCCTCCTCTCGCCCCCCTTACAGGGGCGGGGGCGAGAGAGGGCTGGGCCTCCTCCTCTCGCTCCCCTTACAAGGGCGGGGGCGAGAGGGGTCTGGGGCCTCCTCCTCTTGCCCCCCTAGCAGGGGTGGGGTCGAGAGGGGGCTGGGGCCTCCTCCTCTCGCACCCCTTACAGGGGCAGGGGCGAGAGGGGGCCTGAGTCCTCCTCCTCTCGCCCCCCCCCCCCGTACAGGGGAGGGGGCGAGAGGGGACCTGGGGCCTCATCCTCTCGCCCCCCTTATAGGGGTGGGGGCGAGAGGGGGCTTGGGGCCTCCTCCTCTCGCCCCCCTTACAAGGGTGGGGGCGAGAGGGGGCCTGGGGCCTCCTCCTCTCGCCCACCTTACAAGGGGGGCGAGAGGGGGCCTGGGGTCTCCTCCTCTTGCCCCCCTTACAAGGGCAGGGGCGAGAGGGGGCTGGGGCCTCCTCCTCTCGCCCCCCTATAGGGGAGGGGGCGAGAGGTGGTTGGGGACTCCTCCTCTCGCCCCCCTACAGGCTTGGCGAGCAGGAGACCTCCGCCTCCACTGCTCGCCCTCCTCTCCATGTCGGTGACCATGCTAAGAAATTACGTCCTAAAGGGTCCCTGGGTCCCAGGAGCCCACTCGGCAAATACAGGGTTGTACACCCAGATTCCTCATTTACGGAGATCGTGCTTTCCTTAATCCTAGTGTAGTCTTGTTTTAGGAGGGGAAGTTTCTCTGTACTTCTGGGTGTGTGGCGGATCCTCCTCACTACATCACATGGTTCTTATTTATTGGCATTCCAACCTTCAGCTCTCATAAATCATCTTTATTATCATCGGGTTCATGGTGTTAGACCACTGGATCAATAACCCCGGGTTACCACTTTGGTATGAACTTTGTGAACCGGTTTCTTGATTATAATGAGAATGTAGAGGGGAAAGACTGGTGTATTCTAAGAACCAAACCTGTAAGCATATTAAAAGTGGAATTAGAAACTGAAAGTAAGGGTATGGTGTTGAGAGTTACTCTTAAGGGGGCATGTAAATGAAGTTTTAAAGATTTTCAACCATAATTCACTCACATCACAGTCACTGTTATATAATTATAAGTAGTAGGAGAATTAAAGCAGAAAAATGATTAAAGAAAACTTTAAAGATTTATGCAACTAGAAGATACAAAGATTTATAGAGGTTCCCCAAATGGTGGTACGTCCCCTCTTCTACCCCTTAGTCGGATAAAAGAAAGTTATATGTAAATAGAGTTTTAAGATTTTCATCCACAATTCATTCACAACACAAATATAGTTATATAATTATAAGCAGCATAAGAATTAATGCACATAAATGATAAAAGAAAGCTATATAGATTTATGCAACCAGAAGATACAAAGATTTATAGAGGTTCCCCAAATGGTGGGTATGTCCCATCTTCTACCCCTTAGTAGGATATCCACTAAATCAATGCTGAGCCTTTTGATAAGGAGACTCTTAGAGCAAACACATTAAATTTTTTGATAAGGTGATCTACAAAACCAACACTCTAAATCTTTTGATGAGGTGATTCTTAAAACCAATCTAAATCCTTTAATATGGGGATTCTTATGACATGTTGAGTCTATTGATAAGGAGACTATTAGAACCAACTGAATCTTTGTAAGACAGATTCTTAAAATTCTTTCTTAAGAAAGGTTGATGTAGAAAATGATTTTCCACAATGTGATCCTTCTATAATAGAGATCTGAAGGATCTTATTCTTTGATGCACTATGTGGATTCTTGATTATAGTAGCAACAACATTCAGCTATTCCTCTAGGCGTAGAAGACTGTATTCAATAGAGAGAAGATGAATCTTATCCTGTGAGGAATTGTGAGAAGAAGATGATGAACACTTGAGAGGAGAAGTGCCTTAGATTAGAGAGAGAAGATGATCTAGTCGGCTAGGGTTCTATGAGAGAACTTCTTCATTGAGGAAGGAAGGAGACAGTGATTGGATTGACAACTATTCTTTTCTATTCCTTTTAGCCTATATCATGATGAATTCTTTTTATTTAAAGAGAAGATGAATAATTTTTAGAATCTCAGAGAAGACGAGTCTTTCTTCATAAGAGGGGAGGAAGACAACTTCGGAAAGATTTAATTTGAATCTATGGGTTGAATTGCCTCTCTTTCATGGTTTGAAAATTCTCTATTTATAGGAGATCTTTGAATTGGCACCATCCTATTTCATTCCAGTTTCATCATAATGTCATTCCATATATATAGCACCAATGACTAGATTTGTTTTTTTAATCAATACCATAATTTGCTCGGGAATTAATAACATAAGTCTGGAGAGAAGTCAACATTTTGTAACTCGTGCGTCGAATGCTTCTTGATGTATGTTGAATTGTTGAGTATAGAGAATTCGAATTAAGCTGAATAGCTTTGCTCTGAGATGTCTTTCCTTACAAGAAGATCTTGATGTAAGGAGTGAACAATGCTTTCAATGTGCTTTGATTATGTTTTGACGCATGCATTCAACTTCTCGACTTGCGTCAAATACTTCTCGACGCATAAATGTTTAGCTTAGTCAAATTTTCTTCATGAGTTCACTCTGAATCTCTGGCAGTCTATGTCTTGTTATAACTCATACTTTTATAGCATTTTGCATTTCAATATATATAATAAGGCAATTCCCCCTATTTGTTATAATAGATTTTATAAATTTGCATAAAAGAGAGATGCGGAGCATAGAAACTTTCATCAAAATCAATAAGTGACTTATATTTTTACGTTTCATGTTCTAATCATGATGACTGCTGAGATAGTAAATGTTAGATAATAACTCTGTCATGAAGAATATAATAATTCTGTTAAGTTTCATGTTTTTACATGATGAGTGTTGAAACAGAAAAGGTTAGACAACAATTCATATATGAAGTAAGAATACTCAGTAAGATAAGGGATAGATATTTCATCATCATTGTTTAGAAAGAATAATATACAACTATATTAAGAGTGTCTTATCATCTAATATCATAATTTTAATTATACATGCCATATTTGTAATGTTTATCAAAAGTTGTATAACAAAAAGATTTTCAAAAATTATCTCTTCACAACATCCTTCCTGCGAGCTCCATCTGCCCCTGCGAGAAATCACCTTCAGATCTATCTCCCCTGAGAAGAAAGCACATTCTTTCCTTTTCCTTTATACATCCTCCCCTGGACAGATTAGAACTCTTAGGTGTTAAAACCAGAGAACTGGTCTCGACGTTCGAAAGGGAAGTGCAGTTAACCCTTACTTGCTCTGAGCTTGACCCTTGACTAGTCGCTAAGAACTACAAAACTCAACCCTTGGAAGATTTCTAAGTCTACAAACTGACCCCATAAGCTGCAGCGTGGAGGTCCCACCACGTACCCAGAAGCTCTCAAGGAACTTCCCCTTCTAAGCCAATGCTGAGCCTGGCCACCTTGGATGGCACTAAAGATCACCTCACCGTCCACCTTCAACAACAGGGGAGGGGAGGAGTAGTGCTTGCTCACAAAACACACGCGAGGGAGGGGGTATCAACAACCCTTCCCAAGTGCCCATGGGGGTCTATTTATAGACTTCCCAAAAATTGGGCTGCGGATAGCCAAAAATCTACTATCCGCAGCCCAACAACCAACCCGAACGACCGAATTAGGAGGGGGGAGAGTGGAGCTTGAGACGCCCACTCCCCCCCTTCCCGGGGGTCGAATGAGTGGACCGAGGTCCACCACCCTGACTAGGCGAGTGGACCTTGCGGTCCACTCAACCCACCAGGCGAGTGGACCCTTGGTCCACTCGCCCAGCTTCCCGGGCGAGTGGACTTATGGTCCACTCGCCCCCCGGGCGAGTGGACCATAGGTCCACTTGCCCACGGGCTTGGGGCGAGTGGAACCTAGGTCCACTCGCCCCCCACCTCGGGTGAGTGGACCCTAGGTCCACTCGCCCCCCACCTCGGGCGAGTGGACCCAAGGTCCACTCGCCCCCCCACTCGGGCGAGTGGACCAAGGGTCCACTCGCTTGGGTCCTTGGGCGAGTGGACCAAGGGTCCACTCGCCAGGGGCCTTGGGCGAGTGGACTCAAGGTTCACTCGCCCAAGGAGATCTGCCCCCCACCCCCCGGGCCTTCTCTTTTTGGTCTTGATAACCTCTGACGGTCCAGTCCGTTGTGCAACGGTCACCCTCTCTAGCACGCCCTCATCCGTGTCGGGTCACACTGACTCAGAAAATATGAGGGTTGTACACAATCCCCGCTCTTTTTGAGCTTGCCTTAAGCTCAGATAGAAAGTCTAACCCACCTATTTGACGAGTCAGGTGGGGTCTTTGGGGAATCTCTCGAGGCTCCCGCAGGACGGCTATAAAAAGCCTCCAGAGGGGGAGGTGAGGAGAGCACCCTTCCTGAGAGTTCTCCCTTCCCCCTTTCCTTCGAGTCGGATGGATCCTCCTCGAGACTTTAGAGCCCGTTTCAAAGCCCTTGCTTGGAAGGACCGGAATGACTTGGCGGAGCTCAGGGCCATAGTTAGCGGCCCTCCGCCCTCCCCTACTTGGCCAACGGTGTGATCACCGCGGAAGAAACTCCGACCTGATTTGGTGAAAGAGGTGGCGTCGTCATCCTCCCTCGGGGTGACTGACTATGTCCGGGACTTGGAGCTAGATGCGGTATCAACTTGGCCTTTATCTTTTCCCCCTTTTTTGCGAACATCTCACACTAATGAAGGCATGCTTCTTGCGAGCTAACAGATTTTTCCGACCCACCCCGAGGGGGTACAGAGCGTGATGGAAACGTCGGGTGCAGGCGCACGAGCAAGTCCTGCCATTCGCGCTCAGGATCCTGCTTCTCTCTCAACTGCTCATGACGACCCTTCCTCGAAGAGCCAAGAGATTGAGGATTCACAAGGTAATGTTACTGTGAGAGCCTCTATCAAGGTGAGTGCTTCAGTATCTAAAGCTATGCTTTTTGTAGGAGGGAACAAGACCTCGACGGGTCAATCGAGCCGGAGGGAGGTCTCCCTACCAATCTGATCCCCCACCCTGGTGGAGGAACCTGCCGAGGACCAGCCCAACATTCTCGAGCGCCTGAATCTTTTGGCTGATACAGTGCGGAGGCAAGAGGCCTTTCTTCTCGAGCTGCGTGATGGAAGGTGGTCTGCCAGACCTGACCCTCTCTCCCACATCTGCGCGCTGGAGCAGCGGATGGAGAGGTTGGAGAATGAGCTTAATATGCTAAGGGAGGAGGTCTGGCTTACATACGGAGGTATAACTGCGCCACTCGCCGACCACATACGCTGCATTGAGGCTAGCTTCCGCACTGCGGGCGAGGAGATCGCCGCAACGAAAGAATGCATCGGGTCTATGCAGGGGGTGTCGTCGTGCACCCAGGATCAAGGTTTTGGAAATGGATGCCGCGCTGAATAGCTCTTATCCTTGCTCTTTGATGTATTATGTAATAATAAGAACTGGTCCTGCATGGTGGTTCTAACCACCCCGCGACCGAATGCTTTAATCTTTTCCTGCTTCTGTTATAATGCTTTGTTACTTCCGCTCATTCGCAATTCACAGTTCGTTAGGCGCTGAACAATGAAGTGCCAGTGTAAGCGGCATGACATCAGGGTAGCGCATCTGGGGATAGGAGGTCGAGGACTTACATGGGTGTCATCTAGAGAAGACAGAGGAGTGGGGTTAGGGGGAAGCATGGGCGAACTGACCTCGAGGTCCTCGCCCCTGAACCAAGTGAGCGAACCATGGGGTCTGCACACTTTTGTCGGGCGGATGGTCCACAAGGACCACTTGCATGCACCGGGTGAGTGGACCCTATGGTTCACTCGCCCGTGCCCCGGGAGAGTGGATCCCATGGTCCACTTGCCCGTGCCCTGGGCGAGTGGACCTCAGGGTCCACTCGCCCCTGCCCCGGGCGAGTGGACCTCAGGGTCCACTCGCCCATATCCGAGGTGGGTGGACCTCATGGTCCACTCACCCATTTTGGCTCCCCCTATAAATACCCCCCCCCCCCCCCCCCCTCCTTCTACTTCACCATCACACTCGCCCTCTTCCCTTGCTCTTACCCCGTGAGATGGCTCCCAACCGCCCTCCTGTTGCTAGGAATGGCCGGGAACAATGTGCGGCTAATTTTTCCGAGCACCCCTTTCCCGAAGGGAAGGTATCTAAGGAGGAGTTCTTAGTATTCAATAGCTCCTACCTTCCTGAGGGGTGGACGTCTCGTCATCCGTCTCAGGGCGAGGTCATTAACTCTTTCTACGAGAACTGGCTCGCCATCCCGCTTGCCCACTTCGAAGCTGGCCTACGGCTTCCCCTGTGGCCTGAGTTGAGAGAGTTTTTGAATTACTTTGGCGTGGTCCTGTCCCAAGTTAACTCTAATGTGATCTCGATGCTGACGGCCTACGCTTGCTATCTACGAGAGGAACGGGTTGAGTTCGACCTGACCGTGTTCCGCAAGATCTTTGTCTTCTGAGCGACCCTTGAGGGGGTATGCTTCCTCACCGGCACACATGTGAAGGTGTGCGAGACCTCCAACAAGGTCCATCACTGGAGTGACACATTTGTGTTCATTCAAGGCGACTTCAGTGACATCCCCCTCTCGCCCAAACAGAGGCTCGAGAAGGCATTCAAGGCCCCTCGCTTAGGGGGGAGGCGGTTGTACTTCACAGCTATCTTGAGGGCACGAGCTTTGAGGTCGAACACCTCAGGAAGGACATCGGCCGGGAGATTGTTGGGTATATTGCCCTCAATATTACCTTGATTTGGAGAGGTATCACTCTCAATGCTAAGGACATATTGTATTTAACAAAGCTATACTTGTGTAGGATATACAGGCACAGGTGATTCAAAAGGAAGGGCCAAACATACCCTTAGATAAGAAGAAATCATCTACAAGGAGATGAAGATCTGTCTCAGCAGAACCGCTGAGACGAAGGGTCAAAACCGCTGAGACGTGGAGCTGTCTCAGCGGATCCACTGAGAAGTAGACTAGAGCAAACCGCTGAGACTGGAAGTTGTCTCAGCCCAACCGCTGAGACAGATTCAAATGTGCTGATGGGATCTACTTTTGGCGCAAGCGAAAATAGAAAGAGAAAAGCAACTCCAATCTGCCCCATACTGTGTCAGGAGGATCGAAATAGCCGTTGAAGCCTTCTGGAGGTATAAAAGCAAATGCTAGGGCACTACAACAAGCACTGTTCTATTGAAAAGCTTTTTCTGCAAGCCGCAATCGAGCATTCACGTTTCAGCCAGTTGAAGTTATTCTCTGGAGCTGAAGTTAATCTTCTGAAGGAGATTAGTTAGCTCTTCCTGTACCAACTCAAGAAGGGCAAGTTGATCTTCCGGTTTGCTGAAGGAGAAGATCAAGTTGATTCAAATCTGAAGCTGCTGTCCTTCATATCTGAAGAAAGGAAACAGAAGACCTGAGAGTAATACTTTTATCTTGTGTATTTAGTACAAACACTCGTATATCCTTGTAAGGCATTGTTGCCTGGGTGAAAGGCTGTTGAGCCAGTGTGTAAAGCTGTGTTGACAGCTTGAGTGGTAGGACTTCTTAATAGGTCTGAGGTAGGAGATCTGTGTGATTTCTGAGTGATAGGAGTTACATAACTCTGAGGTGTAGGGTTGTTGTGCCTGAGGTGTAGGGCTGCTGAGACTGAGTGTAGGGCTGTTGTGCCTAAGGTGTAGGACTGCTGAGCCTGAGTGTAGGGCTGCTGTGCCTGAGGTGTAGGGTTGCTGAGCCTGAGGTAGGATCACTCTTGATTTGAGAAGTTCTGGGGAACTTGTGGTGTAAGCTCAAGGAGCTGAGATTGGAGTTTGTGGCCTTATCTAACTCACTGTTACAAAGGTGAAGGGGGAAAGAGGACTACTCAAGACACCCTGTCTTGAGGAACCTCTATAAATCCTTGTGTGCTTTTTGTGTTTGAGTCTTCTGCAGCTAGATACATTAGGATTATATAAAGAAAATAAGTAAAACCTATTCACCCCCCTCTAGGTATTATTGACTACACCTATATAAACTATCAAGTGGTATCAGAGGGAGGTTGATCAAAAGGACTTAACAGTCTGATCAGATCCTATACAGGAGTAGTCAAATCTGAAATCCAATGGCCAACAGTGGAATGAAGAAAGAGTTGGGGTCAATGAAGTTGCCAATATGCTCCAAAGAAAACTTTGGTATATGGAAGCAAAGGGTATTCATGGAAGCCTCAGACCCAAGGATCTTTTTGACTGTCAAAAATGGTCCTTATACCTTTGAGAAAGTCTCCACCATTGACCCTACTAGAAAAGTACTTAAGGTATTTTCTGAGCTGACCAATGATGAGATAGCACTGTACACTATGGACAAGAGAGCCCAAAACATAATAGTAAATGCCATTGATGACACTACATTTCAGAACTTGGTACACTGCCAAACTGCTAAGGAAATGTGGGACACATTGGTTGTTTATATGGAGGGAACAGCTGAAGTAAGGGATGATAGAAAGTCACTCCTCAATCAGGAGTATGAAGCCTTCAGACAGTTGAGCCAGGAGAATATCTCCATGTGCTATGAAAGGTTCTTTAGGATTGTAAATGAACTAAGAACCTATGGAAGGGTGTTCACAAATTATGAACTTAATGACAAGTTCCTTAGATCTCTAACTAGAGATTGGGACACAAAAATATGTGCAATCAGAGAAGTGACAAGGCTTGGAGAAACCCCTACCCATACACTGTTTGGGAAACTGCTCTCATATGAGATGCAGCTCTCTGCAAGAAAGGAGGAGGACACTTCCTCCAGGGCTCACACAAGGGAGAGATCTGTTGCTCTCAAAGCTGAAAGCTCTAAGAAGAACAAGGTTAGAGTGCAGTCACCTCCAAGAAAGGCTGCTGAATCTGAGAAGTCTGAGAGCTGCAATTCAGACAGTTCCTCTTCTGATGAGGAGTTTGCTGCCTTCACAAGGCAGTTCAAGAAGATGATCAAGAGGAAACAATGGAAGAACAAACCTTCCTCCTCTTCTCATCCCAAGAAGGATCATTACAGATCTGAGAGGCAACATCCCAAAGGGGACAGGTATGACTCTAAATCTAGTAAACATGTTTCAACTAACATAATTTGCTATTGTTGTAGTAAGCCTTGACATGTCATTGCTGTCTGTCCAGTCAAGAGAAAGGAAAGAGGTGACAAGAAGCCTCATCACCAGAAGGAGAGGAAGGGAGAAAAATCCTTCCTAGCTAAGAAAGGCAAAAGCTGGAGTGAATCTAAATCTTCATCTTCAGATTCAGATGGTGAGGAGGAAGCCTACTTGGGGCTGTTTGCTGATCAGGAGGAAGAAGAATGTCCTGCTGCCAGGATAGGAATCAGGGCCCCTCTATCACATTCAGATAGTGATGTAGAGGAGGATGAGGACACTCTAGAAGACCATGGGCTGATGGCTATAACTGAAAATGAGGATAGCCACAGCAATTCAGAACATGAGCAGGTATTGATACACTGCATTTCTTCTTCTTTTGATTATGAAACAGGTCCAGAATCTGAATCTCCTCCATCTAAAGTTGGAAGTGAATCAGATTCTGAGGAGGATGTCAATCAATTGATTGATAGGTATGGTGCACTCCTGGAAGCTCTGAAAAAGAGCAAAAAGCTAGCCAAGAGGCAAGCCCAAGAAATTACTTCCCTAAAGCAATCAAAATCTGAGTGCATTGAGCATGCTACCCAGCTAGCTCTAATGAGCAAGGAGATTGGCAAGCTAAGGGGAATGTCAATCATCCATGTGGGTACCATAAGCCACAAGAACAAGATCATTAAAGATCTTGAAGAAAAGCTCCTCAAGGAGAGGATGCTAGTGGCTAAGTTCTCCAAGCCCAAGACAGTGCTACCAATTATTGACACCTTCAACTCCCATGACATGAGAGGTGTTGGTTTCAACAATGAGGAAGCTACTAGGAACACTAAGGTAAAGTTCAAGGACTCAAAAGAATCTAAGACCTCCTTTGTGAAAGTCTTAATGCCCTCAAACAAGTATGATCAAGAAAGTGTTCATGGTCACTTATTAAATGGAAGTTCCTATAACTTGAGCAAGAATGCTCACAGCTATGGAAATAGAAAGGAGTTAGGCTTGAGTGCCTTCAAGGCTCTGCATGAGGAAATTCAAATGGCCCATCATGGACCCTTTGTTTTTGGAACCTCAGCCCCTTCACTCAAGATAACTAAGGCTGTCAATTCTAAACATTGTTCAGCAAAGTCCATGGTTGTTGACTGTCCTGTAACCAAGCCAAAAAGCCCAGTTTCTACTGCCATCCACACATGTTTAGCTACCAAGCTAAAGGGTGCTGATGTCAAACAAAAACAGGCTGCCTTGACTGATTATAGGAAGATAAAAGTCCATGTCTTTACTGATAAGAAAAAGAAAACAGTAGCTGCATCCCCTACTGAACAGAAAAAGGAAGCTTCATCTTCCAGGACTGTTCAGAAGAGGAGATATAATATATATGAGTGTTGGTGATGTGGAAAAGTGGGACACTTTGCAATTGATTGTTGGCACAACCCCAATGTGCCAAAGGCAAGGATTGAACCTCAAGCCAAACCAGCCCTTTCTAGGAATATGTCCTATGGTGTTAACCTGAACCTAGGATCCAAAATCAGTTGGGGTCCTAAGGTACATTAAATTATATATTGCAGGTTATTTCAAGTACCAGTCTCAACCAAATATGGTACTTGGACAGTGGGTGCTCAAGGCACATGACAGGAACTAAGGATCTTCTAAAGGATTGCCATCCAGTGAAGAATGGACCCAAAGTTATCTTTGGTGGATCTGAAAAGGGAGTCACCAAAGGATATGGTATGATCTCAAATGGCATAGTCTCAATCACAAGGGTAGCTTATGTTGAAGGGTTGCAACACAACCTTGTAAGCATAAGCCAACTATGTGACTTTGGCTATGTCATTGAATTCCACAATGACAAGTGCTTGATAAAAAAGTCTAATGACTTGAGACCATTCTCTCAGGCACTAGGAGTGGAAATGTTTATTGCTTAGACTTTATTTGAAATTATTCTATCTCTTTTGTGTGCCTTGTAGCTAATGAAAGTGAGTCACTTTGTGTCCAATGGCACAAGAGACTTGCCCACATTAACTATAAGACAATGTATAGATTATTTTCCAAAAACCTTGTTAGAAATAGTCCTAAACTAAAATGTGTTAAAAGTGGTCCCTGTCATGATTGCTAAATGGGTAAGCAAACTAGGACCACCTTTACAAGTATTGGCTCCAAGGATACTGAAAGGTGTTTATACCTATTGCACATGAACTTGTTTGGCCCTTTGCCAATTCAAAGCCTAGGTGAGAAGTTGTATACCTTGGTAATTATAGATGATCATTCAAAGTATACATGGGTATTCTTCCTTAAGAAGAAGTCAGATACCTTACATGTCTTAATAAATTATGTCAAGGCTATTCAGAATGATCTATTATGTACTGTGGTCAAGACAAGAACTGACCATGGCACAGAATTTCAATCTGAAGCCATGACAAAATTTTGTCAAGAATTTGGTATCACCCAAGAGTTCTCCTCCCCAAGGACTCCACAGCAAAATGGTGTGGCTGAGAGGAGGAATAGGACCTTGATAGAAGCTGGGAGAACATTGCTTAGTGACTCCTCACTCCTAGAATACTTCTGGGCTGAGGCAATCAATACAGCCTGTTATGTTCTCAATAGAGCCTCCATCAATAAGGTCCTTGGGAAAACCCCTTATGAGATTATGAAAGGCAAACAACCTACAATTTCTTACTTTAGAATCTTTGGTTGCAAATGCTACATTCTAAATAATGGAAAATCTCAATTAACAAAGTTTGCAGAAAAATGCAATGTGGGGGTTCTTGTTGGGTATAGCTCTCATAGTAGAGCTTATAGAGTTTATAACAAGAAAACCCATGTTGTAGAAGAATCTATGCATGTTGTGTTTGATGAGACCAGCCTTCTCTACAAAGAATGGTCTAGCTCTTCTATTTTGACAGGAAATGAAGAAGGGTTGCACGAGCTGACTGTCCAAGACAAGCTCAGCAGCAGCAAAACACAAACAGCTGCTGCAATTCCTGAAGAAGAAGAGGTACAAGATGGTGAAGTCACAGCTGAACTAGTGGAACAACCACAGCCTCCAGAGGACCCTCTTCCAGCTGCTGCAAGGCACCTGAGAGATCATCCAAGGGATCTAATAATTGGAGATCATACCCAAGGCATATTGACAAGAAGAAGAGCTCATAATGAAGCACTATTCTTCAGCTTCCTTTCTCAAATGGAGCCCAAGAAGTTTGAAGAGGCCAATCAAGACACCTTCTGGATTGAAGCCATGCAAGAAGAGCTCCTACAATTCAAAAGATGCAAAGTTTGGAAGTTGGTGCCAAGACCTCAGGGACACAATGTGATTGACACTAAGTGGGTATACAGGAACAAGCTTGATGAGAATGGTACAATCATCAAGAACAAGGCCAGATTAGTAGCCAAAGGATACAGGCTAGAGGAAGGTATAGACTTTGATCAAACCTTTGCACTAGTTGCAAGGTTGGAAGCAATTAGGCTATTCCTTGCCTATGCTGCCCACAAGGGGTTCAAAGTCTACCAGATGGATGTTAAATCAGCCTTCCTCAATGGAGACTTGAAGGAAGAGGTATATGTTGAACAACCTTCAGGTTTTGTGCATCCAACCCTAACTTCTCATGTTTACTTTCTTAGGAAAGCATTATATGGTCTCAAGCAAGCTCCAAGAGCTTGGTATGAGACTTTGTCCAACTTTCTCCTCAAGAACAAGTTCATGAGGGGAAAGATTGATAGCACATTGTTTCTTAGGGAAACAAGGGGCAAGTGTCTCTTAGTCCAAATTTATGTTGATGACATAATCTTTGGGTCTACTGATGATAACCTCTGCAAGAGATTTGCAAATCTAATGCAGGGGGAGTTTGAAATGAGCAGTATGGGTGACATCAAATATTTCCTTGGGCTCCAAGTGAAATAGTCTGATGATGGAATCTTCATCTCCCAGACCAAGTACACTAAGGAGCTCATCAAGAAATTTGGGATGGAATCAGCCTCCACCATGAAAACACCCATGGGGTCTAATGTATCATTAGACAAGGATGAAAAGGGAAAGGCCTACGATGAGTCCATGTACAGATGCATCATTGGATTCCTATTGTACTTGACTGCTAGTAGGCCAGACACCTCTGTGAAGAGGATTTTGAGATACCTTAAGGGCAGCTTGCTTCTTGGCCTGTGGTACCCTAAGAACAATGACTTTGAACTAACAGGCTTTTCAGATGCAGATTTTGCAGGTTGCAAAGAAGACAGGAAGAGTACAAGTGATACTTGTCAATTCCTAGGGAGAAGATTGATATCTTGGAGCAGCAAGAAACAAACCAGTGTGGCAATATCCACAGCTGAGTCTGAATACATTGCTGCAGGTAGTTGTTGTGCACAACTCCTTTGGACACGGCATCAGTTGGAGGATTACAACCTCAAGGTAAGGGAATCTCCTTTATATTGTGATTCATCCAGTGCAATCTCTATTGCTAAAAATCCTGTCTCGCATAGCAGGACTAAGCATATAGAGATTAGATATCATTTTATTAGAGAACATGTAGAATGTATAGATATATGTCTTGAGTTTGTCCCCACTGACAAACAAGTAGCTGATATCTTTACAAAGCCACTGGATGAATCTAAATTTAATGCTTTCAAAATTGATCTTGGCATGCTTAGTATGGAATAGTCCTAAATATATGAGTATTAGTTGTCATTATTGTTGATTCTGAATTATGAATTATAAAACTTTACATTATTATACATTACAACTTAGTGACATGACTAGGACATTGACTCGGCCAAAATATCTACATTAGGTCTAAACCTTATGATCAGCTAAACTGTAGAAGCATGTTCAGCTGAATCAGCTGGGAAAAATCCCAGCTGAACCGCTGAGATGAGCAATCTGTCCCAGCGGTTGACAGTTCACTGTCTCAGCGGCCTAGGTCTCCATCTCAGCTGAATCGCTGAGACGGGTTGTGTTCAAAGCAAATCTTATAATCAATCCTTAATTAACCCAAAATTCCTTAACACAATAAGGTAATTAAGTCTAAAAACCTAGGGTTAATAAAAACGAAACTGAAACCTATCAATAGATACATTGTGACTTAAAACACACCACAAAGTCAAACCCTTAGCCGCCGAGACGATTCATCTTCTCTCCCGTCTCAGCGCCTCAACTTTCTGCTTCCATGGCGCCAAAAGATTCAAAAGATCTCCAGGAGGGCTATGAAATCGTCAGAGAAGGATTCTCTCATGCCTCAGAAGAAATAAAACAAGTGATTCATCTGATGGAAGCTCAGAGTCTAGAGTATATGCTGTCTGAACCCTGCTGCATTCTCAGAACTGAAGTTCTGGAATGGTTCAGCAATGTCAAATTATCTCCTTCCAAAACCATCCTGAAGTCCAAGATAGGAACTGAGAAGATAAAGATAACAGCCAAAAGGCTGGAGAAGGAACTGAAATTAACTCCCTGCAGTAAAAATGATGAGGAGGAGATATCTGAAAAGGACAAGCTGACTGCCCTAAAATGGACATGGTACAGTGATGCTAAGACTAGTTGTCTAAGGCGGAAGTTCTTCAATCAACAGGGGAAGCTGTTGTCTGACATAGTGGGCAAAGCCATCCTATGCAAGCCAGGTTCCCATGACACTGTATCACAGTTCATGTTTGAACTAATGACTAGGATAATTTTGTCCAAGAAAACCTCATGGGGAGAAGTTGTTTTTCAAAGAATAAAGGAATGTCTAAATGCCTCCAATATGGGAAGAATACTATCTCTGTACCTACAAAATAGTTATTCAGAAACTTTTGCAAATTCAAAGGGGTCAAATCTCCATTATCTCAAAAGAATGGACATTAAGACTCTAGATAGATTCTCCATAGTGCTCCCTATGAGCCAGCCATCTGTGGCAAAGGAAAAGAAGAAAAAGTCAACCCAGCAGAAATCTGATTCATCCTCAAAATCAGTTGGGTCTGACCTTAGATCTGCCAGCAGCCCAATGAATATAGATAATGAAGATGTTCCCAGGACAAGAAGGGAGGAGGAGCCCCAAGGAAGAGTTGAACCCAA
This sequence comes from Dactylorhiza incarnata, assembly GCA_033032865.1. NCBI lineage: Eukaryota > Viridiplantae > Streptophyta > Magnoliopsida > Asparagales > Orchidaceae > Dactylorhiza > Dactylorhiza incarnata. The sequence continues at coordinate 2,062,494 of JAWHQI010000165.1, forward strand.
TCCTGAGCCAACTCAGAAGAATACTGATCCTGCTGTTCCTCAAGCTGAAGATGAAGTTCCCAATTCACCTATCCATGGTAAATTAGGATTTCAGTTAGACCACTCCTCTCTATCAATAGTATAGTCTAGGTGTTTAACTCATCAATCATTTTTTAGTCCCTTCTCAGAACTGAAGTTGCTGCTCAGCACACTGTACTGAAGCAAATTGTTGATCATCAAGGGGACTCCACCAAAGACATCACATATGTAAAGAATCATCTTTACAAAAACCAAAATGTCTGGGAGAATGCAGTTGCAAGGATGGCACAAGTGGCTAACACATCTAGCAACCATGTCATGACCCACATTGACAAGGTCAAGGAAAGTATTTTGGATGATGTGGATATCACTCTTCAAACTCTCTCCCAATCCATAATACATCAACACTCTGAAATAGAGAAGAAGATAGTGGAAAATAGCAAAGAAGGGGAGGAGAAGATTTCCAATCTACATGCTAAGCTGAAAGGAGCTCACATACAGTTGTATAACAACATGGATACTGCCCACAAACTGATACTCTCCAATCAAGCAGAAGCAAGCAACCAAGTGGTGGAAGTGGTCAACAATGCTTCCAGTGCTATTCAAGAAAATATCCTTACCATGGTCAGAAAGGTTACTTATAATCAGTGGGACTCAAGCTTAAAAGTGTTGCAAGGAACAAGAATTGCTTTGAATCTTCCAATCTTGAACCCCAGCAGAAATGAAGACTTTAACTTCCAAAGTCAATCAAATCTGATTGCTGATGAGAGAGTAGCAAAGAGGAGAAGGGCAGAGGGCATTCAACTGCTGAAGAATATATGGCCCAGAAAAGAATGGAAAGATTAGAGGATCCACTCCATGAAGATGACAATCTGGAGTTGGACACAATTGTTGTCAATACTTGGGTGAGCCATGGAAATCAAATGAAGGACATTGACCATGTCTACTCAGCTGCTGAATGGATTAAGCACCTTGAGAGGGAATCCTTAAGGGAAAGGATTCTCAAAGAAAACTTGGTGAGAAGGGAAACTCCTGTAAGGATTCCCCCAAGATATCTTCCCAAGCCTCTTCTATACTTCAAAGTAAAAGAGAAGATCAAGGCTGCTGCTGAAGCTAGGAAGAGGAAGCCCAAAGATGAAGAATGCTCTTCTCAGGGTCCATCTAAGAAGACCATGCCTTGAATTTTTTTTTTATCATCAGTTGTATTGTTTGAAATATCTGTACTGAACATTTAAATTGAAATGATATTTCATCTTTTGATCATAATGTTGTGCTTATTACTATTGCTATATGTACTTTGTACCTTTATCTTTAGTATTCAGGAGCTAGAATGGGATGTTCAATTTGAACAGGTTCAGTTATTACAGAAATTGCTCACCAATTTAGGGGGAGCAATCTCCCTGCTCAAGTTGAGGGGGAGATGGCAAATGCCAAGATTGTGTAGGTTGACCTATAAGTTGATCCAAAGGGATCTATAGATATTGCCTCCCAATCTCTAATGGGATAATTAGTTGAAGAAACCAGAAAGGGGGAGAAAGAACCATTGCTAAGCAAGAAGCAAGAACCTATTCTTAGGATATTAGCAAGAGGGAGATAGGTATGCTTAGGATATTAGCAAGAGGGAGATAGGTCCTATGCTTCACAAATCATTTTTCTATAAGATCATTTTTCTATGATATGATTTTTATTGTTAATGGACCTTAGCATTGGGGATGTTCTGCCTTCTTCAAATAGGGGGAGATTGTTGGGTATATTGCCCTCAATATTACCTTGATTTGAAGAGGCATCACTCTCAATGCTAAGGACATATTGTATTTAACAAAGCTATACATGTGTAGGATATACAGGCACAGGTGATTCAAAAGGAAGGGCCAAACATAACCTTAGATAAGAAGAAATCATCTACAAGGAGATGAAGATCTGTCTCAGCAGAACCGCTGAGACGAAGGGTAAAAACCGCTGAGACGAGGAGCCGTCTCAGCAGATCCACTGAGAAGTAGACTGGAGCAAACCGCTGAGACTGGAAGCTGTCTCAGCCCAATCGCTGAGACAGATTCAAATGTGCTGACGGGATCTACTTTTGGCGCAAGCAAAAATAGAAAGAGAAAAAGCAACTCCAATCTGCCCCATACTGTGTCAGGAGGATCGAAATAGCCGTTGAATCCTTCTAGAGGTATAAAAGCAAATGCTAGGGCACTACAACAAGCACTGTTCTATTGAAAAGCTTTTGCTGTAAGCCGCAATCGAGCATTCACGTTTCAGCCAGTTGAAGTTATTCTCTGGAGCTGAAGTTAATCTTCTGAAGGAGATTAGTTAGCTCTTCCTGTACCAACTCAAGAAGGGCAAGTTGATCTTCTGCTTTGCTGAAGGAGAAGATCAAGGTGATTCAAATCTGAAGTTGCTGTCCTTCAGATCTGAAGAATGGAAACAGAAGACCTGAGAGTAATACTTTTTACTTCTGTATTTAGTACAAACACTCTTATATCCTTGTAAGGCATTGTTGCCTGAGTGAAAGGTTGTTGAGCCTGTGTGTAAAGCTGTGTTGACAAATTGAGTGGTAGGAATTCTTGATAGGTCTGAGGTAGGAGATCTGTGTGATTTTTGAGTGGTAGGAGTTACATAACTCTGAGTTGTAGGGCTGCTGTGCCTGAGGTGTAGGGTTGCTAAGCCTGAGTGTAGGGCTGCTGTGCCTGAGGTGTAGGGCTGCTGAGCCTGAGTGTAGGGCTGCTGTGCCTGAGGTGTAGGGCTGCTGAGCCTGAGGTAGGATCACTCTTAATCTAAGAAGTTCTGAGGAAATTGTGGTGTAAGCTCAAGGAGCTGAGATTGGAGTTTGTGGCCTTGTCTAACTCACTGTTAGAAAGGTGAAGGGGGAAAGAGGACTACTCAAGACACCCTGTCTTGAGGAACCTCTATAAATCCTTGTGTGCTTTTTGTGTTTGAGTCTTCTGCAGCTAGATACATTAGGATTATATAAAGAAAATAAGTAAAACCTATTCACCCCCCCCCCCCTCTAGGTATTATTAACTACACCTATATAAACTATCATCTCCTACGTCGAGCCTGGGACAGGTATCCCTCCTCTGTGATGCCCCCCTATTCTTCCTTCCTCACTTATACACGCAGATGCTTACCTTGGCCTTGGATCACTCAGGTGAGCGTACCCGTCCACGACACCCCCCCCCCCCGCGCAATGGGGAGCTCTTCATCCGCTCGCTGGTTTGTTAAGGAGGTTGCCGCTGCATGTGCCTCCGCCCCTAAGGTCCCTGCGCCAAGGCAACGGAAGGAGAAGGAGCATGTGGCAGAGGAGGACTCGCCTCCTTCCCCGCCTAAAGGGCCAACAATGCGGCGAGGGAAAGCTGTCCATGGGGAGGGCCCAGTGATTGTGCCGAGGGAGAAAGGGAAACCAAGCGACCCTGACGCGTTGGCGAACCATCCCAACTTCGAGATGGGGGGGAACGCCACTGACCCCTTTGGTGACCCTGTCCTCCATTAGGACGAGGCCACGAACCGGGTCTCGATCACCTCCCACCAACCATCCTGGATAGAGAGTGAGCCACTCGGGGATGCTGTGTACAACCTCTCATTTGGCCTCTATAGCTGGCAGGATGCGGCCTCCTACTAGAAAAAGTTTATGCGCGACCTTGCCTGCATGAGCTCGCAAGCCATGCTCCGTGCAGCCGAACTCTCGCACATGATCGCCCGCCGAGGTCTTAGTCTCTCGAAGAGGCTGAGGCAGGTCGATGCATCAAGTCGAGCTATCGAAGAGAAGGTTGTTGACCTCACCACGCGCCTAGTCACCTCTGAGAGGCTCTTGGAGCAGTCATCTGGGGGCCTGGTTTGTGCTGGCTTTGGGGACTCTCCCCCTTTTCTTCACCTCTCCTTTCTCCAGCATCTGTAACCCTTGTACTTTTTTCACCTGTAGGGGCTGGAGGCTGCTGACTCACTCAGGAGGCAATGCGAGGAGTCAGATCGGGAGGTGCAGGACCTGAGAGCTCGTCTTGCTGAAGCCCAGAGGCAGTTGCAGGAGAGGGAGAGAGGCAGACCCTCGCGGACAGCGGCGCCCATCCCTCCTCCCCCCGCTATGGCTGAGGGACTCCGAAGGGAGATTGCGAAGACGGCGGCTGAGGCCTTGGTGGTTTCCCTTCATAGGGCGGACGCCCTTCGTGACAGTTGGAGGGGGGGTCGCTGCTAGTGACATCCTCTTTGATTTATACCCCTCACCTGTGCGCCCCAGCTCGCCTCCTTCCAGCGGTGGCTACTCCCCATGAATGTCGGAGTTGCTATGAACCTCCTCTATTCTCTATTCCTTGCAAGCCATGGTTGTTTTGTATCTTCAACCGCATGTTAATTATCAAGAGCAAAATGCTTACTTATGTAACATGTGTTATCGATGAACATGTAACTGTTTAGCAAATTTCTAGTTTATTCAACTATTCGCTGTTCAATCACAATAAACTCACTTGGCTTGAGATCTCTCCCTATGATGAAGAAAGCTTACTATCTTATTATACCTTGGACAAACTTGCTAGAACAACCAGGAGAAGAGAGCCGGTCCATGTCCTAGGGGCTTAGCTTACTTAGAGGTAGATGAATTCAACACCCTTCCCAACCACTTGGGGGTGGAGTACCCATCCATGCCCTAGGAGCCTAGCTTGCTTGGAGGTGGAGGAACCCCATACCTTCCCAATCCAATTGGGGCGGAGTACCCGTCCACGTCCTAGGGGCCTAGCTTACCTACGGGCGGAGGAACTCAACACTCTTTCAAACCAACTGGGGGTGGGAGGTCCATCCACGTCCTAGGGGCCTTGCTTACCCAGAGCTGGAGGTGATCATCATCTCTCCAAGTTACTTAGCTAAGTAGCGAGTCGACCCGATGAGTCTCCCATCTGTCGGCATGACTGAGCCCGGAGAATGGTCTCTAGTCGGGGATTTTACCAATCAGTCGACCCAATGAGACTCCCATCTGCCGGCATGACTGAGCCCGGAGAATGGTCTCTAGTTGGGGATTTTACCAATCAGTCGACCCAATGAGTCTCCCATCCGCCGGCATGACTGAGCCTGGAGAATGGTCTCTAGTTGGGGATTTTACCAATCAGTCGACCCAATGAGTCTCCCATCTGCCGGCATGACTGAGCCCAGAGAATGGTCTCTAGTTGGGGATTTTACCAATCAGTCGACCCAATGAGTCTCCCATCTGCCGGCATGACTGAGCCCAGAGAATTGTCTCTAGTTGGGGATTTTACCAATCAGTCGACCCAATGAGTCTCCCATCTGTCAGCATGACTGAGCCCGGAGAATGTTCTCTAGTTGGGGATTCTACCGCAGGCGTTACCTGGAAAAAAAGTGAACCATTCTCATTCATAATCTGGGGATACAAGTTTGTTACATTGCGCCTGCATGCGCTTACTCGGACACATTCTCCCCGGCCCTCTCCTTCATCATCTCCTCCATTTCCTCCGCCTTCCTTGCCCATTCGACCGAGTTGACTGTTGTGACGTAGCACTGGCGCGCCTCCCTAGGATCTCCCCGTACCCTGACCTGCACTCCCCCACTGTTGTATTTCCAACACTGATGGTATGAGGATGGCACGCACTGGTACGCGCTGATAAGGGGATGCCCGAAAATGGCGTTGTAACTGCTCGGCTCATCCACGATGATGAACCGGTAGTTTTTGGACGTGCCTCCCAAGGTGACGAGGAGCTCAACTCCTCCCTCCACCTCCTTCCTTTCTCCGGAGAACCCGAAGAGCGGCCCATCTGACGCCAACACCTGCTTCGCCTCGACTTTCATCTTGTCGAAGGCCTTTTTGAACACCACGTTCACCGAGCTCCCATTGTCGACCAGGATTCGGGAGACTGTGAAGTTTTTGATTGCGTCATTGATGACGAGTGCGTCGCAGAAGGGATCCTCGTGGGCCGGCATGTCTAAGGCCGAGAAGGTGATCTTCTCGCCAGGGGGTGGGGATCGGGAGGTCGAAGCGATGCTCCGACGGTAGATGGTATGGAGGCTCCCCTTCCGGGTGGCCTCGATACCTGCTCCTCCGTGGATCACACCGATCACCCCAAGGCCCCTAGGTCCGTCCTTTCCTCGCACTGATCCTCCTCCTCCTTCTTATTCCCTTCTCCTCTTCCGCCTGGACCCTCCAAGCAGAGCTGCTTTCCCCTATCGGGGCTCCTCCTCCTCTCTTCTCGAGGAACTCTGGGCAGGCCGCAGTCGCGTGACCTTCCTGCTGGTGGAAGTCACAATACAGTAGTGCCAACTCGCCCGCTCTATTTCCCAAGCGGTTCCTCTTCTTCCATCCCTTCTTCCTCCCAATCGCCATGGCCTGCAGGGGTTGGGCTTGCAGCGGCCTTGCGTCGTGCTGCCAGCCTGCCAGGTTATATCGTCCCTGCCTCCCTTGGTAGTTTCCTCCTCCTTGGAAGTGGCCTCTTCCTTGGCCCTGAGGGGGTCCCCCAAGCGGCCTCTAGGCTGGTAAGGCGGCTGGCGGTTGAGACCTCCAACCTTGCTCCGACCCAGCGGGGGGTCCCTAGTGTCCCTGGCTCTTCACTTCCTCCCTTCTTCTCACTCCATGCTCCTTCCTGTCTTCCTTCTTCTCCTCTTCCGAACTCTTGGCCAACCTTGCCATGAACTCTTGATTGGTGGCCTCGCACTTAATCTCCCGGGCAGCGCGCTCCATCAGCTCTTCGAAAGACACGGGGGGGGGGGGGGGGGGGGGGGGGGGGGGGGGGGGGGGGGAGGGGGTCCCGAGTCAGACTCATTCTGAATAGCCCCTTGCTGCAGGCTGAGGGTTGAAAGCCAACTGCAGGGTGTGCCCTGGCACCTCGACGACTTGGAGGACTTCCTCCTGGAACCTGTCCACATAACTTCCCAACGTCTCCCCCGGCCTCTGCCGGATCTGGAACAACGCTTCCGCCCATTTTCTTCACTTCTTCGAGGTGGAGAACCTTAGCAGGAAAATCCGACGCAGGTCCTCGAAGATGTAGATGGTTCCTCCCAGGAGCTGGTGGAACCAGTCTCTTTCCTTTCCTCTGAACGTGACGGCGAAGAGCCTACATTTGAAGGCATCCGACATCTGCCTGATCGAGGTCATGTCCTCAAACCACTGGAGGTGCTGAATTGGGTCATCCTTTCCTGCATAGTATGAAATATCGGGCTCGCTAAACCCATCGGGAACCAGAGCCGAGATGATCAGCTCGCAGAAAGGTCTCCCCCCTCCTCCTTGGCGAGTTGAAGGTGTTCTCTCCACCTTCCCACTAGGGTAGCCGCTCCCGGGAGAGCTGTTAAAGAGCACTCTCGCTTAGAGACCTGAACCTTCCCCCGTGGCCGGCTCCTTCCCCTGTCGATATGCTTGTTCCGCCTCCATCGGAGGTGGCAAGACGAGCATGGGTGCAGGTGGTGTTGAACACCCACCTTGAACGGGACATGTGACCCGGAAGAGTTCCAGGATCGACTTCCTGAACTCATCAAAGTCACTCTTCTTTACGTACTCATTGGTGGGGGGCGAGTTCCCCAGCTCATCGCTTCCAGCCATGAGGCTTACTCAGGGCTTTCCCAACCAGCTGCTTCCACGCTCACCGCACCAGAATGTTGAAACCAGAGAACTGGTCTCGATGTTCGAAAGGGAAGTGCAGCTAACCCTTACTTGCCTTGAGCTTAACCCTTGACTAGTCGCTAAGAACTACAAAACTCAACCCTTGGAAGATTTCTAAGTCCACAAACTGACCCTGTAAGCTGCAGTGTGGAGGTCCCACCACGTACCTAGAAGCTCTCAAGGAACTTCCCCTCCTAAGCCAATGCTGAGCTTGGGCACCTTGGAGGGCACTAAAGATCACCTCTCCGTCCACCTTCAACAACAGGGGGAGGGGAGGGGTAGTGCTTGCTCACAACACACACGCAAGGGAGGGGATATCAACAACCATTCCCAAGGTGCCCATGGGGGTCTATTTATAGACTTCCCAAAAAATGGGTTGCGGATAGCCAAAAATCTACTATCCGCAGCCCAACAACCAACCCAAACGACCGAAATAGGAGGGTGTGAGTGGAGCTTAAGACGCCCACTCCCCCCCCCCCCCCCCTTGTCAGGGGTCGAATGAGTGGACCGAGGTCCACCACCCTGACTGGGCGAGTGGACCTTGCGGTCCACTCAACCCACCGGGCGAGTGGACCCTTGGTCCACTCGCCCATCTGCCCGGGCGAGTGGACTTATGGTCCACTTGCCCATGGGCTTGGGGCGAGTGGACCCTAGGTCCACTCGCCCCCCACCTTGGGCGAGTGGACCCAAGGTCCACTCCCCCCCCCCCCACACTTGGGCGAGTGGACCAAGGGTCCACTCGCCCATGGCCTTGGGCGAGTGGACCCAAGGTTCACTCGCCCAAGGAGATCTGCCCCTTCCCCCCGGCCTTCTCTTTTTGGTCTTGATAACCTCCGATGGTCCAGTCCGCTGCGGAATGGTCACCCTCTCTACCACGCCCTCGTCCGTGTCGGGTCACACCGACTCGAAAAATATGAGGGTTGTACATTAGGATCAACAATTTTCTATCCCAAGAGATGGACTTCAGTGTCATGATTCTCCTTCTCCCCCTTCTTGATTTCAGCATTTAGTGAAGTCAAGAACTCCCCAGTGATAGGAGTCTGAACTAAGCATCATAATTTATCAATTTGTTATTTAAGGTCCTTGAATCTTTCTTCAAACAACACAAACAAAACATTTATCCTACTCAACACTTCTTTCAATAAGGGGACATTGTCATCAAAATAAGACTTATCATCATGCATTTCTGAGGTAGATTTAGATGAAGGAGTGGGGTGTGTTATATAAGGAGTAGCATTGTAAGTTATATCTTTTAAAGATGGTGACTGATATGAAAGATGTATTGGTGAGGAAGTAGTCGAGAGAATAAATTTTCTCTTTAGTCATGAAGAATGAGGATATAAAGACATTTCCGCTCTGGTAACTCTATACCAGTGGATGTGCAAAGACACTAAAATTATTGAGACAATATGATACATAATATTCTTCCAAAGTGAATAATGAATGATCCAATTTTCTCTGTTAAACAGTTTAGTATGGATTTTCCCCAATCATTCTTTTTTCAGTGCAATAATCACCATCAACTTCAACTATTCCTCAGTGATGACATTATGGATTGTCATTTTACATATTATTACCTTCCCAACAATATCAGCAAGAAAAGCAAATTCTTCATATAAGTCTGACTTTATTATATTCTGAGTCTTCTTTCTAAGACAACTCATATTGATTAGGGCTTCTTTCATTTCTTCTTCAATAACTTCAGTATTACCATTATACTATGTTAATCCCAATGTCTGTGAAATTATTGACGCATCGAGAATGATTTTCTTATCATTTATCATCGATTTGATGCTTAATACATTTTTTGATACTGCAATTCTATATAATTGTATTACCTCTTCTTGATGAAGCATATTAGTCAATAATATAAGTTCCTCTAGATGATTGCTCTTCAGCATCTTGATAATCTATTTATATTTCTCCGTGCAATGTAAGAATGATTTATGATCAAACCAGAAATTTATGTTGATTTTGGAGACCATGGATGAAGGAAGACATTCTTTCGATAACTTGAGAGATACGGGAGAGTCAAGAGTGGTGGGAAAGTGAAGAGATGGCTATTATGAGAGAGTATTTTGTGATGTTATTTATTTTGATTAAAATTGGGCTGACTAAATGGTGAAAGAACGTTTCATGATATTTCTCACTGCTTGAGCGCTAAATAGAAATCAACGTACGCCAATTGCATTTACTTATAAGTATTTAGGCAGAATAATATATAAATGATTTAATTTTCTGATGCCTCTACATTTTAGTGGCTTGTAATGATTTTCTCATTCATTGCTTATTCATCATTTACTCGTCACGTCTTATTAAGATATTTGTCACAACTTAAGATATATGACTTTAGAGTTATAAGATAATTAAGTTAATTATATCTTTAGAAAGAGACAGATTATAGCTTGGGTACATTATGTTGCCAATAATTAAATTTTAGCCAACAATCTGTTTACTAAGATGATTTATGTGAGCATGGTCATTTAAACTTGTTAATTGATTACACCATGTGAATTTCATAAACTGTCATATTTTATGAAATTCCCTTTCTTTTCATGCAAATGGGTTGAGTTGAATACTGATTTCTCTTATTTATTTTAATATTTTGAGGAATTGAGACAATACTTGTAAGGAAAAGGGCCTAGAATAATGTGAGGTTCCAGAAGCTAAGAGACTAAGTTTGACTCTTTCACCCTTACTTATTTCACACATCCTATGAGACTCAAACTCAGTGTCATGCATGATCATTTCTGATCACAATAAATGAAGTATTGAGTTCATTTTTAATTTGTCTAAGAAATGATGGGAGGGTCTTGAAAGTATTGGACTTAGTTCTCTGAAAGAGCAACCAAGTGATTCTATAGTTAAATTGGCATATATTAGTTGTGTTAGAATTGAAATCAACTAAATAAACATTGTCTTTCCTAATTTCATTTAAAAAAAATAATACCCGAGTCTTTATAGATTATTTGGCATTGGTCGTGTGTGAAGACTACTTTGAATCTTTTGTCACACGATTGGCTAATGCTTATGAGATTGTGTTTCAATACCTCAATATAAGTTACCTTGGTGAAGGTAATATCACCAACAAGAATCACCCCATATCCTATGGTTTGTCCACAATTGGAATCACCAAACATCACCGTGCGACCAAGCTTTCATTTGAAGTTTTCTAGCAGGCATTTATCTCTAGTCATTTTCTCGAAGCATCTATTATCTATATACCACAACTGGTTTGTGGCAGGTCTGGACATTTCCTACAAAACAATTATTTGTTAATGGTAACCCAGGTTACCTTGGGTCCATGGTTCTTAACATTGGGAGTTAGAAATGAATAGCTAGGTCTACTCAAGAAGGTCCAAAAATAGGAGGTGGTTTGCTGGTTATACCAACAATCCTTCATGAAGTGTCCTACCTTATGACAGTAATGGCACTCAAACCTATTATATTTTCCTTTTCTGTTGATTAAAAGTTTTTTAGGAGCTAGTATGAATTTTGTGAAAGGCCAAAGCTCTTTGCATTCTGATTATAATCTGCCATATAAGGGTAAAAGCATTGAATAGTATTCAACGTACGCCGATTAGTATTCTACATATAGTTAGCCATATATTGAATTCCATTTGACGCTTATTCAGTAGTATTCGATGTACTTCTAGAAGTATTTGACGCACATCGAATCTTTGGCTGATTTCTTTCTAAGTGCATGGATGGCTACCCTAAAATCCTGTTCCAAAGGAATAGGGATCTCCAGTACCTTCTTATATTTACACTTCTTCTTATACGAAGCTTTTCTTTTGATATTCTTTGAAGTAGATGGAATATCTAAATTAGATAAAATAGGCTTTTTGCCTTTAGCATTGAAACATGCTATGAGATTCTTCCTAGCATAAATACTTGTAGAATCCTTCCCATTTGAGTCTTCAGCTTCCAGTCCAAGATTCTTAAATCTCATAGTGAAATTTTCAAAAATGGACTTGAGTTGTTGGCTCATTGCATTGAGGTTGTCCTCAAATGCTTTTGCCTTATCTACTTGTTCTTTCAGATTAATGTTTTCTAACTTTAGAGAGATTATTTTCTCTCTAAGTTTACCATTCTCAACTCTTAATTCATAATTCAACTAAATTTTATTCAATTAATTTCTCCTTAAGAGATGAAATTTCTTCTATAAGGGTTTTAATTTATTTTTCTACAACAAGTTGATCTTGGCAGAATTCCTTAAAATCATATTTAAATTCATCTGATGTGAAATCAAACAATAAAGCAAGTTACCTCATATTCCTATTTAGGAAGGTCCAATGGCATAAGAAAATTTTCTTTATTTTTAGAGCTGGAGCTACTATCTTCATCTGTTTCACTTCATGTACCAACAATGGAGCTTTTATCCTTTTTTTTTTGCTTTTTCTTTTTTCATAATAATGCTTCTTATGATCTTTATTCTTCTTTTGAGTTTTATCTTTGTTTTGTTCTGGGCATTTTGGAGAAATGTGGTCAAGCTTTCTGCAAGAATAACAGATAATCTTTAAAGTAGGAGTTATGTCATACCTTAGTTTGGTGTCTTCTGTACAACCCCGTATTCGTCGAGTGGGTCCCCAAGAACCTGTGAGAGGGTCTGAATGTACACTAGGAGTCCAAGTGCCCTTGGGCGAGTAAGGCCCCACTCGCGAAGCACTCGCATAGCGCCAAAGCAGATTGGCGAGAGCGCCCGAGATCTCGCCCGCGGAACAAGTCAAGCGCCTGGCGAATGGTGTCCTCATGAGCCCATTCGCCCAGTGAAGTATGACGGGCAAGGAGCCTGGCGAGTGGTGCCTTCGCGGACCACTCGCCCCGAAGGATTTGGGGGGAAATGACCTAGATACCCCTTTGGTTTGCCAATAGCCCTTCAGAACAACGGAGTTAGGTTATTCGTAGACCAATTTGGGGTGCGATTAGTAAAACCAAAAGGCGGATTTACACTATTTGCAGTCCAAGACCAGAAAATCTATAAATAGACCCTTAAGGGCACCTTGGAGGAGATTAGATCCTTTTGAGCTCTCTCCTCCAGGTTAATTTCGTAGTTGGCTGCTAGTGCCCTCCAAGGTGCCCGGCTGAGCTTTGGTTTGGGAGGGGAAGCTCTCTGAGATCTTCCGGGTGTGTGGAGGAACCTCCTCGCTACAGCCTTGGGTCTGTTCCATATTTTCCATCCACTGTCAAGAGAGTTTGGTGAGGGAGAAGTAAGCACAAGCTACCCCCCTGTGGGTCCGAACTCAAGAGACCGGTTGTCGTTTCAACATTTTTGGTGCGGTGAGCGTGGACCGTAGCCAGTGCAAGAAAATCTCGAGCTAAGCTTGATTGCGGGATATGGGGGAAGTGGTTCCGACCCAGGTCACTCGCAGCCGTCGAAAGCCATGGAGTGGCTGGAGATGTTCAAGAACTTCAAGAGGGAGGTCATGCATACCATGCAGGTGGCTCTCATCGGGAGAGGCGAGTGCGAGACACCTGTGGTTCTGGTGGTTCCGCCCTAGCAGATTGGCGAGAATGCCCCGGGTCAGTGGCTTGGGAAGGAGGTAGCGGCGGATGCGAGCATGCGAGATATTCCCGGGCGGCAGCTGTTTAGCTGCCCGGTGAGTGCGGAGGTGTGCGAGCTGGCTCCACGCGAGAGGACCACTCGTCGAGCAGGGGAAGGGAGCCCCTTCTGTGAGCTGATCCTCTCGTCCCCGGTGCCAGAAGGGTTCAGAGGGCCGTAGATGTCTTACTACACCGGCAAAGATGACCCAGTCCTACACCTGCAGTGGTTCGAGGACAAGGTATCGATCCTTCCAATGACAGATGCCTTCTAGTGTCGGCTCTTTGCCGCCACTCTGAAGGAGAAGGCGAGGGAATGGTTCCACCAGCTTCCCGTGGGTTCCATTTATGCCTTCGAGGACTTGCGTCGGAGCTTCAGGTTGCGTTTCTCGACGTCAAAGAAGAGGAAGAAAGATGCGGAGGCACTTTTTAAGATCAAGCAAGGGCCTGGGGAGTCGCTGGCCCATTACGTGGACAGGTTCCAAGAAGAGGTCCTGCAAGTCCAGGAGGTGTCAGGGTTCACCCTCCAGCTATCCTTTATAGTGGGGATGCGGGAGGGGTTCTTCAAAATGGACCTGAAGCAAAAGGCCCCTCTATCTTTCGAGGAGCTGATGGAGCGGGCGGCGGAAGAAATCGAGGGAGAGGCCGCCAACCCCGAGTTTGCAAAGAGGTTGGCAAGGCTGAGCGAGCCAGAGGTGAGGCACCAGGAGGGAAGAAGAAAGGAGGAACTCAAAGGTCATGGGTTTCGGGGGCAGCAACGGAATTGGGTGTATCAGGAGCCCAATAACCGGCTGGCTTGGAGGCCCCAGGAAGGGCTGGCGAGGGGTCAGGAAAGAGATCACCAAGGAAGGTGGGATGGGAGGGTCAATAATCCGGGATGGAGGCAAGGTCCCAGACCACCTCACCCCCCTCGAGAGCAAGCCATGGTGATAGGCCGAGGAAGAGGAGGAAGAGGCAGAAGAGGAAGAGGGGTCAGGGTGGCGTTGCCCTATTGTGACTTTCAGCAGGAAGAAGGTCACGTGACGGCCACCTGCCCGGAATTTCTGGAGGTAAAGGGAAGAGGCCAACAGCAGCAGCGACCTGTAAGAATTGAGAAGGTGTTACCCGGAGATGAGGAAGATAGATGCGAAGACAAGACAGATGTAGGAGACAGGGGAGGGGTCGGAGTGATCCATGGAGGGGTGGGAATAGAGGCGACCTGTAAGATAAGCTTCTAGGCAATGTTTAGGAGGATCGTCGCGTTGACCTCCCAAAACCCACCCCCTTCGGAGAAGCTCACCTTCTCGGCAGAGGACATGCCAGACTTTGAAGACCCATTCTGTTACGCCTTGGTGATCTATGCGGCAATTGAAAACTTCACCGTCTCCCGAATCTTGGTCGACAATGGGAGTTCGGTGAATGTTATCTTCAAGAAGGCCTTTGACGCGCTGGAGGTGGAGGCGAAGAGGGTGCAGGCCTCAGATGGACCCCTGTTTGGGTTTTTAGGAAAGAGGAAAGAGGTCGAGCGAGGAGTCGGCCTCCAAGTGACGTTGGGAGGGGTCACCAGGAACTGCCGGTTCATCATTGTTGATGCTCCGAGAAGCTATAATGCCATATTCGGACGCCCTCTCGTCAACACTATCTCTTGGATAGTAGAGGACGAAAAGGTGGATAGAGAGATGAAGGGATCAGAGGGGCCAGATGGAGAAGGGAAGGAAGGAGAAAGAGAGAGCAGAATCCCAGGAGAGGAGAAGGAAGTGGCTCCAGAGGAGCGTGACGAGCCGATGGAGGAGGAGGCTTCGGTAGAAGAGGAGACCCTGCCCGAGGGAATGGAGGAAAAGGGCAGATGGGAAGAGCCGTCCCGTCTTGAGGTGGCTGAAGAAGTGGTCGAGCTGGAGGTCACCACCCAAGGGGGGAGAGTGGAAAAGGTGCAGATCAGTGGGGGTCTTGGCCTGGAGGACAGGAAGAGGAGGTTGGAGTGCATCCAGAGGAGCGCAGACATCTTCGTATGGAGAGCGACGGACATGCTGGGCATTGATGCGGACGTGGCCTGCCACCGACTCAACCTTGAACCAGGGGCCCGCCCCATCAGGCAGAAGAGGAGGGCCATCGCCGACAAGCTGGAGGGGGTGATCCGCGAGGAGGTGGATAAGCTCCTCAAAGCAGGTTTTGTATCGGAGATCCAGTATCCAGGCTGGGTCTCCAATGTCGTCATGGTGAAAAAGGATGATGGACACTGGCATATGAGTATCGATTTTTCTTTGTTAAACAAAGCCTGCCCAAAGGATTGTTATCCTTTGCCTCGAATCGATGCGCTGGTTGAATCAGCCGTCGATTTCTCTGTAATATCTTTCTTAGATGCTTTTTTAGGTTATCACCAGATCAGGATGCATCCTCCGAACGTCAAAGATGTTTCCTTCATCAGAAGAGAAGGGCGCTACAGCTATAAGATGATGTCGTTTGGGCTAAAGAACGCAGGGGCGACTTACCAAAGAACGATGGACCGGGTCTTCTGGGATCAAAGAGAAAGAAACTTGGAGGTTTATGTAGATGACCTCATGGTCAAGAGCAAGAGCGTGAGCTCTCACCTCCAAGACCTCAACGAGACATTTGCCACCCTGTGCAAGTACAAAATGCGGCTAAACCCCCTGAAGTGTGTATTTGGAGTCCGCAAGGGGATGTTTCTGGGTCACCTCCTTACCCCGGCAGGGGTGGAGCCTAACCCGGACAAATTTAAAGCCATAATGGAGTTGAGATCGCCGTGAAACGCTAAGGAAGTTCAATGTCTAACTGGGAAGCTCGCGGGGTTGAGTAGGTTTCTCTCTCAGGATGGAGAGAAATGCTCCCCCTTCTTCAAGGTGTTGCGAGGTAACCAAAAGTTCGAATGGACGGGGGAATGTGAGGAGGCCTTCCAGGCCCTGAAGAACTAGCTCATCAAGACTCCGCTGCTCCAAGGTCCTAAGGAGGGAGAGGATCTATCCTTGTATCTCGGAGTCGGAGTTGAAGCCGTAAGCTCCATCCTTGTCCGGGAAGAGGGCAAGAAGCAGCTGCCCATTTACTATGTAAGCAGGGTCTTGATGAAGGCAGAGCTCCGATATCCAATTTTAGAGAAACTGGCTTTCGCTTTGGTCGTCTTCTCCAGAAAGCTCAGGCCATACTTCCAGGCTCATTCGATCCAGGTGGTGACTGACCACCCCCTTCACAAAATTTTCGAAGGGGTAGAGCACTCGGGGAGGCTCGCGAAGTGGTCTGTAGAGTTAAGTGAATTCGACATCACCTTCGTCCCTCGGTTATCGATGAAGGCTCAAGCGGTTGCGGATTTCATGGCAGACTATGTGATTGAAATGGAGGCGGACCAACCCCTTCGTCACGTCCCTTGGAAGCTGTTGGTCGATAGGGCGTCGGGAAAGAATTCTCTAGGAGGAGGGGTGGTATTGGAAATCCCTCATGGAGTGAAAATTGAACAAACGCTAGTAATACATTTTCCCATCACCAACAACCCAGCGGAGTACGAAGCAGTGATCGGCGGCCTGCGTCTGGCCCAGGAGTTGGGGGTTCATGATGTGGAAGTCTTCACCGATTCGATGGTAATAGCCTCACAGATCAAGGGTGAATTCGAAGCCAGGGAGCCCACCCTCATGAGGTATCTGGTCAAAGAAAGGGGTCTCATCGGAGTATTCAAAACGTTCTCCATCAAGCACATACCAAGGGAAGAGAGTGCTTCTGCGGATCGGTTGGCCAAAGCCGGTCCTCGGGTTGGAGGAACCTTGACAGATCTATTCCGCCCTTCGATTGAGGAAGGGGAGCTCATGGACATAGAACGACGGCCCTCGTGGAAGGACCCTTTCGTAACCTTCCTAGCAACAGGAAAATTCCCGGAAGAGGTTCCGGATCAAAGGCGCTTTCGGTATAAGTCTGCCTATTACGTGCTTCATGAAGGGGACTTGTATCGGAAGACCCTCTCGGGACTCTTGGCGCAGTGTGTTTCTGAGGAAGAGGTTCTGAGGATTCTGGAGGAGATCCATTCCGACGAATGTGATAGTCATTCAGGAAGCAGGATACTGAAAGCAAGGATAATGAGGCAGGGATACTTCTGGCCGACTCTGACCAAGGATGCTGCGGGATTTGTCAAAAAATGTCAAAAATGCCAGCTGTTCGCTTCGCTCCAACTCTTGCCAGCCCAGAGAATGAGAAGCATCATGGCACCATGGCCCTTTGCCCTATGGGGGATGGATCTGGTGGGAACTTTCCCTCAAGCGAGTGGGAAAAGAAGATTCCTCTTGGTCATGATCGACTACTTCTCGAAGTGGTTGGAGGTCAAGGCTCTAGCAAAGTTCACCTCCCAGTTAATCCTCAATTTCGTATGGGGGAGATCATCTGCCGACACGGGCTTCCGCAGGCCATCATCACGGATAACGGTCCCCAATTTATTGGAACATGCTTTCCGCATATCTTGGTTTGACAATAACAAATCTTATTATATTTGATCATATTTGTTTTTGTGTTTATAACATGCAGGATCCTGTGCATTCAAATCTCCATTGGATGTTACCGCGGAGCATTATCACTACCGCTGGCGCTAGCGAATCGACGAAATGGTGTTCGACAAAAATTGATGTCGTTCGACGAAATGGAGTTCGACGAAAGTAAATGTCGTTCGATGAACTGGCGTTCGACGAAATTGAGTTCGACGAAATGAAAACAGCGTTCGACGAAATGTGAGGCCATTCGACAAAGATGCGTTCGACGAAAAGAGATGTGCTCTACCGCGGAGCATTAGTACTACCGCTGGCGCTAGCATAAATGGAAACAATTGACGGGAAGGAAATAGTGGATAAAAAGGAATGATTGGCGGGATGCATATTTTGCGTGCTCTACCACGGCGTGGCATGTCTACCGCCCGGTGGTAGCTTTTGGAATCCTCCCATCTGCATGTGATTGAGGAGCAAATGTGGAAGGAGATATTGGCTGAAGGAAGGTTATCTCGCTATCGCGGAGCATTAGCGGTACCGCGGCACGCTAGGCGGAGCTCAAAGTTTGGCGCTCAAAAGTTGCCTATGCTGCCATGATCAGTATGCTTGATCATTGCCTAATATGGCTACCGCGGGGCGGTAGTACTGCCGTAGGCGGTAGCGGCTAATTCTATTTAAAGACGCGCGCTTCCTCTGTTGTGGCTGGCTATTACAGAACGAATTGAAGCCATATATTCAGAGCACTCATGAGAGCCTTCCCCAAGCAGCCCGAAGAACTCCGTCAACGTTCGTGAATGCAAAGAACTTGAAGACTGATCCGATCGCATCTACATCGACATCAAGTTCTTCTTTTGAGGGAGTTTTTAGTTTGTGCTTTGTTTTAGTTTCTAATTATAACCTTTATATCTTTTGTTCGGTAGAGGAATTCGCCACACGACGACTAGGTCTAGGTAGGACTTAGGGAGGAATTTGCCTCGTGTTGGCGACTGGGTCTTGGGAGTACATCTAGGGGGTGCTCGAGGCCTTTCTGGTGATAGATTGGCTAGAGCGGCTTGAGGCCGTATCTGGGAAGAAATCGGCTAAAGCCAACCGGTTCGTGGGGATACGAGTCGGTATAGAAAACAAAAAGAGATTTCATATTATTCGCTTTGATTTCTAGCGTCATAGAAATCAAATTTTGTAATCAAGTTTATTAATGATAATCATGTCTGTTTCTATTTAATAAAATTGATTTGCTACTCTTTGTCTTACATTCACCCTTATTCAAATAAAATATCAAAAGTTTTCTATTAAAGTTTAAAGTTTTTAAAACCCTTATTCACCCCCCCCCCCCCCCCCCCCCCCCCCCCCCCCGCTCCTCTAAGGGAGCCTCAAGATCCAACAAGTGGTATCAGAGCTAGGTTATTCCAAATTGGCTTAACAATCGGGAATAATGGCGTCTCTTGATCATGATCTCGCTTCTACTAGTGGGGAAAATTTTAATATAAATGAAAAAGTATTATCACCACCTTTATTTATGGGCAAAATTATAAAGGGTGGAAAATATTAATGAAAAATTTTCTTAAGACCTTAGATGAAAAAGTTTGGAATATTACTATTGAAAAGCCAACTAGCGTACTAACTAGAAACGAAATTGTTTTAAATGCAAAATCTATGAATAGTTTATTTTGTGCGTTAGATCAAAATATTTTCAAACTTATTAATAATTTACCTACCGCATATGAAATTTGGAATTTTCTTGAAATAACTTATGATTCTCCTTCTATAGGCACGGAACATTCACAAGAACTGGAGAATATGCAAGCCTGCACAAGTTTTCAAGAAAGCTCCTCACGGGATGGATCAATGGAGTGCACATCTAGTGAAAGAGAAGAAGAAATCTTATCTTCGGAAGAGGAGTGCCAAAACGATGTCAAAGCTCATCCACAAGAGCTGTAAGGAAATCAAAATCTCTTATTGTATGTGATTCTATTTCTACATTATAATTGCTTCAAACTACAAAGCGCAAAATTAAGAAATTAAAAAATGCTAATAAACTTTTGCGCCAAGAAAATAAAAATTTAATGGCACAAATTAATGAAGAATCAAATTCTAATTTATCTAGTTCTACCCATGGCTCCTTAGTTGAAAACATTACACCTTGTGTAAAATATAATGAATTAAAAGAAAAACACAAGAAACTTGAAAAGGAGTTTATTTTTGTAAAAGAACAAAATGAAATATTATGTTTAGAAAATTCATCTTTGAAAAATGATTGTGCTAAGTGTAAAGACTATAAAATTGAAATTAAAGAGATGGATGAAACATTTGATGAATATAGAAATAACTATCAAAATTATATTGATTAAATTGTTTCCACTCTTAAAAATAGCACAATCACTTATAATAAAGCTAGACATAATTTAAAAATTAAGAATGGTGAATTAAAAACAAAAATCAACTTGCTTATGAAAATTGTGAATAAAAATTCACAATACATAAATTCACAATATCAAACTATATCTAAAAATAAGTTGAATATGAATGTGAACATCTTAACTAAGTTTAATAATGGGAGTAAGGAACATAAAGGATTTGTAAATCAAAATCACCATTATTTACAAAATCATGTTTCTCCCAACTTAAAAATAAAACTACACAAATTTCCTATGAACAACACTTTTAATAATCATTACAATCATAATCATAAATATAAAGATTATCACAATGGAAATTTCACATATAAGAATAACACTAAACCAAAGTTTGAATGGAGGCCCAAAATTAAAAATGAAATATTAACTTCACATGAAAGGACCCATTCATCACTAACTACCCACAAACCTACATGTTATATTTGGGTACCCAAAGGAACCACCACACTTGGTCCTCTTTGGATACCTAAATCTCTTATTCATTAGGTACCACCAAATGCATGAAGTAGGTATTTCAAAATGAAATATACAATTTTCTTCTTCATGATATGCTTTAATGTCTTTTTAATTTTTCTCTTTTTTTATTTTAAGCTATCGTGTCATGGTCATCTAATATATTGTTGGAAATATGACTTGATCTCTTAAAGCTTAATGAGATTATAAATCAAATTGATCAAAATTCAAAGTCATATTTTATTTTGATGACCTGTCTATCTTTCTTAAATTCATTGCCTACAATCATCTTATATCATCTTTATAAATTAGATACTCAACTTGTTATAAGATATTACAAAACATAATAATAAAAGGTTTGATTATGAATAGTGTGTCATGAATCCTTTTTATGCAAAACCAAAGATCAATAAATTCAAGTAATAAATGCGATGATATTATTTCAAAACTTTATTTATGTGACCTTTGTCTTTGATGTGATTGTATTATGTCTAAAGATTGCATGTACATTTTTTTCTTTGACTGTAGAATAAATCTTGCTCATATAAAGGTTCATAATTTCGTTCTAGGTCCTAAGAAAATCAAATTGAAATTCCTCTTTCTGTAGATGCAATACTAGCATCTATCAAATTGATCTATATCATTATGACTTTGCACCAAATCTCATTATCTCAGCATCACTTCCTAGTATAAGTTTTCTTTTGGTGCTCATAATAGATATATCACTTAAATGTCATGCTAAATCAAAAGGTAGAAAAACTATGTGAGTCTAAAATTTTTAATAATGTATGGACCTTGCGAGGCATTGGGGGGAAAGAGTGCTAGATTGAGTTTTGTCTATTGTTTGCATATGGGACTAACACCCCAACCTACGGCATGTATGTAGCTCCTCATGCCCATCCGTCACTTAGTACGGGGCTAGGGTGTAGACATATTGTCTGGGTAGATTGGTTACTTGGAAATCATTAACTTTTTTATGCTTAAAACTTTTATATAAAGGGGAAGAACTAACATGATAATATTACTTGGCAAATGTTATATTATTTCATCTAGTCTTTGTTGGTTAGGTTAAAAAGCAAAATCCTTCGTGTTGTCGAATTGCACACCATCTATTTTTCTCTACTAAGAAACTCCACATTTTTTTACTATGCTTTAGATTCCTATAATTATGGTTTCTTCTACAACTGGTGCACACTGCTTTCCACCTCTCTACTACTTATTCGCTCGATCATGAATATTTCTTTTTCAACAAGTGTGTTATCTTGAATTATCACTGCTCTTTCACTCCTACACTTTTTTCTCTTCCCTACGTATTATCTCATTCTCATGCTCATGTCTTCTCTACTCAAAAAAAACATTACACGCCTTCACTTTTGGCTTTCTCACCACCCTCTTTTGATAATACCAAAAGGGGGAGAATAAATTTGAAAGAAATTCACATGTATGGGGAGTAGATTCAAAGGAAGTTCTGTGGTAGGGGGAGAAATCATTTAGGGGGAGATTTCTTTTAGGGGGAGCATTTGAACATGCCTAATTTCCATGCTATCCGTATTAGTTCTTATTATAAACACAAATTCCTATCTCTTGAATTATTTCTTTCTAAGGGGATTTGTTATTATCAAAAGGGGGAGTTTGTTGGAACATGCTTTCCGCATCTCTTGGTTTGACAATAACAAATCCTATTGTATTTGATCATATTTATTTTTGTGTTTATAACATGCAGGATCCTGTGCATTCAAAAATTCATTGGAATATGTTGTGATGTTGCTACCGCGGAGCGTTAGCACTACCGCTGGCGCTAGCGAATCGACGAAATGGTGTTCGATGAAAATAGATGTCGTTCGACAAAAATAGATGTCGTTCGATGAACTGACGTTCGACGAAATTGAGTTCGACGAAATGAAAACAGCATTCGACGAAATGTGAGGTCGTTCGACGAAGATGCGTTCGACGAAAAGAGATGTGCTCTACCGCATAGCGTTAGCAGCCTGAAGAACTCCGTCAACATTCGTGAACACAAAGAACTTGAAGACCTATCCGATCACATCTACATCGACATCAAGTTCTTCTTTTGAGGGAGTTTTTAGTTTGTGTTTTGTTTTAGTTTCTAATTGTAACCTTTATATCTTTTGTTCGGTGGAGGAATTCGCCACAAGGCGACTAGGTCTAGGTAGGACTTAGGGAGGAATTATCCTCGTGTTGGCGACTGGTTCTAGGGAGTAGATCTAGGGGGTGCCCGAGGCCTTTCTTCTGATAGATTGGCTAGACCGGCTTGAGGCCGTATCTGGGGAGAGATCGGCTAAAGCCAACCGGTTCGTGGGGATACGAGTCGATATAGAAAACAAAAGAGTTTTCATATTATTCGCTTTGATTTCTAGCGTCATAGAAATCAAATTTTGTAATCAAGTTTATTA
Source organism: Dactylorhiza incarnata (assembly GCA_033032865.1). Taxonomy (NCBI): domain Eukaryota; kingdom Viridiplantae; phylum Streptophyta; class Magnoliopsida; order Asparagales; family Orchidaceae; genus Dactylorhiza; species Dactylorhiza incarnata. Next base: position 2,085,376 of record JAWHQI010000165.1, read on the forward strand.
ATGATAATCATGTCTTTTTCTATTTAATAAAATTGATTTGCTACTCTTTGTTTTATATTCACCCTTATTCAAATAAAATATCAAAAGTTTTCCATTAAAGTTTAAAGTTTTTAATACCTTTATTCACCCCCCCCCCCCTCTAAGGGCGCCTCAAGATCCAACACAATTCACCAGCGAAGAATTCATCAGTTTCTGCAGCCAACTGGGTATAGACCTCAGGTTCGCATCCGTCCATCACCCCAGGAGCAACGGGCAGGTGGAGGCAGCGAACAAGATCATAGTAAACCTACTCAAAAAGAAGGTAAAGAACTTGAAGGGTAATTGGGTAGAGCAGCTCCCTTCAGTCCTGTGGGCTCTAAGGACTACCCCCAACACCGCCACTGGTGAGACCCCCTTCAAGCTCTCTCATGGTTGCGAGGTCGTCATTCCCGTGGAATTTGAAGTCAAGACGCCGCGAGTAACGGCCGCCTTAGATGGAGATGAAGAATGGAGAATAGGAAATGAAGAGGAGTTGCGGCTCTCCTTGGACTTGATCGAGGAGGTCCGGGATCTTGCCACCATTCGTCAAGAGGAAGTCAAGCGGTGGATGGCCAAATACTCTGACAAGCACGTCCGAATTAAGCAATTCGAGAAGGGAGACCTGGTGTTATAAAAGGTCGACGCAGCGGGTAGGTCAGCCGCGGTAGGAAAGCTCAATCCCAATTGGGAGGGTCCCTATGTCATAGAAGAAACCTTACAGTCAGGAGGATATCACCTCCAAAATGTGGAAGTCGAATCCATCGGTCACATGTGGAATGGTGACGACTTGAAATGCTTTTATCCTTGAGTCTATATAATGGGAATATCTATGCTTTAAACTTCATTTCTCTTATGCATGGGTGATGTAATAACTTATAAGATGATGATAAAAAATCTTCGAAGATTGGCCCTGAGTAGACCCGCTGACCAGGCTCCCATCTAGCTAGCAGGGCTGTAGGCTCACATGGTGGTAGGTTCCAAAGGTTCGAAGGTTGGCCCCGAGCAGACCCGCTAAGCAGGCTCCCATCTAGCTGGCAGGGCCGTAGGCTCACTCGGTGGCAGGTTCCAAAGGTTCGAAGGTTGGCCCCGAGCAGACCCGCTGACCAGGCTCCCATCTAGCTGGTAGGGCCGGAGGCTCACTCGGTGGCAGGTTCCAAATGTTCGAAGGTTGGCCCGGAGCAGACCCGCTGACTAGGCTCCCATCTAGCTGGTAGGGCCGTAGGCTCACTCGATGGCAGATCCCAAAGGTTCGAAGATTGGCCCTGAGCAGACCCGCTGACCAGGCTCCCATCTAGCTGGTAGGGCCGTAGGCTCACTCGGTGGCAGGTTCCAAATGTTCGAAGGTTGGCTCCGAGCAGACCCGCTGACCAGGCTCTCATCTAGCTGGCAGGGCCGTAGGCTCACTCGGTGGCAGGTTCCCAAGGTTCGAAGGTTGGCCCCAAGCAGACCCGCTGACCAGGCTCCCATCTAGCTGGCAGGGCCGTAGGCTCACTCGGCGGCAGGTTCCAAAGGTTCAAAGGTTGGCCCCGAGCAGACCCGCTGACCAGGCTCCCATATAGCTGGCAGGGTCGTAGGCTGACTCGGTCGCAGGTTCCAAAGGTTCGAAGTTTGGCACCGAGCAGACCCGCTGACCAGGATCCCATCTAGCTGGCAGGGCCATAGGCTCACTCGGTGGCAGGTCCCAAAGGTTTGGAGGTTGGCCCCGAGCAGACCCGCTGAACAGGCTCCCATCAAGCTGGTGGGGCCGTAGGCTCACTTGGTGGCAGGTTCCACAGGTTCGAAGGTTGGCCCAGAGCAGACCCGCTGACCAGGCTCCCATCTAGCTGGCAGGGTCGTAGGCTCACTGGGTGGCAGGTTCCAATAGTTTGAAGGTTGGCCCCGAGCAGACCCACTGATCAGGCTCCCATCTAGCTAGCAGGGTCGTAGGCTCACTCGGTGGCAGGTTCCAAAGGTTTGAAAGATGGCCCCAAGCAGACCCGCTGACCAGGCTCCCATCTATCTGGCATGGTCATAGGCTCACTCGGTGGCAGGTTCCAAAGGTTCGAAGGTTGGCCCCGAGCAGACCCGCTGATCAGGCTCCCATCTAGCTGGAAGGGCGGTAGGCTCACTCGGTGGAAGATTCCAAAGGTTCGAATGTTGGCCCCGAGCAGACCCGCTGACCAGGCTCCCATCTAGCTGGCAGGGTCGTAGGCTCACTCGGTGGCAGGTTCCAAAGGTTCGAAGGTTGGCCCCGAGCAGACCCGCTGACCAGACTCCCATCTAGCTGGCAGGACCGTAGGCTCACTCGGTGGTAGGTTCCAAAGGTTCAAAGGATGTCCCCGAGCAGACCCGCTGACCGGGCTCCTATCTAGCTAGTAGGCCATAGGCTCACTCAGTGGCAGGTTCCAAAGGTTTGAAGGTTGGCCCCGAGCCGAACCGCTGACCAGGCTCCCATCTAGCTGGCCGGTCCATGGGCTCACTTAAATAATGACCCCGGAGGGAGACCAAGTAAGGGGAAGAAAATTCAAGTCAAAGAATTGACACCGGGTAAGCTCCAGCATAGGGCCGGCGAGTGGTGCCCATCATGAAGGGTTCTCGCCGACAAATGATATCGCCCAAAAAATACACTCACCCGGCGAATGCAAAGTATGACGACAGTCGGACCCAGGGGCGGCAAGAAATCGACAGGATAGAACGGGTTCTTGGCGTTGTCCCGCTCCCGACGGAAAATCGACAAAATTGCCTAAGTCTTGGGAAGGTTGGGTCGAGTGCGAGAGAGTTGTAACCGCGAGATGCAATGAGTGGCAAAGGGGTCTCGTTCATAACCTAGCCCAAGGGCCCGCGAGGCTAAAAGTGAATAGTCGGTAGGTAAGCACGGGCGCGAGGGTTCGAAAGCGTGTAAAATTACGTGCGCAAGCCTTTGTCCTGGTAGTAGCGAGAGGCACGCAAAAATATACATACGCGACATAGCACATGTTAAAATTTTTTATTTATATCATTTAGGAGTAAGCAGGAGTTGCATCAACTGAGTTATAGCCAAACAACCACAATGCCACACAGCAACACAATAGACTTTATTGAACCACAAAACTTCTTTACATTTCGAGACATACATGGCGAGACATGATTCATAAGAATCGCGAAGGAGAGGAGAATAGAACACACCAAAAAACAAAACTGGCAGCTTGACAAGCAGAGACCGCACAGACCGCTGAACTCCAGAGACCGCCCGACTTAACCTGAGACCGCACGAACAGAAAACAGACAGGATGCCTGTACTGCAAGAGCGCCACCTCAGACCGCACGAACTGGAGCTTATTGAATTGAACGAAGAACAAAAGCTGTCGCCAGACCGCAACTCAGATCGCCTAACCGCCGAAGGTGGCCTGATCGTTGAGCTCGCTGCGAACAGCACCAGAACAACATAAACCAGTCCGCAGACAAGCCGCTGCTGAACTGTTTATTCGACCTGCTGGGAAATCACCAAGGAAGGAGACCGCAACCTGCTGACCGCAAACCTGCGAACACAACAAACAGTCAACTCGCTTTCGAGACCGTCCAACCTCAAAGTTGAGACCGCACAAAACAACCCAGACTCTAGTTCTTACAATTTTCGTTATGAATGACGGGACATGCACCCCTATTTATAGGCGACAAGACGGATGTCGTCACCGCCGCAAGAGGGATACAGTCACCACCCGCCATATCGCCAGTGGTCTCACATAGCAGACCGCGCGAGCACACTACTTGGACAACATCCTGTCCAAGACCGCAGATCAGCAGCAGACCGCGCACAAGCCGCGCGAACACAAGACCGCGCATAAGCCGCGCGGACACAAGAACACTCCTTCCTTAGATCACCAAGAGCAAAACAAGAACATCTGGCTGACTTCAGACAAGTCGCCAGACCACACTGCATAAGCCGCCCGGTCACAGCGGTTACACAAGAATAGACCGCCCGGTCTTCTTACAAAGAAGCAAGACCAACCAAGCAGAACAACCCGGGAAGAGACCGCAACAACCAAGAACAGACCGGACAACCAGCAGATCGCCAGAACCAGACCGGCAGAGAACCAACACAGAGACCGCGCGCTCTCTGCGGTCATCAAAAACAGACCGCTGGCCACCTTCCACTCCACTTCAATAATTTCAACACTCCCCCTTGAAGTGGGAAGTGTAAACTAGCCCAAGTAAACTCCACAACCGAGTAAACGGTCCCTTCGCCAGCGGCATTGTGAAGATTTCTGCAATATTGTCCGCACTCTGAACATGCTCGACCATAAGAGATCCTCCCAACACCTTCTCACGAATGAAATGGTGCTCAATCTCAATATGTTTGGTCCTCGCGTGACAGAACGGATTATTAACCCGCTTGAGAGCACTCTCATTGTCCCCGTGTAGCATAGTGGGACCTCGAAACTCCTCATGAATGTCCTCCACCAACCTCCTGAGCCAAACGGCTTCCTGAGCTGCCAAGGCCAAAGCCTTGTATTCCGCTTCTGTGGTAGATACGGACACCGAGTCCTGCTTTTTGCTGCACCAAGAAATAGCTGTGGGGCCTGTCATAAAGACAAAACTAGACGTTGATATCCGATCATCCACATCTCCCCCGTAATTAGCATCCATGTATCCAAGCAACTCCAAGCTTGACCCTCTCCTATATAGGAGACCCAGATCAGAGGTCGACTTTACATACTTCAAAATTCCTTTTGCCGCCAGAAGATGAGGATTTCATGGGTCCGCCATGTACCGACTCACTTTGCCAACTGCATAAGCAATATCAGGCCTCGTGATGGTCAAGTAAATCAAGCTCCCAACCAGAGCTCGGAACACCAACGGATCAGATAGAACTCTCCCCTCATCCTTCCAAAGTTTATGATGCTGTTCCAGAGGTATAGAGCTGCTCTTCCCTTCCTCCATGCCGAATCATTGAACGATCCGCTCTGCATATCCAGCCTGAGAAACGAGCACTCCGCTCTCCCTCCTCTGAACCTTGAGTCCAAGGAAATGGTAAAGCTCACCCAGATCCTTCATCTCAAACCTGATAGCAAGCTCGGCTCTCAGCCTCGCTACGGCCTCCTTCGAGTTCCCGGTGACAATCATGTCATCAACATACACCATAACAATAACCCGAAGCACCCCCTCCTTCTTGACGAACAAGCTAGAATCAGAGTCTGAAGCAAAGAACCCACAGAATAGAAGATACTCCGCGATCTTTCCATACCATGCCCGAGGCGCTTGCTTCAACCCATACAGGGCTTTCTTCAGTTTGCAAACGTAGTCCGGACAATCCTCCGAGATGAAGCCCGGCGGCTATATCATGAAGATATCCTTGTCAATCTCTCCGTATAAGAAAGCATTCTTCACATCGAGCTGCCAAATCTCCCATCCACTGGACGCCGCCAAAGCAATAACAAATCGAACCGAAGTCATCTTTGCCACTGGACAGAACGTCTCATCATAATCTTCTCCGTACTGCTGTGAGAACCCGCGAGCCACAAGGCGAGCCTTGTATCGCTCGATCATGCCGTCATCTTTCTTCTTGAGTTTATATACCCATTTGCATGTCACAGGGGAAATGCCCTTGGGCCTGGGCACTAGAGACCAAGTCTCATTCTTCTTGAGAGCATCCATCTCCTCCTTCATAGCAATGTCCCACTGCTTCATGCCTTTAGCCTTCTCAAAGCTCGACGGCTCCCTCTCATCCAAGGGACCAGCGAAGAAACATGAGATGAAGCTCACCATGTTTCCTCCTGTGTATTGATCAGGTGGCTTGATAGTCCTCTTCGACCTCCTAAGAGGTTGCTCCTGACTAACCACCTCCTCAGCTGCTTCTTCTGTGCTAGCTCCTCTTCTAGACGAACTTGGAGCATCGCTCCCCCTGCTTCCAGAACCTGAAGCCTCCATCTCTGAGCTTGACACAGCTGGAGCTCCTCGTGAAACAGGCAACTCCACTTGAAGATTTTCCGCAGCCTTCCCTTCTTCATCAACCCTGCTCTCCGGTAGTTCAACTCCTGAACTCCCCTTATAGGAAGTCACCTCATCGAACACCACATCCCGAGATACCACTGATCTCTGTGTCTCAGGATCCATGCATCTCCACCCCTTCTTCCGCTCATCATATCCAACAAAGACTAGCTTCCTTGCTTTCGCATCTGGCTTTGTCCGAAGAGCATCAGGGATATGCACATAACAAGTTTTCCCGAACACCCGAAGGTGTGCAACACTCAGCTTCTCCTTGAACATCAGTTCGTGAGGGGTCTTCATGTTGATAGGACTTAGAGGCATCCTGTTGATGACGTATGCCTCACAAGACCTTCCTTCAGCCCAAAAGGACTTTGGGATACTCTTGGCATGAAGCCAGCACTTGCAGGTTTCCGTCAGATGATGGATCTTCCTCTCCGCAATGCCATTTTGCTGTGGAGTATGGGAACAAGTGAGCTCTCTCCGGATGTCATGCTTCCTACAAAAACTTGAGAACTCACCAGAGGTGAACTCCCCACAGTTCTCAATTTTTTCACACGCAGACCTAACCGACCTTCCACCAGCTCCTTGAACTCCATGAACTTCACAAAAGCTTCCGACTTCTCTATTAGAAAATACACCCAGATATATCTGGTGTAATCGTCAATCAACACCAACATATATTTGTTGCCTCCAAGGCTTAGGGTGGCAGTCGGTCCCATCAAATCACCGTGAATGCACTCCAACGGCGCTTTACACCTTGTTTGTGATTTATCAAATGGAAGTCGATGAGACTTACCAAACTAACATCCCGCACAAACATGACCGTCTCCATAGGAGGACAAGCTAGGCAAGCCCTTGATAAGGCCCCTTACCGCTGTAGCCTTCAATTTGTCCATGCCAACATTCCCCAACCTTTCATGCCAGATAGCCGCGCTATCGTTGGTCTTCATCTTGTCAACAATAGGTACTTGTCGATAAAACGAACAAGTCATTCACCCGCTTTCCAACATGAATAACATCTCCCTTTATCTCTGGTTGAGTTTTAAGAAACTTCACTTATGTTGGGCCAAACAGAATGTGATAACCGGCATCGACCGCATTGGTCACAGAGAAGAGATTCTTCTTCATACCAAGCACGTGATAAACACTCCTCAATGTGAGTGGACCCTTATCACTGCTCAGAGAGACAACACCTTCTTGTTCTACTGCATGAACAGAATTATCAGCCGTAATGATTGCATCGTTACCTCAGTAAGGCGCCAAAGAAGAGAACTTTGATTCATCCCTGGTGAGGTGATGCCCACACCCTGAATCCACGATCCAATCCTCTTCGAAGTTGATGGCAGCCAAGGCCTTAATGGGCATCGCAGTCATATTGGCCGCAAAGACTCCTCCCCATCCAGCTTCATCAGACTTTGGCTTCTCCTTCTCCGCTGCATGTCCCGGCTGAAGATTAACCCGACAATCCTTCTTGAAGTGGCCGGTCTTATTGCACCTGAAGCACCTTGGTCCCTCTCCCTTCTTCTTCCCATCAGACTTAGAAGCATAACCCCTATCCTGCTGACCTGAAGTAGAGGGTCCATCCTGACCTGGCTTCCTCTTCTCCCACTTCTTCTTCTTCTTCCCAGAGAACAACACATCACTATCTCCCCCAGAGATAGAAGTCCCCGCCATCTATCTTGCCAAACTTTCTTGCGAAGCAAGTAGATTTGCCAGCTCCAACAGAGATGGCTTATTTGCCCAACCCTGAACTGACGTAACAAAAGCAAGATACTCCTTCCGTAACCCGCGGATGATATGCCTCTTCAGTTTTGCCTCCGAGATGGGCTCATCAGGGTCCAATGCAGAAATCTCTGCTGTGAGGTTCTTCATCTTGAGAAAGAAGGTAGAGATAGAAAGATCACCTTGAGAGGCCTTCGCCAACTCATTTTCAAGAAATTGTAGTCGTGCTACATTTCTCTTATTGAACAGCCCGTCCAAAGACGTCCAAATCTCAGCGGCAGATTTACATCCAATGATGTGATCGAATAGCTCTGGTGAGATAGCCCTCTTAAGTGTGAACTCTGCCTTTGCATTAGTCCTCCTCCAAAGTCTCACCTCTGCCATATTATCTCCTGCCAAAAACACTTCTTGTGTGTCTTCTCCTCCAACTACCTCCCATAGATCCTCGCCAAGTAAGTAACTCTCCATACACGACCTCCATTTCTTGTAGTTAGTTGATGTGAGGAGTTCAATACCAAGACCCCTTGCGTATCCAGCTTCCATGGCAAACTTGTGGTCGCTTCTTCACAAAGACGATGGCAACTCAAGTTGATCACTGCTTATCCACTCCAACAACCTCGCTTTGATACCATGTTAAAATTTTTGATTTGAATCGTTTAGGAGTAAGCAGGAGTTGCATCAACTGAGTTATAGCCAAACAACCACAATGTCACACAGCAACATAATAGACTTTATTGAACCACAAAACTTCTTTACATTTCGAGACATACATGGCGAGACATGATTCATAAGAATCACGAAGGAGAGAAGAACAAAACACACCAAAAAAACTGGCGGCTTGACAAGCAGAGACCGCACAGACCGCTGAACTCCAGAGAGCGCCCGACTTGACCTGAGACCGCACGAATAGAAAACAGACAGGATGCCTATACTGCAAGACCGCCACCTCAGACCGCACGAACTGGATCTTATTGAATTGAACAAAGAACAGAAGTTATCGCCATACCGCAACTTAGATCGCCTACCGCCGAAGGTCGCCTGATCGCTGAGCTCGCTGCGAACAGCACCAGAACAACATAAACTAGTCCGCAGACAAGCCGCTATCGAACTGTTTATTCGAGCCGTTGGGAAATCACCAAGGAAGGAGACCGGAACCTGCTGACCGCAAACCTGCGAACACAACAAACAGTCAACTCGCTTCCGAGACCGCCCGACCTCAAAGTTGAGACTGCACAAAACAACCCAGGCTCTAGTTCTTACAGTTTTTGTTATGAATGATGGGCCATGCACCCCTATTTATAGGCAACAAGACGGATGTCGTCACTGCCGCAAGAGGGATACAGTCACCACCCGCCATATCGCCAGCGGTCTCACATTGCAGACCGCGCGATCACACTACTTGGACAACATCCTGTCCAAGACCGCAGATCAGCAGCAGACCGCGCACAAGCCGCGCGAACACAAGACCGCGCATAAGCCGCGCGGACACAAGAACGCTCCTTCCTTAGATCACCAAGAGGAAAACAAGAACATCTGGCTGACTTCAGACAAGTCGCCAGATCACCCTGCATAAGCCGCCTGGTCACAGCGGTTACACAAGAACAGACTGCCCGGTCTTCTTACAAAGAAGCAAGACCAACCAAGCAGAACAACCCGGGAAGAGACCGCAATAACCAAGAACAAACCGGCCAACGAGCAGATCGCCAGAACCAGACCGGCAGAGAACCAACACAGAGACCGCGCGGTGTCTGCGGTCATCAAAAACAGACCGCCGACCACCTTTCGCTCCACTTCAATAATTTCAACAGCACAAAGGGCAAAATATTTCTTTCATTGTAAGAATTACAAAGTAGTTCTCGCCTTACATAAAAAAAGGGGGGAAAGAAAAAAAGAAATCTTCAAGGGTCGTCAGCCTCATCGTCGGAGTACCCGCTGCTCGTGCCCGGAGAGGGAATGCCTCTGAGTTCCCGCCCATCACCAGCTTCATCCGCAGGGTCAACCTGGGCGAAGAGTTCAGGAAGCACGTGGGGGTGAGAATCATCTCACCTTCTTCCTTCAAGAAGTTGGCCCTCCGCAACACATCCAGCGCATGCTCCACCGCCCCCTGGGCTGTCCTCTACATCATCCCTTCAAACTTGGCGTTGGAATAAAGGTGTCGAGTTTCCCTCTCTGCGGGAGGTGGCCGAGCGACAGCATCTCGTAGCCTCTAGTTCTCAGCCTCCAGCTCCCTGTTTCACTCTTCGAGAATGCGAGACCGCACGAGTAAGGTATCATAGTCGGCTATGTCCTGCAGGGAAAAAGAAGGTTAGATCGCGGGAAGGAAGAGAGAAAGGAATGTGAAAGCTCAAGTCGCAATAGGAGGAGGGGCTCACCTCTCGGTTCAGGTGGCTGGCGAGATGGGCCTCGGCTGCGGCCAATTGTTGCTTGACGGCCACGACCTCAGCAGCTTCCACGGAGTGGGTCCTCTCAACCTCGACAATATTCCGCGCAAGAGTCATGCCGCGGTGAGAGGACATATGGGTCAGTTCATGGGCCCGCATCATGGCTTGCGCAGCCTCATGCATGAGATTCTGAGTTGTCTCGGTATCATAGATGGAAGCGCCCTCGTGGCTGTATAGCGCGTAAGAGAGGCCATAAGCATGGCCGCTGATGGTTTCCTTATCCATTAAGTACGGAGGGAGGGTGGATAAGGAGACCCGGTTGGCCTGTAGGTCCCAGTGAACAAGGGGCTCGCCGGCCAGATCGGCATACTTCTTGCCGAGAGGGTAGTTTCGGTGACCTCTCAGCACTAGCCCTGAGGAGGACGCCACTGGCGCCACGACAGGCTGGACGGCAGAGTCCCCAGCTGCGGGAGCACTTGAGCCAGGGACAACCTCCACGACCGCTTTTTCCTTATCGGCTGCGGAGGGTTTCACCCGCTTGATGGAAGGGCTCAAGGCCGCTGTTGGGAAAATGATTTCTCTTAACCCCTGAAAATAAGTTGAATATGAATTCTAAGAAAGAAAAATCAAGGTTAAGCAAATATGCGTCGAATAGTATTCGACGCAACGTCGATGTGGTATCGACGTTCCTTTCAGAATGAGTCGAAGTAACTTTAAGAAGAATTCGACGTATCCTATGTCGATGTAGCTCTGACTTTGAGTCGACACATCTTGAGAAGTCGACGCACCTTAGTCGACGTACCTTCCTTATTCTTCTCTCGACGTCCAGCCAGGACGAATTCGACACTTACGTCGAATAGTAATCGACGCACGTCAATTTCTATGTCTAATTCAAAAATCGCCAGATCTCTTTCCTTCTTTCATAGATCTGATTTATATGGAATCAATTTATTCTTTATAGCCGTTCTGAGTCATTCTTTTCCTCTAATAGATTCTTGTCTAATTTGATTAAAACCATTATGGACATTATTTGAAATCAGAATGAATTCTTTCCTTCTATTGATATAATTATTATGGAAATATTTCTATCTTTCTATTTCTCTGTCTACTAATCAATTATCCTCCTATAGTATTATTTGAATGGACAGAGCTATAAATAACAAGGAGGTCGGCAGAGAATACAGAGAAGTGATCCACCATTTTACATTTGAAAAAGAGGAAAAGCTCCCAAGAGAAAAAGAGAGAGAATTGAGAAATAGTGCTGCAGCAAAGATCAAGCTTCCATCTTCTCCTGCTTCTGAAGCCACTCTGCTGCATACTCTGATAGCTCTCACAAAAGAGAGAAAAGGCTTACAATCTCCCTCTCACTATAGAAGAGAGATTTCATTCACTACTTCTTGTGCTTCCAATCTTCTTACCAGGAAGAAGATTCCTTCTTGTCTTTATATTATCTCTCTTTCTTCTTTACCTTTATTTCACTTTCAAATACTGTAAAAGAGTTTTTAGAATCTCTCTTCAAAAAATTCAGTTGTACTGGTTCTAAGAGTCTCCTTTTCAAAAGACTCAGGGTGGTTCTAAGAGTCTCCTTATTAAAAGACTCAATGCAGGATAGTGAATTTCCTACCAAGGGGGTAGAAGAGTGGACTACCCAAAGTTTGGGGAACCACTATATTTCCTTGTGTTGTGCTGTGATTTCTTTTCTTGCATTTACTTTCTTTACTTACTTAATTCTTGTTGGTGTGTGGGAAGCCATAATTTGTGATCACCACATATAAATATATATATATATATATAATTGCACAAAGTATTTTAAATCTCTATTCACCCCCCCCCCCCTCTAGAGAATTCTAGTGAGGTTAACTGTGCACTTTCAGCCGCGTCAGGCTTCCGCTTCGATTTTGGTTTTTGCCCGCTATGCTTCATGGGGGGTGGGTTCTCGCGGCAAGCTACGGTAGCAAACTGCGCGCGTGCGAGGGCATCGACAAAAGGGACCCCCACGATAGCATTCGGCAGGTGAGGGGGGAGGCTCTGAATCCCTGTGTCAAAAAGGTTAGTTAAAAAGGCGGAAGCGAGTGAAGAGAAAGCAGGACCTCGGGTCAAAGTGATTCAGCTCACCCTCTCCCAGCGGAACCACCGGCAGCGAGCCGACGTGCTTCCGCAGGTGAACTACATCCATGTCGTGCTTCAGAAGGCGTGGAGCTTGGCCTCGTAACCTCCCAGCGTTGGAGGTCGAAAGGTCGACTCGTCCTCCTGCACAGGCTCGAGTGGCACGTTGCCGAACTTCCCTGTGACGAAGATGAACCGCCGAACCCAGTCATGGTTCTTATTGGCGGTACCGGTCACATTTAGGGGGGACTGTCCGGAGAAGAACGCCACTCCGCGGGTGGCCCTGAAGGTGAAGAGATTGTGGAAGACCAGGAGTGAGAACTCAATCCCCTCCTCGCGCAGGTAGCAGGCGAATGCTACCAGCATGGCGATAGAATTTGGATTGAGCTGAACGGGAACCACCCCGAAGTAGCGCAGGGTCTGGCGCACTTCTGGACACAACGGGAGGCGGAACCCCGCCTTGAAATGTTCGAGAGGGATGGCCAGAGTGTCTGGCGAGAATTGGTTGATTCGATCTCGGTTCCCTGGGAGGGGCCCGACAAAACCCGGTGGAATGAAATCCACGATGGCTTGGTTAAAATCTGCCTCCGAGAGGTCGCATGTCTCGAAGTCTCGGTTGGCGAAAGCTTGGGCACAGTTGGCCCTACCATCGTCTTCTTTGGGCATCGTTGAGGGGTGGGAGTTCTCGCAAAGGTTCTAGATAGAAGGGCGAGTTGTGTCATGGGTGCAAGAAGGAGAGAGAGAGGAAAGCGTAATAAAGACAGTGGTTGGACTAACTATTTATAGAAAAAAGTGAGGAAAATGACTGAAATCATCTACACGCAGGGTGCGGATAGAGGTCGCGGCATCCTAGCGCCTCGAGGTCTGAACCATCCACCTGAACCCAGCAACTTATAGAGGGCGAAAGCAATGCACAAGACCACTCCTGCGAATGCAAATCAAATAGCACAATAAGAGCAAAGACGCTCACAAGACAGCACTCAGAAAAATAACGAAAAGCAGGATATATAACACACAATCAAGTAATAGTTCGTGAGACGCAACAAGTCTCATCTTGATCCAGTGCGGGAAGGAAGGAGAAAAGAAAAAATAAATAGCGGTGGTACAGGAGAACACAGGGAGCGAGAGCCGGTAGGCTTAGTATTGATCCCACCGCCATCGGCCCCGGCCTCGCCTCCCTATCCTTGGAGGCACTCGCGAGTAGTGAAACGCGCTAACCGTCGTCAGTTCTTGGCTAATCAAGGTCATCTGATCCCTAGACCGCGTGATGTGCCTCCCAGGAGAGGTCTCCTCGCACCAACCCCCCTGGTGCTCCATCTCCCCGATCAAGTTCCTGTAGTCCCGCTCGAGGGCGCTTATCAGGCATTCGAAGGCCGCCCAGTACTCCTCCGTCGGGTTGGCTTGGTAGCGCTGCATCCAGATCAGCTTGCCGAAAAGCTCGGTCATTCGTTGCTTTATAGCCCGGGGATCCTCGTGGTCTCCGAGAAAGTCAGAAACGTCGCAGGGAGAGGGGGGCGGCGAGATCAACCCCTCCTCCTCTAGAGGGTAAGTTAGCGGGATCTCATGGTAGCCTGCGAAAGCAGAAGTTAGTCCTTTCCCAAGCACAAATCACGGGTTCTGCAGAAGAGGGCAACTAACCTTGTACGTATTCTTCAATGGGAGACTCGCAAGATGTGCTAGCCTGCCCCTTGAATGGTTGGCTTGGGGGTGGAGAGATTTTCCCTTCCCGGGGAGGTGTCCCTTGAATGGTCCGGGACTCTTTCTCTCCGAGCGTTCCTGCTCCAGAGCAGGGGGATCTTGGTGACATCTGGGGTAGGAGAAGTACGCAAGGGAGGAGGAAATCCCATGGTCCCGAAGATAGGGGCTGCAGAAACCCGGGTCAGAAGAATTGTGAGAGGAGAGAGGCCAGCGGGAAAGCAATGGAAGGCTTACTAGGCACGGACAGGACTTCGCCAGAAGTGTCGGGAGGGGCGGACCCCCGGAGTGAAGGGGCGTTCTCGAGAGCATGTGGAGGAATGGCAGTACTCGCCTGGTTGCGCCCGGGGCCACCCTCGGTCGCTAGCAAATCCTGCGAGTGGTAAAAGAGGCGGAGGTCAGTGGCGTCATCATAATCCACCTCGAAAGTGAGATGAATCACGTTACCTCGTTGGTGTTGACAGGGGGAATATTAGAGAGGGGGAGTTTCAGACGCAGACTCCCTCTCCCTCCGGTCTCGCCGGATCGCCTTGGCCTTCTTCAGCCTGTAAGGCTTAGAAGGGTCCCTCGCCAACGAGATCCAAGGGGCGTATCGAGTGGTCTTGGGAGCGGTCCCTCCCTGTGCGGCGGCGAGGATATCCATCATCCCTTCTGAAAGCTGTCATGGCGTCGGCCTCATGAACGTCATGGCAAGTGTCCTGAGGGGGAAAATGAGGAACAGTGATTAGAAGATGGACGCTCCGAGGGCAGCGGCCTGGGACATATTTATAGCAAAGCGGAGGGCCCCACCAAAAGATTCCCTCCAGCTCTAGGTCAGCAAGGCACTCAAAAGATTCCCTCCAGCTCTAGGTCAGCAAGGCACTCGCCGAATATGGGGGGTTGGACTTTTCTTTCCGAGCATAGGACTCGCTCGCAAAGAGCGGGGATTGTGTACAATCCCGTATTCGCCGAGTGGGTCCCCAAGACCCTATGAGAGGGTCTGAATGTAAACTAGGAGTCCAAAGGCCCTTGGGCGAGTGAGGCCCCACTCGCGGGTCACTCGCATAGCACCAAAGCAAATGGGCGAGAGCGGCCGAGATCTCGCCCGCCGAGCAAGTTAAGCGCCTGGTGAATGGTTTCCTCATGAGCCCATTCGCCCGGTGAAGTACGACGGGCAAGGAGCCTGGCGAGTGGTGCCTTTACGGACCACTCGCCCGGAAGGCTTTGGGGGAAATGACCTAGATACCCCTTTGGTTTGCCAATATCCCTTTAGAACAGCAGAGTTAGGCTATTCCCAGACCACTTTGGGGTGCGATTAGTAAAACCAAAAGGCGGATTTACGCTATTTGCGGTCCAAGACCAGAAATCTATAAATATACCCTTAAGGGCACCTTGGAGGAGATCAGGTCCTTTTGAGCTCTCTCCTTCAGGTTAATTTCAGAGTTGGCTGCTAGTGCCCTCCAAGGTGCCCGACTGAGCTTTGGTTTGGGAGGGGAAGCTCTCTGAGATCTTCCGGGTGTGTGGCGGGACTTCCTCGCTACTGTCTTAGGTCTGTTCTATATTTTCCATCCACAGACAAGAGAGTTTGGTGAGGGAGAAGTAAGCACAGGCTACCCCCCCCCCCCCCATGTGGGTCCGAACTCAAGCGACCGGTTATCGGTCTCAACATCTTCTATCCTTTCTTCCAAGATCTTCAGATTTGAAGCACTTCTTAAATCTTCTAGCCATGAGACTCATTATTTTATCATCAATGGTTGATCCTTTCATCAGAAGCATTATGTGCAATGAATTTCTCTTTTGAGGGACATGGAGTTTTCTCTTTGACTTCATTCTCAACTCTAGTCTTTAACAACATTGTTGAGAAAAACACTTGTGATTTATCTAACAAATTATTTTAAAGTGATTTCATCATCTAGGATGTATTACCCATATTGTATAGAAAGGGTAAAATGGTCATTAGATGTCACACTCACCTTAGAGTTTTAAGGTCAAGTCAACATAATCACAAAATTAGTTAAGTTAAAACTTGCGTCGAATGGAAGTCGACGCAACTTCGACTTGATGTCGACGCAACTATGACTAGAAGTCGAAGAAATTCAATCTGTCTGTCGAAGTATCAAGTCAAGTCGATGAAACGTCGAAAGGAACTCGACGCAAAAGGAAGAGCCTGTCGAAGCCATCTTAGAAGTCGACGCAACTTCGACTTCAACTCAACGCAGAAGATAAAGTTCAATTCCAAGTCTTCAACTCAACGAATACGCCGATAAGGACTCGACGCAACGTAGACATCTGAGTTCATCCAGAGCTACAAAGGAATTCGAAGCTACTTCGATAAGAACTCAGAGGTACATCAATATGACGAATGATGAAGTCGACGCAGCATCAAATACAGACAGAAATAGAAGTTTCTATGTTGTCCTTTCTAATACCTTTTCAAAAGGTCAACAAAGTTGAAGACTATCCTCCAACGGCTCATTTATTGCCAAGAATGGAATGGAGTATTCCAGTAATGCAGCAAAGACATCCTTGGAAGTTTATTCAAAACAGATGGACGGGTCAGGAATAAAACTAGAAGGCAACAGCAATTGTCCATTGGACATTCCTTCTAAGGACAGCTCAGAAGAAGAACGAAATTAAAATGCAAATGATAGAGAATAAGTATGTTGAGAGAAGAAGAAAAAGATAAGCAACTGATTATTATTCTGGCTATCAAAATAGTTCTTCTTCTTCCTTCTCCTTCAACCCTAAAATAGAAAAGAAGAACGTCTCTCTCTGCACAGCAAAATAATAACACAGCTGCTTCATCTTCCTCATCACATAGCAGCAAGACAACAAAAGGGCAGAGAATCAGGATCAATCCCATAACCCATGCAATCATCACAATCATAAGCATGGGTTCATCACATTAAGATCCTGTGATAAACAGAAGCTACAACATTCAAGAAACAACTTCTGAAGATTTCTTAAAGCAGAATTCTATTCTCCACTTTCTTTCTCCTTCTTCATACACCTACTGTAAAAGAGTTTTAAGAATCCCTCTTTCAAAGGATTCAGTGGTTATAAGAGTCTTCATATCAAAAGACTCGGTGGTTGTAAGAGTCTCCTTATCAAAAGACTCAGTGGTTCTGAGAGTCTCCTTATTAAAAGACTCAGTGATTCTGAGAGTCTCCTTATCAAAAGACTCAGGCACAGTTAGTGTAATTGATGAATAGTAAAATATACCTATTTTCTATATAGTTTTTTGTATAGTTTTATTAAAAAATTGTAATATTTCTTTTTAATTTTTGAATAAATGATTTGTTTTCTTATATTTATATTTATATGTAAAAATGAATTATTTATGTATATAATAAATAAAGACTATATAATAAATATGTAAATATTTATGTAAGTAATTATGTAAATATATACTAAATATATATGTAAATATATATTTAAAAAGTATTTAATATATATATATATATGTAAATATTTATTAAATAAAAACTATATATATATTGAGTTAATAAAAATATGTATTTTATTGTATTATGTTATATATATATATAATTAAAATTAATATGTAAAAATAAATATTTAAATATATATATAACATATATAAATATGTTCTTCTCTTAAACAGATGTGTGCGCTTGGCTAAGTGGAGAATGATCTTGATTTTCTCTCTAGTGGCGCAGGATCGAAACTAGGCCAAAGCATTTTTGCTTGGATCAGATCTACTTCCCGTCGATCGAGACCTCTTCCCATCGATCGACCAAGGATCCCGTCGACTTTCAGAACTAGCAGCAGTCCCGCCGAATTTCCAGAGCCAGCAGTCCCGTCGATTTTCCAGAGCCAGCTTCCCGTCGACTTCCAAAACTAACAGGTGTCCCATCGACATTCCAGCCAGCTTCTCGTCGATCAAGTCATCTTCCCGTCGATCGACGGGAAGCCTTCCAGAACCTGCCAGATGCTATCCGCACCTCACCTTCTAGTGCCATCCAGCTCACCTTCTAGTGCCATCCAGCTCACCTCCAGCCCATCACCTTCTAGAAAATTCTAAATGCACGCCTAGCTTCTCCAACAAGCTAAGATTTCTCTATAAATACAAGCCTACCCCCCCTCACTTATCTCTCCTCTTGGATTGACCATTTTGGGGTGATCTTCCACACTATTTCTCCACCACTTTGTATTTTCTTTTTTTTAGTTTAGTTTAGTTTTGTTTATGTTTTTTTAATGTAATTAATTAAGTGTTGTAATGTTATTTTTTTTATTTCTTGTAACCCCTTAATTATGGCAATAAATAAGTTTAGTTTTCATTTCGTGTAATTTCAATTCTATCCAGTATTTTAATTCGTAGCGTAGTTTCAATTCTGCAATTTCTTTTCTGCACTGCAATTTTATTCTTAGTTTAGCATCAATTCCTGCATTTTCCGCATTTTTCTCGCTTTCGTAAGCAATTTATTAATTGCCGTAATTTTGGTTTTCATTTTAATTCAAATTTATTCATCTTCGTAACTTTTGCTCTTTTTCTTCCTTGACACGAAATCGATGGAGCTGAATATTACTTTTCCGTTTATCTTCACTTTAATTCGAATTTTGGTTACCTCCTTTTTCGCTTTGATTCGAATTTACTCGCCATCATAATTTTCGTTCTTTTTCTTCCTTAACGCGGTAGAGATTAGAGTGGAATATTATGTTTTCGTTTATTTTCGTTTCGAAGCAATTTTTTGTTCTCGTTATTTTCGTTCCCACAATTTCCGCCTTTGTTGTTTTCCATCTCCGTTATTTTTCTTTTTCGTCATTTTCAGTTAAAGTTTATGTTGTTATTTATGTGTTTGTTAATTTTACGTTTTTTCATTGTTTTATGTTTTCATTATTTCTCTTCATAGCTTAGTTTTATTTTATTTTCGGACATTTATTTCCCGTCTACCCGTTTGGGTAGAACTTGTCATGCATTTATTTCCCGTCTACCTGTTTGGGTAGAACTTGCATCGCATTTATTTCCGGTCTACCCGTTTAGGTAGAACTCACTCACACATTCACTTCCCCTCTACCGGTTCTTGTAAAGATTGCATTTCTGTCTTTCATTTTCTGTAATTTCAATTTTTGTCTTTCAATTATATATCATGTTTTTATCCGATAAAATAATAGTTGTATTCTAGAAGTAGCAGTACTCGATGAGATCCGTGGAAAAATACACCTTGATAATTTTCTAAGAAATTAGCCTATACTATACGCGATAAGGTATACTTCCCTTTTCGAATGATTAGTTAGGATAATAATGATACAAAGACTCGCAAAAACTCTCCCTTTCTATAAAAATTAAATGAATTCGGCACCGCCGCCATGACATCATCTTCGATATTCCGAAAGAAGGAAAGGCTGTTACTTCTATTCATCGAAGTAGGATAAAGGTTAGTTCCTCGAAGTAGGAGTACTCGCGAGACGCCTCGAATGCGCCCGCCGATTTTTAATATCCGTACCCAGAAAGCTTTTGCAAAATAAACTTTAATTTTAATCATCAGTAATCCTACCATGGAGGTAGAAGAGTGGACTACCCATATTTTGGGGATCCACTATAAAAATCCTGTGTCTTCTGGATTGAATTTCTGTGTTGTCCATCTTTATTGTTTTCTGTTTTATATTTACTGCATTTACTTTATTATGTATTGGTATTGTTGAATGCATAATTCTTAGTAGTTTTTATTGTGTGTGCACATTTAGTATAAAAGATTTTAAATATCTATTCACCCCCCTCTGGAGAATACTTAGAGGCACACTGTGCACTTTCAATTGGTATTAGAGGTAGGTTGATCATTAAAAGGTTAACACCTTGATCAAAAGATCTCCTCACTCTCATTTCCTTATTTTAAATTAACTAAAACTATTTTATAAAGAAAAATGAGTTCTAAGGACTATGCATCAACAAGACCACCAGTGTGTAACTTAAATAAGTTTACACTCTGGAAGGCCAGAATAAAGTTGTATATGAACTCTATTGATGAAAACATTTTTGATGTTATCATTTCAGGTCCCCCAGCTCTAGTCAGACATGATGTCAGTGGATCTTCAACACAAGAAACTGTCCCAAGGAATGAGTGGACAGATGCTGAGAAGAAGCAGAAGGCATGTGATGTCAAGGCAATGAATATTCTGGTCTCCACATTATCAGATGACATTTTCCAGAAAGTTACTTACTACCAATCAACAAAAGAGATCTGGGAATCTCTTTCTAGAATTGTAGAAGGGAGTTCTGATGAAAGAAAGGTCAAGAAGTCCCTTTTCATATCGCAGTATGAGAACTTTCAAAAGAAAGCTGAGGAGAATGTAGCTGAGATGTATGACAGATTCAGCTCTATAATAAATGAGCTAAAAGGTCTGGAAAAGGAAATCTCTTTAACTGAAATAAATGATAAGCTCCTCATGTGCTTCCCAAGCTCATTGCACTCAAGGATCTTGGCAATCAGAGAGTACAGATGCCATAGAGAGATTTATGTTGATGCTTTGCTAGGAAAGCTCAAATCCTATAAGATGCTACTGAAGAGTAGGGCTGAAACATAGGCTAAGGAAACAACCTATACTCCCATCCAAAGGAGTCTTGCCTTAAAGGTTGCTGAAGGAGAATCCCCCGCTCCTGAAGATGAGATGTTCAATCTCTTAGCAAGGAGATTCAGAAAGTGGATCAAGATAGAAGACTCAAGAAGAAAAGAGAGGAGCTCAAAACCCAGATTTGATAAGACTCCAAAGAAGGAAGTGATTTGCTTCTCATGCAATAAGTCAGGGCACATAGCCCCTGAGTGTCCACAAGAACAAAGGGATAGGAGCAGCAGCAAAGAGGAGCAGAAGATGAAGTCTTTCAGGAAGAAAGACAAGAAGAAAGGTAGAGGTTTCATTACTGAAACCTGGAGTGACTCTGAAGCAGAGTTAAGCTCCTCTTCATCAGAAAGTGATGAATAAGCTGTTGAAGCTGCCTGCATAATGGCTGTAGGGATCTCCTCAGATGATGAAGAAGAACATGTATCACTGTTTGAAATTTTTTATTTTAATTCTGATGATTTTAAAACTTGCTTTAAAGAATTTTGCAATGATCACCTAGAGGTGCAAAAAGAAATGGAGAGAATTAGTGTAGAACTAGAGAACCTTAAGAAAGATGATGTATATTTGAGAAATTAGGATTTAATAGGTGAGATTAATAATAAGGAATCAGAACTAATTGGAATAAGAAATGAAAATCTAACACTAAAAGAAGAGCTAACAATGGCAAAAGCCTTTGAGAACTCTCTCAATGGGAGGAGTCAAAAGCTCGAAGATATTACACAAAATCTCTCCATGGGATTTAAGCACCTGGGTCTAGGAGCTGACCCATGCACTAGAACAAAAGTCCATAGTAGACCAGCCTGGAAAAATCCAGTTAGGTTTGTTAGACCTAGTGACCATCAGATAAGTGAGAGGTGCGTAGTATTTAAGGATCAAGATATAAATAATCCTAATGAAATAACTTTATTTAATAAAGTAAATTCAAATAATGAAAATAAATCTCTAGGCAAGAGTAATTCAGAGAAATTAACCAACAACAATCAAAAGGCTAAAGTCAAAAGTAGAATAATTAGTCATTCTGCAAATCTAATACATTTGGATACATTTTATACACATTTCAAGTACCAAAATAATAAACTTAGATTTGATAAACTCATTCTCTGCCATCCAAAAGGATATCATGAATGACCCTTCTATTCTTTCATAGAACCTTATAATGGTAGAAGAAAAGGGCCCAATGTAACCTGGGTATCCTCTAATGTTTGAGCTACTTATGTAGGATGAGGTAGGATCCTTCCTAAGAGATATTGGAGAGGGAAGGAAGAACTAAAGCCTTAATAAAGAACTAAATCCAACAAAGGGAGTGATTTTTTCTCTGAATCCCCTTATTATTTTCTTTGTTTCATAGAAATAATAGTATAAATACTATTTTCAATAAATATCATTGCTGGGAAAAACAGCAAGAACTTTCTAAGAAAATAGATCTATTTATTCAGAGTTGCGTCGAATAGAATTCGACGTATCGTCGAATTCTAATCGACGTATCGTCAAATTCTACTCAATGTCTCCTTCGAGAGCAATCTGCAATAGACAATTCGAATAGCATTCGACACGACGTCGACTTCATATCGACAAATCCGTCGATTTAATACTTGCTCGTCAAATTTAAAGGTGCGTCGAGTTCTAACCGACACAACGTCGACATAACAAGCGTGCGCAGTTTCACTTCTAGAAGCTGCTTCGACACATTTTGGCACGCTAACTATTAATCTTTTTCGACGGTGCTTTGAATAAAACCCTAAGTTGCGACGAACCGTCTTCTTTTAAGCAACATTGGCGTCGAATTCATTACGCTTTCGAATTCTCTCTTTCTTGCTCTCGTGCTCTCCTTCTCTCCAGCTCTCTAGTATTCTTATTTTCTTTTTCTCTCTCTCTCTCCTCTTTGCAAACATTACTACAGGATCAATGGCTCCTCCTAAGATCAACTCTAGTTTTGATGTTGATATAGACTCCTTCAACGCAGCATCAGATAACTTCAAAGCCATTCTCAGCTTATTTCATAATGCTGGATTGATAAAGCTGATTTCTAAAAGGTGCAAGATCCTTGATGTTGAACTGTCAGAGTTTAAAGATAATCTTTGCATAGGAGTGGATGGATTCCTCAATGGGAAAATATCTGGGACTGACATAAATATTACCGAGGAAATGTTATTTCACACCTTTGATCTACCAACAGGTGATGAGTCTGATGAACTGACAGGGGAAGATACCAGTAAGGCATTACAGATCATGCAGTTCAGGAAGGAAAAGCCAATAAATCTGAAGAAGAATGATGTGGCAGAGGAGTATAGATTTCTGGCTGATATAATGGGAAGGTGTTGCTATGCAAGATATCTGCTCATGATGCCATTCCTAAGCAGCAGCTCTAGATAAAGGGAACCCGTGTTCTAAATAAGAAAATCAACTCGGGAAATGTCTTTTAAAGATAATTGGCCATAAATACTCTCATAACGAAAATGCTTATATGAGAATCATGAGCCAGGTACTGTTCCACCATTATCCAATGGTGTGCAAGTCTAAAGGAGTGCTTATTTGAAAGTGCATAGTTTACCTTACTAGAATTCTCTAGAGGGGGGGTGAATAGAGATTAAAAATTATTTTGTGCAAAGTTAATATATATATATATATGTGTATGATCACAGATTATAGCTTCCCACACACCAACAAGAATTAAACAAGTAAAGAAAGTAAATGCAAGAAAAGAAATCACAGCACAACACAAGAAAATATAGTGGTTCCCCAAACTTTGGGTAGTCCACTCTTCTACCCCCTTGGTAGGAATTCACTATCTTGCACTGAGTCTTTTGATAAGGAGACTCTTAGAACTACCCTGAGTCTTTTGACAAGGAGACTCTTAGAACCAACTGAGTCTTTTGACAAGGAGACTCTTAGAACCAGTACACTGAAATTTTTTTTTTTGAGTGATTCTAAAAACTCTTTTACAATGTTTTAAGTAAGAAGAATAAAGTAGAAAGAAATAAGAACAAGAATGAATCTTCTTCCTAGCAAGAAGATTGGAAGCACAAGAAGTGAATTAAATCTTTCTTCTATAGAGAGAAGAAGATTTGTAGCTTTTCTCTCTTATGTGAGAGCTATCAGAATTTGCAGCAGAGTGGCTTCAGAAGAAGAAGGAGAAGATGAAGGCTTTGTCTCTGCAGCACACTATCACTTTTCTCAGCTTATCTCTCTATTCTATTGGGAGCTTTTCCTCTATTTCAAATGTATGTGGTAGATCACTCATGTTCATTTTCTGCCGACCTCCTCTTTTTATAGCTCTGTTTTAGTCAAATAATACTATAGGAGGAAAATCAACTAGCAATCAGACAAATAGAAAGAAAGAAATATTTCCATAATGACATTTTCTGTAGAAGGAAAGAATGAGTCCTGATTTCAAATAATATCCAAAGTAGAGTTAATCAGATTAGCCAAGAATCAAATAGAAGGAAAGAATGATTCAGAACGGCAATAAAATATTAACATTATTCCATACAAATCAGATCTACTGAAAGAAGGAAAGAGATCTGGCGCATATTTAAATCTGTCATATAAATCGACGTGCGTCGATTACCATTCGACGTAAACGTCGAGTTCTTCTTGGCTGAACGTTGAAAGGAGAATATGGAAGGTACGTCGACTAAGATGCGTCAACTTCATTAGATGCGTCGACTAGAAATTAGAGTAGCGTCGACAACACATACGTCGAAATCTTCCTAAAGTTACTTCGACTCAATCTGATGGAAACGTCGACTACATTTCGACGTTGCGTCGAATAGTATTCGACGCATATTTACTTAACCTTGTTTTTATTTCTTAGAATTCATATTCAACTTATTTCTAGGGGTTAAGAGAAATCATTTCCCCAACAATCTCCCCCTATTTGTCTTAACCCTACTTATAGAGAAATTGTATTAGCATAAAATCAACCCAGCACAGCATTTGTATAGAAAAGAAATATGTCACTCAATCAAAAGTGAAATTTATAAGAAAAGATAATATAATCATATAAACAGATTTCATGTTCATACCAAGTAGTATTCAACTATAGGGTAAGATATATCAGCATTGTTTTCAAATATTACTCAGGAGGGGTAGGAGGGGTCTTTCTCTTTCTCTTGAATACTACTGTTTTAGGAGAGGAGGTTTCTCTTTCTCATTTGTAGGAAGTTCACCTAGCTCCCCCTGAGCAGATTGCTCCCCCTGGGATGGAACTTCTTTTAATCTTTCTACTTCTTCTATTTCTCTATCATCTCCAGCTCCAGTTGCATCTAGCTGTCCTTTTTCATTTCCAGCTTTATATCTTTCTACTTCTTCTATTTCTCTATCATCTCCAGCTCCAGTTGCATCTAGCTGTCCTTTTTCATTTCCAGCTTTATTCATATCAGTATCCAGCTCCCCCTGATTTGTAGTTTCTTTATCTTTCTTCCCAACTGCCATATCTTCCTTTTCAGTTTCTGCTCTGCTTGCCTCCCCTTGTAATAGTACAACTTGACTTGCAGCCTCTCTTGCTATATGAAGTACCTCTATAGTTTGTTCATCATTGTGTAGCTCAGGTACAATCTCATTCCCAAGGATTTTGTCAGATTTTGAAGAAGGAGGGGACTTGTGAGAGAGAGATTTAGGATTGGAGGGCTGCTCTTCATCTAGATTCTCCCCCTTCTTGACCTTCTTGGCCAGGGAGGTTAAGAAAGACCTTGTCACTCTAGAGGAAGAGAGAGAGGTCTTTAGGCCTTGCACAGAGGCACTGACCCCATCTATTTGGGTGTGCATGTGAAGGATGGAGGAATGAATTTGGGAGCAATGCTCATCCAGCATCACTTGGAATTTTTCAACTGCTGATTTGATGCACTGAGTGATGAGAGCCTTAGTGGATGAAGATGTTTCATGGTGTGAAAGGTGAGGAGGTGATGGAGGAGGAAGAGGTGATAGAGGAGGAGAGAAGTGAGTTGATTCATGAGGTATGGGTGATAATGGAGGTAGAGAAGATGGGAAATTTGGAGGAGGAAGAGAAGGAGAAACTTCTGTTTGAGCAGGTGTTTGAGAAGAGGTAGGTAGAGTGGGAGTTGTGAGGGTAGTAGAGAGTATTTGAGTGGATGATGGTGGTAGAGAAGGGTTGTCTCTTTGAGGAGGAGGAGGAGAAGGAGGAGGAGTTCTTTCAGGTATGGAACCAGGCTTAGGGATTTGCCTGGTCCACTTAGAAAAGAGAGCAATTGACATCCTCTTCCCTGGAGGAATGGGGATTCCTTTTGACCTACATAGGTCAGGGAACGAGTGGAAGAGTACTTGGCTCATGATTCTCATGTAGGCATTTTCTTTGTGAGAGTATTTGGAAGTTATCATTTTGAGAAGACAGCTGGCCCAGTCCACCTTCTTCTTCAGCACAAGGGCCCCCATGATGTTCAGTTGTAGCTTGGGCACTGCATCATGGGCTGATATCTTGCATAGTAGTATCTTCCCTACTATATCTGCCAGCAATCTGTACTCATCAGAAAAGTCTATTTTTTCAGATGGATTGGCCTATCTTTTGAGAAATTCATGGTGGTGAGCAAGTGCTTGATTTCATCAGGTGTGATTTCAATGGATTCATCACCTAATAGGGAAATAATTAAGACTTGTTTAGTCATTCTTTTTAGAGGCTCTTTTTCTTTCCTTATTTCATTTAAACAAAGATGATATTAGGATATACCTGATGGTAGATCAAAGGTGGCCCTAATATGTTCTGCTGAGATTGAGACTGCTGTCTCATATAGTGTTCCCTGGATTTCTCCTTGTTCAGATATCTGAACATGAGTTATTAGCTCTGTGAGCTCTGATTCCAGGAGCTTACACCTAGTGGAGATGAGCTTGTCCAGTCCTGCTTCAGTAAAGAGAGCAATGATGCTCTTGTAGTTTTCTGTGGCTGCTTGGAAGGACTCAAGGTCAATGTCGAAGCCTGAATTGGTCTTTGGAGCCATTTTAGGTTAATGAAAGAGAGAGGAAGAAGTCGGTTGGTCTGAGGAGCAAGAAGGATGAAAGATGCAGAGTAGTGAGGGCTTCCAACTGAAGAGACTATTTAAGTCAGGTGAAGCGTCAAAACTGGGCTCAAGTCGAGGCTTATTTGGTACTTCCGTGGATGTGACCGAAAATATTTTGGTATTGCCGCTCGTTTTCATGAAGTCGACGTTACGTCGAGTGGAATTCGACGTGAGCGTCGATATAGTCTGATTTGGGATGATAGGGTTTCCTATCGACGTATGCGTCGAGTGGAGTCGACGCATGGGTCGATTTTACTTATTGAGTTGAGTTATCGACGGTGCGTTGATTAGAGATCGACGTGACTTTTAATTTTCCTGAAGAATTCTAGGTGTCTAGTTCTAAGTCAGCCTTGGACTAATTTTTACAGATAGTTTGATTGGTTGTACCAGCATTGTTTGGCAAGGTGGCCACTTTTGTTACATATATGGCACTTGTTTATCTTATTATTATGATAATTTGAGTTTAGAGAAGAATAGAAGGGTTGATCAGGATAGAAAGTTTTATTTTGGTTAGGATAGAAATTTTGGTTAAAATGGGAATTTTGGTTACCATGTTTAGGGTAGAAATCATGATAGAGGTGTTGATTAGGATAGAAATCATGATTGGGATGAATGGGTCCTGAATATGGGTTAGGATGAAAGGCTTTTGGAGGAAAGGTATTTAAGTTGCTCTGAACTTTTGTGCGTCGATATCTATTCGACGCATGTTGATAGTTGCGTCGATTTATATTCGGCGCATTCCTTAGATTGCGTTGATCTGGTATCGACGCATGGAGGAAGTTGCGTCGATTGGATGTCGACGTATCTTTATTCAAGCGTCGAGTAGAGGTCGAGGCATCTAAGAGGGTACGTCGAGTAGAAGTCGACGCATTATCATTCATGCGTCGATATGAAGTCGACGCGACTGTGTCTTCATAAATTTTCATTTTATCTTTTTCTATTTTTACTCCTTTGTATGTTGTTTCTTTTGGTTTAGTTGTCTCTTCAGATGAAGTTTGTGAGTCATCAGCTGAATAATATGATGTTTCATCAAATTCCTTTATTTCCTTGAAGAAGTGTTCTTTCTTATGTTGTGATTCTTTTTCTTGGTTTGCTGATTGGATGGGTTTAGTGAATTTTACATGGCTCATCCATGCAGGCTTGTTGGATGGAATTAGACTGATTGATGGATCAGCTCCTAGCCCAAGATTTTTGTGTCTTATTGTTTGTTTTTCAGTGATTTCTTTAAGAGTTTGGCTTCTCATTTTTATTGATTCTTCAAAGGTCTTTGCCTGAGAAACCTTATCCTTAAGGAACTGATTTTCTATTCTAGCCCTTTCTATTTCCTTCTCTCTTATGTTAGCCCTTAATACATGATCTATTGAGCTTATATCCTTTTTATTTCTTTGGTTCTTGACCATATGAATTTGTTCTTTTAGGTCCTTGATTTCTTGTTTAGCTTTTAATTGATCTAGACACATTCCCATAAAATCATTTCTGAATTTATCACTTTGAAAATCTATTTCATCAAAGATGCTTACCTCATCCTTATCCTCAGATTCCTCTATGAGAATAAGGCCATTTTCTTTTTCATCTTCAGAAGATATGCTTTCTTCTGATCCTGTCTCACTCCAAGATTTAGCACCATCATCATTCTTGGGGCCTTCAAAGGCCATCAAGCATAGGTCTTCTTGCCTAGATTCTTCATTGTCACTCTCAGAGGATGAACTGTCCTCAGAGTCTGTTTCACTCCAGGCTTCTGCAATAAAGCCTCTTTCTTTCTTCTTCCCCTTTTTCTTGAGATCTTTTCTTTTCAGATCTTTCTTTGTTTCAGCATTCTCTGGACATTCTAGGGCAATATGTCCAGGTTTCCTGCAAGAATAGCAAATAATTTCTTTAGTGGGAGTTTTGTCATACCTTGGTTTTGACTCCCAACTTTTTGGTCCATCTGTCTTGACCCATTTCTTAAATCTTCTGGCTAGGAAACTGAATAGTTCTTCTTCAGTGACAGGAGTCCTTTCTTCTGTTGCCTTTAAAGCTATGTTCCTGTCTTTTGAGGAGATTAGAGTGTTTTCTCTTCTTTTCTTCTCTTCTCTAGTTTTCAGCAATTGCTCATAGGATTTGAGTTTTCCTAAGAGAGCATCTGTAGAGATTTCCTTTTGTCCTCTTGTGTCTCTTATTGCCCATATTCTTGAGTCCCATGAACTGGGGAGACTCATTAGCAATTTGTCATTAATCTCAGTGAGGGAGATCTCTCTATCCAAGATTTTCAATTGGTTGATGATTAGACTGAATCTGTCATACATCTCAGAGATACTCTCTTTATTCTTCTTTTGGAAGTTCTCATATTGGGAGATCAATAGGGTCTTCTTATCTTTCTTTTCATCAGCACTTCCTTCCACCATCTTTGTAAGAGCATCCCAAATTTCTTTGGATGATTCACAGTCAACAACCCTTTGAAAGATGTCATCTGAGAGAGTTGAGACAAGTATGTTCATGGCCTTAAGATCATATGTTCTAGCCTTCTTCTCATCTTCTGTCCACTCAGATCTTGGAACAAGTGTTTGTGTGACATTGTCACTTGCATCCTTTCTATAGGGCTTTGGGGGACCTGTCACAGTAATATTAAACAAGTCAGCATCAATGGAATTCATATAAATTCTGATTCTTGTTTTCCAAACTGCAAACTTTTCAAGATTGCACATTGGTCGTCTGGTGGAAGCATAATCTTTGATTTGTGCCATGAAAGCAGTTAAAAATATATATATATAAATACAAGAGGTAGGATCTTTTTGATCAAGGAGTTAACCTTTTTAGATCAACCTGCCTCTGATACCGATTGAAAGTGCACAGTTTACCTCACTAGAATTCTCTAGAGGGGGGGTGAATAGAGATTAAAAATTATTTTGTGCAAAGTTAATATATATATGTGTATGATCACAGATTATAGCTTCCCACACACCAACAAGAATTAAACAAGTAAAGAAAGTAAATGCAAGAAAAGAAATCACAGCACAACACAAGAAAATATAGTGGTTCCCCAAACTTTGGGTAGTCCACTCTTCTACCCCCTTGGTAGGAATTCACTATCTTGTACTGAGTCTTTTGATAAGGAGACTCTTAGAACCACCCTGAGCCTTTTGACAAGGAGACTCTTAGAACCAACTGAGTCTTTTGACAAGGAGACTCTTAGAACCAGTACACTGAATTTTTTTTTTTTTGAGTGATTCTAAAAACTCTTTTACAATGTTTTAAGTAAGAAGAATAAAGTGGAAAGAAATAAGAACAAGAATGTATCTTCTTCCTAGCAAGAAGATTGGAAGCACAAGAAGTGAATTAAATCTTTCTTCTATAGAGAGAAGAAGATTTGTAGCTTTTCTCTCTTATGTGAGAGCTATCAGAATTTGCAGCATAGTGGCTTCAGAAGAAAAAGGAGAAGATGAAGGCTTTGTCTCTGCAGCACACTATCACTTTTCTCAGCTTATCTCTCTATTCTATTGGGAGCTTTTCCTCTATTTCAAATGTATGTGGTAGATCACTCATGTTCATTTTTCTGCCGACCTCCTCTTTTTATAGCTCTGTTTTAGTCAAATAATACTATAGGAGGAAAATCAATTAGCAATCAGACAAATAGAAAGAAAGAAATATTTCCATAATGACATTTTCTGTAGAAGGAAAGAATGAGTCCTGATTTCAAATAATATCCAAAGTAGAGTTAATCAGATTAGCCAAGAATCAAATAGAAGGAAAGAATGATTCAGAACGGCTATAAAATATTAACATTATTCCATACAAATCAGATCTACTGAAAGAAGGAAAGAGATCTGGCGCATATTTAAATCTGTCATATAAATTGACGTGCGTCGATTAACATTCGACGTAAACGTCGAGTTCTTCTTGGCTGAACGTTGAAAGGAGAATATGGAAGGTACGTCGACTAAGATGCGTCGACTTCATTAGATGCCTCGACTAGAAATCAGAGTAGCGTCGACAACACATACGTCGAAATCTTCCTAAAGTTACTTCGACTCAATCTGAAGGAAACGTCGACTACATTTCGACGTTGCGTCGAATAGTATTCGACGCATATTTACTTAACCTTGTTTTTCTTTCTTAGAATTCATATTCAACTTATTTCTAGGGGTTAAGAGAAATCATTTCCCCAACATTATTCCTCCAGGAAAGAGAATGAACATTGGAATCTTCTCCAAGTGGACCAGGAAGATTCTAAAGTCTGGGCAAGTTGCCTCTTCACCTCCTCCATATCCAACTCCACTGGATATATAAACAAATCTACCAAATCCTCCAAGCGATAACAATCCAGCACAGGACACTCCAACAGCCCAACACAACATTACTCCAGATGCAGCTCAGTTCACCTAGTCCATTCCATCCATTCAACACCCAGAATATGCACCTCAGACTCCTCTCCAACCACAACAACAACCATCCATCACCCCTCCTACAGAAAATCCTCCAGACATCCATTTTCTTGATGGCAGATTTCCCCTACCTCAATCTGACATAACTCTATAGGATAATCAATCACTATCACCAATCCACCAAGATCTTCCAGACTTCAATGAGAAATTCACAGCAATCCCTCCAGTTATCCTATCCACTCTTACTCTTACCACATCCCCTATCTCTATCACACATCCTACTCCTTCCTTTGATGTTGAGCAAGCAATTTCCAAAGCAGTAGGATTGTCCACAAGTACATTTGCTGACCTACTGGCCACTCAAGCCAGAAAGTTCAATAAGAAGTACTCCTAGATGGAGACAGAGCTGCAAGAATCAAAAGAGTTGTTAGTTATTGGGTGTTTACTTATCACCTAGAGGGGGGTGAATAGGTTTTTCAAATTATTTTACTTCCCTCTTCGGTGTTCTTGTTTTTTGGATAATAGATTTAGCGTTTGGTAGAGAATAACACAGAAAGCACACAAAGACTTATAGAGGCTCCTCAAGACATGGTGTCTTGAGTAGTCCTCTTTCCCTCTGCGCCTACCTAGCAGTGTGCTAGGCTTGGCAAACTCCTCCAATGTCTCCGGCCCGCAAGCCTCATAACTCGGACCCTCAAGTACCTGTAGTCTAGACCCTCAAGCCCCTTCACTGCACCCGAGCCCGCAAGCTTGACACTCAGGCCCTCAAGCCCTACAACTCGGACCCGCAAGTCCCTGCAGCCTAGGCCCTCAAGCCACTTCACTGCACCCGAGCCCACAAGCTTGACACTCAGGCCCTCAAGCCCTACAAAACACAGACCTGCAAGTCTTTCCTACAGCCTAGGCCTGCAAGCCCCTTCACTGCACCCGAGCCCGCAAGCTCAACAAGTTTGGACCCATAAGTCCCTCTGCCCTAGCCCTCAAGCCTCACAGATCTCAAGCCTTCAAGATTGACGCACAGATCTGAAAACAGATCTTAAGAGTGTGGCCCGCAAGCCTTACAAAGATAGATTTACAATATTGATTCTGCCTGATGGAGATCGGCTTCTTTTCTTGAAGAAGATGCTTTTGATGTGAACTTTTACGGTGCGAAACTTCTTCAAGCTTCTTGCTCTGCCAGATGTTGACTGGCTATCGTCCTTGAACAATTCTTAACAGTCGATGAGACTTGACTGCAACTTGAAGAACACAGAATGATCATTTTGTTCTTCCCTTCTTTCTTTCTTCACCGCCGCTTGTTTGTTGTATTGCTAGGCGGGATTCTTTTTCGTTCCTTTCTCTCTCTTTTCTAGGGCATCACTATTCCCTTTTATAGGACAGATGACCCGCTTAACGGTCACATATGATGTCCTTTACTGACAGATGCACATCCCTCAAGAGCATGCGCTAATTGGACAATCAGGCGGCTGCATTAAATGCTGAAAGTGCGTCCAGCTACTTTTGAATCTGTCTCGACGATATTTTTATTGTTACGATGATATGGAGAATATCTCGACGACAGGTCCTGTCGATATCTTGAACTGGTTTCTTCTTCAATTCTTCATCAGATAGTGATATCTCGATGACACGGGACATCACTTCTGCACTCGAGCTTAAGACGACACGATGTCATCAAACTGATATCGGCGAGAACTCCTTGTCTGCTAGATATCGCTGAAACCACATTATCTTGTCGATGACATAATTGATATCATGTCGACAGACTATACTTTAGCAACTGCTTGTCTTCATATGACCTTCGTCACGCCTTCTTTACGATGATGTCATCGGCATCAGTCTTACTTAGCCTTTTCGACGACAAGGCTTCTTGTCGACGACATCTGTTCTTCCTTAGCCTTATCAACGTTAAGGCTTCTTGTCGACGATATCGTCGACATCTTTGAGTCTTCTTCTTCATCTCGACTTTCTAATATCGTCGTGTAGATGTCACAACTATATCACCATTTTGCCTTGCTCTACATGTTGTTGACGATATGGTTGTTGTTGTCGACGATACGCTTGATCCTTTTCGACGACATCAGACACAATCATTCTTCCTTGCTTTACCCATCATTTCAATGATGTGTCTATACTTGTCGATGATATGTCCAGTCTTTTTTGACAATATTATACTTAGGCAGGTTGAAGTACTGGACATATTGTCTTATCTCTGCAAGCATGAACTAGATATGACATTAGATACAACTTGCACTTATCATTGAGCTGAGCACTTCTTCAAATCAGGAACACTGCTAGGCACTGTTCCCAATAATCTCCCCCTATTTGAAGAAGTCCTAACTTACCTCAATGATAAATGCCACACATCTAAAGATTTAACATTTCAGATAATAACATCACATTAAGCAGCAATCACAAAAATAGATTAAATGTTCTTGACACTAGACACCAAGCACATAGATAGATTAAATGTTCATGAATGAAAGTTGGCATTCATTTGCCCCATTCTAATTAAGATTTTAATTTAGTGCTCCTCAGTGTCTGCTGCTGCTTGCCCCTTTGTCTTTCTTCCTTTGCCTCTGATAATAGTTGATGGGCATTGGAATCTTCTTAGGAGAGGGAGGAGGACCCTGTGGGAATGCTCGTTTGTGATTCTTCCTCCTTTCCAGCTATTTCAGATGCTTTTCCCATTCAACTGATTGATATACCCTTTGATAGTTCTCCTGGGGGTATCCAAACTGTATCCATGATTGTGTTATGATTTCTCTTGAGACTGGACTCCACCTTCCTGATTGTGGATCCAGCTGAACTTCCCTCAGTCTCTTCTGCCTATACTTGTTACTTTGAATTCTCTTTCTCTTCTTGGAGGATGTTGATTCTCCGAATTCTATGTCGTACTCTGTTGAGTCAGTGCTTTCAGAAGGGTTGGCAACCTTATATACTGATGGGGGCTTTTGCATTGTCTTCTTTACTTGATTTGCTATCCACATCGCTTGATGGGATCCAGCATTTATTATCTCGTTCTCCCCCTTTAGGACTTGTTCAATTACCTGTTCCTCAAGACCTTCTCTGGCCCGAGTCAGCTGTTCTTGTAGGTGTTGTTCAGTCACATCCATATTGTTCCTTACTTCGAGTAGATGGGTATTTAATGTATGAGTATTCTCATTGACTCTATTCAATATTTAATTCCTATTATTGGTAGCACCTGTTTCTATCTGCTCAAAAGCATAGTCCACATTTTTTGAAAATGTTATTTGATTTCTAAGGATCTTGGGGGTTTGAAGTTCCACATTGTTGACTTCCTCACCCATCTTTTCTATTGCTAGAGCTGCCAAGGTGTAGAAGTGGGTACACTAGGTGTTGAGATGAAGAATGTCCCTCTTAACTGCCTTAATTTCAGCCTTCAGCTCCTTCCTTAGACCATCCACTGTCTTTACAACAGAAGTTTCCAGTTGTTTCCGCTGAGCAGGTAGAAGGGCTGATATCATGTGAAAGAGAGAACCTGACTGAGTCGAAGATGGCTCAGCAGCTTGTTCTTCTTCAACTTCTTTTTCTTGTTGAGCTTCTTCAGAGATGTCTTTAGATGATTCTTCACTTATGTGGACTGTAACTTTAGCCTTCCCCTTGGAAACCTCTGGCAGTGTCTCACTTGGAGATGTGAGCACAATCTTACTTGCTATGATTAATTCTCTGTCGTCTGAAGGAGTGAGGTCTTCCATGGGCTCAGGCACATTGCCTCGATCTTCTGGAGTATAGGGCACATTCCCTTGATCTTCTAGGGCAGAGTACCCTAGTTGGGTCTCCCCCTCAACTTGAGCATCCTCTGGGGCTGAGCCTCCAGCTGGGAGCTCCCCATGGATCATTTCATCATCTTGGGTTGAGCCCCCGAATCGGGACTCCCCCTCAACAGGGTCACTCCCCAAGTTGCGGTCTCTTTCTTCTTCAACAACCTCTTTGGGAGCAGGTTCAGGAGTTGATACAGGAGCGTTTCCTCGAGTAGATGTCTCACCTTCAGATGGAGAAGGATTGTGTGGGGGTGAGGGTCTGTCAACAAAACTGCTTGATGAATCTTCTTTTTCGGAGGGATACATTGGGACTGCTTGTTTCTTTTGTTTCTTTGGAGCAGGTGGGACATCAGATGATGGTTTAGGGATAGACCTATCCCATCGATCGAGCATCTTTGCATCCAGTCTCTTGGAGTAGTGCAAGGGGACTCCCATTCTTTTATGCAGTACTTCATCCAGGGTGTTTAGAAGGAAGAGGGACAGTATTCTTCCATAGGATGGGGTTGTCAGGGTACTCTTCATTCTTTGGAAGAGAAAACCACTCCAGTCGGTCTTCTTGGTCAGAATTATTCGGGCCATGATGACAAATATCTCCTTGGAGATTCGGTCATGCGACCCAGGTTTGCATAGCAGTACCTTTCCCATGATATCTGCTAGCAATTTTCCTTTTTGGTTAAACTCATTCCTCTTAATTGACCCGTAGGTCTTCTCGGTATGGCCGCACCAGGAGTAGTTGGCCGAGATATCCTCCGTGGTCAGCTGTTCTTCCTCTCCCCCTATAATTCTTGGCAGATGGAGTGCTTTTCTGAGGTTCTTGACTGATACTTTGGCCTTCTTCCCGGCTACGACAGATTTTATCTGAGTTTCGAAATGGTTGAGTCGAGCTTCAGTGAAGAACTCCATCAGTTCTCGGTGAAGAAGAACTGAGGGTGCGAACAACAGATATTCTAGGCCGGTGGATTCTAGAATCCCTATCACTGACCTCACTTCATCTGAGCACGAGTTGAACCCTCCACGCTGGAGTTCGCAACCGGAAATTACTTCTTCTTTCTTGGGAGCCATTGATCTAGAGCGAGAGAGAAGGCAGCATGTCGGAGATGAAGCAGTGGTTTGTCGACGGAGTAGTTTGGGGCAAATGATAGCGTAATTTTTATTCTCGAGCATTCACTCTATTTATAGTGCAAGTAGGTGAAGGGGCGCGTACCTTCGACTGAGTTGATGAAAAATGATCAGACGGCTCCAATGGACCGATCACGTGTCGTGATAAATAGCTCATTTTTATTTTGACGATACTGCTTATTGTCGTCGAAATGATTCTTGGATGCGCATCCTCCCATCTTGATCCATCGTCGTCGTAACATCTATTGTGTCATCGTAACAACTTTTTGTATCGACTGTATAGATTCCACAACTTATCAACCTACGACAGCTTTAGGCCCCTTTTAGTAGGATGACCTGCACTAAGTTTGTTAGTAAACTGACTTTGTTGTTCTGCCTATGGGCCAGAACAGGCATCTTGTCCAAGGCCCAGATTTGCTTCTGATGGGCACTTGGACTACCTACAACATGAGATTATAGGCCCTTAGGTACCCAAGTAGCCTTGGGTCCTAGGATTTTGTTAGCTTTAAAAGGCATACTGGATCTAACTGCTCCAAAATATGCACAGTGATGATGAATAAGATTACTAGCAGGCTTAGCATATGTTACCCTTGGAGCAGTTGGATTGTACCAACAATCTATTGCAAAGTGCCCAGTCTTTCCACACCACCAACATTCAAACTTGTTGTATCTTCCTTTCAGGCTGACTGTGTGAGCATGAGTCCTTTGTCTGTGAATAGAAGGATATTTGAAGGAGACTGATCTGTACTGATTGTGAGTGTGATGTTGACCTTCACCATCCACGGCTTTCCGTCTGGAGTCAGTCTTT
Organism: Dactylorhiza incarnata; assembly: GCA_033032865.1. NCBI lineage: Eukaryota > Viridiplantae > Streptophyta > Magnoliopsida > Asparagales > Orchidaceae > Dactylorhiza > Dactylorhiza incarnata. The sequence goes on from JAWHQI010000165.1 coordinate 2,121,883, forward strand.
TTTAGTGATTTCTTCTCTTTTCTAGACCCAGTAACTTCCTGCCTTCTTGTGATCATCTCTTCATGAGGTACCCTTGGGGTTTTAGGCATGTTCTGGGGTTTGAAGGAGCTTGCCACAGGATTCCTTGCAATGAAGGATTTATCCTCCACCCTTTTGATATTATTATTCTTAGATTTTATGGTACTAGGTTGATCTTTATCCTTCTTTAGAAGCACAATCTCTTTGGTTAGAGAACGACACAGTTCCCTACTGTCAATTAGTGCCTTCAGAGTTTTCCCAAATTTGCTTATTAGATCAAGGTTGGATCTTGCCTTGAAGTTCTTTTTGAGTTGCAAAACTCTGCATTTTGTAGAGTTGGCTTTTCAGCCTTTTCAGAGAGATCGGAATTTCTGGCATGAAGGATCGAGATCTTTTCAGCTTGCTCCTTGCAGAGCATCTTGACCCTTTTGAGATCTTCTAGAAGGACATCATATGGTTTGGACAAGTCATCATTTCCTGATGAGCTTGTCACAGATTCTGAGTCTGAGGTAGATAGAGGAGCCCTTATGCATACCTGTTCAGGAGAGACATCATCTTGAGTTTCCTCCTCTGACTTAGATAAAGCAGTCAGTCCAAAATCAGCATTCTCTTCTGAGTCTGAACAGCTTGAGTCACTGTCACTCAATGCTCTAACTTTCTTCTCAGCTACCCTGCTTCTTTCTTCTTTCTGATTCTTGGAAGGCAGTACTAATTCTGCTCTTCCTTCTTTTGATCCTTCCATATGGACTGTTAAAGAGTTCCACATCTCTTTTGCTGTTATGTAGTGAGCCAGTTTCTAAAGTGTTGAGATGTCAACTGCACCAGCTATAATATCTTTGGCTTCCTTGTCCAAGCTGGCTAGGATGATATCATCTTCAATCATTTTCTTGGGCACTGTCTTGGGGACATATGACCCTTCTTGAACAATTTGAAACATTCTAGGGTCCACTGCCTCCATGAATATTCTAGCTCTTACTTTCCAAAGGCCAAACTTCTCCCTAGAACAAGTAGCTATTCTTGATTCCATAGCTATGATGAATGGACACCCACGGGCAGATCTGTTCAAGTTGTTAAGCTTTTCTTTGAACAACCTACCTCTGATACCACTTGTAATTTATTGGGTGTCTACTTATCACCTAGAGGGGGGTGAATAGGTTTTTCAAATTATTTTACTTCCCTCTTCGGTGTTCTTGTTTTCTGGATAATAGATTTACTGTTTGGTAGAGCATAACACAGAAAGCACACAAAAACTTATAGAGGTTCCTCAAGACATGGTGTCTTTAGTAGTCCTCTTTACCTCTGCGCCTACCTAGCAGTGTGTTAGGCTTGGCAAACTCCTCCAATGTCTCTGACCCGCAAGCCTTACAACTCGGACCCTCAAGTCCCTGCAGCCTAGGGCCTCAAACCCCTTCACTGCACCTGAGCCCGCAAGCTCGACACTCAGGCCCTCAAGCCCTACAACTCGGACCCGCAAGTCCCTGCAGCCTAGGCCCTCAAGCCCCTTCACTGCACCCGAGCCCGCAAGCTCGACACTCAGCCCCTCAAGCCCTACACAGCACAGACCCGCAAGTCTTGCCTACAGCCTAGGCCCGCAAGCCCCTTCACTGCACCCAAGCCCGCAAGCTCGACACTTTTGGACCCGCAAGTCCCTCTGACCTAGCCCTCAAGCCTCACAGATCTCAAGCCCTCAAGCTTGATGCACAGATCTGAAAATAGATCTTACAAGTGTGGCCCGCAAGCCTTACAAAGATAGATTTACAATATTGATTCTGCCTGATGGAGATCGGCTTCTTTTCTTGAAAAAGATGCTTTTGATGTGAACTTTGACGGAGCGGATCTTCTTCAAGCTTCTTGCTCTGCCGGATGTTGACTGGCTGTCTACCATGAACAGTTCTTAATAGTCGATGAAACTTGACTGCAACTGAAGAACACAGAATTATCATTTTGTTCTTCCCTTCTTTCTTTCTTCACCCCCGCTTGTTTGTTGTATTGCTAGGCGGGATTATTTTTCGTTCCTTTCTCTCTCTTTTCTAGGGCATCACTGTTCCCTTTTATAGGATGGATGAGCCGCTTAACGGTCACATATGATATCCATTACTGACAGATGCCCATCCCTCAAGAGCATGCGCTGATTGGACAATTAGGCGGCGGCATTAAATACTGACAGCGCGTCTGGCTACTTTTGAATTTGTCTCGACGATATTTCCATTGTTACGATGATATGGACAATATCTCGATGGCAGGGCTTGTTGATGTCTTGAACTAGTTTCTTCTTCAATTCTTCATCAGATAGTGATATCTCGATGACACGGGACATCACTTCTGCACTCGATCTTAAGACGACACGATGCCATCAAACTAATATCAGCGAGAACTCCTTGTCTGCTAGATATCGCTCAAACCACTTTATCTTGTCGATGACATAATTGATATTATGTCGGCAGACTATACATCAGCAACTGCCTATCTTCATATGACCTTCATCACGCCTTCTTTACGATGATGTCATCGGCATCAGTCTTACTTAGCCTTTCTGACGACAAGGCTTCTTTTCGACGACATCTGTTCTTCCTTAGCCTTATCGACACCAAGGCTTCTCGTCGACGATATCGTCGACATCTTTGAGTCTTCTTCTACATCTCGACATTCTGATATCCTCGTGTAGATATCACAATGATATCACCATTTTGCCTTGCTCTGCATGTTGTTGACGATATGTCTGATGTTGTCGACAATACGCTTGATCATTTTCGACGACATCAGACACAATCATTCTTCCTTGCTTTGCCCATCATTTCAACGATGTGCCTATACTTGTCGATGATATGTCCCGCCTTTTTCGACGATATTATACTTAGGCAGGTTGAAGTACTGAACATATTGTCTTATCTCTTTAAGTATGAACTAGATATGACATTAGATACAACTTGCACTTATCATTGAGTTGAGCACTTCTTCAAATCAGGAACACTACTTGGCACTGTTCCCAACAAAAGTCCCTCCGATCACTCGAATCAATTGTATCCTCCTCCATGATAACTAAAGATTTCTTAACCTCCCTTGTAAGTATGGTTCAGAAGTGGGAGAAGATCCAGGAGTAGGAGAGGCTTATTCAAGGAAATGTGAGTGACCAAGAGAAGGACAAGAATGCACAAGAAGAGATTGTCCCAAATGCCCCAGCTGCTGAGGTCCATGATCCAGACAAACTCACTATTTTTTAAACAGGAGAAGTCCAAGAGGATCCTTCTGCAGTAAACTAGGGGGAGATGATTGCATCAACTCAGGGAGATCTCCCAGAAGATGAACTGCTCTTGGATGAGATTGCAAAGATTGCTAAGGAGGCTGCCCTGACTGTTGAACAAGATGTACATTCTCACGGGAGCCTCCCAAAGAAAATGAAACTCATCAAGATGCTGGAATGGCTGTTGAAGAAGAAGAAGAAGAAGATGAGCCACTGAGGTTTGCACCAAGAAGTGTAACACCATAAGTGTTCTCAAGGAAGAGGAAAGCTTCAGAAAAAGAATAATACTGTACAGGTAAACAAACTATATTATATCATCTGGTGGATACTTTATCTTGATTATGAAGAACAATATGATTCATTGAATGTCTCTGTGTTTATAATGTCATTATTATGTCATTATTTTTTTGTGTATAGTTGTTTATTATTCTGTGTATAGTTGTTCATATTTAATTATGTCAAAGTATGTTTGAAATCAATTAATCAAATTGTAAAATTTGTTAAGATAAATAGGGAGAGATTGTTGGAAAAATCCTTGTGATTTATCTAACAAATTATTTTAAAGTGATTTCAACATCTAGGATGTATTACCCATATTGTATAGAAAGGGTAAAATGGTCATTAGATGTCCTAGGATGTCACACTCACCTTAGAGTGTCAAGGACAAGTCAAAATAATCACAAAATCAGTTAAGTTAAAACTTACGTTAAATGGAAGTCGACGCAACTTCGACTTGATGTCAATGCAACTCTGACTAGAAGTCGAAAAAATTCAATATGTCTGTCGAAGTATCAAGTCAAGTCGACGCAACGTCGAAAGGAACTCGACGCATAAGGAAGAGCATGTCAAAGCCATATTAAAAGTCGACACAACTTCGACTTCAACTCGACGCGGAAGATAAAGTTCAAGTCCAAGTCTTCAACTTGAAGGATACATCGATAAGGACTCGACGCAACGTCGACATCTAAGTTCAGCTAGAGATAAGAAGGTATTCGAAGCTACTTCGATAAGAACTCAGAGGTGCGTCGATATGACGAATGATGAAGTCGACAAAGCGTCGAATATAGATAGAAATAGAAGTTTCTCTGATGTACTTTCTAATACCTTTTCAGAAGGTCTACAAGGCTGAAGACTGTTCTCCAATGGCTCATTTATTGCCAAGAATGGAATGGAGTATTCCAGTAATGCAGCAAAGACATTCTTAGAAGTTTATTCAAAATAGATGGATGGGTCGGGAACAAAAATAGAAGGCAGCATCTATTGTCCTATGGGCATTCCTTCTAAGGACAACCCAGAAGAAGAAAGAAATTAAAATGCAAATGATAGAGAATAAGTATGCTGAGAGGAGAAGAAAAAGACAAGCAACTAATTATTATTCTAGCTACCGAAATACTTCTTCTTCCTTCTCCATCAACCCTAAGACAGAAAAAAAGAACATCTCTCTCTGCACACCAAAATAACAACACAGTTGCTTCATCTTCCTCATCACATAGCAGCAAGACAACAAAAGGGCAGAGAATCAGGATCAAGCACATAACCCATGCAATCATCAAAATCATAAGCAAGGGTTCATCACATTCAAATCCTGTGATAAATAGAAGCTACAACATTCAAGAAATAGCTTCTGAAGAATTCTGAAAGAAGAATTCTATTCTCCTCTTTCTTTCTCCTTATTCATTCACCTACCGTAAAATAGTTTTAAGAATCCCTCTTTCAAAGGATTCAATGGTTCTAAGAGTCTCCTTATCAAAAGACTCAGTGGTTCTAAGAGTCTCCTTATCAAAAAGACTCGGTGGTTCTGAGAGTATCCTTATCAAAAGAGTCAGTGGTTCTGAGAGTCTCCTTGTCAAAAGACTCAGATACAGTTAGTGCATTCCTACCAGGGAGGTAGAAGAGTGGACTACCCATATTTTGGGTGTAATGGTCTCCCCAGCTCACAGCTCCCAAGGACGACCGCCAACACCCATAGCATCCAGCTCGAAAGGGTTCAGCCTTATCTGGTATGTAGACCATATACCCCAACCCGTCTCTATCCCACCATAGGGCACAGTGGGTTGTTGGAGGCTGCATCGCCCCTTTTCATGAGGAATGATTCAGTTAAGTGACAGCGCAGGGACTTCACAGGAGGTCACCCATCCTATGACTACTCTAGCGCAAGCACGCTTAACTATAGAGTTCTTTCATTCCTCATCACCAATTGAGCAGCTCAATTGGTGATGAGGAATGAAAGAACTCTATAGTTAAGCATGCTTGGGATGGAGTAGTCACGGGATGGGTGACCTCCTGGGAAGTCCCTGCGCTACCACTTAACTGAATCATTCCTCATGAAAAGGGGTGTTGCAGCCTCCAACAACCCACTGTGCCCTGTGGTGGGATAGAGAGGGGTTGGGGTGCATGGTCTGCAGACCAGATATGGCTGAACCCTTTTAAGATGGATGATGTGGGTGCCGACAGTCGTCCTTGCGAGCTGTGAGCTGGGGAGATCGTTACAAAAAGGTGCACTTGTTATATTACAAGCACTTTTGGTAATGGTCTCCCCAGCTCATAGCTCACAAGGACGACCACCGGCACCCTCAACATCCAGCTCAAAAGGGTTCAGCCTTAACAGGTCTGCAGACCATGCACCCTAACCCCTCTCTGTCCCACCATAGGGCACAGTGGGTTGTTGGAGACCGCAACCCCCCTTTTCATGAGGAATGATTCAGTTAAGCAGCAGTGCAGGGACTTCCTAGGAGGTCACCCATCCTGTGACTACTCCAGCCCAAGCACGCTTAATTATTGAGTTCTTTCATTCCTCACTACCAATTGAGTTAGCTCAATTGGTGATGAGAAGTGAAAGTACTCCATAGTTAAGCGTGCTCGGGCTGGAGTAGTCACGGGATGGTGACCTCCTAGGAACACTACAACATTTTTGGCCTTTAGCAAAGTGTTGCCTAAAATTGCAAAGTGTTGCCAAAACATTGAAAACTATTGTCATAGGGGTGACTTCTATACGCGTGTTACCAAAGGTCTAAGGCAACAATTTTCATACATTTAGGCAACACTACACAAAAACTGTTGCATATACCCTTAGAATAGGCAACAGTTTTTCGGTGGACCTAGCTATTGTAACATTTCAGAAATGTTGACTGTTAGTGTTACAATTAAACACTGTTGCCTAAGGGTACAAATGCAACACTTTAAAAGTGTTGTAAAAAAGCTGTGATATATTTTTTTTTAAATCCGCCAATGTCGCGACAAATAAAGATTGGTACCCGTTAAATCCTCCATATTTGTAGGCTTCACGTCAACAATGTTAAAACTCCTGTTGGTAATTTCCATATTCTAAAGATATATGCGTAAATCATCCACTGACATGAATGTCTCGTTGTCACTAGAAATGTGAATAACAAAACAAAATAAGAATATGGTATCCTAAAAAGGGTCGGGAGCAAAATAAAATTATAAAGCACATTCAAAAAATGTAAAGCGTGCCTGTAATAAAAAATAAGGCAAGGGATCTCTTACATAAATAAAGCTATACGCATTTCAAGGGTAGAACAATAGCATGGTAAAACTCATCAGGTTACCATAATATAAACAATCTAACATTTTGAGTCAAGATTTGTACATGTATATATTAAATACAAAATCTACAAGAAAATACAACTATGTACTTCTAGCACCGAATATTGGGGTGGTGGATGCAGGTGCGTTGGTAGAACCAAATGCTGGATGGATTGCTTGAAGCACCAAAAGCTTTCATTTGATACGCCAAATGTTGGGGAGATTGAACCACCAAATGTAAGGGTGGTTAAAGTACCAAATGATGGCGTAGAAGTTGCCCCAAAAGCTGGGCTAGATGTAGCACCAAATGTTGGGGTATATGTAGCACCAAATGCTGGGGAAGATGTAGCACCAAATGTTGGGGAAGATGTAGCACCAAATGATGGGGCAGACGTTGAGCTAAATATCCGGTCATTGGTTGCACCAAATGATGGTTGACTTGAATCCCTGAAAGGTGAGGAAGAACCGAACAGGCTGCTTCTAAATGCTAGCTGTGTTTGTTGAAAGAGCTACCAAATGGACCAGTCTAGCCTGTAGTTGACTAAAATCCTCCAAAAGCTGAATTTTGCCCGAACAAAGAGGAATCTAATGTAAATGAAAGATCGAGTTTCTAAATATATAAGCTGCATGGTAATTTTAAGTGTAAGATAACTGAAGAAACTAAAGATCAGGAACAAGCCTAATTGGCCAATAAATGCAGTGTCAACCAAAGAAGCAAGTGGATCAGCTGCTAGAGCCAGTACTGCGGGAATTGAAATCCTTGCGATCTCTCTCCCTAGAAAATCCAACTTGGAGACACAGCAAATCATTCAAGTTGAAAATTATAATTAATTAAATTCATCGTGGCATTCATAGTATTTGAAATGTAATCTGCACAACCAAACTTAGAACAATCAGTGGTACAACTGTTGGAACATGGTCTTCCGCATCTCCTAGGTTTGAGAATAACAAATCCTATGTGTATTTGATCTTGTGTGTTTAAGTGTGCAGGAAAACAAAGTCCATATGACTCAAGGAGTACATAAGAAGGTTGCCCCCAAATTTGAGCCTTCAAATCCAACACTCCTTCTAGCGTCAGCGGTATCACCTAATGCCTAGCGCTAATGCTAAGGAACCGCTGAGAAGAAATCGAACCGCTGAGACAAAACCAAACTGCTGAGATAGAACCGCTGAGAAGAAACCGCTGGGATGGAAAACCACTGAGATGTAAACTGGCGCTCGACGAACTGCTTACTCTAACGCATCGCGCTAGTACTAGCGCTGGCTCTAGCTTTCGCTTGACGAACTGTAAGCTGCGTTCGACGAAATTGAATCTGCATTCGACAATTCTCCGTTCGACGAATTTCTGATCGACGAATGATGAAGCCCGCTCGACGAACTCCGGTCGACGAAAATTTGATCGACGAAAAGAATGCTTGAGCACAATTCCAGGAGCACATATAGAAGGAGATAGCGCCTGGCGGTATCCGATAGCGCAGGCGCTAGCGCGGAGCACAGAAGGCAAGAGTGAATTGTTTCCTCAGATTAAAGATTCTACCGCGCAGAATATGTCCTAAAATGGGATAGCGTCGGCGGTAGCACTAGCGCAGGCGCTAGCGCTAAGGCTATAAAAAGGACCCCTTGGATCCGTCTTCTTCATCCTCTTGAGATCCAAATTTCCAGAGCTTCGTGCCATAGCATAGAGAGGAAGGTTCAGAGAGATACTCGCACAAATCCATAAAGGCTTAAGGAGATCCGTTGAGAAGATTTCAACACGCGTCATCATCGTGACGAAAGACCGCATCGACTACGATCATACTATGTAGGTCTTCGTCTACTTCTCCAAGAAATCCACATAAAGGGAGTTTTATATTATTGTCTTTTTATTTCACATCCTCTCTTTTAAATCGTGTAGTAAATTCGCCTCGTGTTGGCGACTAGGTCTGGGTAGGACTTAGGGCAGAAATTCGCCTCGTGTTGGCGACTAGGTCTCGGTTGTAGGTCTAGGGGGTGCTCGAGGCCATATCCGGGGAAGGGTTGGCTAGAGCGGCTTGAGGCCGTATCCGGGGAAGGAACGGCTAAAGCCAACCGGTTCGTGGGGATACGAGTCGGTATAGAAAACAAAAAGAGTCTTTCATATTTCGCTTTGATTTCTAGCGTCATTGAAATCAAAATTTTGTAATTAATTTTATTAATAATAATCATGTCTCTCTTTGTGTAATAAAATTGATTTGTTCTTCATTTCTCTAAATTGTTTATTATCCTCTCCTTTATTATAAAATAATTTAGATCTTTAAAACAAAATCACTATTTTTATTTCTTATCATAAGCAAGTATTTCAAAATATAATATAAGTTTTTAAAACCCTTATTCCCCCCCCCCCCCCCCCCCTCTAAGGGCGCCTACCGATCCAACAAGTGGTATTAGAGCTAGGTTATTCCAAATCGGCTTAACAACCAAGAATAATGGCGTCTCATGATCTCGCTTCTATTGGTGGGGAAAATTTTTATGAAGAAGAAAAATCTCTTGCCCACCTTTATTCGAAGGAAGAAATTATAAAGGGTGGAAATTGTTAATGGAAAGGTTTATTAAAACATTAGATATCAACGCTTGGGATATAGCAATAACAAGACCAGTGGACGAATCAAATAAACAAGAGCGTCACCTAAATGCAAAAGCTATGCATTATATTTTTTGTGCTTTATCTCAAGATATCTTCAAATTAATATATTGTTTTTCTAGTGCATACAATGTTTGGAAATTTCTTGAAGAAATGTATGATTTTCCTCTTACAGGTATGGAACAAACACAAGAATTGGAGAACATACATGCTTGCGCAAATTTTCAAGAAATCTCCTCTCATGACGGATCCATGAAGTGCACATCAAATGAAAGAGAAGAAGAAATTCTATCTTCAGAAGAGGAGTGCCAAAAAGATGTCAATGAAACGATATGTTCAAATCTTGCCTCATCCACAAGCGCTGTAAGGAAATCAAATCTCCTATTTTTTGTACTTCTATTTCTACATTACAATTGCTACAAATTACTAAACATAAGATTAAGAAACTAAAAATGGCTAATGCAAAACTACGTTTAGAAAATAAAACTTTGAAAGCAAATGTGAATGTAGAATCCAAAAATGAAATGTTTGTATCTCCAGCATGCTCTTCATTTGAAAACTTTATATCTTGTTTCGATTGTAATAATATTAAAGAAAAATTCAAGGAACTTGAAAAAGAGTTTACTTTAGTAAAAGAACAAAATGAAAAATTATGTTTAGAAAACTCTTCATCCTTGAAAAATAATTGTGCTAAGTGTAAAGACTATAAAATTGAAATTGAAGAGATGGATGAAACATTTGATGAATATAGAAATAACTATCAAAATCATATTGATTCAATTGTTTCCATTCTTAAAAATAGCAGAATCGCTTATAATAAAGCTAGACATAATTTAAAGATTAAAATAATGAAGTAAAAACTAAAATCAACTTGCTTAAGGAAATCATAAAGAAAAATTCTCAAAACATACATTCTCAATATAATGTAAAATCCAAAAGCAAGTTGAATATGATTTCTCAAAAGTTGAATAAGCCAAACAATGGAAATAAAAAACTTCAAAAGATTGAAAATGAAATTCCAAAATACAATCATTACTATCATTTACAACATTAATCTTCTCCCAACGTAAAATTAAATGTTCACAAATTTCCTATGAAAAATACTTTTAATAACCATACAATCATAATCATCAATATAAAGATTATCACAATGGAAATTTCACATATAAGAATAACACTAAACTAAAGTTTGAATGGAGGCCCAAAATTAAAAATAAAACATTAACTTCACATGAAAGGACCCATTCATCATTAACTACCCACAAACCTACACGTTATATTTGGGTACCCAAAGGAACCACCACACTTGGTCCCCTTTGGATACCTAAATCTCTTATTCATTAGTATCCAATCATTTGCATGAAGTAGAAATCAACTCAAAATAAAATAACAATTCTCAACTTCATGATATGCTTAATTTCCTTTTTGTTTTTGCTTTTTATTTGTTGAACCATCATGATATGATCACTTTATATAACTTGTGATATGACTTTCTCATATTAAACCAAAATTCATAAATAAATCAAATTGAACTAAGTCGAATAAAAAGTCATGTCATTTTTTCAAGTGATCTACTTATCCTTTTTCTTTTTATCCTTCTAAATCCATTTCCTAAAAGTCATATAAAATTTGAAAAACTAAATTTGTCATATGATATTATTAAGACTAAATGAAATAAGTGTCATAATGGATTTAAAAGGTATTTTAGGGGTATTTGGCTAAATGTATAAAATGTGCAAGTTTTGCTTAGGTATTTAATATATTTGCGTCATTTTAATTAGCTCTAATATGTTTAATCATAATCATGTCAACCCGGATTTGAAAAATTGCATTAATATTATTTCATTCATTTATGATCATTTCACTCATGCATATGTTGTGCAAAACTCAACAATTAAGGTTTAATGAATATGAAACTTTAATGAAGATGAAACACATGTACTAAAATTTTAACTTCTGCATCTTTTTGCAATTTCTTCTCATCTCTTCACTTCATTAGACAGACCTTACATTGCACAAACATAATTAAGAAAAAACGGAAGCAAAATCAAAGAAAATCTAGGCTATATGATTAAAATAAGCACTCTATGTGAGCTAACGCAGGCGCTAGAAACTAACGCCGACGCTAGCTCAAGTCTCCGATTTTCTAAAATTTTAAAATTCTGTAAAATCAATAAAAATATATTATTTTATATGTACTACTCATTTTTGCATCTATGCCTATAATTGATTTTTGAAAAATTAAAATACAAAATTACAAAAAAAAAAAAAAAATTCTTACTTCCTTTCTTTGGTTATTTGTTTGATTTCTATATGCAAAAATCAAATACAAAAATACAAAACAAAAACAAGTATGAACAAGTATTTCTTTTTGAACTTACATTTTCTACTTAGATGTATCTTGCGAGAGGGGGATTTGGGCTATCATCCCATCACATCTCCTACTACCAGGCAAACCCCTCACAAGGTAGTCCTCGGGAAGTCCAAGATCAATCTTATGAGTTCAAACTTTAAATCAAAATTATTCTTCAAAATATCAAAAATACTGTATGGACTTCATTGAAAATCAAGCATTATTTAACCCATCATTTAGAACTTCTATAATGTTGCAATTTATCTTTTCAAACTACTTTGAACATTGTTTTCATCATGCTTTGATATATCTATTAATATGTGCATAAATTATATTGTAAAAGTTGTGTAGAACCAAGCTTAGCATGCCTCTATGTATGAGTAAATGTTTTATGTTTGATAATGGTATTTATTCACTCACTTATTTTGGCATTGTCTACATATGTTTTTAATCTAAGAATGCTTGTGTAAGTTTTGTAATAGTACAATGAATTAAAATTGCACAAGTATCTTACCTACACAACCTTTGTTTGCACTTTTAAAAGTTAAGAAAAGTGGTTATGTTTTTATAAATTATATTGGTTTGCAAAACAAGTGTATTCGGAGAACTTTGTACAAAACAAAAATCATAAAATAAAGTGACAAAGATAACTCCACCAAGCACTACTTGAACCTCCTGATAAGTCTTAATAAGCATTGTGAGGTTGAGCACCTTGGAAAGAATAGTAAAGTATCTTGTGCAAACCATATCTTTCTTTCAAAATAAAAACCACTTACTCTTAAGTACACCGGATCACTAGTCTCAACATTAAAATAAAATAAAATATGTGATCCCCCAAGCACTACTTTGCACCCTGATAAGTCTTAATGAGCATTGTGTGTGCAAAGCACCTTGGTAGTTGTATATTTTTTGTGCATTGAAGTGTGTGGAAGTAAAATTATTTATGTTTTATTGTGCTCTTTACTTTACATATTTCTTGTATTTTTGATTAAACATTTGTTTACTTTATTCAAAATACACCTATGTGCACATCATTATCTTTCATAACACTTCTTCTCATGAGTATTGGATCCTAATGCTAAAATTCTATAATACTCTTTCTATATAGATGCACTAGATAACCTAGCATGCTTTCTACAATGTTTGGTATATTTTGAATTTGTGAATTAAAATAACATTGTAGTACTCTCTTGTTGATAACATTATTTCATGCTTGGTTACTTTATTGTTAGACTTAAAGATTTCAATTGAACAATGATTTACAAAAAACATCTTCTTTATGAAATTTAACTCATACATCTTTTTCGGGATCATCATTGATTACAATAAGATGTTTCTTGTATTTCTATAAGTCTTTCGCATCATCACCATATATTTTTACCTTGCGCTTTCATGCTTATATCAAAGTCTTAAATACCAAAATTCCTTTTTCAACAAATGGTAGACTTGCTTGGTAGAATTTATATTGGTTATTCTAACACAAATATTGTAATGCTAAAACTCTGATTTATTAATGGATTTCAAATTAGCTCTGGAACTTTTCTTTAAGAATTCAAATATAAAAACCCATTGGCTATGAAATTATAATTTGATTTAAAACGCTTAAATGTTTCCAATAATTATTACCCATGACTTCATTTCTCACCATAGCGGGGGTGTAGGGTTGTATACATTAGATAACCTTATCTCTAGTCATGTCGTCCTTAACCGGGGAGGGTTCCAGTGGGGCCTTGCGAGGCACTGGGGGGAAAGAGTGCTAGGGTGAGTTTTTGCCTAGTGTTTGCATATGGGACTAACACCCCAACCTACGGCATGTATGCAGCTCCTCATGCCCATCCGTCACTTAGTACGGGGCTAGGGTGTAGATATATTGTATGGGTAGATTGGTTATTTGGAAATCATTACCTTTTTTATGCTTAAAACTCTTATATAAAAAGGAAAAACTAACATGATAATATTGAGTACTTGACAAATGTTAGATTTTTCATCTTTAAGCTAAAAACTCTGATCTATTTTTATAAAATTTATTCTAAAACTCCTTATTATTCCCGCTCTCTAAAAGCTCGATCATGCCTCTATCTTATTATCAAAAATTTTGTGTTTTGCTTCCTTACCCACTTTTGCTAATAACAAAAGGGGGAGAACTAACATGATAAATATAATCCTCTATCCAAATATAAAACTAACATGCTTAATTAAGATGATAGCTTACATATAAGGGGAGCATTCACTTAGGGGGAGCATGTATTTAGGGGGAGCAATTCTAAATGCTAAAAGTGATAATTATCCTAAGTCATCACTCTCACACACACACAAGTAAGTTTCATCATGCTTATATATATTAATGCTCTGATTTATCATTAATGGATTTGTTATTATCAAAAGGGGGAGTTTGTTGGAACATGGTCTTCCGCATCTCCTAGGTTTGAGAATAACAAATCCTATGTGTATTTGATCTTGTGTGTTTAAGTGTGCAAGAAAACAAAGTCCATATGACTCAAGGATTACATAAGAAAGTTGCCCCCAAGGTTGAGCCTTCAAATCCAACACTCCTTCTAGTGTCGGCGGTATCACCTAACGCCTGGCGCTAGCGCTAAGGAACCGCTGAGAAGAAACCGAACCGCTGAGGCGAAACCAAACTGCTGAGATGGAACCGCTGAGAAGAAATCGCTGGGATGGAAAACCGCTAAGATGCAAACTGGCGCTCGACAAACTGCTTACTCTACCGCGGCGCGCTAGTACTAGCGCTGGCGCTAGCTTTCGCTCGACGAACTGTAAGCTGCGCTCGACAAAATTGAATCTGCATTCGACGATCTTGCGATCGACGATTCTCCGCTCGATGAATTTCTGATCGATGAATGATGAAGCCCACTCGACGAACTCCGGTCGACGAAAATTCGATCGACGAAAAGAATGTTTAAGCGCAATTCCAGGAACACATATAGAAGGAGATAGCGCCTGGCAGTATCCGATAGCGCAGGCGCTAGCGTGGAGCACAGAAGGCAAGAGAGAATTGTTTCCTCAGATTAAAGATTCTACTGCGCAGAATATGTCCTAAAATGGGATAGCGTCGGCGGTAGCACTAGCGCAGGCGCTAGCGCTAAGGCTATAAAAAGGACCCCTTGGATCCGTCTTCTTCATCCTCTTGAGATCCAAATTTCCAGAGCTTCGTGCCACAACATAGGGAGGAAGGTTCAGAGAGATACTCTCACAAATCCATAAAGGCTTAAGGAGATTCGTGGATAAGATTTCAACACGCGTCATCATCGTGACGAAAGACCGCATCGACTACGACCATACTTTGTGGTTCTTCGTCTACTTCTCCAAGAAATCCACATAAAGGGAGTTTTATATTATTGTCTTCTTATTTCACATCTTCTATTTTAAATCGTGTAGTAAATTTGCCTCGTGTTGGCGACTAGGTCTGGGTAGGACTTAGGGCAGAAATTCGCCTCGTGTTGGCGACTAGATCTCGGGTGTAGGTCTAAGGGCTGCTCGAGGCCATATCTGGGGAAGGGTTGACTAGAGCGGCTTGAGGCCGTATCCAGGGAAGGAATGGCTAAAGCCAACCGGTTCGTGGGGATACGAGTCGGTATAGAAAATAAAAAGAGTCTTTCATATTTTGCTTTAATTTCTAGCGTCACTGAAATCAAAACTTCGTAATAAATTTTATTAATAATAATCATGTCTCTCTTTGTGTAATAAAATTGATTTGTTCTTCATTTCTCTAAATTGTTTATTATCCTCTCGTTTATTATAAAACAATTTAGATCTTTAAAACAAAATCACTATTTTGATTTCTTATCATAAGCAAGTATTTCAAAATATAATATAAGTTTTTAAAACCCTTATTCACCCCCCCCCCCCCCCCTCTAAGGGCTCCTACTGATCCAACAACAACTCCTCAGCAGTTGATTGTGGCTGCACAAACAAAGTGTATCTTGAATCAAAATGGGAAAGATAAACACACATAAATAATGTACTTCAAGCCACTGCAACATTTTCATAAGCAAATACACAACTACTTCGTAAATATGCAGGTTTAGCATGTCGTTTAGATCTTAACATCAACTTGCATTGAATTGAAATTGTGTACATAAGCAACTCTTACCATATGTCCTGAAAGAAAAGATGAATTCATGTCTTCCTTGGATTTATATGTGTTGTTGTGTCTGAAACATAATTGTATTAAACAAACAATAAATAAATATTTGGTATAAGTTGTAGCTTTGATTCCTGTAAGCCAGGAATTACCTCAATAATTTGAGGACTAAAGAAGCAGAATCACCCCCAACACAGTTAAAGCCAATATGAGGTTCTGGTATATCACCCTAAGCATGTCCATAGAGAGTAAAATTATAAGACTGATTACGTAATGATTAACAGCTGCATATGACAAAGAAAGACACAGTAAAAGGGAAAAACTAGAAGTTCTCTGGGCAAAATAGGGAGCTAAATAAAAAAGTACAAGTAGTTGTTAGAACTATTTCTTAATCAAACATGTTATTTTACCAGAAGACTCTTAATATTCTTCATTGACTGTTGCCTTTCTGTATACATCAAATCTGCACCTAATTTGTGGTCTTCAAGGGTGAAGACCACACTAAAAAAATTCTCATTGATTTCTCTCATTCTGAAATGGTAGAAATTATTGAAAACTCATGATAAATCAATGTTCCTGCCTAATTAAAAAATACAAAAATGGTAGAAATTATTGAAATTCTAAGACATGGATATCAACATACCTAGTAAAGACTCCAACTAACACTTAATGACTGAAAAAATATGAGCAGGGCAAGAAATAGAACTATGAGGCACGTCCTGACACCTTATCTTCTACCATGGTAAACGAGCAGGAAGAACTTTTTCTTGGATATGTTCCAAAGCTACATACAGTATATTATATGCTATACTAATATAGTCTATATTTTAAGCTAGCCAAATTATATGCGATACTATACTATATATTACACTAGTCTATAGTATATCTTCTGCCATGATAAACTGCCAGAAAGACAGGTTTTCATGAGTGCAATATAGGATGATAGTGATTATTTCGATGAGGATTTATAGAAACATTATTCATTTACTTGGAGCAAGCAATGAAGACAATTCTACCCTTGACCTTTGTCTTCATGACCAACAAAAAATTTAACGCAGATATTAGAAATAAATGAAAAAAGTGTAATCTCATTGAACAAAAATGATAACATGGAATGGCCAAATACCTGGAACTCAGTAAAAATCCTGAGATTAATGTACCTAAGTGAAGAAAAATATGGAAGAAGAACTTAACTCGTATGATGGATTAAACTTTAATATCTTTAAAAACGTTACATGCATCTCGTTTGAATAAACTCATTCAATACCATAGCCAATCTTAATAAAATTCAGATTTCTAAGAATCAAATTTTGTTATATCTTAATAGGAATAAACATTTTTTGTTAAGATTGTATCAAAAATTGCACATTTGTTTATTTTGGCAAATCAAAATATGTATTTGGGAGGATGGTATCATAATGGCTGAAATATTAATCTAAAATAAGATTTTGTTCATTACAAACAACCCGTAGTCTGAAATAAGATTGACTTACTCCACATTGACTGCAAGAGAGATGATGAAATCACTTTATACTCCACATTGATTACAATATGCCCACCCTGAGATGAAATCACTTTATTACTCCACATTGAATGCATGGGCATATTGTAAAAGTAATAAGCAGTCCACATTGCTTCTATGCTCTACATGTGTGAGTAGATAATCTGAATTGCCTTAAGAATAGTGCACAAATGTGGCGGGAGTAGTGATTGTAAAACCACTGGAAAAATAGGGACAATGCATATAAAGGAAAAGCCACCTAACTGCTTCCCAAATGAACTCTGCGTGCGTGAAGAAAACAAAACCAAAAGTGAATCTATTAAAGCTTTCTGATAACACTAATCACTCCACCCATCTGCGGGTTGAATCCAGGCGAATGCAAATAATATTTTTTCAACTATTTGATACCGTTCAATAGAATTAAAAACTATACAATTTGAAATTATAGTAAAGCAAAAAATCAAGAATTTTGCTGAATTTTAGAAATTCACATACACATACACACATTCACACACATCAACACAAACACAAAACCACGCAAAATCCTTACATTGCAAATAAAACAGGGTTTAAGTTGACCTTACCAAAATATGATGAGATCTCAGTTTTAGAAGCTTGGATGGAATAAGCACACTTACAAATACAAAGACATACACATACACACTTAAAAATACAAAGACATACACACATATATATTAACAAACATAAACACACACAACACACACACAAACACATATATATAAACAAACATAAACACACACAAACACAAACATTCACACACAACACACACACATGCATAACCTTACAAATACACACACTTATACATACACACACATATACACACATATATAAACACATATACACACATACACACATATATATAAACAAACATAAACACACACAAACACAAACATTCACACAACACACACACACAAATGGAAACACACATAACAACCACACACATGCACAACCATACACACACACTTATACATACACACGCACTTATGCATACACAGACACTTATACATACAGACACACATATATAAACACACATACACATATATATAAACAAACATAAACACACACAAACACAAACATTCATACACAACAGACACACACACACAAACACAAACATTCACACACAACACACACACACATGCAAACACACATAACAACCACACACATGCACAACCATACACACACACACAAACACACACACATCTACATATATAAATTCAAAAAAAACTCTAAACCATCTATTGCACAAAGCAAAACAAAAATGTTTTTAAAACATCAAGAGCTTCACAATACCACAAGAATACACACAACTCACATTCACCTTTTAACAAATACAACTCAAACCAAAGAGATAACCTGAAATGAAAACTGAAAGGGTGCCAAATGGTGGGAGAACGTCAGTGAAGAACTAGCAGAGTCACGGAGAGAGGGTGTTGTTGTGCTGGGCTGCTCGTCGAAGTCGTCATGGAGAAAGGAATCGAGGAACGAAGGAAGGAATTATGGCACTGGGACTCACGGCAGGGGCGGGGTCTCACGACGCGGCTCTGCATTTGGAGAAAAATGCACATAATTTTCTGGAATTAGGGCATTGGGTCGAAATCGCCTCTCAATGAGAGGAGGAATAATACCTTGTATACGATGGAGGAATAAGTTCCTCGCTGATGTCGATGGAGAGGAGGAAGAAGAAGCGGCACTTGGCTCGATTAGGTCGCCATTGCAGTGCTTGGATGAAACAGAGCAGGAACGGCTTGACTGTGGGAGAATAGGAGGACCACCTTGCAGGCGATGGAGGAGGAGGAGGAGGAGAGGCTAAACTCCGTCGCTTGCCGCTGGTCGCACGGGTGCAAGAAGATGAAGGTCGGGTGCGGGAAGATGGGAGAGTGTCGAGAGAGGGGAATTGTGGAGAGTTTTATAAGGATTTTTAGGTTTTATTTTTATAATTTTAATTTCTTAAATAATAGTTTAGGTGTGCAAATAATAATTTTGGCTAACTTGAAAAGGGTTAGGCAACATTTTTAACGCGTTGCAAATTAATTTTTAAAAAGGAAACATGTCATAATTGATGTATAAAGTGAACAGTCAAGTGCAACATTTCAAAATGTTCTCTATAAGAGATTAGAGAACATTTACTGAATGTTGCACAGAAAGTGTTGCCTAAAACTGTAAACTTACTGCAATACTTATAAATTGTTCTCTATTCAAGGTTTAGACAACATTTTTAAAAATGTTGCCAATTCAAGTGTTGTTAAAGACCAAAAATGTTGTAGTGAAGTCCATGCAATGCAGCTTAACTGGAGCTTTCCTCATCAACGGTGCGCGTGATCGAATCCCGGCCCCAACAACCCGCCTATTAAGTGGAGAGGGGCTGGGGGTGGCATGAGCTCTTTTTATTTTTTTTTAACGATCTCCCAAGCTCACAGCTCGCATGGACGACCGCTGGCACCCCCAGCATCTAGCTCGAAAGGGTTCGACCTTAACTGGTCTACAGACCATGCACCCCAACCCCTCTTTGTCCCACCACAGGGCACAGTGGGTTGTTGGAGGCCGCATCCCCCTTTTTCTGAAGAATGATTCAGTTAAGTGGCAACACAGGGACTTCCCAGGAGGTCACCCATCCCGTGACTACTCCAGCCCAAGCACGCTTAACTATAGAGTTCTTTCATTCCTCATCACCAATTGAGATGCATCTCAATTGGTGATAAGGAATGAAAGAACTCTATAGTTAAATCTCAATTGGTGATGAGGAATGAAAGAACTCTATAGTTAAGCGTGTTTGGGTTAGAGTAGTCACGGGATGGGTGGCCTCCTGGAATTCCCTGCGTTGCCACTTAACTGAATCATTCCTCATGAAAAGGGGGGTTGCGGCCTCCAACAACCCACTGTGCCCTGTGGTGGAATAGAGAGGGGTTGGGGTGCATGGTCTGCAGACCAGTTAAGGTTGAACCCTTTTGAGCTGGATGTTAGGGGTGTCGGCGGTCGTCCTTGCGAGTTGTGAGCTGGGGAGACCGTTACAAAAAGGTGCACTTATTATATTACAAGCACTTTTTGTAACGGTCTTCCCATCTCATAGCTCGCAAGGAAGACCGCCGGCACCCCCAACATCCAGCTCGAAAGGATTCAGCCTTAACTGGTCTGCAGACCATGCACTGCAACCCCTCTCTGTCCCACCACAGGGCACAGTGGGTTGTGGAAGTTGCAGTCCTCCTTTTCATGAGCAATGATTCAGTTAAGTGGCAGTACAGGGACTTCCCAGGAGGTCACCCATCCCGTGACTACTCCATCCTAAGCATGCTTAACTATAGAGTTCTTTCATTCATCATCACCAATTGAGATGCATCTCAATTGGTGATGAGGAATGAAAGAACTTTATAGTTAAGGGTGCTTCTGCTGGTGTACAACCCAGTGTTCACCGACTCGCAGAGAAATCAATCATCGGCAATTCAGGGAGCACTCGCCGACTCGCGGCGAGTACCCTGCCAGGGCTAGGCGAGGCGGACTATGGATCTCGCTCGCGAGTAGCGAGCGGCGATAGCATAAGTGTGTTTTGAAGACCTCTCTGGGTGCATTTAGCCAGAGCGAGTCATGTAAGGTCTCGCAGAATCGATCCGGCGAGGTAAGTGGGGGCATGCCCCTACTCGAAAGAGGAGGCCTCGCGAGCCCAGCTCGTAAGGAGGCTAGCGAGTGACGCCTTCAGGGGCCACTCGCCTAGCATGGTCTGCAGGTGAATTTACCCTGATACCCCTGGTGGGCTGCCAATAGCCCTCCAGAACAGCGGAGTTTGGTTGTTAGCAGACCAATTCGGGGTGCGTATAGCAAAATCAAAAGGCAGAATCTCGCTATTAGCCGACTAGTTTAGAAAGGCTATAAATAGACCCTTTAGGTCATCTTGAGGGAGCATACTAGATCATTACTTCTCCTCAGGAACTCTTTGGTCAGCTCCTTCATCTCTCCAAGGTGTCCGGCTTCAGTCTTGGCTTGGGAGGAGAAGCGCTCAAAAAATCTTCCAGGTGTGTGGTGGGACCTCCACGCTGCTGCCAAGGGTCGTGTATTTTGTTTTAAGTCTTCGGTTAGATTCCTCCACGGAATCTGTAAGTGCTAGATGCCCCCCTTTATAGGGGTCCGAACTCCTCGTTGGACCCAAATACTAGTTCCAACATTTTTGGTGCGGTGAGCGTGGAAAGCAGCAAGTGCAAGAAATCCCCGTGGAGGTAACATGGTCGGAGGGAGTGAGCGAGAGGGCGACTTCGGCGGTTCGTCACCACCTGGCTCGCTAGTAACAGCATAGATGCTAGTGGATATTCGCAGGGAGGTGCTCGAAACCATCAATCTTGTCTTTGCCGTGGCGCGAAGCGAGTTCGCCACTCCAGCACCTCATGTCATCCAGCCATCGAGGGTTGGCAAGAATGCCCCAGGGCAGAGAGCTGGCAAGGAAGTGGTCGGCGAGGCACCAGGGCGAGATCTCGTGGGGCGAGAGCTGTTTCCGAGTCCGGCGAGCGCTGCTCCGACGAGTGCTGTTCCGATGAGCGCTGCTCCGGTGAGTGCTATTCCGGCAAGCACTGTTTTGGCGAGTGCGGGTCCAGTCAGGGAGCTCGTGGGGCGGGTCGAGTAGGCGAGAGCGGCGACCAGAGGAAGCCCATTCTACGAGTTGGTGCTCTCGGCACCACTCCGGAGGGGTTTAGGGAGCCAAATATGATGTACTACACTGGCAAGGATGACCTCGTCCTACACCTGTGGTGGTTCAAAGATATGGTCTCCCTTGGGCGCCTGTCGGACGCCTCCAATTTCTGACTCTTCGCAACCATGTTGAAGGAGAAGGCGAGGGACTGGTTTCACCAGCTCCCGAGGAGATCGATCTATGATTTTGAGGACCTGCACCGCAGCTTCTTGCTTCACTTCTCGACCTCGGAGTAGAGGAAGAAGGACCCTGAGGCCCTCTTCAATATCAGGCAGAGGCAGGGGGATTCGTTGGCCCACTATGTGGACCAGTTCCAGGAAGAGGTTCTCCTCATCCAGGAAGTGCCAGGATTCACCCTCCAGCTTGCCTTCACGGTGGGGCTGCGGGAGGGATTCTTCAAAATGAGTCTGAAGCGGAAGGCCCCCTTGTCCTTCGAGGAGTTGATGGAAAGCACGACGGAGGAGATAGAGAGCGAGGCAGCTAACCCAGAGTTCACGAAGAGGCTAGCAAAGCTCAGTGAACCAAAGGTCAAGCAGCAGGAAGTTCGGAGAAGGGAAGAGCCGAGGGCCCCGGAGTTGGGGTGGAGGCAGCAGGGAGGAGGAAACTTCCATGGAGGTCAAGGAAGACCTCATCAGCTCGGGTGGAGGCAGGGTCTGAGGTAATTGCCTCCCCTGCCTCAGCAAGTTAAGGCGATCAGTCAGGGAGGAAGAGGAAGCGGAGGAAGAGGAGCAGGAGAAGGAGTGGGAGCAGGAGTGAGAAGAAGGAATCGGGGCGCGGAGGCCGAGAGAAGGGAGGTGGCGTTGTCATATTGTGACTTCCAACAGATGGAAGGTCGTGTGACGGCCACCTGCCCGGAGTTCCTGGAGATAAGGGGGACCAGAGTGCCGGCGCAGCGGGAGCAGCGGCCGGTGAGGATTGAGGAGGTCCTGCCTCGAGAGGAGGATGAAGAGAGGTGTGAAGACCGGGCCGATGTGGGGACCCGGGGGGATCGGAGTGATCCATGGGGGGTGGGGATCGAGGCAACCCAAAAGGAGAGCCTCCATATCACGTGTCAATGAAGCGTGGATTCGACATCCCAAGCCCCACCCCCAGCAGAGAAGATCACCTTCTCGCAGATAGATATGTCGGGTCATGAGGACCCATTCTGCGATGCACTGGTCATCCAGACAGCCATCGAGAACTTCACCATTTCCGGAATCCTCGTCGATAACGGGAGATCGATCAATGTCATCTTCAATAAGGCATTTGACGAGATAAAGGTGGAGGTGAGAAGAGTGCTGGCCTCAGATGGCCCATTGTTCAGTTTCTCGGGGGAGAGAAAGGAGGTAGAAGGAGGAATAGGGCTCCACGTCGTCCTAGGGGGCAGTCCCGTAACTGTCGGTTCGTCATTGTGGACGCGCCGAGCAGCTACAATGCATTCTTTGGGGAACCCCTCATCAGCGCGTTCTGGTGCGTCCCATCCACCTTCCACTAATGAATCAAGCTCAATGTAGGAAGGATCCAGGTCCGGTTGAGGGGTGACCCCAAGGTAGCAAGGTAGTGCTACATCACTGCTGTCAACACCACCTGGCAAGACGAGGTGTAAGGGATGGACTGGGAGATGGAGAAGATGGAGAGAAGAGGAGGAGAAGGGGAGGCCCAGACAGGAGGGGCAGAGGAGTTGATGGAAGTCCGGGAAGAGGAGATGGAGGAAGGAGAGGCCGAAGTGCCTGCTTGCTGTGAGAGGATGGAGGACGATTGGGGGGAGCAGTCCCGGCTGGAGGCCGTGGATGAGTTCCTGGAGCTGGAAGTCACTTCCCAGGCCGAAGTGATAGAAAAAGTAAAGATCAGTGGGGAGCTCAGCCCTGAAGAGCAAAAGAAGGTCCTGGCCTGCGTCCAAGAGAATGTGGACTTCTTCGCCTGGAGTGCAGCGAAGGTGCCTGGAATCGATGCGAATGTGTTCTGCCATCGCCTCAACCTCGACCCCGGCACCCGCCCCATCCGTCAGAAGAAGAGGTCCATCGCGGACAAGCTGGAATGGCCCATCCGGGAGGAGGTAAGCAAGCTTCTCAAGGCAAGCTTTGTATCGGAGATCCAGTACCCAGGCTGGATCTCCAATGTGGTGATGGTAAAAAAAGGGGATGGTAGGTGGAGAATGTGTGTAGACTTTTCTTTGCTAAATAAATCATGCCCCAAGGATTGTTACCCTTTGCCTCGGATCGATGCACTGGTTGACTCAGCCGTCGATTTTTCCCTAATGAGTTTTCTAGATACTTTCTCAGGTTACCATCAGATCCGCATGCACCCTCCCGATGTCAAGGATGTCGCTTTCATCACAGGGGATGGGTGCTACAGCTACAAGATGATGCCTTTTGGGCTAAAAAATGTAGGGGCAATATATTAGCGGATGATGGACAGGGTCTTCCGAGAACAAAAGGGGAGGAACTTGGAAGTTTAAATCGACTATTTCATGATCAAGAGTCAGTACCTCGAGTCCCACCTTCGGGACCTCGAAGAAACTTTCGGGACCTTGCGAAAATTTAAGATGAAACTCAACCCCCAAAAGTGTGTCTTCGGGGATAGCCGAGGGAAGTTCTTAAGCCACTTGCTCACCCCAGCCGGGGTGGAGCCTAACCCTGACAAAGTAAGGGCGATCTTAGAGTTGGGATCGCCTAGGAACGCGAAAGAGGTCCAGCGTCTCACCGGGAAACTGGCTGGGCTAAGCAGGTTCCTCTCCAGGGTAGGGGAGAAGTGTGCGTCATTCTTCAAAGTGCTAATAGGAAATCGAAAGTTTGAATGGACACCGGAGTGTGAGGAGACTTTTCAAGCATTAAAGAGGCAGCTAACCCAGGCCCCTTTGCTCCAGGGACCGAGATAGGGAGAGGATCTATCCCTATACATGGGGTAGGATCCGAAGCGGGGAGCTCCGTTGTCACAACCCGCATTTTCCCTGAATTTAGAAATATCAGAGTAAGAGAAAATACGCGTCATGATGCGACGTCATGCAGGAGACAACTGCAGACGCTCGGGCAGGAACCTATTACTTAATTAATCAAAACATGTTTACATGATAGATCATCATTTGAAATCATTTATTTGAGTTTGGGGAAGAACTGTGTCTCTCAGTTCGTAGATCAACTAGTCCACCGAGAAAATATATGTAATAGCACCGGAAAATACTTGATTTAGTTCACTTAAGGTCCTAGATGCACGTGATGACATGACATAAAGTAAATGATATGCACACATCTAGGCGTAGTATAAGTATAGAAAATATCTTTTAGGCGACTTTAAAGAAGGATTTCTGTTAAAAAGAATGCAATGAGGATGAAAGAAAAGCCATTTTTTATAACTATAATGCACCTAGACATAAATTATTCCCATAGAGCAAGTTACACAAGATCTAAAAAGTAGTAGCAATGAACTGGCAAGTAAGCTATAAAGTATCAAAAGGGGCACATCGAGCATCAACGACCTGACACTAACCCGTTGGCTCCCAACTAGCATGTCTGAACACAAGAAGGAAACTAACCACAACTACCTCACAGCAGTGGGGTAAAACAGCAACTACAACTCCTGAGGACTCCGAGATACACCACTAGCAGCTAAGGCTCTGAACCTGAGGCATTCAATAAAACAAAGAACGTCTCAGCAAGGAATTACAAGTGGCAGAAAAACATCAAGAAGAAGAGTAAATGAGGTAGAAGGGGTACTAACCCAAGCCAGATTTACAAAAAGAAAAGCTTCAAACAAAGAACTAAACAAAGTACCAAGTGCGCCAACATGCCATAAAGAGGAACAAACAAGGTTCATTTATCTTGTTACATTATTTAAAGAGACTGATCAGCTCGAATTAAACGGGAGCGGTTACCTACCTCCGGTACCCAAGCCCAAAAACCGGGTGGGGGTACCACTAGACCCAACCACCCAAACACGACTACCATGCAAGGCTATATCATTCCCCCCACTGTCCCCCAAACACGACTACCGCGCAAGGCTAAAGACAATGGTTCTTATTAATTAAATTCTTATTTAAAACATGGGGCATGGACCGAGAAATAATAACCAGGATAGGGTCACAAATGAAGTAAACACTGCATAAGACGATTCATAAGAGAAGACATAAGTTATCTGACCACAACGGGTACAAGGTTTCCAAGAGGAGAAGTAATCGGAGACATAACTCAAGCACTAAGAAGTAGAGAGCAATTCTTGAGAACCCAATGGTCAAAATACAAGGGTTCAAGAGAAGTCAAAGACAAAGAACAAGGGGTTCTAGAGAGATCCCAGGGCAGGGACAATCATTTCTCGAGAAATCAAAGCAGGGAATAAAATGCTCTCGAGAAATTAAAGGCTGGGATATACTGTTCTCGAGAAATTAAAGCAGGAGTCAAGCATTTATCGGGAAAGAAAGGAGCATGGATAAAATATTTCTAAATGAAGCAGAGAAACAAGGTTCTCGAGAAAAAGGGGCAGAGAAAAGAGTTTCTCGAAAAAGAAATTTAAAAAAAAAATAGAGGAAGCAGGCAGTTCGTCAAACGTCGTTCGACGAACAAAAGGTCGTTCGTCGAATGCCCGTTGGACGAACACAAGACCGTTGGTCGAACGCCCATTCGACGAACACAAGACCGTTCGTCGAACGCTGTTCGATGAACACAGGAACAATCTTCGAACGCATGAACGTTCGACAAACACAAGGTCGTTCGATGAACGCCCGTTCGATGAACTCAAGACTGTTCAACAAACACAAGGCCGTTCGTCGAATGCCCATTCGATGAACTCAAGACCGTTCGTCGAATGCAGGATGTTCGACAAACACAAGGCCGTTCGTCGAACGCCCGTTCGACGAACTCAAGACCGTTCGTCGAACGCAGGACGTTCAACAAACACAAGGACATTCGTCGAACGCCCGTTCGACGAACTCAAGACCGTTCGTCGAGCACAGGAACGTTCGTCGAACGCAGGAACGTTCATCGAACACAGGAAACAAAGGAAAAAGGCCGCAGGCAAAGAGGAAATTGAAGACCGATTTCTCGAGAATTTAAAAGCTCAATTCTCGAGAAATTAAATGCTACAGCAAAAGAAAAGATTCAAGGTTGAATTCTCGGAAAATTAAAGGCTGATGCCTCGGAAAATTAAAGGCTGCAGTAAGGAAAAGTAAACAAGGTGGAATTCTCGAGAAATTAAAGAAAGCAGGCAGGCTTCTCGAGAAATTAAAGGAAATCCAGCAGAAAAGGCACTTTTCGAGAAATATATAGCATTTCTCGAGAAAAGTAATTTAACATCAGGGGAAAACTAAAATAGAAGGGAGGAGTTGTCGACTGTCAAGCAAACACTCGAAAATAAACATGCTAGAAGCACATCCAAAATCCATAAACAAGGTAAACAGTGCTTCGAGAAAATGAAAAAGAAGGAGGAGAAAGCCACTTGCCTTAAACCTTGCTAACTCGAAGACCACCGCTCCAAAGCTATGGATCGGCCAAGAACTCTCCCGAGCACGAAATCCTGAAACTTTTCGGGTCAAAAAGAGGAATTAGGTCACTACCAAAACTCCAAAAATTCCACGAAACGGGGAAAGCTTACCACTAGAACGAAGATCTCGCCGAGAGCTTTCCAAATCTATACACCAAACGCGATTCCGACCACTACGGCCTTCGAATAGCCATCCGGAAGCTCCAAGACACTCCGCTCTCGCCTCTCTCGCTCAGCGGCCGGTTAGGTTCGACAAAGGAAGAAGAAGAATAGGGAGAGAATTTTAGGTATTTATATAACCCTAAATTCCATATTTAAATAATTAAATAATTCTCCCTTTTTTACTCAAACAGCGAGGACGAGCAAAACACCTCGGATTTTCATGAAAATCGCACCTAAACTGAAAATCGGTGCTACGAATCCAACGGAGAAGTCAGAATTCAATTCCGACGAGTCAAACTCGAGATAAAGCTTCCCGAAGCTTAAGTCTTGCAACTACACAAAATCTTCTCTACAACTCGAAACGACGCGAAAACCCGCATGCTCGATCTAAATTACATACTTTAACTAAGCTAAGGCCCAAAACTAATTCTGACGAGCTGACGTAATGCCCTTACGCCAAAATTATGTCACAGCGGCCACGTAAATAATTAACAAAAAACAGGGGTGTTACAGTCACTCCCCATAAAAGGAAGTTTCGTCCTGAAACTTGAAATCCAAAGATCAAGAAAGATGCGGAATCAAATCCAAAGGTTACCTGACAGAAGATTTACCCGAAATATAAGAGAAGGGGCTAGGAAGCAGGCAAACCCAATCTATAAGCTGACGCTCCAATGCGCTCAACAATCTTAAAAGGTCCCACATATCGGGGGTCCAACTTGTGGTTCCTTCCAAATCTCTTAACGTCCGGCATCGGAGAAACTTTCAAGAACACTAAGTCTCCAACAGCAAACTCAAGATCCAACCTTCTCCGATTGGCATACTTCTCATACCGCTCCTGAGCAATGCGAAGCATCATGCGGATATGAGTCACAGCAATACTCCTCTCTTCCAAAGCTTTTGGGCCTAACAACGGACTCTCGCCAACCTCGGCCCAAAACAAGGGAGTTCGGCAACGCCTCCCATACAGAGCCTCAAAGGGGCCATTCGCAAACTCTCCTGATAACTATTATTATAGGCAAACTCCATCAATCCAAGACGCTTATCTCACACTCCACCATGATCTAAAATATAGCACCTTATCATATCTTCCAAAATTTGATTTATTCTTTCTGCCCGACCGTCAAACGATCTGCTTCAGGTCTTTAAACAATTTCGTGGAACCAGGATGATAGGAAACACTTGAGTCATGCATTTTACTACAGATCCTTGCCCAAATATCATCCAACACGGGGATACAATATCTACCTCGGTACTTCAAAGTATCTTTATCATCGGTCGAAAAATCTGGTAATTCTCCTTTCTCGGTTCTATTCCGGAGATGCTGCAGGTCAGGGTCTTCCTTCTGGTGCAATCTCGTAAGGGTAATCCAAGAAGGCTCTTCAGCCTCTAAGATCGAAGGCGCGGTACTACTACCGACTGAAATAACCATCAACATAAACTCTTCTACTAAGGACTGCATGAAAAGATTGAAGATATGCGTGGTCTTTCTACTCAGGGCATTGGCCACCACATTAGCCTTACCCGGATAATACAGGATATCAACTTCACATACAACTTGTGCTCTCTAAGAGTAGACAATACTAAGCACAAATGTGTAGCATGCTCCTCAGCACTTCTTGAATAAACCAACACATCAACGATGAATACCACCACAAAATGATCGAGAAAATCCTTGAACACGCGGTTCATTATGTCCATAAACGCAGAGGGTGCATTCGTCAACCAAAAGACATAACCAGAAACTCAAAATGGCCATAACGAGAATGAAAGGCAGTCCGGGAACGTCTGACTCACGGATCCTGATAAGAAAATATTGTGACGGCGTAGGAGGCAAGCGCACCTATCGCGTGTAGTATATATGATAAAAAATCATATCAAGGTCGTATTTAGTCCTGGGTCCCGTCGAGTATTGTTACTTCGAGCTACGGCTATTGTTTTATCGGATATTAAAAATAAGTGAGTGTTTGCAATAATTAAAAACAAAAATGATAACAATCGCGGGCTTGGTGTGCGTTTAGCAAAAACCAAGAAAAGCGATAGAAAAGACAAAAAAAACTAAGTTATGAAAGCTGTAAATAAGCAGAAAATCTAATTTATGAAAGCGATAAAGAAAGCATGAAAAATCTAAGTTATGAAAGCATGAAAAGCTAATTATCAAAGCATTAAAACTAATTATGAAAGCATAAAAACTATTTATGAAAGCATAAAAACTATTCTCATACACTCACACACACTTACAAAAATAAAAAAGGAAGAACATGACATGAAAAAAAAAGGAAAAAGAAAAACATGAAGAACAAGAAGAACAAAATAAGAACATGAAGAAAAATAAGATGAACAAGAGTAAAAACAGATTTTATTTAAACAAAAAGATTATTACATAACAAAAGAGATGACAAAGGGAAACAAGGAGAGAGAAAACAACACAAAAGATGGAACACAAATCCTAAAAAGGATTAGAAAATGTGAACCCACAAAACAACAGCCAACCCCTTCTATTTATAGGCAAAAGAGTGGGGCTGCATTTAGCAAAAAATGAAAAAGAAAACAGCAGCTGGCTGTTTGACTGAAGTTGGCTAGATTGAATTGAACACTATGGGGTGCGGGTAGCAGCTGGCAGATTCTAGAAGGAGAGAGGTGGCAGTACAGCTTGCTGGAAGGAAGAGCTGGCCGGAATTCGTCGAACACCTGCAGACACTATATAATACGTTGATATAATATATATATTTAATTTAGAGATCGTCGATCTAGGAGAGGGAGAGATCGACGAAGGTCGGGCAGGATTGAGTTCGACGAAAGCCGAACTGGGGAAGAAATATATATGCCAATATTATATATATTTATATATATATTATATTTAGTTCATAGAACGGAGGGAGTTCGTCGAACTCAGGGAGAGTAGAGTTTGTCGAACTTAGCTCGGGCTGATTTTATCAAAAGCAGCTCGGGCTGAGTTCGTCGATCTCAGGCCTGTTGATGTATATATTTATATATAATATATAATATTTGATATTAAGAGTTCGTCGAACTCAGCTCGGGCTGAGTTTGTCAAACTCAGGGACTGGAGAGATCGACGAAAGTTTATTCGAACGAAATGTTCGACTAATTTTCGGAGATTGACTAAATTTTTGTTCGACTAAATTTTCGTTCGACTAAATCTTATGGAGATCCACTAAAATTCTAGTCGAACGGGAGGAATTCTGAGGAATATTTATTTATATATATAGTTATATATTATTATTATTATTTATACTTTATATACTATTATTTATTATTATATGTGTATACTTATTATTATTTATTATATACATACTATTATTATTATATATATATATACTATTATTATTATATATATACATAAATATATATGTATTAAAAATATATCAATATTTATTTATACTTATAATATTTACATATATTTACATATATTTACAAACAAGATAAAACAAGCTATTATTTCAATAATTTACATATTGCATGTACAAAAATACCCAAATTAGGCTAGAAATTATATTAGAAATATGCAATATTTTCTATTCATCAAATACCCCCATACTTAAGCTTTTGCTATTCCAGAGCAAAAAGTAAGGGATACCTATAAGACGTTTAATAAAATTTCTAATTACTAAAGTTTTTATTTAATCAAAAGTGAGATCGAAATAAATTTAGGAGATTTAAAGAGGTAAGTCCTAAATTATGAAGATGATTTAAAAAGAGCGAAAAAGTTTTAGCGAGACTTCTAAAGTTAGTTAAATAGCGTCGAATATTGCAGTCTTTGGCGCCTTTAATTAGAGTAGAATTATATAAAACTTTAACATTTTAAAGAAAATTTTTAAGAATAAATAAAACCTACTAATTATGCTCTCGCAAACTTTTAAAATTAAAATCTAGCTTACCATTTTATTGGCTAAGGGGTAGAGGAAAAAAGGTAGCCTTGGCAAAAAGAAGAGTGCTTGGATTAGGGGTGAAGGATTTAATCCTCTCACCCCACCATTTTGGTGGTTTACTTTGGTTCCCATCGTTGGTTTACGGGGGATAATTGAAATCTTTGTAAACTTAACTCAATGCCCGTGTTTACGGAATTTTATTTTTTATTCCCATTGACACGGGATTTCTTTTAACAATATTGGGTGCCTGTGTTTACGGAATCTTTTTATTCCCATTGACACAGGATTTCTTTTAAAACTTCTTCTTTTACTTTTTTATGCCAAGCTAAAGGGGTGAGGGTTTCAAAAGAAAAACTAGAATAATAAAAAAGGATTTGAGAGCAAAATTTAGTAGATTAGAATATTCCTAAAGTTTCACAAGTTTCGAGTTAGAATAATTGAATCTAAAAAAGGTTTGCCAATTTAATACAAAAGCGAATCTATTTAGGGTTAACTCGAGGTAGTGCTAAAAATTTTGTTCTCAAATTGAATTAAAATCACAAAATATTTTTTACTACTAAAATTCCAAAAATTTAAACTTACAAACTATGATACAAATAAAATGGTTTTAGTAAATTAAAAATAATGAAAAATGCTTAAAGATAAACCTAACCTAGCCTTAGAAGTTACAAAAAGCAAAGTAGGGGTTTTATTCTTTTTGGGGATTTTTTGATAAGTTTTTTCATCATTTTTTTGGAGTTTTTAAGATATAATATTTTTTTATTTTTGATTTTTTATAACAAAATACATATATAAATACTTAATAAAAACAAAGTAACAAAAAGAAAGAAGAAAATTAAGAAAAGCAAAAATACATACAAAATATTTTTTTCATTTTTTCTAAGAAATTTTTTTTCAACATATATTTTTTTTATTTTTTTAATTTGGTTAAAAATATGTACATTTAAAAAAGGAAAAAGAAAAGAAAAGAGAGAAGGAAAAACATTTTTGGTGTTATGACAAAATGAATTTTGTTATAACAAATTTTTAAGTATATTTTTCATCATTTTTTTGGATTTTGATTTATTATTATAAATAAGGTTTATTTATATACAAATAAAAGACATAAACAAAATTTTTTTTTTTGTGTTTTTTTTTCTAAGTTAATTAATGATTTTTTTGGATTTTTTGAATTTTATGCAAGAGGGACAAAGATGTTGCAAAGATGTTGCAACATAATTTATAAACATTTTTAAGAGGGACATAGATGTTGCAACATAATTTATTATGTCATAACAAATTTTGTTATGTCATAACAAATAATATTTTATGTTGTAACAAATTTTGCTATTTTATTTATTTTGTCATTTTTTTGTTTTTTCTAAGTAAAAATGGGGGACAATAATTACAAAGGGGGAAAACATCATACCATACCCCCATACTTAAAATCAACATTGTCCCCAATGTTGAAGTAAGTATGAGGAACAATTCTATATATGTACAAAAGCATGAAAAAAGAGGAAAAAGAAAATACAAGGGGGGAAAAAGCACGCCCCTATTTTGGAGACGGGATAACCGGAATAATTACCTGCAAAAGATGTTAAAACATAATAATAAAGGTTATTTACAAAGAAGGAGGGGGGGTGATAAAAATGATAAAATCATATGCATATATATAAGTTTTTTTTATTTGTTTTTCCAATTTTTCTTAGTTACAAAAAAAATAAAACATATATACATAAAACAAACTATATATATTTTTTGGAGATCTTTCTAACACATATTTTCAACATTATTAAAATATGCATATATATAAAAACCTTTATACTTAATAAAAATAAGAAAAATAAAGAGAAACTTTAAAATAAAAAAAAAGTGAAATGAAAGGATAAAAGTAATAGGGTTTCCCCTTTTCAAAATATCAACAAAAATCCCCTTTCGGGTCTGTCGAGTAATCCTACTTCGAGAAAACTACCTATTATTCTATCTCAAAAATTCCAAAAATTCTTTTTGATTTATGTTTCAAAATTTTCCATTATTTTATCATTTTAATTAGAGTATTATTTTGTTTTGCTTAAATATGCATATATAATTTTAATGAAAATAAAATAGAAATCATATCATCATTTTTTATGCATATTTACATACATAATAAAATTTAATAAGTAATAAAACTTAAGAAAGATAAAAAAAAACAAAGAAAGAAAACAAAACATATATTTTTGTTGGATTTTTCAAATCAATATTTTCATCATTTTTTGGATTTTTAATATGATAAGAATATATATAAACACTTAACAAAAAGAAAAGCAAGAAAAAAGGAAAGATGAAAAAAAAAAGAAAAAAAAAAGAAAGCCAAAAATACTTAATTAATTTTTTTTTTGGATTTTTTTAGTTTTTCCATCATCAGTTTTTTTTTTCAAAATTTAGCCAAATATTTACATATATAATTTTCATATATAAAACCTAAAAATAAAAATAAGAAAGAAAGAAAGAAAAAAAAAGGAAAAAGATATTTACAAAAAGAAAGATACATAATTATATTAATTTTTTTTGGATTTTTCTTATATGTACATTTATATGCATAATGATACTAAAAAAAGGAACAAAAATAATAAGAACAAAAAAAGAGAAAAACAAAGTAAAAAGAACATTTATGATTTTTGGTTTTTTCTATATCACAAAAAGGATGAAATAAATATATAAAGTAAAACCATATATATATTTTTTTTGGAGTTTTCTAAATGTATTTTCATCATTTTTGAAATACGCATATTCAAATTAATATTAAAACATAAGAAAAAAACAAAATTAATAAAGAAAATCTTTAAAATGAAAAGCAAAGAAGAAAACGTAGAAATAATAAAGTAAAAGCAACGGGGTTTCCTTTTTTCAAAATATCGAAAAAAATCCCCTTTCGGGTCTGTCGAGTAATCCTACTTCGAGAAAACTATCTATTGTCCTATCTTAAAATTCCTAGAATTCATTTTGATTTTGGTTTTAAAGTCTTTCATTATTATTTTTTTTTTTTTGAAATTTGAAATAATATGTTTTCAAATATGCATTTAAAAAAACTTAATGAAAAACAAATAGAAATCCTATCATTTTTCGAGTTTTCTTATATGCACATTTATATACAAATTAAAGCTTAAGAAAAAGAGAAAACATATATTTTTGGGTTTTTTTTGGGGTTTTTTAATTTTTTTGATTTTTTTTAAAGATTATAAAATCAATAGTGTATACTTTTTTCGCAATATCGATGAAACTCCCCGGCAACGGCGCCAAAAACTTGATAAGAAAATATTGCAACGGCGTAGGAGGCAAGCGCACCTATCGCGTGTAGTATATATGATAAAAAATCATATCAAGGTCGTATTTAGTCCTGGGTCCCGTCGAGTATTGTTACTTCGAGCTACGACTATTGTTTTATCGGATATTAAAAATAAGTGAGTGTTTGCAATAATTAAAAACAAAAATGATAACAATCGCGGGTTTGGTGTGCGTTTAGCAAAAACCAAGAAAAGCGATAGAAAAGACAAAAAAAACTAAGTTATGAAAGCTGTAAATAAGCAAAAAATCTAATTTATGAAAGCGATAAAGAAAGCATGAAAAATCTAAGTTATGAAAGCATGAAAAGCTAATTATCAAAGCATTAAAACTAATTATGAAAGCATAAAAACTATTTATGAAAGCATAAAAACTATTCTCATACACTCACACACACTTACAAAAATAAAAAAGGAAGAACATGACATGAAAAAAAAGGAAAAAGAAAAACATGAAGAACAAGAAGAACAAAAGAAGAACATGAAGAAAAATAAGATGAACAAGAGTAAAAACAGATTTTATTTAAACAAAAAGATTATTACATAACAAAAGAGATGACAAAGGGAAACAAGGAGAGAGAAAACAACACAAAAGATGGAACACAAATCCTAAAAAGGATTAGAAAATGTGAACCCACAAAACAACAGCCAACCCCTTCTATTTATAGGCAAAAGAGTGGGGTTGTATTTAGCAAAAAATGAAAAAGAAAATAGCAGCTGGCTGTTTGACTGAAGTTGGCTAGATTGACTTGAACACTATGGGGTGCGGGTAGCAGCTGGTAGATTCTAGAAGGAGAGAGGTGGCAGTACAGCTTGCTGGAAGGAAGAGCTGGCCGGAATTCGTCGAACACCTGCAGACACTATATAATACGTTGATATAATATATATATATTTAATTTAGAGATCGTCGATCTAGGAGAGGGAGAGATCGACGAAAGTCGGACGGGATTGAGTTCGACGAAAGCCGAACTGGGGAAGAAATATATATGCCAATATTATATATATTTATATATATATTATATTTAGTTCATAGAACGGAGGGAGTTCGTCGAACTCAGGGAGAGTAGAGTTCGTCGAACTTAGCTTGGGCTGATTTTATCAAACGCAGCTCGGGCTGAGTTCGTCGATCTCAGGCCTGCTGATGTATATATTTATATATAATATATAATATTTGATATTAAGAGTTCGTCGAACTCAGCTCGGGCTGAGTTTGTCAAACTCAGGGAGTGGAGAGATCGACGAAAGTTTATTCGAACGAAATGTTCGACTAATTTTCTTAGATTGACTAAATTTTCGTTCGACTAAATTTTCGTTCGACTAAATCTTATGGAGATCCACTAAAATTCTAGTCGAACGGGAGGAATTCTGAGGAATATTTATTTATATATATAGTTATATATTATTATTATTTATACTTTATATACTATTATTTATTATTATATGTGTATACTTATTATTATTTATTATATACATACTATTATTATTATATATATATACTATTATTATTATATATATACATAAATATATATGTATTAAAAATATATCAATATTTATTTATACTTATAATATTTACATATATTTACATATATTTACAAACAAGATAAAACAAGCTATTATTTCAATAATTTACATATTGCATGTACAAAAATACCCAAATTAGGCTAGAAATTATATTAGAAATATGCAATATTTTCTATTCATCAGATCCTCAACTGATGGTAGCCTGATCGAAGATCAATCTTCGAAAACACTGTGCTACCACGCAACTGGTCAAACAGATCATCTATCCTCAGCAACGGATACCTGTTCTTAATGGTCACTTTGTTTAACTCTCTATAATCTATGCACAACCTCATAGAACCGTCCTTCTTTTTCACGAACAAAACTGGAGCACCCCCGGGCGAAGAACTTGGCCTAATGAAACCACACTGCAACAACTCATCTAACTAAGTTCGCAACTCTTCTAACTCGCGCGGGGCCATACGGTATGCTGCCTTAGCGATAGGATGAGTACCAAGCTCAAGATCAATCACGAACTCCACATCTCTATCAGGAGGGAGACCAGGAAGACTTATAGGGAAGGCGTTGGGAAACTCTCGCACCACTGAAACATGCTCAATACACGGCGATCCAGAAACAGTTTCTACTACAGAAACAAGGTAAGCTAAACAACCGGAAATTAACAGTTTCCGAGCACATACCGCAGAAATTATCGGGGAACACTGGTACAGAGAACCAAAAATGCTCATGGGATGACTGCTGTCCATCACGAAGTCCAGCCGCTTGCATCAGATGACCGCATCATAACTGGACAACCAGTCCATACCCAATATCACGTCAAAGTCTCCTAAGTCCAACACTTTGAGATCAGCAACAGCCAAGAAATCTCCTAAGAGAACGGGGCAACTTCGGTCACACTGGTTCGAGGACACCAAATCACCAGAAGGGAACTTAATGAGGAACGAATCATTGCCCAGCTCAGGGGCCAAACGGTGACGCTCAACGAAAGCCCTTGCTACGAACGAATGGGTAGCACCCGAATCGAACAGAACACGCGCTCAACGACTCATTACCTTAAATCTCCCTGAAATAACTTAGGTCGAAGACTGCGCTTGCTCCTGGGTTAACACATTCAGCTTTCCTCTTCCTTTATCCTGATGTTGCGGCGGCGCCAAGGTTCGAATCGGAACAGGCTGCAACAATAGTTGAACTAGCAGGCATTGAAACTACATGTGCCCCTTCCGTTTGCACCTGAAGCAGACTTTATCTTTGGTCCAACACTGGGCCACATCATGCCCCTTCTGCTTGCACAACTGGCAGAGCACCTCACCCTTCGGAGCACTCTGTATTGACAGCGCTCGTTGCTTCTTCTGAACTCCTTTCCTTTTGAAACACTTCTCAACTAGATGGCCAGGCGGCCACAGAAACTGCAGACCTCACCACCTCCTTTCTTCAAGACCAAGGCAGGCGCACCAGAGTTTCCTTCTTCTCCAGCCTTTATCTTTCCCTTCTTCATCAATCGGTCTTGCTCTACCGACGGCAGAAACTTTCTTAACAACACTGCCTTAAACGACTCCCACAAACACCCCTCTACGAGGTTCTCCCTTTCCTTGATCCACCAGCTCTTAGCAAGTCCCTTCAGCTGGTAAGCGGCGACCATCACCTTCTAGCCCCAAGAGATTCCTGAGTACTTAAAAATATCTTCGATGGCCACTAACCAGTCATCCAAAGCCATGAAATCAACTCTTTCGCCAAACGTAGGGGGTCCTAATCGCTGAAAGTACGATATGAAATTCACTTCCAGAGGTATCGCTACAGGGGGTACCAAGGGAGCAGGAGGAGTAGGTACTGTCTGTCTTACTACGGGGGCCTGCACTACGGGTTGCTGCCTAGCACCGACAGACAACAACGCCTCAACTTGTGATTGCATTGCAACCATCTGCCTAACTAGAGCCTTAGTGCTCTGGCGCAGACTCTCGATCAAAGCTTCACTCTGCGCTCCGGATGACTCGTACTCCGACTGGGGAGTCAACCTAGTCGCGACTCGCTCATGCACCATCTCTGCTAGTATGCATAAAACTATAACTAAAACTTAACATTACACTAGAACTACACTGCTTGGTTCAGAACATACATGTACAGATACTTTCCAATGCTACCACCTTGCTCTGGGATTTTCATGATGTTATGCTAAATTTGGGGATGATACTACATCACCCCTCTTGACTCATGTGCAAGGGTCATGAATGCATGAATTTTCTGTTCATTTTGAAATCATGGGTGTACATGTGTCATCACATAAGTCTTTAACTTCGCACGTGTGCTTATATAATGCTATGTAATGTATGTTGTTCTATGCATTCTAATAAAGGCCTTAATGCATGTTATGAGCGACGTACACATGAAATATTATTCATCCCATACTACATAATATTGCATGTACCGAAAGAGAAAACGTGCTAATGGGCATGCATGCGATGATGGTTATGCATCCCATACTACATAACCGTCACATGTTGCCACCTATGGTGGATCCATATACAAACACATATTATGCATCCCATACTACATAATATGCCCGGTATACTTCTTATCATGCTATGAGTGTAGTGTTCATGCTTTGGCCAAGACGTACTGATGACACATTGGTGTGTGTATGCAATGAAACCAAAATAACTACTATATCAGAATTTGTTGCCCAACCGACTTGTCGAACAACCTCCCTCTGATACCAACTGTCACAACCCGCATTTTCCCCGAATTTAGAAATATCAGAGTAAGAGAAAATACGCGTCATGATGCCACGTCATGGAGGAGACAACTGCAGACGCTCAGGCGGGAACCTATTACTTAATTAATCAAAATATGTTTACATGATAGATCATCATTTGAAATCATTTATTTGAGTTTGGTGAAGAACTGGGTCTCTCAGTTCGTGGATCAACTAGTCCACCGAGAAAATATATGTAATAGCAGCGGAAAATACTTGATTTAGTTCACTTAAGATCCTAGATGCACGTGACTACATGACATAAATTAAATGATATGCACATATCTAGGCGTAGTATAAGTATAGAAAATATCTTTTAGGCGACTTTAAAGATAAGGATTTCTGTTAAAAAGAATCCAATGAGGATGAAAGAAAAGTCATTTTTTATAACAATAATGCACCTAGACATAAATCATTCTCAGAGAGCAAGTTACACAAGATCTAAAAAGTAGTAGCAATAAATTGGCAAGTAAGATATAAAGTATCAAAAGGGGCACAACGGGCGTCAACGACCTGACACTAACCCATTGTCTCCCAACTAGCATGTCTGAACACAAGAAGGAAACTAACCACAACTACCTCGCAACAGCGGGGTAAAACAGCAACTACAACTCCCGGGGACTCCAGGCTACACCACTAGCAGCCAAGGCTCTGAACCTGAGGCATTCAATAAAACAAAGAATGCCTCAGCAAGGAATTACAAGTGGCAGAAAAACATCAAGAAGAAGAGTAAATGAGGCAGAAGGGGTACCAACCCAAGCCAGATTTACCAAAAGAAAAGCTTCAAACAAAGAACTAAACAAAGTACCAAGTGCACCA
Organism: Dactylorhiza incarnata; assembly: GCA_033032865.1. Lineage (NCBI taxonomy): Eukaryota > Viridiplantae > Streptophyta > Magnoliopsida > Asparagales > Orchidaceae > Dactylorhiza > Dactylorhiza incarnata. The sequence goes on from JAWHQI010000165.1 coordinate 2,161,830, forward strand.
ACATGCCATAAAGAGGAACAAACAAGGTTCATTTATCTTGTTACATTATTTAAAGAGACTGATCAGCTCAAATTAAATGGGAGCGGTTACCTACCTCCGCAACCCAAGCCCAAAAATCGGGTGGGGGTACCACTAGACCCAACCACCCAAACATGACTACCGTGCAAGGATATAGCATTCCCCCCACTGTCCCCCAAACACGACTACCGTGCAAGGCTAAAGACAATGGTTCTTATTAATTAAATTCTTATTTAAAACACGGGGCATAGCCCGAGAAATAATCACCAGGATAGGGTCACAAATGAAGTAAACACTGCATAAGACGATTCATAAGAGAAGACATAAGTTATCTGACCACAACGGGTACAAGGTTTCCAAGAGGAGAAGTAATCGGAGACATAACTCAAGCACTAAGAAGTAGAGAGCAATTCTTGAGAACCCAATGGTCAAAATACAAGGGTTCAAGAGAAGTCAAAGACAAAGAACAAGGGGTTCTAGAGAGATCCCAGGGCAGGGACAATCATTTCTCAAGAAATCAAAGCAGGGAATAAACTGCTCTCGAGAAATTAAAGGCGGGGATGTACTGTTCTCGAGAAATTAAAGCATGAGTCAAGCATTTCTCTAGAAAGAGAGGAGCATGGATAAAATATTTCTAAATGAAGCAGAGAAACAAGGTTCTCGAGAAAAAGGGGCAGAGAAAAGAGTTTCTCGGAAAAGAAATTAAAAAACAGAGGAAGCAGGCAGTTCGTCGAACTCCGTTCGATGAACACAAGGCCATTTGTCGAACGCCCGTTCGACGAACACAAGACCGTTCGTCGAACGCCCGTTCGACGAACACAAGACCGTTCGTCGAACGATGTTCGATGAACACAGGAACAATTGTCGAACGCAGGAACGTTCAACAAACACAAGGCCGTTCGTCGAACGCCCGTTCGACGAACTCAAGATCGTTGGTCAAATGCAGGACATTCGATAAACACAAGGCCATTCGTCGAACGCCCGTTCGACGAACTCAAGACAGTTCGTCGAACGCTGGACGTTCGACAAACACAAGGCCGTTCGTCGAACGCCCGTTCGACAAACTCAAGACCGTTCATCGAATGCAGGACGTTCGACAAACACAAGGCCATTCGTCGAACGCCCGTTCGACGAACTCAAGACCGTTCGTCGAACGCCCGTTCGACGAACTCAAGACCGTTCGTCGAACGCAGGAACGTTCGTCGAACGCAGGAACGTTCGTCGAACGCAGGAAAAAATGGAAAAAGGCCGCATGCATAGAGGAAATTGAAGACCGATTTCTCGAGAATTTAAAAGCTCAATTCTCGAGAAATTAAATGCTACAGCAAAAGAAAAGATTCAAGGTTGAATTCTTGGAAATTAAAGGCTGATGCTTCGAAAAATTAAAGGCTACAGTAAGGAAAAGTAAACAAGGTGGAATTCTCGAAAAATTAAAGAAAGCAGGCAGGCTTCTCGAGAAATTAAAAGAAATCAGGCAGAAAAGGCACTTTTTGAGAAATATATAGCATCTCTCGAGAAAAGTAATCTAACATCAAGGGAAAACTAAAACAGAAGGGAGGAGTTGTCGAATGTCAAGCAAACACTCGAAAATAAACAAGCTAGAAGCACATCCAAAATCCATAAACAAGGTAAACAGTGCTTCAAGAAAATGAAAAAGAAGGAGGAGAAAGCCACTTGCCTTAAACCTTGCTAACTCGAAGACCACCGCTCCAAAGCTATGGATCGGCCAAGAACTCTCCTGAGCACGAAATCCTGAAACTTTTCGGGTCGAAAAGAGGAATTAGGTCACTACCAAAACTCCAAAAATTCCATGAAATGGGGAAAGATTACCACTAGAACGAAGATCTCGCCGAGAGCTTTCCAAATCTATACACCAAACGCGATTCCGACCACTACGGCCTTCGAATCGCCGACCGGAAGCTCCAAGACACTCCGCTCTTGCCTCTCTCGCTCAGCGGCTGGTTAGGTTCGACAAAGGAAGAAGAAGAATAGAGAGAGAATTTTAGGTATTTATATAACCCTAAATTCCATATTTAAATAATTAAATAATTCTCCCCTTTTTACTCAAACAGCGAGGACGAGCAAAACACCTCGGATTTTCATGAAAATCGCACCTAAACTGAAAATTGGCGCTACGAATCCAACGGCGAAGTCAGAATTCAATTCCGATGAGCCAAACTCAGGATAAAGCTTCCCGAAGCTTAAGTCTTGACAACTACACAAAATCTTCTCTACAACTCGAAACGACACAAAAACTCGCACGCTCGATTTAAATTACATACTTTAACTAAGCTAAGGCCCAAAACTAATCCTGACGAGCTGATGTAACGCCCTTACGCCAAAATTACGTCACAGCGGCCACGTAAATAATTAACAAAATTCAGGGGCGTTATATCCGTGCTGGTACGGGAAGAAGGGATGAAACATCTCCCGATCTACTATATTAGCCGAGTCCTGAGGAAGGCCGAGCTTAGGTACCCCATCTTAGAGAAGCTGGCCTTCTCCCTCGTGGTGTCGGCCCGAAAGCTCCGGCCTTACTTCTATGCACACTCAATCTAGGTGGTGACCGATCATCCTCTTCGCAATATCATGGAAGGAGTGGAGAACTCAGGAAGGTTGGCTAAGTGGTCAGTAGAGCTAAGCAAATTCGACATCTCATTTGTGCCCAGTCTATCAATAAAAGTGCAAGTTGTGGCGGACTTCTTAGCCGACTACATCACCGAGGTGGAAGAATCCAGACCACCCCACTCGGTAGCCTGGAAGATGTTTGTTGATGGAGGATCAGGGAAGCATTCCTTTGGGGGGAGTCGTCCTAGTGAGCCCCCAAGGGACAAGGATTGAGCAATCCATCAACATTCACTTCCCGATCACAAACAACCAGGTCTAGTACGAGGCAGTAATAACAGGCCTACGACTAGCCCGAGAGTTGGGTTCGCAAGACGTGGAGGTCTCGATGGACTCCATGGTGGTGGTGTGTCAGATCAGGGGGGAGTTTGAGGAAAAGGAGCCAACCGTCCAATGCTATCTGGAGAAGGTGATAGTTTATTAGGATGTTGTCTTGATCACCTAGAGGGGGGTGAATAGGTCTCTTTTATTTCTAAGCATATGCCTAGCTATTTTCAGAGTTTATGTCAGTTATAAATCAAGCACACAGAAACACACAAGCATATATAAAGGTTCCTCAAGACAGGGTGTCTTGAGTATTCCTCTTTCCCCCTTCACCTTTCTAACAATGAGTTAGACAAGGCCAACTCCTCCAATCTTAGCTCCAAGAGCTTACAACTCAGATCCTTCAGGATCTCTCAGGTTTTCTCCAAACCCTACCTCAGGTTCAACAGCCCTACCTCAGGCACAACAGCCCTACCAACTCAGACCTATCATGAAGTCCTACCTCAGATCTCCACTGAGATCCTACACTCAAGCTGAACTCTTGAAAGTGCACAGTTTACCTCACTAGAATTCTCTAGAGGGGGGTGAATAGAGATTAAAAATTATTTTGTGCAAAGTTAATATATATGTGTATGATCACAGATTATAGCTTCCCACACACCAAAAGGAATTAAACAAGTAAAGAAAGTAAATGCAAGAAAAGAAATCACAGCACAACACAAGAAAATATAGTGGTTCCCCAAACTTTGGGTAGTCCACTCTTCTACCCCCTTGGTAGGAATTCACTACCTTGTACTGAGTCTTTTGATAAGGAGACTCTTAGAACCACCCTGAGTCTTTTGACAAGGAGACTCTTAGAACCAACTGAGTCTTTTGACAAGGAGACTCTTAGAACCAGTACACTGAATTTTTTTTTTTAAGAGAGATTTTAAAAACTCTTTTACAATGTTTTAAGTAAGAAGAATAAAGTAGAAAGAAATAAGAACAAGAATGAATCTTCTTCCTAGCAAGAAGAATGGAAGCACAAGAAGTGAATTAAATCTTTCTTCTATAGAGAGAAGAAGATTTGTAGCTTTTCTCTCTTATGTGAGAGCTATCAGAATTTGCAGCAGAGTGGCTTCAGAAGAAGAAGGAGAAGATGAAGGCTTTGTCTCTGCAGCACACTATCACTTTTTTCAGCTTATCTCTCTATTCTTTTGGGAGCTTTTCCTCTATTTCAAATGTATGTGGTAGATCACTCATATTCATTTTTCTGCCGACCTCCTCTTTTTATAGCTCTATTTTAGTCAAATAATACTATAAGAGGAAAATCAGTTAGCAATCAGACAAATAGAAAGAAAGAAATATTTCCATAATGACATTTTCTGTAGAAGGAAAGAATGAGTCCTGATTTCAAATAATATCCAAAGTAGAGTTAATCAGATTAGCCAAGAATCAAATAGAAGGAAAGAATGATTCAGAATGGCTATAAAATATTAACATTATTCCATACAAATCAGATCTGCTGAAAGAAGGAAAGAGATCTGGCGCATATTTAAATCTGTCATATAAATCGACGTGCATCGATTACCATTCGACGTAAACGTCGAGTTCTTCTTGGCTGAACGTTGAAAGGAGAATATGGAAGGTACGTCGACTAAGATGCGTCGACTTCATTAGATGCGTCGACTAGAAATCAGAGTAGCGTCGACAAAACATACGTCAAAATCTTCCTAAAGTTACTTCGACTCAATCTGAAGGAAACGTCGACTACATTTCGACGTTGCGTCGAATAGTATTCGACGCATATTTACTTAACCTTGTTTTTCTTTCTTAGAATTCATATTCAACTTATTTCTAGGGGTTAAGAGAAATCATTTCCCCAACAATCTCCCCCTATTTGTCTTAACCCTATTTAGAGGGAAATTGTACTAGCATATAATTAACCCAGCACAGCATTTGTAAGGATAAGAAATATATTAAATAATCAGAAGAGAAAGTGGAATAAGAAAGCATATGACAAGTATTTGTCTTTCACAGAAATTTAAACTAGAAACTTCTTTTTCTACATGAAGTTAACAAAAGCAGAATAAAGTTTCCTAGATAAGTTTTCAATAGCATCAAGAATGTAGCCCCTGACTCTATCAGGTCGTTCCTGGACATTCCTGATGATTGTATGCAGTTTTTCCAATAGTTTATCACCATCAGGGATTGAGTCATTTATGGAGTAGCCTTTGTTGATGATGATTGTTGCTTTTTCATCAATCATCTCAATTGTAATGTTTTGAACTTTCTTTTCAGTAGGCTTGATCTCAGTTGGTCCCTTGTTATCAACCTTGGGCCTATATATTGTTTTCTTTTCTGATTGTTGCTTCTCTGGAATGTCAGCCATTTTTTCTTTCCCTTTCCAGGGTGAGGCATGCCACTTGTCTAATTTTATAGGTCTGTTGGGCTTCTTGTAGGGAATGTAAGTATCTTTTGTACACCCTACACCCTTCTTGTCTTTTTGACCTTTATCTAGGTTGATCCCTGCCTGAGGGTTTTTCTTTTGATAAGCTTCAATATCAAACAATTTCTTTGGAATTCTGATAGAAGATTCAGCAAGAATTTGTTCTTTAGTCATTCCCTTGTTGATCTTTTCCATCCAGGCAATCCTTTTATCTTCCACTTCTTTCCTAGCTGCTTCATATTCATACAGTTCTCTTTCTTTTATCTCTTCATGCCTCTTTTCCATGTCAGGGTCATGGTACTCCTTCACAGGGCTGTTAGGAGTGATAATAGGCATCTTTTCAAATCTTTTTATTTGCTCACATGCTTTTCTATACTTCCTTTCTTTTGCATACTCTCTCCTTTCTTCTTTAGAGAAGTTTTTCCAGTAGGGAATGGCTTCTCTTTTCCTTTTCATCTGTCCTCCTGAACTTTGCCTAGGTAGGATTTGTTTGGAGAAGCTTGCCACTTGTGGAGGTAGAGGTAGCAGAGGAGGTAGAGAAGAAGGTTGAAGTGGAGGTAGAGGTAGAGGTGGAGATGAAGGAGAGTGAGTTTTCTCTTTGGGTGGAGAGGGAACAATATCAAGAAGATGAGTCTGTTCTGCAATAGAAGGAAGAATGACTTCAGGTAGAATGATCTCTGCTGAGGGATGATTGTCTCCTCCAAGCTCTTTTGTAGGGATGTCCTCAAGTAGAGGTGTCTTCAGCTTGATGTAACTGGCAGAGAAGCCAGGGGAGTGATGTTGAAGTTCCTCCTCACATAAGGGTGCATCAATCCATATCTGTCCATTCCAATCATCAGAGGTGACTGCTTCTTCCTCCCCCTGGATTTCTGGGTTCTTTACTACAGGAATCTCCCCCTGGTTATATGGATTATCAATTCTGAATTCTGAATCCACAGCATGCTCCCCTTCAGTGTTGTAAGAGGAAGATTCACCAAAGTGTTTGATGAAGGTGTAGTCAGAGTGATTTGAGAGGAGTGGAGCCTATAATGGAATTGGAGTAATAGTTAGAGAGAATACTTAGAGTTGGATAGAAGAGAGTTAAATCTGAGCTTTAAGTGAGATCAAAGACCTGGCAAGAGGGGTTTCTGGAGCAACTCTCCCCCTGGTTTATATCTTTCAGGAAGGATGTAAACCTTTGTGGCGACAGAGGTTCTTCTCGAAGAAGAGCATGAAGCTCAGGAAGAGAGGCAGATAGGGTGGCCAATTTGGCTTCACAGGTGGTGATCATATTGGCACATTCATTGGAGAAGTTGGTTAGACGTGTCTGGAAGTCGGTGAGAAGATTTTCCAGAGCATCGTTCATCGCTTTGATAAGGGCAGTTTGAACAGGAGTAGGCGCCATTGATGCAGAAGGAGAGAGAGGTGGAAGACAGAGTTTTGGCGGGTTCAAAAAGGTATATGTTATGAAATAAGAAGTATTATTTAAAGAAGATGAAACGTCGAGAAAGGAAACAGAAATCAAGGTAATCCAATCGTCAGAAGAGGAAGTAAGGATTTGATTCTAATTTTAACCTGAAGTCGTCGTTACATCGAATGGATGTCGACATTTGCGTCGATATAGAGTTGGCGCTCCGTGGAGATCGGCCAGCCTGGAGCTCTATCGACGTGATCATAGTAATGCATCGATATGAATTCGACGGTGCGTCGATAAAAGATCGACGTAACTTTGTCTGATGGAAATTGGTGCCAGCGTCGAGTTTGTCTCGACGGAGCGTCGATATGTATTCGATGCATCTGCAAGAAGTTTTCTTAGATTGTCGGATTCCTTTAGAGTTCCCTAATAATGGTGTTTACAAGCTTCCATCAAGCATTCCTAAGGTGTTTATGAAGTAGTTGTGCTTGGTTTCATCCAAGGGTTTTGTAAAAATGTCTGCTCTTTGATTTTCTGTGGGTATATATTCTAAGGTTATCTTACCTTTTTCAACATTGTCTCTAAGGAAGTGATGTCTGATCTCTATGTGTTTGGTTCTACTATGAAGGACTGGGTTAGATGCTATAGATATAGCACTAGAGCTATCACAATAAATCTTAGAGTTATTGACTTCCAGTTTGTAGTCAAGAAGCTGATTTTGCATCCACAAGATTTGTAAACAACAGCTCCCAGCAGCTATATATTCAGCCTCTGCTGTTGAGGTTGAGACTGAGGTTTATTTCTTACTAAACCAAGAGATTAATATGTCACCTAGGAATTGGCAAGTGCCAGATGTGCTTTTTCTATCAACCCTACATCCAGCATAGTTTGCATCTGAGAAACCTATTAATTCAAAGTTGGTTTCTGCTGAATACCATAGACCTAGTTCAGGAGTTCCCTTTAGGTATCTAAGAATCCTTTTTACAGAGGTGAGATGGGATTCCTTTGGTTCAACCTGAAATCTAGCACATATGCAAGTTGCAAACATAATGTCAGGTCTGCTAGCAGTGAGATATAGAAGGGATCCTATGATTGCCCTATATGTCTTTTGATCTATTGATTTTCCTTTATCATCTTTTTCAATAATGGCATTGGTTGCCATGGGTGTTTTCATGGTAAATGCTGATTCCATACCAAACTTTTTGATTAGCTCTTTAGTATATTTTAATTGTGAGATAAAGATTCCTTCACTACTTTGTTTTACTTGTAGCCCTAGGAAGTATGAGAGTTCTCCCATACTACTTATTTCAAATTTAGATTGCATTAGATTAGCAAATCTTTTACACAGTTTAGGATGAGTTGAGCTAAAGATAATGTCGTCTACATATATTTGAACAAGGAGGAGTTGGTTTTTATGGGTTCTAGTAAAGAGTGTCTTGTCTACTTTTCCTCTTTCAAAGGAATTTTCTAGAAGAAAATTTGAGAGAATTTCATACCAAGCTCTAGGTGCTTGCTTAAGACCATATAGAGCTTTGTTAAGTCTATAAACAAAGTTAGGAGAAGAGGGATTAACAAAACCTGGTGGTTGCTCCACATATACTTCTTCTTGAAGATCACCATTTAGAAAAGCACTCTTGACATCCATTTGGTAGACTTTCATCTTCATGAAGGCTGCATAGGCAAGAAAGAGCCTGATTGCCTCTAATCTGGCTACTGGAGCAAAGGTCTGGTTGTAGTCTATCCCTTCTTCTTGTCTATATCTTTGTGCTACAAGTCTTGCCTTGTTCCTGACAATTACTCCAGTGGAATCTAATTTGTTTCTATATACCCATTTTGTGCCAATCACTGGGTAGTTTCTTGGTCTTTCCACTAAATTCCATACTTTGTTTCTTTCAAATTGGCCTAGTTCTTCTTGCATGGCCATAATCCAGTGAGGATCACAATTTGCTTCCTCAAACTTCTTTGGTTCAACTTGTGATAGAAAGCATTGGAGCACCATCCCAGTGGAGACCTGGTGTCTTGTTCTTACTCCTGTATTGGGGTCTCCAATTACTTGAGTTTGTGGATGATCCTTCAAATTGATCCTTGTTCTGCTTGAACTTGTCAGTTCTTCTTCTTCTTCATTCTCAATGAGATCATTGTTCAATTGTTCTTCCTGGACCATGTTCTCTTGTGGAAATGGATCTTGAATGCTCTTTTCTGAGGTTTCTTGTTCAGACTCCTCACTTGGTTCCTCTAACTGGTTTTCCTCTCCATTATCTGTATTCTCTAGAGCTAGTTGCTCAAGCTGGGTTTCTATGTTGTTGTTTTCCTGTGGAAAAGAACTGGTGGGAGTCTCCTCCCCCTTAAGTAGCATGTTAGTTTCATCAAATACAATGTGCATGGATTCTTCAATTTTAAGAGTTCTTCTATTGTAGCACCTATAGGCTTTACTAGATGATGAGTATCCCAGAAATATTCCATCATCAGACTTCTTGTCAAATTTGGCAAGATGATCTTTCCCATTGCTTAGAATAAAGCAAGCACATCCAAAAATTTTAAAATATTTAACAGTGGGTGTTTTATTTTTTAGGAGCTCTTATGGAGTCTTTGATTTAGTTTTGTGTATGAGGCTTCTATTTAGAACATAGTTTGCAGTGTTGACTGCTTCAGCCCAAAAGGTTTTTGGTAATCCTGATTCTGCAAGCAGGGTCCTTCCTGATTCTATTAAGGTTCTATTCTTCCTCTCAGCAACTCCATTTTGTTGAGGAGTTCTAGGTGCTGAGAAGCTTTGTTTAATACTTTTTTCCTCACAGAGACTACAAATCATCTGATTCTCAAATTCAGTCCCATGGTCACTTCTTATAATTGAAACATTGGAGTTGAACTCAGATTGAATTTGTTTTATGAATTTTGAGAGAATTTTATGGGTTTCAGATTTAACCCTTAGAAAGAATACTCAGCTAAACCTAGAATAATCATCAACAATAACCAAGGTATAGGATTTTCCACCCAAGCTCTGAGTGGATATGGGACCAAAGAGATCCATGTGTAGTAAGTATAGGGCCCTGGGAGAGTCATCCTTACCAATGGGTTTGAAAGATGATTTGGTCTGTTTTCCCAGTTGGCAAGGTCTGCATGGAGAATCCTTAGAGTGCCTACCCTTTGGTAAACCTCTGACTAGGTTATTCTTTGCTAGTTTACTAATGGTTTTGTAGTTTAGATGACCTAGTCTCCTATGCCATAGTTCATTTTTATCTATGATATTGTTGAATAAGCAAACTCCTGTGGGTGAAGAGCTAAAGTCCACTACATATACTTTTCCTTTTCTAGTTCCATTTAGTACTGTAGCACCAGTCTTGATATCAATAATATGGCAGAATAGTGTGGTGAATTTTACCTCATACCTATCATTTTCACATATCTGACTTATACTTATCAGATTGTGCTTTAGTCCTTTGACTACTGCCACATTCTTGAAGGTGACTTTCCCTTCTTTGAAATCTCCAAAGCCCTTGGTTTGGCCACAGCTAGAATCTCCAAAGGTTACTGATGGCCCAAGTCTATCCTCAAAGTTGATTAATAGGTTTTTGCATCCTGTCATGTGCATGGAGCATCCACTGTCCAAGTACCACACCATCCTGGAGATGTGATACATCTGCACATAGAATTTTAAACATTAGTTTGGACCCTGCTGAGCTGGGGTCCCTTCCTCTCATTAGTAAAAGATTTAATAAAAGAATAAGTGGGTTTTTCAGGATATCCTTCCTTCTTATGGGGTACTGGCTTATCATACCAATCTTCTTGGATGATATCACAGAAATAATGTTCATAATAGAAGGACATGGATTGAGAGACCTGTTTGGAAATAGAAAATTTTCTGTCTGAATTATTGCGTCGATAGGGATTCGACGTAGACTTATGATTGCGTCGATATGAATTCGACGTAGGTTTCTGGTTGCGTCGATATGGAGTCGACGCTTTCTTCATTCTGAGTCTACTTTCAGCCGAAGCATGAGAGAGGTTGCGTTGAGTATAAGTCGACGCATTTTAGTATAAGCGTCGATTAGTACTCGACGCACGTTGGTAAGAATTCGATGCATGTTCAAATTTTTCCTGAGGATATTTTCCTAAGATTCCTTTATCTGTAATGGGATTAGGTTTATTAAAAACAGTGGTTATTTCAGGACTTTCTTGTGATCTTTCTCCTGTTAGATAACTCTCCCTAGTGAAGTGAATTGGATGTTTCTAGACAGATTCGCTGGAAGTTTGAGGTTTAGATGCTTCATTAGTATTCTGATTTAGCTGTCTAAATCTATTAGTGAGATTCTCAGAAATGTTTTTGAGCTTCTGACCTTTCCCAATAAGAGAGTCTTCAAAGACTTTAGCCTTTGCAAGCTCCTTTCTTAGTGTTAGATTTTCTGAATAGATTTTGTCTAATTCCTCTTCTGAGAGTTCTAGATTGAGCTTATAATTTTTATGATGTGTATTTACCTGTTTGAGATTTTTTAATTCAATTCTTAATTCTTTTACTTCTTTTTCAGATTTGATTAGATCTAAACAGAATTCTTTGAAACTTTGTTTGAAGTCAGTAGAAGAGAAATCTATATTGTCAAGTATATTTACCATGGATGTATCATCAAGCTTCTCAGTGGCCATCAGACAGGTTTCCTCTTGCTTGACCTCTTACTGATCATCATCTGATGAGGTACTTTCTTCAGATTCTGAATCACTCCAAGATTGAGCAATGAATCCTTTTTCTTTCTTCTTCTTCTTCTTCTTTAGATCTGTTCTTTTTAGATCCTTCTTATTGTTGATCTCTTTAGGACAATCAGGTGCAATGTGTCCAGGTTTCCTGCAAGAGTAGCATATAATTTCTTTAGTATGTGTTTTATTATACCTGGTTTTTGAATCTCTTCCTATGGATCCTTCTGTTTTGATCCACTTCTTGAACCTTCTGGCCAGTAGACTGATCAGCTCCTCATCACTTGTAGAGGGTACTCCTTCAACAGCTTTCAAAGCAATACTCTTTTCTTTTGGGAGTGGAGAAGCCTTTTCTTTTTCTTCTTTCTCAGCCCTTGTTTTCAACAGTTGTTCATAGGATTTCAATTTACCCAATAGGACATCTGTTGAGATTTATTTTTGACTTCTGGAGTCTTTGATTGGCCAGATTCTTGAATCCCAAGAGCTAGGGAAGCAAGTCAGCAATTTGTCATTTATCTCAGTAAGAGATATTTCCTTCTCAAGTGTTCTCAATTCATTGACTATGAGGCTGAATCTTGAATACATGTCAGCAACACTTTCACTTTCTTTCTTTTGGAAGTTTTCATATTGGGAGAGTGCCTTTCTGTCCTTTTTCTCATCAGCACTTCCCTCAACCATTTTGGTGAGAGCTTCCCATACTTCCTTAGCTGACTCACACTCAGCAATCTTTTGGAAGATTTCATCTGAGAGAGTTGAAACTAGGATATTCAAAGTCTTGGCATCATATGCTTGGGCTTTCTTTTCCTCTTCTGTCCATTCAGCCTTTGGAGAAAGTGTTTCAGTTACTTTTCCACTTGAATCCTTTTTGAATGGCTTGGGGGGACCTGTCATGACAACATTAAATAATTCATCATCAATAGAGTTTAAATAGATTCTGATTCTTGTTTTCCAAAGTGCAAACTTTTCAAGGTTGCAAGTTGGTGGTCTGGTGGAAGCATAATCTTTGATTTGTGCCATGAAAATAATTTTGTAGAAAAAAAATATATATATAAGGTAGGACCTTTTTGATCAAGGAGTTAACCTTTTTAGATCAACCTCTCTTTGATACCAATTGAAAGTGCACAGTTTACCTCACTAGAATTCTCTAGAGGGGGGTGAATAGAGATTAAAAATTATTTTGTGCAAAGTTAATAGATATATGTGTATGATCACAGATTATAGCTTCCCCACACCAACAAGAATTAAACAAGTAAAGAAATTAAATGCAAGAAAAGAAATCACAGCACAACACAAGAAAATATAGTGGTTCCCCAAACTTTGGGTAGTCCACTCTTCTACCCCCTTGGTAGGAATTCACTATCTTGTACTGAGTCTTTTGATAAGGAGACTCTTAGAACCACCCTGAGTCTTTTGACAAGGAGACTCTTAGAACCAACTGAGTCTTTTGACAAGGAGACTCTTAGAACCAGTACACTGAATTTTTTTTTTTTAAGAGAGATTCTAAAAACTCTTTTACAATGTTTTAAGTAAGAAGAATAAAGTAGAAAGAAATATGAACAAGAATGAATCTCCTTCCTAGCAAGAAGATTGGAAGCACAAGAAGTGAATTAAATCTTTCTTCTATAGAGAGAAGAAGATTTGTAGCTTTTCTCTCTTATGTGAGAGCTATCAGAATTTGCAGCAGAGTGGCTTCAGAAGAAGAAGGAGAAGATGAAGGCTTTGTCTCTGCAGCACACTATCACTTTTCTCAGCTTATCTCTCTATTCTTTTGGGAGCTTTTCCTCTATTTCAAATGTATGTGGTAGATCACTCATATTCATTTTTCTGCCGACCTCCTCTTTTTATAGCTCTGTTTTAGTCAAATAATAAGGAAAATCAATTAGCAATCAGACAAATAGAAAGAAAGAAATATTTCCATAATGACATTTTCTGTAGAAGGAAAGAATGAGTCCTGATTTCAAATAATATCCAAAGTAGAGTTAATCAGATTAGCCAAGAATCAAATAGAAGGAAAGAATGATTCAGAACGGCTATAAAATATTAACATTATTCCATACAAATCAGATCTACTGAAAGAAGGAAAGAGATCTGGCGCATAATTAAATCTGTCATATAAATCGACGTGCGTCGATTACCATTCGACGTAAACGTCGAGTTCTTCTTGGCTGAACGTTGAAAGGAGAATATGGAAGGTACGTCGACTAAGATGCGTCGACTTCATTAGATACGTCGACTAGAAATCAGAGTAGCATCGACAACACATACGTCGAAATCTTCCTAAAGTTACTTCGACTCAATCTGAAGGAAACGTCGACTACATTTCGACGTTGCGTCGAATAGTATTCGACGCATATTTACTTAACCTTGTTTTTCTTTCTTAGAATTCATATTCAACTTATTTCTAGGGGTTAAGAGAAATCATTTCCCCAACAACTCTCAGCCCTACACTCAGGCCCAACAGCCCTACACCCTCAGGCAAAATGCCCTACAAGCTTAGAATAAATATGTTCCTACATAAGTTATAAGTGATGCTTACAACAGAAGATAAAATAGATAAATCTTTCAAGCCTTTGGTCTTCTGTTGCTGATTTACTGCAGTTGCAGTCTTGAAACAGGGAGGAGTTCAATAGCCTCAATCCTGCCCCTTTCTGATCCTTCTCTTCAGTAGATGAATAAGGATCAACTTGCTCTTCTTGATTCACTCAGGAAGAACAAACTTTCTATCCTTGCAGCTTCAGGAAGCAGGAAGAGAAATCTTTTGGGCAGCCGTCAATGGAACAGTAAGTGTAATTTTTTTTCTAAAAATCAGCTTCTATAAAGCCCTAAGTTGTTATTTTATACTCCTTCAGTCTTCAACGGCTATCAGACGGCCCCTGACATAGTATGGAGGTGATTGGAACACCTTATCTTGCTTTACTATAACTGGCGCCAAAAGCAAAACCCGCCAGCACATTTGAATATGTCTCAGTGGTTGCTTCTGTCTCCGTCTCAGTGGATCCGCTGAGACAGGAAGTTGTCTCAGCGGTTTTCCTCTATCTGCAGCTTAGCAAACCCAAGCTCCTTCTCAGTGTCTCCTGGCCTTGTCTCAGCGGTTCAGCTGAGACTTAGAACTCGTCTCAGCAGTTTTAGCAGTAAACCACTTAACTTATTCCACATCTTGGAATAACCTAACCCTGTATAGTCATGATGTAAAATAGGGTTTATCAAATACAAATTGTACTTAGCATTGAGTGTGATGCTTCTTCAAATTAAGGGAACATTGAGGGTAATATTCCCAACAAAAGGTCAAGGGGGTCATCGGACAGTTCCGCACCTTCTCGATCATACACGTGTCGAGAGAGGAAAGTATCCCGGCTGACCACTGGCTAAGTTCGGTCCCCGGGTAGGGGGGACGGTGTCAAAAAATTTCCTACCATCCATCGAGGAAGGGGAGTTGATGAAGGTAAATCAACGAGCATCATGGATGGATCCCATCATCATCTTCCTGACATCGGGGAAGTTCCTGGAAGGGGATGTGGACAAGCGACGGTTAAGGTATAAGTCAGCATACTATTCCTTGCGTGTAGGTATGCTGTACCAGAAGACCCTCTTTGGGCTCCTGGCTTGCTGTGTATCGGAGGAGGAGGCCTCGAGGGTCCTCGAAGAGATCCACTCGGGGGAATGTGTGAGCCACTCGGGAAGCAGGACCTTGGAAGAAAGGGTATTGAGGCAGGGCTACTTCTGGCCCACCCTCAGCCAATATGCGGCAGAGTTCGCCAAGAAGTGCCCCAAGTGCCAGCTATATTCTCCCCTCCAGCTCCTTCCAGTCCAAAGGCTCCGGACCATCACAGCTCTGTGGCCTTTCGCGATATGGGGATTGGATCTGGTGGGTACCTTCCCCCAGGCGAGCGGCCAGAGAAAGTTTCTGCTAGTAATGATTTATTACTTCTCCAAATGGCTGGAGGTGAAAGCACTAGCTAAGGTAACTTCTTAGGTAATTAGAAACTTTATATGGGGAGAGATAATTTGTCGACATGGGCTCCCACTAGCCATCGTCACAGATAATGGACCGCAGTTTGCCAGTGATGAGTTCGTCAGCTTTTGCACCCAGCTCGGCATAGATCTTCAGTTCACGTCGGTCCACCACCCAAGGAGCAATGGGCAAGTGGAGGCGGCGAACAAAATAATCGTAAATTTGCTAAAGAAGAAGGTCGAGAACCTAAGGGGCAACTGGGTAGAACAACTACCCTCGGTCCTCTAGGCCTGAAGAACCACACCAAACACGGCCACCGGGGAGACCCCATTCAAGCTCTCTCATGGGTCTGAGGTCGTGCTTCCTATAGAATTCGAGGTAAAGTCACCCAGGGTGGTGACCGCGGAGAAAGGAGATGAAGAATGGAGACTGGAGAATGAGGAAGAACAGAGGCTATCTTTGGATTTGGTAGAAGAGCTTTGGGACCTAGCCACCATCTGACAGGAGGAGGTCAAGCAGCCGGATGGCTCGGTACTTCGACAAGCATATCCGAGTAAAGCAGTTCAAGAAGGCAGATTTAGTCCTGAAAAAGGTTGATGCGGCTGGGAGAGGGGCCGCGGTGGGAAAGCTCGACCCCAACTGGGAGGGGCCTTACATTATAGACGAAGTGCTCAAGTCGGGAGGGTACCACCTCCAGAATGTGGAAGGGGTACCTCTCAGCCGAGCTCGGAGCGGGGATGACCTAAAGCATTTTTATCCTTAAACTTTTTGTGTTGGCTTATTATATGATTGATTGGTTATTATGTTGTTTTCAATGTCCCTTTTCTAATCATTGGCCCTCAAGGAAAGTTTGAGATGGAATGCCCCAGATCGATTCCACTACCGGGCTCTCATTGAACGGCGGGTCAGGTTGATCTCTGGAGAAGCTGGCTAAGGAAAGATTAAGCTGGAATACCCCAGATCGATTCCGCTACCGGACTCTCATTAGACGGTGGGTCAGGTTGATCCCTGGAGAGGCTTGCTAAGGAAAGATTGAGTTGGAATGCCCCGGATCGATTCCGCTACCAGGCTCTCATTAGACGGTGGGATAGGTTGATCTCTGGAGAGGCAGGCTAAAGAAAGATTGAGCTGGAATGCCCCAGATCGATTCCGCTATCGGGCTCTTATTAGATGGTGGGTCAGGTTGATCTCTGGAGAGGCTGGCTAAGGAAAGATTGAGCTGGAATGCCCCATATCGATTACGCTACCGGGCTCTCATTAGACGGCGGGTCAGGTTGATCTCTAGAGAGGCTTGCTAAGGAAAGATTGAGCTGGAATGCCCCAGATCGATTCCGCTACTGGGCTTTCATTAGACGGTGGGTCAGGTTGATCTCTGGAGAGGCTGGCTAAGGAAAGTTTGAACTGGAAAGCACCAGATAGATTCTGCTACCGGGCTCTCATTAGACAGTGGGTCAGGCTGATCTTTAGAGAGGCTGGCTAAGGAAAGATTGAGTTGGAATGTCCCGAATCGATTCTGTTGTCGGGCTATCATTAGTCGGTGGGTCAGGTTGATCTCCGAAGAGGCTGGCAGGTTTTTCGATAGCACTCAACTCCCCTAGGTCATCTCTACCGCCGGGCTCTCACTAGACGGGTGGATTAATTATAGGGTAGGGGAGGCAGGCGAAAATGGACAAGGTAAATCGTCTCAAGCGGCTCTCCCGACCAGGCTCTCACCTAGCTGGAGGAACTGAAAGCCATTTTGTCGGCAAAAAAAGAAATGCAAGAGGCTCTAGTGGCCAGGATTTGCGGGTGGGCCTACCAAAGTAGGCACTCGCTTGGCGAGAACATGTAGGAGAGAACTCATCAGTGGGGAGGACGAAAAATCATGGCAAGGCTCTTGGATAGTGTATGTGAATGAGCCTACCGGAATGGGCATTCGCCTAGGCGAAGAGAGACGAGAACCTTGTTGGAATGAATCCGCGTGCACCATCAGGAGAAAACCTTATTGGAACGAATGCAAAGGAAAAACTTGGTTAAGTTCCAGGAAGAGGGGCGAGTACGCGAGTGTTCGATCGATTCGCAGGTGCGTGTGGGGTGCATGCCTGAATGTGAACACGTACGTTTACAAGTATGCGTGCGTGAAAGTTAGCGAGTGCTCGAGCAAAGCGCAGGTGTGCGCGTGGTGCGTGTCTTTGAGGCGCGAGCACGTAAGCGAATGGTAGCGAGAAAAGCAAAAAATAGAAGAAAGACTTGGAAAGTATTTTTCATTTCATTACAAAAAATAGTTTACACCAGGGGTGGAGATTCTCGCCTTACAAAAGAAAATTCAGAAATTAAAGTTTACATCTCTCAAGATTCATCCCCTAACTTCTCGCCCTCACCATCTGCGTTGGGCGGGATTGGTTTGAACAGTCCTGGGATGACCTCCTCGGCTGTGAGCTCCTCTATGTCGGCAGAAAGAAGTCCGGCCCACTTCAGGGTGTCGAAGATGTGTCTCACCGCCAGGATCACGGTGTCCCACAGTGACTCCTCCTCCGAGCGCTTCAGGTTGATCAAGGTTCGGTGGGAGCGAGGAGTAGATGGAAAGGCATCCCGGACGAGCTCCTGGTTATGGGACTTCAGCATATAGAACTCCTTCTCCAGCTTCGCCTTGCGAGCGAGGAGCTGGTCCGCAGTCTCGGGGTCCTGCGAAAGGCGAGTAGGTTAAAAAGGAACATTGCGAAAGGTAACAAGCGAGTTCTCAGTAGGCTTACCATCCCACCCTTGAGGCTCTCAAGGAGGCCCTCGGAGACTACCTGTTTTTCCTTTAGGTCGGCGAGCTCCTTTTTCACCTCCTGCAGATCGCGCTTCAACTCATTGGAGTTCCTCTCCGTCGTTAGGCAGTGGCGACCGGACATAAAGGTGAGCTACAGCCCGTGAAGATGAGCTCGCGCGCACTCGTACACGAGCGCTCGGGAGGTGAGGGTGTGGAATTTCGCAGCATCCTCCTGCACATAGAGGCCGAAGGATAAGGAGAAGGCTTCTCCTCCAATGCACTCCTGCTCCACCCAGGAGGGAGTAAGGGTGGAGATCGAAACCCAGTTGGCATCTGAGTCCCACTCCAACACGGGCTCGCCGACTGCGTCATGATGCCTGGTGTCGAGGCAGAAGTTGTGGTGGCCCTCCGGTGCGGGTGCGGGTGCGGTTGGCACGGGGGCGGACACCCCGGCGGTCTCCCCGACTCCCTGGTCGGCGAGAGAGTCCACTGGGGGTTCATCCCCGATCAAGATTTCAACGAGCCCCTTCCCCTTGGCGGGGGTTGAGGGTCGTTGCTTCTTTGGCGGCGGGGGATTGAGGGACGACCCACCCCTCGCGGGTGCGGGCTGCTTCTTGGAGGCGGAGGAAGTGCTGGGGGCCTTGCGGCAAGTGTCGACAGTGGCGGAAGTGAGACGCAGGCCCTGGGTGATAGGCGCAGCCTTCTCGTAAAGGGGGTGGAGCAGAAGATCCCGCTCCCCTGCGAATGATAAAAGGTGGGTTGGAAAAAATCAATGGGAATATTGCGGGACAAGAAGCAAATGCAAGTCAAACCTGCCCCAGGCGGCACGGGGAGTAGCGAGTCCATGTTCCTTTGGAGGTAGCCGACCTCGAAGTTGGTTGACATGTAGCGGAAGAGCTCGGCCTCGTGGTCGCCGAGCATTGGTGGACGGTAGGTCGGCTCGTTTCGCTGAACGGGCGAGAAGGGGACATTGCCGAAAGTCCCCTTAACGAACACGAACTTCTACGTCCAGTAGTGACTCTTATTTACCGTCTCGTGAACCTTGGCGTGTTGTCTCGTAAAGAAGGTCGTCCCATCCTTATTCGCTCGAAAGGAGAACAACTTGCGGAAGACTGTCAAGCTGAACTCGATGCGCTCTCTTCGTAGGTAGCACGCAAATCCCACCATGACTGTGACAGAGTTGGGGGTCACCTGGCCTAGGACCATGTTGTAGTTTTTCAACAACTGTCGAATTAGCGGAAGGTAGTTAGAAAGAGGTCCTAAGAGAAGGCGAGAAAGGGCAAGGGTAGCGAGCAAATACCTGGTTGATCTCTGGCCATAGGAAGTCGCAGGGCAGCGTCGAAGTGGGCCGCGGAGATGGCGAGCTCATCCGTGTGGAGGTCGTTGATGGCCTCGGTCTTCGTTGGATGGCGAGCAGAGAATGCCGACGAGATGTAGTTGGCCACCACGGAATGGTACTCGCTCTCTGTGAGCGAGCAAGTAAAGAATGCATGGTCGCAGAATGTGAACGCGCACTTGGCCTGACCTTCCATATCGCCATCACCACCCATGGCTGCTAAGACAAAAGCGAGTGCGAGAACAAGAAGGCGAGAGCTCACGAGAAAGAAAGTGAGAGGTTGAGAAAATTGAAAGCGGTGGTTGACTATTGATGACAGACCTGTTTATAAAGAAACTAAAGGCGGCGGGGAGGAATCGAGGCGTCAGGGGTGCGAATAGCCGAATCCCTCTGTGACGCGCCTCAGTACTTGAACCTGCCAACTCATAGAGAATTCACAGCGATGCAGCGGGGACGGATCGCTGTAATGTGAAGCGAGTTCCAGGCAAGCCGCGAGAGAAATACGTCGAATAAAAAGATTAGTATGTGCAATATAGACAGCAATAGCAAATAGCGAATAAAAGAAAAATAGGAAAAATCTCGCGATTACTCGGGAGGCATCAAATTGATATCATGGTTTGCGGGATGTCGCAGAAAATAAAAGAAATAATAAACAGCTATTATTTTGTGAGTTCGCCAAGCGAGTGCGAGGGGAATTAATAGAGGATCCACCTCCATCGACCTCGCCCTCGCACCCCCGAATGCGGTGGTACGTGCGAATAGTGATACGCATGAACCGCACGGAGCTTGCGCTGCAACAGCCGGACTTGGTCCTCCGCTCGTGAGAGGTGCACCCCGTGAGAGGTGTCCTCGTGGCGGGCGTCAGTCTGCAGCTCGGTGAGAACTCGGGCTAGTTCATCCTCAATCGCGGCGAACCACTCCTCGCAGGCCGCTCTATCCCCACGCGCCTGGTCGTACAGCTCTCGCAGCATGAGCCCCTGCTTCTAGAGTATGTCAGCAACTCGCCACTTCATCGCTTCAGGGTCCCGGGGATCACCGAGGAAGTCAGCAATTTTGTTCGGCGAAGGCGGGGGCGACATCTCCTCCTCTCCAAATGCCAGTTCGGTGGACTCCTGGACGCCTGCGAGAAGAGAATTAGCGAATAGAGCGAGAAACAATCTGTTAATTACAGCTGACCAACCTAACGAGGTCGCGGGCACTTTACCAATTCATTGGCGTGAGCAGCTTGGTTTCCCCTGGAAGGCCTCAGAATACATTAGCGTGACAGATTTCCCCAGGCCCGAGACATGGTGGAGGTGGCTCGCAATCCCAACGTCGGCAGGAAGTGAGCTCCTGGGGGCCGAATGGCCCAAAAGATGGAACCCGGGGACGGAGACTGACATGTCTGGTGGGGGCTGTAAGCCCGGCAGGGGTAGCGAATCAAGCGGGGGCTCTGAGCCCTACAGAGGCCACGATCCCGGTGAAGGAAACCAGCCCGGCGGGGGTGGAGACTTCAGAGGGGCGACGAACCCGGTGGGGTGGCGTCCCTCCTGGGAGTCGCAAGGAGATTCTCTACCAAGAATGCAAAAAGTCAGTTGGGGAATTCGAGAAGGGGATAATATCGGATTCTTACCATACCGCGGCGAAAGGCTGAGGTCGATGACATCCGTGTCAGCGACCGCTAAATCATTTCCTCCATGAGAGGGGAGGCGAGTATCGTCTGGAGTCCTGCTCACAAGGACTCCCGCCAGAGACGCGCTCTTAAGAGTAAAATGTCAGCACAAAGATAGGGGAGTAAAGGCATGTGAATCCAAGTGCCTGTCCAGCGAGTGCGGAACCATGCGGGATGTCCCGTAGGGGGGAACCAGTCGTCCCGAAGCCTCGCCGCACCACATGCACCCTCTTCAGAGCAGGGGGAAGAGGAGTCTGCTAGGCACACCAGAGGACGAGCTGATTAGTAACAGGTTTCCCCTTCGCACGGGACGCTGCCAAGCGGGCTTGAGCTACCTCCGAGAGGTTCATCTTCAGCAAATGCGATCGCGAGTATCGAAGGGAAGGAAGGAAAGAAAGGGTCCATCATCTCCCCGGAATGTTGGTACTTATAGCGTTGGGGAGGGGGCCCACCAAATATTCGTGCCAGCTCATCCTCGTCCGACGAACACGGAGGGTTGGATGTTTCTTCACGAGCTTAGCATAATCTCGTGAAGAGCGGTGATTGTGTACAACCAAGTGTTCACCGACTCACGGAGAAATCAATCACAGGCAATTCAGGGAGTGCTCGCCGACTCGCGGCGAGTACCCTGCCAGGGCTAGGCGAGGCAGACCAGGGATCTCGCTCGCGAGTAGTGAGCGGCGATAGCATGAGTGTGTTTTGAAGACCGCTCTGGGGTGCATTTAGCCAGAGCTAGTCAGATAAGGTCTCGCAGAGTCGATCTGGCGAGGCGAGTGGGGGCATGCCCCTACTCACAAGAGGAGGTCTCGCAAGCACATCTCGCAAGGAGGCTAGCGAGTGGCGCCTTCAGGGGATAGTCGCCCAGCAGGGGCTGTTGGTGAATTTACCCTAATACCCCTGGTGGGCTGCCAATAGCCCTCTAGAACAGCGGAGTTTGGATGTTAGCAGACCAATTCGGAGTGCATATAGCAAAACCAAAAGGCGGAATCCCGCTATTAGCAGACCAGTTTAGAAAGGCTATAAATAGACCATTTGGGACACCTTGAGGGAGCATACTAGATCTTTGCTTCTCCTCAGGAACTCTTTGGTCAGCTCCTTCAGCTCTCCAAGGTGCCCGACTTCAGTCTTGGCTTGGGAGTGGAAGCGCTCAAATGATCTTCCGGGTGTGTGGTGGGACCTCCACACTGTTGTCAAGGGTCATGTCTTTCATTCTAAGTCTTCGGTCAGGTTCCTCCGCGGGATCAGTAAGTGCTAGCTACCCCCTTTACAGGGGTCTGAAGTCCTCGTTGGACCCAAATACTAGTTCCAACAGCTGGAGTAGTCACGGGATGGGTGACCTCCTGGGAAGTCCCTGTGCTGCCACTTAACTGAATCATTCCTCATTAAAAGGGGGGGTTGCAGACTCCAACAACCCATTATGCCCTGTGGTGGGACAAAGAGGGGTTGGGGTTCATGGTCTGCAGACCAGTTAAGGTTGAACCCTTTCGAGCTGGATGCTTGGGGTGTCGGCGGTCTTCCTTGCGAGGTGTGAGCTGGGGAGACCGTTACATTGAGGAACCACTATAAAAATCTTGTGTCTTCTGGATTGAATTTTTGTGCTGTCAATCTTTATTATTTTCTATTTTATATTTACTGCATTTACTTTATTCTGTATTGGTATTGTTGAATGTATAATTCTTAGTAGTTTTTATTGTGTGTGCACATTTAGTATAAAAAATTTTAAATCTCTATTCATCCCCCCCCCCCCCCCCTCTAGAGAATACTCAGAGGCACACTGTGCACTTTCAAATATTTCATATAACTTAAGCTTTCTAAGGAGTGTATATGTAGAAATCTCCTTGTTACATCTGGCTCCTCTGATAGCCCTTATTATGGAATCTCAAGAGCTTGGGAAACACATCAGGAGTTGATCATTGATCTCGATCAATTAATGAAATTTCTTTGTCCAGTCCTCTTAGTTCACTGACTATGAGGTTGACTCTTCCGTACATATCTGCTATAGATATTCCTTGACTTTTCTTAAAGTTCTCATATTGAGATATCAAAAGTGACCTCTTATCTTTTCTTTCATCCGAACTTCCTTTAACAATTCTAATGAGAGAGTCCTAAATTTCTTTTGCTGGCTGACAATCAGCTACTTTTTGGAAGATGTCGTCATTCATAGTGGAGACCAATATATTCATGGTCTTTGCAACACTAGATTTAGCTTTCCATAGCCCCAATCCAATTAGATTTAACATTAGGAATAATATTTCCTTGGTCATTGGTATTTGTAGGAATCACTGTACCTACAAGCACAAATTCAAAAAATCTTGATCATTAGAGTTCATGTATAATTTAATTCTAGATTTCCATAATGAAAACTTGGCTAAAATGCACGTAGGAGGTCTTGTAGTTGCATATTCTTTGGATTATGTAGAACTCATGATTGTGTTGATAATCTCACAAGTTATTCTCAATACCCTTGGACCTTGATTAATTAAGGTGTTAACCTTTTGAAGAATAACCTCCCTATAATACCAATTGAAAGTGAGAGAAGAGTGTTGATACTTACTCTAGAGGAGGGGTGGATAGAGTTTTAAAGATTTTCAGCCATAATCATTCACAGCACAATCATTCACACTAGAATCGCAGTTATATAATTATAAGCAGCAGAAGAATTAAAGCACATAAATGATAAACGAAAGTTATAAATATGTATGCAACCAGAAGACACAGATTTATAGAGGTTCCCCAATAGTGGGCATGTCCCCTCTTCTACCCCTTGGTAGGATATTGACTAAATTAGTGCTGAGTCTTTTGATAAGGAGACTCTTAGAACCAATACAATAGATTTTTTGATAAGGGGATCTAAAAAACCAACACCCTGAATCTTTTGATAAAGAGATTCACAAAACCAATTAGAATCCTTTGATAAGCAGATTCATAGGATCAACTGAGTCTTATAATAAGGAGACTCTTAGAATCAATTGAATCTTTGTAAGAAAGATTCTAAGAACTCTTTCTCAAAAAATGTTGATGTAGAAGATGATTTTCCACAATATGATCCTTCTTCAAGAGAGATCTAAAGGATCTTAATCTTTGATGCACTATGTGGATTCTTGATTAGAGCAACAACAACAGTCATCTATTCATTTAGGCTAAGAAGACTGGATTCAATAGAGAGAAGATGAATCCTGGCATATAAGAATTCTAAGAAGAAGAGGAAGAACCCTTGAAAGGAGAAGAGCTTTAGATCAAATAGAGAAGATGGTCTAGTTGGCTAGGGTTCTTGGAGAGAACATCTTTGAGGAAGTAAGGAGACAAAGACTGGAATGACAATTATTCATTTTATTCTTTCTATCATGTAGCAGAATGACTTCTTTTCATTCAAAGAGAAGAGGAATAATCTTTAGACTCTTAGAGAAGATGAGTCTTTCTTCATAAGAGAGGAGGAGGAAGACGACTAGAAAGATTCAATTTAAACCATGGGCTTAATTGTCTCTGTTTCATGGTTTGGAATTTTTTTATAAGAGACCTCTAAATTGGCATCATCCAATTTCATTCCAATTTCATACCGATCTCATTCCATATATAGAGCACCATCAGCTAGATTCGATCTTTAATTAAGACCATAATTTTCTCAGGAATTTATAACATAAGTCTGGAGAGAAGTCGACATTTTGTAACTTATGCGTCTAATATTTCTTGACGTACGTCGAATTATTAAGTTGAGAGAATTTGACTTAAGCTGAATAGCTTTGCTCTGAGCTGTCTTTCCTTCAAAGAAGATCTTGATAAGGAGGAAACTTTGCTTTGAACATGCGTTGATTATGTTGGGAACTTTGCCCACAATGTTCCTGATTTAAAAAAGTCCTCAAGTCAAGGATAAACATACTTTGTATTTGATGCATGTGTTTAGTTGTGTTGATTTCAGGTATTGGATAGTGCAAGCCTAATATAGGGCTAAACTTAGTGTCATCAGACATAATTTTACCAATATAATCCCTCATTGTGCAGAATACCATGTCGACCTAAGATCTAGACTATGTTAGACTTGTCACTCACTCATAAACATCAAAAAGAAAGATCTAGAAAGTTGGATAGAGCAAATGATCAAAATTCAAGAAGATTAGAACTTGTCCAAGTCAAATATCGTCTTGATGAGTCAGATATATCAGCTTGATAACCTTAAGCTTCAAGCAATATCGTCTTGAAGATATACAGCTAAAGTCATAAATTGTCTTAATAAGAAGGATCAGTTCATCCATCTGAATATTGTCTTCATGAAGCTCAGACAAACAAATATCGTCTTGAAGAAGTTCAGCTAATTCAATAACTCAAGTAGGAGCTCTAAAGTACTAAGTATAAATCATGTTGAAGCTGTGGTATCGTATTGAATGCTTGGGTGAAGATAAATCTGTTTAAGTCAATTATCGCCGAGACCCATTAAAATATCACCGAGAAGTCTAAACGATAATTCAAGAAGCATGTTGAATTGATGAATGCTTGAGATCATATCATTTAGATATGATCTCCTCATGATAGTCCAAAAGCCAAGATCTAAAGTATAAGTCTTATCATCTTGAAAAGATGAAGTGTCGTCTCGATAAGCTTAACAATCGGCTTGAAGACAGTAGTCATGGTGAATTCAGATATCATCTTGAAGACCACAAGTATCATCGAGATGAGGTTTTATCGGCTTGATGGTTTTATATCTTATTAGAAGTTAACTTAAAGTCTGAAAGGGTTAGTATCGGCTTGGAGACTCAAATTTCATCGAGAAGAGATGATATATCATCGAGACAATACAAATTTTGTTGAGACAGTTCAAGTCATGGAAGTTCTAATCTCTTCCATTGCCGATTGCGCCAATCAGATCAGTCCTTTAAGGAAAGAGAATTCTTACATAAATTCTGATTGATTCGACCGTTATTGCTCAAAGTATAAGTGTTGGGAAAACCCTAATCATAAAATTCTGAATCGATCGAATAGTATTCTGAAGAACAGCCGCAAACTCTAAGTTCAGAGAAAATATTTAGAAGGAGACATTCACAAGATCAACTCAAGTGCTCCTAAGATTGCTCAAGGTTATTCATTCTCAAATCTCTCAAGAGAAAGACATTTTCTCTAATTCCCAAGTTCAGACAGATCAAGCTTTCAAAAACGATTCTATCAAGATCTGTTGCTGATCCAGGAAGTTTGTTTTCATCCAACCCAAGAAGACTCTACTTATCAAGATCTATCTTTATTAAGTTTAAGAATCATTATAATAAAATTATTTTATTATCTTCATTGTAGGATCTATTTGAGATCTGAGGTAGGGTTCAGGGGTAAACCTGAGATTGGGTTTTGCTATAAACTTAGGTTGTAGGATTCTTTGTGAATCTGAGTGTAGGATCCTAAGCTAGGAGATCTGAGATAGGGGATCAGCTAGTATCCCTGAGGTAGGAGTCTTGGACTTTGAGTTGTAAGATCGGGAAGATCTAAGATTTTGGTGGAGATTGTCGAGGCTAGTACACTACTACATAGGCAAAGGGGAAAGTGGACGTACCCATCTTGAGGAACCACTTTGTGTATTTGTGGTGCTTGCTGTGATTGTATTTTTAATTCTTTTATTATTCCGTAAATATATTTAAAAAGCAGACATCACATATTCACCCTCCCCCTTTAGGTGAAGTTAGACATCCAATAACTTACAAGTGGTATCAGAATGAGGTTGTTCTTTAAAGAGCTTAACAGCTTGAACAAGATCTACTCAAGGGATACAACTATCACCATGCCTGTGGGAGAGAATTACGAAGAGCTGAGCTCAATGAAACTCCTCATTTGTTCAAAAGAAAACTTTCTCATATGGAAAGAAAGAGTTAGACTATATATGGAGGCATCTGATCCAAGGATATTCTTCACCATAGAAGAAGGACCTTTTGTCCCTATGACAATGTCATCCATTGACCCTACAAAGCAAGTGCCCAAGAAATACTTTGATATGTCAAAGGGTGAAATCACCTTGGTGACCATGGACAAAAGGTCAAAGAACATCTTGGTCAGTGTCATAGATGATTCAACCTTTTAAAATCCGATTCACTGCAAAACAACAAAGGATATATGACACTTCTTGATTTTATTCATGGACGGAACTGAAGAGGTTAGAGATGACAGGAAATCTCTTCTCAACCAGGAATATGAAGCCTTCAGGTAGGACAAGAAAGACTCTATCTCAGACTGTTATGAAAAAATCTTCAAGATTGTAAATTGCTTGAGAACTTATGGGTGAGAGTTATCTAATTATGATTTGAATGACAAGTTCCTAAGGTCCTTGAACAAGGAATGGGACCATGCTTACTCCAATCATGGCAAGATACTCTCTCATACCCCTCCCTCAGCTTCTAACATTGAATCCAATGCAAGCACACTTTCTCAACATGAGGATGAGGATGATTTTGTAGAGCAGTTTGGTGCCCTACTGAAGGCTCTAACAAATAGCAAGAAGTTGGTCAAGGCTCAGACTAAAGAGATTGAATCTCTTAAGTATCTTGAGTTAGAGCTCTTTGAGAAGACTAAAAAGTTGACTCAGTTGAGCAATGAATTCAAGAAGCTCCAAGAGAAGTCTGAAACTCAAACTGAAATACTACTTCAGAAGGAGAAGACCATCAAGGAACAGGAAGATAAGCTTCTAGTTGAGAGAAATTTGGTTGTAAAATTCTCAAGGCCAGTAACTGTCTTGCCAATTATTGATGAATTCTATGTACCTTATAGAGGAGGTGTAGGTCATGGTAAATAAAAAGTTGTTGGAAAACCACATAAGGACCATGGACCATTTGTGATTGGTTCAACAACAACATTAGTAAAAGGGAAATAAAAGGCTGTTCTACAAAAGCCTATCCCAAAGAAAAATCATATGATTGTGTAGCCCCAATTCCATCATGCTCAGATCCATAAGATATATCTTAGAAATTCTAAGAATACTGCAGCCTGCTCTTCTAGTCATCAACATTCTCACTCCACTCAAAAGGTGACTTAGAAGAGAAGGTATAATAGATTTGAGTGATGCTGCTGTGGTAAGATTGGGCACTTTGTCATAGACTGTTGGTTCAATTCAGCAGTGCCTAGGGCAATGAATATGAAGCTTGTTAATAGTTTTGTTAGAAATTATTCAGTTATCAGAACTAACAAGAACCTATGGCCCAAGAAGGTTTGGGTTACTAAGATAAACTAATCTATTTTGCAGGATAGTCCAAAGACCAACAAAATTCCTATCTGGCACTTGGATAGTGGATGTTCCAGACACATGACTGAAATAAGAAGCCAACTTAAATATATTACTAAAGGTTATGGAAGTACTTTAGAAAAATGCAGGAGAAATTTATAAGTATTGATTGTGTCTGTGTGATATCAAGATTACATAAAGTCTGTATCGGCTAGATGTCAAGACGACTGATGAGTACAAATTATATACCCTTTTATGGACTCATCTGGGCCAATTTTCTAGTCAAAGCACTACACTTTAGACTTATTTTCGTTCATATTTGATAGTCATCTATTATTCCACTCTTAGTGCACATTTATGCCCATTTTGGTGTGATTCCTTGTATTCCAGTGGTCCTGAATATTTTCATGCAGGTTCAAGGGTCGTGCGATGCTCGGAGTTTGACTGGGGGCAATTTCTTCCTAAAAAACCACTGATCGTGCACTTTCCTTCGCGCACGATCAAGTGCACGACCACTGGTCGTGCGTTAATTCCCCTTACCAAACAGAGAAGTTTGCACAATCATAGACCTTCTTCTCGCACGACCACTGGTCGTGCGCCACTGATCATGCGCTTTATTATTTTTTGTAAAGTTTTGTCTTGCAGGTTTTTAGGCATAGTGCGCACGACCACTAACTTCCATTGCGCATGACCACTAGTCGTGCGCCACTGATCGTGCACC
Source organism: Dactylorhiza incarnata (assembly GCA_033032865.1). Taxonomy (NCBI): domain Eukaryota; kingdom Viridiplantae; phylum Streptophyta; class Magnoliopsida; order Asparagales; family Orchidaceae; genus Dactylorhiza; species Dactylorhiza incarnata. The sequence continues at coordinate 2,190,824 of JAWHQI010000165.1, forward strand.
CTATTTTCTATAAATACGCAGCCCGCGAAATTAGGTGGGACGACACTTCCATTCCGCCGTTTTCGAGCGTTGTTCGCCTCTTCTGCCCCCTGCATCATCTTCCATCGCCAGGAGGTGCTCCGGGACTATTCTTCACGCCTATCTTGAGCCGGGAGATCATCTCGGCCATCTCCGTCATCCACAAGCTTCAAAAGGAAGGATCTCCACCCAGATTTCATCATCAAGCTTGGGAGCCATGCATTGAAGCCGAACGGATAGTGACACGAAGAAGACGGGTCCATTGGGAGGTAGTGACAGCCCTCCTCTACCCCGGACGTAGTTGTGGACCGAGCTTGGACGCGGATTGACAGCCTTGCGATTCCAACCGTGAATCCCAACGAGCCTTCAGATTCGGTCGATTTCTTACTCTCTTTCAACTTGTAATGATATTGTAGGGTAGATTCTTGTATTTTTGGATGATATGCACAATGATCTTTAATTGCAATGCTTATTTCATATTTCTATGAAACCATTTGGTTATTTGTGTATATGAGATTTGCCACCACTTCATCCACCACTCCATCCACTACGTTCGTGTGTCGCCTAGCAATTGCTAGTGACGTGCTTATTGACGAGGTGCTTGCGACCCTCACTCCGCCGGTGCGACTCACTCCATCCGTAAGCCTACTCGTCCATCCGCCTAGTGAAGCGTGGCATAGTGGCCCGTGTAATCCATTCGCCTCACGAAGCAGTGCGCTCAAGGCATGCACAGTTCGATTCCGCACTTACCACTCCATCCGCTTGCCTACTCGTCCATCCGCCCTTGCGAAGTAGTGCGTTCAAGGCCTACGTAGTCTCCATCCCGGCTAGCAAAGCAGTGCGCTCAAGGCCTGCATAGGAGTAGTTGAGTAGTTTTTTTCTTTTATTTTCCATAATCCAAATCACCCCCTTTTCCGCAATCCATTCGACCTAAAGAACTTCAATCTCAAGTCCTTCCTCGATAGTAAACTCCACCTTACCGTGTTCCTTTGAGATTCGATACTTGGGGATTCACTCCCACATTTTATATTACTTGAACGATCGGTACACTGCCATTTCGTGCTGCAATATCGATCCCGCCTATAGCGGTGTGTTAGATTCGCGCATCAAGTTTTTGGCGCCGTTGTCGGGGAACACAGTCGTGTGAGTTCTCTAGAGAGGGAGACAAGAGATAGAAACCCTTTTCCCCTTGTTTATACCATTTTATGTATTTTTATATGAGTAGCATCTTTTAATTTCTTTGTTTCTAATCTTTATTTGCAATTTTTCAAAAGCATGTTTTCAATTTTATTGTTTGTGTATAGTCAATTCTTGCTCAGAATATTTCTGTTTGGTGAAATCTTCCTTTGCAGCATGTTTTCTTACCTGAATATACGTTGCAAATGGTGTGGGGATGCTAGGCATAGATATTGTTTACTTTACTCAGAAATTGGTGAATCCGGTGTGAATCAAATTTTTATGCTTTTAGATTATATTTTTCTATTAGCATAGATATTGTTTACTTTACTCAGAAATTGGTGAATCCAGTGTGAATCAAATGGTAGCATAGGAATGTGTGTAGACGTTCGTTAGCCTCGTATTGCCCGAGTCGGGAGAAAGGATTATCTTTCTCGGTGGCTAAGAACTTGCCCCAAGCGACTCTTGAAGCATGGGTATATGGTTAGTCAATCGCGTGAATGTGATATAAGCCATCATTTTGGCTCGGTTGAGCTTTTGTGCCCATTCCATCGCTCTATCCTCGTTAGCCCAGTTATGCCTACCCGTTCTTTGATTCAGCCCCACTTTTATCTCGCCAAAGCCTAAAAGCCAATCCTAGTCGCACACCCAAATTGGAGCTTTAGTTGTTTATTATTTTCATGATTGGGGTGTTGATGTTGTGATATTTTTGTGAAAATGTGGATGCGCTTCATGGCTCATTTTGCTGAAAATGTTTTGAAAAGAAAAGAAAAAAGAAGAAGTGTTTAATTGAATTTTTTTATAGATTTATGATTGGGAGTAGGCGGTGCTCACACCCATGTAGTCAAGTCCAAGTCTGGGGGTGTGGTGTACCCGCGTATCTTTTTGTGGTGCTTGAGGATAGTTTTCTGTGCTAGCTCATTTGGGTTTAGTGCTTGAGCCGTCGTTTTTATCATTGTATACCTCACATAAACCCAAGCCTCATCTAAAACCTTAAGTCCTATTGATTCACGCATTTGAGTCAAACCTGTGTCGTGGAGAGAGTGCGAACGGGCAAGCTTATGGTCACCGACATTGATGGATTTCAATGGAGGTTGTCTCGAGCCCCGATCTTTGGCAATGCTCGCCTCAGCGTTCAGTTTACTTTCTTCCTATGTACGACCTTATGATTCACCGTGATTCACTTTTTGAGTAAATGTAATATATAAATACACCCCTAGAAAAGTATAAACTAATATGTATAATTAGAAATTTTGTCTACTGTATTTCTACGAGCGTGAGCTTGCGACTTCGTTTGGTACTCCGCCCTTGCAATTTCTATGCCAGCTTTGTATTTTCTCATCCGCTTGAGGGATTTGATTGCTCGGGATGCGCAAATAGGTAAGTCTGGGGGTGTGATGAGTCCAAATTATATACCATTTTATAGGCTCATCTGGGCCAATTTTCTAGTCAAAGCACTACACTTTAGACTTATTTTCATTCATATTTGATAGTCATCTATTATTCCACTCTTAGTGCCCATTTTGGTGTGATTCCTTGTATTCCAGTGGTCCTGGATATTTTCATGCAATTTCTGCCTAAAAAGCCACTGATCGTGCGCTTTCCTTCACGCACGATCAGGCGCACGACCACTAGTCGTGCGTTAATTCCCCTTACCAAACAGAGAAGTTCGCACGATCATAGACGTTCTTCTCGCACGACCACTGGTCGTGCGCCATTGATCGTGCGCTTTATTATTTTCTGTAAAGTTTTGTCTTGCAGGTTTTCGGGCACAGTGCGCACGACCACTAACTTCCAGTGCGCACGACCACTGGTCGTGCGCCACTGATCGTGCGCCCTATTTTCTATAAATACGAAGCCCGCGAAATTAGGTGGGACGACACTTCCGTTCCGCCATTTTCGAGCGAGTTTCGCCTCTTCCACCCCCTGCATCATCTTCCACCACCAGGAGGTGCTCCGGGACTATTCTTCACGCCTATCTTGAGCCCGGAGATCATCTCGGCCATCTCCGTCATCCACAAGCTTCAAAAGGAAGGATCTCCGCCAAGATTTCATCATCAAGCTTGGGAGCCATGTATTGAAGCCGAGCGGATAGTGACACGAAGAAGACGGGTCCATTGGGAGGTAGTGACAGCCCTCCTCTACCCCGGACGTAGTTGCAGACCGAGCTTGGACGCGGATTGACAACCTTGCGATTCCAACCGTGAATCCCAACGAGCCTTCGGATTCGGTCGATTTCTTACTCTCTTTCAACTTGTAATGATATTGTAGGTTAGATTCTTGTATTTTTGGATGATACGCACAATGATCTTTAATTGCAATGTTTATTTCATATTTCTATGAAACCATTTGGTTATTTGTGTATATGAGATGCGCCACCACTTCTGTAAGACCCCCCCCCCCCTCCCAAATCGGAGGTCTGACCAGGGGATCTTATCGCACACCACCCTTCTTGCACGACGCCGAAGCGATCACGAAGGGTGAAGGTACTAGCTTCTTCAACCCCCTTCCTTAAACGCTCCAAGGTCATGCATTGGGGTGGTGTTAAGCGAAAGTCACTACACACCAACAGAGTAGGGAAGTAGTATTCTAGCGGAAGACATCATCAAAGAGTGCATATTATAATACTTACCGGAAGACGTCATCAAAGAGTGCACTTTATAGCACTTAGCGGAAGACGTAGTTTTATCACAGAAACCACAATTTCAAGACCTGTAAATAATCTGCATATCTCTGACGCATAAAATCCTTGAAAGTGCACAGTTTACCTCACTAGAATTCTCTAGAGGGGGGGTGAATAGAGATTAGAAATTATTTTGTGCAAAGTTAATATATGTATGTGTATGATCACAGATTATAGCTTCCCACACACTAACAAGAATTAAACAAGTAAAGAAAGTAAATGCAAGAAAAGAAATCACAGCACAACACAAGAAAATATAGTGGTTCCCCAAACTTTGGGTAGTCCACTCTTCTACCCCTTGGTAGGAATTCACTATCTTGCACTGAGTCTTTTGATAAGGAGACTCTTAGAACCACCCTGAGTCTTTTGACAAGGAGACTTTTAGAACCACCCTGAGTCTTTTGACAAGGATACTCTTAGAACCAGTACACTGAATTTTTTGAAGAGAGATTCTAAAAACTCTTTTACAATATTTAAGTAAGAATAAGAAAGAAGAAAGAAATAAGAACAAGATTGAATCTTCTTCCTAGCAAGAAGATTGGAAGCACAAGAAGTGAATTAAATCTTTCTTCTATAGAGAGAAGAAGATTTGTAGCTTTTCTCTCTTTGTGAGAGCTATCAGAACTTGCAGCAGAATGACTTCAGAAGCAGGAAAAGAAGAAGTGCTTGAATATTGCTGCAGAACAATTTCTCAATTTTCTCTCTATACTTGGGAGCTCTTCCTCTTTTTCAAATGTAAAATGGTGAATCACTTGTTCTACTTTTTCTGCCGACCTCCTCTTTATTTATAGCTCTGTTAATTCAAAATAATACTATAGGAGGATAATCAATTAGCAGTCAGAAAAATAGAAAGATGAAAATGTTTCCATAATATTTATTTCTGTAGAAGGAAAGAACTAATTCTGATTTCAAATAATGTCCAAATAAGTTTAATAAAATTAGCCAAGAATCAGATATAAGGAAAGGATGATTCAGAACGGCTATAAAATATTGACATTTATTCCATACAAATCAGATCTACTGAAAGAAGGAAAGAGATCTGGCGCATATTTAAATCTGTCATATAAATCGACGTGCGTCGATTACCACTCGACGTAAACGTCGAGTTCTTCTTGGTTAGACGTCGAGAGGAGAAAAAGGAAGGTGCGTCGACTAAGGTGCGTCGACTTCTCCATATGCGTCGACTAAAAATCAGAGTAGCGTCGACAACACATACGTCGAAATCTTCCTAAAGTTACTTCGACTCAATCTGAAGGAAACGTCGACTTCATTTCGACGTTGCGTCGAATAGTATTCGATGCATATTTACTTTACCTTGTTTTTCTTTCTTAGAATTCATATTCAACTTATTTCTAGGGGTTAAGAGAAATCATTTCCCCAACAATCTCCCCCTATTTGTCTTAACCCTACTTAGAGAGAAATTGTATTAGCATAAAATCAATCCAGCACAGCATTTGTATAGAAAAGAAATATGAACAAATGTTTCAGAATCATATAAACAGATTTTCATGTTCATACCAAGTAGTATTCAACTATAGGGTAAGATATATCAGCATTGTTTTCAAATATTATTCAGGAGGGGTAGGAGGGGTCTTTCTCTTTCTCTTGAATACTACTGTTTTAGGAGAGGAGGGTTTCTCTTTCTCATTTGTAGGAAGTGCACCTAGCTCCCCCTGAGCAGATTGCTCCCCCTGGGATGGAACCTCCTTTAAACTTTCTCCAGCTCCAGTTCCAGCTCCACTATTATCTCCAGCTTCATTCATATCAGTATCCAGCTCCCCCTGATTTGTAGTTTCTTTATCTTTCTTCCCAACTGCTATATCTTCCTTTTCAGTTTCTTCTCTGCTTGCCTCCCCTTGTAATAGTACTACTTGACTTGCAGCCTCTCTTGCTATATGAAGTACCTCTATAATTTGTTCATCATTGTGTAGCTCAGGTACTATCTCATTCCCAAGGATTTTGTCAGATTTTGAAGAAGGAGGGGACTTGTGAGAGAGAGATTTAGGATTGGAGGGCTGCTCTTCATCTAGATTCTCCCCCTTATTGACCTTCTTGGCCAGGGAGGTTAAGAAAGACCTTGTCACTCTAGAGGAAGAGAGAGAGGTCTTTAGGCCTTGCACAGAGGCACTGACCCCATCTATTTGGGTGTGCATGTGAAGGATGGAGGAATGAATTTGGGAGCAATGCTCATCCAGCATCACATGGAATTTTTCAGCTGCTGATTTGATGCACTGAGTGATGAGAGCCTCAGTGGATGAAGATATTTCATGGTGTGAAAGGTGAGGAGGTGATGGAGGAGGTAGAGGTGACAGAGGAGGAGAGAAGTGAGTTGATTCATGAGGTAAGGGTGATAATGGAGGTAGAGAAGATAGGAAATTTGGAGGAGGAAGAGAAGGAGAAACTTCTGTTTGAGCAGGTGTTTGAGAAGAGATAGGTAGAGTAGGATTTGTGAGGGTAGTAGAGAGTATTTGAGTGGATGATGGTGGTAGAGAAGGGTTGTCTCTTTGAGGAGGAGGAGGAGGAGAAAGAGGAGAAGGAGTTCTTTCAGGGATGGAACCAGGCTTAGGAATTTGCCTGGTCCACTTAGAAAAGAGAGCAATTGACATCCTCTTCCCTGGAGGAATGGGGATTCCTTTTAACCTACATAGGTCAGGGAAGGAGTGTAAGAGTATTTGGCTCATGATTCTCATGTAGGCATTTTCCTTGTGAGAGTATTTGGAAGCTATCATTTTGAGAAGACAGCTGGCCCAGTCCACCTTCTTCTTCAGCACAAGGGCCCCCATGATGTTCAGTTGCAGCTTGGGCACTGCATCATGGGCTGATATCTTGCATAGTAGTATCTTCCCTACTATGTCTGCCAGCAATCTGTACTCATCAGAAAAGTCTATCTTTTTCAGATGGATTGGCCTATCTTTTGAGAAATTCATGGTGGTGAGCAAGTGCTTGATTTCATCAGGTGTGAGTTCAATGGATTCATCACCTAATAGGGAAATAATTAAGACTTGTTTAGTCATTCTTTTTAGAGGCTCTTTTTCTTTCCTTATTTCATTTAAACAAAGATGATATTAGGATATACCTGATGGTAGATCAAAGGTGGCCCTAATATGTTCTGCTGAGATTGAGACAGGTGTCTCATAGATTGTTCCTTGAATTTCTCCTTGTTCAGATATTTGAACATTAGTTGTCAGCTCTGTGAGTTCTGTTTCCAGGAGCTTACTTCTTATGGAGATAAGTTTGTTCAGGCCAGCTTCAGTAAAGAGAGCAATGATGCTCTTGTAGTTTTCTGCGGCTGCTTGGAAGGACTCAAGGTCAATGTCGAAGCCTGAGTTGGTCTTTGGAGCCATCTTAGGTTAGTGAAAGAGAGAGGAAGAAGTCGGCTGGTCTGAGGAGCAAGAAGGATGAAAGATGTAGAGAAGTGAAGGCTTCTAACTGAAGAGACTATTTAAGTCAGGTGAAGCGTCGAAACTGGGCTCAAGTCGAGGCTTATTCGGTACTTCCGTGGATGTGACCAAAAATATTTTGGTATTGCCGCTCGTATTCATGAAGTCGACGTTACGTCGAGAGGAATTCGAAGTGAGCGTCGATATAGTCTGACTTGGGATGATAGGATTTCCTATCGACGTATGCGTCGAGTGAAGTCGACGCATGCGTCAATTTTACTTATAGATTTGAGTTATCGACGGTGCGTTGATTAGAGATCGACGTGACTTTTAATTTTCCTGAAGAATTCTAGGTGTTTATCTCTACCTAGTTCTAAGTCAGCCTTGGACTAATTTTTACAAATAGTTTGATTGGTTGTACCAGCATTATTTGGCAAGGTGGCCAGTTTTGTTACATATATGGCACTTGATTATCTTATTATTATGATAATTTGAGTTTAGAGAAGAATAAAAGGGTTGATCAGGATAGAAAGTTTTATTTTGGTTAGGATAGAAATTTTGGTTAAAATGGGAATTTTGGTTACCATGTTTAGGATAGAAATCATGATAGAGGTGTTGATTAGGATAGAAATCATGATTGGGATGAATGGGTCCTGAATATGGGTTAGGATGAAAGGCTTTTGGAGGAAAGGTATTTAAGTTGCTCTGAACTTTTGTGCGTTGATATCTATTCGACGCATGTTGATAGTTGCGTCGATTTATATTCGGCGCATTCCTTTGATTGCGTTGATCTGGTATCGACGCATGGAGGAAGTTGCGTCGATTGGATGTCGACGTATCTTTATTCAAGCGTCGAGTAGAGGTCGAGGCATCTAAGAGGGTACGTCGAGTAGAAGTCGACGCATTATCATTCATGCGTCGATATGAAGTCGACGCGACTGTGTCTTCATAAATTTTCATTTTATCTTTTTCTGTTTTTACTCCTTTGTATGTTGTTTCTTTTGGTTTAGTGGTCTCTTCAGATGAAGTTTGTGAGTCATCAGCTGAATAATATGATGTTTCATCAAATTCCTTTATTTCCTTGAAGAAGTGTTCTTTCTTATGTTGTGATTCTTTTTCTTGGTTTGCTGATTGGATGGGTTTAGTGAATTTTACAGGACTCATCCATGCAGGCTTGTTGGATGGAATTAGGCTGATTAATGGATCAGCCCCTAGCCCAAGATTTTTGTGTCTTATTGTTTGTTTTTCAGTGATTTCTTTAAGAGTTTGGCTTCTCATTTTTATTGATTCTTCAAAGGCCTTTGCCTGAGAAACCTTATCCTTAAGGAACTGATTTTCTATTCTAGCCCTTTCTATTTCCTTCTCTCTTATGTTAGCCCTTAATACATGATCTATTGAGCTTATATCCTTTTTATTTCTTTGGTTCTTGACCATATGAATTTGTTCTTTTAGGTCATTGATTTCTTGTTTAGCTTTTAATTGATCTAGACACATTCCCATAAAATCATTTCTGAATTTATCACTTTGAAAATCTATTTCATCAAAGATGCTTACCTCATCCTTATCCTCAGATTCCTCTATGAGAATAAGGCTATTTTCTTTTTCATCTTCAGAAGATATGCTTTCTTCTGATCCTGTCTCACTTCAAGATTTAGCACCATCATCATTCTTGGGGCCTTCAAAGGCCATCAAGCATAGGTCTTCTTGCCTAGATTCTTCATTGTCACTCTCAGAGGATGAACTGTCCTCAGAGTCTGTTTCACTCCAGGCTTCTGCAATAAAGCCTCTTTCTTTCTTCTTCCCCATTTTCTTGAGATCCTTTCTTTTCAGATCTTTCTTTGTTTCAGCATTCTCCGGACATTCTGGAACAATATGTCCAGGTTTCCTGCAAGAATAGCAAATAATTTCTTTAGTGGGAGTTTTGTCATACCTTGGTTTTGACTCCCTACTTTTTGATTCATCTGTCTTGACCCATTTCTTAAATCTTCTGGCTAGGAAACTGAATAGTTCTTCTTCAGTGACAGGAGTCCTTTCTTCTGTTGCCTTTAAAGCTATGTTCCTGTCTTTTGAGGAGATTGGAGTGTTTTCTCTTCTTTTCTTCTCTTCTCTAGTTTTTAGTAGTTGCTCATAGGATTTGAGTTTTCCTAAGAGAGCATCTGTAGAGATTTCCTTTTGTCCTCTTGTGTCTCTTATTGCCCATATTCTTGAGTCCCATGAACTGGGGAGGCTCATTAGCAATTTGTCATTAATCTCAGTGAGGGAGATCTCTCTATCCAAGTTTTTCAATTGGTTGATGATTAGACTGAATCTGTCATACATCTCAGAGATACTCTCTTCATTCTTCTTTTGAAAGTTCTCATATTGGGAGATCAATAAGGCCTTCTTATCTTTCTTTTTATCAGCACTTCCTTCCACCATCTTTGTAAGAGCATCCCAAATTTCTTTGGATGATTCACAGTCAACAACCCTTTGAAAGATGTCATCTGAGAGAGTTGAGACAAGTATGTTCATGGCCTTTAGATCATATGTTCTAGCCTTCTTCTCATCTTCTGTCCACTCAGATCTTGGAACAAGTGTTTGTGTGACATTGCCACTTGCATCCTTTCTATAGGGCTTTGGGGGACCTGTCACAGTAATATTAAACAAGTCAGCATCAATGGAGTTCATATAAATTCTGATTCTTGTTTTCCAAACTGCAAACTTTTCAAGATTGCACATTGGTGGTCTGGTGGAAGCATAATCTTTGATTTGTGCCATGTGAAAATTTCGTAGAAAAAAATATATATATAAAAACAAGAGGTAGGATCTTTTTGATCAAGGAGTTAACCCTTTTTAGATCAACCTCGCTTTGATACCAATTGAAAGTGCACAGTTTACCTCACTAGAATTCTCTAGAGGGGGGGTGAATAGAGATTAGAAATTATTTTGTGCAAAGTTAATATATGTATGTGTATGATCACAGATTATAGCTTCCAACACACCAACAAGAATTAAACAAATAAAGAAAGTAAATGCAAGAAAAGAAATCACAGCACAACATAAGAAAATATAGTGGTTCCCCAAACTTTGGGTAGTCCACTCTTCTACCCCCTTGTTAGGAATTCACTATCTTGCACTGAGTCTTTTGATAAGGAGACTCTTAGAACCACCCTGAGTCTTTTGACAAGGAGACTCTTAGAACCACCCTGAGTCTTTTGACAAGGAGACTCTTAGAACCAGTACACTGAATTTTTTGAAGAGAGATTCTAAAAACTCTTTTACAATATTTAAGTAAGAATAAGAAAGAAGAAAGAAATAAGAACAAGATTGAATCTTCTTCCTAGCAAGAAGATTGGAAGCACAAGAAGTGAATTAAATCTTTCTTCTATAGAGAGAAGAATATTTGTAGCTTTTCTCTCTTTGTGAGAGCTATCAGAACTTGCAGCAGAATGACTTCAGAAGCAGGAAAAGAAGAAGTGCTTGAATATTGCTGCAAAACAATTTCTCAATTTTCTCTCTATACTTGGGAGCTCTTCCTCTTTTTCAAATGTAAAATGGTGAATCACTTGTTCTACTTTTTCTGCCGACCTCCTCTTTATTTATAGCTCTGTTAATTCAAAATAATACTATAGGAGGATAATCAATTAGCAGTCAGAAAAATAGAAAGATGAAAATGTTTCCATAATATTTATTTCTGTAGAAGGAAAGAACTAATTCTGATTTCAAATAATGTCCAAATAAGTTTAATCAAATTAGCCAAGAATCAGATATAAGGAAAGGATGATTCAGAATGGCTATAAAATATTGACATTTATTCCATACAAATCAGATCTACTGAAAGAAGGAAAGAGATCTGGCACATATTTAAATCTTTCATATAAATTGACGTGCGTCGATTACCACTCGACGTAAACGTCGAGTTCTTCTTGGCTGGACGTCGAGAGGAGAATAAGGAAGGTGCGTCGACTAAGGTGCGTCGACTTCTCCATATGCGTCGACTAGAAATCAGAGTAGCATCGACAACACATACGTCGAACACTTCCTAAAGTTACTTCGACTCAATCTGAAGGAAACGTCGACTTCATTTCGACGTTGCGTCGAATAGTATTCGACGCATATTTAGTTTACCTTGTTTTTCTTTCTTAGAATTCATATTCAACTTATTTCTAGGGGTTAAGAGAAATCATTTCCCCAACAATCCTAACCATCAAGAATTTATTGTCATTATATATATACCCTGGGATAGGGCACCACAAAAGGAGATGCGGCTTAACAAACTTATACCTGACGTAGCCTGCTCCGTGGCTTCATCCAAACACAGATGTTGTCACTCATCCGCACATGTCACCTGTGCCAAAGACAAGTTATTAGAACCACGAAACAGAATCCAACGCCTACTAACAAACAGACATAATATAACATTTATAAGGGAGGGGACATCTGGACTCTTATTGGGCCGAGGCAATCTTCCCACGACCACCGCCTACGTACTCCGTATCATCCTGCATACAGTCTCAGACCCACGTAGTTCTATTAGTTTCGCACGGGTTGCCCTCCTAGACCGTCCGTCGTGCTGGTTGCCTTAGAGTAAAACTCATAGGCCATCCGACATTCTCCCAAGGCACATTTTATATTCCCGGAGGAATAATTCTCGAAGGCACAATATATTCCCGTAGGAATATTTCTCGAAGGCAACATTTCATTCCCGTAGGAATTACTTCTCGAAGGCAACATTTCATTACTTCTCGAAGGCAACATTTCATTCCTGTGGGAATTACTTCTCGAAGGAAACATTTCATCCCCGTAGGAATTACTTTTCGAAGTATATTTCATCAAAAGAGGAGAAAAGAGAATTCTCTTAAAGCTTAACAATATATCCACCTGTAGTTTAGTAGAAGGAGAGAAGATGAACTACTATTTTAACCCAGCTGGTAATCAAACCCCAGCTGCCCACATAAGGCACATTTGCATTCTTGTGTTCGATCATTATCTCAACCGCTGAGACCATTATTCCAACCGCTGAGACCATTTAAGCACAACCGCTGAGACCATTTAAGCTCAGAATTTCTAACTCTCTTATGTCAACAATATATAGTAAAGTAGCTCAATATATTCCCGTAGGAATACTTCCCTGAAGGCACAATATATTCCCGTAGGAATATTTTCTCATAGGCTCAATATATTCCCGTAGGAATATTCCACGAAGCGCACAATATATTCCCGTAGGAATATTTCTCAAAGGCTCAATATATTCCCGTAGGAATATTTATTACTGTCAATACAGAATAGACTTCAAAACATTGATTCGACCGCGCTACTGTACAAGCGGCGGCCAGTTCGGCACTATTTAGAGTTGACTCTGAAAGTATGACACGTCTTCACGTCAACTCTAAATTTATAGGCAATACAGAAGGAAAAGCCAAAACATCGATCTTTCCGCTCTGCTCTACAAGCGGCGGCCAGTTCGGCACTATTTAGAGTTGACTCTGAAGGTATGCCACGTCTTCACGTCAACTTTAAATTTATAGGCACTACAGAAGGAAAAGCCAAAACATCGATCTGTCCGCTCTGCTCTACAAGCGGCGGCCAGTTCGGCACTATTTAGAGTTGACGCTGAAGGAATGTCACGTCTTCACGTCAACTCTAAATTTATAGGCAATACAGAAGGAAAAGCCAAAACATCGATCTGTCCGCTCTGCTCTACAAGCGGCGGCCAGTTCGGCACTATTTAGAGTTGACTCTGAAAGTATGCCACATCTTCACGTCAACTCTAAATTTATAGGCAATACAGAAGGAAAAGCCAAAACATTGATCTGTCCGCTCTGCTCTACAAGCGGCGGTCGGTTCGGCACTATTTAGAGTTGACTCTGAAGGTATGCCACATCTTCACGTCAACTCTAAATTTAAAGGCAATACAGAAGGAAAAAACCAAAACATCGATCTGTCCGCTCTGCTCTACAAGCGGCGGCCACTTCGGCACTATTTAGAGTTGACTCTGAAAGTATGCTACGTCTTCACGTCAACTCTAAATTTATAGGCAATACAGAAGGAAAAGCCAAAACATTGATCTGTCCGCATTGCTCTACAAGCGGCGGCCAGTTCGACACGATTTAGAGTTGACTCTGATGGTATGCCACGTCTTCACGTCAACTCTAAATTTATAGGCAATACAGAAGGAAAAGCCAAAACATCGATCTGTCCGCTCTGCTCTACAAGCGGCAGCTAGTTCGGCACTATTTAGAGTTGACTCTGAAAGTATGCCACGTCTTCACGTCAACTTTAAATTTATAGGCAATACAGAAGGAAAAGCCAAAATATCGATCTGTCTACTCTGCTCTACAAGCGGCGGCCAGTTCGGAACTATTTAGAGTTGACTCTGAAAGTATGTCACATCTTCATGTCAACTCTAAATTTATAGGCAAAACAGAAGGAAAAGCCAAAACATCGTTCTGTCCGCTCTGCTCTACAAGCGGCGGACAGTTCGGCACTATTTAGAGTTGACTCTGAAAGTATGCCACGTCTTCACGTCAACTCTAAATTTATAGGCAATACAGAAGGAAAAGCCAAAACATCGATCTGTCCGCTCTGCTCTACAAGCGGCGGCCGGTTCGGCACTATTTAGAGTTGACTCTGAAGGTATGCCACGTCTTCACGTCAACTCTAAATTTATAATTAAGGTGCATCGTAAGCAGTAATAAAGGCCGGAAGCAGGGGGCCATAATATCAAGCAGTAAAATAGGTCGGAAGCAGGGGGCCATAATATCAAGCAGTAAAATAGGACCAGTGCGAGACTGGAGAAATGAAAGTACTAACTGAAAGCAGTAAATGCAGGACTAGTACGAGACTGGAGGAAGTAAATAAATAAACAGGTTAGTAGTTCAATCACTCCATAACAGGAGGCTTCAAAGTCGACTCCGTTCTTAGGAGGAAAGTTCTGTTCCATCTCCGTTCATAGGAGGAAATTCTGTTCCATCTCCGTTCATAGGAGGAAGTTCTGTTCATTCTTCATTCATAGGAGCTTACTTATATTTTATGAGGTTCCTTATTTTCGTGTGCCTTGATTTCACATTTTTAATTAACTTGAGGTTATTGAATTGACGGTGTCGCCTCGCGATTGCGACCCAAATTGCGCATCAATATTTTCACTTTTTAAATATACCCAAACTTTTTAGAGGGTGCGATCCAGCCTCCCAAGCTTTCCATAATTTTTGGAGATGTGCTGGAGGAGAGCGTGATTCATTATTAATTTATAACATAGGTTTTATGCATCTAAAAATAGTAAACCTATTTCAAAAATTCCAAAATAATTACAGTGGGTGTAGGTCAGTAGTAGGAAGCTTCCCAAATTTTTTTAGAATTTTTCATCACTGTTAAGTCCCTCTGATAATTCAAAAACCCAAAAAATCATAATATTTTAATTTCTAAAAATACTTAGCCTCCTCCCAAAATTATGAAATTTTTACAGCAGTCCCCCCTTGCCAAGATGAGCAACTTTCATGTTCAAAACTTTTCCATTTGAGCCCCATTTCTCCCTCCAGAAAATAATTACCAAAATTTGATTATAATAATATAAACTTATAAAATTATATTATTATTTTTTTTGTTAAACTATCTCTTCCCCGCCGCCTGTACCAAACCTCCCCCTTACGGGTCTCCTCCGCCGCCGACCGGCCATGGCTCCACCCCCGGCCGACTCCTAGGGGGGGCGCTCCCTCCGGCGGTGGTCCGGCGGTGGTCCGGTGGCCTGCCGTCGCCGGCCACCGCCGGAGCTGTTCATTTTCCTGCTTCGGACGGAGGGGAGGGGGAAGGCGGCGGCGGCGCCCCGGCCGCCGAAGTTCACATGCAACATGTCCGAGAGTGGTGGAGGGAGGAGAGGAGAAGGTCGCATCTTAGTTGGGGGCCTCCGAGAGCTTCCGACGAGTTCCGCCATTGGAGGTGGTGGAGGGTGGTGGAGCTCGGGTTTGGGTTTTCCGGTGAGGTGGGGCTCCGGCAGGGGGTGGCTTGGGCTCGACTGGGCTGGGGGGAGAGGTGTGTCTAGCTGGAGGGGAGAGGGGTCCTTATATAGGAGTTTGAGGTGCCCCCCCCCCCTCTTCTCCCCGATATGGGATTATTCTCCCATGGAGGGGAGGGTTGGCTCCTCCCAGCTGGTTAGGGGAAGGTGGCAGCCATCCATCGGTGGGTTGTACACCCTACAAGCCTAGCTAGGTTATTTAGGCATGTGAGGAAAACAGAGAGGGAAAAAGAGGGAGAGAGAGATTATTTTAAATTGGTTTAAACCATTCTTAGGCTTGGGTCAAAGTCATAGTAGGTCCGAGTCGTCGAGTGTCGAGTCATCGGTGACGTGCCGGAGTTGAAATCAAGCGTTTACGTATCTCGAGATTCTTATAATTTTACGAGCAATATTTTTATTTAATTGACCAAACGACGTCGTAATTGAGCGAAACGAATTTTGTTGCACTCATATCGGCTATACAAGTCTAATGCAACTGACAGAATTCGATTCGGAGTTCGTTTGCTCAATATTCTAAAATGGCGTTGTTGAGGCGCCCGATATTACTCAAAACAGTCATTTTCTCCAAACGACCTCGGATTGGAACGAAACGAGTTCCGTTGCACTCGTATCGGCCATACGAGTCTAACGCAACTGACGAGATTCAATTCGGAGCTCGGTTGCTTAACATTTGAAAATGGTGTTGTTGTGACGCTCGATATTACTCAAAATAGTTATTTTCTCGAAACAACCTCTGATCAAAACGAAACGAGTTCAGTTGCACTCGTATCAACCATACGAGTCTAACGCAACTGACGGAAGTCGATTCGGAGCACGTATGCTCCATATTCAAAAAAATCGCGCCGTCGTGACACGCTACGATACTCAAAATAGTCATATTCTACATATGACCTCGGATCGAAACGAAACGAGTTCCGTTGCACTCGTATCAACTATATGAGTCTAATGCAACTGACGGAAGTCGATTCGGAGCACGTATGCTCTGTATTCTAAAATCGTGTCGTCGTGACGCGCTACGATGCTCAAAATAGTCATATTCTACCTATGACCTCGGATCGAAACGAAACAAGTTCCGTTGCACTCGTATCAACTATGTGAGTCTAACGCAACTGACGGAAGTCGATTCGGAGCACGTATGCTCAATAATTAATTTTGACGTTGCGGCGAAGCACAATGTTACCCTAAACAGTTATTTCTCCAAATGACCACCATTAAGTGGTGAAGGTCGAGTCGTGGTTGTCCTATGACCCAGCCTAAGCTCTTCCAAGGGTTCAACCGAACCGGCTAGACCCCTTTTTCAAAGTCGGGATGTTACAATCCAATAAAACAAAAAAAAATTTCGTCCCTGAAAATATGAGTGGGTCATGGAGATTAAAACGGAGCCTACTATAGACCACTATATTTGTCGAACGACCCCAAAATTTAAGGGTCTATAGGTTTTGTTTTACCTAAATGAACTGTGTTGACGGTTCCCGCCGTGTCCTGCAATAAGTAGCTTAAACGAACTAGGGGGTAGTTTTACCCTAGTCATGTACATTCTGCCGTAATTCTGATATATATATTGTTCGAGGGAACATTTCGTGCGCCAAATTGTTCGCTAACTGAATTATCAGCTTAGATAATTATATCGAATAAGTAATTCTAGCATAATCGAATACCTCCAAAGTTTGCATATCTGAAACGCAAAATTTATGAGTTGTGTCCTAGAGGTACATAGTAAAAACCCATTAACATATAACCGACTCTCATACGAAGGTTATATGTTAGTGGAACAAAGAGCAAGAAATGCCAGTAAGCAGTGTAAATCCATGAACATATAACCAACTCCCATACGAAGGTTATATGTTAGTGGGATAGATAAACAAAAATGTACGTAAGCAGGGTAAATCCATGAACATATAACCAACTCTCATACGAAGGTTATATGTTGTTGGTACATGTACAAATTGCAAGTAAGCAGTGCAAAATCCATGAACATATAACCAACTCCCATACGAAGGTTATTTGTTGATGGTACATGTAAAAATTGCAAGTAAGTAGTGAAAAATCCATGAACATATAACCAACTCCCATACGAAGGTTATATGTTGATGGTACATGTAGATATATGTATGTTACGATGCAAATGATGCGTATGCAGTCCATGCACGACAAGTACTCATGACTCATCACAATTCCCTGCGTTGATACAGTCTGACCGCTTTTCTTCCAGCAGGGTAGCGACCCCCGCGGGCCTCACCGATGTGGCCGTCGGTGACAGTGGTCGGTCCTGCCACTTCTGGATGTGGACGTACCGCACTACCCAGGCCCTAATGTACAACCCAGTGTACTCCTGGATGTGAGCAACATCCGTCAATTACAACATTCGGCTATCCAGCGGAGGGACCCTGCGGGGAAATAATAAATAACCTCCCGGGGTTCACACACTCCCTAGTGCATCATGAGTCATCAACCTTCCCATTCCTGTATGAATGGTCCTTAGGCATGACTGTCCCGCCACGGTACTCACATATAATGTTTTACCAGTTTGCTCTTTATGTTGACATATTTTGACCGCTTCTTTTTGCAGGGTAGCGAACCCCGCGGGCCTCACCGATGTGGCCGTCGGTGACAATGGCCGGTCCTACCACTTCTGGGTGTGGATGTACCGCACTACCCAGGCCCCAACGTACAAACCTGTGTACCCTCGGACGTAGGAGACATCCGGCAACAACTGAATTTGGCCAACCAGCGGAGGGACCCAGCGGGGCATATAAGATACAACCGAGCTCCCGGGGTGCACACCTCCCTGTCGCCTAGAGTCGTCAACCTTCCCGCACCGGTACGTACGGTCTACGGGCATGACCGACCCGCCACTTTTCCCAATACAAGCAATTTACAATAAAAGCAATAAAAATAGGTAACCATCACATTCGGGTCCTCAGTGGCTTACCCTTTTTAACGAGGCTTCCCGGCTGGCTGAGTATGCAACCATCGCAAGTCTTGCGAATGCTAATAATGTACTTTTAGGATGGTTTGTATACAAGCTTTTATAAATTTGCCACAAATTTACTTCAATCCAGCACGTCGCCTCAGTAATCATTTCCTGAAATATTAACGTTATTGAAAAGACTAACATTTTATCATAGTTCTTTTACGAGTGCACGACTTTATTTTCAATAGATCGTCAAATTGATCAAGTCAAAGCATACTTCATATTTGAAATCGTTAGAGCAATTCTCCATATACACGCAAAATTTCATTTGATTAGCTCACCTCAAATGAAATTTTGAAAACGAGAATTTTAATCTCAATAAAACAAATAGGCTTAAACATGGGATTGAAATTAGTAATAGAATCCTTACATTACACACATAATTCCATACAATTAGTTTACCTCGAATGGAATTTTGAAAACGAAAATTTAACCCCAATAAAACAAAGAGGCTTAAACCCGGGGTTCAAAATTTGAAGTGGACGTTTGTAGGGTTTAACGGAAGTATTTTATAGGGACAATGTAAATCATCGCTTGAGATCAGAAGTGGTAAATGACATTTAAGTGTCGATCCACATATATATGCCAAGTTTGTTGTCAACTTTTACCTTTAAGGTCCACCACCGCTTCCGCTGCAGTGGTTCGTCCCGAACCACGCAATAATTACCGGTGGAGAAAGAGTTGTTTCTGTGAACACTATTGGTCGAAAGATCGGTTACGCTCTGATCCATTTGTAAGACCCCCCCCCCCCCCCCCCCTCCCAAATCGGCGGTCCGACCGGGGGATCTTATCGCACACCACCCTTCTTGCACGACGCCGAAGCGATCACAAAGGGTGAAGGTACTAGCTTCTTCAACCCCTTCCTTGAACGCTCCAAGGTCACGCATTGGGGTGGTGTTAAGCGAAAGTCACTACACACCAACAGAGTAGGGAAGCAGTATTCTAGCGGAAGACATCATCAAAGAGTGCATATTATAATACTTAGCGGAAGACGTCATCAAAGAGTGCACTTTATAGCACTTAGCGGAAGAAGTAGTTTTATCACAGAAACCACAATTTCAAGACCTGTAAATAATCTACATATCTCTGCCGCATAAAATCCTAACCATCAAGGATTTATTGTCATTATATATATACCCTGGGATAGGGCACCACAAAAGGAGATGCGGCTTAACAAACTTATACCTGACGTAGCCTGCTCTGTGGCTTCATCCAAACACAGATGTTGTCACTCATCCGCACTTGTCACCTGTGCCAAAGACAAGTTATTAGAACCACGAAACAGAATCCAACCCCTACTAACAAACAGACATAATATAACATTTATAAGGGAGGGGACATCTGGACTCTTATTAGGCCGAGGCAGTCTTCCCACGACCACCGCCTACGTACTCCGTATCATCCTGCATACGGTCTCAGACCCACGTAGTTCTATTGGTTTCGCACGGGTTGCCCTCCCAGACCGTCCGTCGTGCGGGTTGCCTTAGAGTAAAACTCATAGGCCATCCGACATTCTCCCAAGGCACATTTTATATTCCCGGAGGAATAATTCTCGAAGGCACAATATATTCCCGTAGGAATATTTCTCGAAGGCAACATTTCATTCCCGTAGGAATTACTTCTCGAAGGCAACATTTCATTACTTCTCGAAGGCAACATTTCATTCCCGTAGGAATTACTTCTCGAAGGCAACATTTCATCCCCGTAGGAATTACTTTTCGAAGTATATTTCATCATAAGAGGAGAAAAGAGAATTCTCTTAAAGCTTAACAATAAATCCACCTGTAGTTTAGTAGAAGGAGAGAAGATGAAATACTGTTTTAACCCAGCTGGTAATCGAACCCCAGCTGCCCACATAAGGCACAATTGCAATCTTGTGTTCGATCATTATCTCAACCGCTGAGACCATTATTCCAACCGCTGAGACCATTTAAGCCCAACCGCTGAGACCATTTAAGCTCAGAATTTCTAACTCTCTTATGTCAACAATATATAGTAAAGTAGCTCAATATATTCCCGTAGGAATACTTCCCTGAAGGCACAATATATTCTCGTAGGAATATTTTCTCATAGGCTCAATATATTCTCGTAGGAATATTCCACGAAGGCACAATATATTCCCGTAGGAATATTTCTCAAAGGCTCAATATATTCCCGTAGGAATATTTATTACTGTCAATACAGAATAGACTTCAAAACATTGATTCGACCGCGCTGCTGTACAAGCGGCGGCCAGTTCGGCACTATTTAGAGTTGACTCTGAAAGTATGCCACGTCTTCACGTCAACTCTAAATTTATAGGCAATACAGAAGGAAAAGCCAAAACCTCGATCTGTCCGCTCTGCTCTACAAGCGGCGGCCAGTTCGGCACTATTTAGAGTTGACTCTGAAGGTATGCCACGTCTTCACGTCAACTCTAAATTTATAGGCACTACAGAAGGAAAAGCCAAAACATCGATATGTCCGCTCTGCTCTACAAGCAGCGGCCAGTTCGGCACTATTTAGAGTTGACTCTGAAGGTATGTCACGTCTTCACGTCAACTCTAAATTTATAAGCAATACAGAAGGAAAAGCCAAAACATCGATCTGTCCACTCTGCTCTACAAGCGGCGGCCAGTTCGGCACTATTTAGAGTTGACTCTGAAAGTATGCCACGTCTTCACGTCAACTCTAAATTTATAGGCAATACAGAAGGAAAAGCCAAAACATCGATCTGTCCGCTCTGCTCTACAAGCGGCGGCCAGTTCGGCACTATTTAGAGTTGACTCTGAAAGTATGCGACGTCTTCATGTCAACTCTAAATTTATAGGCAATATAGAAGAAAAAGCCAAAACATCGATCTGTCCGCTCTGCTCTACAAGCAGCGGCCAGTTCGGCACTATTTAGAGTTGACTCTGAAAGTATGTCACGTCTTCACGTCAACTCTAAATTTATAGGAAATACAGAAGGAAAAGCCAAAACATCGATCTGTCCGCTCTGCTATACAAGCGGCGGCCAGTTCGACACTATTTAGAGTTTACTCTGAAGGTATGTCACGTCTTCACGTCAACTCTAAATTTATAATTAAGGTGCATCGTAAGCAGTAATAAAGGCCAAAAGCAGGGGGCCATAATATCAAGCAGTAAAATAGGCCGGAAGCAGGGGGCCATAATATCAAGCCGTAAAATAGGACCAGTGCGAGACTGGAGAAATGAAAGTACTAACTGAAAGCAATAAATGCAGGACCAGTACGAGACTGGAGGAAGTAAATAAATAAACAGGTTAGTAGTCCAATCACTCCATAACAGGAGGCTTCAAAGTCGACTCCTTTCTTAGGAGGAAAGTTCTGTTCCATCTCCGTTCATAGGAGGAAATTCTGTTTCATCTCCGTTCATAGGAGGAAGTTCTGTTCATTCTTCATTCATAGGAGCTTACTTATATTTTATGAGGTTCCTTATTTTCGTGTGCCTTGATTTCACATTTTTAATTAACTTGAGGTTATTGAATTGACGGTGTCGCCTCGCGATTGCGACCCGAATTGCGCATCAACATTTTTACTTTTTTAATATACCCAAACTTTTTAGAGCGTGCGATCCAGCCTCCCAAGCTTTCCATAATTTTTGGAGACGTGCTGGAGGAGAGCGTGATTCATTATTAATTTATAACATAGGTTTTAAGCATCTAAAAATAGTAAACCTATTTCAAAAATTCCAAAATAATTACAGTGGGTGTAGGTCGGTAGTAGGAAGCTTCCCAAATTTTTTTAGAATTTTTCATCACTGTTAAGGTCCTCTGATAATTCAAAAACCCAAAAAATCATAGTATTTTAATTTCTAAAAATACTTAGCCTCCTCCAAAAATTATGAAATTTTTACAGCAGTTCCCCCTTGCCAAGATGAGCAACTTTCATGTTCAAAACTTTTCCATTTGAGCCCTATTTCTCCCTCCAGAAAATAATTACCAAAATCTGATTATAATAATATAAACTTATAAAATTATATTATTATTATTTTGTTAAACTATCTTCCCCGCCGCCTGTACCAAACCGCCCCCTTACGGGTCTCCTCCGCCTCCGGCCAGCCGCCGGCCGGCCATGGCTCCGCCCCCGGCCGACTCCTAGGGGGCGGGCGCTCCCTCCGGCGGTGGTCCGGTGGCCTGCCGCCGCCGAAGCTGTTCATTTTCCTGCTTCGGACAGAGGGAGGGGGAAGGCGGCGGCGGCGCCCCGGCCGGCGGAGTTCACATGCAACATGTCCGAGAGTGGTGGAGGGAGGAGAGGAGAAGGTCGCATCTTAGTTGGGGGCCTCCGAGAGCTTCCGGCGAGTTCCGCCATTGGAGGTGGTGGAGGGTGGTGGAGCTCGGGTTTGTTTTTTCCGGCGAGGTGGGGCTCCGGCAGGGGGTGGCTTGGGTTCGACTGGGCTGGGGGGAGAGGTGTGTCTAGCTGGAGGGGAGAGGGGTCCTTATATAGGAGTTTGAGGTGCCCCCCCTCCTCTTCTCCCCGATGTGGGATTATTCTCCCATGGAGGGGAGGGTTGGCTCCTCCCAGCTGGTTAGGGGAAGGTGGCAGCCATCCATCGGTGGGTTGTACACCCTACAAGCCTAGCTAGGTTATTTAGGCATGTGAGGAAAACAAAGAGGGAAAAAGAGGGAGAGAGAGATTATTTTAAATTGGTTTAAACCATTCTTAGGCTTGCTTGGTCTTGACTTGGGGTTGGGCTTTGCTGAACTCAGTTCACCCTCACCACTTGGGGTTGGGTTTTGGATGGAGTGAGGTTAAATGGTTTGTAAAGGAATAATAAAAAAACAAAACCTCTTTTTGGAGATGGTTTGACCAAGGTCAACCCTCGGGCGGGTCCCCTAGGTGGGTCAAAGTCATAGTAGGTCCGAGTCGTCGAGTGTCGAGTCATCGGTGACGTGCCGGAGTTGAAATCAAGCGTTTACGTATCTCGAGATTCTTATAATTTTACGAGCAATATTTTTATTTAATTGACCAAACGACGTCGTAATTGAGCGAAACGAATTTTGTTGCACTCATATCGGCTATACAAGTCTAATGCAACTGACAGAATTCGATTCGGAGTTCGTTTGCTCAATATCTAAAATGGCGTTGTTGAGGCGCCCGACATTACTCAAAACAGTCATTTTCTCCAAACGACCTCGGATTGGAACGAAACGAGTTCCGTTGCACTCGTATCGGCCATACGAGTCTAACGCAACTGACGAGATTCAATTCGGAGCTCGTTTGATTAACATTTGAAAATGGCATTGTTGCGACGCTCGATATTACTCAAAATAGTTATTTTCTCGAAATAACCTCTGATCGAAACGAAACGAGTTCTGTTGCACTCGTATCAACCATATGAGTCAAACGCAACTGACGGAAGTCGATTCGGAGCACGTATGCTCCATATTCAAAAAAAACACGTCGTCGTGACACGCTACGATACTCAAAATAGCCATATTCTACATATGACCTCGGATCGAAATGAAATGAGTTCCGTTGCACTCGTATCAACTATACGAGTATAACGCAACTGACGGAAGTCGATTCGGAGCACGTATGCTCTGTATTCTAAAATCGTGTCGTCGTGACGCGCTACGATACTCAAAATAGTCATATTCTACCTATGACCTCGGATCGAAACGAAACGAGTTCTGTTGCACTCGTATCAACTATGCGAGTCTAACGCTACTGACGGAAGTCGATTCGGAACACGTATGCTCAAAAAATAATTTTGACGTTGCGGCGAAGCACAATGTTACCCAAAACAGTTATTTCTCCAAATGACCATCATTAAGTGGTGAAGGTCGAGTCGTGGTTGTCCTATGACCCAGCCTAAGCTCTTCCAAGGGTTCAACCGAACCGGCTTGACCCCTTTTCAAAGTCGGGATGTTACAACTTCATCCACCACGACATCCACTACATTCGTGTGCCGCACTAGCAATTGCTAGTGGCGTGCTTATTGACGAGGTGCTTGCGACCCTCACTCCGTCGGAGCGACTCACTCCATCTGCAAGCCTACTCGTCCATCCGCCTAGTGAAGCGTGGCATAGCGACCCGTGTAATCCATTCGCCTCACAAACAGTGTGCTCAAGCCCTGCACAGTTCGATTCCGCACTTACCACTCCATCCGCTTGCCTACTCGTCCATCCGCCCTTGCGAAGTAGTGCGTTCAAGGCCTACGTAGTTTCCATCCCACCTAGCGAAGCAGTGCGCTCAAGGCCTGCATAGGAGTAGTTGAGTAGTTGTTTTTTTTTATTTTCCACAATCTAAATCACCCCCTTTTCCGCAATCCATTCGACCTAAAGGACTTCAATCTCAAGTCCTTCCTCGATAGTAAACTCCACCTTACCGTGTTCCTTTGAGATTCGATACTTGGGGATTCACCTCCACATTTTATATTACTTGAACGATCGGTATACTGCCATTTCGTGCCGCAATCTCGCTCCCGCCTATAGCTGTGTTAGATTCGTGCATCAACGACATGGACACTTTATCGTCTAGACATACTTCCGACACATAGCTAATATTAACCATTGGATCTTTGATCACAGCATTCAATTAACGCATCGAGCCATTTATAGGACTGGTCACTAATCAAACCCCTGCACAAATTAAGGGGGAGGGAGCTCCAAATATTATTCCTGATCAAATGATAGAACCATTGGGAGAATCCATGGTTACTGAAAATCTTCGTGTTGATGTTCCTCAGGAAGAAGAGTCTGTTTTTGTGGATAAGATTGCACTACCAAAATCATAAGTTCAGTTGGACAAAATCTGTGTTGTAGAAAATGTTCTGGTTGAGGGGGGAGGGGGGAGACTCATGATGAGCTCTCAGCCCAAGACACTATGAAGAGTCTGATAGGATTAGTTGTTGTTGTGGGGAGACTCATCTAGAGTCATCTGCCCTAGATTATAGGGGGTAATATTACAAGAGACTTCTATCCTTCAGAACAACAAAAATTGAAAAGTCAGAAAGGGGGAGAAGGTAACAATGTGAGGTATTCTGAACCACCTTAGATGTTGCACATGATTATTATTTTTGATTTTGTCATTGTGTGTAGTTTATCATTGCTTGAGGTTCTGACTTCTTCAAATAGGGGGAGATTGTTGGGAACTTTCCCCACAATATTTTAGATTTGAAGATGTTTGCAAGATAAGGATAAACACACTTTGTATTTGATGCATATATTTAGTTGTGTTGATTTCAGGTATTAGATAGTGCAAGCCTAACATAGGGCTAGACTTAATATCAGCAGACATAGTTTTGCTAATGTAATCCCTCATTGTGCAAAATATCATATTGACCTAAGATCTAGACTATGTTAGACTAGATCTAGAAAGTTGGATAGAGCGAAGGATCAAAATTTAGGAAGATCAGAATTTGTCCAAGTCAAATATCGTCTTAATGAGTCAAAAATATCGGCTTGATAACCTTAAGCTTCAAGTAATATCGTCTTGAAGATACACAACTAAAGACACAAATCATCTTGATAAGAAGGACCAGTTCATCCATCAGAATATCATCTTGATGAAGCTCAGAAAGATAAATATCATTTTGAAGAACTTCAGCTAATTCAATAACTCAAGTAGCTAGGAGATCTCAAGTACTAAGTATAAATCATGTTGAAGTAGTGATATCGTCTTGAAGGCTTTGGTGAAGGTTAATCTGCTTAAGTCAATTATCGCCGAGACCAGTTAAAATATCGTCGAGAAGTCTAGATGATAATTCAAGAAGCATGTTCACTTGATGAATGCTTGAGTTCGTATCGTTTAGATATGACCTCATAATAGTCCAAAAGCCAAGATCTAAAGTATAAATCTTATCGTTTTGACAAGCTGAAGTGTCATCTTGATAAGCTCAATAATCGGCTTGAAGACAGTGGTCGTGTTGAATTCAGACATCGTCTTGAAAACCACAAGTATCATCGAGATGAGGTTTTATCGGCTTGATGGCTTTACATCTTATTAGAAGTTAACTCAAAGTCATAAAGGGTTAGTATCAGCTTGAAGACTCAAATTTCATCGAGAAGAGATGAAATATCGTCGAGACAATGCAAATGTCATCGAAATAGTTCAAGTCATGAAAATTCAAATCTCTGTCGCCGCCGATTGCGCCAATCGGATCAGTCCTTTAAGCAAAGAGATATCTGACATAAAGTCTGATGGATTCAACCGTTATTGCTCAGAGTCATACAAATACATATGAGATGTGAAGGGAAAACCCTAATCCTAGAATTTCGAATCAATCGAACAGTATTTTGAAGAACAAACGCAAACTCTAAGTTCAGAGAAAATATTTAGAAGAAGAGATTCACAAGATCAACTCAAGTGCTCATTAGATTGCTCTAGGTTATTCATTCTCAAATATCTCAAGAGCATGACATTTTCTCTGATTCCCAAGTTCAGACAGATCAAGCTTTCAAAGAAGATTCTATCAAGATCCGTTGCTGATCCAGGAAGGCAATTTTCATCCAGCCCAAGAAGACTCTACTTATCAAGATCTATCTTTATTGAGTCTAAGAATCATTACAATAAAACTCTTCTATCATCTTCATTGTAGGATCTCTTTGAGATCTGAGGTAGGGATCAAGGGTGAACCTGAGGTAGGGTTTTGCCATAAACCTGAGTTATATGATTTTTCTGTGAATCTAAGTGTAGGATACTGAGCTAGGGGATCTGAGGTAGGGGATCAGGTAGTATTCCTGAGGTAGGATTTTTGGACTCTGAGTTATAAGATCAGGAAGATCTGAGTTTTTGGTGGAGTTTGCCGAGGTTAGCACACAACTAGATAGGCGAAGGAGAAAGCGGACATACCCCATCTTGGGGAACCATTATAGTTTTTCTGTGTTTGTGGTGCTTATTGTGATTGTCTTTTTAATATTTATTATTATTCCACACATAGATTTTAAAAGCAGACATCATCTATTCACCCCCCCCCCCCCCCCCCTTAGATGAAGTTAGACATCCCATAACTTACAGATTATGTTTCGACGCATACTATCAACTTCTCGGCGTGCGTGTTGGAACAACCTATTTCTGATTTGGTCTAGGATCACTATATGTTGACTAGGATAAAGTTGATCTCAATGTATAGTCAATGGGTCAAGGGTTTAGGCTGTTAGAACTCAAGAAAATATTCAGGTTCTGTGTTCGACGAACTCAACACTGCCTTCGACAAAATGCTATCTATATTCGATGAACGGCGTGTCAATCTGCGTTCGACGAACGGCGTGCTTCAGCTGCGTTCGACGAAAACCAAGCAGCGCTCGACGAAAGGACTCTGAAGCTGCGTTCGACGAACAGTTAGCAGCGCTCGACAAAATAGTGACGAACAGTTAGCAGCGTTCGACAAACCCTTCTCCGTTCGTCGAACGCCGTTCGACGAACCCTAACCAGAAGTGTTCCCCAACTCCAACAAACTCTACCATTTCCTTGGACTCGAAGTGCAGAGGAATGAAAGTGGAGTGCTGGTGTCCCAGGCTGGATATGCGGAGCGAATCATGGAGCGATTCGACATGAAGGAAGGGAAATGCATTTCTACACCTCTAAAGAAGGCCATGAAACTTCGGAAGGATGAGGGGAGGATTCTGGAAGATCCGATTGTGTTCCGAGCTCTGGTTGGGAGCTTGATTTATTTGACGATCACTAGGCCGGATATTGCGTATGCAGTTGGCAGGGTGAGTCGTTATATGGCGGAACCACGGATGCCTCATCTACTAGCGGCCAAGAATATTTTGAAGTATGTCAAGGCGACTTCAGATATGGGTCTCCTATACAGGAGGGATGCGGGCTTCGAGGTGCATGGGTACATGGATGCTGATTACGGGGGAGATTCGGATGATCGAAAGTCGACGTCTGGATTCGTCTTCATGGCGGGTCCTATGGTTATATCATGGTGCAGCAAGAAGCAGGATTCCGTGTCTGTCTCTACCACGGAAGCAGAATACAAGGCTTCGGCCTTGGCAGCTCAAGAAGTCATCTGGCTTAGGAGGTTGGTGGGAGACGTCCATAAGGAGGTTCGGGGTCTGACTCTGCTCCGCGGCGATAATGAGAGTGCACTCAAACTGGTTACTAATCCAGTGTGTCACGTGAGGACCAAACATATCGAGATTGAGCATCATTTCATTCGTGAGAAGGTGTTGGAGGGGTCTCTTTCGGTCGAGCATGTTCGGAGTCTAGACAACGTTGCTGACATATTCACAAAGGCGCTGGCGAAGGGGCCGTTCACTCGGCTGAGGAGTTTACTTGGGCTGTTTTCAACTTCCCACTTCAAGGGGGAATGTTGAAAATGTTGAAGTGTAAAGTTGGCGGTCTAGGAGGTGATCATGCGGTCAGGTCTAACCGCGCGATCTCGCGGTCTCCTCTGCGGTCTGACTTATTCAGTCTAGCCGCAGTCTTATTCGGCCTGACCGCCGTTCTCTGTCCAAGGTTGCCGAGGTGAGGCCGCGCGGTCTGGTTTATGAGACTGTATGGCGAGCTGTTTCTGTACTGTGCGGGTTAAGCTGTTAACCGCACAGGGTTGTTCTGGAAGGGGCAGTCCGGTCTGGTGACTGTCCGGGTTCTTGTGGTGTGCATCGACTAAGGTTTTCTTAGTCGCGCGGTCTCCTCTTTTGTGTTCGCATAAGCTGATCCTTTGGCGATCTGTTGGTGTATGCGGACACTGGTGTTGGTCGACTTGGCGGGCTGTAGCCTTAGTCGACTTGGCTGTGTTCGCGGTCTCTGGAGGAGGTCTCGTATGCGAACACTGGTGGTGGGCGTCATGACCGTGCGGGTTGTCTTGATCGCGCGGCTTCTTGGAGGAGTGGCGATATCCTGGTCAGGCTTGAAGTCGGCGAGCTCACAAAGCGCAGAACAATCTTCTGCTGATCGCGCGGGTTGACCGGTCTTGGTCGCGCGATCAGGGCGGTGACTCTATCTCATAGGGTGGTGACTGGATCTGGTCCCACGCCTATAAATAGGAGTCACTGTAGCAGCAAAATCAATCGCACCAAGTGTAAGCTGAACTCGCGTCTAGTTCTTGCGGTCTCCTTTTTTGTGACCGCCCTAGTTTGCTGATTAAACTTTCCTTGTGCAGCTTCTGCGGATTGTGCGAACAGCAGCGGTCACCTCTTCTTCTAAAGTGTCTGGGCGGTCTCGCGGCTTGTAGTGTGGGTTGCTGGAGTTCGGGAGAATCAGTGGAGTTCGGGAGGTCGCGAAGGTTCAGAGGTGTTGATCAAGTCGCCGGCAGTCTGTTCGCGCGGTCTCCATTTTCTAGTCGCGCGAACATTCAAACCGCGCGGTCAGGCGGTCTTCTGTGTTCAGACCGCCAGTTATCTTTCTTCAGCTCTGTATTTTTCCTTTTGGTTTAAACTAGTGGCGAAATCATGTCTCGCCATGTATACCTCGCTCTGTAATGAAGATTTCTGCTGTTATCAATAAGGATTGCTTTGTTTAATGTGCTTCTGGTTGTTAGCTGTAACTTTAAGTTATACGATTCCTGCTCACTCCTAGATCTACGGAAATTTCACATGACATGTAAAAAAATTGATTTCATATCCACATTATGGCTCTTCGTATCCATTTCAAGCAATTGATTCTTCAAATTTGATTTGGTATGACTGGTATAGGGTTTGGGCTTTAATATCACTTCTTCCCCCATGATTTAGCAACCCCAATATAAGCATATCACTCGAGGTGAATGTCATATCTCTCGACCCTACATAGAATACGTCCATGCTAGCCTCATAACATGTCAACAACAAATACATCAGAAGTATGTTATGCGGGGCTCTTGGAGCATGGAAAAGAGATAACGTCTTGATTTCTTTCATTATTTGTTGCTCGGGTTCCTCCAACTAATCTACTATGCTGCATACATAGCTCAACAAATTGGAAAAATAACATATAGAACTCAAGAAATGAAGTCTGCTATTTTTTCGCCATCTAATGGTTTACGAATGTTAATAAGGCTTATGATATCCACAAACCGCACCACGAACTCCACAACTATTGATCTCCATGGCGATCAAAAATAATCTCCGCGAAGTTTACTTTCCGCAAAGATCACATATATTTCTTTTGATCTCTGTGGAGTCAACCACTACTGAAGTCCAAGTAATAATGCTAGTGATCTCCATGAAAATTATTGTTCTCCCAGGAGCTCAAAGGTGATATCCATGAAGATCCAAAATGATCTTCTCGAGAACAATTGTAATCTCCGTGGAGATCACTTTTGATCTCCACATAGATTATTGCTCTTCATGAAGCTCAACATTCATGGAGATCAAAAATAAACTTCACCGAGATCATCAATGACATTGTACACAGGAATAAAAAACCTTAATCCATAGAATTAATTGCAATTGAACTCACTAATTTCTTATGTCGATGACGAGATCGCTGCAACTATTCGAAGAATACCCGCCGCCGCCGCGGGTCATAATGTTCGCTGGGGATAGTGTCAGAGCTTCCTTCACTTCAGCAAAGTCAAGTCGAAGTCGTCGAAGAACCGCCCAAGAATAATTTCCGCAAGCAGCAAGAATGAACATGCGTTTCCCGTTTAAAAAAGTATTTATTATTTGACGCTCGAGATTACTCGAGATTACGCCACCTATCATCACGAGATTAACCCGGACATAAATTTAGAAAAAGCAGCGGAAGCAAAAATTTGGCCATGAACTGGAGAGATTTTTCAGTCCTGTCTTCCGTTTGTAACCGGTAGATATCCACGCTATTAATATATATTGGGAATGACGCCAGATAAATAAGTTCATTCATCTAAAATGCACGGTCCCATCGAGATGGATGCCTACGAATGAAGTTATGCAATGTCATGGTCGCTAGCACAATTGAACGTTGTTTCTTGAAATTGTACTGAGACATTTTTTGAAGAATGTGCCACTTTTTCTTCCAAACTCCAAACGTCCGCTCTATCACACTTCGAAGAGATGAATGTGCCTTATTGAAATGCTCATGTTTGCCATGGACGAGGCGACTCTCTCGTGCAAAATCTGCCAAATGATATATTGTTTCTGGATATGGTTTTAAATAACCCGTCTTTAATGGACATCCAACATCCACTAAATAATATTTACCTGTAATTATTTGTTATGTTAAACATAATAATATTGTAGCGAATGATTAAAGCATATACAATCATTTATTACACAAATTACCTTGAGGAGGATGCGGAAATGTAGCTTATCGTCTGACAATGCGCGCGAGAAGATACGACTATCATGAGCGGATCCTTCCCACCCAGCCAGTGCAAATGTGAAGCACATATTGAAATCACAAACAACCATCACATTTTGTGTTGTTGTGCCATGACGCCCAATATATCTAACTTGATCATCAACAGGTATTCTCGCATCTACATGTGTTCCGTCAATTGCACCAACGCAGTCCTTAAAAATGGCATGTAACGGACATCATATCTTATTTCTGCAGGTGTTTTTCTAAATTGACGATCAATTGGTTTTATAACATCAACTGACAGTAGCAATAATGATCTAAGTCCTTTTGAAAAAAATCTACTTATAGTTTCAGTTGAGTGTTGAAATCGCTCTTTTGTTAATCTAATAGAGCCTCCATGTGCTAGGATGTACAATGTAACTCCTAGGATTTCTCTTGAGGTTATGCGTTGTGATCCATGAAATTCATGATCGTTTTCTAGCTTTCTAAGAAAATCAATAAATATTCGCTTTGACATTCTAAATGCGTCATGAATTCTATCCGGGTGCCCTTCAAGAAACTCATTCAACCAAAGCTCCCCGGTTTGAGTAGACGTCATGCATGGTCTCTTCTCCAGTATGCAATTATTTATCTCATCTATTGCTGAGATAACTTTATTACAGTATTCAATATGTTGTACCCTTTCTGGAGAAAGACAAGGCGAATTTCCGGAATCGTCACTGTTCGAGTCATATGCTTTCATTACCTAAAAGAGACAACACATAACATGAATTTAGATTAAGATATAAAAACATCATAGTATAAATATCACAGTATAAACATCACAACAAAAAAAACACCACAGGATAAAAAAGACATCACATAAAAGTCTTACTAAAATAGAAACATGACATCACAACATGATTTTGTTTAAGCAAATTTCATTACAGAATAGTTTTAATAATAAACAAACGGGATAAAAAACACCACATAGTCTTTTGAAAAACCAAAAACACATAACACAACACACAACAGCCTAAAATGACACGATCACTGCATCTTATTCTCAAAAGCACTTTTGATCCACCATACCCTATCCTCCTCCGGTATGTTAATGAAAATTTCTCTATTGTTTTTGTCTTTGATATGGTTCAAAGCAAAGTAATATAAACTCAAATTTTCACGTATCTCTTGCATCTTGCAGATCAAGTCCACTGCCTCCTTGACTGTGATAATTGGTGGTGGCTTATCCGCTAGCACCGATGCACGCAACTCAGTCATATAGGAAAGAGTCACTCCTTTATTCTTTCCCATTCTTCTTCATTTACTAGTGGAAGTGGAGGTATTGCCAATATTGGTTGATGAATCAAGTCGTTCGACCTCCAAGTTTTCTACTGCATTGTCTTCATCGTCAGAAATGTGCTCCACATCAGGTGGTAGGTTGCCCATTGATGGAGCCCAAGAATCTTCACATGTAGCAACAACTTGACTGAACATAATATTCAGTTTCTCCTCTAACTCGGGCGCAATACCAGCATATCGAAATTTTTTGGCAATGGGTACAACCTGAACATAAATAATTATAATAGTATAAGAACATATTTAACCTAAACATATATTTTTGTTAAAATTTAATGAGTTTTAGGTTACCTTAATTTTATCCTCCCACCACTGATCAGATGCTGCAATGGTTCTCTTTTTCTGTTCCCATCCCAAACCGATCTCTCCATGTTTTAGTTCTTTCCATAACTTCCAGTCTTTCTTGAGATGGTCCCACTTATTCTTCATTTGCATTCGATCGTAGTTTTTTCCAGTACGCTGTTTAAAAGATCTAATCAAAATTTTCCAACCATCCTTGCTAAAGTGGGTGGTAGGCCGATTTCCCAACCCTATCTCTATAATGCAAAGATCGTAGAATACCAAAACATCATTTGACTCCCATGTTGCTGTGCTTCCTCTGGCCTTTGGGTTTCCCATTATACTGTATACCCAAAACACCCTAAATCATAATAAACAATCATTCAAACATACACAAAACAACACTTAAAAAAATTCATTCAAACATACACATACACACACACACACACACACACACACACACACACACACACACACACACACACACACACACACACACACACACACACACACACACACACACACACACACACACACACACACACACACACACACACACACACACAAACAAACATCCATCCACACACACAAACACTCATGCACACACACACACACACTCATCCACACACACACACACACACTCATCCAAACACATATCCATCATAATAAACACACATAATAAACACACACAAATTCACACACACATACACATCACACACACATAAACAAACATCCATCCACACACACAAACACACAAACAAACATCCATCCACACACACAAACATCCATCCACACACACACACACTCATCCACACACACACACACACTCATCCAAACACATATCCATCGTAATAAACACACATAATAAAACACACACACAAATCCACACACACATACACATCACACACAAACAAACATCCAAAAATTAAAAAGAACATACACACACATCCACATGTACACAAACACTCATAATAAAAAACACACACACAATCATCCACCCACAAACACATCCATAAACCACCAAATCTTCAATCAATACATCAATGAGATGGAGAATATGGCTTGGAGAATTATACCTTGAGCAGGAACGGGGCACAACTGGGAAGCTAGAACGGGGCAGGAATGGGGCAGCAAACTGGAACGAGCAAAAAGGAAATCGTTTGAGATGAAACCGGAGCAAGAAAGAGGAAAAAGGGCTTGAATATGAAGGGCACAGGAAGGAGATCTCTAACCTTTCTTCGACTTCGATCAGGCAGGAAGGAGATCGGGACAAGCGGAAGAAGAACAGCGAGTCGTCTTCGATCGGGAAGAGGAAGAAGAGTCTCGATCGGGAAGAGCCTGCGATCCGCGATCGGGAAGGCGTTGTCGCCTGCGAGGGAAGAAGGCACTGTCGCCTGCGATCTGGAAGAAGAGCCTGCGATCGAGAATGCAAAAACCTAACGTGAGAGAGGGAGAGACGCGATTTTACGGGAGTGATTTCACAGGAGCGAAATCGGCAAGACAATGGATTATCCAACCTATCTTAAAACGCCGGTTTTTAGGGAGCAATTTTTTAAAAAATGCCAACCCAAACATCCAATTAGCAGCCCTGACGAATGGAAAATAGCTTTTCATCCGCCAAAGTTGAGCCAAACAGACCCAAATTTATAGATGGTGTGCTATTATTGACTTAGGTTGTAACCCGGCAGGACCGAAATATCGGGCCATGGACTGCGAATCTTCATCGGGTTTGGGAGATAGAACTGGTTTTTAGCAGAAGATCGTTCTTCTTCGTTTGCATTTCTGGTGACCGAAACATGAGATGATGGAGGATGAATGCGATTGGGCCTTCGAAGCTTCAGCAGGCGTAGATTATTTACGGTGAGTCATGTTTCCTCCTCTAATATTTCTTCTTTGCTCTAAGCTTATCGCTCTCTGTTTATGCTGCGATTGGGACATGCGAGAAAGGGAAAATTTTAAACGCCACTCAATGTCCATTCAATCTTCATCTTTTATCTGTTTCGTGTTCGTTACAATCTGATATTATTTCCGACGAAATTGGTAGTAGCTTATATGTTTACTGTTTATTAGGTTCCGATTCTAGAGATAGTTATTAAAATCCTTCTAGCAATAGATTGATTTCCATTG
The DNA here is from genome assembly GCA_033032865.1 of Dactylorhiza incarnata. Classification (NCBI taxonomy): domain Eukaryota; kingdom Viridiplantae; phylum Streptophyta; class Magnoliopsida; order Asparagales; family Orchidaceae; genus Dactylorhiza; species Dactylorhiza incarnata. Next base: position 2,225,942 of record JAWHQI010000165.1, read on the forward strand.
AGCTTCTTGTTTTGTGAAACATCCAAGCGTTTTCTTGCTCCCAGCATTATTTCATTTACAAGGAGTTAGTGAAATGGGATTGAAATTGTAGACATTCCTCCCTTGAAAATTATCCTCTTTCAGTTCAATTTTTAGTTCCCAATGGAGCGAAATTTAACTAGGTTGAATATTTTAAGATTTTTTTTTAAACTTTTTGATGTCCGAATATAGTTTACTGGTAGTTGCAGGTCGGTTCTCGCATTCAAGATCTTGAATTAATATTTTTCAGAAGGGACTGTTTTGTTCTATGGCTAAATACCCATTTAAGTCCCTAAGGCTACTTTAAGATTTCAATCCCAAAGCTTTATTTTCGGAGATTTCAGTCCCTAACATTTTCCTACTTTAATTTATGTCCCAAAAATAACCCCGGTCATCTTTCTATCTGTGCTATGTAACACGGGGACGGAAACGGGATACGGGATACGATACAAAACGGATACGGGAAACGTGATTTTTAAACAAATATGGATACGGCAAACGTTTTTAATTTTTTAAAATTATTTTAATATAAGTATTAATTACAACAACAACAACACTCAAGCCTTTATCCCACCATAATGGGGTCGGCTATATGGATCCTTTGTCGCCATTGCGCCCTATCTTTAATCATAGCCTCATTAATACCTAAGTACATCATATCTTTCCTTATAGTTTCATTCCAAGTCTAAATATAAGTATTAATTAATTAATTAAAAAAATACAATTAACAAACCAAGGTACCATCTCAGTCACTACATTCAATAAAGAATAATTGACACACAATCATGTTGTTTAGGCACAATGAGAAAGATTAGGCTAGGAGAAGGTATTGGATATCACAGGAAGAGAAAATATGAAGAATAGCTCATTCAATCTATTCCTTGAGGTATATCAAGGCCAAAAGAACAAACATTATTTATAGTACCTATAAATACACACATTTTAGTTTGATTTATGTATTATCAATACAGATTACTCAAGAGTCAAGATTGAGCCTACAAGTACACATTGAGAACTAATATCATAATATGTAATGATGACCATCAAACTCTTCACATAAACAAGATCTTCTTTAACATTAAATTAATAAAATGATTTTGTAATTTATATTTCTATTATACTGTTTTGTTTAAACATGCATTTTATGTATACCGGGACAAACAAGACATCTTCAAACTTGTATTATACATCATTGACATTTCATATAATGCTATAAAAATATATTGAAGATTTAAGGAAACAAGCAAATAATGTAAACTAGCAAATAATCTCGAACTAGCATGTAATTTACAATAAAAAAATTTCAAGAGACATCAAAAGCTCAATGACCAAGCAACAGAAAGTAGAGAAACATCACTACACTTAAAAATGACAACATAATATGTATAAATGAATGCTAGAAATTTTCCATTGATTTAGAGGGTGATGATAATGAGGGTGATCACAAGCTGCTACTGCGGAATTAGAAGCAAACAAATCTAAATTAAGAGCTGAGTTGCATTAAACATATCATGGAGAATAGGTGGCGTTGTTATTAACAACCGTAAGCGATGACACGATGGAGAAGAAATTATTTCTAAGAGTTAGCCACCATTTAAAGAGAAATTTTATGAGGCAACATTAGGTATCCCTATTGTGAAACATATGGTTTACAATAACAAGAGAATTAGAATAACATAACAATAAATCTTAATGAAAATGAAGAAGAGGAAGTAGAAGAAGAGGAAGAAGAAGAAGAGGAAGAAGAAGAAGAGGAAGAAGAAGTGGAAGAAGAGGAAGAAGAAGAAGAAGAGGAAGAAGAGGAAGAAGAAGAGGAAGAAGAAGAAGAAGAAGAGGAGGAAGAAGAAGAATAGGAGGAAGAAGAAGAAGAGGAGGAGGCGGAGGAAGAAGAAGAAGAGGAGGAAGAAGAAGAGGCGGAGGCGGAGGAGGAAGAAGAAGAGGAGGAAGAAGATGATTAAGAAGAAAAACTGGAGGAGCTTACTAGCAGGGAGGGATCGAGAGCAGGGAGCGTGATCTGGAGCGACAACAACTTCGGCTGCGGGGGTCAGGAGAGAAAAACGCAAAGCTGCGGGGGTCGGGGTCGTGAAACGCGCGTGAGTGTGAACCCTAAATAATCAAATTAATATGAGGCATGACCACGCGTCTGACGCCGTGAATAAAATAGCGGGAAACGCGTATCCCGCGTGTTTCCCGCAAGCGGGATACACGTTTCACAATTATTATTTTTATTTAATTTAAATATTGCGTTTCCTACGTTTCGGAAACGCGTTTCCGGGCATTTCACGTATCCGATACGCGTTCGAGCCGATACGCGTTCGAGCCGATACGCATTCGAGCTGATACGCGAAGCATTTTTACGTATCCGTGCTTCGTAGTATCTGTGTATTCGCCGCTTAGGGTTTTCGGTCTCCTTAATTCATACCCGTGAAAGCCGCATATCCCTCTCCTTCCTCATTGCCGCGAAAACCCGGGGCTCTCCCGTGAAGACCTGGTGCTCCTTCATACCGGCGTCGTCGATCCTCTAGGGGATTCCACTGGCAGCATCGATTCAGGAGGTAGGGTGTTTTCTCTATTCGAACCCTTCGTGGATGGATCTATATGAAATCTTTCCAAATGATTTCTCAGTAACTTGGTAGTTTGGTTTTTGATGGCTATACACTTCCAAATTTCCAAATGATAAAGAAATTCGAATGCCATTAAGGAAATCATGGTAGCATTTATAAACATATTAATGTTCATTTTCAAGTCAACCGTTGAATTAGTTGTTGAAAATTATATTTACTCCAATTTTTAATATAAATATGTTTTTTTGCTTGCAACTTAATTTTTTTGCAAGCCTATTTTGACTTATATAATAACTGAATATACTATTTTGCCCAACTGTTTCAGCAAAAACTTTAAATAATATCATTTTGATTGTGTTTAATTCTCTTAATCAACGTTTTTTGGGCCACCTCAGCAAGTTAAACTACAGTTTTACATTAAGCTGTTAGATGGTGCTAAGTTGCGGACTGAAATCATAAAGTTAATAAAACTTAGGGACTGAAATCATAAAGCTAAAACTTTAGGGACTGAAATTTTGAAAGCATTTTGAAATCATGGTGTTAGTAAACCTTAAGGAATGAAATGAGTGTTTTGACTTTGTTTAGTATTAGCCAGATAGTTGTAACAAAACTGTATCACATCCTTTATTATAACACTCTACCAACGTACAGAACAACAATCTTGGAATGGAAAGGCACAACATCAGCTGTTTATACTCTAATGTAATAAATAAAATTATTGACAACCGGCAGAATGTAATGGCTCTTTGCCTCAATTGAGTACTTTATATACCTGTAATTAAACCATCCATATTATGCAATGAAAATACTAAGTTTTTTATTCCAGTTTAGTAGCAATAATTAGGAAAGCAAAAACATTCGCCTTGTTTGCCGTCGACTGCATTTTCTCCGGCGAGCATTCTGGCCATCTCCATTGATGACTTCTTACAAATGGTGCTCTCGTTGATTCTCTTCACCCGCTTCATTCAAAGGCTAGTATTAACTGGTGGCGGATCCAGAATTTTTTTTCATGTGTGGGCGGACCTAAAAACTTGCATAAATTATTTATGCTCGAAAAGCATGACAATAGTACATTAATATCAAACAAAATTGCACTTAGAAAAAAGTAAATAATCTTGCTTACAAGTTACAAGACTCCTCTTCGAGCATGTTTTGAAAGCATTTGATTATGACATCATTGTGAACGGTAGAAAAAAAATCTTTTTCAATATAAGTCACTAAAACATCCATTCATCCCCCATCCGATTGCGTAGTGATAGACTTGATAATTTTTATCGCAGAAAAAACTCTTTCTACAGTTGCAGTTGCGACAGATAATAGTAGTGCGAGCTTCACAAGTAAATACAACAATGGATTAAAAACATATTTCTTCAATTTAATCAGTCTTATTGCTATCCTCCAAGCCTAATCACCTATGCGAAGTCATCTTTGAGCAAACGTCTAAAATATAACATTCAAGTTGATTATCAAGCTCCATTAATTCAATTGGATAAAAATTCGTAGGATAATGCTCAATAAATCGAATTAACTTGAAGTTATCAAATGCCAAAAATTTGTTACTTGGATCTAAACTTGCCATATTTAAAAGCACTGATGAAAGTGTGTCATCTTCTTCAATGACCTCAAACACATCAATCACTGATGAGAATAAGCAAATTAAACTCAAAAGAGTTCTATAATGAGAGTTCCATCTAGTGTCTCATGCTCTTTTCAAAGTTCTTTCTTGATTCAAACCTCTTCCTGTTATAATTTCACAATTTGAGATTTCTTTAATAACTTGTATAAATTGCTCCCTGAGAATGTCTCTACGTTTGCATGATGCCCCAATAGTGTTTGTTATAATTGTTACCAAGTTAAAAAAGAGCAAATATTATTGTGTTTCTTTGCAACCGCAACAAGTGTCAGTTGAAGTTGATGAGCAAAACAATGAACATAAAAAGTGGATTGATTTTATATCATAATCAATGTTTTTAGACCATTGAATTCACCTTGCATATTACTAGCTCCATCTTACATTCGTACCCTTGCCCCGTAAGCTTGATATACTCGATCCATATTTGGCAAAAAAATGCTCAATCGCAATATATAAAAGTTGAACAATCGATAATAAAGTTTGACACTTTAATTAATTTAACAATCATGAATCAACTGGTTGAGATTGTATTAATTAAATTGGTAAAAACATGTGTATTCATATTGTTGCCGGTCACTCGGTTTTCCACCAGTCCGGAGAATCGGACCATCCTAGCTCGAGAGTGAGTCGAGCGCGCAAATAGTCAAATGAAAACCAAGCAACAATGACACGATACGTTTTAGCGTGGAAAACCGGAAAGGGTGAAAAACCACGTGGCCGGATCTGTGTCAGGCCGAAATCCACTAGTTCCTTTGAGGTTACAAGAGTTTGAGATCCTCGGAGGGTGACATGCCACCTCTCCCTTTACAAACCTTGAAGGCAAAGAAAGGAAGAAAAAAGACTAAGTCCCAGAGAGTCCGCTGGAGCGTTCTTCAGTTCCTTTGCTTGTGCTTGCGAGAGTGTCCACTGGAGCCTTGTTTGTGAGCAGCTTTGAGAGCAGAGCGGATTCAAAGCGAAGGAACGAGCTGAGTCCCATGTCCTTGCCGGAAAACCTCAGAGCTCTCTCTTGTCTCTTGAATTGCCTCCCTTCAAATGAAGACATGAGGGTCTTTTTATAGCTTTTATTGAGTGACGCACTGGTAATTGCGCCTAGCTGGATCTTGAGTTGACGAATGACGTTGCTCGGTTCTGGTCACCTGAATCACCAATTTTCCGCAAATGACAGACATGCCCTCCCGGGTGGTCCAGGCAAGTTGCCCGGCCACGACGACTACCGGAGGCGGTGACGGAGACTGCCGTCGTCGGCGGTCGGAGAGGTTGTGCGCGCGCGCAGGGAGAGGCGGCGCGTGCGCAGGGAGAGGCTGCACGCACACGTGGCCTAGTGCGCGCCGGGGGAAAAGCCGCGTACATGCGCGACCTGGCATGAACGCGCGGACCGTGTGCGCGCGCGGGGAGGCCGTGCGTGACGTGCGCCCTTGCGCCTCCGTGCGCGGAGCCGTGCGTGCGCCTTGTTCGTGCACCCTTTGGGCGGCTTCGGGACCCTTCGTGCGTGTGCGGTTTGCTCGCGCTGCTCACTCGGTCGGGTCGGCTTATATGAGCGTTTTGGTTCGGTTTGACTCGGAAAGCTTTAGTGGGAACCCCATCACATATAACAATTTCTTTAAATTAAATTGGTTAGAACATGTACATTTAGTGAAAAAGGGTTGGCTTTTTTATAGATCCACATCTCAAAAAAATATAAATTATCATGTATTATTATTATTTTTGCTTTCCTCTGTATGACTGTATCAACCTGGACAAACTCTGCAGACAAGTTCTTCATAACAATAAACAACCTAAGGGCCTATATTTTGCAGAAAACAATAATACCCCAAAAATGCTATAAAAATCAATTAAGAAACACAATCAGATGATGATGTAGATCTAATCATCAAAAACAAATGGAGAGTTCCAGTCCAGAAACGAACCAGAAGAGGAGAAGCCGTCGCCGGTCCGAGCAAGATGAGACTAGAAGCCATTTGCCGTCGCCTATCCGCTGAGAGGAGAAGCCGTCCGCCGTCGCCTATACGCTGAGAGGAGAAGCCGTCTGTGGTCTGCCGTCCCGCTGAGAGGAGAAGCTTGTCCGCCGTCGCCTATCCGCGATTCTAGGTATGTGTCGATTATGGGCGGCCGCCCACCCTTGCCCCAAGGTGGGTCCGCCCCTAGTATTAACACACTACAAAAATAAAGACAAGATGCTTTCCGCTCAAGAATTGAAGGAGGATACTTGGAAGAATTAGATCGTAGATAGAATTTGGTCGAGCAAAATTGCGAATCAATATGAAAAGATATTCAACAGGTCCAACAAGAATTCAATCTCAAACTTCAGAAAGTTCAGTTGGCCCTCAAGCAAGACCAGCATCATCACTTAATAGATTTCAAAAAAGAGATGGACATGCTTGTTCATCATCCTGAACGCCAAGAACAAGAGCATGGGCAGCCCGCTTACTGGTCCTCGAATGGTGAGCATATGGCTTCATCATCCGCACAACTGGCCCTCCGAGGGACATTCCCAAGATCATCTTCTCCTCCAACAATGGGATTCGCCTCAGAATTGTTTTTCACGACGAGATCATATATCAGAAGGGTTATTTTCACAACGGTCCACTTCAATATATCATAACACATTTTCCACAACTTCCAATAGCACAACAACCAGTACCGACAGCCGGTATGATATACTAGAGGATCCCCACCACCATTTATCTAGCAACCGCGAGATTAGCTCAACTTCAAGGCCATTATAACCAAGTTCGTTTATCATTTCCTCGATTCCCTATGGATGACCCTATCGATTGGATTTGCCAAGCTGAATTATATTTTAGGTATTATAATATTCCTCCTATTGAATTTGTCCTTTTAGCTTCTATACATCTGGAAAAACTTGTCTCACTCTGTTTCAGGAATGATGCGCAAAGATGTTTATCATGATTGGAATTTTTTTAAAATTGCTATTTTGTCGTTTCTGCCCTTTAGATTATGAAGAATCAATGGACAAAATAACTAAATTAACACAAACACCATCCGTAGCGGTATACCAAGATAAAATTTGAAGAATTTCATCTCAAATCTTGGGTCTTAATAATGAATTTCTTAAGCATACTTTCATTTCTGGTTTAAAACCAAAAATCAAACATTCTGTGTTGTCGCTCGCAAGCCATAATCATCACCTGATGCTTATAAATTTGCACTCATTTTCGAAGAATTAATCTTTAAGGTGATTACCGTTTCCATAAACCTTTCTCCTCTCACGAGTCCAAATTATGCTACCACACCCACTTCCCAAAGTCACACCGACCTCCTGGGCTTTAAATATTTTTCCCAAGCTGAGCTCGAACAGAAACAAAATAAAGGAGTGTGTTACACATGTGATGGACGCTACCTCCAGGTCATCGGTGTAAAGGGCGAGCTACGCTATACCTAATTGACAATGATCAACCCATTATACATGATCCCGAGAATGCCAGTTCAGGTACTAGTTCTGCCCAGACAGACACGAAAATTATTCCATAAATTAGCTTGAGTGCTTTGATAGATGCGTATTCAGTAAAATATTTTTGTCCCCAAGGCTTCGTTAATAAGCACCCAATCCACAGCCTTATTGATAATGGAAGTTCATATAAATTCATTTCTTACTGCACAACCCAATTTTAGACATACCCATTCAAATGATTAAATCCCTTAAGGTTTATGTGGGCAATGGTGACTCATTACCCTGTCCTAATACATGTCCACAAGCTCTTATCGAAATGCAAGGTTATACATTTAAGATCAATTTGTTTGTTATAAATTTACAAGGAGCGGATGTTATACGTGATTTTGATTGGATGGAAATCCTCGGTCCAATTATCACAATTTACTCATCTAAGACCATGAATTCCACAATGAATGGTCAAGCAATTACCCTAAAAGATTTAACAGATTTTAATTCCAGTCATGTATCATCATCCAATTTTATGAAACTCCTTTCTCAACACGCTATTAACACAGTCGCCTTATGTTTCATTTTGAAGGTTAATATGAGCAACCCCTCTAAGGTTTCTCAACCAACCCTACCGACTAGACATCGCTATTAACTGAATTCGAAGATACCTTTCAGAAACCATCGCAACTGCCACCTTAATGCCATTGTGATCACAAAATTTTGTTGATTCAACCTGACACAATTTCAGATGTTAAAACTCATCATTACCCTCACATTCATAAAAATGAAATTGAAAAACTTATTACATAACTGGTGAATAATCAATCCAATCTAGTAATTCCACATTCAACTCTCAGTTTTATTGGTTAAAAAAAGGATGGGACCTGAAGATTATGTGTGGATTATAGAGCTTTATATTCTCTTACCATCAAAGACTCATTCTCAATGTCGGCGATAAAAGGGCTTTTAGATGAGTTACACGGTGCAACTATTTTTTCTAAATTAGATGCGTATTCAAGATATCATCAAGTGCGAATGCGCAAGGATGACATCTACAAAACAACTTTTAGGACCCATCACGGACTACATAAATTTTTAGTAATGTCATTCAACCTCTATAATGTTCTAACCAGATTTCAGGCCTCGATAAATTCAATCTTTTAACTTTACCTCTGAAAATTCATTGTAATTTTCTTTGTCGATATTTTAGTATATGTTCCTGACTTATCGATTCACATTAAGCATTTATGTCCGGTTCTTACTCTCCTAGACCAAAATGGCATTTACATTAAAAGAACCAACTTTTCATTTGCTGTTACTACAGTTGATTTTCCGGGACACCTGATTTAAGGGGAAAGGGGTGCACCAAAACCCGGACAAAGTACCAACAATTCAAGCCTGGCCTATACCCTCTTCTGTTAAACAACGTTGTTCCTTTTTTGGTCTAATACATTTGCTTTTCCAAAAATATACTTCTATCCCGGCTCCACTCACAAATTTATTAGTCAAAGACGTGTTCAATTGGACTGAAAGGACTTTCAACACTTTTAAAGGGTTAAAGCACTGCTGGCCTCTGCTTCAGTCCTAGCCTTACCTAATTTCAATATACCTTTCACAATTGACTCCAACGCATCTAAGTTTGGACTGGGTGCTGTGTTATCTCAAAATCGGCGTTCTTTAGCTTTTTATATAAGAAACTAAAAACTCGGAAGCGCAAAAATCTACCTATGCTCGTTAATTATTTGCATAAATGACGGGTGACTCACCTCCTAATATCAATTCTCAGTTATTTTCTATATCCACTCCATCTTTCCTGCAATTTTAGTTTTTAAACACTTTGCATTCTTATTATAAAAATGACCAATTGGCCAGCAATATTCTTTCAGATTGATCCAATATTAAATTGACCAAGCCGAAGACTTCTTGTGGAGGATGAAAAACTACTTCCAGAGATGTCATCCGTATGGAGATACAATCAAGATACAAACTACTTCTGAATTCCTTGATGATAACGCTACGCTATGGTGACGAATAAATAGGATGATGTTGCAAAAAGTTTATGTCGGTGGGATACATGGGAGGAGTTCAAGAGAACTCAAACGCCACTCTACCCCGAGAGTATCGTGGATCAAACACGAAAGAAGTGAGGGCGTTGAAGCAGAAGAGAACAATTGCAGAATATATTAGTAAGTTCATAACACTTATTCTGCAAATCTTTGACATGTGGGAGCAAGATCCCCAATTTTACTTCATAGATGGACTGCAATGTGGGCAAAGCAAGAAGTATGAAGACGAGGACTTCTTATTGTCGACGAGGACCTCGTATTGTCGACGAGGTCTTCGTATTGTTGACGGGGACCTCGTATTGTCGACGAGGACCTTGTATTGCCCACGAGGCAATCACTGCGGACCAGTCATTCAATTAGTCCAACTTAGAGGAAGACATGGACCACCATGGTAATGCTAGGGAGCTAAGCTTGACTTAAGGAAGCTTGCACCCCGTCAAAGAGGATATGAAGAGGCTCCTCTCCTGCTTCATATGCAAGGGACCCATCACATGAAGAATTGCCCGAAGCTTTATGGCTGTGATGAAGAAGGACAATGCGTCAAGTGGAGATGAATAAGAGCCAGAATAAGTGGCAAGGCTAAGCATCATGCAATGTCTGGTTACTAGGCAATGTTGTGATAGAACAAAGAGTTACCATGTTAGCCGCCCAACTTTGTGGTGCTTCTTTTGCTAGGAACCACACCAAGTCAATGATTGCCCCACCTTGGGGAAGGTAGGGATTGCCGCTGATCAAGCAAAGAAAGCAGTGCACAACAACAAGCTGGGAGCTTCTAGCCATGCCAATAGAAGAAGTACATCAAGTCAAGGACGGATGATGGTGGATATTGAAATCATGGGCACAAAGATTAGTGCCTTGATTACCACATGTGCGATTGATTTCTTCATGTTCAATTACTGAGAGGATAGGACTACCAATAAAAGCTGGGCCTACTAAGCTCAAGTTTGCAAATATCGAGGTAGTATCAACAATCATCATTGCACCAGATGTTGTTGTGCGTCTTGGAGGATGGGAGAGCAAGGTGCCTATTGAGGTCACTTCCTTTGAAGAGTATGACGTTGTCATTATGATAAATTTTCTTAATCAATTTTAGGGGATCCTCATATGTCATACTTTTGAAATACATTTTATTATGGCCCAACTACTTTCTCAGTATCGACAGGGCGAGTGCATGGGCAAGGAAAAAGGTTCTTTGCACAATGAAGGGAGGGGGGGGGGGGGGCTCGCATGAACTTGGTGAGGGTGAATGCCACTGTTTGGAGATTAACTCATCTTTCTGTGACTAGTTCTAACCACCGATTTTATTTTGCTAAGTATATTATAAAGTCTCTGGAAGAGTCTAGTATATTGTATAAACGTGTATAAAATATTTGACTAGTGTGGTGTCTTCTAGAATAATATATAACGGTCTACAATATTCTAGAGTTATGTGGTAGTTTCTAGACAATTCTATTATTATGTAGAGTACTAAAAAATTATAGAAGTTTGTTCCTTCATTCCTCTGCATTGTTGGACAATAGACTTACTTGGTCAGCACATTTTTTTGAGAAAAATAACCAAATGCCACACATATTGTGCTGAAGTTCTGTGCGTGTGACAGTCAACACATTATCATTATCCCAAAGTCTGTAATTGTTGTTGGTTTGTGCAGGACTGTTGTGGTCGAAGTATTGAAGGAGTTATTTTTTTTTCATTTTGGGTCTCTATAGGCCATCACATGATAAATTAAATTTGACCTATATTGATAAAATAAAGAAAATGAAAAATTATATTAAAATAATCAAATAAATTTTAAGATGGTTACATGATGCACGCACCTTGTGAGGGTGAATGTCACGGTTTGGAGATTAACTCATCTTTCTGTGACTAGTTCTAACCACCGATGTTATTTTGCTAAGTATATTATAAAGCCTCTCGAAGAGTCTAGTATATTGTAGAAATATTGACAAAATATTTGATTAGTGTGGTGCTTCTAGAATAATATATAACGGTCTACAATATTCTAGAGTTATATGGTAGTTTCTTGACTATTCTATTATAATGTAGAGTACTCAAAAAATTATAGAAGTTTGTTCCTTCATTCCACTGCATTGTTGGACAATAGACTTAGTTGGTCAGCACATTTTTGTGAGAAAAATAACCAAATACCGCACACGTATTGTGCTGAAGTTCTGTGTATGTGACAGTCAACACATTATCACTATCCCAAAGTCTGTAATTGTTGTTGGTTTGTGCGGGACTGTTGTGGTCGAAGTATTGAAGGAGTTATTTTTTTTCCATTTTGGGTCTCCATAGGCCATCACATGATAAATTAAATTTGACCTATATTGATAAAATAAAGAAAATGAAAAATTATATTAAAATAATCAAATAAATTTTAAGATGGTCACATGATGCATGCACCTCATGTAGATAGTGTTCATCATCTCATTTACCAGCGCTTTGCCACTCTTGGCAAAGTGCCACATACAACAATGGACATTTGAGAACTATTTTAAAATTGTGTTGTCCATGGTACCAAATATGTGAAGCTTGAAGGAGAACAAAGAAAGACGAACTCAAAGTATTTTTGATGTTCATGGTATAAAGTTAGATGTACTGCTGTGAATATTAGACTAATACAAATTCTTTGAAATATTAACTCACAACTTTTCCTCATTACATCACAAGTTTATGGACATATCTTCGCTACACTAATTGACGCAGGACAAATCTATTGGCGACAAACACGTGATGCCCTAACCCTAAATGCAATATAAGCGAGCACACGACAAGCACACATGAAGGTATGATTGACCCTAGATTGAGATGCAAGCAACCACGATGAATGTAAAGGAACCAATGACGAACCCTAAAATGAAGATGCAGAGGAACACGCACTCACACAATCCAATGAACTAACGAAGGATAACCCTAATGAAATGCACATGCAATGATTCAATCACACAAATATTTCCGACACAATTATTTAAATAATGAAGCATAAAACTCACATCATTGAATCGCACTCAACCATAAACATTTTAAATTAAGTAAATGAATGTTAGATGCAAATTAATTGAGATTGCACTGAAAGTAAATGCACAGTGAGTAAGCAATGCACGTTTAATGAAAGTGACAAATCAAATTGATATAAGCCAAATATTTCTAGAATTTAAGTAATACCCATATAATGCAACAAAAATGAAGCTAAAGTGCAAGCTCACCAAGTAATCGATGTCGGCGGTGGTGGAGAAGCTCCGATGGTGGCATTGACTGTCTGAAAGGGAGAAGGCTGCTGTGTAGGGGTTGTCGGAGGATTGGTAAGGAGAATGGAGTTGGGGGTGTGGATGGTTGGTAGAGGCTTTGGAAGTAGGAAGGAGGGTTGGACAACACTAGGAAGGAGGTTTAAAGACTGTGGGGGTGTCTGTCAGGCTGATGGAGGGTGTCGGAGACGGCGGCGGGAGGATGGGGATGTGGGAAAGGCTGTGGGTGGTGGATGTTGCGCTCGTGGAGGTGGAAAAGGCTGTGGGTGGTGGCTGTCAGGCTGGTGGAGGGTATAAGATGCGGCGGTGGAGGTTCCCATGACTGGAGGGACGGTGGATGGCTGTGGGAATGAAGGGGGAAGGCTGTCGGTGCTGGATAGGGAAGGGGGCGGACTGCTTGGCCTTGGAAGGGTTGAGAAGGTTGGCCGCTATGTTATTAAAGCGCAAGGCGCACCGAGGCGCAAAGGGGTCCCAGAGCTTAGGCACAGGCGCGCGCCTGAGACACATGAAGCTTAAAAATGAAGAAAAGAAGACAACATATAGTTTATTAAATACAAAAAACGCAATAAATTTACCACCATATCAACACACTAGAATTAATGCATTTACTATCATATGAATCATTCACAGATTTATATGATAGTAAAATTCAAACTGTATGATGTTAGAATCTCACATAACTGAAAGAATAACCACTAATTAAAGAAATTTATAGCAATCCATAAGAGTTATCCACCTTTGCATGATGACAACACATTTCTAGATAGAGCAATTTATTCATAATGTGTACATAATTGCATATATCACAACCTCAAAAATAACTAACATTAAAAAACTAGATTTCAAATAAAATTTCAGTGAACTGGGCAGCCAGTTCACTGAATTTCAGTGAACTGGGTGCTATTACCATATTTGGAATCCTATCACTAATCCAACCCATCCACCTTTGCATGGTGACAACACATTTCTTCTACAAATTAACATTATTTTATCTTAGCTTACTTTTAACTTCAGTCATTTTAAAATACTCATAAACTTTATTACCTTTATATCAACTAAACTGCAAGATCAACAATCGTATATCAGTTGTCCTAAACTAAACTGCAAGATCAACAATCATATATCAGTTGTCCTAACCTAAGGCTGACATGAGAAAGTGCCTTGAAACTGTAAGGCGCGCCTGGCGGTTTAGAAAGGCGCGCGCCTAGGGAACCTCGCCCGCCTCTGCCTTGCAGAGGCGAGGTCCGGTGTGCCTGGTGCGCCCGATGCCTCAGACACACTTTTAATAACACAGGTTGACCGGCACCTGATTGGTGGTGGGGGAGGGAAAGAAGGTTGGTGGTGGGGAAGATCGGGCCTTGGAACGGAGGAGGGGCTTGTCGGGTATGGAAGAAGGGGAAATCAGATGTCGACGAGGCCTGCAGGCGTGGATAGGAGGTTGTCGATGGAGGCGGCGTGGCTTGCAGACGCAAAACTGGACCGGCGGAAGGAAAAGACGATACCTGGAGTCTCACCAGGGGGGTTCGCTCGATATCACACTGAGGAGGTCGTGATCGATGGTTCCCAGTCGGAAATAAACCCTCTCCCCATTCGATGGATGCTAGTGGCATATAAGGGGGGGGGGGGGATTATGTTAAATATATCTGATAGTCACGATTCTCCGACGAATAATTTAACCTAACTCTCAAAATACAAATCCAAAAAGAAAAAATTAAAATTCATAAAAATATGAAAAATCGAGCCGGTCACGATCACAGTCTCTCTGATCGTCCATTTGACGATTCAAAAACATCAATCCCACAAATATCTGAATGAATGCATAATCAATCTCCATCACTAATGCTCCAAGTTTTTCTTGAGGAAATCTCTAGATGTAGATGAAATGGTGAATGCATTTTATCCTTTTTTGAGAAGCCCATATGTTCTAGTTAACATATATAATACAAATATTTAACAACCTGGTTTGTTTGAACATTTTTATGTAGTCTTCAAAAGGTTGAGCAAATCCATGATGCTTAGATGAATGAGTAGATTTGCAAAACACGCACACACTGTCTTTATGATGATATGCAATATAAAATTAAAAAATTTATTTGCTTTCTAACTAGTGATGTTATCTTATTTGTTGGTGTGATCATCTACTATCAGATGATGCCTACGACCCAATATCATGCGGGGGTTGTACATAAAAGCTTCAAATAATCTTTATATATCTATAATTATTTTCATTAATACTATCCACAATGAAATTTTGTTCTAGAGGAAGAGTAAGGCTGGCCAGGCCAAGAACGATGTAGGCTTGGAAGCCATGGAAGCCAGATCCAGGTATGAGGGCGTGAACAGAAATTTGAGCCGTGGAACAAAAGTCTTTGTTTGGATTAGAACCTAGACAGGAATAGAAAATGCGGAACACGGGTCAAGGGCCCAGTACAACAATATCAGTCCCCAATAGCATCAGCCAATTTTTTTTATTTCCATAATTTCTGCTTTCATAATGGTCTATTTTGCAAATTTCTTGTGTTGTAGTAAGCACTAAAGTGCTCATTTGTGGAGGGCAAGCAGTATTTGGGTTATATCCTCTCTCTTTTTCTCTCTCTAACCCTTCTCCTTTTGACCTTGGTTTCTCTTCTCTATTCCTTTACCTCTCTTCTAGATTCCTCATTCTCAACAAGTTTTTCATTCTTCTGGCAGTTACAATAGGGCATTCAAAGGCAAGGAACAAAAATGCTAAGACATGATCCTTGATTCCATCCTACAACAACCATTGTTGAGATTTTTAACTAAGAGCCATAACAACTTGGTATCAGATAGATGAGTCATGGAACAACTGGTCGACCAAATCAAAGAGCCCAACGACATGTTTCATAAGGTACTTTTCGATCTAGCTTCTTCCAAACTAAAAGTTCAAGAAACGAGCGCCTTAACTATGGTCCGCTTTCGGTGTAGTCTACACCCGCTTTGATGGCCTTGTTGAGGGAAGCCCTTGATTTACCTCGCCATCGACTTCAGTCGTGAACCAAGGGCCCAGATTAAACAATAACCAATGACCAGGTGTTGTTGAGATACAAACACAAAATGCGGTAGGGAGATTTCGCAGACTAGTGGAGTCAGTGCCTGCCAACCATGGACCAACATATCGTCCATCTAAAATTTTTAGAAGACAACAGAAACCCAACACCTAATGGTGGTCTGTTTTCCACATGACTCAATCACTCGGGTCACTTTTAGAACTCTCAACTTGATTATCAGTGAGGACGATCATATCGCAAGAGCGTTCTGTAACACCCGACACCTGGATTAAAATTAATGGGATTCCCCAATGATGATAAAATTAAAATAAAATTCAGTGGAATTTTTCCATCACATTATTTTTATGAATTTATTTTTGACAATTGTTTTACGAGTCGACGAACTTTTCTGATGGAATTGAATTGCCGATGTTTATTTATGTTGTGTCGTACAAGATTTTTGAGGTTTTGCATAATATTGAAATTGTGGCTTTGAATAGTGGCCTTAAAAAAGCAAGGCAATTAAGTGGCTAGGTTATTAGGTTGGGAGCCTCCTTAATAGCTTGGCTAATATATGCTCTGATTAAGTGGATGACTTAATTATATTTGAAGCTTATCATATGCCGACTAAGAAAGGCGGTACATTGAGTCGGTTTAACCTCTCGATAAAACAAGAGCCCACAACCCTTCTGCTCATTACAGCTGCACGAGACACTTCCTCATCATTCTCGCTCGCCGTTCCAGTCGACGACACTCCCGTCGACCTCTCCCTCTTCCTCTTTCTCTCTCTCACTCGATCAACGGGATTTCTGGATCTCTTCTCTGGATTTCTTGAGCCAATGACAACGGAGGCCGACGATTCTGCGTCGAGTTGTTGTAGCATATGAATGAGAGTGATAGAAGTATTCTGAACTAGCCGACAATATGAATGAGAGGGAGAGGTCGTCAATTCTGCGTCGAGGAGTTGTTTTGGAGTTATACAACGGAGGCTGACAATTCTTTATTTTCCAGTGATAAAGAATAGAATCACACTTAAATTGAATACATAATTGGGAAAGATAAAATAAATGAAATGAAAGGAACAACGAGCTTTATGGTATACGAATTAAATACAAAAAATGAATATGATGATCTATATGAGTACGAAATATACTATCACAAATGAATCATATGTAAATGAAATACTTCATAGACAAAGAAATTGAAAAATGTTTATTATTGCTTTCATTATTATTTAGCTACATGTCTTTTACATTGATCCATGTTATCCTGTTATTGTTTAATCCAATTAAAACAAATGAAATATGTATGTAAATTGCTACCGATTCACCTTGTTTGCATGTACAAGCGGTTAAAAGGGTAAATTCTCACTTAGTCTTTATTAAAAACTATTACTTTAGTTGTTTTCTTTAAAGGTAAAAAGAATGATTGACTAAAAGGAAATTTTGAAACTTGGCTACACGTGACAATTAGGTAAGGTATGTCTATTTTATTAGGAGTGGAATTTTAGATATGTATACTTTTAATGCAAAGACAAGTTACATGATGATATACATATCATATTTGCTACTCAATGTGAAGTATGTTATTGTACTGCGCTAAAAGTGAAGTTTAAAAACATTGCTTTTAAATGAATACTGATATACTGTAGCGCTCTCCGAGTCGTTGCACGTACCTCATTACGTGAAGTTGGAACTTTTCATTGTATAACCGGTGTGACGAACCCTTAGAATGACTCACAAGATGCAAGTAGTTCTTCCTGAATTAACCGACACATTGAACATATTGGATTATACTAGTCTCCTTCCATCTGATCAAGCGACACAATTTTTGTTTATGCAACTAGATAAGGACAAACCCACTATATACATGGGAAGGTTTTAAACAATTGTGCTACCTGCGCTTTGGTCTGTCCCTACTAGCAAATCTACTGGGAGAATTGGTCTTGAGGAGAATCGTATTTCCAATAATACTTAGGAAAAGGGCTTACAAGATATATATAGGAGAGGGAAAGCACGAAATAAAAACGCGAAAATACACAAATACCAACCCCCCCCTACCCCAAGTTGGGCGTGTGATGTAAACCATGCCCAACTTACCAATAATCTTTCCACAGACGCCAGTACACAAACCCTTAGTGAAAATGTCGGCCAATTGTTGTTCGGATGGAATAAAGGGAGTAACCACAATGCCTCTTACAATGTTTTCTTTGATGAAGTGCCTATCGATCTCAATGTGTTTAGTACGATCGTGTTGCACTGGGTTATGAGCAATACTGATGGTCGCCTTGTTATCACAGTACAATCTGATAGGCTACTCTCCTTTAAGATCAAGGTCTTTCATGATAGTTCGGGTCCATAACCCTTCACATATCCCGTGAGGCATAGCCCGAAACTCCGCCTCTGCACTAGATCTGGCGACAACATGCAGTTTGTTACTTCTCCAGGTAACCAAATTTCCACCCACCATCGTGCAGTGACCTGAGGTGGACCGACGATCGTCAACCGATCCAACCCTGTCTGCATCAGTGTAAACTTCTATAGTCAAATTATCATTTGGTGAGAATAGGATGCCCTTCCCTGGTGGGATGTGGTATCTAAGGCTATGATGAGCAGCATCAAGATGACGAGTTTTCGGAGAATGCATATATTTGCTGACTACTCCAACCGCGTAGGAGATATCAGGGCGAGTATGCGACAAATAGATCAATTTTCCCACAAGTCTCTGAAAGCTGGGAATGTCTCCAATAGTTTCACCATCATCTCTTCCAAGTCGGTGGTTAGCTTCAATTGGGGTATCAACAGGTCTACACCTACTCATTCCTAAAGCTTTAAGGAGATCAAGAATGTATTTCCTCTGCGATATATAGATACCATGTTTGGACCTTGCAACCTCAATGCCCAAGAAGTACTTGAGGCTTCCTAAGTCTTTCACTTCAAATTCTCTCGTCAACCTCTCTTTTAGAGTATGAATCTCATCCCGATCATCGCCTGTTATCTAAGTTATTAAAGGCGCAAGGCGCACCGAGGCGCAAAGTGGTCCTGGAGCCTAGCGCAAGCGCGCGCCAGAGGCACGTGAGACGCAAAAATGAAAAAAATATTAAATATAGCTTATTAAACATAAAAAACATATAAAAATAAATCTATCACCATATCAACACACTATAATTGCATACAAAAAATAATTAGCATTAAAAAATAAGATTTCAAAAATTACTGGGCAAAAAAAAATCTGTTAAGGCGCACGCTGAGGCGCGGCGCGCCTGGGGCACATCGCCCGCCTCTGCCTTGTAGAGGCGAGGTCCGGTGTGCCTGGTGCGCCCGGCGCCTGAGGCGCGCGATGCCATCCACATAAACTATCAGAGCTGTCAACTTTCCGTCCCTGTGTTTGATGAAGAGAGTATGGTTAACATTGCTCTGGGAGTATCCGAAGCAAGTCATGGCCTTGTGAAATCTCCCTAACCACACTCTAGGAGATTGTTTCACGCCATACAAGGCCTTCTTCAGCTTGCAAACCTTCCCTTCCGATCCTTTAGGTGAAAGACCAGGAGGAAGAGCCATGTATACTTCCTCTTCCAGATCCCCATGAAGGAACGTATTCTTGACATCCAGTTGACTTAGATTACATCCCTTACAGGAAGCACAAGATAAGAGAACTCTTATGGAATTCATCTTTGCAACCGGAGCAAAGGTCTCTTGATAGTCAATTCCTGCAGTCTGTGTGTACCCTCTTGCAACCAACCTTGCCTTGTATCTCTCCACAACACCCAGAGTGTTCTGTTTGACGGAAAACACCCATTTATTTCCAACGACAGTCTTCCCTTTAGGCAGATGTACCAGGTCCCATGTGTGATTTTTGTCCAGGGCATGCATTTCTTCAAGCATAGTTGTCTTCCACTTGTCGTCAGAGAGAGCTTCCTGCCACGAAGTAGGAATAGAAATCGCAGACAAGGAAGAGAGAAAGGCCCTATGGGAAGCCATTAGAGAGGACTAAGAGACAAACTGAGATAAAGGATGTTGTGTGAAGGTACCTTCCCTTAGAGCATTGGACCCAGACAATGGGTCAGATGTCGGCTCCAAAATTCTGTGAGGGGCTCATGTGTTTGTTCCCTTAGAACGACGAAAATACACTTGCAACGGAGGGATATGAGATCGCGTCAAAGGAGCAGTAGGAGTTGGCACAGGAGCAACGGGAGAGGAGGTCGAGTGGAATTGATCCAAAGGAGGAACGAATAACGGAATAGTAGAGAGAGAATCACTGGGCGTTAAAAAAACTCACTTCCATCAAATGAGCTCCCCCCCCCCCCCCCCCCCCCCCCCCCCCCCTGAAGTGAGGACCAATAATAACTCTCAGATTCACGAAATGTGACATCCATGGACACAAACTTTCTTGTGGATGGGGTCAAAACATTTATAACCCTTTTGAGTTGGGGAATAGCCGATGAAGACACACCTGTGAGCACGAGCATCAAGTTTTGTTTTCTGATGGATATGGACAAAACACACACACCCAAACACACGAGGTGGTAAATTTGTTGGAGGAACACATAGTCGTGAGGGGAGAGTTATACCCTAGAACACGTGAGGGAATACGGTTAATAAGGTAGGCAGCGGGGAGGACAACATCCCCCCAATAATATTTGGGAAGGTGCATGCGAAGAAGAAGGCACCGGGCAACCTCCAAGAGATGACGATTCTTGCGTTCGGCCACCCCATTTTTGGCCGGTGAGTAAACACAGGAAGTCTGGTGGACAATGTCGCGAGTAACAACAAGATAGTGTTCGGAGGTTGAGTCAATGCACTCACGGCCATTGTCAGTACGAAGAATTTTGATGGTGGTGTCAAACTGCGTAGATATCATGTTGTGAAACCGTTGAAGTAAAGAGAAGACTTCACTTTTGGCTTTCATTAAAATACCTAGGTTGTTCGGGAAAAGCAGTCGATGAAAGTAACAAACCAGAAACACCTAGAAATAGAAGCAACGGGGCCTGACCCCCAAACATCACTATGTATAAAATAGTAAACGATCCAGAACTAGGAGAGGAAACATGATTAAAAGAAGCACGATGGTGTTTTCCAAGTTCACAAGCATCACAACGAAAATTATCAACTAATACATGTGGCAAAGTAAGAAATAAATGTTTCATAGACAAGATAAAAGGATAGCCAAGGCGATAATGCCAGGACTCCAAAGTAGCCGACTGAGTAGCATGAAGAGCCGCAGGAGGAGGGTGGTAGAGGAGCAGGAGATGGATCCTTTCCCAGCAATCGGAGAGAAAGATCCATCGGCAATGGTCACCTTGTCCCTACCAGACAAGGGAAGGTAAGAAACAAAACCTATGACAGAGCCGGTCATATGATCTGTGACTCCAGAATCAATAATCCAGTTAGTAGACGGTTGAGAAGACGCAACATGAGCACCAGAGGATCCTAAGTGCGCATAAGAGGATGAAGAAGCATGAGGTTCAACAGACTGACCCTACATCAATCGACGAAGCGCATGAATTTCATCAGCAGATAGAGTCACAGGAGCAAGAGCGTCAGAGGAAGGCAAGAGATCTGCCGACTATGTTGCATTGACACGCGACACGCGACACGCGATACGACACGACACGACATGCGACCCGTCAATTCTCAAAAAGTACCATATTCCGACACGCTGGGACACGTATATTAAATTTTTATTTTTATAATTATGGAGTGCGTACTCCAATTCCTCTCAGCACATGATGAAGAAGATGGTTGTGCAAGAAGCTTTATGGCTAAACTTTGTAGCATAAGTGCACTTGCACCATGAATAACCCACCAAGCCTTAGGATCCATCGAAAATCGACTGTGAACTGAATCAAATTATCTAAATTCTTCATTTATATAAGCAAAATTTGCGTACTCTAAATTCACCTTGGTGCGATCCTCAATGATAGGAAAGTACTTCCTAAAGCATTTTTTGGTTTCTTGAATGATTTCACTATCCTTGTATGGAGAAATTCTAGAAGAATCTTCATTGAGTCATTGTTCACTATATTACCTAAATTTTAAAAATAAAACATCACACATAGTGACATTTATAGTGTTTTGAAGTGTCGGAGAGTGTCGAAGAGTGTCGAAGAGTGTCGGAGAGTCCGATGCGTGTCAGAGAGTCCGACACCGACACACTGGGCATTTTGAAGTGTCGGTGCAACAGTCTGCCGAGGCATCCGAAAGATGAGCAGACCGAGACTGAGTAGAGCGTCCTTGGGAGCGACCATAACCACGACCTCCTCGTGGTGTAGAACCACCCCGTGGTGTAGGAAAACATTGAAGATGGAAGCACGTGTCCTGGGTATGACGAGACTTCCCACAGTAATCACATAACAAATGATCCTTGTCAGTGGGCTTGGACCTGAGGTCACGAGAAACCCGACTACTAAACTGAGCAGCGACGGCAGAACCTTCCGGAGCAGCATCAGGAGTCCAAGTCTGTCGTCGATCAAACTCTTGCTGAACAGGACTATAAACCTCTGGGAGAGAAGGTGTGAGAGAGCGCCCAAGTATCTGAACACTAATCTGATCGAAGTCACGATGTAGACCATAAAGGAACTCAAAAACTCTGTTCCGTTCTTCCCTAGCCCGAACAAGGATCTCATCCTCGGGAGATACGAGTGAGGGAGTCAAAATGATCGTATTCTTGATAAAGTTGGGTGAACTCCAGGTAATAGACCGAAAGAGGACGATCACCCTGACGGAGGAGGAAGATCTTCCGTCGCAGCTAATAAATCTGGGCAACATTCCCCCTGCATGAGTAAGTAGCCTCAGCCCTCTTTCAAATATCGGCAGCAGTGTTTAAGAAAAAGTAATTCCGGGCAACAGAGTCCACCATGGAGTTGGTCAGCCAAGACATGATAAGGGAGTTCTCCGATTCCCACTGCAGCCAATCAGGGGAATCCTGGGTAGTACTCAGCACATAATCAAACAGCCGTCTACTCTTCAAGGCAAGAGTGACAGCCCGAGACCACGGAAGAAAGTTTGAGCCATCCAGACGTATAGTCGTGATTTGAGGAGTATTGTGGTCATGACTGTGCCGAACAGGGCCACCGGAGACCAAAGTATCGGAGGACACCCCGGCCACAAAAGAGACCGTGGGAGAATCACCATTCCTCGGCATGATAATCTAAGAATATAAATCAAGGAGCCAAGGGAGGAACACCACACCACCAAACGAGAACCTAGAGGGTGCTCATAGAAAGAGGAAGCCAACTAAGTCCATATGGGAGCATGCAAAAGAGACTGACACCGAAATGCCTTCAAACTAGGTCAGCATATCCGATGCCAAGCAAGGAGCGACAACAAAAACGGAGAGAAGCCCCCAGCTAGAAGGAGAAGCCCTCCGGAGGACTGTTGCTGGAGGCGAAGCCTGCTGGAGAAGCAGAAGAGGGGCAGACTGCGGGAACGGATTGCTGGAACAGAAGAGGGGCGAAAGAGGAGCGGACTGTTGGGAGGGAGAAACCCGCTGGAGAACCTGGCAAAGCCCGCTGGAACGGAGGACTGGCGCCGGCGGGATCGACGAGCGAGACGAGGCGCTGGAATGACGGAAGCGGGATCGGCACACGGAAGCGGAGCCGAAGCAGGATCGCGAGTGGAAGCCGGATTGGCAGACGCCTAGGGATCTGATACCATGAGGAGAATCGTATTTCCAATAATACTTAGGAAAGGGGTTACAAGATATATATATATATATATAAGAGAGGAAAAACACGAAATAAAAAACACGAAAATACACAAATACCAACAAGTCTCAATGAAGCAAACAAGGTCTATTGTACAATATATGGAAAGATTCCAAGCCCTTTTGACGCGCACCATCTCTACTCTACCAGAGCAGGTGTACATCTTCACTGCGGATCTGCAAGATAGATTACACATAAATGTGGATTGAACACTCACATAATCTCAACATTTCAACGAGTCTAGCTTATATTTGCGACCTCCATCTGCAAATAACCCATTGGGGGCGAGAACATGGTTGATTGATGACCCCGACAATTATGCTTGGAGCACAAGTGTAAGAAATTGTTTTGGTTGAAATTAGATGACTTCGCTGAGAAAGATTCCGATTTGTCTTCTGGTCCCGAGATTTCCCTCGAAGTTATGACATATGTTGCACCGACATTTCAAAATGCCCAGCGTGTCGGTGTCGGACTCTCCGACACTCTCCGACACTCTCCGACACTTCAGAACACTATAAAACCCACTGTGTGATGTTTTATTTTTAAATTTAAAATTTAGGTACTATAATGAACAATGACTCAATGAGGACTCTTCTAGAATTTCTCCATACAAGGATAATGAAATCATTCAAGAAACAAAAAAATGTTTTAGAAAGTACTTTCCTAACATTGAGGATCACACCAAGGTGAATTTAGAGTACGCAAATTTTGCTTATATAAATGGAGAATTTAGAGAATTTGATTCAGTTCACAGTCGATTTTCGATGGATCCTAAGACTTGGTGGGTTATTCATGGTGCAAGTGCATCTATGCTACAGAGTTTAGCCATAAAGCTTCTTGCACAACCATCTTCTTCATCATGTGCCGAGAGGAATTGGAGTACGTACTCCTTCATAATTATAAAAAATAAATATTTAATATACGTGTCCCAGCGTGTTGGAATATGATATTTTTTGATAATTGACGAGTCGCGTGTCGTGTGTCGGTGCAACATAGGTTATGACCAAAGATTCGAAATTCCAGCACTATGCAAATTATTGCATCAATTTGCGGACAATCAGTACTAGCCCTGATTGACACTAGGAGCATAATTGCTTAGTAAGAGCCCAGTTGGGATTACCGGTGCATCATCAAGAAGGAATGTAACAGTTGCTAACGAGGATGGGAATTGTAGCCCCGGATCTGCAACAAAGTGTAGCTCCAGGTTAAACAAAATTATTTTTTTAGTTAATCTATATGTAATTCTGTTGAATGGTTTTGACTTGATATTAGGAGTGAAGTGTCTGAGTACAATGAGGCCGATTGTTTGGACTTCATCTCCCTAACGCGTCGTTTCACTAGGGCAACAAACACGTCCTCTGGGCAGATGAAAAAAAAACAAGAACTAGAAATTCATCTCCTTTCAAAATACCAACCCTCCACGAACCTTATATAAAACCTCCTATTTGAGTATATAGACACTTTTGAAGAGCCAAACGACATCCGCCCCCCCCCCCCCCCCCCCCCCAAACTCCCACCCTCAGCCCGCACATGATCACTGAATCTCTTAGGGTCGGGTACCACACCAGTAGTGGTGTGTGCTTATTGATGCCCCATTTTATAGAATGAAGAGAAAGAAGATCTAAGTACCCATATGCTTCAACAAGGTATTATCTGTTTGATGCAATTTGCATCCTCCTTCTGATTCTCCTAGTAAAAGAAGGAATATGACGCTTATGCATCGATTGCATGGAACTAATTGCCAAGATAATTAAGGATAAAGTTCTCATTTCAGTTATCGTTAAATTGTTGGGTGGGTTGCATGGAGCCATTGTTGTCACCAAATGAAATCTACACTCTGATTATCATCAGGTGTGAATGCACCAGAGAATCGAAAGAAATAACAATTTGGGCATCATGGGCTCTTTGAATATCTCGTCATGTTGTTCAGACCAACGAATGCAACATCTACATTCCACGCACTAATGAATGATGTGTTTCATTCCTATCTCTGTAAATTCATACTGGTTTTCTTTGACTGAATTCTTATTTACATCAAGTCATGGGTAGACCATTTCCATCATTTCAGAATTGTCATGGATCTAGTGTGTGCACGTTGCCTATTGTCAAACGGGTAAAATGTATACTTGGCGGTAGCTCAGTGGACTAGTTGGGTTCAGGCATGGAGCAGGGTTATCAATGGATTAGTTGGGTACATCCTTTCCTGCCCAGTGGTGGGCCTCTTCAAGGATACACTTCAAGAAATCAAGACATCTTTTATATTTCCCCAAGTATGTGTCAGAGTTGAACCAAACCAAGAGTTAGCTGCACCATGGTTAGTGTCAGGACTCTTAACACTTCATGGGAAAACTTTTTCTCCTCCCAACATGCCCTTTGACGTCCGTTATCATCTCCTCCATATACAACACCACTCATGAGTGCATGAACAAAACTATAAGAACATATTCTAGTGGATTTTTTCTGGCGTGGTCTAAATCAATAAATTTAGGAATATATAGGGAGTTGCACTATCGACCAACAACAAAACCATGCTCATCTTACACCAACTGACATCTCGATGGATTTTGATTACCCAATTCCAATTCCGAAGGCAAGGCAATTCTTTTCATGGTGGTGGATCATTTTTCAGAGGCTGCTCACTTCACTCAATGCATCATCCCTACACTGCTATTAGTGAGGCCCAAGGTTTCTTCGAGTATGTTTTTTGTCTACACGGGCTACCCGAGACGGTTGCATTGGACCGTGAAAAGTCTTTACAAGCAGGTGTTTTTTAAATTTAGAGGTACAAATTTGACTTTATCTTCTACTTATTACCCCCAGTCAAACAACCATATTGAAATTGTTAACAAAATTATCCTTGTGTGGTGGGAGATATATCACGTGATTGCGTGTCCTATATTTCATTGGACCAGTATTGCTACAAGGCCTCATACCATATGGCCCTACAAATAGCTCCATTCAGATTCATGTTTGGTTGTGATCCTCCTCACCTCCTTCGATACAACGAAGTGGAAGGCATTGAGCACAATTTCTAAAAAGACACCACAGTCTACAAATAGTATAAGACGAAAAGTGTTGATGAGAATTAAGTCCTTGAATCTTATAATTTCTTGTTGAGTCTCATCGCTTTTTACACATATTTGAATTGTTGTGCCTGATAAAGGAAGATTTGTCTGAGAAGTCTTTCCCTTGTGTGGTCCTTATTTTTTTTATTGTTCAAAATAAACTTTAAATTTTGCATAATTTCTAATTAATTTTGCATATTTTCTGTTTTAAAATCTCTAGGTGGTAGACTCTATTTTGTGCTTCTCTTTGCATAATATCTAATTATCTTCATAATTCTTTCATATATATATATATATATTTATACTATTATTGGGTTTTGTTGCCACAATAACCTTGATTTGAAGAAGTTCCCATCAAACTAAGATGAATTGAGCTTGTATTTGATCATGCACTTTAGCTGTGATATTGCAGGTTATTACATTCTAAGTACAAACCAATATCAGGTCTCAATGAGTCATCAAACACAGACCTATGCAATGTAATTCCTCATTGTGTAGACCAAGGTGTTGACTCATGTGAAATCTCTCTATTGGGATGTACTTCTCATACTAAGTGCTGGAGATGAAGGTCTGGAGTTGGTGATGGTTTTCATGAGAAAGGAATTTTGGTCTAAGTTAGAATTCGTGTATATACTTTAAATTACATATCGAATCATTCGTCGATATCTTTTAAGTGTATATAAACGAATTCGTCGATATCCTTAGAGGACCAAAATTTTCTTTAAGTAAAGTCTTTCGGTTAATTAGAATAGACTAATTCGGCTTATGCAATTCGTCTATATAATTTCGACGAATCTGTCTAATCGAATTAATCCATTCGTCGATTCTTTCCCAATGATTTCGACGAATCAGATTTTGCTGTCTCCATTTTAAATCATTGACGGCCTGCCTTTTAGGGTTACGTCCATGTACAGTACACGTGGAAGCTTTTCCCGAAATCACGCTTATAGCCGTTGAAGAAGAATCCTA
The DNA here is from genome assembly GCA_033032865.1 of Dactylorhiza incarnata. Taxonomy (NCBI): domain Eukaryota; kingdom Viridiplantae; phylum Streptophyta; class Magnoliopsida; order Asparagales; family Orchidaceae; genus Dactylorhiza; species Dactylorhiza incarnata. The sequence continues at coordinate 2,253,618 of JAWHQI010000165.1, forward strand.
TAAGTATCTAAGGGTTATTTCGAAAAAGCCTAATCGTGAATACGAAATCAAATCGAATAATTTCCGTCTGTCGGCTATCTCGCTCTCGATCGATCATCTGGTTGCCGACAAGAAACATTTCGCGATTCTTCTTCTCAAGTCAGAGTCGACAAGATCAACTGAATCAGTTTCTCTCAATCAACATCTTGATTCTTTCGACTCTCAAGTTTCAGATCTAGTTTTCAAGTTTACAGATTTCTTCTTCCTCTATTCTCAATCGACTGAAGAACATTTTCAAGGAAGAAGATATCTCCCTTTCAGATCTGAAGATAAGAACTCTTCCTAGAGTTTCTAAGTTAGATTGCTTGTCAATCTTAGTTGTATTGTAAAAACACCTTTACATACTTTTGTAGGAGGCTTGCCTCCGAGTTATTTTGTAGATCCTTGTTTGGGGATCGAGTTGTAGGAGAGATTTGTTCTCTGAGTTTGTGTAGGAGTAGTTTGCTCCGAGGTGTAGGAGTTGAGACTCCGAGTTGTAAGATTTGGAAAAATCTGAGATTGGTGAAGTAGCCGAATCTAGCCTTGGAGTGCTAGATAGGCGAGGCGGGAAAGTGGACTACCCACATCGGGGAACCACTATAAAATCCTTGTGTTGTGCTGTGCTCATTTTCTGTGTGCTTGTTTGTTTAAATTTTAATTCCGCTTAAAGCCATAGAATCCACCTATTCACCCCCCTCTAGGTGATTTAGGTTGCGACTAGATACTTTCAACTATTAATAAAGATATTTATAACTATGAACAGTACTCAGCAGTCCTTGGCAAATAAAGATGAAAATAGCCGAAGAGAGAGAGAGGGGGGAGAGAGCGCGGCGGTAGTGGAAAAGAGAGAGAGAGTGAGAGAGGAGAGAGGGAGGGGAGAGAGAGGGGGAGGGGAGAGACAACACGGTGGCACATAAAAAGAGAGAGAGAGAGGAGAGAGGGAGGGGAGAGAGAGAGGGACAGCGGTGAGGACAGAGGGAGGGGAAGAGAGAGATGGGAGAAGAGAGAGAGGGATGGGAGAGAGAGGGGCGGTGATTAGAGGTTGAGGGTGCATAGGAGGAAGAAGCAGGTCGGACCGTGGAAGACGAATCAGGGAATGCCGAGCTCGCCGGCGACTTCCATCATCCACGACATACACTGATCGACGATGATGCGGGTTGGTCCGGTGGGTTCTGCGCGGAGGTAGCCATTAAGAGGTTCGGCGAGGAGGTTGAGGGCTTTGAAGAAGGGGCGTTGAGGTCTACATCCATGAAGAGGTTGATATTCTCGCAGCCGTCGGGGAGACCTGCGTCAGCGCAGGGGAACGGAAGCTCGACAAGACGAAGGGAGAGGCCTGTGTCGGCGCGAGATCAGAGGTAGAGCGAAGGCGATGTACGTTGACAGGGGTGGCGATGAGGCTGACGTGAGCTCCACGGTCGGCGAGGAGGGCAAGGTCGGCCATGGGAACCATGCGCCCTTGAGCCATGAGAGGGACGTCCGCCTCAGCCTACCGGAAATTAATCGCAGTTATGCAAGAAAGCAGAAGGATGAAGACGAAGGCCTGCATTTGTCTGTTCATCTTTCCTGATGGGTGTGTGAGTACCCTACGAAGCACGGATACTTAAAAATGCTTCGCGTATCGGATACGGGTAACACCCGGAAACGTGTTTCCGAAACGTAGGAAACGCAATATTTAAATTAAATAAATAAATTGGGAAACGCGTATCCCCTTGCGGGATACGCGTTTTTCGTTATTTTATTCACGGCGTCAGGCGCGGAGTCACGCCTCATATTAAATGGTGACTAACTCTTAGAAATAATTTCTTCTCCTTACAAAATCATTTTATTAAATTAATGCTAAAGAAGATCTTTTTATGTGAAAAGTTTGATGATCATCATTACATATTATGATATTAGTTCTCAATGTGTACTTCTAGGCCAAATCTTGACTCTTGAGTAATCTGTATTGATAATAAATAAATCAAACTAAAATGTGTGTACTTGTAGGCATTATAAATAATGTTTGTGCTTTTGGATACCTCAAGGAATAGATTGCATGAGCTATTCTTCATATTTTCTCTTTCTGTGATATCCAATACCTTCTTATAGCCTAATCTTTCTCATTGTGCCTAAACAACATGATTGTGCGCCAATTATTCTTTATTGAATGTAGTGACTGAGATGGTACCTTAGTTTGTTAATTATATATTTTTTTATATTAGTTAATACTTATGTTAAAATAGTTAAATTTTTTTTTTAAACGTTTCTCGTATCCGTATTTTTTTAAAAATCACGTTTCCCATATCCGTTTCGTATCGTATCCCGTTTCCGTCCCTGTGCTACATAGTGAGTACCTCCATAGTAGATATAATAAATAGAAGACTTCAGTTGTTAAAAGTTCTCCTGGATTCTATGATGATGGCTTCTTATTTATGGCCAGTAGGTGATTCAGAAATTAATTAGTTCCCCATGAAAGCAGCTGTGGAGCTTTGGATTTATAGGCATGCCTTTGATACCTTTTTTTTTCTTGCTATATAATAATTTCATAATTCATAAAGTAGAGGGCTGTTCATGTGATTCTAATGAGTGTTGGCATAAACTCAAGATCGGATTTCTGAAATGTGGATAAAGAATTAAAGATGCAGATTTTAAGAAGGCTCCTTTGGTGTTTAATAGTGGTAGGTAGCAGTTGGAATTTGTGACCTAATTTTTACATATTTCTATTTATATTATTTAAAAATTTGTAGAAATCTTCTTTCATTAATTAGAGCATAGTGTAGATCTTTCATTAATTAGAGCATAATGCTGCTACCAGAATTTTGAAAGAGCAGCACTACTAGACTATTCTATACAACAACAACCACACTCAAGCCTTTATCCCACCATAGTGGGGTCGGCTATATGGATCCCACTACCAGACTATTCTATGATTTCTATGATTTCTGAAATTCATAATGAGTTGGTTTTATCGCCACATGCAATCACGCACTGCGTTTGCTGTTGAAATCTTCAAAGTTGAATACATGCAGATTCTGGATATGCATGTATGACCCTTTTAAGTCACCATATATATGTTTTCTATATATGCAGCTTAATATATCTTTATTCATTTTTTTCTCTCAACCAAAATACCCTATAATTTTAGCTTACATGAAAATTTTAGAGTAAAAATTGAAATTTAAAGGTTTTGGGCGTATTGTCAAATTAAGTTAAGTTCAAGGATATTCCGAAGGAGTTTGTGGCCGTGCGGGAGCAAGAGAGCAGCAAAGGCTATGAGCGGCATAGCTAGGGCATGAGAGGGGTCACAGAGAACCAACCGTTGTTGCCGAAACAGGACAGAGGTGCAACAGAGAACGTCGCCGCCGATTGGGAGTTGCGGCTAGCAGAGTATCAGGGCGAACCCGGGCGATGCGAACTGTGGAAAAGTACAAGCGAAAGCTGACCTAAAACGCACATGGTAGAAATTTGCGACATTAGATCATAGGAGGGACACTTGGTAAAATTTTGGTACGAGCATCTTCCCTAGAATACGAGCATCTTCGCACGGGCTACCGCCCGTGCTCGATGCTCTCCGCAACAACAGTACCCCAACAGCGACGGTACCTCCTCCCAAACTCACCCACTCTCGAACGCTCGCTCAAGTGACAGGGCAGAGGGAGCCTAATACGAACTGAAAGGAATTGCATTAATCGAAGAAGAACACAGATACAATCCGGATCGAAGTCCGGCCAAGATCAAGAAGGCTGGTTCCTCCAATGATCCCTCTCTCAAAAAGAGAGCCTAAATTCCTAATGATCCAAAAGATAACCCTAACACTCCCATACCTCCTCCTTATATAGGGAGGAGGGGGCTCACATCAAACCTAACATTTAAAATAAAAGCAGTAATAATAAAATGGCGCGTGCGCGTAACAATACATCCCTTCAGAAAAGCGACCTTGTCCCCAAGGTTGGAGCGCCGCCCGCCGGTCAGTAGTGGGATGCTGTTGAGGTGCCCGGGGCATCATCCGGTAATCTGTCCGAGAGCAGTAGGGCGTCGAAATCGGCGGCGGAGAGCGCGGCCACGTCGTCTCCGATGAGGACCCGACACTCCTTCACGGAGCACTCATGACCAGGAGAGTAGGGGTGCTTGCAGCGGAAGCACATGCCCTTGCTTCGTAAGTCGTTGTACTCCTGGTTGGAGAGGCGGTGGGTAGGGACAGCCCGGTTGTTGCGAGGACCCATCATTGGTGGCCGAGGCAGAGGAGGTGGCGGAGGGATAGGTTTCGGATGGGTCGAGACATATGTGTAGGAAGGATGCCGAGAGGGAGGTGATGGGGAAGGAATGTCGCCGGACGTCGCGAGAAATTCTGCCTCCACCAGGGGAGCGAGGTCAATGGCGTGATGAACCGTTAATGGCTGGAGAGTGCGGAGACGGGAGCGGAAGTGGGGTTGCAAGCCGTTCATGAAGAACCCCAAGTAATGGTCCGGGGGAAGACCGGGGACATGGGTGACTAATTCCACGAAGGCATCAATGTACGAGTCAATGGAGCCAGTGTGACGCACCCCGCAAAGTCGCTCGATCATGGGGCCGGAGTAGCGGGCGTCATACCGCTGAATGAGTGCCTCAGAGAGAGCTGTCCAGGTGAGGTCGGGAGTGGTCTGCCGGAGCCAACGGACCCAATGGAGGGCCGACCCGTCCATGCCGACGATGGCGGTGGAGACCCGTTGTGTCGGTGCGGTCTGGTGAATGTCGAAGAACTGCTCGGCGCGGGCAATCCACCCGAGGGGGTCAGACCCGTTGAAGGTAGGCATGTCAGGTCCACGGTACGGTGGAGTAGGTACTTCCACCGCTGGGGAAGCATCGGGAAGCACGGTGCTGGGGGATCCCACAACAGAGGTGGTAGAGGGCCCGGAGTGCTGGGTGGGCTGCAATTTCTGGAGCATGGTCAGAATCGAGGCGAACTGCTCGTTCTGTGCCTCGAGACGAGAGTTGATGGTGGCGAGGGAGTGTTCGAGGGCTTCCACGCGGGCTTCCATCCGGCTCTTTGGCATATGAGGACGATTTCTCCGAGTTGGAGGTTGGCACGGGGCGGATTGGTGTGGCACGGGCAGATCTGGCCCGCAGGGGCCGGGGCGGCGGCGGGGAGCGCTGGCGGCTGAGGAGGATGCACGGGCGGTGGCTGGCGGGCTGAGGAGGATGCACGGGCGCTGGCGGGCTGAGGAGGATGTACGTGCGGGTTGAGGAGGACGCACGGGAGGACGATCGCAGGCGTGCGGGCTGAGGAGGATGTACGTGCGGGCTGAGGAGGACGATCGCAGACGTGCGGGCGTCGTTTGCAGGGCGCAGGCTGAGGAGGACGAGCGCAGGCGGACGTCGATGGCAGGCGTGACAATCGCTGTAGAAGACGAGCCGATCGCAGGCGGGACGATCGCAGGCGGGACGATCGCAGGCGGGACGATCGCAGGCGGGACGATCGCAGGCGGGACGATCGCAGGCGGGACGATCGCTGTTGAAGACGAGCCGAGCGCTGTGGAAGACGATAGCAGGCGAGCCGATCGCTGCCGAAGACGGCGAATGCCGAGCGGACTCGGGGAGAATCCTCTGCTGAGCAAGAATCCGGCGGCTAGGTCAGCGGGCGGAGCGGCAGGTCGGACCAAATAATACGAACTGAAAGGAATTGCATTAATCGAAGAAGAACACAGATACAATCCGGATCGAAGTCCGGCCAAGATCAAGAAGGCTGGTTCCTCCAATGATCCCTCTCTCAAAAAGAGAGCCTAAATTCCTAATGATCCAAAAGATAACCCTAACACTCCCATACCTCCTCCTTATATAGGGAGGAGGGGGCTCACATCAAACCTAACATTTAAAATAAAAGCAGTAATAATAAAATGGCGCGTGCGCATAACAGAGCCCCTGTGCCCCGCGCGACAGTAACCCCGCCTCGGCAGTGTCCCGTCGCAGCGGCGCTCCTGCAGCACGCAAACCGCCGTGCGTGAGTGTCGCAGTTAGGGTACTTATTACGGCCGGGCTATTGTCGCGCACAAGGGTTTGCGAGCTGCAGGAGCGCCGCTGCGCCGGGACACTGTCGAGGCGGGGGTACTGTCGCGCGGGGCACAGGGGCTCCCTCTGCCCTGTCACTTGAGCGAGCGTTCGAGAGTGGGTGAGTTTGGGCGGTGGTAACGTCGCTGTTGGGGTACTGTTGCTGCGGAGAGCATCGAGCACAGGCGGTAGCCCGTGCGAAGATGCTCGTATATATATATATATATATATATATATATAGGCAGTTTACCTTCAATATGTGTATGTTATAACGTTTTGGTACACTCAACTTGGTTGATTTCTTTGCTACCTAAAATACTCCATATAGCCATTGTTTTTAGTGTCCTCCGACATGTCTTTTTTGAGACCAAAATGACATTTTTTTCTTAAAAAATAGATCGTCCTTCTGTAAAATATAGGCCGACATATCCGTTTTTTCCGATATATCGGCCGATACGACTTTTAAACATATCGTCTGCTATTTTGTTTTATGTTATGTTTGCAAAATAACAGTATATGCTCAAATCATCTATATGTGTTAAATTATGTATCCTTAAATCAAATAGACTTATTGTTTCACTTTTTTAATGTTTAATTCTTACAATCAATTTATATAGTTATTTTACAATAATCTCATATTGCAAAAATTGGCAAAAAAATTCAGCACATTTATTTGTAGAACATTTTATGCTTTTAATATAAATTTATTAAGCTTCTAATTATAATCAATCAAAAATATTTTACTTTAAATCTTCTTTATTTGCTATAAAACTTACTATTATCAAAATAAAATAATTGTATAATATTAAATATATTTTACAATATATCGATATTTGCTTGTTAATAATATTTTATTTTGGATCACCTTCGCATTTATTTTGGGATATATATCACTTATTGTTCATCTATTTGTTATCTTAATTTTTTTTTAATTTTTATAACATGTAATTATACTTGGTATTCATAAAATAATTTTTTTATTATAAGATATGAAAATCCGATATTTTAAAATATTCCCGACATGTCTCCGACTTCCGACATCTGACATGTTACCGACATTCGATATTTACAACCTTGGTATATCTGACATGTTACCGACATGTAATTATACTTGGTTTTCATATAGCAAAGCTTGTCTAATTGTACACACAAAAAATAGTTTACTTTGAATGTTCTTTTATTTCCATCCACTTTTGTTAATCTAATTTTATTTTCCCCCACTACCGTTTGATTTAGCTGTTTATTTCAATTTGGGGAATTGTTGTAGGTTTATTTGCAAATTATGCTGACAAACTGCCTATAAAGACAGTATATCTTGTTTGTTATGCAGAACTTCTAGCGGAGTCTCTGATGCTAAGAGACATGTACTTCGTTTTGGGAATGCGGCAATTGTATTTTCATCATAATCAGAGTTTCAGGAGTTTAAATTTTTTTAATTTCGAGAGATAATATTCAGAATTAACTTTTTGTAATTTTCCTGCAAATTTAGTTGAGATGTCTGAGTTTTTATTTTTCCTTAGAAATCCATAAAAATGTTGCAGTACTGCATCAAAAGACCATTTGTTCTATGGAAGACCATTTTATTTCCCTTGAATCCATTTAGTAATGCATTAATGTCCTATTAATAGGAATATTATGTTGTCTACGCCATTAAACAGTTTACCTCTTTGCTTTCAGGAAAGTAGATCAACCCAAGTTTATACAAGCATAGTGTTTTTCCAAGATTTTATTGATGAAAAACATGGATAAGCAAAGTGATTTGGTTAATCCAAAATCAGCAGAAGAATGTGGCAACCATGCACGCACTGATGATGAGTTTAACAAGTGTAGCGAAGGAGAAATGCTCGGTGAAGAAGAACCAAATGAAGAGGGTTCATCTGATGAATCAGCTGAAGAAATTTCATGTGGAGAAGAATCTGATGATGCAGATTCATGTGCAGAAGGATCAAATGAAGAAGATTCCGATGAAGAGGCATTAGAAGAAGACAATGAAGAAGATGCATCAGGTGAAGAGATTAATGAAGAAGAAATCAGCGAGGTGTCGGAAGAGAAACCTAATAGAAAAGAGACATTGAGGTGTTCCATGCATCAAATATCTCCTATTAATGAGAGTGATGATGTCCCTTGTTTGCTTGAAGAGAAGAAAGCATCAGGTAATATATTTTCAGAATCAAATACTTATGCCAATATTATCGTATTCAATGTCTGAGGAAATCAAGAAACTTGTCCGCAGATGCTGCTGTTGATGTTTCGCAGGTCTCCGGAAAAAGAAAGCGCAGTGGATGGGATGTAAAAGCTGAGGATGTAGTACTAGTAAATGACAGCGGCGATCTAGGTAAAAAAAGCGAAACTGGATTGTGCGCTGGTGTCATAGAAAATTACAGTGGAGAAGAATCATACGAAGAAGATTCAGATGAAGAAGTCGAAGAGGCATTTGAAGAATACAGTGAAGATGATGATTTAGTTAAAGAGACTGATGAAGAAGAGATCAGCAAGGAATCAACTACCTCTTGTTCCTTGGATCAAGTACTTGTTAATAAGCCCCCTAAATTACTTGAGGAGGAGAAAGTATCAGGTAATATATTTTCAGGAATATTTATGAAAAACTCCCCGCCAACTTTGAATAATCATAAGGAACTCCCCTCTATCTCGTAAAATTAAATAAACCTCCCCTATAAGTCCATATTGTTAACATGTAAAAAAGGGCAACCCAGTGTACAAAGCATCCCCGCTCAACGAGGGTGAAATGTAGGCAAACCTTACCCTGCATTTTTGCAAGAGGCTGCTTCCAAGACTCGAACCCGTGACCTCAAGGTAACACGGAAACATCTCAACCGGCGCACCAAGGCTCCCCTTCATTGTTAACATACATGTACACGAAAAATGTCGGAGGACCTCTCTCGGGGGTTTTCCAAGTTTTTTTTTCTTTTCTGTGTACATGCATGTTAATAATATAAACTTGGAGGAGAGGTTTTGGTAATTTTAAAAGATAGAGGGGAGGTCCCGGTAAATGTATCTATATGGTCCCAGTAAATGACCCTATATTTTCAGGATCAAATACTTTCTGATTATTTTTGAAATCAATGTCTGTGGAAATCAGGAAACTTGTCTGCTGCTACTGTTGTTGATGTCCCACGAGTTTCTAGCAAGAGAAGACCCAGTCGATGGGACATAAAAGCCGAGGATCTAGTAATAGTAAATGACGGTGGTAACCTTGTTAAAAGAGAGATTAGACGGTCCAGTGATTTAAAGGCCGAGTCCTCAGTACTAATGAATGATAGTTCTGGTCTCAATAAAAGAAGGAAGACTAGATGGTCCAGCGATAAAAGCCAGCCTGACACGCCGCGGCCTCCAAAGCATCGTAGCTCTCGGAAAGTTGAAAACCGCTTGCGGTGGCTAAACATGAAACTCCAGTTGGTAAACAACAATCTGGAGCATTATTTGATAGCAAAGGCGAACCTAGAGAAACAAACTTTGTCTTCCCCAGCTATTGACGATGTCCGCTTCGCGAAGCTCTTGGAGGAGAAAGATAATTTCGTCTCTCAAATTTCTAGGATGAACGAAGAGAAAAAAAATACCAAATATCGTCGAAAATCTTTCAAGTTCAAAAAAATGATACCCTTACCCATGAAAGAATACTCCGGTTATAATCTTGTCGGTCTCTTAATTGGTCCGAACGGGAGTACCTTAAGGGAAATGGAGGAGAAGACGGGGGCTAGGTTGTCATTAAGATGTAGAGACGGATCTTATCGGAGGAATATATCGAATTATGATGATATACATCTCATGATAAAAGCAAACAAAGAGGAATCCATTGATGCGGCTGTAAGTATGGTCGAAGAGCTATGGCAACAGAAGAAGCGTATCAAAGCTGCCCAACTAAGGGAGCTTGCTAAGATTAACGGGACTTTAAGGGAAGAAAAAATAGATTTTGTGTGGACGAGATGCGACATCTGCGGTGACTTGTATCATCCAGCCTCTGGTTGCCCCCTGGCTGCCACAGACGCGGAAACGGTCAAAAAATTTCACACGGGGCCTGGAAGTTTGTTCTCGTCTTATGGCGATAAAGACAAATGCGAAACTCAGATTATGCCGGCCGAAGTCATTGTAAATTGTATGCCTCCTATCTTGAATGATAAGAAACTAGTAGTTGGAATAGCAGCCACCTCTCCAACTTCTCCAAATGCAAATTTGCCACGTTATCCTGGACTTACTGTTGTTCGGCCATCTTCTTGGAACGCAAATCTTGCTGTGCCACCATCAACCTCGAATGCAATTGCTCCAAGTTATGGAGGACTTGCTACTATTTCTCCATCTTCGAATGCGAATTTGCCGAGTTATCCCGGACATGCTGCTATTTGTCCATCTTCTTCCAATGCTAATCTGCCAAATTATCCAAGGCCTGCTCCTTCCCCTCCATCTTCTATGAATTTAAATCTACCAAGTTATTCCAAAAATGTCCCTCTTCCTACTTCTTCTTCCATTGCAAAACCGCCAAATTATACCAGATATGCCGCTATTCCTCCATCTTCTCCAATTAATCACGGACCTGTTGCTCTTCCTTCATCTTCTTCGAATGCAAATTTGTCAACTCGTCCTGTACCTCCTGTTGTTTCTCAAACATTTTCCAAAGCAAATTTGCAAAGTTACCCTGCAATGGCTGCTGTTCCTCCATCCTCAAATGCAAATCTACCAAGTTTTCCTGGATTTGTTGCTGTTCCTCCATCTTCTTCTAATGCAAATAGGCCAAGTTTTCCTGGAGTTGCTTCCATTCGTCCACCCTCTTCGAATATAAATCGGTCAAGTTATCCCAAATTTGCTGCTAATCCTCCAACTTCATCAAATGCAAATATACCAAGTTATCCCAGATTTACTGTTGCTACTCCATCTTCTTCAAACTCAAATCTGCCAAATACTGGACTTGCTGCCATTCCTCCACCATCTTCAAATGCAAAACCTCCAAGTTCGAGTTATGTTGAACTTGCTGCTATTCCTCCGCCATCTTCAAATGCAAAACCACCAAGTTATCCCAAACCTACTGCTATTCCCCCGCCATCTTCAAATGAAAATCTGTCAAGTTATACTAGACTTGCTCCTGTTCCTCCATCTTCTTCAAATGCAAATCTACCAATTCGTACCGGACTTGCTGCTATTCCACAGGAGATTCCTAAATCAAATAACTGGCCAGGTCCTCCAGGTTCCTCACTGCTAAAATCCAGTTCTTCTTTTCTCAAAAGCAACTATAATTCACCAGTACAAACTGGAAGTGCGCGTCCGCAAACTTCAACACCCCTTGGCAGTAATGCGCATGTATTGGATCGAAAGAAGCCAGTTCCAACAGGAGCCCCTCCATCACCGAGCCCAAACTTTTTAAAATATCCAGAATTCGCAGCTACTTCTCGAGAGATTGCTGTGCCAAACTGTTGGCCACACCCTACAGTTTCCACACCTCCTGGTTCTACAGGACAACTTTCAACTTTTTCATCTCAATTTCCTGGTATTACTGCAATATCTAAAGAACTTGCGAGTTTTCCTGGTTATACTGGACTTGCTGCTATTTGTCCACCGACTTCAATGGTGAATCTACCAAGTTATCCCGGATTAACTGCTATTCCGAAAACTTCGTCAAATGTAAACCTCTCAAGTGATGCCGGACTTGCTGCTATTCCTAGGAAGGGCCCTCTATCAAATAATTGGCCAGGTCCCCCACTTCCTTTAGTTCCAGAATCTGGTCCATCTTTCTTCAAGAGCAGCTATAACTCGCCAATACAAACTGGGCGTGCGCCTTTCCAATCTTCAGCATCCCTTGGTAAGAATGCTGATATATTGGATGGGAAGAAGCTAGAACTTACAGTTACAGCAACCCCTCTGCCGCCATCGAATCTAAACTCACGAAATTATTCAAACTTTGCAGAGATTCCTCGAGAGGTTCCTGAACGAAATTTCTGGCCTCGACCCACTTTTTCCATATTACCCGAGTCAGGCACTTCTCTCCCCGAGAGCATCTCCGGTTCATTGAAGTACAGTGAAACTAAGCCATTGCCATCTTCAGCACCTCTTGGTTCCACAGGCCAGACCGCAGTTTCATCTTCTCACTTGCCTTATGCAGCATCTAAAGAACTTACCAGCTTTCCTGGTTATCCGAAGAGAATCAATGTTTCTTATCCGTTCGATCGACCTGTGCCTTTAAGCACTTTATCCTCTCAACCGCCTCATTTTACCAGCAATTCTTCTGGCAACAAGATGAATCCAGCTTGGAGAAACTATAATCATCCTACAGGACCTACATCAAACTGAATCTGGTAGATCAGATGTTTGGTTTCAGGAAGATGTTTCAAATGTTTTGTAGAGTACTTGTTTGTTTGAGTTCAACAGAGTTTCCTTTTGATCAGTAATGTTCTGACTTTTATTTTAATGATTAGAACATGCACTCTTCCTCTATTTTAGTTTTGCTGCATTGAAATCAAAAGCTTCTTGTGGTATCCAGCAAAACTTCAGTCTCCTGTAAATATGAAGCTGCTTTAGCATCTATGTACATACATTATGTTATATTTCATGTTGTAATACCTTATATTTCATCGCATTTTTATAAATTGTTTTGAAAATGTTATTCTACTAAAATTACTGAACACGGGAAATTGATATGGAATCTTGACTTGGTTTGGTCTTCCAATTTCTACTAATATTTGTTTTCGGCGGGCAATTCTCATGTTCTATGGAAATGTCAAGTTTTTGTATGTTCTTGGTGGTAAGGAGATTAACTAATTTTCCATGAATGGGACTGGCCTTGGGGTTTTCCCAATCCAATCCCATTTTGGTCCTCTTCATCACCTTGTTTGCTTCAATGTAGCTGTAGAGTGGAGAATGACTGTTCTCCTACTTTTAGTTTTGTATAGATCATGTGAATATACACCATGATATTGATGATTATCTAGTTGATTTGATGATAGAAGTAGTGATGTGCTTTATATTAACAATGCATGTGTATATTTTATCTTGTGTATCTCCGCGTGGGTGCCAGTGTTACACACTAGTATCTTTGCACAGGCTACACTCGTGCTCGGTGCTCTCCTGCCGACTTCGTCCACCTTGTGAAAATAAGCAGCTCCAAAGCACTAATGCAAAAAACCATGGAGATAAGAAAAAGAGCAATAGAATACATGTAGGTACTATTGCAATACTGTGCAATCTGACATTACAAGCATTTTCTCACTATTATAATTTTTTGTTGAATTTCTTCCTCGTTGCATTGATGTCGTAGGACTTTGGTTTCAAGACGGTTGTTGATTCGATGAATTCACTAAAAATAAAATTCCAGTCTTTCAATTGCAAGTCCTTAGGCACCTTCGCTATTACTTGTAGACATGCGATATATTGTGTTAGGATGTTGTGTCGTAAACATTATACTTAGGCTCCGTTCGTTTGGTAGGAAATGGGATGCATGAATTGGAATTGACCCAATTCCGATTCCCGCAGGAATTGGAATTGAAGTCAATTCTAATTCTGTTGTTCGGCTGAATGCAGGAATTCTATCACAGGAATTGAAATTAGTAATTCTGATGTTCGGCTTCATGTTATTTTTCAGTTGATAGAATTGAAATGTAAAATTTAAACATGACAATTTTCATACACACACATACAACCATACATGCATATATACACACATACAAACACACAAACATAAACACAAACAATTGCACAATCGTCCGCCGACCAACCTTCCCGTCCTCCCAACTTCCGACGACCACGACGCAGTCACCGCCTTCAATGCGGGCCTCGAGCCCCGCCCTCGTCTCACAAAAATAATATTTGGAGGTTTTGAAGTCCTGGAAGTATTATCGAATTGGAAATACTAACTGGTGCAATCAAACAACAGAGGAGGAACAATCCATGCCTAAATTATTAACAGTCCGCGATTGGTTACAGTGGGAGGAAGATAACAATCAACAGAGCCTTACAGTCCGAGAAAATCCCTTAGCAGGCGGTAGCAAAGAAGCAAGCAGGGCCTTATAGTCGAAGCACAGGCGGGGCAAAGCCCATCCACGATGACCCTATATCTGGCATGATGAGAAATATTGCACTACCAAGACTTCCGAGGGAGATTTTGACATGAGAAGTGGATGCGTCGTCGTTAACGAATGCGTCATCGTCGTTCTGTGCTCGAGCAGCGGATGCGCCGTCATCTCGGTTAGCCCTAGAACACTATAGAGATTCCTCCGGCGAAGTTCGATTAAACCGGGAACAACATGGGATGCGTCTTCTTTAGGAGCGAATGTCGGAAGAAGGCTGGGATGCGGGGTGCGGGACGCGGGATGCGGTGTAACATCCCAATTTCGAATTTCTAGGCCCCTTCGTGATTAATTGAACCGCTAGGGTTTTGTGGGCTTCATTGGCACCCAAATGGTGAGTTGACACCTTATTGGGTGTTATTGACCCAATAAGTCACTCGATTCACCCACCGGGCTACATGAATAATTTGTCTTATGCACACGATAGACCCCCTAGGTGTATGAATTGACCTGTTAGGTCTCAGTAAGGCCAAATAATACCTAAAAGTGCACAAATATTCTAAACGAATCAAGTTGACCCACAAACTCGTCAATTTGATCAACATGAATCGCACAAAATTCAAATTACTCTAATTAGTGTAGACGCACACCAAATTATCTGACTCGATCAAATTGCCGACTAGGTATGCGGTGACTCACCAACACATCCAAGGGGATGCATTATGGGCCATGATTAGAGTAGACGCTTCTGAAGTATTAAATTATAATTTAAATAATTTATTTAATTGTTTAAATAATCGACAAATTATTAAGTAATGTAGATAAGAATCGTGACGGATGAACTCCAATCAACTCCGAAATTTTATCGCGACATCTCAATAATATTCTAAATAAGATGGACAATTAAAACTTTAACTAAATACATTCAAAAGAATTGTGAATTTTGTTTTATAAGTAAATCATTAAAATAATAAGATGATTTGAGAAAAATAGATGATGATGTTGTTTTTCTACAAAAATTTTATTGTAGGGACCTAAAAATATATGGATGAGATATAATAATCAAAATTTATTATTTCAATTGAAAATTATTTATTTTGATTTAACTATATTAAAAACAACAAATAAATAAAATAAAATAGAAAACGATATTCAAATATTATAAAATAATTTCTAAAAATAATATATGACACATACATGCTGTGATAATTATTTCATTTAAAAATAAGTTATAATTAATTAATTATTACGTTTTTAAGTATTTAATTATGAGTATAACCCCCTAATTAATGCATCATTACTCCCCAAGCCTATGGTCGGCTGGGGGGAGTAAGTTTATTCATTTCCCAATGCTTTGGGAAGGGTTTGGGCGGTTGGAAGCTGGAGGGGGGGGGGGGGGGGGATTCATCAAGGGAGGAGGAATTAACTCCTCAAACCCTAAAAACTAATCCCCACCCCTTTATAAACCCCAAAGGAGGATGGGCTTGAGTTTTCCTACCTTTTCTCCCCTAACCAGCCAATAAACGAGCTCCGGTGACCTTCCGACGAGCCTCCTCTGTTGGGAAAATGACCCTCAATGTTCCCTTGATTTGAAGAAGCTTCACACTCAATGCTAAGTGCAAGTTGTATTTGATAAACCCCATTATGTTTCATGACCATGCAGGGTTAGGTCATACCATGGTGTGATGTATGTTCAGTAGGTTTACTGTCAAAACCGCTGAGACAAGCTCTCAATCTCAGCTGAACCGCTGAGACAAGGCCAGGAGCCGCTGTGAAGGTGTCTGAGCCTGCTGAGCTGCAGATAGAAGAAAATCGCTGAGACAACTGTCTGTCTCAGCGGATCCGCTGGGACGGGACAGAAGTAGCCGCTGAGACAGCAGGCCATCTCAGCCCAACCGCTGAGACAGATTCAAAATGATCTGGCGGGTTCTGCTTTTGCGCAAGCTGTAGAAAGGCTTCTTAGGGTCCACCAATCACTCCCATACTTGTCAGAAGGACAGCTAAAAGCCGTTGAAGATCATTGGAGTATAAAAAGAATAAGTTAGGGCTTTGTAAACAACTCTTCCTACAGTTTACTCTCCAGCACACAAAAGGAACATTACTGTTCCATTGTCGGCAGCCAAGAAGCTTACTCTTCCTGATTACCTGAGGTTGTAAGAAGATAAGAGATTGCTCCTGTTATTCAACTCAAGAAAGAGCAAGCTGATCCAGTCCATCATCTGAAGGAAAGGATCAAGAAGAATCAGGTTGGGGCATTCCTACTCCTCCCTGGTTCAAGACTGCAACAACAGTTGTTCAGAAGCAGAAGACCACCTCTTGTATCTTCTGATTGTAATCCCATCTTAATACTTCTGTAGGAACTTAATTGTTCTGAGTTTGTAAGGCATCTTTGCCTGAGTTTGTAGGGCATCGTTGCCTGAGGGTGTAGGGCAGTTTGGCCTGAGGTGTAAAGCTGAGAGGTCAGCTTGAGTGTAGGATCATTGTGGGATCTGAGGTAGGGTTGTTGAGCCTGAGGTAAGGTTTGGGAAAACCTGAGAGATCCTGAGGGATCTGTGTTGTAGGCTCTTGGAGCTGAGTTTGGAGAAGTTGGCTTTATCTAACTCATTGTTAAAAAGGTGAAGGGGGAAAGAGGACTACTCAAGACACCCTGTCTTGAGGAACCTCTATAAATCTTTGTGTGTTTTTTGTGCTTGATACTTTACTAACCTAAAATCAGAAAACAACAAGCCTAAAATAAAAGAAATATATTCACCCCCCCCCCTTTAGGTGACTAAGACTACCATAAATAAACTATCAAATGGTATCCGAAGTAGGTTGGTCAAGAAGGACATAACTGTCTGACCAGATCCTATAAAGGAATAGTCTTATCTTAATCCAATGGACTCCACTGGATTGCAGAAGGAGATGAGATCCATGAAGTTACCCATATGCAACAAAGAAAACTTTGGCATATGGAAGCAAAGGGTTAGATTGTTCATGGAAGCATCTGACCCTAGGATTTACATCACAGTTAAACAAGGGCCTTTCACCTTTCAAACTGCCTCCTCCATAGATCCAACAAGGAGAGTGGCTAAGACCTTTAATGACTTGACCAAGGATGAACTTGCACTGTTCACTATGGATAAAAGAGCACAAAACATAATTGCTAATGCTATTGATGACTCTACATTTCAGAACTTGGTACACTGCACAACTGCAAAGGAAATGTGGGATACATTAGTAGTATATATGGAAGGAACAACTGAAGTGAGGGATGATAGAAAGTCACTCCTCAATCAAGAATATGAAGCCTTCAGGCAACTGAGCCAGGAGAGCATTTCTATGTGCTATGAAAGGTTCTTTAGGATAGTAAATGAACTAAGAACCTATGAGAGAGTGTTCACTGATTATGAGATGAATGATAAGTTCCTTAGATCTCTAACTAGGGATTGAGACACAAAAATTTGTGCAATCAGGGAAGTGGCAAGGCTTGGTGAGACTCCTACTCATACACTGTTTGGAAAGCTGCTCTCTTATGAGATGCAGTTATCTGTAAGAAAGGAAGATGACACCTCAACAAGGACTCATGCAAGGGAGAAATCTGTGGCTCTCAAGGCTGACAGCTCCAAGAAAAGCAAGGGCAGGATGGTGTCCCCTCCAAGGAGGATTGCTGAATCTGAGAAATCTGAAATCAGCACCTCAGATAGCTCATCTTCTGATGAAGAGTTTGCTGCCTTCTCAAGGTAGTTCAAGAAGATGATGAGGAGGAAGCAATGGAAGAACAAGCCCTCCTCCTCATCACACTCCAAGAAAGACCACAGAAAATCTGAAAGACAGCACCCAAAGGGTGACAGGTATGATTCTAAATCTAGTAAACATGTTTCAAATAACATTATTTGCTATTGCTGCAGCAAGCCTGGACATGTCATAGTTGGATGTCCAGTCAAAAGAAAAGAAAAGGGTGATAAGAAACGCCATCACAATAAGGATAGGAAGGGAGAAAAATCCTTCCTAGCAAAGAAAGGAAAAAGCTGGAGTGAATCTGAAACTTCAACTTCAGATTCAGATGATGAAGAGGAAGCCTACATAGGACTGTTTGCAGCAGAAGAGGATGAAGATTATCATGCTGCCAAGGTTGGAGTCAGGGCCCCTCTATCACATTCTGATAGTGGCATAGAGCAGGATGAAGACCACAAAGATCAGTTAGGTTTTATGGCCTTCACTAATGAGGAAGATAGTCAGAATAATTCTGACAGTGAAAATGTATTGACTCATTCCACTTCCTTTTCTGATCATGATGCATGCCCAGAATCTGAAGCACATTCATCGCATGGTGAAAGTGATTCAGAATTCGAGGAAGATGTCAATCAATTGATTGACAAGTATGGTGCTCTCTTGGAAGCTCTGAAAAAGAGCAAGAAGCTGGCCAAGAGGCAAGCCCAGGAAATTGCTTCCCTTAAGATGACTGAAAATGATTGCACTGAGTCAACCACCATGGTGGCTCAGATGATTAGACAGATAAGTCATTTAAAGGGAATAACAATTGTGCATTTGAGCACCATATCCCTGAAGAACAAGGTCATCAAGGACCTTGAGTAGAAGCTTGTGATAGAACGAAGCCTAGTGGCTCAATTCTCCAAGCCAAAATCTGTGCTCCCTATTATTGACTCCTTTTCTTCTCAATCCAATAGGAGAGGACTAGAATTCAATAAAATGGAAGTAGGAGAAGGGAGTGGAGAAAAGTGCAGGGGTAAGGCTAAGCCTCAAACCATCTTTCAAAAGGTGTTACTTCCCTCCAACAGGTATGACCATGAAAGCATGTATGGTCACTGAAAGAATGGAAGTACCTATAGGAAGGAAAACACTCCTTCCCATAGTGGAAGAAAGGGCATGAGATTGAGTGCTATGAAAGCTTCCCATGAGGAAATTCAAATAGCCCAACCTGGACATTTTGTATTTGGTATTTCAGCCCCTTCAGTCAAGAATAAGGAAGCAAGCTCTTCTAAATTTAATTCAGCTAAGAACATGACTGCTGTCAAATCATTAGACAAGTCTGGTTGCTCAGTGTCTAATGCCATCAAACTTTGCTTTCTTCAAATCCAAAGCAAGCTGATGCCATTAAAATAAAGACTACTAAGACTGTCCACAGATTGACTTTCAGCCAGATCCTTGCTGAAAGAAATAAGAGAAATGTTGTTGTCTCCCCTCCTGAACATATGCGCAGTGCTGCACTCCCCTTAAGAAATGTTCAGAAGAGGAGATACAACATTCATGAATGTTGGTGCTGTGGTAAAGTGGAACACTTTGCCATAGACTGTTGGCACAATCCTAATGTGTCATGTGCAAAGACAAGTCTTCCTGCAAAGAGTGCAACTAGTGTGAGGTCATTTCATCATGCTAACAAGGACTTAGGACCCAAAGCTGTTTGGGCTCATAAGGGTAACTAAACTCCTTGCAGGTTAGTTCAAGTACCAGCCTCAACCAAATTTGGTACTTGGACAGTGGGTGCTCAAGGCACATGACAGGAACAAGAAATCTTCTACAGGACTACAAGGCTGTGAAGAATAGACCCAAAGTTATCTTTGGGGGATCTGGAAGAGGAATCACTGTAACAACCCGACCCAACCACCACACTGATGGGCTGGCAACCCGGCTCACAGGCCGGTCCATCTCCACACCCAGCGGGCTGGCTGCCGCGGTTGACGGGACGACGCCATCTCCCACACCTCGCTCGATGTGGGCCGCCCTTCCGGTCTGCTTTTTTTACAAGGGCTGCAGCCCATACACCCCAACGCATCTCTGGCCCTGTTTCTCAGGCGCAACGCGTTATTGATGGCGGGTCTCGATCCCCCGCCACCCTTGATGAGAAACCTTTAACAGTTCTCATCACTAACTGAGCTGCACTTTTTTGTAACAACCCGGCCCAACCACCACACTGATGGGCTGGCAACCCGGCTCACAGGCCGGTCCATCTCCACACCAGCGGGCTGGCTTCCGCGGTTGACGGGCCGGCGCCATCTCCCACACCTCGCTCGATGTGGGCCGCCATCGAGGGTGGCGGGGGATCGAGACCCTCCATCAACAACGCGCTGCGCCTGAGAAACAGGGCCAAAGATGCGTTGGTGTGTATGGTCTGCAGCCCTTGTAAAAAAGCGGACCGGAAGGGCGGCCCACATCGAGCGAGGTGTGGGAGATGGCGCCGGCCCGTCAACCGCGGCAGCCAGCCCGCTGGTGTGGAGATGGACCGGCCTGTGAGTCGGGTTGCCAGCCCATCAGTGTGGTGGTTGGGCCGGGTTGTTACAATCACCAAGGAATATGGTATGATCTCCAATGGCATAGTGTCAATCACAAGGGTAGCTTATGTTGAAGGGTTGCGACACAACCTAGTAAGCATAAGTCAACTATGTGATCTAGGCTATGTCATTGAATTCCACAATGACAAGTGCTTGATCAAAAAGTCTAATGTCTTAGAGACCATTCTCTCAGACACTAGGAGTGGAAATATTTATTGCTTAGACTTTATATGCAGTAATTCTCTTACATCTGTATGTCTAGTAGCTAATGAGAATGAGTCTCTTTGTGTTCAATGACACAAGAGACTTGCTCACATTAAATACAAGACAATGTATAGACTATTCTCAAAAAACATTGTTTGGAATAGTCCTAATTTAAAATATATTAAAAGTGGTCCCTATCATGCTTTCCAAATGGGTAAGCAAACAAGGGCCACCTTTAAAAGTATTGGATCCAAAGACACTGAAAGATGCATTTATCTCTTGCATATGGATTTGTTTGGTCCTTTGCCAATTCAGAGCCTAGGAGGGAAGTTGTATACTTTGGTGATTGTTGATGATCACTCAAAATATACATGGGTATTCTTCCTTAAGAAGAAGTCTGATACTTTGAATGTCTTTATAAATCATGTCAAAGCAATTCAGAATGACTTACAATGTGATGTGGTCAGGACTATGACTGACCATGGCAGAAAATTTCAATCTGAAGCCGTGACAAGATTTTGTCAAGAACTTGGTATCACCCAAGAATTCTCCTCCCCAAGGACTCCACAACAAAATGGTGTGGCTGAGAGGAGGAATATGACCTTGATAGAAGCTGAGAGAACATTGCTTAGTGACTCCTCACTCCCAGAATACTTCTGGGCTGAGGCAGTCAATACTGCATGTTACGTTCTCAATAGAGCTTCCATCAATAAGGTTCATGGAATAACCCCCTATGAGATTCTGAAAGGCAAACAACCTACAATTTCATATTTTAGAATCTTTGGCTCCAAATGCTACATTTTAAACAATTGAAAATCTCAATTAACAAAGTTTGCAGAAAAATGCAATGTGGGGGTTCTTGTTGGCTATAGCTCACATAGTAAAGCTTATAGAGTGTATAACAAGAAAACTCATATTGTAGAGGAGTCTATGCATGTAGTATTTGATGAGACCAGCCTAATATATAAGGGATGGTCTAGTTCTTCTGTTTTGACAGGGAATGAAAAGGACTTGGAAAGGATGTCTGTACAAGACACACCCAGTAGTAACAAATCATATTCAGATGCAGCCATCCCTGAAGAGGAAGAGGTCCATGGTGCTGAAGACACTGCTGAACCAGCAGAAGTAGTACAGCAAGCCGAGGATAGATTGCCTACAACTGTAAGACATCTAAGAGATCATCCAAGAGAATAGATAATTGGAGATCAGAATCAAGGTGTGTTAACCAGAAGCAGGGCTCATAATGAGGCCCTATTCTTGAGCTTCCTATCACAAATGAAGCCCAAGAATTTTGAAGAAGCCAACCAAGACACCTTTTGGATTCAAGCAATGCAAGAAGAACTTCTACAATTCAAGAGATGCAAGGTATGGAAGTTAGTGCCAAAACCTCTAGGACATAATATTATTGGCACCAAATGGATTTACAGGAACAAGTTAGATGAAAATGACACAATCATAAAGAACAAGGCAAGGTTGGTAGCGAAGGGCTATAGACAGGAAGAAGGGATAGACTTTGATCAAACCTTTGCCCCTGTCGCAAGGTTAGAAGCAATTAGGCTATTTCTTGCCTATGCTGCCCACAAGGGGTTCAAAGTGTATCAAATGGATATCAAATCAGCCTTCCTTAATGGTGACTTGAAGGAAGAGGTATATGTTGAACAACCATCAGGTTTTGTGCATCCAACCCTCTCTAATCCTGTATATTTACTTAGGAAAGCTCTTAATGGTTTAAAGCAAGCCCCCATGATTTGGTATGAGACTTTGTCTAGCTTTCTCATCAAGAACAAGTTCTTTAGGGGAAAGATAGATAGTACATTGTTTCTTAGGGAAACATGGGGCAAGTGTCTTCTTGTCCAAATATATGTTGATGACATAATATTTGGGTCTACTGATGACAACTTCTGCAAAAGGTTTGCCAACCTAATGCAAGGGGAGTTTGAGATGAGCAGTATGGGAGAGCTCAAGTACTTCTTAGGCCTCCAAGTGAAACAATCTGATGAGGGTATATTCATCTCTTAGACCAAGTATACTAGGGAGCTTATCAAGAAGTTTGGGATGGAATCTGCTTCCACCATGAAAACTCCCATGGGGTCCAACATTTCCCTGGACAAGGATGAGAAGGGCAAGACCTTTGATGAATCCATGTACAGGTGCATCATTGGATCCCTATTATATTTAACTGATAGTAGACCAGATATTATGTATGCTACATGTGTGTGCGCTAGGTACCAGGCTGTCCTAAGGAATCTCACTATTCATCTGCAAAGAGGATTTTGAGATACCTTAAAGGCAACCTACATCTTGGCCTTTGGTACCCTAAGAATAATGATTTTGAACTAACATGATTTTCAGATGCAGATTTTGCAGGCTGCAAAGAAGACAGGAAAAAGCACAAGTGGCACTTGTCAATTCCTAGGAAGGAGGTTGATATCTTGGAGCAGCAAAAAACAGACAAGTGTGGCAATATACACTGCTGAGTCTGAATACATTGCTGCAGGAAGTTGTTGTGCACAACTATTATGGATTCAAGACCAGTTAGAGGACTACAACCTCAAGGTAAATGAGTATCCCCTTTATTGCGACTCATCCAGTGCTATCTCTATTGCTAAGAATCCTGTCTCTCATAGTAGGACTAAGCACATAGTGATAAGGTATCATTTTATAAGAGAACATGTTGAATGTAAAGATATCTACCTTGAATTTGTCCCCACTGACAATCAAGTTGCTGATATCTTTACAAAGCCATTGGATGAGACCAAGTTTAATGCCTTCAAAATTGAACTAGGAATGTTAAATGTTGAATATTGTAAAATATTTCTCTCTTTCAATCATATATGATATAATGCATGTCTTCTTGTAACTTAAAGTGTTGTCACATCAACTCTATTAGTGACATGACTAGGCCTTCAAACAATCATATCTCAAATGAATTTATGGATAGGTAGTAAGATCAACAGAACAGTCTGTTTCAGCTGAGCCGCTGAGACAGCTGGGAAAAGTCTCAGCTGAGCCGCTGAGATGGCTAAATCTGTCCCAGCGGCTGACAATGCTTTGTCCTAGCGGCTAGGTCGTCGTCTCAGCAGTTCCGCTGAGACGGGCTGGTTTTATTATACTTTGTCTAAATGCAACCCCAAATTGACTCATTTCCACTTACAATTATAAGAGCAATTAAATCCAATTATTAGGGTTAATTATACCTAAGTCTTAGGCCATATAAATAGTCAATCTTATTAGTGAAAGGTACACGACCCCTCTTTCCTAGCCGCCGAGACGAATCACCTTCTCTTCCGTCCCAGCGTATTCTACTACCACAACAATGGCTCCCAAAAGCTCTAAAGATCTTCTTGAAGGATATGAGATAGTCAGGAATGGCTTTGCCCATGCTCCTGAAGAAATCAAGGGAGTGATTCAACTCCTTGAAGATCAAGGACTGGAATTTCTTCTCTCTGAACCAAGTACCATTCTCAGAACTGAAGTTCTGGAATGGTTTAACAATGCCAAGTTATCCTCCTCCAAGTCATCCATCAAATCAAAAATAGGAGAAGAGAGGATAAAAGTCACCCCTGCCAAGATAGAGAAAGCCCTTCATCTTTCTTCCTGCAGCTCAAGTCAGGAGGATGAAATCTCTGAGAAAGACAAGAAGGAAGCTCTGAAATGGACAAAGTGCAATGATACCAAAACATGATCATTGAAAAGAAAATTCTTCAATCAAAAGGGAAAGCTGCTATCAGATATTGTGGGAAAAGCCTTACTTTGCAAACCTGGATCCCATGACACAATCTCTCAATATATGTTTGACCTCATGACCAGGATCATACTGAAAAGAAAAACATCTTGGGGAGCAGTGATTTTCTAAAGGATCAAGGAATGTTTGCAGTCTCCCAACTTGGGTAGAATCCTGTCCCTGTACCTAATCCAATTATACCCTAAGAGGTTCAGCAGCTCCAAAGGATCAAGCCTTCACTATCTAAAAAGAATGGATATCAAGACCCTGGACAGGTTCACTAGGGTACTTCCAATGAGTCAGCCCTCTGAGACTAAAAGAAAAGAGAAAATAACTCCTGGTAACTAATCTTTCAAGCTTCAAACTACTCATTAAATTAATAGATCATAACCAATCCATTAGGTTGTCAATTTTGACATTTGAATATTGTGGATCATAGATCCTCAAGGACAAATGAATGACCCAACTGAGGGGGAGCATCAACAAGAACCAGCCCCCATTGATATCACAATCAATGATGTTAATGAGGACACAAGACAATCACCTCAGGATTTACAAGGCCAGCTTGACAAAATTATCTTCAATCTTTAAGAAAGAATTAGACTCAATCCTGATAATGAATCAGCTCTTTGGTCCTTCCCTTCACCAGAAAAATCTAGTGCCCCGTCTGAGGGGGAGAAGCAGAAAGAGCCATCTGCTGAGAAAGATGAAGTTCTTGGTAAGCCTAACAATCTTATCTTTAGAATTTCTAAGTATATCACTCTAACTCCAACTCATTGTCCCAGCCTTCCTAGACTCATCTGACAAGGATGCTCTCTATGAGGGGAGAAGCAAGATCATGATGATAATGATAATCAAGATGATGGTAATGAAGATGAGATGGATGATGATCAAGTCCACCCTGATCACATTGATGATATAGCATCAGTTGATGTGATGATGGATCCTCCAGCTGTAGTTCTGCCTGAACCTGCAGTGCAGATAATACTTAACATTGTACCTCCTTCAAGTCCACCAAGGCCTCAAGCCCCAATGATCACTGCTCAGCAAGCCTCCATTTCCACCTCTTCCAATGAAAATATTCTGAATGCCATTCACATAATGCTGGAACAACACGTCAACTCTATGAAGACTTATGTTGACCAATCAGCTTCAACAGTCAGGGAATATATTGATCAGTCAATCAGGAATGTGAAGGCTGAAATCATGACTGAGGTCAAAGAGATAAAGGAGAACTCTGAAATGCTCAACAAACAGATGACCAAGTGGTTTGACCTTGCTAAGAAGACAGTAATTTCTCAGAATACAATTCTAAGATCCATGGACAAACAGCTCAGTCTATCTGAACAAGATATGTCATATGTCAAAAATTATGTCAGTCAAACAGATGAGGTGATAGAGAAGTCAGCCAATCATCTTCAATAATATGTATACTCCACTTCTATACAGTTTAATGAAGAAGCTGACAGGTATAAGGAAGAGCTGAGAGCAGAAATTGCCACTGTCTCTCAATCCATTGCTGCAAGAGCCACCTCTTCCCAACTGAATGAAGAAGTAGGCAAGTTAAAAGGTGTTCTTCAAGCTGACTTTGAGAATGTCATCCAGACCCTATCTGGCGGTATAGCAACAGCTAAGCAAGACCTACATCAACAAGTGTTTGAAGAAGCCAAAAAGGGGGAGGATGCAAATGCACTCATAAATTCTGACCTTACCCTTAAGGTTCTCCAAGGCACAAGGATTGCACTGAACCTTCATATCTTAGATGTCAACAGGGAAGAAGATTGGGACTTCCCACATCAAGCAGCCATTGCACAAAATGAAAGCTTGAAAAGGAGAAGAGAAAGAGAACAAGTAATGCTGGCTGAAGAATTCATGGCCAAGTAAAGGGATGTGCAAAATAGAGACCCTGACTATGAGCAATGAAGTGATGACTCCAAGGACATAATTCTGAATGCCTGGATAAGCCATGATCAGGTCTGTAAAGATATTGACAAGCTTTATCCATCTGAAGAATGGATAAAACATCTAGAGAGAAATTCAAAGAGAGAAAAAGTTTTCAAAGACAATCTAGTAAGAAAGAAAATCCAAAGAGAATGCCTTCTAGATATATCCCAAAGCCATTTCTGTATTTCCAAAGGCAAGAGAACAAGAGAAGGATTGCTGAAATTAAGGCTGCCAATGCTGAAAAGAAGGAGCTTCCAGTTCAAGAAGATGTATTTGCTGAAGACATGGATGCTGCAGCAAACCAAGATGCTTCAGTCAAAGGAAAAGAAGCAGCTGCTGATTTTCCTGAATGCTCTTCTTCTAAGAAAAGAAAAATCTAGATGAATGTATAAATATTTTGTGTATATGTGAATGCAAATTAAACTATGACTCATTACTCTATCTGAACTGCTTATGAATGGAATGTTGAAGTCATCACCTCATGTCATTAACTAATCTGAGCTTTAGCTAAAAGTTTACTTTACTGTTATTGATTAAGTTAATCTGTGATGCATTATCATGTGTATTTAATCATATTATGGGGCTGTTAAACTCTGGTTGTAACATACTTGTCATGAATATCTTGTGTTATAATTTTATACTAAATATTATAACAATGTTTATATGAGTATGATATAATGATTATCATGTTATGAAGTTACATGACAAATATTGATATGGTATGTACTTTAGCATTTGAGGGTGTTCTACCTTCTTCAAATAGGTGGAGATTGTTGGAAAAATGACCCTCAATGTTCCCTTGATTTGAAGAAGCTTCAAACTCAATGCTAAGTGCAAGTTGTATTTGATAAACCTCATTATGTTTCATAACCATGCAGGGTTAGGTCATACCATGGTGTGATGTATGTTCAGTTGGTTTACTGTCAAAACCACTGAGACAAGCTCTCAGTCTCAGTTGAGCCACTGAGACAAGGCCAGGAGACGCTGAGAAGGTGTCTGGGCCTGCTGAGCTGCATATAGAAGAAAACCGCGGAGACAACTGTCTGTCTCAGCGGATCCACTGAGACGGGACAGAAGTAGCCGCTGAGACATCAGGTCATCTCAGCCCAACCACTGAGACAGATTCAAAATGATTTGGTGGGTTCTGCTTTTGGCGCAAGCTGCAGAAAGGCTTCCTAGGGTCCACCAATCACTCTCATGCTTGTCAGAAGGACTGCTAAGAGCCGTTGAAGATTATTGGAGTATAAAAAGAATAAGTTAGGGCTTTGTAAACAACTCTTCCTACAGTTTACTCTCCAACACACAAAAGAAGAACATTACTGTTCCATTGTCGGCAGCCAAGAAGCTTACTCTTCCTGATTACCTGAGGCTGCAAGAAGAGAAGAGATTGCTCCGGTTGTTCAACTTAAGAAAGAGCAAGCTGATCCAGTCCATCATCTGAAGGAAAGGATCAAGAAGAATCAGGTTGGGGCATTCCTACTCCTCCCTGGTTCAAGACTGCAACAACAGTTGTTCAGAAGTAGAAGACCACCTCTTGTATCTTCTGATTGTAATCCCATCTTATTACTTCTGTAGGAACTTAATTGTTCTGAATTTGTAGGGCATCTTTGCCTGAGTTTGTAGGGCATCTTTGCCTGAGGGTGTAGTGCAGTTTGGCCTGAGCTGTAGAGCAGATAGGTCAGCTTGAGTGTAGGATCATTGCGAGATCTGAGGTAGGGCTGTTGAGCCTGAGGTAGGTCTGTTGAGCCTGAGGTAGGGTTTGGGAAAACCTGAGAGATCCTGAGGGATCTGTTTTGTAGGCTCTTGGAGCTGAGTTTGGAGAAGTTGGCCTTATCTAACTCATTGTTAGAAAGGTGAAGGGGGAAAGAGGACTAATCAAGAGACCCTGTCTTGAGGAACCTCTATAAATCTTTGTGTGTTTTTTGTGCTTGATACTTTACTAACCTAAAATCAGAAAACAACAAGTCTAAAATAAAAGAAACCTATTCACCCCTCCCCCCTCCCCCCTCTAGGTGATTAAGACTATACCCTAAATAAACTATCATCCTCCGCGAACTCCGGCGAACTCTGTAACACCCTGCCAGTACGAATAATATAACAGTAGGTCCGGCCGGGACCCCACGCCATACTAACCACACAAGCTAGGAGTTAAAAGGTGATAAACAGAAAGAAACTACAGCAGAGCATACTAAACACTAGCGGAAGCATAAAGATTTAACATTTCAATTAGAATTGTCCACTATCGTAGGAATGAAACCATGAAATAGAGTTATGGACTTAAGGCCTTACATTCAACAAATGTACTAAAACTCCAAAACATACATCGGCACGCATGCCGGCAATACATGAGAAAGCTAAAAAGGGAGGCTGGCCTTCAAGGGCCAACTCAGCAAAAGGGGCCACCGCCCGCTATTTCCCGCTAGGCTCACCTGCACCTTCATAAGAACATTCCACCAAGCGGTGGAAAACAAAGTAACGGTCAGCACAGCTGACCAAATTATAACGACCCCACCCCTTTCCCGGGGTGGCGGAGATTCTACCCTGCAAGCAAGCCATACTAGCACAAGTACTAAATAAAGAAAGTGCAACTACACAAGGTGAGGTTTCAAGCACATTCAATCTTCTAGGTTGAGCATCAAAAAGGAGGGAACCTAGGTATGCACATGATGTTAGTTGGGTTCACCCGAAGGTTCCCCACAACCGCCTAAACAACCGCATGAGGCTAACAATATCAATTCCACAAACACTCCACCGTAAGGGCCATCGCCTTAGGTGGGAAAAAGAGCTTTTGGTCGGTCTAGGTAAAACACCTTCCACGACCTCTCCCATGATCGCACGGCTTTCATGAGGTAGGGACCTCTTGCCGATCTGCATGGAAACGGGTTCGGTTTAGCTTTGGCCGTGCTCTAATCGTCGCGATCTATCGCACGACGCGGGTACGGCTTCGCCTCGGCCCGTAAGGGTTTAGCACTTTCAAGTGCTACACAAATATAAGCTACACACCTAATCCCTTCACAAGGATCTAGGCTTCACAAATACTCAAAAAAGGGAGGTATAATACGCTCCACGTCAATTTCGCGGTGAAGGTTTGCCTCATCCAATCTCAAAGCATGGGGCTTTCGTTAGGATCTTTACAAGACGCCTACACTTAAATCCCGCACTACTTTAGACGATTTCACGGAGTCATTCTCCGGTACGCATTCTAGGCTTAACCTAAATGCAACGTCGCAATCCAAGCATCACCGATTCGGGCTCACGGCCACGAATAGGCTTCACACAAAATGCCTAAATCCGCACGACTACCGGATTTTCTACATGCAATATGCCGGGGATGGACACAATCGACCCGGAGTTCCGAAGAACTTGAGGGAATCCTACACTTCACCCATTTGGTGAAAGGGATCCCTCATGCAAGCATAGAGAAATGAAGGAGAGGACAAAAGACAAGTCCAAACAACGGGAGAAGGAATCGTTACCCTAGGAGCGTTCTTTTTCGCCATGGATCCGAGATTCTAGACGGAGGGAAATGACCGCACCGGGCTGCACTCTCCAGATCTGGAAACGGCTCGCGAAACGGAGCTCCGGAGCTCCGTCAATGGCGGAATCTCACTTCTTCTTCCTTGCCTCCTTCTTCTTCCTCTAGGTTTGGAGAGAGAAAAGCCTCAAAAGAATGAGGGTTTAACTCCTCTCACAAGCCCTAAGACCCTCCAGCAACTAATCCCAGCCATTGGATCGAATTCCAAAGGATTTGGACGGCCGGATCGTCTCCTCCGCTCAAAATCGCGGAGCAGATAAACAGCGCGCACGATCACAGGCGCACGATCACTGGTCGTGCGCGAAGAGGAGAATGGTCGTGCGATAAGCCGAGACAGAACTCCGATTCCTTGCGGGTTACGCACGATCATTGGCGCACGATCACTGGTCGTGCGCGAAGAGGACAATGGTCGTGCGCATTGACCTTATGTGGAATTTTTAGCCTATCCCGAGCGCAGCACTACCACTCCGCCTACCTCGCTGAACCACGATCTTTGGGGTGTTACAACTCCACCCCACTTAAAAGAATTTCGTCCCGAAATTTCGAAAACAGTAATAGCAGGAATTTACAGTTTTTAAAGAAAATTTACCTGAGAGAAATAGCTCGGGGTACTCCGCAAGCATCGCTTGCTCTCTCTCCCAAGATAGCTCCTCTCGGCCGCAATTATCCCACCGGACTTTTACCATCCGAATGGACTTGTTCCGCAACTGCTTTACCTCGGTATCCTCGATGCGTAAGGGCTTGACTTTCGTCGACAACCCACTATCAACCGGCACTTTGCCAACCGCAACGATATGAGTAGGCTCTTGCACTGCCTTCCTCAGAACTGAAATGTGAAACACGTCGTGCAGACCGCTCAACTCTGCAGATAGTGCAAGCCGATAAGCCGCATCACCAATACGTTCCACAATCTCAAACGGTCCTAAGTACCTTGGACTGAGCTTTTTCAAGCGTCGGATCCTTGATACCCCTTTGTACGGTTTGATCTTCAGGTAAACCCGGTCACCGACGGCGAACTCTAGGTTCCTATGCTTGGCGTTGTAATATTTTGCTTGCCTATTGATGAGTCCCGATTATATACACATATATGGACTCATCTGGGCCGTTTATCTAGTCATTCCACTGCACTTTAGCCTTGTTTTAGCTTATATTTGTTATCACTTGCTATGTGCACTTCTAGGCCCACTTTGGTGTGATTTTATTGTCTTTAGTAGTTTTCATGCGCTGTTAAGTGCCACTTTCAGTGGCTAGATTTGTGGTTGTGCCTGGAATAGGAGTCATGCGAGTGTTTCTGGTGCAATTCTGCACAGGAACACTGCGCACGATCGCCGGTTCTATTGCGCACGACCACTGGTCGTGCGCCACTGATCGTGTGCACTTAACACCTTTTTCATGAGTTCTGTTTGGTGCAGTGCGCACGACCATCAATGCCAGTGCGCACGACCACCGGTCGTGCGCCACTGCTCGTGCGCACTTACCATTTAATTTCCGAGTTCTGTTTGCTGTAGTGTGCACGACCATCAACTCCAGTGCGCACGACCACCGGTCGTGCGCCACTATTCGTGCGCACTTAACAGTAATTTTATGAGTTCTGTTTCATCTATTGCGCACGACCACCTACGATAGTGCGCACGACCACCGGTCGTGCGCCACTGGTCGTGCGAACATTTTATTTTATAATTTCTGTCTTTGCAGGCTCCGTCCAGGCAGAGCGCACGATCACAGCATTCTAGTGCGCACGACCACTGGTCGTGCGCCAATGACCGTGCGCACTGTTTATTCCAGCGCCTATAAAATGACCTGCTCGCGATTTTAGGTCAGGCCCCCGATTTTCATCCGCCGTTTTCTCGCCCTGCTCCGCCGTTTCGCCCCCTTTCGCTGGTTCTCCGCCCCCCTAGGCCTCCTCCATCATCCAAGAGCTTCAAGGAGGAGATTCCACGCATCTTCATCGCCAAGCAAGGAGTTCTTCGCATCAGACGTGGACGGATTGTAAATCGCTGGAGAAGACGGGTCCATTGGGAGGTGTGACAGCCCTCCTCTACCCCGGACGCAGTTGGGACCGAGCTAGGACGTGGATTGACAACCCAACGATTCCTACCGTGAATCTACAACGAGACTCCGGATTCGGTCGTATCTCTTGCCTTTTTCTTCTACTTGTGTGGTTGTAGTTGTTTGTAATCTCTATATTTAGATGATGAATGGTATGAACTATGTGTATTATTGTTTATTTCATGTTTATGGAATTATTTAGTTCATATGTGTTAATGAGGTGCGCCCCCATCCATTTTCCACTCCACCACCGTGTCCGGTGCCGCACTAGCAATTGCTAGTGGCGTGCTTGTCGAAGAGGTGCTTGCGACCCTCAATCCGTTAGCCTACTCGTCCATCCGCCTACCGAAGCGTGGCATCGTGGCCCGTATTCCATCCCGCCTAATGAAGCAGCGCGCTCAAGGCCTGCATAGTTCGATCCATTTGCCTACTCGTCCATCCGCCCTTGCGACGCAGCGCGCTCAAGGCCTGCCTAGTCTCCATCCCGCCAAGCGAAGCATTGCATAGCGGTATTGCATAGGAGTAGTTGATAGCTTTTATTTTATTTTCCAAAAGCCAACCCAACTCCCCCGCATTCCATCCGATTTAAGGACTTCAATCTCAAGTCCTTCCTCGAAACCTAACTCCACCTTACTGTGTTCCTCAAGAGACCGACACTCGGGGATTTTCCCCATTATTATTACTTGCGCGACCGGTGCACTTGCCGAATCATCGCAACAAGTTTTTGGCGCCGTTGCCGGGGAACACAGTCGTGTGAGTTTTCTTGAGAGGGAAAGCCGAGAGATAGTAGTTCTTCCAGTGTGTATAGCCGCTTTATTATTTTTGTTTGCCTTTTAATTATCTTTTGTTTGTTTTTATTTCTTCCTCCCCTATTTTAAAGTTTTAGGCAAGTTTTATTCAAGGAGTTTTTCTAGTTGTGTAGATTTCCTTGCAAAGAATTTCAGTTTCTTTTTATCTGCTTTGAATTTTGAAAATGTCGTCATGGGATATTTCACCTAGCTTTAATGATAAGATGGTTTATTATATAGACCAAATGAATGAGTTGAATGCTAGGCAGTGTAGGAACATTGTTTGCTTGTTGTGTCGAGGAGAGGGTCATGAATTGAAGGACTGTCCTAGTCTTTTCAAGCCTGACCGCCACCCCTCCACTCAGGACAACATTGTCCCTACCGCTCATTCTTTACCCATGGAGGCAATTGTGCCCTCTACCCCTGAGCTTGTCTCGTGCACGGACTCCTCACTCCCTGCTTATGGCTTCACTCCCAGTGATGATGATCACTCATCTGTTAGCCAACAAGGAGAGGAATGGGAGCTCCTAGATGCACCTGAGTATGATGAGGAAAGTATTCTTTCCATCGGGGAGGCTTTAGCAGATCTTTTTGCGGAGGAACCGAATATTTTTGTCCCTCCAGTTTCTTTGCAAGATTTTTCTACACATATTCTTTATGATCCTATCGAAGTAAAGGAGCTGGGTGATGCTTCTGACTCGGAGGGTGCTCCAAAGTGGGATGAGGATGTCATTCTCCCTGAGGGGGAGAATGAATACTTTGAACACGATGATGCACCTTGGTGGGATGAGGAGGATACTCTCTCTGATGAGGAGGTTTGCACTTCTTCATGGGACGAGGAGGTCCAAATCACCACTGAGGCTCCTGAGTTCTCAAGTCCCCCTTGCTATGATATTTACGATGATGATAATGATCTACCCTTGGATCCTGTTGGGAGTGAGACCGGGATCACTCCCCCGATTGATGTTTATTTATGTTCTTCGTCTTCTTTATTTTTTGACCCCCTTTCTTCATCCGAGCCTGTGCAGGTTGAGTCTTCACAGGTATCCCAGGAGGACTTGGAGCTTTTTGCTCAAGTCAATGAAGAGAGTATCTTCTCATGTGAGGAGGTTTATCCTCCCTCCGTAGAGGAAGCTCCACTCATTGCCTTTGCCTCCTGCTGCCCCCCTATTGACGATACCTTGCTGGGCAAGGATAGTTTTGGTGAGATGAGTGAGGACCAGGCCTCCTCCTCTTCTTACTTTCTTTTCCCTCTACCTGTGAGGAGCAGGTATTTATATTCGGGTAGAGGCGTGACTGTTCTTTCTCCGTATAGGTACCCGCTACCGGCACGGATATTAGGCCAGTTACCTGTCCACTTCTCCTTCCATAGGCCCATTAGCTAGAACTCTTAAAGTTTGAATAAGTCGTGCTGGGATGACAATAACCCCAGTAGTTATCTTTCTTTTCTGCATTTTTATTTCATCTAATCATGTTTAGTTAGTAATATTTCTTTTCAGTTTTCTATTTTCTTTTGTTTTTGCGGAGCTGACCCCTGCAGGTATCTTTTCTGGATGGCGGATGTTGCAGCTCATTTTAGCTTACACGCCAATCTTCTGGTATGCTCACTTGCTGAGCATTGGGTACTCTCTTTCCCTAGCCTTTCCTGATTTTCATGTCATATATTCTGTGGATTGTTTAGTTTAAGTCTGGGGGAGAGTAGTTTTGTTTACCCGCTCACGTGCACTATTGCACTGCATACTAGAAGATTTCATTTAAATTGTTGTTCATTTTCATTGCACACCACATCACCCACTTGAGCGCGTACACATCTGTTTGCTTGCTCTGTTGTGAATTTAATTCTTCTGCTTATTTGGGAAAATCTAGGTGATGGCTTAAGACTATGTAGCAGAGTAAAATGTTGACTCCCGTAGTGCTCCTAGTCGAGTGCTCGGTTGCATAGAAATTTGTGTAGATTAGATTTCTCTTTATACTTATGGTTTTATATTTTTTCTATTCGTGTAAATGTTGTTTACTCTACTCAAATGGTGAATCCAGTGGAATCAAACGGTAGCATAGGGATATGTGTAAACGATCGCTAGACTCGTATTGCTTGAGTCGGGAGAAAGGATTATCTTTCTCGGTGGCTAGAACTTGCCCCAAGCGATTCTTGAAGCATGGGTATACGGTTAGTCAATTGTGTGAATGTGATATAGGCCATCATTTTGGCCCGGTTGAGCCTTTGTGCCTATCCCTACCGCTATATCCTCGCTAGCCCAGTTGTGCCTAGCCGTTCTTTGATTCAGCCCCACTTTTATTTCACCAAAGCCCAAAAGCCAATCCTAGTCGCACACCCAAAATTTGAGCTTTAGCTGTTTATTATTTTCATGAGTTGGGTTGTTGATGTGGTAATATGTTTGTGAAGTTGTGGATGTGTCCTTTTGTTTATTTGCTGAAAATGATAAGAAAAGAAAAAAAAATGAGAAAAAGAAAAGAAGTTAAAAAGAAAGGAAAGAGAAGGAGTGTTTAATTGAAAATCTTTATGTATAGATTTATGTTTGGGAGTAGGCGGTGCACGCACCCATGCTGTTAAGTCCAAGTCTGGGGGTGTTGTGTACCCGCATGTTTGTGTGGTGAATGAGGATAGTTTCCTGCATTAGCTCATTTGGGTTTAGTGCTTTAGCCGTCATTTTTATCTTTGTTTTTCCTCACCTAAACCCAAGCCCCATTTAAAACCTAAAGTCCTATTGATTCACGCATTTGAGTCAAACCAGTGCCGTGGAGAGAATGTGACCGGGCAAGCCTATGGTCACCGACACCGATGGATTTCGGTGGAGTTTGTCCGGCATCCCAATCTTGAGCAATGCTCATCTCAGCATTTAGTTCACTTTCTCCGTATGCATGACCGAATGATTCACCGTAGTTCACCATTTTGAGTAGTTGTAATATGCTTTTACTCTTTTAGAAATATATAAACTGTTTTTATAGTCAGAAATCTTCTCTACTATTCTTCTTATGCACGTGAGCATGCGACTTCGCATGGTACTCTGTATTGTAGTTTTAAGCCATCTACTTTTCTTTCCCCGTTCGCTTAGAATTTGTTTGCTCGGGACGCGCAAACAGGTAAGTCTGGGGGTGTGATGAGTCCCGATTATATACACATATATGGACTCATCTGGGCCGTTTATCTAGTCATTCCACTGCACTTTAGCCTTGTTTTAGCTTATATTTGTTATCACTTGCTATGTGCACTTCTAGGCCCACTTTGGTGTGATTTTATGCTTATTGTCTTTAGTAGTTTTCATGCGCTGTTAAGTGCCACTTTCAGTGGCTAGATTTGTGGTTGTGCCTGGAATAGGAGTCGTGCGAGTGTTTCCGGTGCAATTCTGCACAGGAACACTGCGCACGATCGCCGGTTCTATTGCGCACGACCACTGGTCGTGCGCCACTGATCGTGTGCACTTAACACCTTTTTCATGAGTTCTGTTTGGTGCAGTGCGCACGACCATCAATGCCAGTGCGCACGACCACCGGTCGTGCGCCACTGCTCGTGCGCACTTACCATTTAATTTCCGAGTTCTGTTTGCTGTAGTGTGCACGACCATCAACTCCAATGCGCACGACCACCGGTCGTGCGCCACTATTCGTGCGCACTTAACAGTAATTTTATGAGTTCTGTTTCATCTATTGCGCACGACCACCTACGATAGTGCGCACGACCACCGGTCGTGCGCCACTGGTCGTGCGAACATTTTATTTTATAATTTCTATCTTTGCAGGCTCCGTCCAGGCAGAGCGCACGATCACAGGATTCTAGTGCGCACGACCACTGGTCGTGCGCCAATGACCGTGCGCACTGTTTATTCCAGCGCCTATAAAATGACCTGCTCGCGATTTTAGGTCAGGCCCCCGATTTTCATCCGTCGTTTTCTCGCCCTGCTCCGCCGTTTCGCCCCCTTTCACTGGTTCTCCGCCCCCCTAGGCCTCCTCCATCATCCAAGAGCTTCAAGGAGGAGATTCCACGCATCTTCATCGCCAAGCAAGGAGTTCTTCGCATCAGACGTGGCCGGATTGTAAATCGCTGGAGAAGACGGGTCCATTGGGAGGTGTGACAGCCCTCCTCTACCCCGGACGCAGTTGGGACCGAGCTAGGACGTGGATTGACAACCCAACGATTCCTACCGTGAATCTACAACGAGACTCCGGATTCGGTCGTATCTCTTGCCTTTTTCTTCTACTTGTGTGGTTGTAGTTGTTTGTAATCTCTATATTTAGATGATGAATGCTATGAACTATGTGTATTATTGTTTATTTCATGTTTATGGAATTATTTAGTTCATATGTGTTAATGAGGTGCGCCCCCATCCATTTTCCACTCCACCACCGTGTCCGGTGCCGCACTAGCAATTGCTAGTGGCGTGCTTGTCGAAGAGGTGCTTGCGACCCTCAATCTGTTAGCCTACTCGTCCATCTGCCTACCGAAGCGTGGCATCGTGGCCCGTATTCCATCCCGCCTAATGAAGCAGCGCGCTCAAGGCCTGCATAGTTCGATCCGTTTGCCTACTCGTCCATCCGCCCTTGCGACGCAGCGCGCTCAAGGCCTGCCTAGTCTCCATCCCGCCAAGCGAAGCATTGCATAGCGGCATTGCATAGGAGTAGTTGATAGCTTTTATTTTATTTTCCATAAGCCAACCCAACTCCCCCGCATTCCATCCGATTTAAGGACTTCAATCTCAAGTCCTTCCTCGAAACCTAACTCCACCTTACTGTGTTCCTCAAGAGACCGACACTCGGGGATTTTCCCCATTATTATTACTTGCGCGACCGGTGCACTTGCCGAATCATCGCAACACCTATCCTGGGCAATCAATAGCCTTTCACGAATAGTTCGGATCGTCGAAGTTGCTTCCTCAACATCCTTTCGCTTCAATAGCTTAGTATCGCCCGTTTCCGCCCAAGACAACGGCGTACGACACTTCTTACCATAGAGGGCCTCGAAGGGAGCCATCTTTATACTGGCTTGGTAGCTATTATTGTAGGCGAATTCGATCATATAGAGATGATCTTCCCACTTCTTTCCAAAATCTAGAGCGCACATTCGGAGCATATCCTCCATAGTCCTGTTGGTCCTCTCGGTCTGTCCATCCGTTTGCGGGTGGAAGGCCGTGCTGAAATTCAATTTAGTGCCCAACAGTTCATGGATAAGCCTCCAATCTTTCGATGTGAAACGCCCGTCACGATCGCTGACGATGCTACGAGGGACACCGTGCAGCCGCACAATACTATCGACATAGAGCTTCGCTAGCTTTTCTACAGAATCATCCTTCCGGTTCGGAATAAAATGCGATACTTTTGTCAGTCTGTCCACGATCACCCAGATGGCGTCGTTTCCATGCTGAGATTTCGGCAATCCGTGCACGAAATCCATCGAAATATCGTCAAACTTCCATTCCGGAATCGGCAAGGACTTCAAAAATCCACCGGGACGCTGACATTCCACCTTCACCAATGCGCAAGTGTTACACTTGGCCACATAGAGGGCAATGTCTTTCTTCATACCCGGCCACCAGAAAAGTTTCTTCATGTTCATGTACATTTTCGTGCTTCCCGGGTGGATAGAGTACTTGGTATGATGAGCCTCGTACATCAACTCCGCCCGTAGAGTACCAACGTTTGGGACGCACAATCTGCCATTCTTCCACATAAGGCCATCTTCGAAAGAGAAATCAGCGTTTAAACCCGTCAACGGTTTCCGCTTTAAAGCGTTTCATGCTCTCATCCAGCTCCAATGCCAGTCGAACTCGGTCGGCAAGGTGGTATTGAACCTCCGTCCAGTTCAAGCATGCTGAAGTAGACGCTCTTCGATCAACGCAAATGATCTCCATTTCTTCCAGCTCACGGATTAGACGCTCATCGTGCATCAAAATCCAATTTGCTTGAGCGGGAGCCCGACGACTCAATGCGTCCGCAACTACATTTCCCTTTCCAGGAGTATATTTGATGTCGAAGGTGTAGTCCCCAAGGAACTCCAACCACCTCCTTTGAAGCATATTCAACTCCCTTTGATCCAGCAAGTACTTGAGGCTCTTGTGGTCGGTAAAGATGTCGATCTTCACGCCATACAAATAATGCCTCCAAAGCTTAAGAGCAAATACCACGGCCGCTAGCTCCAAATCATGGACCGGGTAATTCCTCTCATGAACCTTCAACTGCCGGGAGCCGTAGGCAATTACCTTACCGAACTGCACTAAGACACAACCCAAACCACTCCCTGAGGCATCACTATAAATTTCGTAGCCTTCCGTACCACATGGCGAGCATAGAATGGGCGCCGTGGTCAGACGGCTCTTCAGCTCTTCAAAAGCTCGTGCGCACTCGGGCGACCAAACGAACTTATGATCTTTCCTAGTCAATTTAGTGAGAGGAAGTGCAATCCTCGAGAAGTTTTCCACAAAGCGCCTATAATAGCCGGCAAGTCCTAAGAAACTTTGGACTTCCGCTACATTTTTCAACAAAGGCCAGGCTCGGATCGCTTCTATCTTCGACGGATCAACCGCAATTCCATCTCCACTAACGACATGACCAAGGAATGCTACTGACGGTAGCCAAAACTCGCACTTGGAGAACTTGGCATATAGCTGACTCCTCCTCAAGGTGCTCAGAATGGCGTGCAGATGCCCTACATGCACTCTTCCGATTGAGAGTATACCAAAATGTCGTCGATAAAGACGATCACAAATTGATCCAAATACTCACGGAACGTCCTATTCATTAAGTCCATGAATACCGACGGTGCATTAGACAGACCGAACGACATCACCGTGAACTCATAGTGCCCAAAGCGGGCACTAAACGCTGTCTTTGGAATGTCACATTCCCTTATCCGCAGTTGGTAATAGCCTGACCTTAGGTCCAGTTTGGAGTATACCGTCGACCCAACCAGCTGGTCGAATAGATCATCGATTCTTGGAATCGGATATCGGTTCTTCTCGGTCAACTTGTTTAGCTCTCGATAATCGATACATTGACGCAAGCTCCCGTCCTTCTTTTTCACAAAGAGGACCGGTGCACTCCAAGGCGATGAACTTGGACGTACGTAGCCTTGCTCTAGCAGCTCTTGCAATTGGACCTTCAGCTCTGCCAATTTCTTCAGCGCTATCCGGTACGGTGAGCGGGCCACAGGTTTGGCACCTGGCACCAACTCGATACAGAAATCAATCTCCCGATGAGGCGGGGCCCCAGGGAGTTCGTTAGGAAACACGTCGGCGTACTCCGCTACGACTGGGACATCACATAACCTGGGCTTTGGCTCCGAAGTCTCCAGCAAGGTGAAGAACAACTCGGCGCCTTTTCTCACTGCCTTAACCACTTGGAGAGCAGACATCAGCGTCTTGCTCGCTCCTCGCATACCGGCAAACGTGGTTTCTCCATCGGTGTTCCTTCCCAGAGTGATCTCCTTAGAATTGCAATCTATGCATGCACGGTGCTCCGAGAGCCAGTCCATGCCGAAGATCACATCGAATTCAGCTAACGGTAATAACGATGCTTCCAAATCGAAATCCTGATTTCCGATCCGCACCTTCACACGGCTCTTCCTATCCGCAGACATGCGAGATCCATTGGGTAGCATTACTTCTAATCTATCCTCTACGAAGGTAGATGGCACTCCGATTCGCACCACGAAGTCCTCGGACAGAAAAGAGTGCGATGCACCCGTATCAAATAGAGCTCTCGCCGGATAGTTGAAAATTAGGACAAAGCCTAATTGCACACGAATAAAACATACAGTTGCACAACAGTATAATCACAAATAGCTATGCAAAAGCTAATTTTTGATTCATACCTGTGACAACATCAGCTTGTCGTATGGCTTCT
Organism: Dactylorhiza incarnata; assembly: GCA_033032865.1. NCBI lineage: Eukaryota > Viridiplantae > Streptophyta > Magnoliopsida > Asparagales > Orchidaceae > Dactylorhiza > Dactylorhiza incarnata. The sequence goes on from JAWHQI010000165.1 coordinate 2,294,018, forward strand.
TGCTGGCCAAGCGAGTAGACTCTCGGCTGAGTCGGAGTAATGTGCTGGGAAGCCGAAGACTCCGCAGCTTTACCCTTTTCCGCAGCTCGAGCATAGTCCAATGCTCGATTTTCTGCCTTCGGGGGACCACTTCGACACACTGCGGCCTTGTGTCCCACCTTCCCGCAGGTGAAACACGTGATAGGACTCCGCACAGTCGTTGCTCCCGAAACATTTGAGCGGTTTTGCTCCGCCGGTTTGAACTTCCTTTTGTTCTTTCTGAACTCTGACTTGGACTGAGAGACCGGCACATGAAACTCAGGTTTCTTTGCCACAGCTTTTGCTTGTACCCTCTTCATGTCCAACTCTAGGGATCTGGCAGTTTGGACCATCACCTGGAAACCTAACGTCATAGGGCCTGCAAGGAGCAGCCTCAACTCGTCCCGAAGACCTTCATAGAACTTGTTCGTCTTTGTCTCTTCGTCTTCCATCATAGGCCCCGCATAACGACCCAGCTTAGTGAACTCGTGCAAGTACTCATCCACTGAGCTGTCGCCTTGAGTTAACTTCAGAAACTGGTTCTGCAACGCAATGCGTTGGGCAGAAAGAATATACCTTTGAAGAAAAGACTTTGAGAACTCCGCTATCGTGATCTCGGTAATCTCCCTGCCTCCGAACTTGTGCACTTCCTGCTCAGCCCACCAACGCTCTGCCTCTCCGTTAAGGAGGAAGGTGGTTAAAGTGACCATCATAACTTCTTCTGTTGCTGACGCCCTTAGAATCTTCCTAACCGTTGACAGCCAGTCCTCCGCCTCCGTTGGGGATCCGGTCCCCGAGAAAGTTGGAGGATGGAAGCTTAGAAAGTGTTGCAGCTGTTGATCACGCGCTCGCGCAACAACTACACGCTCTACAGGACGCTCCACCCTTTGCACCACCGCAGGTTCCACTGCAGCCACTGGCACAGGGGTCTCAACCCTCGGTTCCACCGCAGGTTCCACTGCAGGTTCGATCACCGGGGCCGCATCTGTATTAGGCGTAGCAGGCTGTGCAAGCCGTTGCGGTTGAGCATTGATCATCGCGAAGACAGCTTCTGCGATTAACCTGATCATCTCAGCAGGAGGAGTGGTCGCTGGCACTTCAGCCGACCCCTACTTTCAGCAGTGTTACGGGGTTGAGACGGCCCCGCACCACTTCTAGTCGCCTATAATCGTGTAAGACACAATTTAGTGACTGAAAACATAGCAAACAACAATCATGGAACGCTCAGGTTCCGCAAACAAGTATGTTTTCCCATTCCTAAGTGGACATTCTTATTAGTTTTTGTCGTTTTAGGTGAATGCACATCCCGTGCACACCACCCCTTAAAAGGAATTCGTCCCGAATTCGCTAAACTACGGATCGACGCCTTAAGTCCGATACCAAATTGTAACACCCTGCCAGTACGAATAATATAACAGTAGGTCCGGCCGGGACCCCACGCCATACTAACCACACAAGCTAGGAGTTAAAGGGTGATAAACAGAAAGAAACTACAGCAGAGTATACTAAACACTAGCGGAAGCATAAAGATTTAACATTTCAATTAGAATTGTCCACTATCGTAGGAATGAAACCATAAAATAGAGTTATGGCCTTAAGGCCTTACATTCAACAAATGTACTAAAACTCCAAAACATACATCGGCACGCAGGACGGCAATACATGAGAAAGCTAAAAAGGGAGGTTGGCCTTCAAGGGCCAACTCAGCAAAAGGGGCCACCGCCCGCTATTTCCCGCTAGGCTCACCTGCACCTGCATAAGAACATTCCACCAAGCGGTGGCAAACAAAGTAACGGTCAGCACAGCTGACCAAATTATAACGACCCCACCCCTTTCCCGGGGTGGTGGAGATTCTACCCTGCAAGCAAGCCATACTAGCACAAGTACTAAATAAAGAAAGTGCAACTACACAATGTGAGGTTTCAAGAACATTCAATCTTCTAGGTTGAGCATCAAAAAGGAGGGAACCTAGGTATGCACATGATGTTAGTTGGGTTCACCCGAAGGTTCCCCACAACCGCCTAAACAACCGCATGAGGCTAACAACATCAATTCCACAAACACTCCACCGTAAGGGCCATCGCCTTAGGTGGGAAAACGAGCTTTTGGTCGGTCTAGGTAAAACACCTTCCACGACCTCTCCCATGATCGCACGACTTTCATGAGGTAGGGACCTCTTGCCGATCTGCATGGAAACGGGTTCGGTTTAGCTTTGCCCGTGCTCTAATCGTCGCGATCTATCGCACGACGCGGGTACGGCTTCGCCTCGGCCCGTAAGGGTTTAGCACTTTCAAGTGCTACACAAATATAAGCTACGCACCTAATCCCTTCACAAGGATCTAGGCTTCACAAATACTCAAAAAAGGGAGGTATAATACGCTCCGCATCAATTTCGCGGTGAAGGTTTGCCTTCATCCAATCTCAAAGCATGGGGCTTTCGTTAGGATCTTCACAAGACGCCTACACTTAAATCCCGCACTACTTTAGACGATTTCACGGAGTCATTCTCCGATACGCATTCTAGGCTTAACCTAAATGCAACGTCGCAATCCAAGCATCACCGATTCGGGCTCACGGCCACGAATAAGCTTCACACAAAATGCCTAAATCCGCACGACTACCGGATTTTCTACATGCAATATGTCGGGGACGGACACAATCGACCCGGAGTTCTGAAGAACTTGAGGGAATCCTACACTTCACCCATTTGGTGAAAGGGATCCCTCATGCAAGCATAGAGAAATGAAGGAGAGGACAAAAGACAAGTCCAAACAACGGGAGAAGGAATCGTTACCCTAGGAGCGTTCTTTTTCGCCATGGATCCGAGATTCTAGACGGAGGGAAATGACCGCACCGGGCTGCACTCTCCAGATCTGGAAATGGCTCGCGAAACGGAGCTCCGGAGCTCCGTCAATGGCGGAATCTCACTTCTTCTTCCTTGCCTCCTTCTTCTTCCTCTAGGTTTGGAGAGAGAAAAGCCTCAAAAGAATGAGGGTTTAACTCCTCTCACAAGCCCTAAGACCCTCCAGCAACTAATCCCAGCCATTGGATCGAATTCCAAAGGATTTGGACGGCCGGATCGTCTCCTCCGCTCAAAATCGCGGAGCAGATAAACAGCGCGCACGATCACTGGTCGTGCGCGAAGAGGAGAATGGTCGTGCGATAAGCCGAGACAGAACTCCGATTCCTTGCGGGTTACGCACGATCATTGGTGCACGATCACTGGTTGTGCGCGAAGAGGACAATGGTCTTGCGCATTGACCTGATGTGGAATTTTTAGCCTATCCCGAGCGCAGCACTACCACTCCGCCTACCTCGCTGAACCACGATCTTTGGGGTGTTACAAACTCCACCACTAATGATGGTCGCGTGACGATCCCCTCGCCTAAATGACACGCATGTAAGTTCCTCCGACTCCTCTCTGCCCTTAGATCTATTTCTCATCGATTCTCGCAAACTCCGGCCACCGGAGTGTAAGACCCCAAATTTCATGTGCATTCAAAAATACCAAAAATGAAAATGAGTTGAAGTCATGGAGCTAGCGCCAGGCGCTAGTGCTAGCGCCGGCGGTAGCGTCCCTAAGCGGTACCGACTTTGTCGCTAACGCCAGCGCTAGTGGCTAGCGCCGGCGGTAGCGGGAAAATCTTAAATACCAAGAATTCCGACTCTTTTCTCATTTCCTTTGAGATTCTCTGCCTTTTCATGGTTTGAGAGCTGAGAGCCGAGGGTTAGAAGAGAGATTAAGGGTGGGCCTTTCGTTGTGCAAAGGGCAAATTCACGAAGGCGGTCTTGTGCGCTTGTGCCATCAGCAATTCCGTGGAAAGGGTGCTGGTTCAACAAGTTTCCTCCGGATCAAGCTCAGTTCTATGGCACCAAAACGGCCTACGAGGGTAACGAATCTCCTCCCTAGCCTTTGGACATGTGTGTCCTTTAATTTCCATGTTTTGGAAGACTTCTACTAATTAGTAGATTGGATCTTCCGGTGGGATGAAGTTATTCCCCCCACAATTTGCATATAGAGTCCGGAATGGAAGTACGGGCATAGGCATGCTGTGTGAAGCCCATCTGGATAGTTCGAGCTGGATTGGTGATGTTTATCGCGTGGAGAAGACTCCATGTATATGCTGTGGTTCGGGTCTTCTGTACTGTTTTGTACATCAAATTATCCTGGAGGTGTTTCCCAGGCAATACCCGAAGTTTCGTAGCAGAACTGAGTTCTGTTACTAGCGCTGGGCGCTTGCGATAGCGCCGGCGGTAGATCCAGGTGAGCTACTAGTGTTGTTATCTGGGGGTGTTTTCCCAGAGGTAGCAGTATTGACTTCTGTTACCAGTACCGGGCAGAACTGGGTTCTGTTGCTAGCGCCAAGCGCTAGCGTTAGCGCCGGCGATAGCGCCCAACATACAGACTGTGTGTTTCCGTGCTACCTAAATTCCTGTAGACTGGATATGTAGCAGGAGAAGCTGTGGAATTTGCAAAACCCATCTTTAAGAGATGGGTATTGGGTGAAGCTTACTCGTATCGTGTACACTACGATGATTGAGCACGGGTCTAGCTGAACCGAACCCCCTATAGTGGTGGTGAAGAGGTCGCCCCTCGTTGCACCGGGCTATGGAAGAGTGTCGTAACTTTGTGTGCACGGGCTAGCTCAAATTGCTTGTCTAAGTTGAAATAAGACTTAGCGTGAGGGCGTAACTCAGGGAGTATGCCAAAGTGTGCCTTGAGAGCACGAAGCGGGTGGCTTGGTATGCCTCCGTTGGTGTTGTTTGCGGATATATATATATATATATATATGATGTTGACTCTTACTTGCAGGGAAGGAGCACCGCCGCCCCGAGTTTGGGGTGGGGTCGTTATAAATCTTGGTCAGCTAAAGCTGACCGGTTATTTGTTTTTCCCACCACTTGGTTGATTTGCTTATACAGGTCCCGGTGAGACTAGCGGGAGATAGCGGGCTGAAGCCCCTGCTGCTATGCTGTGCTGGCCCTTGAAGGCCGTAGCTTTTGTTTACCTTTTGTTCATGTGTGGCCGGCCTGCGTGCCGATGTCTGGAAGTCACCTTTATGATGTAAACAAACAATGTACTTAACTGTCTATGTATTTCATTCCTATTAGAGATGTGGACATGTTATAACTGGTTTTAAGTAAATGAAACATATGCTTCCGTTATGCGACTCTGTGCTGAGATAATTTTCTTTTGAAACTGTTTAACGCTAATTTTCGCACCGCTCTCTTTCGTTCATTTTATATGGCGTGGGGTCCCGGCCGGACCTACTGTTATATGCTATGTAACATGGAGGGTGTTACACGGAGACGGCAATCCCAGCCATGGATAGCTTCAGACCACCCCCACAACCTCCGCTGACTTTGCGGGTTTCGGCCTTGCATGGGGCGTGTGAAGGGGAGGGAGGGCCTCCTCGACCCTCTCTCATGACCCTTGAGGCGGAGGAAATCGCTGGAACCTGCTCCATCGGCCTCCTCCATCCAAACAGAAAAATATATATATATACAACATTATTTTCCGGCAACCACCGGCGGCGGCCGGCCGCCGGAAGATGCCCCACCGGAGCTCCCTTCCCGGGCGCTCCCATTCGGGGTGGTGGCTTGAGCTAACTCTCCACAAGTTGAGGTTGGAAGGCCCCACTACAAAAAAGGGGGTTCTCGGTGTCTGCATGCATGCAGCCACCATGGAACGGGAAGGATTTTCCTTCCAGATCCAAGGTCACCGGTGGAGGCCTGGCCGCCAGCCGACAACTCGTCGGAGAGCCCACCCCCGACGCACCCACCGTGAGTGATGCCCGGAGCATTGGTGGTTCTGTCATGCCTAGGGGGAGTCTCTCGCATGCCACCACCGTAACTAGTAGAATTGTATAATGTTTATATAAATGTGCCAAATTAATAAAATATTATTTTGATAGACGGCCATGAGAAAACTCCCGCAAGCAAGCCACCATGAATCTGGGAGATAAAGTTTATGTTCAGATTTGTATGACAATTCTTCCTATAGGTATACATCTCGAAGTTTTGATATATCTTAATATATGTTGTTTGCTATATTTATAGTGTTCGTAAAAAAATTTTGTACTCATGCAGCCACCATGGATCGGGAGGGATTTTCCTTCCAGATCCAAGGTCGCCGGTGGCGGCGGAAGGCCATCGGCCAACGTTCCGCCGGAGCGCGCCCCCTGGGCGACGCTGTCGGGAGTAGCGGCCGGAGCATCCAGCGCTCCGGCTGGTCAAGGAACCGCCCGCATGGCACGGTGGTTGCATGCATGTAGCCACCGTGAACCGGGTTTCTTTTGGCGTAGATCGCCGGTGGCGGTAGGCCGCCGGTGGAGGTTTCGTCGGAGCGCCCTCCCGAGGCGCTCTTGCCGGAGGCGGCGGACGGCCAGGTTTTCCCACCGGCGGCGGTGGGGAGTGCCCGTAAGTGAAGGCACATATATAAATATGCATATATATTTTGACACACAAAATATACATATACTTATATATGTATATATATAAATATATACAATACATATTATTTATAAATGGTTTTATGTATAAATGATATATATATTATACATATACGTATATATGTATATATATAAATATATACAATACATATACATACATATTATACCAAAATATTATACCTCGCTTTGATACCCTTGTAAGGACAACCCCCCCCCCCCCCCCCCCCCCCCTTCAACCAAGGGAATCCCTATGCCCACGGCGAGCATCCCCCCAAGAGGTTCGTGTGTCTGAAGAGGTTTCAGCCTCTTATCTGACCCATGACCCAATTGGCGGAACATTCGTCCTGTAAGGCTATGCATCATTACAGAAAAATATTCACAGAATATAAAAGCTTGTGGAAGCAAAACATCACAGAACATCCCAGCATGATATATAATAAATCATAGATGAGAACCACGAAAGGTTATATAAAGTCTCGCAGCAAAACCGACACAGTCATAAGACGACAAAATATCTAGTCAAAAGAAATCTCTCATCCTCTCCTCTCTCCAAGGTAGTACCCTCACATCCTCATAGATCGTCCGAGCTGGCTCAGGGAACTCCTCATCAGCACGGGCATGTCTACGCTCGCCCATCCGCTCCTGCTTCGTCGGTAGGCGCACCGGTTCCTAAAATGATAACGTACAAGAGTACATTAGCCACGACGGACCAAGTAAATCTCACGCTCCCCCCCAGCCCCCTAATGGATACTAGGAAGGACACCTGCAAGGAAAGTTAGCTCAATAGCCGAAGCATAGATATATATACCATAGTTATATAAACGAAGCAGTAATCCTTCAACAATTCATAAAGAGGGAACACTAAAGTATTAAATTCACCCGTCATCGTATAACCCTTCCTGACGGTGGTTATACGATGTCGGACCAAGGCGAGAGCATAAGTAATGATATGATGAGCATGTATGTTTGTCCTCCCTATCACTCGAATGGTGTGTCTCAATCACTTTCCCCTATGTCGACATAGTGACCTGTTAAGAGAAGGAGCTCACTTCCCAGGCCTCACCACCATGGCCAGACGGTAACAGTGGGTCGGTCGCTCCCCCTTCTAGGTTATGGATACACCCCAACTTCCTAGGCCTTCGTACCTCTATGAAGAATAGGTACTCTCGGTGGGAACACATCCTCACCTCGTTGGAGACCCTCTCGACACATAACCAAATAGGTGTGAGACGGACCTATGTGGAATGGGTAGCTAGCACCCGGTCCTCTTCACTACCAAAAACAAAAGAGTTCGTTGTACAACTTCTCCTATAGTTTATATTATGGGGAAGTCGACGAACCCGCTACATCGGTAACCATGCACCCTCATATATTTCCATGTGTGGGTAATGAATGAAATGACTACATGAAAATACTCATAAGATTTACAAGTGCCTATAGATCGATTCATAATTTGATATTCATTGGGTGATCAAGCTAGAAATGACAAACTTACAAATATGAGAATCATGTTATCATATATACAACACTTTTGAATCATTTAGACAGATTCGTGACAAGTTTAAAATTACCTAGATGCTCCAAATCAGAAATATTACAATATGAAAGTTGCAGAGAAAACATTCACCAATAAATATGTGTCTCACAAGCCTACCCTAAATCATAACCTAAGGTCTCCAAAACATAAGTTGAAGTTCACTAAAAATAACTGTTTACAAGCCACCGTGGAACGAGAAGGATTTTCCTTCCAGATCCAAGGTCGTCGGTGGCGGCCTGGACGTCGGCCGACAACTCACCGGAGAGCCCACCCCCGGCGCACACACCGTGAGTGATGCCCAAAGCATTGGTGGTTCCGTCATGCCTGGGGGGAGTCTTTCGCATGCCACCACCGTAACTGGTAGAATTGTATAATGTTTATATAAATGTGCCAAATTAATTTATTGTTATATTTGTCTCTCAAAATATTAGGTATATGCATACACATATCCCATTTTGCTACAAGTAAGATAAAATATTATTGATACACGGCCATGAGAAAACTCCCGCATGCAAGCCACCATGAATCTGAGAGATAAAGTTTATGTTTAGATTTTTATGGCAATTCTTCCTATGGGTGTACATCTCGATGTTTTGATATGTCTTAATATATGTTGTTTGCTATATTTATAGTGTTCGTAAAAAAATTTTGTATGCATGCAACCAGCATGGATCCGGAGGGATTTTCCTTCCAGATCCAAGGTCGCCGGTGGCGGCGGAAGGTCGCCGGTGGCGGCGGAAGGCCGCCGGCCGACGTTCCGCCAGAGCGCGCCCCCTGGGCAACGCTGTCGGGAGTGGTGGCCAGAGCAGCCAGCGCTCCGGCCGGTCAAGGAACCGCCCGCATGGCACAGTTGCTGCATGCATGCAGCCACCGTGAACTGGGTTTCTTTTGGCGCAGATCGTCATCGCCGCCGGTGGCGGTAGGCCGCCGGTGGAGGTTTCGTCAGAGCGCCCTCTCGAGGCGCTCTTGCCGGAGGCGCCGGCCGGCCAGGTTTACCTCACAGGGAACCCATTGCGGGTACGACTCCCTGATGGATCGGAGATGATCTCCTCAAATTTATGCAAATTTGAAGTAAAAATAGATGATTGGGAAATGGAGGTTGAAGCAGCAGTACTCCAGCTATCAGGATTTGACCTGATATTAGGAATGGACTGGCTCGCGGATCATGCAGCACAGATAGACTGTCAGAGCAGGAAGGTGACCCTCCAAGTGCCAATGTGAGGAACAATCACCTATCAAGGTATACCGTTTATTTCTCGTCTCGTGCTTAATTCCATACCAAATCATAACCTAAGGTCTCCAAAACAGTGGTTGAAGTTCACTAAAAATAACTGTTTATAAGCCAAAACAGAAAAGTAGAACTATTTTGATATGTTTTAGGCTAGATTTAATTTATCCGGAGACTCCAAATTAGAGAAATCAAAACATGAAAGTTGTTTATAAAACATCCATGAATAATATAGTGTCTCACATGTATTCGCTAAATCGTAACTTAAGGTCTCCAAAATAGAGATTGAAGTTCACTAAAAATAACTGTTTACGAGGCAAGGCAGCAACTAGAAATACTTTGTTATATTTTAGGCTAGAGTTAATTTACTTAGAAACATCGGATCATAAAACTAAAAGCATGAAAGTTGCACGAAAAACATTAATCTTTATTAGTGTCTCTAATGTGTATCTTCTGATTTGTCCTCCGAAGCCTCCAAAACAGGGAATAAAAATTACTAAAAATTTCAGTTTCAGGTCCAACAGGAATTTGGATTTCCAGAACGATTAAATATACTTTTTGAGAGAAAAAATAAATTAGTTAGGTGATGCGAATAAAAAAACTCAAAACATCAGAGTTGTAGATAACGAAAAGTTCTACAAATACAGGTCTCACAATTATTTTCTAAATCAGCTTCCAGGATAATTAAAAATTCAGTTTAAAAACGCTAAAATTTCCCAAAAGAAAAATGACAGGATTACTTGTCATGGGGAATAAAAGACCCACACACGATACTTGGCGTGGACCGGTTGCTGCATGCGAGGTGGGCAATAAATACGTGCAGTTGAATTTGCACCGGATTATATTTTGGTATAATATGTATGTATATGTATTGTATATATTTATATATATATACATATATAAGTATATGTATAAAATATATATATACACATACATTTATACATAAAACTATTTATAAATAATTTCCATATATACATAGGTGTGTGTATATATATATTAAAATTTTATACGTACATATATATTTATATATATATAACTATTTATGCATATATATATATATATCTATACTATAATAAAAAGAAATATCAAATTGGGTTTCATGGCAAGGTAAAGAAGACATGAGAAGAATCTCCACCAGTAGATCTCATCATGATGGACTGCGAATAGCCATAGAAATCAAAACCACATTCCTCCCTCCCCAAAAAATCCCGTGCTCCCCCTCCCCATAAATTCCTGCCGCCCCTTTTGGGCTGCAGCCGGCGGCGGAGCCGCCGACTGGCTGGAGAGAGACCCCCGGCAGGTTCGCCGGACTCCGGCGCAGTCCGGCGAACCTGCCGGGGGTCTCTCTCCGTCCAGCCGGCGGCGGCAGCCCAAAAGGGGCGGCGGGAATTTATGGGGAGGGGGAGTTCTTCTAAAAAAAAACTTTTATTTTTTAAATCATAAATTAATTATATATATAATTAGTTTATATATATAATTAGATAAAATATATAATTAAATCTTAAATAATAATAAAAATAGATAGTATATTTATCATAAATATTAAGAATATTTCGGGGCGGGCGTGCCGTGGGTGGGCGAATCCCGTCGGGGGTAGGCGAGGCGAGCCAGGGGGGGGGGGGGGGGGGGGGGGGGCGAAGACCGCCGGGGGCGGGCGAAGCCCGTCAATTGCACTCACATAGGGTCGGAGGCCCGTGCCTGTCACTCGTGTGTGTGTGTGTCAAAATATATACGCATATTTATATATGTGCCTTCACTTACGGGCACTCCCCACCGACCGCCGCCGGTGGTAAAACCTGGCCGGCCGCCGCCGGTGGGAAAACCTGGCCGGCCGCCGCCCCGGCAAGAGCGCCCCGGGAGGGCGCTCCGACGAAACCTCCACCGGCGGCCTACCGCCACCGGCGGCGCCGACGATCTGCGCCAAAAGAAACCCGGTTCACGATGGCTGCATGCATGCAACAACCATGCCATGCGGGCGGTTCCTTGACCGGCCGGAGCGCTGGCTGCTCCGGCCACCACTCCCGACAGCGTCGCACAGGGGGCGCGCTCCGGCGGAACGTCGGCCGGCGGCCATCCGCCGCCACCGGCGACCTTGGATTTGGAAGGAAAATCCATCCCGATCCATGGTGGCTGCATGCGTACAAATTTTTTTTACGAACACTATAAATATAGCAAACAACATATATTAAGACATATCAAAACTTCGAGATGTATACCCATAGGAAGAATTGCCATACAAATTTAAACATAAATTTTTATCTCCCAGATTCATGGTGGCTTGCATGCGGGAGTTTTCTCATGGTCGTGTATCAAAATAATATTTTATCTTACTTGTAGCAAAATTGGATATGTGTATGCATATACCTAATATTTTGAGAGACAAATATATCAATAAATTAATTTGGCACATTTATATAAACATTATACAATTCTACCGGTTACGGTGGTGGCATGTGAGAGACTCCCCCCAGGCATGACGGAACCACCAATGCTCCAGGCATCAGTCACGATGGGGGCGCTGGGGGTGGGCTCTCCGGCGAGTTGTCGGCCGGCGGCCAGGCCGCCACCGGCGACCTTGGATCTGGAAGGAAAATCCTTCCCGTTCCATGTTGGTTGCATGCATGCAGCCACCGTGAACATAGGCGGACCTATGTGGGGACACACCCGGGCACGTGCCCGGGTGTGTTTTTCGCTAAATCCCACCTAGCGCCCGTTTCGTCAAATCACGCTAAATCCCGCCTGGCTGCAACTCGCAAGAATGGTCGGCAATGTTTCCTCCTCAGATTTTCTGCCCTAGTTTCTCCAAATCGTGCCAGCGCTGCGGCCTGCCTCTCCCGCTCGTCATCACATCGGCTTGGCGGCGCCGTTTTCTCACCGTCCCGAGCACTCCAACAGGAAACAAGTTCGGATCGATTCAGCGAGCAGGCAGCCCGCAACAGTTTTCCTCACCGAGTCACCATCCCAGTATCGAGTATTCTGCTGCCCTAGTTGGTTTTATTTCGATTTCTATTTCGGTTATGTAGTTGGAGTTCTTTATAGTTTTTGATTATAGATTTGTTCTTTCTAGTTGGAGTTCTTTCAATCTTTCTAGTTATCTCTGTATCGCAATGACCGTTGGAGTTAGATTTCTATTTCAGTTTTGTTACCTTCCGTCTTCAGACCGTGCTTGTTACCTTCAGGCTTCAGAAATGTGATTTTCAGTTAGTTGGAGTTCTTTCAATAGATTTGTTACCAGAGCTTCTGAATTTGGTTTTTGTTGGATTTTGATTTTTTTTTCCATTTCCTGTTTCTTCCCATGTAGTTCAAAAATCAAATTTCAGAGCTTAAAAATGTGCTCATGTTGTAAAACTTAGAAATGTGTTGTTAATTTCTTGTTCTTTTTATTCCTATATATGTGTGCATTTTGGCTCATCTCTGTTGGGAGAAAAACACTACGGCTCATTCAAAAATCATTTGATAAATTGATTATTCTCATCGTCATCGCTCAAAAACGTAATTTTGGGCAAACACATCTCAAGCAAACATGCCGTATATTCTATCAATTGTTTGATTCCAATTTATGACTTTCATCCCAATTTGCTTTTGCAATTTCAGCTCTATTTACGCAATTCCAAATTTCTGATTGTAGATATGCAATTTGAGTTCCACTAATGCTATTTCTACTATATCCATTATGCATATTCCATGATGATATCAATTTTTTTTTATTTCAATTTATATGCAAATTAGGTATTTTGTACGTTATTTCGATGAATTTGAAATTAATTTATTGTGCCCGGGCTTCATAAAATTCTTAGTTCCGCCACTGACCGTGAACCCCCCTCCCCCTTTTTTTGTAGTGGGGCCTTCCAACCTCAAATAGTGGAGAGTTAGCTCAAGCCACCACCCCAAATGGGAGCTCCCGGGAAGGGAGCTCCGGTGGGGCATCTTCCGGCGGCCGGCCGCTGCCGGTGGTGGCCGGAAAATAATGTTGTATATATATATATTTTGTTTGGATGGAGGAGGCCGCCGGAGCGGGTTCCAGCGATTTTCTCCGCCTCAAGGGCCATGAGAGAGGGTCGAGGAGGCCCTCCCTCCCCTTCACATGCCCCATGCAAGGCCGAAACCCGCAAAGGCAGCGAAGGTTGTGGGGGTGGTCCGAAGCTATCCATGGTCGGGATTGCAGTCTCCGGTGGTCGAAGTTGGCGGGAATCGACGGGAAATAGATCTAAGGGCAGAGAGGAGTCGGAGGAACTTACATGCGTGTCGTTTAGGCGAGGGGATCGTCGTGCGGCCATCGTTAGTGGTAGAGTTCGCCGGAGTTCGCGAAGGAGGCTCGTCGGAAGGTCACCTGAGCTCATTTAATGGCTGGTTAGGGGAGAAAAAGGTATGGAAACTCAAGCCCATCCTCCTTTGGGGTTTATATAGGGGTGAGGATTAGTTTTTAAGGTTTGAGGAGTTAATTCCTCCTCCCTTGATAAATTCGCCGCCCCTTCAGCTTCCAGCCGCCCAAACACTTCCCAAAGCATTGGGAAGAGAATACATTTACTCCCCCCAGCCGACCATAAGCTTGGGGAGTAATGATGCATTAATTAGGGGGGTTATACTCATTATTAAATGCTTAAAAATGTAATTATTAATTAATTATAATTTATTTTTAACTGAAATAATTATCACAGCATGTATGTGTAATATATTATTTTTAGAAATTATTTTATAATTTTTGGATATCGTTTTCTATTTTATTTTATTTATTTGTTGTTTTTAATATAGTTAAATCAAAATAAATAATTTTCAATTGAAATAATAAATTTTAATTGTTATATCTCATCCATATATTTTTAGGTCCCTACAATAAATTTTTTGTAGAAAAACAACATCATCATCTATTTTTCTCATATCACCTTATTATTTTAATGATTTACTTATAAAACAAAATTCACAATTCTTTTGAATGTATTTAGTTAAAGTTTTAATTGTCCATCTTATTTAGAATATTATTGAGATGTCGCGATAAAATTTCGGAGTTGATTGGAGTTCATCAGTCACGATTCTTATCTAGCATTACTTAATAATTTGTCAATTATTTAAACAATTAAATAAATTATTTAAATTATAATTTAATATTTCAGAAGCGTCTACTCTAATCATGGCCCACAATGCATCCCCTTGGATGTGTTGGTGAGTCACCGCATACCTAGTCAGCAATTTGATCGAGTCGGATAATTTGGTGTGCGTCTACACTAATTAGAGTAATTTAAATTTTGTGCGATTCATGTTGATCAAATTGACGAGTTTGTGGGTCAATTTGATTCGTTTAGAGTATTTGTGCACTTTTAGGTATTATTTGGCCTTACTAAGACCTAACAGTCAATTCATACACCAAGGGGGGTCTATCGTGTGCATAAGACAGAAATTATTCATGTAGCCCGGTGGGTGAATCGAGTGACTTATTGGGTCAATAACACCCAATAAGGTGTCAACTCACCATTTGGGGGCCAATGAAGCCCACAAAACCCTAGCGGTTCAATTAATCACGAACGGGCCTAGAAATTCGAAATTGGGATGTTACAAATCCAAAAAGTCAAACAAAATTTTCGTCCTCGAAAATTCGATTAGGTCATAGTATTTTCAAAGTTGAGCAAAATTACTATACTTAAAATAAGAAGCCAAAAAGATTTGGGTTTTACCTAACGTAAAGAGGCCGGGGTAAAGTTCTCGCATCTGGTCCTCGGGTTCCCAGGTAGATTCCTCGGTCCCGCAGTTGTCCCATAGAACTCGAACAAGGGGGACTCTCTTTCGCCGCTGGACCTTAGTCTCAGTATCCATGATCCGCACCGAGTTGAGGGATACCGATCGATCAGGTTCTACTTGTAAGACCCCCCTCCCCAGACCTGAACCGGGTTCAGGGAGGAGGGATCTTAATTAGAGCCTATGATTTTTGGTGATTTTTCCCAACTCTTTTGGCCTTTAAATTTCTTAAAATAAACTTTTGGTAGAGTTTTAAAAATAGTAAATGACTTCCTAAAAATCCCCAAAAATTACTGGAGCTGCCCCTCAGAGTGGGGCACATTTTTCATTCAGGAAGTTTTTGCCAAAAATGCCCCATTTTCCTCAGAAAAATGGGGAAGGGGGAAGGGAGAGTGGGGTGCGGTTAGAGGCAGGGAGAAGGCACAGGGGTCTTGCACCCTGCGCCCTCCCGCGGCCCCCACAACGGATCTGCGGCAGATCCGCTGTGGGGGGCACATATGCTGAGGCGGGGGGGGGGCGGGAAACCAGGAAACAGGAGCCGCCCGATCACCTGGGGGAGATCGTGCGGCTCCCGTTTGTTAAACAGGAGGCGGCCGCTGCCGCCGTCGGGCAGCGGCCGGCTGGGGCCGACGCCGCCCCCGGTCGGTGCGCCGGGGGCTGGTGACCACTCCGGTGGTAGTCCGGCGGCCTGTTGCCGCCGGCTACCACCGGAAAAGAGGACAGAGAGGGGTGGGATGCGGTGGCGTAGACGGCATGCGCCATGCACGTTGGTTGTGTCGCCGCCTCCGCTAGGAGGGCTGCCGGTGTCGCCCCCGGTCGGTGCGCCGGGGGCCGGCGACCACTCCGGTGGTGGTCCAGCGGCCTGGCGCCGCCGGCCGCCGTCGGGGGTGGGGTATTTCCCCGTACAGGAATAAAGAGCAGAGGCAGGGAGGCCTGGGACACGGGTGCCGCCGGGGCTGCGTCCTCCGACGGCCCGACCGCCTCCTTTCGCCGGCTCCGTGGTCCCCGAGAGGGGACCTGTTTCCTCAGCGCAACCACCGGCGTTGGGGGTGGGGGGTTGGCTTCCATGGCCATGCCTCCACCCGAGCCTTGCAAGGCTCGGGGTGGTGCTGGCGGCGCTCCGGCGACGGGGAGGGGGTCGACTTGGCTCAGGGGAGTAGGAAGGAGGAGGGGAGGGCGTCTACCTGTGATGGAGGTGGAGCTCAGAGGTGGAGGGACGGTGGTGGCTCGCCATGGAGAGGAGGGTGGCGGTTTGGTTGGGCAGGGCTCCGGCAGGGGGCTGGCTAGCCGAGCCGGCATGGGAGAAGGAGGAGGAGGAGGAGGTTGAGAGGGAGGGGGGTGGCACTCAGGGAGGGTGTTGGATCTTGCGGCGCCCTTAGAGGGGGGGGGGGGGGGGTGAATATGGGCTAAAATTTACTTTGAAAATTTTCTAATATATTATGATAATTTTAACGGATAAACAAGTAGATTTTTAGACAATCCAAATAAACACTTAGAAAATCATAAGAAATTGGAAATCAAATTTATTTCCACAAGTGATGAATACAAAGGATTGTCGATCTTAATAAAGCTTAAAATCAAGGCTATAATAAAAATAAACTTTTAACAATTTGTGTTTACCAATCCTTCTCCCAAGGATCGGAAGGCTATCACTTGTCTCTCCATAGACCAAGCCCAAGCCTATCCTCTAGATCTTCCCAAGATCTAGACGTAGCACACAAGGCCACGATTTCCTACCAAGCCACGCAAGGACTTGGACGCTCCACACATGGAAGCGATTTTCCCCTAAGCCACGCGAGGACTTAGACGTCACGCACAAGGAGATGATTTCCCTACCAATACAAAATGAAATGTATATAAATGAAAATACAAAATGAAATGATGAACTCCCTAGAAATTCAGATCTCTGAAAGGAAGGTTGAAGCCTCGAGATGATCGTTGATGTAGAAGCGCGTCCGATCTCGTCTTCAATTTCAAACCTTCTCAGCACAAATGAGAGTTCATGAAGTTCTGGAGCTCTCTGGTTCTTATGCCATCAGGAAGGAACTTAGAATTCTCCAAACTTGCAATGCACGAACAGAAAGAACCATTTTATAGATTTTCACTGTCGCCTGGGCGACATCACTGTCGGAATTCCGACAGCGCAAAACTGCTGCTCGTCGTGCTGTCGTGCGGGCAGTTGCTGTAACTTCTGAGTTGTCGCCTGGGCGACATCGATGTCGCCTGGGCTACATCTCCTCTTCATTTTTGCCGTCCGAAACTTCTCCAGACTGTAGATTGAGTCGTTCTCATCTCCGAAATGGGGTGGCACGTTCTGTAACTCTTCCTGGATTGAAAGTTATGGCCATTTTAAGATCAGCACACAAAACTCATCCTTTTGCTTTTTCTAATGTGTACACACTCTCGGATCATGCCCATGAACGAGGACTTGTCTCCTCATTGAACTCGTACAACCTGGACACTATAAACACACAAAAGACTAGATCAAATACAACACGGTATTTGTTATTCTCAAACCAAGAGATGCGGAGCATAAGCTCCAACAATCTCCCCCTTTTGATAATAACAAATACCCGTATGAGAAATTAGTGAGATTAAGACAATTTGTGTTTATAGATAAGTGCGGTAATAAGATATGCATGAATAACATATTAAGAGCGTGATAGAATTGAAAGCGATAATGCCTACTCTTTCTATATCAAGTCCTCCCCCTACATTAGTGTCCCTTATAAACTACTCCCCCTAAATATCTATTTTACTAGATTTCTCAATTTCTTCTCCCCCTTTGTTATTAACAAAAGTGGGTAGGGATGAGTGTATATCTTTTAAGATAGGTAAGGAACCATTTATTGAAGGATTTTCATGATCGAGCATATGATAGTGTATGCACCTCCTATATGATTACTCCCCCTACAAATATACCCATTTTTTTTTAGTTTAATATCATTATAATGCACTCCCCCTAAATATTAGATTTATGCAATTTAATCTCCCCTTTTGGTAGAATCAAAAGAGGGTTTAAGTGAGGGTAGTAAGGAGGCATTTCTTATAAATGATAAAGCATGATCGAGCTTTTGTAATATAGATAATGATAAAGATTTTAAGCATAGTATATAAGAGCTTTCACAAAAAAAAGAGTTGTAAGCAAGCGGAAGATTATAAGAAACATCTTTTTGTAAGCATGAAAATCAGTGTTATAAATATGAGTTTAAGTGCAAAATGAAAAGATGTTTTAACCTTTTTGAAATCTCAAGTTTTTTTTAATAAATATACCAAGCATGAAATGAACACATCAAAAAGAAAATATACTACAATGTTACTTAATTTTAAGTTCAAGAAATACGAAAACATTGTAGAGATCATGCTAGGTTATCTAGTGCATTTCTTATATAAAGAGTAGTATATATAAAACATTAGAATCCAATACTCATGAGAAGAAGTGTTATGAAAGATAATGATGTGCACATTAGTGTATTTTGGGCAATGTTAACAATTTATTTAAAACACAAAATACAAGACATATGTAGAGTAAAGTGCACAATTAAACACAAGTATATTTACTTTCACACACTTTAATGCACACTATTTTATAAAAAGTGGTGTACTAATCAAGGGTTGCACAAGACACTTTACTATTCTTTCCAAGGTGCTCAACCTCACAATGCTTATGAAGACTTATCAGGAGGTTCAAGTAGTGCTTGGTGGAGTTATATTTGTCTACATATATATATATTTTTTTAACATTTGTGAGACAACATTCTCCGAATACACTTATTTTGCAAACCCAAAAATTTTTAACTTAACCACTTTTCTAAATTTCACAAGTGCAATTCAAACGTAGTGTAGGCAATAAACTTATGCAAGATTTAATTCATTGTACAAATACAATACACAAGCAAGCATTTTTAGATTTAAACATACATGTTGATTACCAAAATAAGTGAGTGAAAGGTATCATTATCAATCATAATACATTTACTCATACTTAGAGGCATGCTAAGCTTGGTTCTACACATATTTTTCAATACAATTTATGCACTTTAAATAGATATATCAAAGCATGATAAACAAAACAATGTTCATAGTAATTTGAAGGAATAAATTTTAACATTGAAAAAAAAATCTAAATAATAGAATTCATTCATGCTTGATATTGGCAATAAAGATCATACAGTTTTTTTTATTTTATAACTTTTAAATCAATTAAAAAAAATAGAAAATCACAAAAAAAAATTATATTTTTGTAATTTTTGAATTTGAATTTTTTATTTGATTTTCATAATCTGAATAAAAACAAAATAACAAAAAGTCAGAAACACAAAAACTAAGTAGTACATATGAACTAAAATATTTTTATAGATTTTTAGAAATTTTAAAAATCAGAAAAATCAAACACTCACACTAGCGCAGGCGCTAACGCTAGCGCTGGAAACAGTACTTGATTTTTTGTGAAATTTATTAAGTGTCCTTAGAGTAGTCTTATGCAAAAATTTTGTAATTTATGGAGATGTCTTGATTGCTCAAATTTGCATAAAACTATAGCTTTTTCAAATACATGTGTTTTACAAAAACATTTAAGCTCAAAAAGATAGATTATGCAAACACAAGAGGACATTTTTGTTTTTATTAAATAAACCAAAATATGCATGATTTAAGTGATAAGTAAATAAAATGATCATGCAAAGAGTAAAATAAGTATGTCCTAAGATTAAAGACTACCCCGATTAAATGTCTACACCCTAGCCCCGTACTAAGTGAGGATGGGCATGAGGAGCTGCACACATGCCGTAGGTTGGGGTGTTAGTCCCATATACACACACTAGAGAACACTCAACCTAGCACTCTTTCCCCCTAGTACCTCGCAAGGCCCCACTGGAACCCTCCCCGGTTAAGGACAAGACATGACTTAGAGGTTAGGTCTCTAATGCATACAACCCTACGCCCCCGCTATTGTGAGATATGAAGTCAAAGGTGAATAATCTTTGGACAACATAAGCTTTTTAAACTATGGGTTGATTTATAAACTATGAGTTTTGCTTAATGTGATGAGTTATAAAGCCGCATAGTTTTTCTACTTTTATGAGATGACGATATGTGATAACTAGCACAATTACTAATATTCAATAAGTGATAAAGCTATTATGATGAGTTTTGGGTTTAATGTCATGTCATAAGATTAATATTAATATTGCATGTATTCCAAAATAGAATTTTAAATTATAGATCTAGAATAGAGTGATGATTAAGTTTAATGTATTTTTATTATTCTTAGGTTGGTTCTAGAATCTATATATATGTGAGATACATGCAATCAATATCAAAGCATATCCATACACCAACTAATGTAAAGAAAGCAATATTCATATTTTTATCATAAGATTCATAATTCTTATTATTGATTTGAGATATTTCTTGATAGAACATGAATTATGATTTATGATTATAGAGAATTTTGCATAGAATATATGTTAGATCATCATGATGTATGTGATTTCTATTCTTTCTAGACTTATGACAATATGATTTGGTGATTTTTCTTTTGAATAAGCATGTTTGATTTTTTAAGTCTAGAAAATGATGATCATGTAATCATATTAAAGACAAAGATCACATATATAATGTTTTGAAATTTATAGTAAAATTTGCATTCAATAATTGAATCTATTGATCTTTGGTTTTGCATGATAATATATGATTTATGATACAATATTCATATATATTATAATGATTAATCCATAAACTATGTGTTTGTTGGAATTTTAGTATTCTATATAATTTTAAATCACATAGTTATCATGATATTTTAATAACATTGTAAATGTTATACCTAGCATATAAATTTAAGCATAAACCAAGAAGTGATGCTAGCATGATGAGTTTGAATGCAATGTTATTACATAGGATTAATGGAGATTATGTTGCATGTAATATGAGAAGTTTTTAAATTAATTTACTTTAGACCTAGAATGAAATGATTAAACTTTTGATTTGATCTTAATGATACAAGATGATTCTAAGGTCTAAATTACATGCAAACATTGGTGACACACATCACACACATAATATCTAAATTGATATATGAAATAATTTTAATAAGGATAGCATGTGATGAAAGATCCATAAACACAGAAATTTCCAAATCAAGCAAACTAAGATAGCTTTTAAAATGGAGTTGAAATTGGGCAAGTTGACAGCACCAAAAAAACTCAAATGAGCAAGCCTAGTTTGTCGTTGGATGGAGATTTTTGTGCTTTTTCCGAAAATATATTAAACGCAAAAATCAGGCGAGCGGATCAAAAGATATGGATGTTTGAAGTTTTGATCGAAAACTCGCATTTTTGAAAGATTAAACATGCGTTTAGATGAATTTTTGTTTTCAATTTTTCTAGATAATGTTCTTCATTATAAGGGCTATCATATGCAGCAAACAAATATAGAATAAAAAAAAATGTTGCGCATTTTAATTTTTAGTTTAGGCCCTTTAATAAACCTTTTAAATCCAATCTTTAAAATAGTTTCAATAGTCTTGATAATAATTTCAAATTCAATTTCTAATGATAATTCAAGACAATTAAGGGTAAAGGATTTAAAAGGATAAAGTACAATCAAAGATGAGAGATAGATCACTTTGAAAAATATATATGACTTAATGTTCAATTTTAATTCAAATTTGATTTGATAAACATTAGGCTTAATATATGAAAGTCATATTTCATGATATATAAAGTGATCATAGCATGTTTGTTCAAAAAATAAAAATAAACAAAAGAAAAGTGACAATAAGCATATCATGAAGTAGAGTAATAATTTTTCATTTTCTTAATAGTTTCTACTTCATGCATTTGAAAGATACTAAATGATAAGAGATTTAGGTATCCAAAGTTGACCATGTGTAATGGTTCCTTTGGGCACCCAAATATGACATGATGATTTTTTAGGATACAAGGGTAAATGGGCCTTTTCAATTAAAGTTGATGTATCATTTTTCTTTAAGGGTCTCCATTCATACCTTGGTGGTTTATATTTTAAATTCATATTATGATTATGTGACATCTTTATATGATTATATTTGTTTGAAAAATAATTCATTTGTGATTTAAGTTTATTCAAATTATTTTTCAAAATAGATTGATGTTGATAATCATAATGAATTTTATTACATGGATTCTTTGAAAGTTTATAAGAGTGATTGTCTTTCTTTAGAAGTGATTGTTGAAAGAGTGGGTTACAATATGTTTTAAAAGATTGATTATTATTTTGATGATTTTCATTTCCACTCTTTCTTATAGACATACTCTTATAATATGAAGGATAATATTTTATATTTTGATTTTCATGAAAAGGAGTTTTTAAATTTGAGTCATGATTGAAAATATATTGAGACCTATAATAGTGACTCTTAAGAATTTTATAAGGATCATAATTCTTTTTGAAACTAAACTTCTTTTGATTTAGTGTGTGAAAATGGTCCTTTTTAGAAATGATTTTGTAAGTTAATTTATCCTTGTTATTCAAAATCTTATGATGAAATTCATTACATGAACTTTGAAATTTTTCAACAAAAGATTTTAATTGTATTAACTTACAAGTTAAAGCATCATTTTCAAATATCAATTTTTCATTATGCTTTTTAGAAACTAAGAGCCCTTTTTCAATTTCCTTGAATTGTTCTTTTAATAAATTGCAATCAAAACAAGATATAGAGTTTTCAAATGAAGAGAATGCAGAAGATACAAACATTTCATTTTTGGATTCTACATTCACATTTGCTTTCAAAGTTTTATTTTCTAAACGTAGTTTTGCATTAGCCATTTTTAGTTTCTTAATCTTACGTTTAGTATTTTGTAGCAATTGTAGTGTAGAAATAGATGTACAAAAAATAGGAGATTTTGATTTCCTTACAGCGCTCGTGGATGAGGCAAGATTTGAACATAATGTTCCTTTGTCTTCTTCATCTTCCTCTTCCAAACAAGAGTTTCCATCATCCTTTCCGCTTGATGAGCATTCTATGGATCCATCCTTTGTGTAGCTTTCTTGAATATTTGCATAGGCTTGCATATTCTCCGGTTCTTGTGAATGTTCCGTACCTGTAAAAGGAGAATCATAAGTTCTTTCAAGAAAACTCCAAATTTAATATGCGGAAGGTAAAGTATAAATAAGTTTGAAAATATTTTGGTCTAACGCACAAAATATACTATTCATAGATTTTGCATTTAAAATAATTTTGTTTCTAGTTAGTACGCTTGATGGTTTTTTAATAGTAATATTCCAAACTTTTTCATCTAAGCCCTTAAGAAAATTTTTCATTAATATTTTCCAACCATTATAATTTTCACCCATAAATAATGGTGGACATAATGATTTTTCATTTTCATAAAAATTATCCCCTCTAGAAGATGCGAGATCATGAAGCGCCATTATTCCCGGTTGTGAAGCCGTATTGGCATAACCTGGCTTTGATACCACTTGTTGGATCTTGCGGCGCCCTTAGAGGGGGGTGAATAAGCGCTAAAATTTACTTTGAAATTTTTCTAATATATTATGATAATTTTAACGGATAAACAAGTAGATTTTTAGACAATCCAAATAAACACTTAGAAAATCATAAGAAATTGGAAATCAAATTTATTTCCACAAGTGATGAATACAAAGGATTGTCGATCTTAATAAAGCTTAAAATCAAGGCTATAATAAAAATAAACTTTTAACAATTTGTGTTTACCAATCCTTCTCCTAAGGATCGGAAGGCTATCACTTGTCTCTCCATAGACCAAGCCCAAGCCTATCCTCTAGATCTTCCCAAGATCTAGACGTAGCACACAAGGCCACGATTTCCTACCAAGCCACGCAAGGACTTGGACGCTCCACACAAGAAAACAATTTTCCCCTAAGCCACGCGAGGACTTAGACGTCACGCACAAGGAGACGATTTCCCTACCAATACAAAATGAAATGTATATAAATGAAAATACAAAATGAAATGATGAACTCCCTAGAAATTCAGATCTCTGAAAGGAAGGTTGAAGCCTCGAGATGATCGTTGATGTAGAAGCGCGTCCGATCTCGTCTTCAATTTCAAACCTTCTCAGCACAAATGGGAGTTCATGAAGTTCTGGAGCTCTCTGGTTCGTATGCCATCAGGAAGGAACTTAGAATTCTCCAAACTTGCAATGCACGAACAGAAAGAACCATTTTATAGATTTTCACTGTCGCCTGGGCGATATCACTGTCGGAATTCCGACAGCGCAAAACTGCTGCTCGTCGTGCTGTCGTGCGGGCAGTTGCTGTAACTTCTGAGCTGTCGCCTGGGCGACATCGATGTCGCCCAGGCGACATCGATGTCGCCTGGGCGACATCTCCTCTTCATTTTTGCCGTCCGAAACTTCTCCAGACTGTATATTGAGTCGTTCTCATCTCCGAAATGGGGTGGCACGTTCTGTAACTCTTCCAGGATTGAAAGTTATGGCCATTTTAAGATCAGCACACAAAACTCATCCTTTTGCTTTTTCTAATGTGTACACACTCTCGGATCATGCCCATGAACGAGGACTTGTCTCCTCATTGAACCCGTACAACCTGGACACTATAAAAACACAAAAGACTAGATCAAATACAACACGGTAATTGTTATTCTCAAACCAAGAGATGCGGAACATAGGCTCCAACAGAGGGGGCTGAGCCCCTCCTTATATAGGGGAGGGGGAGGCCTCCCCTCTCCTTCCTTTTAGCCCACGTGGGCTAAAAGGAAGGGATGGGTGGGGGGAGATATTTTCTCCCCCCCTTCCCTTCTCTCTCCTGCCCCCTTGCCCCAATAGGGGGTTGCCTATCCATGGGC
Source organism: Dactylorhiza incarnata (assembly GCA_033032865.1). Classification (NCBI taxonomy): domain Eukaryota; kingdom Viridiplantae; phylum Streptophyta; class Magnoliopsida; order Asparagales; family Orchidaceae; genus Dactylorhiza; species Dactylorhiza incarnata. The sequence goes on from JAWHQI010000165.1 coordinate 2,318,818, forward strand.
AGCCCCCTCCCTTGGGGGGAGGGGCTTCTCTCTCTACCCCCCCCCCCCCCCCTTTTCTTTTCTTTTCTCACCAGATTTCAAGCTTGGGGGGGGGGGGGGGGTTGACCGAGGTCAACTTAGGGCGGGGTCCTTCATGGTCCATCAAGATTTGCCGGGGCCGATGCCGAGTTTGTGTGCTTCACATTTTGTGCGTTGCACTGAGGTGTTCTGCATAGTCCTAAAATGTCATACTCTCCATAGGACCTCGGATCGAGGCGCAACAAATTCCGTTGCGCTTGTATCGTTCATACGAGTTTAATGGGACTGACGAAAGTCAGATCGGAGTATGTTTGGCCACTATCCCACTATAGTGGGGTAGCGGCGCACAACGATACTCAAAATGGTCATTTTCTCTAAACGACCTCGGATCGAGGCGCAATGAATTTCGTTGCGCTTGTATCATTCATACGAGTCTAATGGAACTGACAGAAGTCAATTCGAGGTATGTTTGGCCATTATCCCACTATAGTGTGGTAGCGGCGCACAACGATACTCAAAATGGTCGTTTTCTCTAAATGACCTCGGATCGAGGCGCAACGAATTCCGTTGCGCTTGTATCGTTCATACGAGTCTAATGGAACTGACAGAAGTCAATTCGGGGTATGTTTGGAGACTATCCCACTATAGTGTGGTAGCGGCGCACAACGATAATCAATATGGTCGTTTTCTCTAAACGACCTCGGATCGAGGCGCAACAAATTCTATTGCGCTTGTATCGTTCATACGAGTCTAATGGAACTGACAGAAGTCAATTCGGGGTATGTTTGGCCACTATCCCACTATAGTGTGGTAGCAGCGCACAACGATACTCAAAATGGTCGTTTTCTCTAAACGACCTCAGATCGCAGTGCAACGAATTCCGTTGCATTCGTATTGGTCATACGAGTCTAACAGATCTGACAAAAGTAATATCGGGGTTCGTAGCACATAACCCTATACCGGGTTATTTCTACCGTTCGGGCCTACTTTTATTGGGCTCACTAGGGCCTAGTGACCCAATAAAAGTCGGGATGTTACACTACTGGTTCGGGGGTCTCCTGAATGACATGCTCCAGGCATAGTAGTGCGCGTCTCTATGAAGAGATGTGGAATACATCATGCAACCCCTGAAGCTCCGGGGGTAGCTCCAGCTTGTACGTCACTTCACCGATACACTCTGTGATGGTATATGGCCCCATGTATCTTGGGCTCAACTTTCGCTGTCGACAGAGTCGAGATACACCGTGGCGAGGGAGGATCTTCAAGTAAACCTTGTCACCCACGACGAATTCAACGTGTCGATGACGGGCGTCGTAGTACTTGGCTTGGCGACTCTGAGCTTCACGCATCCGTTCCTGTATTAGCTGAACGATTTCTGTCATATTCTCCATGAAAACGGGCCCCAGGGCCCTCGTATCCGCATCTTGGGCCCAAGAAAGTGGAGTACAACATTTCTGGCATTATAAAGCTTCGTATGGGGCCATGCCAATGCTTGCCTGATACGAGTTGTTGTAGGAGAATTCGACTAAGGATAGGAGTCGCTCTCATGGCTCCTTCTTATCCACCAAGCATAACCGGAGAAGATCCTCCAAAGTCCGATTTGTGCGTTCTGTTTGCCCGTTTGTTTGGGGGTGAAATGATGTGTTGAATGCTAATTTGATCCCCAAATATGCTTGAACGCTCCTCCATTCATTTGAGGTAAATCGACCATCTCGATCAGAGACTATGGTTTTTGGCACACCGTGGTACCGAACCACATTCTCAATGAAAAGACGCACCAATTTTCCAACACCATCGTCTTAGCGGTTGGGATTGAATCTCGCAACCTTTGTCAAACGGTCGACCACCACCCAGATATAATCGTTCCCGGTCCGAGAGCGGGGCAGGCCATGGATGAAATCCATGGATATGTCTTCGAATTTCCACTCAGGGACGGGAAGCGGCTGTAGTAACCCGGCGGGGTTCTTGCACTCTGCCTTAACAAGCTGGCACGTTGGACAATGTGTCACAAAAGAGACGACGTCTCGCTTCATCCCCGGCCACCAGAACATTTTCTTCAAATACGCATGCATCTTTGTGATGCCCGGATGGATCGCGTAGCGATTGTGATGGCTCTCATACAAAATTTCATGTCGAAACTGTCCACCTGAAGGGACGAACATCCTATCACGGAAGTAAAGGATTACGTCCCTTATCTTAAAATCTGGGCGCTCTTTTCCGGCCTTCAAACGGGCAATCACATCCTCAAATAATGGGTCATCTTGCTGGGCATCTCTAATACTGTCCCGAAGATCGCACTTAATCTCCGTCCAATACAATTGATGTGTTGCCGCAACCGAATCTCCCCGGGCGATCACTGTGATCCCCATCTCCTCGAGTCCCCGTACTATATCTCTCGGAGTGTCGATCATCCAGTTAGCTGAGGCTATAGGTTTCCTACTCAGGGCATCCACAACAGTGTTTTCCTTGCCCGGGTGATACTGGAGGTCGAAGTTGTAATCGCACAAGAACTCCAACCACCGTCTCTGTCGTAGGTTCAGCTCCCTCTGCGTGAAGACGTACTTGAGGCTCCTGTGGTCCGAAAACACCTCACATCGGACGCCATACAAATAGTGCCTCCATATCTTTAGAGCAAAGACCACCGCACCTAGCTCCAAGTCGTGCGTGGCGAAGTATTTCTCGTGCACTTTTAGCTGCCTCGAGGCGTAGGCAACCAACTTCCCATGTTGCATCAAGACCGCTCCTAAGCCTTGCTAGCATGCATCTGTGTACACCTGGAAACCTTCCTGGCCCGAGGGTATGGTCAGTATAGGAGCTGAGGTAAGCCTCCCTATTAACTCTTGGAAAGCCTCTTCACACTGCGATGTCCATACAAATTTCACATCTTTCTTTGTTAGCAACGTCAGCGGTAGCGCGATCTTAGAGAATCCCTCTACGAACTTACGATAATATCCCGCGAGTCCGAGGAAGCTCCTCACATCTACCGCAGAGCGAAGCTGCGGCCAACCCCTAATGACCCGAATCTTTGCTGGATACACTGCTATGCCATTGGCGCTGACGATGTTACCCAAGAAGCCAACCTCCTTAAGTCAAAATTCGCATTTTGAAAACTTTGCGTATAACTGGTGTTCTCGCAACTTTTGAAGCGCTTTCTTCAGGTGTGTTACATGCAGCTCTTCCGAAGCCGAGTACACATGAATGTCATCGATAAATACAATGACAAAATGGTCGAGGAAGGGTTCGAACACCCGATTCATCAAAGACATGAATGCTGCCGGGGCATTAGTGAGGCCGAACGGCATCACTGTGAACTCGCATTGCCCATAACGAGAGCAAAACGCGGTCTTCTTAATGTCCTTATCATCAATCCTGAGCTGGTAGTATCCCGACCGAAGATTGAGTTTGGAGACGCACCGATCCCCTATAATTGATCAAACAATCCTTCTATCCTTGAGAGAGGATATGTATTCTTTACAGTCAACCAGTTCAATTTCCGGTAGTCGATGCAGAGTCGGAGGGATCCGTCCTTCATCTTCACGAAGAGTACAGGTGCTCCCCAAGGAGAAGAGCTTGGTCGAACGAATCCCGAGTCTACCAATTCTTGAAGATGCACTCTGAATTCTGCTAGATCCTTTGGCGCCATCCTGTAAGGGGATCTCGAGACTGGACGAGCCCCGAGAAGGAGGTGGATTTTGAAGTCCTCTTCCCGGTGTGGAGGCAGGCCTGGAAGCTTCTCCGGAAAGACATCCGGAAATTCCTTTACCACCTTTAATTCGGCCAACTCTATAGTCTGCCCCATCATTTCGAAGTAGACCACGAACACCTCATCACCTCTCATGGTCGCCTTCGTCGCCTGTATGGAATTAAGCACGAGACGAGAAATAAACGGTATAACTTGATAGGTGATTGTTCCTCCCATTGGCACATGGAGGGCCACCTTCCTACTCTAACAGTCTATCTGTGCTGCATGATCCGCGAGCCAGTCCATTCCTAATATCAGGTCAAATCCTGATAGCTGGAGTACTGCTGCTTCAACCTCCATTTCCCGATCATCTATTTTTACTTTAAATTTGCATAAATTTGAGGAGATTATCTCCGATCCATCAGGGAGTCGTACCCGCAGTGGGTTCCCCGTGAGGTAAACCACTCCTGGCTCCTGATGTATGAAATCATGAGGCACGAAGGAGCGAGTGGCACCCATGTCAAAGAGCGCTCGAGCAGCCCGATCGTTGATCCACAGGATCCCTGAGGTTTCAATTTAATCGGTTGATGATATTTTTTTTTGAAAGTAATATATATAAGCATGTAATAAAGTATCACAGCTAATGCGCAAAATATGCATATATATATGAAAAAAAATCTCGTACCATTCACCACGTCCGCGGTGGCTTGATCCCTCTCTAGGTCCAAAGCATAAGCCTGCTTGGGATGTCATTGTTGTCCTCTACCAGGCTGGCCTTGCCCACGACCTCCGCCCCGATGAAAGTCCTGATGTCCTTCCCTGGGTGCCAATAGGGGGCATTGAGGTCGTAAATGCCCCAACTCGTTGCAGTGGAAACAACGCCTTTCAAAAGGTCATTGCTCTACCGCATATGCTGGTGCGGGAAGGGCTCGCTGCTGTGCTGGGGGAGGCGGAGGTGCCCTCCTCCGATGATAGTCACGAGGTGGCTGGTGGCGATCTCCTCGACCATAGCCCCTATGATCTCCCCGGTCGTTTTCGCGTCCAAGCTGATGTCTGGTCCCTTGACCCCTTTGATCCTGTCCTTGGGGTGTCTCTGCTATTCTCTTCAACCTGTTCCTTTCCCGGGTGGTTTTTAAGTCGGCCTCCACCGTCTTTGCAAGGTGGACGATAACCTCAAAGGGAGCGTGAGCTACTGTCATCAGTGGTTGATGGATGGAGTCGTTGAGGCCCTAAAAGAACCTCTTGGCCCGGTTCTCATCCTCTATGGCCATGATACCAACATACCGGGCAAGGTGGGAGTGTTGGATTTTTGTGTGCATCGGAAGGGTAGAATTTAAAAAAAAAATACCCTAAACCAAACGACGCACGGGATCGGATATCTCATACACAAAGTGAACCCATTAAACCCTAACTCATCACATCTAATCCATCACATTGGTTAGGAATTGTACCTCTAGAGAATGAGATCTCTAGGTGAAGAGCGGAATGTCGATGACGCGACGAAGTGATTCCGTTTACAACGGACTCCTTGAGAACTCTAGGTTCACCTTGAACCAAAAAAGCCGCACCAAGCACGCTCTTGATCGGAGGAGGAGGTGGATCTTCCTTAGACAACAAAGGCCCTAGCTAGAACAGAATTGGGAGGCCACCAGCTTGCTGTCGGAGAGGGGCAATGCCGGCGATAACAAGGAGGACTCGAAAGCCACTAAAAGGAGCTGTCGGAAACTGCCCTCACCAGGCGACGGCGGGAAAGAAGCCGACCGTTCACCGCTAGGCGAAGTCGGGCACAGTCGCGGCACGCGACAGCGGGAATAAAGTGGCGCTGGGAGCAGGACAACCGCTGCCCTAAAATCCGTCAATCGAAGAGACGGGGTCGCCGGAGGAGGAAGCGGCGGGGATAGATCGGCGCGATCGTACGGAGTGCGAATGCCGCAACCCTCCTGCACTCTCCCAGGCGGCGCGCTATCTTCTCTCAGGACTCCCGATTTGTTATTAGGCTTAGGGTTTTCTTTCTCACTCCATACGAATATATATACTCATACATTCTTAATAGGAGTCCATGAGGCTAAACGCACACCCAAAGGCTAAAATGCGCTTTGATGCCCTCATAAAATTCTCCACATTCGTGTCTCTCCCATCTAAATGTGAGAGAGCGAATATGCGAGTAACATTTGTGCTTACAAAAACGCAGCATTCGTTTTATTATACAACTTCGTTATCAACTGACGCTCGTATAATTGCACAAATTAATTGTTGTCTAAGGGTGTTGATTTACGACGACACGCATGTTTGTTCATCACATATATTGTGCACTTATGTTACCAAAGCCAATATATCATATGAGCCGACATGAGGCTTGATGGCGCAAATCTTAGCACACCGCTATAGGCGGTAGCAAGACTGCGGCACGAAACGGCAGTGTACCGATCGTTCAAGTAATATAAAACGAGGAGTAATCCCCGAGTATCGAATCTCTCCAGGAACACAGTAAGGTGGAGTTAACGTTCGAGGAAGGACTTGGGATTGAAGTCCTAAGGGTCGGATGGAATGCGGAAACGGGGTGATTTGGCTTTTGGAAAATAAAAGAAAACAACTACAACTACTCCTATGGAATGCTGCTATGCAGTGCTTCGCCTGGCGGGATGGAGACTAGGCAGGCCTTTAGCGCGCTGCGTCGCAAGGGCGGATGGACGAGTAGGCAAGCGGAGTCGAACTGTGCAGGCCTTGAGCGCACTGCTTCATTGGGCAAATGGATTACATGGGCCGCTATGCCACGCTTCGCTAGGCGGATGGAAGAGTAGGCAAGCGGATGGAATGGTTCGCACCGGCAGAGTCGGAATGGATTACACGGGCCGCTATGCCACGCTTTGGTAGGCGGATGGAAGAGTAGGCATACAGATGAGGGTCGCAAGCACCTCGTCGACAAGCACGCCACTAGCAATTGCTAGTGCGGCACACGAACGTGACGGCGGGATGGAGGATGGATGGTGGCGCACCTCGTACACATATGAACAAAATATAACTTCACATAGACATGAAATTAAGATTACAAGCACGATTCATAGTGTTCATCATCAATACATGAGAGATCTAGCTACAAACACATCAATAAGAGAAGAACAAGGCAAGAAATCGACCAAATCCGAAGGCTCGTTGGAGATTCACGGTTGGAATCGCCGGGTTGTCAATCCGCGTCCAAGCTCGGTCCGCAACTACGTCCGGGGTAGAGAGAGCTGTCACTACTCTCCAATGAGCCTGTCTTCTTCGTGTCACGATCCGGTAGAGGTTGCAAACTTCCTCTTGCTTGATGGCGATGGCGTCTAGATCTTCCTTTGAAGCGCTAGGATGAAGGAGGAGGCCGAGAGGAAGCTCCGGGTCAAGATTGGCGTGAAGAACAAGCCTGGAGCAACTCCAGATGGTGGGCGGCGATGGAGGGGAGAAATCGGGGCTCTGGCGCGAGAAAACGGCGGACTGGAATCAACCCCCCGACCTAATTCGCGAGCAGGTCTTTAAATAGGCGCTGGAATAAACAGTGCGCATGATCGATGGCGCACGACCAGTGGTCGTGCGCACTAGAATCCTGTGATCGTGCGCCTGCCTGGGCGGAGCCTGCAATGTAAGAAATTTATAAAATATAATGTTCGCACGACCAGTGGCGCACGACCAGTGGTCGTGCGCACTATCGTAAGTGGTCGTGCGCACTGGTCAAGACAGAACTCAAATTTTGGGGGTTGAGTGCGCACGATCAGTGGCGCACGACCAGTGGTCGTGCGCAATAGAACCCGTGATCGTGCGCAGTATTCCTGTACAGAATTGTACCGGAAACACCTGCACGACTCCTGTTCCTACAGAAATGCTAAGCAGGCCACTAAAACTGGCACTCAATAATACGATAAGGCTATAAAAAGAAAATGAACATAAAACACACCAAATTAGGCCAAGAAGTGCACCTAGCATAGAATGACAAATATGAGCTAAAACAAGGCTAAAGTGCAGTGGAATGACTAGATAAATGGCCCAGATGAGTCCATATATGTGTATATAATTGGGACTCATCACACCCCCAGACTTAACTGTTTGCGCGTCCCGAGCAAACAAATCCGGCGGAGTAGGGAAAATGGTGGTTAGCGTAGAGAATTGCAAATAAAGAGTCAGATGCGAAGTATCATACCCATGCAAATAGAAATTCTGTAAAAGAAGATTCTAGCTATACTAATTAATTTACAAAAGTACACATGCGTAAATAGAGATTTATTTGTACTCAGATGTTGAATCATGAAGAATTTGTGCGGTCGTGCCCGATGTGAAAGTAAACAAGCCACTCAGGAGGGTGTTGCTAAAGACTGGAATTCGGGAATAACTCCGCTGAAATCCATCAACGACGAGAACCATAAGCTTGCCCGGTTACACTCTCTCCACGTCACTAGCAAACTCAGAAGTTAAATCAATAGGACTTCGGGTTATAATTGGGCTTAGGTTACGGTATGATATTCAATGATAAATGAAACGGCTACGCAACCTAAATGAGCAACATCGAAATGCTTACCCTGAACAAGCCCAAAACAGCGCTAGTGTACCACACCCCCAGACTTAGCTTGAAAAACGGGTGTGTACACAGCCTACTCCAAACAAATACCAACTAAATTTTTCTATTACGCCCAAGGGGATTTCTTGTCATTTTAATTCTTTACAGATTTTTTCTTTAAACTTCATTTTTTTTCATTTATCCCCGGTTGGTTTACAACAATATGTTCAGCACACAACACACTTTTTCTTCACATCACAAAAATTTCCATACATCACATCCAAATATGAAAGGTAATTTCAGTTAACTCACTACTTGGCTGCGATAATAGGATAAGCTTCAGGCTTTGGTGATTTAAAAGAAGAGCTGAAACAAAAGAAGGGTAGGCACAAACTTGGCTTCAAAGGTGAACGCATAGGTCATGGAAAACAAGGCTCAAACTAGCCAAAAATGGCCTACATCACATTTAACAAAATGAGTTGCTCTCGCCCATGCTTCAAGAGTCGCTTGGGGCAAGTTCTTAGCCCACGAGAAAGATAATCCTTTCTCCCGACTCGGGCAATACGAGACTAACGAACGTCTACACACATCCCTAGTCTACCGTTTGATTCACACCGGATTCACCAATTTTTGAGTGTAGTAAACAATATTTACGCTAATAGAAAAATATAAACTAAAAGCATAAAAAGAAATTGAATCTACACGAATTTCTATGTGAGACATGAGCACTCGACTAGGAGCACTATCGAAGTCAACATTTTACTCCTACTCACAATCCTAAGCCAGCACAATGATTTTCCAAATCACACAAAAAAAATGAGTTCAGCTCAAGACGTGCCAACAGCTAAGTGCACGCTCGAGTGGATGTAGTGGTGTGCAATGCAATTGAAAATAACTAAATATCTGAAATTAAAATACTTCTAGTATGCAAATGAGATGTGCACGTGCAGTGGGTAACATATAGCGGCTCTCCCCCAGACTAAATCTAAGCAATAGACATAAATGATGTAACCATGAAAATTGAAAATGAAGTCTAGGGAAAGAGATTACCCAATGCTCAGAAGTGAGCATACCAGAAGACGCGTGAAAAACTGAAGCAAACCCGCCATTCAGAATTTGCAATAAGTACCTGCAGGGGTGAGGTCCACAAAAACAGAAGAAAGCAGAAATGCTAAAACTGAACAGAAATTAACTAACTACTCTAACTAGGAAAATGAAAATGCAATAAAAGTAAGATAACTACTGGGGTTATTGTCATCCCAGCACGACTTATTCAGGTTTTGTACAGTTCTAGCTTATAGGCCTATGAAAAAGAAAATGCACAGGTAACTGTTCTAATATGCGCATCGGTAGCGGGTACCGATACGGAGACAGAGCAGTCACCCCTCTACCTGTATAATAATTCCCACAAACCGCATGTAGAGGAAACAGAATGTAAGAAGAGGAGGAGGCCTGGTCCTCACTTATCTCACATAAAAAATCCTTGTCGAGCAAGGTATCGTCCACAGCAGGTCCGCAGGAGGAGAAGGCAACGAATGAGGCTTCCTTAATGGAGGAGGGATCAACCTCCTCGCATATAAGGACACACTCATCATTGACTTGAGCATAAAGCTCCAAGTCCTCTTGAAGTACCTGTGAAGACTCAGCCTGCACAGGCTTAGATAGAGAAAGGGGATTAAGAGATAAAAAAGAAGAAGAACATGAATAAAAATAAATCGGGGGAGTGATCCTGGTCTCACTCCCGGCAAGATCCAAGGATAGATCGCTATCATCATCGTAAGTATCATAGCGAGGGGAACCCAAGAACTCAAGGGCCTCAGTGGTGGTTTGGACCTCCTCGTCCCATGAAGAAGTGCAAACCTCCTCATCAGAGAGAGTATCCTCCTCATCCCACCGAGGTGCACCATCGTGTTCAAAGTATTCATTATCCCCTTCGGGGAAAACAAACTCCTCATCCCACTTTGGATCATCCTCCAAGTCAGAAGCATCACCCCACTCCTTCACTTCTATAGGATCATAAAGAATGTGTGTAGAAAAATCATGCAAAGAAACTGGAGGAACATCAGAATCAGAAAGTTGAATATCAGGTTCCTCCGCAAAAAGATCTGATAATGCCTCCCCGATGGAAAGAATACTTTCCAAATCCCACTCAGGAGCATCTAGGAGCTCCCATTCCTCTCCTTGTTGGCCAACAGATGAGTGATCATCATCACTAGGAGTGAAGCCATACATAGGGAGTGAGGAGTCCATGCATGAAATAAGATCGGGGGCAGATGGCATGATTGCCTCCATGGGTAAAGAATGAGTGATAGGGACAATGTTGTCATGAGTGGAGGAGCGGCGGTCAGGATTGAAAAGACCAGGGCAGCCCTTCAATTCATGACCCTCTCCTCGACACAACAAGCAAACAACGTTCCTACACTGCCTAACATTTAACTCATTCATTTGGTCTATATAATAGACCATCTTGTCGTAAGTGCTAGGAGAAATGTCCCATGATGACATATTTGACAATTAAAGCAGATATAACGAGACTGAAATTCTTTGCAAGAAAATTTACACAAACTAATAAAAATTCTTGGATTAGACTTGCCTAAAACTTTAAAATAAGAGGGAAAGAAATAATAACAAGCGGTAAATAAGTAAAAAGCAAACAAAAATAATAAGGCGGCTATACACACTGGAAGAAACTTCTCTCTCTCAGCTCTCCCTCTCAAGAAAACTCACACATCTGTGTTCCCCGGTAACGGCGCCAAAAACTTGATGGCGCAAATCTTAGCACACCGCTATAGGCGGTAGCAAGACTGCGGTACGAAACGGCAGTGTACCGATCGTTCAAGTAATATAAAACGAGGAGTAATCCCCGAGTATCGAATCTCTCAAGGAACACAGTAAGGTGGAGTTAACGTTCGAGGAAGGACTTGGGATTGAAGTCCTAAGGGTCGGATGGAATGCGGAAACGGGGTGATTTGGCTTTTGGAAAATAAAAGAAAACAACTACAACTACTCCTATGCAATGCTGTTATGCAGTGCTTCGCTTGGCGGGTTGGAGACTAGGCAGGCCTTGAGCGCGCTGCGTCGCAAGGGCGGATGGACGAGTAGGCAAGCGGAGTCGAACTATGCAGGCCTTGAGCGCACTGCTTCGTTGGGCGAATGGATTACACGGGCCGCTATGCCACGCTTCGCTAGGCGGATGGAAGAGTAGGCAAGCGGATGGAATGGTTCACACCGGCAGAGTCGGAATGGATTACACGGGCCGCTATGCCACGCTTCGCTAGGCGGATGGAAGAGTAGGCATACGGATGAGGGTCGCAAGCACCTCGTCGACAAGCACGCCACTAGCAATTGCTAGTGCGGCACACGAACGTGACGGCGGGATGGAGGATGGATGGTGGCGCACCTCATACACATATGAACAAAATATAACTTCACATAGACATGAAATTAAGATTACAAGCACGATTCATAGTATTCATCATCAATACATGAGAGATCTAGCTACAAACGCATCAATAAGAGAAGAACAAGGCAAGAAATCGACCGAATCCGAAGGCTCGTTGGAGATTCACGGTTGGAATCGCCGGGTTGTCAATCCGCGTCCAAGCTCGGTCCGCAACTACGTCCGGGGTAGAGAGAGCTGTCACTACTCTCCAATGAGCCCGTCTTCTTCGTGTCACGATCCGGTAGAGGTTGCAAACTTCCTCTTGCTTGATGGCGATGGCGGCTAGATCTTCCTTTGAAGCGCTAGGATGAAGGAGGAGGCCGAGAGGAAGCTCCGGCTCAAGATTAGCGTGAAGAACAAGCCTGGAGCAACTCCAGATGGTGGGCGGCGATGGAGGGGCGAAATCGGGGCTCTGGCGCGAGAAAACGGCGGACTGGAATCAACCCCCCGACCTAATTCGCGAGCAAGTCTTTAAATAGGCGCTGGAATAAACAGTGCGCACGATCGGTGGCGCACGACCAGTGGTCGTGCGCACTAGAATCTTGTGATCGTGCGCCTGCCTGGGCGGAGCCTGCAATGTAAGAAATTTATAAAATATAATGTTTGCACGACCAGTGGCGCACGACCAGTGGTCGTGCGCACTATCGTAAGTGGTCGTGCGCACTGGTCAAGACAGAACTCAAATTTTGGGGGTTGAGTGCGCACGATCAGTGGCGCACGACCAGTGGTCGTGCGCAATAGAACCAGTGATCGTGCGCAGTGTTCCTGTACATAATTGTACCGGGAACACCTGCACGACTCCTGTTCCTACAGAAATACTAATCAGGCCACTGAAAGTGGCACTCAACAATCCGATAAGGCTATCAAAAGAGAATGAACATAAAACACACCAAATTAGGCCAAGAAGTGCACCTAGCATAGAATGACAAATATGAGCTAAAACAAGGCTAAAGTGTAGTGGAATGACTAGATAAACGGCCCATATGAGTCCATATATGTGTATATAATTGGGACTCATCAAGGCTGTTACTATTCATTTGGTGTGACCTTGCAGAGAAACCACGACGTTGAGGCGGCGAGATGATAACCTTTATCATGATCTATAAGAGGCTTATCACGGCATTATAGACGCCTCGATGACATAATTGCAAGGTGCCTAAAAAATGGATGACCTGTGTCTATCCGTGTCACATGATATCATAAATATTGTGTGAAAGAGGTCCGTGTCAGTTTCACACTATATTTGTCTTTCTTGGTCTCACAAGTGAGTTGTATTTATAACTACGTTAGTTATAATGCATCCTACACAACCTCGCCTTGCCAAGGGGCCCGACTATATCATTACCAAAATATTTTGGGGACAAACCGATATTTCGATGTGCACATTTTCTACGCGCGAGTATGAACAACGAATCATAGTATTTATTCTCAGCATTAGATGGTATTCAACTACAATCACATTGCTCACACCGACGCACCAAATCTACACTTCTCATATCTCAATGATAGACATGTTGTAAACATTATTGACACTTAACACATTCCACATAATGTTACAACATAAAATGGGTCAATTTCAATATGTATAAAGTTATACACATGTATACTCATATGATTAAATGATAACCACTTATCAACATTTATCGAACTCAAATGTACTTTAATCCATATGACAATCTTAGATCGGTAATCAATGTTCCTCTTTGATTACCACGATTGTGAAAAGCATGAGATTACCCGACATATTAAATCAAGGTTCTATGGTTCAAGACCAAGAGCATCTTCCCAAACCTTACATGATACAAGTCACATAATCAAGGAACAAAATGTAACAACATTCTAAAAACATGAACATACAGTAAAATAGGAAAGAGACAACTTTCAAAACACCACTTCCTTCAGTCTCCCACTTGTTTTTAAAGTTTCTCAAACAATAAAAACTACGAAAGAAAAGGAGCAACCTTTTAAATCACTCATCAAGCCACTCTCCATGGTCTCGTAACCCCATGGATTCGAAATGAATTTCACCCTTGGCTTGAGATAAAAGTTTGGTGAAAGGATCAGCTGTGTTGCTGCTAGTGTCTATCCATAAAAGTGCAATCTTCCCTTCCTCGATGAAGTCCCGCGTCACAAAATACTTTCTATCCATGTATTTTGTCTTGTCATGTGACCTTGGCTCCTTGATCTGAGAAATGGAGGCACTATTGTCGCAAAACAACTTCAAGGGGGCTTCACTCGATGGAACATTGATTACCTCTTCCATGTATTTTATCCATGTATTTTATCCAAACTTCAATGGTGCAACTAGGATTACCCGACATGAGATTACCCGACATGGTGCAACTTCAATGGAGGCACACATCCATGTATTTTATCCAAACTCCCTCTTTGCTGGCTTCCGCAGCCGCCATGACTTCTGCCGCGGTGGTTGAGTCGGCGGTCGTTGATTGCTTCCAACTGCGCCAACTCACGGCCCCACCATTCAGAAGGAAAACGAATCCAGACTGAGATTTCCTGTCATCAGGATCAGTCATGAAACTAGCATCCGTGTAGCCTTCTACAACTAGTTCCTTACTCCCACCAAAAACAAGAAACTTATTCTTGGTCCTTTTCAGGTACCTAAGAATATTTTTTGACAGCGGTCCAATGATTAGGACTGGGTGAAGCTTGATGTCGGCTCGTTATGCTTAGAGCATATGCAACATCCGGTCTTGTACAAGTCATGGCATACATGATGGATCCTATGGCGGAAGCATAGGGAACATTCTTTATGTATTCAATGTCTGTGTGCGTTGATGCACATTGAGACTTTCCCAACTGTAAAGACGTCTTCATTGGCACGTTTCCTTTCTTAGAGTTTTCCATGTGAAACCTTTCTAAGACTTTGTCAATGTAAATACTTTGACTTAGGCCAATGAGTCTTCGAGACCTATCCCTATATATCTTAATCCCCAAGATATATTGGGCTTGTCCCATGTCCTTCATTGAAAAATTGTTTTCAATGAGTCTCTTGTTTGTTCCATTAGAGGTATATGATTGCCCATTAATAATATATCATCTACGTACAATACCAAAAATATTATGTAACTCCCACTAGCCTTCTTGTATACACAAGGTTCTTCCTTGCTTTGAATGAAACCGAGGGCTTTCACCTCATCGTCAAAGCGTTTGTTCCAACTCCTTGCGGATTGCTTCAAACCATAAATGGCCATTAGAAGTCTACATACTTTCTCGATGTTGTCCGGATCTTCAAAACCTTGAGGTTGCACCATGTACACTTCCTCAACTAGTTTTCCATTTAGGAAAGCTGTTTTGATATCCAACTGCCATATTTCATAGTCATGGAATGCGGCGATTGCCAACATGATCCGAATTGTTTTGAACATTACAACCGGCGAGAAGGTTTCTGTAACACCCCAAAAATCTTAGTTCAGCGAAGTAGGCGGAGTGGTAGTGTTGCGCTCGGGATAGGCTAAAAAATTCCACAACAGTTCTATGCGCACGACCATTGTCCTCTTCGCGCACGACCAGTGATCGTGCGCCAATGATCGTGCGATCATTCGCAAGGAATCGGAGTTCTGTCTCGGCTTATCGCACGACCATTCTCCTCTTCGCGCACGACCAGTGATCGTGCGCCTGTGATCGTGCGCCCTGTTTATTCTGCTCCGCGATTTTGAGCGGAGAAGACGATCCGGCCGTCCAAATCTTTTGGAATCCGATCCAATGGCTAGAATTAAATGCTGGAGGGTCTTAGGGCTTGTGAGAGGAGATTAATCCTCATTCTTTTGAGGTGTTTCTCTCTCCTAGGCTAGAGGAAGAAGAAGGAGGTAAGGAAGAAGAAGGAGAGATCCCGCCATTGACGGAGCTCCGGAGCTCCGTTTCGCGAGCCGTTTCCAGATCTGGAGAGTGCAGCCCGGTGCGGTCGTTTCCCTCCGTCTAAAATCTCGGATCCATGGCGAAGAAGAACGCTCCTAGGGTAACGATTCTTCCTCTCGATTCTTTGGACTTGTCATTTGTCCTCTCCTTCATTTCTCTATGCTTGCATGAGGAATCCCTTTCACCAAACGGGTGAAGTGTAGGATTTTCCTCAAGTTCTTCGGAACTCCGGGTCGATTGTGTCCGTCCCCGGCATATTGCATGTAGAAAATCCGGTAGTCGTGCGGATTTAGGCATTTTGTGTGAAGCCTATTCGTGGTCGTGAGCCCGAATCGGTGATGCTTGGTTTGCGACATTGCATTTAGGTTAAGCCTAGAATGCGTGCCGGAGAATGACTCCGTGAAATCATCTTTAGTATTGCGGGATTTAAATTGTAGGCGTCTTGTGAAGATCCTAACGAAAGACCCATGCTTTGAGATTGGATGAAGGCAAACCTTCACCACGAAATTTATGCGGAGTGTATTGTACCTCCTTTGTTGAATATTTGTGAAGCCTAGATCCCTGCGAAGGGGTTAGGTGTGTAGCTTATATTTTGTGTAGCACGTGAAAGTGCTAAACTCTTACAGGCCGAGGTGAAGCCGTACCCGCGTCGTGCGATAGATCGCGACGATTAGAGCACGGGCAAAGCTAAACCGAACCCGTTTCCATGCAGATCGGTAAGAGGTCCCTACCTCATATAAGCCGTGTGATCATGGGAGAGGTCGTGGAAGGTGATTTACCTAGACCGACCAAAAGCTCTTTTTCCCACCTAAGGCGATGGCCCTTACGGTGGAGTGTTTTGTGGAATTGATGTTGTTAGCCTCATGCGGTTGTTTAGGCGGTTGTGGGGAACCTTCGGGTGAACCCAACCAACATCATGTGCATACCTAGGTTCCCTCCTTTTTGATGCTCAACCTAGAAGATTGAATGTGCTTGAAACCTCACCTTGTGTAGTTGCACCTTCTTTATATTAGTACTTGTGCTAGTATGGCTTGCTTGCAGGGTAGAAGCTCCGCCACCCCGGTAAAGGGGTGGGGTCGTTATAATTTGGTCAGCTGTGCTGACCGTTACTTTGTTTGCCACCACTTGGTGGAATGTTCTTATGCAGGTGCAGGTGAGCCCAGTGGGAAATAGCGGGCGGTGGCCCCTTTGCTGAGTTGGCCCTTGAAGGCCAACCTCTTTTTTTTGCTTTCTCATGTATTGCCGGCCTGCGTCCCGATGTATGTTTTGGAGTTTTAGTACATTTGTTAAATGTAAGGCCTTAAGGCCATAACTCTATTTCATGGTTTCATTCCTATGATAGTGGACAATTCTAATGGAAATGTTAAATCATTATGCTTCCGCTAGTGTTTAGTATACTCTGTTATAGTTCTTTCTGTTTATCACCTTTTAACTCCTAGCTAGTGTGGTTTGTATGGCGTGGGGTCCCGGCCGGACCTACTGTTATACTATTTGTACTGGCAGGGTGTTACAATTTGGTATCAGACTTATGGCGACGATCCGTAGTTTAGCGAATTCGGGACGAATTCCTTTTAAGGGGTGGTGCGCACGGGTTGTGCATTCACCTAAAACGATAAAAACTAATAAGAATGTCCACTTAGGAATGAAAAAAACATACTTGTTTGCGGAACCTGAGCGTTCCATGATTGATGTTTGATATGTTGTGGGTCACTAAATTGTGCCTTGCATGATTATAGGTGACTAGAAGTGCTGCGGGGCAGTCTCGACCCCGTAACACCGCTGAAAGTAGTGGGTCGGCTGAAGTACCAGCGACCACTCCTTCGGCTGAGATGATCAGAATGGTCGCAGAAGCGGTCTTCGCGATGATCAATGCTCAATCGCAAAGGCTTGCGCAGCTTGCTACGCCTACTACAGCTGTGGCCCCGGTGATCGAACCTGCAGTGGAACCTGCGGTGGAACCGAGGGTTGAGGCCCCTGTGCCAGTAGCTGCAGTGGAACCTGCGGTAGCGCCAAGGGTGGAACGTCAAGTTGCGCAAGTAGCTGTGGGGCGAGCGCGTGACCAGCAATTAAAGCACTTCTTGAGCTTTAATCCTCCTACCTTCTCGGGATCTGAGTCCCCAACGGAGGCAGAAGACTGGTTGTCAAGAGTTAGAAGAACTCTGAGGGCGACAGCGACGGACGAAGCCATGATGGTCACCTTAGCCACTTTCCTTCTTGATGGAGAGGCTGTGCTGTGGTGGGAAGAGCAGGAGCTGCATAAGTTCTGCGGTAGAGATATTACTGAAATCACAATGGCTGAGTTTTCAAAGTCGTTCCTCCAGAGGTTTATCCCCTCTGCCCAGCGCATTGCGTTACAAAACCAGTTCTTGATGTTGACACAAGGTGATCGCTCCGTTGACGATTACTTGCATGAGTTTACTAGACTAAGTCGCTATGCGGGGTCCTTGGTGGAGGATGAGGAGACAAAGACAAATAAGTTCTATGAAGGGCTTCGGGATGAGTTGAGGCTGCTCCTCGCAGGCCCCATGACGTTTGGC
Source organism: Dactylorhiza incarnata (assembly GCA_033032865.1). Classification (NCBI taxonomy): domain Eukaryota; kingdom Viridiplantae; phylum Streptophyta; class Magnoliopsida; order Asparagales; family Orchidaceae; genus Dactylorhiza; species Dactylorhiza incarnata. Next base: position 2,336,898 of record JAWHQI010000165.1, read on the forward strand.
TTCCAGGTGATGGTCCAAACTGCCAGATCCCTAGAGTTGGACATGAAGAGGGTACAGGAAAAAACCGTGGCAAAGAAACCTGAGTTTCATGCGCCAGCCTCTCAGTCCAAGTCAGAGTTCAGAAAGAACAAAAGGAAGTTCAAACCGGCGGAGCAAACCCGCTCAAATGTTTCGGGAGCAACGACTGTGCGGGGTCCTATCACGTGTTTCACCTGCGGGAAGGTAGGACACAAGACCGCAGTGTGTCGAAGTGGTCCCCCGAAGGCAGAGAACCGAGCGTTGGACCATGCTCGTGCTGCGGAAAAGGGTAAAGCTGCGGAATCTTTGGCTTCCCAGCACATTATTCCGACTCAGCCGAGAGTCTATTCGCTTGGCCAGCAAGAAGCTATATGACAAACTGATGTCGTCACAGGTACGAATTAGAAGTTAGCTTTTACAGCTATATATATGTAATTCATACTATTGTACGACTATATGCTTTATTTGTGTACAATTAGGTTTCGTCTTAATTTTCAACTATCCGGCGAGAGCTCTATTTGATACGGGTGCATCGCACTCTTTTCTGTCTGAGGACTTCGTGGTGCGAATCGGAGTGTCGTCTACCTTTGTAGAGGATAGATTGGAAGTAGTGCTACCCAATGGATCTCGAATGAGTGCGGATAGGAAGAGCCGTGTGAAGGTGCGGATCGGAAATCAGGATTTCGATTTGGAAGCATCGTTACTACCGTTAGCTGAATTCGATGTGATCTTCGGCATGGACTGGCTCTCGGAGCAGCGAGCATGCATAGATTGCAATTCAAAGGAGATCACTCTGGGAAAGAACACCGAAGGAGAAACCACATTCGCCGGTATGCGAGGAGCGAGCAAGACGCTGATGTCTGCTCTCCAAGTGGTTAAAGCGGTGAGAAAAGGCGACGAGTTGTTCTTCACTTTGTTGGAGGCTTCGGAGCCAAAGCCCAGGTTATGTGATGTCCCAGTTGTAGCGGAGTACGCCGACGTGTTTCCTAACGAACTCCCTGGGGCTCCGCCTCATCGGGAGATTGATTTCTGTATCGAGTTGGTGCCAGGTGCCAAACCTGTGGCCCGCTCACCGTACCGGATAGCGCCAAAGGAACTGGCAGAGCTGAAGGTCCAATTGCAAGAGCTGCTAGAGCAAGGCTACGTACGTCCAAGTTCATCGCCTTGGAGTGCACCGGTCCTCTTTGTGAAAATGAAGGACGGGAGCTTGCGTCTATGTATTGATTATCGAGAGCTAAACAAGTTGACCGAGAAGAACCGATATCCGATTCCAAGAATCGATGATTTATTCGACCAACTGGTTGGGTCGACGGTTTACTCCAAGCTGGACCTAAGGTCTGGCTATTATCAACTGCGAATAAGGGAATGTGACATTCCAAAAACAGCGTTCAGTACCCGTTTTGGGCACTATGAGTTCACAGTGATGTCGTTCGGTCTGTCTAATGCACCGTCGGTATTCATGGACTTAATGAACAGGACGTTTCGAGAGTATTTGGATCAATTTGTGATCGTCTTCATCGACGACATTTTGGTATACTCTCAGTCGAAAGAGGAGCATGTAGGGCATCTGCACGCAGTTCTGAGCACCTTGAGGAGGAGTCAGCTATATGCCAAGTTCTCCAAGTGCGAGTTTTGGCTATCGTCAGTAGCATTCCTTGGTCATGTTGTTAGTGGAGAAGGAATTGCAGTTGATCCGTCGAAGATAGAAGCGGTCCGAGCGTGGCCTTTGTTGAAAAACGTAGCGGAAGTCTGAAGTTTCTTAGGACTTGCCGGCTATTATAGGCGCTTTGTGGAAAACTTCTCGAGGATTGCACTCCCTCTCACTAAACTGACTACGAAAGATCATAAGTTCGTTTGGTCTCCCGAGTGCACACGAGCTTTTGAAGAGCTGAAGAGCCGTCTGACCACGGCGCCCATTCTATGCTCGCCATGTGGTACGGAAGGCTACGAAATTTATAGCGACGCCTCGGGGAGTGGTTTGGGTTGTGTCCTAGTGCAGTTCGGAAAGGTAATTGCGTACGGCTCCCGGCAACTGAAGGTTCATGAGAGGAATTACCCGGTCCATGATTTGGAGCTAGCGGCCGTGGTATTTGCTCTTAAGCTGTGGAGGCATTATTTGTATGGCGTGAAGATCGACATCTTTACCGACCACAAGAGCCTCAAGTACCTGCTGGATCAAAGGGAGTTGAATATGAGTCAAAGGAGGTGGATGGAGTTCCTTGGGGACTACACCTTCGACATCAAGTATACTCCTGGAAAGGGGAATGTAGTTGCGGACGCATTGAGTCGTCGGGCTCCCGCTCGGGCAAATTGGATTTTGATGCACGATGAGCGTCTAATCCGCGAGCTGGAAGAAATGGAGATCATTTGCGTTGATCGAAGAGCGTCTACTTCAGCATGCTTGAACTGGACGGAGGTTCAATACCACCTTGCCGACCGAGTTCGACAGACATTGGAGCTGGACGAGAGCATGAAACGCTATAAAGCGGAAACCGTTGACGGGTTAAACGCTGATTTCTCTTTCGAAGATGGCCTTATGTGGAAGAATGGTAGATTGTGCATCCCAAACGTTGGTACTCTACGGGCGGAGTTGATGTACGAGGCTCATCATACCAAGTACTCGATCCACCCTGGGAGCACGAAAATGTACATGGACATGAAGAAACTTTTCTGGTGGTCGGGTATGAAGAAATACATTGCCCTCTACGTGGCCAAGTGTAACACTTGCGCGTTGGTGAAGGTGGAATGTCAACGTCCCGGTGGATTTTTGAAGTCCTTGCCGATTCCGGAATGGAAGTTTGACGATATTTCGATGGATTTCGTGCAGGGATTGCCGAGATCGCAACAGGGAAACGACGCCATCTGGGTGATCGTGGACCGATTGACGAAGGTATCGCATTTTATTCCGAACCGGAAGGATGATTCTGTAGAAAAGCTAGTGAAGCTCTATGTCGATAGTATTGTGAGGCTGCACGGTGTCCCTCGTAGCATCGTCAGCGATCGTGACGGGCGTTTCACATCGAAAGATTGGAGGCTTATCCATGAACTGTTGGGCACTATATTGAAGTTCAGCACGACCTTCCACCCTCAAACGGATGGACAGACCGAGAGGACCAACAGGACTATGGAGGATATGCTCCGAATGTGCGCTCTAGATTTTGGAAAGAAGTGGGAAGATCATCTCTATATGATCGAGTTCGCCTACAATAATAGCTACCAAGCCAGTATAAAGATGGCTCCTTTCGAGGCCCTCTATGGTAAGAAGTGTCGCACGCCGTTGTCTTGGGCAGAAACGGGCGATACTAAGCTATTAAAGCGAAAGGATGTTGAGGAAGCAACTTCGACGATCCGAACTATATGTGAAAGGCTATTGATTGCCCAGGATAGGCAAGCAAAATATTTCAACGCCAAGCATAGGAACCTAGAGTTCGCCGTCGGTGACCAGGTTTACTTGAAGATCAAACCGTTCAAAGGGGTATCAAGGATCCGACGCTTGAAAAAGCTCAGCCCAAGGTACTTAGGACCGTTTGAGATCGTGGAGCGTGTTGGTGATGCGGCTTATCGGCTTGCACTATCTGCAGAGCTGAGCGGTCTACACGACGTGTTTCACATTTCAGTTTTGAGAAAGGCGGTGCAAGAGCCTACTCACATCGTTGCAGTTGGCAAAGTGTCGGTTGATAGTGGGTTGTCGACGAAAGTCAAGCCCTTACGCATCGAAGATACCGAAGTAAAGCAGTTGCGGAACAAGTCCATTCGGATGGTGAAAGTCCGGTGGGATAATTGCGGCCGAGAGGAGCTATCTTGGGAGAGAGAGCAAGCGATGCTTGCGGAGTACCCCGAGCTATTCCTCTCAGGTAATTTATAACTGTAATTCCTGCTATTACTGTTTTCGAAATTTCGGGACGAAATTCTTTTAAGGGAGGTGGAGTTGTAACACCCCAAAAATCTTAGTTCAGCGAAGTAGGCGGAGTGGTAGTGTTGCGCTCGGGATAGGCTAAAAAATTCCACAACAGTTCTCTGCGCATGACCATTGTCCTCTTCGCGCACGACCAGTGATCGTGCGCCAATGATCGTGCGTTCATTCGCAAGGAATCGGAGTTCTGTCTCGGCTTATCGCACTACCATTCTCCTCTTCGCGCACGACCAGTGATCGTGCGCCTGTGATCGTGCGCCCTATTTATTCTGCTCCGCGATTTTGAGCGGAGAAGACGATCCGGCCGTCCAAATCTTTTGGAATCCGATCCAATGGCTAGGATTAAATGCTGGAGGGTCTTAGGGCTTGTGAGAGGAGATTAATCCTCATTCTTTTGAGGTGTTTCTCTCTCCTAGGCTAGAGGAAGAAGAAGGAGGTAAGGAAGAAGAAGGAGAGATCCCGCCATTGACGGAGCTCCGGAGCTCCGTTTCGCGAGCCGTTTCCAGATCTGGAGAGTGCAGCCCGGTGCGGTCGTTTCCCTCCGTCTAAAATCTCGGATCCATGGCGAAGAAGAACGCTCCTAGGGTAACGATTCTTCCTCTCGATTCTTTGGACTTGTCATTTGTCCTCTCCTTCATTTCTCTATGCTTGCATGAGGAATCCCTTTCACCAAACGGGTGAAGTGTAGGATTTTCCTCAAGTTCTTCGGAACTCCGGGTCGATTGTGTCCGTCCCCGGCATATTGCATGTAGAAAATCCGGTAGTCATGCAGATTTAGGCATTTTGTGTGAAGCCTATTCGTGGTCGTGAGCCCGAATCGGTGATGCTTGGTTTGCGACGTTGCATTTAGGTTAAGCCTAGAATGCGTGCCGGAGAATGACTCCGTGAAATCATCTTTAGTATTGCGGGATTTAAATTGTAGGCGTCTTGTGAAGATCCTAACGAAAGCCCCATGCTTTGAGATTGGATGAAGGCAAACCTTCACCACGAAATTTATGCGAAGTGTATTGTACCTCCTTTGTTGAATATTTGTGAAGCCTAGATCCCTGCGAAGGGGTTAGGTGCGTAGCTTATATTTTGTGTAGCACGTGAAAGTGCTAAACTCTTACGGGCCGAGGTGAAGCCGTACCCGCGTCGTGCGATAGATCGCGACGATTAGAGCACGGGCAAAGCTAAACCGAACCCGTTTCCATGCAGATCGGTAAGAGGTCCCTACCTCATGTAAGCCGTGTGATCATGGGAGAGGTCGTGGAAGGTGATTTACCTAGACCGACCAAAAGCTCTTTTTCCCACCTAAGGCGATGGCCCTTACGGTGGAGTGTTTTGTGGAATTGATGTTGTTAGCCTCATGCGGTTGTTTAGGCGGTTGTGGGGAACCTTCGGGTGAACCCAACCAACATCATGTGCATACCTAGGTTCCCTCCTTTTTGATGCTCAACCTAGAAGATTGAATGTGCTTGAAACCTCACCTTGTGTAGTTGCACCTTCTTTATATTAGTACTTGTGCTAGTATGGCTTGCTTGCAGGGTAGAAGCTCCGCCACCCCGGTAAAGGGGTGGGGTCGTTATAATTTGGTCAGCTGTGCTGACCGTTACTTTGTTTGCCACCACTTGGTGGAATGTTCTTATGCAGGTGCAGGTGAGCCAGTGGGAAATAGCGGGCGGTGGCCCCTTTGCTGAGTTGGCCCTTGAAGGCCAACCTCTTTTTTTTTGCTTTCTCATGTATTGCCGTCCTGCGTGCCGATGTATGTTTTGGAGTTTTAGTACATTTGTTAAATGTAAGGCCTTAAGGCCATAACTCTATTTCATGGTTTCATTCCTATGATAGTGGACAATTCTAATGGAAATGTTAAATCATTATGCTTCCGCTAGTGTTTAGTATACTCTGTTGTAGTTCTTTCTGTTTATCACCGTTTAACTCCTAGCTAGTGTGGTTTGTATGGCGTGGGGTCCCGGCCGGACCTACTGTTATACTATTTGTACTGGCAGGGTGTTACAGTTTCATCGTAGTCAATCCCTTGAATTTGACTGAAACCTTTTGCTACAAGCCTTGCTTTATAGGTTGTTAGGTTCCCATTCATATCCATCTTCCTCTTGAAAATCCACTTGTTTGGAATGGCTTTCTTTCCATCAGGAAGGTCAACCAAGTCCCACACTTGATTGTCATACATGGATTGCATTTCGGATCTCATGGCCTCTAACCAGGCCTCTGAATCTTTCCTTCCTAATGCTTCTTCATAGGTTAGGGGATCTTCAGTGTCTATCACCAACACTTCATGAAAACCCATTTAAAGGTCGGGCTTTCTTTTCACCCTTGTAGACCTTCTGAGTTCCATTTGCTCATTCTGTTCACCTTGAGGTTCTCGAATTTCTTCTACTACCTCTTGTGGAATCAATTCATGTTCAGCATGAGCCAAGCAACCGCCTTGTGGCGTATTATGAAACTCCTCAACACAAATTTGTGGAGGTGGATTATCCACACTCCCACTTAGCAAAGGAACCATATGTGATAACTCGTGATCATCTCGAATTTCAAAATTCAACTCATGATCACTACCTTGTAGGTCCTCTTGAGTTTCCTCAAGTGTTATCCTACGATCACATCCTTTAATTCTTTCGAGAAACTCCTTCTCTAAGAATGTAGCACCTTTCTTTACGAATGTAGTATTCGTCGACTTGTGCCAAAAACTATACTCTTTGGTTTCTCTTGGGTATCCTATGAAAAAACATTTGTCCGCTTTGGGTTCCAATTTTGTCGATTGCATTCGTTTTACAAATGCTTCGCAACCCCAAATTTTAAGGAAAGATAAATTAGGCGGTTTTCCAAACCATGCATCATATGGAGTTTTGTCAACAGATTTTGTTGGAACAATATTTAAAGTGAGAATTGCAGAAAGAAGTGCATGACCCCAAAAAACATAGGTAGATCGGTCTGGAACATCATGGAACGAACCATGTCTAGCAGGGTTCGGTTTCTCCTTTCAGAGACACCATTCCACTGCGAGGTGCCAGGTGGAGTAAACTGTGGTACAATATCATGCTCCTTCAGGTAAGCAGTGAACATGTTGCTCATGTACTCACCTCCACGATCGGTTCTTAAGACTTTAATTGTCTTATCAAGTTGGTTCTCTACTTCATTTTTGTACTCCTTGAATTTCTCAAGGGATTCACTTTTATGCCTCATGAGATAAACATAGCCATATCGGCTATGATCATCTGTGAAGGTAATGAAGTACCTATAACCTTCTCTAGCACTTGTACTCATTGGATCGCATACATCTGAATGTATCAATTCCAACAAGTCGTTCGCTCTAGCACCTTTCTTGCCGAAAGGTGTCTTGGTCATTTTTCCAGTTAAACATGATTCGCATGTCCCAATCGCATCTAAATCAAATGAATTCAGAAGATTCGTTTGATGCAATTTCCTTATGCGTTTCTCGTTTATATGACCAAGACGATGGTGCCATAAGAGTGTCTCATTTATATGAGATACCTTGAGTCTTTTGTTATTGACATTCATAACATGTTTATCTTCCACAATATTAAGCAAATATAATCCATTAGAAATGAAAGCATTTGCGTAAATTAAACCATCCTTCTCAATTGTCATTTGTGAATTTTCAATCACAAAACGAAAACCTTCTGCATCTAAACATGATACAGATATAATGTTTCTCAAAATGGATGGGACATGATAAACATCTTTCAAAATTAAAACTAAACCACTAGATAAATGAAGGTCTAAAGTGCCAACTGTAACCGCGGAGATTCTTGCACCATTCCCGACCTTCAGCACAACCTCTCCTTTAGAGAGCGTTCTTCTATCCCTTAGTGACTGCACATTAGAAACTAAGTGAGCACATGATCCGGTATCTATTACCCAATCAAGGATAGCTGTGGTTAAGTTTAAATTCAGTTCAATAACATATATACCTTTAGGGCGCTTGCGTTCGATCTTACCTTCATCCAAGTCCTTTTTGTACTTGGTGCAGTTCATCTTGTAGTGTCCCTTTTCATGACAATGGAAACACTCGATGAGATCTGTTGGAGAGTTCTTCACCTTGCTTCCCTTAGAGTTGCTCACATGAGCTGCTCCCTTATTGCCTTTATAGGAGGAACCTCTACTTGTATTTTTGATTGCACCTTTGCATTTATTTTTAAAGGGCTTCTTGCTACTTGACGCAACGGCCAGGACAGTATTCGCCTTTGTCTTGCCCATATCTACCTCAGCAGTCTTGAGGGCATTATGGAGCTCATTCATGGTCATCTTCCTTTCACGCATATGGTAATGCATTATGAAGTCCTTGTAGGAATAAGGAAGCGACCCCAGAATGATGTCCTCAGCTATGTCATCAGGAAGTTGAGAATTCAGCTTCTCCAATTTCTCCAGATAACCTTGCACCTTAAGGAAGTGCACTGAGACCGATTCACCCTCCATCATTTTGCACCTTGTGAGTGCTATGGTGGTCTTATAGCGCTCCTTCCGGGCACTATCGGTGAACATTTTCTCAAGTTGTGCTATTATTTCCTTAGCAGGGGTATCGAGAAATTTTCTTTGCAATTGATCGCCAATACTGGCCAAGATCAATGTCTGCACGACACGCTGTGATTCATTCCATTTCTTTTGTTCCTCCTTTTCAACATCGGTTGGTTTGCCTTTCTCCTTCTCTTCTGGGCAATTTCCATCCAGAATTTGTTGGAGATTTTCCAAACGCAACACAATGTTCAACTTGAGGATCCAATCAGAATAGTTTGAACCATCATTAGCAAGGGGACTTTTATCAATCATGGAACGCAGAAAATTTGGCAGGGTTGACATGATTCTAAAACAAAAAAGAGGAAAAACATTTTACTTAAAGTTCATTAAAGAAACTATTGCTATGTTAAAAAGAAATATTAACATAACCCAGCACAAGATCCTTTCCAAACAAGCGGACTCATCCATTCGTTTGTCCAGGTAGGTACAAGCACCAATCACAACCTTTAAGCGAAGCTTAACTCTTGTGACTCTTGAACAAAATCATTATATGTTTTATATTAAAACCAAAATAATTTATAAAACCCTTTTCCAAAAGATTCAAGCCTAGATCTTGAAAATTTTGTTTAAGAAACTCATTTTATTGGCCAACTAGTGTGGACGCGGTATTCCCACAAGAAGAGCAAATTGTGCCTCACACAGATTTGGTCCCCTGTGGCCTAATACCATGCTCACACACGTTCCACCATATCTGGTGATTGGAATCACACTCATGCTCATCCAAAGTCACTAGCTTAAGTGGATAAAATGAGAAGGAAAACATCTTAAATTTTTCAACTCACATTCCTTTAAGAAATGGAGGGAAATTAGAATATAGCCTAAATCACGGCATTCTGATAAAGTGGCGCTGGGAGCAGGACAACCGCTGCCTTGCAATCCGACAATCGAAGAGATGGGGTCGCCGGAGGAGGAAGCGGCGGGGATAGATCGGCGCGATCGTACGGAGTGTGAATGTTGCAACCCTCCTGCCCTCTCCCAGGCGGTGCGCTATCTTCTCTCAGGACTCCCGATTTGTTATTAGGCTTAGGGTTTTATTTCTCACTACATACGAATATATATACTCATACATTCTAAATAGGAGTCCATGAGGCTAAACGCACACCCAAAGGCTAAAATGCGCTTTGATGCCCTCATATAATTCTCCACATTCGTGTCTCTCCCATCTAAATGTGAGAGAGCGAATATGCGAGTAACATTTGTGCTTACAAAAACGCAGCATACGTTTTATTATACAGCTTCGTTATCAACTGACACTCGTATAATTGCACAAATTAATTGTTGTCTAAGGGTGTCGATTTACGACGACACGCATGTTTGTTCATCACATATATTGTGCACTTATGTTACCAAAGCCAATATATCATATGGGCCGACATGAGGCTGTTACTATTCATTTTGTGTGACCTTACAGAGAAACCACGACGTTGAGGCGGCGAGATGATAACCTTTATCATGATCTATAAGAGGCTTATCACGGCATTATAGACGCCTCAATGACATAATTGCAAGGTGCCTAAAAAAGGGATGACCTGTGTCTATCTGTGTCACATGATATCATAAATATTGTGTGAAAGAGGTCCGTGTCAGTTTCACACTATATTTGTCTTTCTTGATCTCACAAGTGAGTTGTATTTATAACAAGTGTATGCATATACCTAATATTTTGAGAGACAAATATAACAATAAATTAATTTGGCACATTTATATAAACATTATACAATTCTACCAGTTACGGTGGTGGCATGCGAGAAACTCCCCCCAGGCATGACGGAACCACCAATGCTCCGGGCATCACTCACGATGGGTGCGCCGGGGATGGGCTCTCCGGCGAGTTGTCGGCCGGCGGCCAGGCCGCCACCGGCGACCTTGGATCTGGAAGGAAAATCATTCTCGTTCCATGGTGGCTGCATGCATGCAGCCACCGTGAATCCCCCCCCCCCTTTTTGTAGTGGGGCCTTCCAACCTCAACTAGTGGAGAGTTAGCTCCAGCCACCACCCCAAATGGGAGCGCCCGGGAAGGGAGCTCCGGTGGGGCATCTTTCGGCGGCCGGCCGCCGCCGGTGGTGGCCGGAAAATAATGTCGTATGTTTTTTTAACTGTTTGGATGTATATATGAAAATTATTTATAAATAGTTTTATGTATAAATGTATATATATTTTTTATACATATACTTATATATGTATATATATATAAATATATACAATACATATACATACATATTATACCGAAATATAATTCAGTGCAAATTCCGCTGCACGGATTTATTGCCCACCTCGCATGCAGCCACCGGTCCACGCCAAGAATCGTGCGCGGGTCTTTTATTCCCCAAGACAAGTAATCCTGTTATTTTCCTTTTGGAAAATTTTAGCGTTCTTAAACCGAATTTTTAATTATCCTGGAAGCTGATTTAGAAAATAATTGTGAGACCTATATTTGTAGAACTTTTTGTTATCTACAACTCTGATGTTTTTAGTTTTCTTATTCAGATCACCTAACTAATTTATTTTTGCACTCGAAAAGTATATTTAATCGTTCTGGAAATCGAAATTCCTGTTGGACCTGAAACTGAAATTTTTAGTAATTTTTATTCCCTGTTTTGGAGGCCTTGGAGGACAAATCAGAAAATACACATTAGAGACACTAATAAAGATTAATGTTTTTCGTGCAACTTTCATGCTTTTAGTTTTATGATTCGATGTTTCTAAATAAATTAAATCTAGCCTAAAACATATCAAAGTATTTCTAGTTGATGTCTTGGCCGTAAACAGTTATTTTTAGTGAACTTCAACCTCTGTTTTGGAGACCTTAGGTTACGATTTAGCGAATACCTATGAGACACTATATTATGCATGGATGTTTTATAAACAACTTTCATGTTATGATTTCTCTAATTTGGAGTCTCCAGATAAATTAAATCTAGCCTAAAACAGAACAAAATAGTTCTAGTTTTCTATTTTTGCTTGTAAACAGTTATTTTTAGTGAACTTCAACCTCTGTTTTGGAGACCTTAGGTTATGATTTTGGGCAGGCTTGTGAGACACATATTTATTGGTGAATGTTTTCTCAACAACTTTTATATTGTAATATTTCTGATTTGGAGCATCTAAGTAATTTTAAACTTGTCACGAATTCGTCTAATTGATTCAAAAGTGTTGTATACATGATAACATGATTCTCATATTTGTAAGTTTGTCATTTCTAGCTTGATCACCCAATTAATATCAAATTATGAATCGATTCGTAGGCACTTGTAAATCTTATGAGTATTTTCATGTAGTCATTTCATTCATTACCCACGCATGGAAATATGGGAGGGTCATGGTTACCGAGGTAGCGGGTTCGTCGGCTTCCCCATGATATACACTATGGGAGAAGTTGTACGACGAACTCTTTTGTTTTTGGTAGTGAAGAGGACCGGGGGCTAGCTACCCCTTCCACACAGGTCCGTCTCACACCTATTTGGTTATGTGTCGAGAGGGCCGAGATGAGGATGTGTTCTCACCGAGAGTACATATTCTTCATAGAGGTACGAAGGCCTAGGAAGTTGGGGTGTATCCATAACCTAGAAGTGGGAGTGATCGACCCACTGTTATCGTCTGGCCACGGCGGTGAGGCCTGGGAAGTGAGCTTCTTCTCTTAACAGGTCACTATGTCGACATAGGGGAAAGTGATTGAGACACATCATTCGAGTGATAGGGAGGACAAACATACATGGTCATCATATCATTACTTATGCTCTCACTTTGGTCCGATATCGTATAACCACCGTCAGGAAGGTTTATACGATGGCGGGTGAATTTAATACTTTAGTGTTCCCTCTTTATGAATTGTTGAAGGATTACTGCTCGTTTATATAACTCTGGTATATATATATATATATCTATGCTTCGGCTATTGTGCTAACTTTCCTTGTAGGTGTCCTTCCTGGTACCCATTAGGAGGTTGGGGGGAGCGTGGGATTTACTTGGTCCGTCGTGGCTAACGCACTCTTGTACGTTATCATTTTAGGAACCGATGCGCCTACCGACGGAGCAGGAGCGGATGGGCGAGCGTAGACGTGCCCGTGATGACGAGGAGTTCCCTGAGCCAGCTCGGACGATCTATGAGGATGTGAGGGTACTGCCTTGGAGAGAGGAGAGGATGAGAGATTTCTTTTGACTAGATATTTTGTCGTCTTATGACTGTGTCGGTTTTGCTGTGAGACTTTATATAACCCTTCGTTGTTTTCATCTATGATTTATTATATTTCATGCTGGGATGTTCTGTGATGTTTTGCTTCCACAAGTTTTTATACTCTGTGAATGTTTTTCAGTAATGATGCATAGACGGGGCGAACGTTCTGCCAATTGGGTCATGGGTCAGGTAAGAGGGTGAAACCTCTTCAGATACACGGCCCTCTTGGGGGGATTCTTGACCTGGGCATAGGGATTCCCTTGGTTGAAAAAAAGAGGGGTCCTTACATGCGAGACGAGAAAGAATTCTGAAGCCCAACCTAAAGAGGTCAGAAATGGGGGGGGGGACTGCTATTCCGAATTCCCACGGAATTCAATTGAATTCTGATTCCCATCAAAAAATTGGCTACCGAACAGCGGAATTGGAATTGGCAATTCCAATTCCAATTATTTTCTCCAATTCCTCCCAAACGAACAGGGCCTTATATATTTCTTCAATCCTGATGGGTTCCTAAAAAACAGTTTGGTTTAATCAGAGACTTATTGTCACAACCTAATCTGACTCGCCGATACAATTCCAACGCGTTCATTCTCGCGTAATTCAGAGTCTGTTTGATCTCCCAAATGGATACTAGAGCACGTGTACGCGTAGAGTGTGCCAGCTCGTAAGCTGCGCCGAACCATGCTATGCACACTGGGCTCAAGCGCTGCACCGCGCTATGCGTTCAAGCACCTTGCACACGTAGGAAGCAAGTGTCATGCACTAAAATACCACACAACAATGCGTGCGCAGCCACGCACATGTGGCACGTAGGCACTACACGCAGTGTTGCGTGCAAGTGTCGTGCACGGTACACTCTGTGTTGCGTGGCGCAAGAGCACTGCGCGATACTAGGGGCCTTAACTAAGTATGCGCCCCCTCCCAATGGGCACTGAAATTAGTGCCCAAACTGGGAGCAGATTTCAGTGTCCAGTCCCAGCGCTCGAGGGAGGCCGCACACACCCCTTTGTGCATATCTCTCAGCGTGTGTCTCTCTCCACGCACGCGACTCTGTAAAAGCGTGCGCCACCACTACCGTCCGTCACAGTCACCGCGTGGCTGTGCAATGACACACCATTTGCATCCGCGCGTAGCGTGGCCCCAACGCACTGTGCAAAGCGTTCCGCCGCCATCGATGCACTCACCGCCACTATCGTCATACTCTTCGCTTCCATCGCCGCTTCCAATGCCACCATCGCCACACTCTGCCTGTAAGACCCCCCCCCCCCCCCCCCTCCCCAGACCTGAACCGGGTTCAGGGAGGGGGGATCTTACTGCCCAAAGATGGCCACTAGTGCTTACCGGATGGCAACGACCCACCCTCTCAAGCACTGAGTGGTCTCCTTGTCAGGCATGAGAATCACAACATCACATCAGAACGCACAGCGGAAGCAATTGAAATAAACAAAACCATGCATACTGCTTATATTTACATATTTAAATAGGGCCGAAGCCTATTGTTTACAACTACTGCCTCGGGGACTACATTGACTATAATAAAAGTCACTAGGCTAGTCCTATACTCTAGGACTCACGTCTCGGAAGATAGGGGGTGAGGTTGGAGTGTCCGATCGGGCCATCTCTAAGGCTGGTAACTCATCCTGCGGTGCGGGGGCTACGTGCTGTCCCATCTCCTGTGATTGGTTATAAGAAATAACCGTTAGTCACAGAGCTAAGTAGAAAACACATCCCCTCCTCGGATCCATATCCGGGGGCGGGCTAAAGTACAGAAATAAATAGTCGATGCAAGGTAGAGGGTTAGCAGTAGGTAAACATATATATATACATATATATATCTATAAATAGAGCATCCCGCCCTATCATCCGTAAGCACGCGGTATAGTAAATACACAACACTATTTCGCGCATACACGTACCCAGGTATTCAAACCTGCACACACACAAAAGACCCTGTGTCAACACAGTTTAGACCGCTTTATTTCAAGCAGGGGAGCTAACCCCGCGGGCCTCACCGATGTGGTCGTCGGTGACAGTGGCCAGTCTTGCCACTTCTGAGTGTAGTCGTACCGTATCAATCAGCCCCTCCCGTACAATTTGGTGTACTAACTGGATGTGAGCGACATCCGGCGAACCAATTTTTAGGCCGACCAGCGGAGGCAAAACTGCAGGTTCGGAGTGGTGACAACCCGCTGTGCACATCTCCCTGTCGCCATGAGTCGTCAACCCACCCGCACCAGTACGAATGGTCTGCGGGCGTGACCGACCCACCACTTCCAAACAATATTCAACTGCTTAAATACAGAGAAAGCGCTTTAAGACGCGCGGCAACTTACTCAACCGGTCATACGGCCTCTGACCGGGAGGCTCAGCGGTATGAGGGCTCCTTGCTTGGGGCTAACCTGGGAGGAGCGGCTCAACTCCGGGTTTTCCCCAACTAAGTCCTCGCAGAATGGAGGACAAGCACCGCTTGCTAGCGCAGGACCGAAGTTAGAGCTGAATTAGAAAGTGCAATATAAGCAGTAAAATAGGCCGGAAGCAGGGGATCATAATATTAAGCAATAAAGTAGGCCGGAAGCAGGGGGCCATAATATTAAGCAATAAAGTAGGTCGGAAGCAGGGAGCCATAATATTAAACAATAAAGTAGGCCGGAAGCAAGAGGCCATAATATCAAGACCAGTGCGGGACTGGAGAAATGAAAGTATTGAAGGCAGTAAATAGGATCAGTGCAAGACTGGAGTATGAAAGTACTGAAAGCAGTAAATAGGACCAGTGCGAGACTGGAGTATTGAAAATGCAGAAAGCAGTAAAATAAATAAAGGGTTAGTAGTCCAATCACTCCATAAGAGGAGGCTTCAATCGTCGACTCCGTTTGTAGGAGGAGGTTCTGCTTTCTCCTCGTTCATAGGGGTTCTACTCCATTTCAGGAGTTTATTTACGTTCCATAAGATTTTTGCACTTATCTTTATTAACCGTTTTTTAAAAATATGTGTCGAGAGGACGCCGATCTATTCCGCGAATTTCGCTCTCTTTTTGGGCATTTATTTTGCTTGTAAAAGCTTTTAGTGGACCAAAATAATACGCCACACTCCCCAACTTTAATAGTAGTTGTAGAATACCTTATAGTAGAGCCTATAATTTTTGGTGATTTTTCTCAACTCATTTGTCCTTTAATTTTCTCAAAATAAACCTTTGTTAAGGTTTTAAAATAGCAAATGATTTCCTAAAAATCCCAAAAATTACAGGAGGTGCCCTTCAGAGTGGGGCACTTTTTTCATCTTGGAGGTTTTGGCTGAAAAGGCCCCATTTTTCCTCAGATAAATGGGGAAGGGGGAAGGGAGTATGGGGTGCGGTTAGAGGCAGGGAAGAGGCGCAGGGGTCTTGCACCCTGCGCCTTTCCGCGGCTCCCACAGCGGATCTGCGGCGGATCCACTGTGGGAGCACTCAGTTTGAGGCGGGGGCGGGAAATAAGAATAGGGGAGCCGCCCGATTTCCTGGGGGAGATCGGGCGGCTCCCGTTAGCCTTAACGGGAGGCGGCCGCTTCCACCGCCAGGCAGCGGCCGGCTGGGGCCGGCGCCGCCCCCGGTCGGTGCGTCGGGGGCCGGCGACTTCTCCAGGGGTGGTCCGGCGGCCTGGCGCCGCCGGCTACCACCGGGAGAGAAGACAGAAGGGGCGGGAGGCGGTAGCGCGGCCTGCATGCGCCATGCAGGCTCGCTGTGTCGCCGCCTCCGATGGGAGGGTGCCGGTGCCTGATGAGTCCTGATCATATACACATTTATGGACTCATCCGGGCCGTTTATTTAGTCATTTCTCCGCACTTTAGCCTTGTTATAGCTTATATTTGATAATCCATGCTAGGTGCACATCTAGGCCCACTTTGGTGTGATTTTCGTGCTTATTGTCAGTAGTAGTATTCATGTGCTGTTAAGTGCGACTTTCAGTGGCTAGATCTGTGGTTGAGCAGGAATAGGAGTCGTGCAAGTGTTCCCGGTGCAATTCTGCACAGGAACACTGCGCACGATCGTCGGTTCTATTGTGCACGACCACTGGTCGTGCGCCACTGATCGTGTGCATTTAACCCTTTTTCACGAGTTCTGTTTGGTGCAGTGCGCACGACCACAAATGCTAGTGCGCACGACCATCGGTCGTGCGCCACTGCTCGTGCGCACTTATCATTAAAATTCTGAGTTCTGTTTGCTGTATTGCGCACGACCATCAACGATAGTGCGCACGACCACCGGTCGTGCGCCACTGGTCGTGCGAACATTTTATTTTATAATTTCATATCTTGCAGGTTCCACCCAGGCAGTGCGCACAATCGCAGAATTCCAGTGCGCACGACCACTGGTCGTGCGCCAATGACCGTGCGCAGTATTTAATCCAGCGCCTATTTAAACGCCTGTTGCGATTTTAGGGCGATCGATCACTGGCGGGAGCGGGATTCCTGTTCCGTACGCCGCCGATTTCCACCGTGGGACGCCTCCACTTCATCTTCTACGCAAGGGGAAGCCTCCTCCACCCATTCCAAGACTTCCTCCATTGTCCGTGAGTGTTCTCCATCGTCCGCAAGCCTCCAAGCAACCATTCTCTCATTCCGCCCGGTGAGAAGAAGAAGGAACCTGAAGTCGAAGACGACGGAGCTACGTAGGGAGATCGTGACAGCTCTCTACGCCGGAAGCATAGTCCGCCCGAGTCCGGAGGTAGCCCGACAACCTACCATTCCGGCCGTGAACGGCCACTAGTCTTCACCACCGGTTATTTCTTTCCTCTTTCCTCCATTGTACTCGTTGAACCGTGTAAACTCGAATATTATGATGATGTTTGTTGAAATGAATGTTTCTTTGTTGTTCTTCATGGTTCGGTTGTGATTCACTCCTTTTTCACTCACTCACTCGCACGCGCACGCAAGGTGTTTGTTCCGTGTTAGCAAG
Organism: Dactylorhiza incarnata; assembly: GCA_033032865.1. NCBI lineage: Eukaryota > Viridiplantae > Streptophyta > Magnoliopsida > Asparagales > Orchidaceae > Dactylorhiza > Dactylorhiza incarnata. Next base: position 2,354,469 of record JAWHQI010000165.1, read on the forward strand.
AGCCAACGACGGTTGTGAAGAGGTGTTTGCGACCCTCACCCTCTCGCACTTGAGTACATTCCATCCGCCTCACGAAGCACGGCATCGCGGCCGTTGCATCCACCTCACTTTGCGAAGCGGTGTTTTCGACCCGCATCTCTTTTGTCGTTGCTAAGATTAGGAAAACCAACCAAAAGCCCCCCTCTTTGTGTTTGTTAAATGTTTGTGTAACAATAATCACTGCACGATTCGTTCACCCATCCTGCATTCCTCAAGAGACCGACATCCGGGGATTCTATTCTCCACAATTATTACTTGACAGCGACCGGTGCACTTGCCGACACGCATCAAGTTTTTGGCGCCGTTGTCGGGGAATGCAGACGTGATGAATTCGTCTGCGTGAAGATTTGTTGCACGAGAATTTTCTTTTCTTTCACTTCTTTTGTTCACCTCTGGTATCTCCGTTTCTTTTCGATACGCACTTCTGATTACTTTTGCCTTTTCCATCATTCGCTAATCGTTTTGTTTGCTAGTATTCGTAGCATGACCTCCATTCAGGAATGCATCTATCAGGGAAGCTTGGATGATTTAAGGGATCAAGCAGAAAGGAACAATCATGACTTCGGGATCTCCTCCGACGTCATTGAGTACATGTCAGGGAACTGCAAGTTCAGCGGGGATGAGCATGAAGACGCGGTGCAACACATGCAGGACTTTTTAGAAATTTATTACACATGTGTATTCAATGGAATTGAAAACGACCTACAAAAGATTTTGGCATTTTCATTCTCCTTGCATAAAAAAGCCAAAAGCTGGTATCGGGATATTCGGAAAAGAGAGGTGGCCACATGGAAACAACTCGAGGGGAGATTTTTGCAAGAGTTTCAACATCGTACCCAAGCCTTGGGCAAGTACAGGGAACTCGTAACCTTTGGACAAGGGAAGGAGGAGACGTTAGTTGATGCTTGGGAGCGTTTCCAATCCTTGCATAGGGGATGCTACCGTGAAGATCTTTCAGAAGCTTTCTTAATTCAGATTTTTTACTTCGGAGTGCTAGATAAATTCCGTCTACTTTTTGATATGGCAGCTGGAGGGGCCCTGTTTAATAAATCAGGGAAGGACGCGTGGGAAGTGGTCGTGAATATTGTTCACACCAGTCAGCACTGGAGTCATGTTATTCGCTCCCCAAGCACTGCTGCAGTTAATGCCGTGACATCCAAAGGAGCAGCAGATTTTATGCCGCCAGAGCAACCAGAACAGTTAGCAACTTTGGTGGTCGGGGTATTAAACAAAATGAATGACCAATCTGCCGCAATCCAACAGCTTCGATCTACTATAGGGACGCTGTCCGATGTCGTTTCTGGGCTTGCAAGTCAGCCTCCTGAGTCAGTGAACACCATGCAATTGAGAAGTGGGAGAAGTGTAGACAATGCTCCTCGACAGGAACCACATGCATGTTCCACTGACAAGCATAATGAAGACACTTCCGAGAAGCTAACTCAGAGTCATATTGAGCCGCATCCCGTGAGCGAGGCACAAACCTCGAAAAGTGCTGTTCACCCCCCATTCCCCCACAGGCTGCGAAACGAGAAATCCGAGAAGCAATTCCGCAGATTCTTGGAAATAATGAAGGGAGTGCAAGTGAACATACCACTGATTGAAGCTATCTCTCAAATGCCAGGTTACTCCAAGTTTTTGAAAGATTTGATCTCGAAGCGGAAGCAGTTGGAGGGTCTCAAAACTATCGACCTCACCGAGGAGTGCTCCGCCATCATTTCCAATTTGCCCACAAAGTGCAAGGATCCGGGCAGCTTTACGATTCCCTGCAGGATCGGCCATCACCGTTTCAGCCAGGCACTCTGTGATTTGGGGGCATCAATCAACTTGATGCCGCTCTCTATCTTTCGTGAACTTGGTGCTGGGATCTTGAAGCCAACGCAGGTAATGCTGCAGCTAGCTGATCGGTCGATCAAGAAGCCGTCAGGAATCATCGAGGACCTCACAATAGTTGTAAACGGTCTCGCTTTTCCAGCTGATTTTATCATCCTCGACATGAAGGTCGATTCAAATGTACCCATTATCTTGGGGCGGCCCTTTCTCGCTACTGCTCGTGCTATTATTAATGTGGAGCAGGGGGAGCTCACACTAAGACTGGGGGAGGATGCTATATCTTTCAACGTCCACAGCTCGTCGCAACTCTTTGAAATCTCGGAGTGCGAACCAGCAGAGGCGCTTGAAGAATTCGATGGTCAGAACGTTGTGGAGTTGGATGACAGTGAGGTGTGTTGGCAGCACGAAGACAAGGAAGAAGGGGGTGCACACTCAAACCAGCCCGATTTGTCACACTCAATCGGAGAACCCTCCAACGATTCTGCCAATCCAAATCCTTGTCCGGCACTCAAACAACTCCCGGATTCTCTAAAGTACGTTTTTCTTGGAGAAAATAACACGCATCCGGTGATTATTTCCGCAGCCCTGTCCGCCGCCAACGAAACTGCATTAGTGGGCGTGCTGAGAAGGTACCACATGGTATTCGGACGGTCTCTTGCTGACATTAAGGGAATCAGCCCCACGGTCTGCATGCATAAGATCCTCCTTGAAGATCAGTACAAACCGACAGCACAGCCCCAGAGGCGGCTGAACCCGAAAATGCAAGAGGTAGTGAAGGCTGAAGTGATAAAGCTTTTAGACGCTGGCATCATTTACCCAATCAGCGATAGCAAATGGGTCAGTCCAGTCCAGGTGGTACCAAAGAAGGGAGGGATTACTGTCGTTGCCAATGAAAAAAATGAACTGCTACCAACCCGAGTGATCACCGGGTGGAGAGTCTGCATCGACTACCGCAAGCTGAATGATGCGACGCGCAAGGACCATTTTCCGCTCCCCTTCATTGATCAGATGCTAGAAAAGTTAGCGGGGCAGGATTACTACTGTTTCTTGGATGGGTACTCAGGGTACAATCAGATTCTAATTGACCCATCTGATCAAGACAAGACAACATTCACATGTCCCTCCGGTACCTTCGCGTTCAAAAGAATGCCATTCGGACTGTGTAATGCCCCCGCAACCTTCCAACGTTGTATGCTCGCCATTTTTGCCGACATGGTGGGGGACTTCCTCGAAGTTTTCATGGATGATTTTACTCTATTTGGCAGTAGCTTTGACATTTGCCTCGCGAATTTGGCCAAGACCTTGAAGCGGTGTGAAGACACCAATCTTGTCTTGAACTGGGAGAAATGCCACTTTATGGTGCGCGAAGGAATTGTGTTGGGACATAAAGTTTCCTGCAAAGGGCTTGAAGTGGATCAAGCGAAGGTAAGTGTTATCAGAAACCTCCCTCCACCCATGTCAGTGAAAGGCATCCGAAGTTTTCTTGGTCATGTGGGCTTCTATCGAAGGTTCATCAAGGATTTTTCCTCCATTTCAAAGCCTTTATCTCGCCTGCTGGTTAAGGACGTCCCCTTCCACTTCGACGAAGCATGCATGCAAGCCTTCGAAACTTTACGGGGACAACTCATCTCAGCCCCAATTTTGGTGGCGCCCGACTGGACTTTGCCTTTTATTATCATGTGCGACGCAAGTGATGTGGCCGTAGGTGCTGTACTCGGTCAAAAGAAAGACAAGACTTTTCACACTATTGCGTATGCCAGTCGAACTCTTAACAGTGCTCAAGCAAATTATACCACCACAGAGAAAGAAATGCTAGCCGTGGTCTTCGCTTTTGAAAAATTTCACTCGTACTTGGTACTTTCCGAAGTGATCGTGTATACGGACCACGCCGCTCTCAGGTATCTTTTCAGTAAGAAAGAATCCAAATCGCTCCTGATTCGTTGGATTTTACTTTTGCAGGAATACAATCTGGAAATCAAAGATAAGAAAGGGGTGGAGAACGTGATTGCGGATCATCTCTCGCGATTGGAGTACGACTCTCCCAATAGCGTTGAGGAGGAAACGGACGACTATTTCCCGGATGAAAAGTTATTCGCAATTACTACGTCCTCCCCAACCGCACCTTGGTACGCAGATATCGCTAATTACTTGGCCTGTAAAACCTTCTCCCCGAATCTGTCCCCTCAGCAAAGACGGAAGCTTGCCTCTGACTCAAAATACTATTTTTGGGAAGATCCGCTCTTATTCCACACGTGCAGCGACAGGATTATTAGGCGTTGTATTCCGGAAGCTGAGTTTCAGTCTATATTGCAGCACTGCCATGACAGAGAAGCTGGCGGGCACTTCGGGGCCGTTCGAACAGCACGAAAAATCCTGCAATGTGGATTGTTTTGGCCGACCCTCTTCCGGGATGCCCATGCCTATGTCACCAAGTGCGACGAGTGCCAAAGGACCAGAAATATTTCCCGGCGTGATGAGATGCCCCTTAATAACATGCTGGTCTGCGAACCCTTTGATGTCTGGGGAATAGACTTCATGGGTCCCTTCCCAATGTCTCACGGTAAGCATTACATTATTGTGGCAGTTGATTATGTTTCAAAATGGGTGGAAGCTGAGGCGGTTGCCACGAATGATGCAAACACAGTGCTACACTTTATCCACAAGAATATCTTCTCCAGGTTTGGGACGCCGAGAACTATCATCAGTGACGGCGGTAGTCATTTTTGCAATAAGCAGTTTGTGCAGCTCATGAAAAAGTTTGGGGTCCATCATAAGATTTCTTTGGCATACCATCCCCAAACATGCGGGCAAGTCGAAGTCTCCAACCGCGAGCTCAAGCGAATAATTGAGAAATCAATACATTCAAATAGGAAGGAGTGGGCTAAAAAGGTCGACGACGCATTATGGGCTTACCGGACTGCGTTCAAAACACCCATCGGCATGACTCCGTTTCAATTAGTCTACGGCAAGGCATGCCACCTCCCTGTAGAGCTGGAGCATAAAGCGTTATGGGCAACCAAACTTCTGAACATGGACATTGGAGCCGCGGCCGAGGTGCGTCGTTCCCAACTCAACGAGTTAGAGGAGCTCCGTCATTTCGCTTATGAAAACGCTCGTATCTACAAGGAGAAAACAAAGAAATGGCACGATCGGCATATCATTCCTAAGGAGTTCAAAATTGGGGACCAAGTGTTGCTCTACAACTCCCGTCTCCGCCTCTTCCCAGGGAAGCTAAAATCGCGGTGGAGTGGTCCTTTCTCCGTGACCGATGTCTCCCCCTTCGGTGCCATAGAAATATTTTGGGATAAGGGGGACAAGTTTAAGGTCAATGGACATCGGCTGAAGTTATACGATGGCGCCACTATAAACAAGGAGTGTCAGTTGTTGACATTGGGAGATGGACATCATACAAACACCGGCAGCTGATTTCCCCTTCTTGTCTCTTATTTTTGTGAAACCCTACTCTTGAGAACTCTTTCTTTTTAATTCCTGCACTCTTTATAAACAATGCTAATACAGGTATTTGGTCCAGCTTAAGGACGTTAAATGAAAGCGCTCCTGGGAGACAACCAAGATTTCCTGTTTCGTATTTCCTTTTTTTTAAACTTCTCTTAGTTCAGCTTTTGTATTTGCTTTTGTTGCTTTGAGTTTGTGCTTGCAGGTTTTGTGTTCGATGGTGCGGATGCTGCGGACTATTCGTGATCATAAACGCCAATCGTCTGGTATGCTCATTTCTGAGCATGGGGTAACGCTTCCTCCCCTCTTTTAGCTTCAAATTTCTAGATATATCGTTTAGCTTAAGTCTGGGGGAGCGGTTGTTGTTACCCACTGTGCACGAGTTGCACCGCATACTAGAAGGTTGATTCTTATTTATCCTAGCATTATCATTGTTTTTCATGCTTCACACACCACTTCACCCACTTGAGTGTGTGCTTATCTTTTTGTGTTGTGCCGTTTAAACTATCCTGGTTGGAAAGTGAAATAGGTTGTTAACGTAGGAATTATTATTTGGAGTGCGATGTTGACTCATGTAGTGTTCTAGTCACTTTGCATGCTATGGTAGAGTTTGAGTAGAACTAGATTTTCTTTATGCATCTAATTTATGTTTAGTATTTCTGCGTAAATTTAGATTTAATATACTCAAGTGGTGAATTCGCATGAAATTGACGATAACCCGGTGTTGTGTGTGTGCGATTGCTAGTCGTGTGTTGCTCGAGTCGGGAGGAAGGTTTACCTTTCTCGTGGGCTAAGAACTTGCCCCAAGCGACTCTCGAAGCATGGGTGAGAGCTACTCGTTGAGTCAAGCATGATGTAGGCCACCCTTTGGCTAGTTTGAGCTTTGTTATTCCATGTCCATTTCGTTCACCGTTGCAAGCCAAATTTGTGCCTACCAATCCTTTGTTCAGCTCCTCTTCATCCACCAAAGCCTGAAGCCTATCCCACGCCCGCAACCAAATTGTTTTTAACTGCGCTCATAATTCTAAACTTGTGTGGAGTGTGGAATCATTGTGTTATGATGGGAAAATAACGTCCATCTGCTGATTTTGAACCAACCGGGGGTTACATAAAAGAAGTAAAATATGTAAAAGAAAAAAAAAGAGTATTTTGAAAAAAAATCCTCCCGAGCTAAAAACAGAAAATCTGTTGGTATTGGTGAAGTAGGCCGTGTGCACACCTAGTTTTCATGATAAGTCTGGGGGTGTGTCACACGAGCATAGTTTGTTGGTCTTGTGTGGTGCAGCGTTCCGTTAGCTCACTTGGGTTGCGTAGCCACCGCGTTTAACTTTGAATATCATACCGTAACCTAAGCCCCGTTCTAATCCTATAAGTCCTACTGATTTGATTTGCGAGTTTGCTAGCGTCGTGGAGAGAGTGTGACCGGGCAAGCGTATGGTTCACGACGTTGATGGATTTCAGCGGAGTTATTCCTAAGCCCCGATCTTTTGCAACACCCGCCTCAGTGTCTCGTCACTTTCACACCGGGCATGATCGTCAAATTCTTCGTAATTCACCAACTGAGTATAACTAAATCTTTAATTACGCTTTAATACTTATGTAAATTAGTTAGCATAGTTAAACTCTCCTTCTACTAGAATCTCTACTCGCATGAGTTGTTACTTCGCACCGTACTCCCTTGTGTAATTCTCTATGTTAATTATCGTTTTCACGCTCCGCCGGATTCGTTTGCTCGGGACGCGCAAACAGTTAAGTCTGGGGGTGTGATGAGTCCTGATCATATACACATTTATGGACTCATCCGGGCCGTTTATTTAGTCATTTCTCCGCACTTTAGCCTTGTTATAGCTTATATTTGATAATCCATGCTAGGTGCACATCTAGGCCCACTTTGGTGTGATTTTCGTGCTTATTGTCATTAGTAGTATTCATATGCTGTTAAGTGCGACTTTCAGTGGCTAGATCTGTGGTTGAGCAGGAATAGGAGTCGTGCAAGTGTTCCCGGTGCAATTCTGCACAGGAACACTGCGCACGATCGCCGGTTCTATTGCGCACGACCACTGGTCGTGCGCCACTGATCGTGTGCACTTAACCCTTTTTCACAAGTTCTGTTTGGTGCAGTGCGCACGACCACAAACGCTAGTGCGCACGACCATCGGTCGTGCGCCACTGCTCGTGCGCACTTATCATTAAAATTCTGAGTTCTGTTTGCTGTATTGCGCACGACCATCAACGATAGTGCGCACGACCACCGGTCGTGCGCCACTGGTCGTGCGAACATTTTATTTTATAATTTCGTATCTTGCAGGTTCCACCCAGGCAGTGCGCACGATCGCAGAATTCCAGTGCGCACGACCACTGGTCGTGCGCCAATGACCGTGCGCAGTATTTAATCCAGCGCCTATTTAAACGCCTGTTGCGATTTTAGGGCGATCGATCACTGGCGGGAGCGGGATTCCTGTTCCGTACGCCACCGATTTCCACCGTGGGACGCCTCCACTTCATCTTCTACGCAAGGGGAAGCCTCCTCCACCCATTCCAAGACTTCCTCCATTGTCCGTGAGTGTTCTCCATCGTCCGCAAGCCTCCAAGCAACCATTCTCTCATTCCGCCCGGTGAGAAGAAGAAGGAACCTGAAGTCGAAGACGACGGAGCTACGTAGGGAGATCGTGACAGCTCTCTACGCCGGAAGCATAGTCCACCCGAGTCCGGAGGTAGCCCGACAACCTACCATTCCGGCCGTGAACGGCCGCTAGTCTTCACCACCGGTTATTTCTTTCCTCTTTCCTCCATTGTACTCGTTGAACCGTGTAAACTCGAATATTATGATGATGTTTGTTGAAATGAATGTTTCTTTGTTGTTCTTCATGGTTCGGTTGTGATTCACTCCTTTTTCACTCACTCACTCGCACGCGCACGCAAGGTGTTTGTTCCGTGTTAGCAAGAGCCAACGACGGTTGTGAAGAGGTGTTTGCGACCCTCACCCTCTCGCACTTGAGTACATTCCATCCGCCTCACGAAGCACGGCATCGCGGCCGTTGCATCCACCTCACTTTGCGAAGCGGTGTTTTCGACCCGCATCTCTTTTGTCGTTGCTAAGATTAGGAAAACCAACCAAAAGCCCCCCTCTTTGTGTTTGTTAAATGTTTGTGTAACAATAATCACTGCACGATTCGTTCACCCATCCTGCATTCCTCAAGAGACCGACATCCGGGGATTCTATTCTCCACAATTATTACTTGACAGCGACCGGTGCACTTGCCGACACGCATCAGTGCCACCCCCCCCCCCCCCCCGGCCGGTGTGCCGGGGGCTGGCGACCACTCCGGTGGTGGTCCGGCGGCCTGGCGCCGCCGGGGTGGGGAGTTTCCTGTACAGGAAATGGGAGCAGAGGGGGCTGGGCCACGGGCGCCGCCGGGGCTGCTACCTCCAGCGGCCCGCCCGCCTCCTTTCGCCGGCGCAAGGGTCCCCGAGGGGGAACCTACTCCCCCCCCCCCCCCCCCCCCAGCGCCACCACCGGCGCTGGGTGTTTGGCTTCACGGCCAACCTCCACCCGAGCCTTACAAGGCTCGGGGTGGTGCTGGCGGCGCTCCGGCGACGGGGAGGGGGTCAGCCTGGCTCACGGGAGTAGGAAGGAGGAGGGGAGGGAGTTCTACCTGTAGGGGTGGTGTAGCTCGAGAGGTTGAAGGGCGGTCGGCCATGGCGAGGAGGGAGGGTGGCGGCGGTTTGGAGTTGGGCAGGGCTTGCCGGCAGGGGGAGAGCCTGAGAGAGGGGGGTGGTGGTGTGCTGGAAGGAGGGGCTTGGCCCTCCTTTTATAGGAAGGGGGAGACTCCCCCCCCCCCTCCCTCCCCTTCTCTCTCCTGCCCCCTTGCCCCAATAGGGGCTGCCTATTCATGGGCAGCCCCCTCCCTTGGGGGAGGGGCTTCTCTCTCCCCCCCCCCCCTTCTTTCTCTTCCTTTTCCAATTTGTTTTAAGCTTGGGGGGGGGGGGGGGGTTGACCGAGGTCAACCTAGGACGGGGTCCTCCATGGTCCCGGGGTCCATTAAGATTTGCCGGGGCCGATGCCGCATTCGTGTGCTTTATATTTCGTGCGTTGCACTGAGGTGGTCTACATAGTCCCAAAATGGCATACTCTCCATACGACCTCGGATCGAGGCGCAATGAGCTTTTATTGTTCATACGAGGCTAACGGAACTGACAGAAGCCAATTCGGGGTTCACACGGTCACTATTCATAATAATGAGGTAGTGGCGCGCTACGATACCCGAAATGGTCGTTTTCTCCAAACGACCTCGGATCGAAGTGCAACGAATTCTGCTGCACTCGTATTGTTCATACGAGTCTAACGGAACTGACAGAAGTCAATTCGGGGTTTGTACGATCACTATTCATAATAATGAGGTAGTGACGCGCTACGACACCCGAAATGGTCGTTTTCTCCAAACGACCTCGGATCGAAGTGCAACGAATTCCGTTGCGCTCGTATTGTTCATACGAGTCTAACGGAACTGACAGAAGTCAATTCGGGGTTCGTACGGTCACTATTCATAATAATGAGGTAGTGGCGCGCTACGACACCCGAAATGGTCGTTTTCTCCAAACGACCTCAGATCGAAGTGCAACGAATTCTGTTGCGCTCGTATTGTTCATACGAGTCTAACGGAACTGACAGAAGTCAATTCGGGGTTCGTAGCACATAACCCCTCATTGGGTTATGTCTACTATATGGGCCTACTTTTATTGGGCTCACTAGGGCCTAGTGACCCAATAAAAGTCGGGATGTTACAATCTAATAAAAATAAAGGGATTTTCGTCCCCGAAAATTGCTTAAAGTAGGGGTTAAGAAGGCATACCTGGGGAAACAGTGCCAGGTATTTTTCTCGGACGAGAGTTTCTGGTTCCCAGGTGAATTCCTCGAGTCCCCCATTTGACCATAATATCTTGACCATCGTGATGGTTTTGTTCCGTAATTCCTTGAGCTTGGAATCTACTATCTTTACTGGCTCAAGTTGAACAGATCGGTCAGATTGCACTGACGATGGTGGCACGGGAAGATGTTGCTCTGGTTGGCGAAGTACACGCCTTAGTGAAGAGACGTGAAATACGTCGTGGAGGTTGCCCAGTTCAACTGGCAGAGCTAGCCTATAAGCTACCGGGCCAACTCTTTCTATGACTTAATATGGGCCCAGATAGCGGGGATCTAACTTTTTCTGCTTCTTTATTCGGGATATCCCATGCATAGGCTTAATTTTTAAGAAAACCATGTATCCTACTTCGAACTCCACGAAGAGGTGACGCGCATCGTAATATTTGGCTTGTCGGCTCTGTGCCTCCAGCATAGTTCTCGAATTAATCTTATTGCGGCGGTGGTATCATCTATGTAGGTGACTCCCAAAGCTTCGGGGTCCTCATCCTGTGCCCATGATAGTGGTGTTCGACAGCGCCTTCCGTAGAGGGCTTCGTATAGTGCCATCTTGATGCTTGCCTGGAAGCTGTTATTGTACGAGAATTCTACTAAGGGCAGTAACTGCTCCCAAGGTTCGTTGTGCTCCACTATGCATAGTCGGAGGAGGTCTTCCATTGTCCGGTTCGTCCTTTCTGTTTGCCCGTCGGTCTGGGGGTGGAAGGCGGTGCTAAAAGCTAATCTGGTTCCTAGATAAGCTTGCACTCTCCTCCATTCTTTTGATGTAAAGCGCCCGTCGCGGTCAGAGACGATCGATTTGGGTACCCCATGAAATCGGACCACTTGTTCTATAAACAGTCGGGCTAATATGTCGACACCGTCGCCTTGCCGGTTCGGAATAAAACGGGATCGGGGTAAAAATGTATACTACGACCCATATGGAATCGTTCCCTGCACGAGATCGGGGTAGGCCATGGACAAAGTCCATGGAAATATCTTCGAACTTGCATTCTGGTATGGGCAGGGGTTGTAGTAAACCTCCTGGGCTACGACATTCTGCCTTGACCATTTGGCAGGTCTGACAATGCGCTACATAATTGGTAACGTCCTTCTTCATTCCTGGCCAGTATAAAGTCCTTCACAGGTCTGTATACATTTTTACCACTCCCGGATGTATTGAATACCTTGTCTGGTGTGCCTCGCGAAGTATTTCTTCCCGGATTCCCTCTGCAGCGGGGATGAATATGCGGTGTCTGTACTGCAGGATGCCATCGTACAAATTGTAGTCTTCTTGCGCACCGTGTTGCAAGGCATGTATTATCGGGGCTGCTTCTACGTTGATCTTCTGTGCCTCGCGTATTCTGTCCGTGATGTCGCACTGTATCTCCATCCAGTAAAGTTGGGCCTGGTATTCCATCGGGTTTCTTCGGGCGATGAGGATAACATCCAATTCTGCCAAGGATCTGACAAATTCCTCTGGTATCAACTCTAGCCAATTCCCGGTCCTCGGAGGTTGCCAGCTTAGGGCATCTGCAACCTTATTGGCTTTGTCAGGGTGGTACTGAAGGGAAAAGTGGCAATCGCACAGAAACTCCAACCACCGGCGTTGTCGGAGATTTAGCTCTTTCTGGGTGAAGACGTATTTGAGGCTTTTATGATCGGAGAAGATCTCGCACCGCACTCTGTAGAGGTAGTGTCTCCAAACTTTTAATGCGAAAACTACCGCACCCAGTCCTAGGTCATGGGTGGCGTAGTTTAGTTCATGAGGCTTTAGCTGACGTGAGGCGTAAGCGATTACCTTATCGTGTTGTATTAGCACGGCTCCCAATCACTTTAATGAGGCATCGGCGTAGATCTGGAAGCCCTCAGTACCTGAGGTGAGTGTCAGAATCGGGGCCGATATCAGTCGGTTCTTCAGCTCTATGAACGCTGCTTCGCATTCGGGAGACCACTGGAACGTCACGTCCTTTTTAGTGAGGGAGGTAAGTGTAACATCCCGACTTTTATTGGGCCACTAGACCCTAGTGAGCCCAATAAAAGTAGGCCCGAGCGGTAGAAAACTACCATTTTAAGTGGTGTTGCGCGCCGCAACTAAGTCGTTGAGGTACAGTGACCAAATGAACCCCGATTTGACTCCAGTCAGTTCCGCTAGACTCGTATGAACAATACGAGCGCAACGGAATTCATTGCACTTCGATCCGAGGTCGTTTGGAGAAAACGACCATTTCGGGTGTCGTAGCGCGCCACTACCTCATTATTATGAATAGTGACCGTACGAACCCCGAATTGACTTCTGTCAGTTCCGTTAGACTCGTATGAACAATACGAGCGCAACGGAATTCGTTGCACTTCGATCCGAGGTCGTTTGGAGAAAACGACCATTTCGGGTGTCGTAGCGCGCCACTACCTCATTATTATGAATAGTGACCGTGCGAACCCCGAATTGACTTCCGTCAGTTCTGTTAGACTCGTATAAACAATACGGGCGCAACGAAATTTGTTGCACTTCGATCCGAGGTCGTTTGGAGAAAACGACCATTTCGGGTATCATAGTGCGCCACTACCTTATTGTTACGAATAGTGACCGTACGAACCCCGAATTGGCTTCTGTCAGTTCCGCTAGCCGCGTGTGAACAAAACAAGCACAACAGAATTCGTTGCGCCTCGATTCGAGGTCGTATGGAGAGTATGTCATTTTAGGACTATGCAGACCACCTCAGTGCAACGCACGAAATATAAAGCGCACGAACCCGGCATCAGATCAGCCCCGACAAATCTTAATGGACCCCGGGACCATGGAGGACCCCGTCCTAGGTTGACCTCGGTCAAACCCTCCCCCCCCCCCCCCCCACAACTTATAACACATTGGGAAAAGAAGAGAAAGAAAGGGGGGAGGAGAGAGAAGCCCCTCCCCCAAGGGAAGGGGGCTGCCCATGAATAGGCAGCCCCCTATTGGGGCAAGGGGGCAGGAGAGAGAAGGGGAGGGAGGGGGAGAAAAATATCCCCCCCCCCCCTCACCCTACCTTAACTCCACGTGGAGAAAGGAGGGGAGGAGGGGGGGAGTCTCCCCCTTCCTATAAAAGGAGGGCCAAGCCCCTCCTTCCAGCACACCACCCCCCCCCCCCTCTCAGGCTCTCCCCTGCCAGCTAACCCAGCCATCCACCTCGCCGGAGCCCTGCCCAACCTCAAACTGCCGCCGCCACCTTCCTCTCCATGGAGAGCCACCACCCCTCAACCTCCCGAGCCCCTCCACCACAGGTAGAATCTCCCCCCTCCTCCCTCTTACCTCCCGAGGGTAACCCGACCCCCTCCCCGTCGTCGGAGCGCCACCAGCGCCACCCCAAGCTTTGCAAAGCTCGGGTGGAGGCGCTGGCCGTGGAAGCCACCCCCCCCCCCCCCCATGCCGGTGGTGGCGCTGGGGGAGCAGGTCCCCGCTCGGGGACCTTGGCGCCGACGAACGGGAGGCGGCCGGAGGACACAGCCTCGGCGGCGCCCGAAACCTCCCCCTCCTCTGCTTCCTGTAAGGGGTAAAACCCCCTCCCCCGGCGGCGGTCGGCGGCTCCAGGTCGCCAGACCCCACGCCGGAGGTCTTCCCCCTCCCCGACGCCTCGACCAGGGGCGGCAGGGAGGGCCTTATACGAGGAGGCCGCCGGACCACCACCGGAGAGGTCGCCGACCCCCGTCGCACCAACCGGGGGCGGCACCGGCGCTCTCCCCGCAGAGGTAGCGGCGCGGCAAGCATGCATAACGCATGCAGGCCACACCACCGCCCCCCCCCCCCCCCTTCCTGCAATATTCTCGGCGGTGGCCGGTGGCGCCAGGCCTCCGGACCACCACCGGAGTGGTCGCCGGCCCCTGGCGCATCGACCGGGGAAGGCACTGGCCCCAGCCGGCCGCTGCCCGGCGGCGGCAGCGGCTGCCTCCCGTTTATTAAACGGGAGCCGCGCGATCTTCCCCCAGGAGATCGTGCGGCTCCTGCTTCCTTAACTCCCGCCCCCGCCTCAACTTGTGTGCCCCCCACAACGGATCCGCCGCAGATCCGCTGTGGGGGCCGCGGGATGGCGCAGGGTGCAAGACCCCTGCGCCTTTTCCTTTCCTCTAACCGCACCCCACTTCCCCTTTCCCCTTCCCCATTTTTCTGAGGGAAAATGGGGCAGATTCAGGAAAAACTTCCTGAATGAAAAATGTGCCCCACATTAAGGGGCACCTCTAGTAATTTTTGGGGAATTTTAGGAAGTTAATTACTATTTTTAAAACCCCTCCAAAAGTTTATTTTAAGAAAATTAGAGGCCAGATGAGTTGGGAAAAATCACCAAAAATTATGGGCTCTAATTAAAGATGTTTTACAACTACTGTTAAAGTCGGGAGGTGTGACCTCTTGTTTTTGTCCTTCAAAAGTATTTTTCAAGCAAAATAAACGCCCGAAAGGGAGCGAGATTCATCGGAATAAATCGGCGTCCTCTCGACGTATATTTTAAATAAAGTGTACGTGTATCGATCTAAGAAATCGAATAAGTAAGAATATTTACGCAAAACTCGGACGAAATTGCGGTGCGACGCCGCAATCCAATAATGCCGAGACAATCATAAAAGATCGAATCCACGGCAAAGGGAAAATACTAAACATCTCATGAAATGTAAATAAACTCCCAAAACGGAGCAGAACCCCTACGAACGGGGAGAAAGCAGAACCTCCTCCTACGAACGGAGTCGACGTTGAAGCCTCCTCTTATGGAGCGAGTGGACTACTAACCTTTTATATGTTTACTGCTTTCTGTACTTTTATTTAAATCCAGTCTCGCACTGGTCCCCCGCATCTACTTTCTGTACTTTCATTTAAATCCAGTCTCGCACTGGTCCCCCGCATCTACTTTTTGTACTTTCATTTAAATCCAGTCTCGCACTGGTCCCCCGTATCTACTTTCTAGACTTTCATTTAAATCCAGTCTCGCACTGGTCCCCCGCATCTACTTTCTGTACTTTCCATTCTCCAGTCCCGCACTGGTCTTGATATTATGGCCTCTGCTTTCGGCCTATTTTACCGCTTGATTTTATGGCCTCTGCTTTCGGCCTATTTTTTTTCTGCGCTCGTCATTATGGCCTCTGCTTTCGGCCTATTTTACTGCTTAATTTTATGGCCTCTCCTTTCGGCCTATTTTTCTGCGCTCGACATTATGGCATCTGCTTTCGCCCTATTTTGCTGCTTGATTGTATGGCCTCTGCTTTCGGCCTATTTTTCTGCGCTCGATATTATGGCCTCTGCTTTCGGCCTATTTTACTGCTGCACTTATTCATATTTTAGTACTAACTGCAGCCCAACGCTGGCAAGCGGTGCTTCCCCTCCTTCCTGCGAGGCCTTAGTTGGGGAAACCCGGAGTTGAGCTTCTCCTCCTAGATTAGCCCCAAATAAGGAGCCCTCATACCGCCCAGCCTCCCGGTCAAAAGTTGTGAAAATGCACAGTTAACCTCACTAGAATTCTCTAGAGGGGTGGGGGGGTGAATAGAGATTAACAATATTTTGTGCAAAGTTAATATATATATGTGTATGATCACAGATTAGAGCTTCCCACACACACCAACAAGAATTAAACAAATAAAGAAAGTAAATGCAAGAAAAGAAATCACAGCACAGCACAAAGAGATATAGTGGTTCCCCAAACTTTGGGTGGTCCACTCTTCTACCCCCTTGGTAGGAAATTCACTATCTTGTACTGAGTCTTTTGATAAGGAGGCTCTTAGAACCACCCTGAGTCTTTTGACAAGGAGACTCTTAGAACCAACTGAGTCTTTTGAAAAGGAGACTCTTAGAACCAGTACACTGAATTTTTTGAAGAGAGATTCTAAAAACTCGTTTACAATGTTTAAGTAAGAATAAGAAAGAAGAAAGAAATAAGAACAGGAATGAATCTTCTTCCTAGCAAGAAGATTGGAAGCACAAGAAGTGAATTAAATCTTTCTTCTATAGAGAGAAGAAGATTTGTAGCTTTTCCCTCTTATGTGAGAGCTATCAGAATTTGCTGCAGAGTGACTTTAGAAGCAGAAGAAGAAGAATGCTTGAGTATTGCTGCAGGGCTATTTCTCAATTCTCTCTTTATCACTTGGGAGCTTTTCCTCTTTTTCAATGAGTAAAAATCGTGGATCCCTGCTTGTTCTTTCTGTCGACCTCCTTCATATATATATATATAGCTCTGTTCATTCAAATAATACTCATAGGAGGAAAATTAATTATCAGACAGAGAATTAGAAGGATAGAAACATTTTCATAGTTAGCATACCAATAGAAGGAAAGAATTCATTCCAATTTCAAATAATGCCCATAATGAATTTTATCAAATTAGCCAAGAATCTAATAGAGGAAAAGAAAGATTCAGAACGGCTATAAGACATAAATTGATTCCATATAAATCAGATCTATAAGATAAGGAAAGAGATCTGGCGATTTTGAATTCTGTCATAAAGATCGACATGCGTCGATTACTATTCGACGCAAGCGTCGAATACATCCTGTCTGGACGTCGAGAGGAGAATAAGGAAGGTGCGATGACAAAGGTGCGTCGACTACATTAGATGCGTCGACTGGAAATCAGAGTAGCGTCGACAACACATACGTCGAAGTCTTCCTAAAGTTACTTCGTCTCATTCTGAAGGAAACGTCGATTACATTTCGACGTTGCGTCGAATACCATTCGACGCATATTTACTTAGCCTTATTTTTCATTCTTAGAATTCATATTTAACTCTTTTTTAGGGGTTAAGAGAAATCATTTTCCCAACAATCTCCCCCTATTTGTCTTAACCCTATTTAGAGAGAAATTGTATTTAGCATATAACTAACATAGCAAAGCATTTGTACAGATAATGAAGATTTCACACAATCAGAAGCAAACTTCATGTTCAGACCAATCATAAAGTATATGAAGCATTGTTTTCAAGTATTATTCAGGAGGGGTAGGAGGAGTCTTTCTTTTTCTCTTGAATACTATTGTGGATTGCTCTTTCCCAGTAGCAGGTGACTCCCTCAGCTCCCCCTGGGTCTCAGCCATTTGCTCCCCCTGAGTCTCATCTCCCCCTGCCCCTGACTCCTGAGCCCCTTCTTCAGCCATCACAGCATTTGGCTCTTTCTCTTTTCCAGCATCAGCTTCATTTCCTTTTTCAGTTCCAGCAGCTGGTTCATTTTCTTCTTGATTTATAGCAGTATTCAGCTCTTTCTCACCTTCTTCCTTTTCAGCCTTATTTTCTGTGTTACTTCCCTCCCCTTGTAGTAGTGCCACTTGATTTGCAGCATCTCTTGCTATGTTCAGTACCTCTATTGTTTGTTCATCATTGTGTAGCTCAGGTACTATCTCATTTCCAATTGTCTTGAGCAGTGCAAGACTGTCAGATTTTGAAGGAGGGGATTTGTGTGAGGGAGGTTTAAGATTGGAGGGCTGCTCTTCATCTAGCTTCTCCCCCTTCTTGACCTTCTTGGCCAAGGAGGTTAAGAAAGACTTGGTAACTCTTGAGGAAGAGAGAGAGTTCTTCAGACTTTGCACAGAGGCACTGGCCCCATCTATTTGGGTGTGCATGTGTAGGATTGAGGAATGAATCTGGGAGCAGTGCTCATCCAGCATTGCTTAGAATGTTTGAGCTGCTGATGCAATGCACTGAGTGAGGAGAGCTTCAGTGTATGCAGATGGTTCATGTTGTGGTTGGGGATGAGGAGAGAGTGGTGAAGGTGGTGATGAGGCTGGAGAGAAGTTAGTTGATACATGAGGTATGTGTGATAAAGGAGGTGGAGAGGAGGAGAAAGTAAGAGGAGGAGGAGGTGGAGAAGCTGCTGTTTGAGGAGCAGGTGTTTGAGAAGAGGTAGGTAGAGTAGGAGTTGTGAGGGTGGTAGAAACTATTTGAGTGGGTGATGGTGGTAGAGAAGAATTGTCTCTTTGAGGAGAAGGAGGAGGAGATGGATGAGTAGGAGAGTTAGGAGGAGAGGGAGTCCTTTCAGGAATTTAACCAGGCTTGGGGATTTGCCAAGTCCATTTGGAGAAGAGGGCAATGGACATCCTCTTTCCAGGAGGGATAGGAATTCCTTTTGACCTACAGAGGTCAGGGAAGGAGTGGAAGAGTACTTGACTCATAATCCTCATGTAGGCATTCTCTTTGTGAGAATATTTAGAGCCTATCATCTTGAGCAGACAGCTGGCCCAGTCTATTTTCTTCTTCAACACAAGAGCCCCCATGATGTTCAGTTGCTGCTTGGGCACTGCATCATGGGCAGATATCTTACATAGTAGTATCTTTCCTACTATATCTGCTAGTAGTCTATACTCCTCAGAAAAGTCTATTTTCTTTAGATGGGTTGGTTTATCCCTTGAAAACTTCATGATGGTTAGCAGATGCTTGATTTCATCAGGTGTGAGGTGTATAGATTCATCACCTAATAAAGGAATAATTTAGACATGTTTAGTCATTCTTTTAGAAGCTCATTTTCTTTCCTTATTTCATTTGAACAAAGAGGATATTAGGATATACCTGATGTAAGATCAAAGGTGGCCCTAATATGTTCTGCTGAGATTAAGACTGGTGTCTCATATAGTGTTCCCTGGATTTCTCCTTGTTCAGATATCTGAACATGAGTTATTAGCTCTGTGAGCTCTGATTACAGGAGCTTGCACCTAGTGGAGATGAGCTTGTCCAGTCCTGCTGCAGTAAAAAGAGCAATGATGCTCTTGTAGTTTTCTGCGGCTGCTTGGAAAGACTCAAGGTCAATGTCGAAGCCTGAGTTGATTTTGGGAGCCATTTTAGGTCAGTGAAAGAGAGAGGAAAAATCGGCTGGTCTGAGGAGCAAGAAGGATGAAAGATGCAGAGTCGTGAAGGCTTCTAACTGAAGAGACTATTTAAGTCAAGTGAAGCGTCGAAACTGGACTTAATTCGAGGCTTATTCGGTATTTCAGTGGATGTGACTGAAAGTATTGCCGCTCGTTTTTATGAAGTCGACGTTACATCGATAGGGGATCGACGTTACTTTGACTGAAGGAGATCAGTGCCAGCGTCGAGGTCTTCTCGACGGTGCGTCGATTATAAGTCGATGTGACTTTTAATTTTCCTAAAAGTTCTAGGTGTTTTATTTCTTTTCATCTCTTCCTAGCCCTAAAGATTTCCAAGTCAGTCTTGGACAATTTTCTACAGATAGTTTGATTGATTGTGCCAACATTGTTTGGCAAGGTGTCCAGTTTTATTACATATATATCATTTGATTATCTTAGTATTGTGAGAATTTAAGTTTAGAGAGGGATGGAAGTGTTGATTAGAATAGAAGGTTTGATTAAGATGGGAATTTTGTTTAGGATAAACATTTTGGTTAGGATAGAGGTGTTGATTTGGATAAAAATCATGATTGGGATGAATGGGTCCTGAATATGGGTTAGGATGAAAGGATTTTGGAGAAAAGGTATTTAAGTTGCTCTGAACTTTTGTGTGTCGATATCTATTCGACGCATGTTGATAGTCGCGTCGATTTGTATTCGGCGCTTTCTCCAGATGGCGTTGATCTGATTTCAACGCATAGAGAAAATTGCATCGATTGGAAGTCGACGTGCTTTTGTTCAAGCGTCTAGAAGAGGTCGAGGCATCTGAGAGGTTGCGTTGAGTATAAGTCGACGCACTATCATTTATGCGTCGATATGAAGTCGACCCAATTGTATCTTCAATTTTCATTTTACCTTTTTCTGCTTTTACTCCTTTATATGTTGTTTTTCTTGGATTAGTTGTTTCTTCAGATGAAGTTTGTGAGTCATCAGCTGAATAATATGAAGTCTCATCAAATTCCTTTATTTCTTTGAAGGAGTTTTCTTCCTTATCTTGTGGGTCTTTTTCTTGGTTTGTCCATTTGACAGGTTTAGTGAATTTTACAGGGCTCATCCAAGCAGGTTGGTTGGATGGAATTAGGCTGATTAATGGATCAGCCCCTAGCCCAAGATTCTTGTGTCTTATTTTTTGTTTTTCTGTGATTTCCTTAAGAGTTTGGCTTCTCATTTGTATTGATTCTTCAAAGGCCTTTGCCTGGGATACCTTATCCTTAAGGAACTGATTTTCTATTTTAGCCTTTTCTACCTCCTTTTCTATGATTGCCTTTAATTCATAATCTTTATAGCATTTAACTTCTCTATTTCTCTGGTTTTAGCTACATTGATTTGTTCTTTTAGATCTTTAATTTCTTGTGTTGCTTTTAGTTGATCTAGACACATTCCCATAAAATCATTTCTGAAGTTATCACTTTGAAAATCTATTTTATCAAACATGCTTACCTCATCCTTATCCTCAGATTCCTCTATGAGAATAAGGCTATCTTCTTTTTCATCTTCAGAAGATATGCTTTCTTCTGATCCTGTCTCACTCCATGATTTAGCACTATCATTATTCTTTGATCCTTCAAGGGTCATCAAGCATAGATCTTCTTGCTTAGATTCTTCATTGTCACTCTTGGAAGAGGAACTGTCCTCAGAGTCTGTTTCACTCCAGGCTTCTGCAATAAGGCCTCTTTCTTTCTTCTTCTCCTTTTTCTTGGGATCTTTCTTTTTCAAAACTTTCTTTGTCTCAGCATTCTCTGGACATTCTGGGGCAATATGTCCAGATTTCCTGCAAGAATAACACACAATTTCTTCAGTGGGAGTTTTGTCATACCTTGGTTTTGACTCCCTTCTTCTTGATCCCTCTGTCTTGACCCATTTCTTAAATCTTCTGGCCAGGAAACTGAATAGTTCTTCTTCAGTGACAGGAGTCCCTTCTTCTGTTGCCTTTAAAGCTATGTTCCTATCTTTTGAGGAGATTGGAGTGTTTTCTCTTCTCTTCTTCTCTTCTCTAGTTTTCAACAGTTGCTCATAGGATTTGAGTTTTCCTAAGAGAGCATTTGTTGAGATTTCCTTTTGTCCTCTTGTGTCTCTTATTGCCCATGTTCTTGAGTCCCATGAACTAGGGAGACTCATTAGCAATTTGTCATTAATCTCAGTGAGAGAGATCTCTCTATCCAAGTTTTTCAATTGATTGATGATTAGACTGAATCTGTCATACATCTCAGAGATACTCTCTTCATTTTTCTTTTGGAAGTTCTCATATTGGGAGATCAATAGAGCCTTCTTATCTTTCTTTTCATCAGCACTTCCTTCCACCATCTTTGTAAGAGCATCCCAAAGTTCTTTGGCTGATTCACAGTCAACAACCCTTTGAAAGATGTCATCTGAGAGGGTTGAGACAAGTATGTTCATGGCCTTTAGATCACATGTTCTTGCCTTCTGTTCATCTTCTGTCCATTCAGATCTTGGAACAAGTGTTTGTGTGACATTGTCATTTGCATCCTTTCTATAAGGCTTTGGGGGACCTGTCACAGTAATATTAAACAAGTTATCATCAATAGAATTCATATAAATTCTAATTCTTGTTTTCCAAACTGCAAATTTTTCAAGATTGCACATTGGTGGTCTGGTGGAAGCATAATCTTTGATTTGTGTCATGTGAAAAATAATTGTTAGAAAAATATATATATATATATATAAAAGGTAGGACCTTTTTGATCAAGGAGTTATCCTTTTTAGATCAACCTGCCTCTGATACCAATTGAAAATGCACAGTTAACCTCACTAGAATTCTCTAGAGGGGGGGGGGGGGGGGGGTGGGTGAATAGAGATTAACAATATTTTGTGCAAAGTTAATATATATATATGTGTATGATCACAGATTAGAGCTTCCCACACACACCAACAAGAATTAAACAAATAAAGAAAGTAAATGCAAGAAAAGAAATCACAGCACAACACAAAGAGATATAGTGGTTCCGCAAACTTTGGGTAGTCCACTCTTCTACCCCCTTGGTAGGAAATTCACTATCTTGTACTGAGTCTTTTGATAAGGAGACTCTTAGAACCACCCTGAGTCTTTTGACAAGGAGACTCTTAGAACCAACTGAGTCTTTTGAATAGGAGACTCTTAGAACCAGTACACTGAATTTTTTGAAGAGAGATTCTAAAAACTCTTTTATAATGTTTAAGTAAGAATAAGAAAGAAGAAAGAAATAAGAACAGGAATGAATCTTCTTCCTTGCAAGAAGATTGGAAGCACAAGAAGTGAATTAAATCTTTCTTCTATAGAGAGAAGAAGATTTGTAGCTTTTCCCTCTTATGTGAGAGCTATCAGAAATTGCAGCAGAGTGACTTCAGAAGCAGGAGAAGAAGAATGCTTGAGTATTGCTGCAGGGCTATTTCTCAATTCTCTCTTTATCACTTGGGAGCTTTTCCTCTTTTTCAATGAGTAAAAATGGTGGATCCCTGCTTGTTCTTTCTGTCGACCTCCTTCATATATATATATATATATATAGCTCTGTTCATTCAAATAATACTCATAGGACGAAAATTAATTATCAGACAGAGAATTAGAAGGATAGAAACATTTCCATAGTTAACATACCAATAGAAGGAAAGAATTCATTCCAATTTCAAGTAATGCCCATAATGAATTTTATCAAATTAGCCAAGAATCTAATAGAGGAAAAGAAAGATTCAGAACGGCTATAAGACATAAATTGATTCCATATAAATCAGATCTATAAGATAAGGAAAGAGATCTGGCGATTTTGAATTCTGTCATAAAGATCGACGTGCGTCGATTACTATTCGACGCAAGCGTCGAATACATCCTGTCTGGACGTCGAGAGGAGAATAAGGAAGGTGCGATGACAAAGGTGCATCGACTACATTAGATGCGTCGACTGGAAATCAGAGTAGCGTCGACAACACATACGTCGAAGTCTTCCTAAAGTTACTTCGACTCATTCTGAAGGAAACGTCGATTACATTTCGACGTTGCGTCGAATACCATTCGACGCATATTTACTTGGCCTTATTTTTCATTCTTAGAATTCATATTTAACTCTTTTTCAGGGGTTAAGAGAAATCATTTTCCCAACAAGTTGTGTGACCGGTCGAGTAAGAATGCCGCGTCGAGTTTTTGAAACACTTACTCTATGTATAAGTTTGAAGATTGCTTGGTATAGTGGCGGGTCGGTCACACCCGCAGACCGTTCGTACCGGTGCGAGTGGGGTGACGACTCATGGCGACAGGGAGATGCGCACAGCAGATCGTTATTCCGAACCCGCTATTTTACCTCCGCTGGTCGGCCTAAACATAGAATTCGCCGGATGTCGCTCACATCCAATTAGTACACCAAGTTGTACAGGAGGGCCTGAATGATACGGTACGACTACATTCAGAAGTGGCAAGACTGGACACTGTCACCGACGGCCACATCGGTGAGGCCCGCGGGGTTAGCTCCCCTGCTTGAAATAAAGCGGTCTAAACTGTGTCGACACAGGGTCTTTTGTGTGTGTACAGGTTTGAATACTGGGTGCGTGTATGCGCGAGATAGTGTTGTGTATTTACTATACTGCGCGATTATGGATAGTAGGGCGGGAGGCCCTTTATTATATACATGATTACCTGCTGCTAACCCTCTTCTTTGCTTCGGCTATTTATTTCGGTCCTTTAGCCGCCCCCTGGATATGGATCCGGGGAGGGGCTGTATTTTCTACTTAGCTCCGTGACTAACGGTTATTTCTTATAACCAATCACAGGAGATGGGACAGCGCGGAGCCCCGCACCTCAGGATGAGTTACCAGCCTTGGAGATGGCCCGTTCAATTACCCCAGCCTCACCCCCGGTCTTCCGCGACGTGAGTCCTAGAGTATAGGACTAGACTAGGATCTTTTGCCGATGTAGCCCCCGAGGCAGTAGTTGTAAACATTAGGCTTCTGCCCCGTTTAAATATGTATATATAAGCTGTGTGCATGGTTTTTCTTCTTTCGATTGCTTCCGTTGTGCGTTCTGATGTGATGTTGTGATTCTTGTGCCTTACAAGGAGACCGCTAGTGCTTGAGCGGGTGGGACGTTGCCACCCGGAAAGCGCTAAGTGGTCGTTCTTGGGCAGTAAGATCCCCCTCCCTGAACCCGGTTCAGTTTGGGGAGGGGGGGGTCTTACAAATGGATCAGAGCTACCACGATCCGACCACATGGGGTAGTCTTTCAATCCTCCCGTCCCCGGTTCCGTTTCTTGGTTCGGGACGAACCACGCAACGGAAGCCTGGTAGACCCTTTAGGTTTAAGGTTAAGGAATCGAGACTGCACGGTAGTACACCCGCACGCTTTCCGCTTTCTTTTCGTTTCAGTCCTGCAAAATTCCCTTATTTTTGCAAGTACTAATGTTCGTTTTGTTACTTCTCCAGATACCCGAGTAGAGTAACGGAAGATCCTCCTCTAGGGATCAGTACCACCCTACCACTCCACCACCAGCCTCGGCCACTCCAGCCGCAGTTCCGTTTGGGGATACAGAGCTAGGACGGACCCTGATAGCATTGTTAGCCGCTTTCCAGACATCCACCCTACGGCCACCCCAACAGGACACTATACCCACCGATCTTCTGACGACATTCTGGGCGCTAAGGCCCCCAAGCTTCCGAGGTACCGAGTCAGCCATTCAGGATGAAGAGTGGGTGGAGAGGGTAGAGGAGCTCTTAGTCGGGATGATGTGCCTCGCCGTAGCCGCAGTGTCCTTGGTGGTGACCATGCTAGAGGGCTATGCTCGGGATTGGTGGAGGGCCGCCAGCCGCTCTACATTTAGAGGGCGACCACTCAGCATGATCCTCTGGGGGGGGGAGTTCTCAGAGGCCTTTTTAGAGCACTTCATTTCAGATGCGGACCGGATGGCACTCCGGGAGCGGTTCCTACAGATCCGGCAGGGAGAGAGGACAGTACCAGACTACCAGAGAGAGTTTATCCACTTGGACCGCTTCGCCGGGACCTTAGCAGTTATGGATAGGGACAGGGCTGCCAGATTTTACCGAGGGTTACGAGACGATCTCCGTCAGGCTCTGATCATGATTTCTCAGGCATCCTTCCACACGATTGCCAAGCACGCCACCGCTCTAGAGATGGATCAGGGGCTGGTGACCCAGCAGCGGAGGGGACACGTGTGTGTTCCCCGGACTCAGGGCCGAGAGAGAGGAGTAGGCCCACGCAGATAGGACCAGGCCAGGAGACAGCGTCAGCGTCACTAGCCGTATAAGCAGGCACCCCCGCCTCGACCGGCACCTCCAGCCCCAGCACCACCAGCCTTAGCACCTCAGCCCGCCCCAGCCACACGATGAGATGTTCCCTTCGCAGGGAACTGATACCTGCGTCAGCAGCCCGGGCACATACGAGCTTTTTGCCCTCAGGCGGTAGGTAAGCCCGACCTAGGAGCCGTGCAGGGAGCCGCGGAGAGAGGATGAGGACGAGGTGGACGCAGAGGACAGCCTGCAGGCAGGAGAGGCCAGGCCAGGCAGGGCAGAGCAGCACCCCTCGAGGCATATGCCTTAGATCTCCAGCACGGTCCTACTCCAGATGTAGTGATAGGTATTTACTTTCAGTAGTTTCGATATCCTAGAAGGATGTTATAGTTATATATCTATGTTATGACCTTTTGTGTAGCATGTATAATCTCAACTCCCGTATATTTGTAAAAAACTCATGATCATGGTATATATATATTATCAGGTTTACTTTTGGTAGAGGGTCATCCCGCTAAAATGCTATTCGATACCGGTGCCACACATTCCTTCGTCGCACAGAACTTCATCGTTGACAAGGGAAACGTTGTACGATCATCCAGGATGTCAATACGAATACGACTCCCGGATGGATCAGATATGACATCCACAGAAAAGTGTTCCTTCCAAGCAATGCTAGGAGGAATAGAATTCGAAGTCAACGCGACTGTTTTGGCGATAACCAGATTCGACATCATTCTAGGGATGGACTGGTTGGCCGAGCACAGCTCCCAAATTAACTGTTCAACTCGGGAGATCCACCTCCAGAACCCAAATGGGCTATCCGTCACACTAACAGGTATACCTTCTATCACCCGCATTATCTTAACATCCGCACAGACAGTGAAAGCAGTCTGACGGAAGGACGAGGTATACCTAATTTACTTCGAGATGGAGGGCAAGACACATTTGCTCTCTAGAGTACCCATAATTCGGGACTTCCCGGACATCTTTCCAGAATCCCTTCCCGGGTTTCCTCCGCAACGGGAAGTGGACTTCCAAATTGTACTTACACATGGAGCCCGACCTGTGTCCCGAGCTCCATACCGAATGACCCCGAGAGAACTAGCCGAGCTCAAGATTCAACTACAAGAGCTAGTTGACGCTGGTTTTGTTCGCCCAAGTACCTCGCCCTGGGGAGCCCCAGTGTTGTTCGTTAAAAATAAAGATGGATCCCTGCGTCTCTGTGTTGACTACAGGGAACTGAATAAGCTCACCGTCCGGAATACTTATCCCCTGCCCCGAATAGATGAATTGTTCGATCAATTACAAGGCGCGTCCGTCTTTTTCAAGATGGATTTAAGATCCGGCTATTATCAACTCAGAGTACGAGAAGAAGACATCCCCAAGACCGCTTTCAGCTCCCGCTATGGACTTTACGAATTCATGGTAATGTCGTTCGGATTGACCAATGCCCCGTCCGCCTTCATGGCTTTAATGAATATGGTGTTTAAACCCTTCCTAGATCACTTCGTGATAGTTTTTATAGACGACATACTTATTTACTCGAAGAGCAAAACTGATCATTCCAGGCATCTCCAAATGGTTCTGCTCAATTTAAGGGAGCACTCGCTCTTCGCGAAGTTCAGCAAATGCGAGTTTTGGATGGAAGAAGTCGGCTTCCTCGGACACACAGTTAACAAGAACGGGGTAGCGGTGGACCAAGCCAAGGTACAAGCAGTACGAGCCTGGCCGCCACTAAAGTCAGCAGCAGACGTCGGAAGTTTCCTTGGCCTCGCCGGCTACTACCGTAAGTTTGTGGAAGGATTCTCTAAGATTGCGTTACCACTTACCTCCCTCACCAAAAAGGACGTGATGTTCCAATGGTCTCCCGAATGCGAAGCAGCGTTCATAGAGCTAAAGAACCGACTGATATCGGCCCCGATTCTGACACTCCCCTCAAGTACAGAGGGATTCCAGATCTACGACGACGCATCGCTGAAGGGATTGGGAGCCGTACTAATGCAACACGGCAAAGTAATCGCCTACGCCTCACGGCATCTAAAGCCTCACAAACTAAACTACGCCACCCATGATCTAGAACTGCGTGCAGTAGTTTTCGCATTAAAAGTTTGGAGGCACTATCTCTATGGAGTGCGATGCGAGATCTTCTCCGATCATAAAAGCCTCAAATACATCTTCACCCAGAAAGAGCTAAACCTCCGACAGTGCCGGTGGCTGGAGTTCCTATGCGATTACGACTTCGCTCTCCAATATCACCCCGGCAAAGCCAATAAGGTTGCAGATGCTTTAAGTCGGCAACCTTTGATGTCCGGTAATTGGCTAGAGATGATACCAAATGAATTGATCAAGTCCTTGACAGAGTTGGATATCATTCTCATTACCCGCAGGAACCCGATGGAATACCAGGCCCAGCTTTACTGGATGGAGATACAGTGTGACATCAGAGATAGAATACGAGAGGCCCAGAAGATCGACGTAGAAGCAGCCCCGATCATTCAGGCCTTGCAACACGGTGCACAAGAAGACTACAACTTGTATGATGGCATCCTGCAGTACTGACACCGCATATTCATTCCCGCTGCAGAGGGAATCCGGGAAGAAATACTTCGCGAGACACACTAGACAAGGTCTTCAATACATCCGGGGGTAATAAAAATGTACACAGACCTGCGAAGGACATTATATTGGCCAGGAATGAAGAAGGACGTCACCGATTATGTAGCGCATTGCCAGACCTGTCAAATGGTCAAAGCAGAATGTCGTAGCCCAGGAGGTTTGCTACAACCCCTGCCGATACCAGAATGGAAATTCGAGGATATCTCCATGGACTTCGTCCATGACTTACCCCGATCTCGTGCAGGGAACGACTCAAAATGGGTCGTAGTAGATCGCCTCACCAAAGTGGCTCGTTTCATCCCGAACAGACAAGGCGACGGTGTCGACATATTAGCCTGGCTATTGATAGAGCAGGTGGTCCGATTTCATGGGGTACCTAAATCCATCGTCTCTGACCGTGACGGGCGCTTTACATCAAAAGAATGGAGGAGAGTGCAAGCTTATCTAGGAACCAGATTAGCTTTTAGCACCGCCTTCCACCCCCAGACCGACGGGCAAACAGAAAGGACGAACCGGACAATGGAAGACCTCCTCCGATTATGCATAGTGGAATGCAATGAGCCTTGGGAGCAGTTACTGCCCTTAGTAGAGTTCTCGTACAATAACAGCTTCCAGGCGAGCATCAAAATGGCACCTTACGAAGACCTTTACGGAAGACGCTGTCGAACACCATTATCATGGGCACAGGACGAGGACCCCGAAGCTTTAGGAGTTACCTATATAGATGATACCGCGGTAGCTATCAGGTTGATTCAAGAACGTATGCTGGAGGCACAGAGTCGTCAAGCCAAATATTATGATGTGCGTCATCGAATGGTAGAATTCAACGTGGGAGACATGGTGTCTTAAAAGTTAAACCGATGCACTGGATCCCGAATAAAGAAGTAGAAGAAGCTAGATCCCCTCTATCTAGGCCTATATCAAGTCACAGAAAGGATTGTCCATGTCGCTTATAGAATAGCCCTGCCAGCTGAACTGGGAAACCTTCACGACGTATTTCATGTCTCCTCGCTAAGACGTGTTCTACGCCAACCGGAGCAGCATCTACCCACACCACCAACATCAGTACAATCCGACCGATCCGTCCAACTCGAACCAGTGAAGATAGTTGAAGTATCTAGTTGCTAACCTAAATCACCTAGAGGGGGGTGAATAGGTGATAACTGCGTCTTTTGCGGAATAAAATTACTATAAAGAAATAAACACACAACATGCAAATCACAAACACAGATGGCACAGAGATTTATAGTGGTTCCCTGTTCTTGGGTACTCCACTTACCGGCCTCGCCAATCTAGCACCACAGCAAGACTTGACTACTTCACTAAATCTCGGATCAAGAAAGATCCTACAAACTCGGAGTCAAAACTCCTACAATCTCGGAGAGAAAACCTCTCTTACACCTCGGAGAACAACCTCTCCTACAACTCGGAGAAAACCTCTCTTACACCTCGGAGAACAACCTCTCCTACAACTCGGAGAAAACCTTCCCCTACAACTCAAAATAATAAGGTAATGATACAAAATAACAACAGTAATTCAGATCTGATTGTCTTCCTTGAAAACTTCTTCCTTCTTGATACTTGAAGAACCTTGCCTTGAGAAAATTGAGGAAGAACAAAAGGATTTCAGATCTGACATTCCTTTGATCGAATGATCCAATAGAACTTGTCAATGATGAGATATTGATCAATCGATCCTTCACTTTAGTCGGAGATGAACGATTACGAACACCAAATAGATCTCTGACACTTGCAGGAGGCGGCACGGCAATATCGCGATTCTTGAAGCGACGATTAGGTTAAAAACGCGATTGGAATTATATGGAGTTATTATTTAATCAATAGGAGCAGGGCCTTATATAGGAAAAGGATAAACGCCTATGAAAAGACCTTAAACGAATCGAAACAAGCTGTTAATCGGAAACGGAGTCCCGTTAGAACAGTTAACGGAAAAATCGGAATAGACTGACTTCTCGAGAAATAGGAGATCACTTCTCGAGAAATAATCTGGACCAACCGAGAAAAAGGATTTCAGAACTAAGAAGGAGACTTCTCGAGAAATGGTGATTTCTCGAGAAATGACTTAGATTAGAAAATCTTGGAGAAAAGAGAAAATCAAATGGATTTCTCGAGATATAGAAGGAAGTTCTCGAGAAACTGACTTAACCTCTCGAGAGAGAACTTGGACCTCTCGAGACATACTTCATAGTTCTCGAGAACTGAAGTTGACTTCTCGAGAAAAGGACTTAGGCTCTCGAAAAATTCCTAGAACACTTGGAATAATTCTTTTCTTCAACTCATCCAACAACATCAGCTTCCTCCTAGCTCTTCCTTAGTGCTTGAATCAAAAGTACATCCCAATAGAGAGATTTCACATGAGTCAACACCTTGAACCATACAATGAGGAATTACATTGCATGGGCCTGTGTTTGGTGACCCATTGAAACCTGACACTGGTTTGTACTTACTCATTTGAAAACCTGCAAGCACCATACTAGAAAGCAATATCAAATACAAACTCAATTCAACTTAGTTTAAAGGGGACTTCTTCAAATCAAGGTAATTGTGGACACAATTCCCAACAATCTCCCCCTATTTGTAGAAGTCAGAACCCTAAAGACTAAGATGAATTGTAACAAGATAAACCAGATATGCCACAACATATAAGAGAAAGCATAAAAACAGAATAAGCAATAGAATCAAAAACTATATTTAAGATTTATATTGTTCAAGGATGACTTAATATCCATACAATCAGAAATATCAAAAAGTAAAATGATTCAACAACTTGCTTCAAAAACTGTCTTTCTTCTTCTGCTCTTGTCTACTGAAATAGGCATAAGGCTTTGGGTGATACTTAAGAGGAGCTTCTGGGGCTGATGGATTGTTATTACCATGGGTCCTGTAATGAATCCTTCTCTTTGTACAACTAGTCACATATTTCTTCCACTCAGCTGCACTGTAAATCTCAGACACTGGCACACAACCATCTTCAACAAGTTTGAGGGAGTCAAGAATAATTATCCTAGAAGTTGGACTCCACAGCTCAGGAAGTACTTCTTTTACAACAGTTTTGCCAGAAGCAGCAGAGCTGGATGCTGGAGTGGATCTTCTAGCTGAGGGACCCTCACCATACTTCCTCTTCCTGGAAGTCTTCTGTGCAGAAGGACCTTCTGAATGATCAGAAGCATGCTGAAACTGGTCATCTGGCCTTGGAGAAAACTGAGGAGGAAACTAAGAAGGAAACTGAGAAGGAGGCTGATCATCTTCAAGGTCTATTCCTGGTAAGATCTCATGATGCCGCCATACTGCAGTTTTGAAAGTGTAAGAATTTACATCAGCAACTTGCCTTTGAACACCAGTATTCAACTGCTCAAGTTGAACACTAACAGTCTGCTGAAGCTGAGATGCTTGAGATTCCAAGAGCTCTGACACTTTATCCTCCCCCTTTCTGACTTCTACAGATAGGGTTTGAATGACAGACTCCTTGAACTGACCAACTTCATCAATGATTTTGAAAGCTATCTCATCAGCCTTTTCATCCTGATCAGCTTGCTTCTTTCTTACTTGAACTATCTCATCCAAGGCAGTAACTACACCCTTAAAGGTGTGTTCCATTGCCTTTCCACCCTGAATCATCTCTTCTCTGAGCTTATCAGAACTTGACTTAAGCTCAGCAAACTTTCTGTTGACGTCCTTTTCAACATCAGTTATTCTGGCATGAACTTCTCTGAAGGAATAATCTATCTTAGCACTCTGCTGAAGAATTAATCTTTCAATCATTCCCAGAAGAAAGTCATCTGAATACTGAGGAGGAGGAGGAGGCTGAGGTTCCTCAGGAAGTTCTTCAAGAATGACAGAACTTACCTTCACGGGAGAAAATACTTGAGGCTGATTATGAATATCACCAACTAGCTCCGGTTGAGCATCCTTGTCAGTGTCCATTAAGCCTTGCTCCCCCTCAATGTTTGCTGGGGAAGGAGATGAACCATGAACAGAGATGTCATCTCCTTCATTGCAGAAGTCAAAATCTGCTCCAGACCCACCTCCTTGCCCACTAGGGCTGAGTCTTTCACCATCTTGATGTTGTAAATCAGTGAGA
This sequence comes from Dactylorhiza incarnata, assembly GCA_033032865.1. NCBI lineage: Eukaryota > Viridiplantae > Streptophyta > Magnoliopsida > Asparagales > Orchidaceae > Dactylorhiza > Dactylorhiza incarnata. The sequence continues at coordinate 2,386,486 of JAWHQI010000165.1, forward strand.
ACATCATCAATTGCCTTGTTAACATCTTCAGAAGGAGGAGGAGGAACTGCATCCTCTTGATGAAGAGAACTTGCTGGAAGAGGAGGAGATGGAACTGCACAGCTTGGGGATTTTGGATGAGTTCTTCTTGTATAGAATCTCTTTGAAGATGGAATGGTATCTTCCTGTGTAGCTGTTTCAACTGGGGAAGAAGGAGGAGTTGGAATTGCATCACCTAGAGGAACTGAAGCAACTGGAGGAACTGAGCTAACTGGAGGAGGAGGAGGAGGTGTCACAACACTTCCTTGAAGAGGTGCATCAGAGGGAGAAGCTGGAGCTGAAGTCCTTCTTGGAGAGGGAACTTGTGGAACAACCCTTGAGGGCTCATTAGCCTGAAGTTGATGCTCCCCCTGACCACTTGAGCTTTCTTGGCCTGGCTTTACTATTCTGATATCCCATCTTTGAATTGTTACCACATTAAGCTTCTTTAAGTGATGAAGCACTGCTCCTTTAGTCATGTTGAAAACTTGAGGGTTCAGCTGATTTAGAAATAAAGACAATATCCTTGCATAGTTGGGAGCAAGGATACTTGCTTTAATGGACAAGAAGAGTCGATTAGCCCAATCACACTTCTTTCCACAGACTATAGAGGTGATCAAACAAAAGATATTCTCAGAGACATGGCCTTGGCTGCCTGTCTTGCACAGAATTACCTTAGACATAATGTCTACAAGCAATTTCCCAACCAGGTTCATTTTCTGCCGTCTGATTGCACTGCCACCCTTTTCCAAACCACAAAATACCTTTGCTCTGTCCCAGTCCACATCTTCTAATTCATCTTCTGAATCAATTACTGGAAGTCTAAGAAACTTGGTTAAAGATTTGGGAGAAATCTTTACCTTTACATTTTCCACAAACGACACTAGCATCCTCCCTTCCTTTATAGCCTTTACATTGATATAGAGAGTTCTTCCACTTCCTTGAACAAGATTCTACAAGGGTGATCTAGAAGGAATGACAGCCCTGTGGCATCTAGCAAGGAGAACATGTTCTGAACATCGTCTGAAATCGCGATTAACCCTGACCTTTCGACTTCACAACCGACGCCTATCTTAGCTCTAGGGCAAAGAGCCATCGATGCTTTGTAGAATCTAACTGCGACTGCAAGGAGTGAATGCGAGTACTCATGTGCTTGACGAGATCGCGAGAACTGACGGGCGGGAAGCAGAGGTCGCGAGAGGAAGATGAACAGTAGAGAGGGATGTCGAGAAGAAGAGAAATGTTCGTGTGGATTTTAAGTCATCCTCGAGAGTATTTATAGTTTTTTGATTTTTTTTTTTAAATAACAGAAAAAGACGTACCTGGCGGTTCGACTGCTCGAAGAAAAGATTTTAAGAGTTTTAAGAAGACAGACCGACTTCTCGAGAGGTCCTTGATTTCTCGAGAAGTCCTCGATTTCTCGAGAAGTCTGATGACTCGTCATGAACTTCAATATTTCAAGAAGTTCTTCTGATTTCTCGAGGGATTTCCCATTTCTCGAGAAGTAGAATTCAGTCTGGATTTCTCGAGAAGTGGTATTCTAACTTAGAAAATCTCCTGATTTCTTCATTTCTTCAAGCCTTCATCTATTATGACTTAGAAATTTATTTGCCTCCTTGAACATCTGAATAGTTGAATTCTTCATGTCTTCAAGTCTTCATTTCTGATTAGATTATTACTCCATGTTGAGCATACCTAGTTCTGTCTTGAAGAAAGAGAACTTGGTCTCATCCAGCGGCTTCGTGAATATATCCGCTATTTGCTTATCCGTTGGAACATAACTGAGGTTGATGTCCCTATTCTCCACATGCTCCCGGATGAAATGATATCGTAATTTGATATGCTTTGTCCGACTGTGCGAGACTGGATTATTAGCAATAGCAATAGCACTGGAGGAGTCGCAAAACATCAGAATGTCTTTAAACTTTAGATTGTAATCTTCTAGCTGATTCTTTATCCAGAGCAATTGTGCACAACAACTGCCTGCGGAGATATACTCTGATTCAGCAGTTGATATTGCTACATAATTCTGTTTCTTGCTGCTCCATGAAATTAGCCTTCTTCCTAGGAACTGACAAGTCCCGGAAGTGCTTTTCCTGTCGTCTTTGCTACCTACAAAGTCAGCATCTGAAAAACCTATTAGTTCGCTATCATTACTTCTTGGGTACCATAAGCCAAGATTTGGTGTACCCTTAAGATATCTCAAGATTCGCTTTGCAGCGGTATAGTGAGATTCCTTAGAGTTCACATGATATCTAGCACACACACATGTTGAGAACATTATATCAGGTCTACTAGCAGTAAGGTAGAGCAAAGAGCCAATTATGCTTCTATACTTGGTTTCATCGAAAGGTTTTCCTCTCTCATCCTTGTCCAGAGACATAGCTGAGCTCATTGGAGTCCTCATAGAGGTTGCACTCTCCATTCCAAATTTCTTAATTAACTCCGTAGTGAATTTCGTCTGTGAGATGAAAATTCCATCTTCAGATTGTTTCACTTGGAGTCCTAAGAAATATTTCAGCTCGCCCATACTGCTCATTTCAAACTTCCCTTGCATAAGTTTTGAGAACTTCTTGCAAAGGTTGTCATCAGTGGAGCCAAAAATAATGTCGTCGACATAGATTTGCACTAGCAAAATCTTGCCTTTTACTTCCCTAAGAAATAATGTCTTATCTATCTTCCCTCTTGTGAACTTGTTCTCAAGAAGAAAGTTAGACAGCGTCTCATACCAAGCTCGAGGAGCTTGTTTCAAACCATATAAAGCTTTTTGCAGTAGATAAACATGATTAGGGAGTTCAGAATCTACAAAACCTGGTGGTTGTTCAACGTATACTTCTTCTTTTATATCACCATTAAGAAAAGCTGACTTAACGTCCATTTGTTATACGGTGAATCCTTTGAATGCAGCATACGCTAAAAATAGCCTGATCGCTTCGAGTCTTGCTACTAGAGCATAAGTTTGATCGAAGTCGATACCTTCTTCTTGTCTGTACCCTTTTGCTACAAGTCTGGCTTTGTTCTTTATTATCGTTCCATCTTCATCCAACTTGTTTCTATATACCCACTTTGTTCCAATGATGTTCTTATCCTTGGGTTTTGGAACAAGTGTCCATACCTTGCAACGCTTGAACTGATTTAGTTCTTCTTCCATTGCAATTATCCAATGTGGATCTTCATTTGCTTCTTGAAATTTCTTTGGTTCAACCTGCGAAAGAAAACTTAGATATAAATTTTCATTAGTTGTACCTCTTCTCATTCTTATGCCTTCTTGAGGATCTCCTATGATTTGATCAACAGGATGATCCCTCAATTGTCTGAGTCCAAGATTCCTAGCATTGATAGGAGCATCAGGAGCTTCTTCTATAACTGGAATGTCTTCTTCCACTTGGATTTGTTCTTCATCAAGATTTTCTTCTTCTGTTGAGGTTGGGGAAGGGATCTTGACGAAGGATTGTGCATTTTCTTCAACTGGTTTTTCCAAATCTAGTTTTTGGAGTCTTGAACCTGCATCTTCAACAGAAGTACTAGAGGAGCTGCTATGTAGCATGCTCGTCTCATCAAATACAACATTTATAGATTCTTCTACAACCCGGGTTTTCTTATTAAGAACTCTATAAGCTCTACTATGGCTACTATATCCTACGAAAATACCTTCAAAGCTCTTTTCACTAAACTTGGTTTTATAATGCTTTCCATTATTAAGTACAAAGCATTTGCTACCAAAGATTCTAAAATAAGAGATGGTTGGTCTCTTGCCTTTTAAAAGCTCATAGGGAGTCTTTTCATGGTTTTTGTTTATGAGTGCTCTATTTTGCACGTGGCAAGCAGTGTTGACAGCTTCAGCCCAAAGATATTCGGGAAGTGAAGTGTCACTCAACATGGTTCTGCAAGCCTCAATGAGTGTTCTATTTCTTCTCTCAGCTACTCCATTTTTTGTGGAGTTCGAGGAGAGGAAAACTCATGAAAGATACCAAGACTTTCACAGAACTTCGTCATTGCTCCAGATTCAAACTCTGTTCCATGATCACTTCTGATTTTGACCACCGAACAATTGAATTCATTCTGAATTTGCTTGACGAAGTTAGTGAAAATGTCAAACGTATCTGACTTGTGTTTTAGAAAAAATACCCATGCAAAACGTGAGTAATCATCTACAATAACTAGTGTATAAGACTTACCTCCTAAGCTTCTAATTTGCAAAGGACCAAACAAGTCCATATGAAGTAGATATAAACATCTAGTTGAATCTTTGCCGATTATGCTTTTAAAGGTAGCCCTCATTTGCTTGCCTTTTACACATGCATGACAAGGTCTATCTTTAATGCACTTAACTTTTGGCGCATCACGCACTAAGTTTTGAGAAAACAATTTGTTTATAGTTTTGAAATTTATATGTGCTAATCTCTTATGCCATTGTTCAGCAAGAGATGCACTATCTTTTGCTACAAGACACACCGGAGTAGAAGATGATAAACAAATAAAATTTAAGCAGAAAATATTCCTATAACGAGTGCCTAATAAAATCGTTTCTGAATTTTCTGCCGACTTTATCAAACACTTGTCTCTACGAAAATCAACTATGTAACATTTATCACAGAGTTGACTTATGCTTATCAGATTATGTTCTAATCCTTCCACATAGGCCACATCTGAAAAGGATACATTACCATTAGATATCATACCGTAGCCTTTTGTAATTCCTCTGTCGGATCCGCCAAAAATGACTTTTGGTCCGTTCACAACTGGAATGAAATTTTGCAAAAGGCTTCTTGTCCCGGTCATATGCCGAGAGCATCCACTGTCCAAATACCAGATAGGATTGTTGTTGGCCTTTGGACATTCCTGCAAAAACAAACTATTTTGCCTTAGGAGCCCAAACTAATTTGGGTCCTTGGTCCCTTGTTAGTTGAGCAGCACGATGAACATTAACATTGCGAGCGGTCTTTCTTGCATTGTTTAGTTGTGGTCTCTTGGAATATGTATAATTGAACCAACAGTCTACGGAAAAGTGACCTATTTTGCCGCAACACAAACAATTAAACCTGTTGTATCTCTTCATAATATTTTCCTGCTTAACTCTTTGAACGTTGATTTTAGCAGGAGCAATCCTTCTTGATGAGGATACTTCATGAGTACAGCATACACAGGGTAATGCTTTCTCCTTTGGCTTAGGTACAACCGTCTTTACTATTGGTGCTTTAACAGCACTTGGACCATGAACATAAGGACCATAATCTCTCAGATTTACGTCTTCATAAGGTGCTTTGAAAGCACTTTGACCGAGGTATTGAGGACGAGCCCACCCCTTATAGTCATTGACAGGCGCAAAATTAATTGGTCGTGTCAAGTGACCATAAGAGCTTTCCATGTCATAAACATTTGTGGGAAGTAGAACTTTCTTAAATTCCACTTGTTCTAGATGGGCTTTCCCTTTTTCTTCGATAGTAGCTTTCTTATCATTCTTACTTTTCTTCTTGGCAAGGGTTCCCTTATAAGAATTACTTGGCCCAGCGACATGACCTATGCCACTGCTACTTGCTTTAGCAGAGAAAGTATCAATGATTGGAAGAATGGTTTTTGGTTGTGAAAACTTTTCAACTAGCTTCTTCTCAGCGGCTAGCTATTCTTCCAGAACTTTGATGGAGTTCTCTCTCCGATCAAGGAGCTCATCTGAGCTTTTGATTTTGTCTTTCAAGATTTGGTTTTCCTCTTTGAAGGAAGAAAGTTGTTCAACTTCCTTTCTCAAATTAGATTCCACTTCTTTGAGAGACATGATCTCCTTGGCCTGAGTTTTGACCACCTTTCGGCATTTGTCAAAACTTTTAAGCATTTCAGTATATTGGGTCATGAGGTTTGAGTCATCATCTGAAGGATAATCCTTTTGTTCAGCTGAGGCATATTCAGAATCAGATAAGATGGTGTGAGAATTTACCTTTCCGGTATATGGAGGTTCTTCTTCTTCATCAGTCATAGCCATCAGCCCGAAGTAGGCTTCTTCCTCACTACTTGATTTCTCCGAGTCACTGTCGCTTACAGTTTTGTTCTTTTTAGCGACTAGACTCTTTTCAGTCTTCCTTTTTCCGTGAGTGGATTTCTTTTCTTCTTTTCTTCCACCCTCTTTCTTTTATAAGGGCATTCAGCAATCATGTGCCCTGGCTTATTGCAACAATAGCAAACTATATCAGAAGAAATATGTTTACCAGTTTTAGATTTATACCTGTCATGATTGCTAGAACCCTTTTTGTGATGATCACCATCACGGCGAGAATGTCTATATTCAGAGGAAGACTTATTCTTCATGTGTCTTCTTTTGTTTAGCAGTTTCTTAAACTGACGAGAGATTAGAGAAAACTCTCCATCAGACATTTCAGAACTGGAGGAGCCGGCTTTAGATTCTTCTTCATCTGTAGATTCTTGTACCCTGATTGGAGACAAGGTTCTGCTTTTTCTAAAACTCTCAGCCTTCATAGCCAAGGTCCTTTCCTTGCTTGAAGCTCTATTCCCATCTTCTTCTGTTTTGCGAATGTTCATTTGCAGCTCGTGGGATAATAACTTCCCAAACAGATTCTGTGGGTCTAGATTTGGCAATTTCCCAAATTCTCTGATTGCAACTATCTTGCTATCCCAATCTTTCGTTAGGGAACGCAGGAATTTGTCATTCAACTCACCATTAGAGAATTCCCGACCATAGTTTCTTAAGCCGTTAACAATTTTGAAGAATCTTTCATATGCATTGGCAATGCACTCTTTTTTGTTCTGCTTAAACGCCTCGTACTCTTGATTCAGAAGAGATCTTCTGTCATCCCTAACTTCTTCCGTACCTTCCATGAGGACTATTAAGGAAGTCCACATCTCTTGAGCTGATTTGCAATGGATCAAGTTTTGTAACATAGAGTCGTCTACGGCACTAGCGATTATATTCTTTGCCTTTTTGTCCAATGCAACGAGAGCGATCTCATCCTTAGTTAAGTCCATCATTTTCTTTGGTACTTTTAAGGTTGGATCAATAGTAGAAGCGGTCATAGGCACATGAGGTCCTTCTTCCACGACTTGGAAGATTCTTGGGTCCGCGGCTTCCATATAAAATCTGACTCTTTATTTCCACATAGGAAAGTTAGCCTTAGTGCATATTGGAAATTTCAACGAAGACGATTCCTTGCACTTTTCCATGATTTGTTGGCAACTAGAATGGAGAGATCCTATCCAAGGTGTTAACCTTTCAAGAACAGCGACCCTCTGATACCAATTGAAGTATCTAGTTGCTAACCTAAATCACCTAGAGGGGGGTGAATAGGTGATAACTGCGTCTTTTGCGGAATAAAATTACTGTAAAGAAATAAACACACAGCATGCAAATCACAAACACAGATGGCACAGAGATTTATAGTGGTTCCCCGTTCTTGGGTACTCCACTTGCCGGCCTCACCAATCTAGCACCACAGCTAGACTTGACTACTTCACTAAATCTCGGATCAAGAAAGATCCTACAAACTCGGAGTCAAAACTCCTACAATCTCGGAGAGAAAACCTCTCTTACACCTCGGAGAACAACCTCTCCTACAACTCGGAGAAAACCTTCCCCTACAACTCAAAATAATAAGGTTATGATACAAAATACCAACAGTAATTCAGATCTGATTGTCTTCCTTGAAAACTTCTTCCTTCTTGATACTTGAAGAACCTTGCCTTGAGAAAATTGAGGAAGAACAAAAGGATTTCAGATCTGACCTTCCTTTGATCGAATGATCCAATAGAACTTGTCAATGATGAGATATTGATCAATCGATCCTTCACTTTAGTCGGAAATGAACGATTACGAACACCAAATAGATCTCTGACACTTGCAGGAGGCGGCACGGCAATATCGCGATTCTTGAAGCGACGATTAGGTTAAAAACGCGATTGGAATTATATGGAGTTATTATTTAATCATTAGGAGCAGGGCCTTATATAGGAAAAGGATAAACGCCCATGAAAAGACCTTAAACGAATCGAAAGAAGCCGTTAATCGGAAACAGAGTCCCATTAGAACAGTTAACGGAAAAATCAGAATAGACTGACTTCTCGAGAAATAGGAGATCACTTCTCGAGAAATAATCTGGACCAACCGAGAAAAAGAATTTCAGAACTAAGAAGGAGACTTCTCGAGAAATGACTTAGATCAGAAAATCTTGGAGAAAAGAGAAAATCAAATGGATTTCTCGAGATATAGAAGAAAGTTCTCGAGAAACTGACTTAACCTCTCGAGAGAGAACTTGGACCTCTCGAGACATACTTCATAGTTCTCGAGAACTGAAGTTGACTTCTCGAGAAAAGGACTTAGGCTCTCGAAAAATTCCTAGAACAGTTGGAATAATTCTTTTCTTCAACTCATCCAACAGCATCAGCTTCCTCCTAGCTCTTCCTTAGTGCTTGAATCAAAAGTACATCCCAATAGAGAGATTTCACATGAGTCAACACCTTGAACCATACAATGAGGAATTACATTGCATGGGCCTGTGTTTGGTGACCCATTGAAACCTGACACTGGTTTGTACTTACTCATTTGAAAACCTGCAAGCACCATACTAGAAAGCAATATCAAATACAAACTCAATTCAACTTAGTTTAAAGGGGATTTCTTCAAATCAAGGTAATTGTTGAAACAATTCCCAACAATAGTGGACTCCAAGATCAAAGAACTGAGGAACAAAACCATCACGATGGTCAAGATCTTGTGGTCAAACTGTGGACGCGAAGAGTTTACTTGGGAACCAGAGACGCTCATTCGAGAAAAATACCCGGCACTCTTTCCCCAGGTATATCCTTTAAACCCCCTACTTTAGCCAATTTTCGGGGATGCAAATCTCTTTATTTTTATTGGATTGTAACATCCCGACTTTTATTGGGCCACTAGACCCTAGTGAGCCCAATAAAAGTAGGCCGAGCGGTAGAAAACTACCATTTAAAGTGGTGTTGCGCGCCTCAACTAAGTCGTCGGGGTATAGTGACCAAATGAACCCCGATTTGACTCTAGTCAGTTCCGTTAGACTCGTATGAACAATACGAGCGCAACGGAATTCATTGCACTTCGATCCGAGGTCGTTTGGGGAAAACGACCATTTCGGGTGTCGTAGCGCGCCACTACCTCATTATTATGAATAGTGACCGTACGAACCCCGAATTGACTTCTGTCAGTTCCGTTAGACTCGTATGAACAATACGAGCGCAACGGAATTCGTTGCACTTCGATCTGAGGTCGTTTGGAGAAAACGACCATTTCGGGTGTCGTAGCGCGCCACTACCTCATTATTATGAATAGTGACCGTGCGAACCCCGAATTGATTTCCGTCAGTTCCGTTAGACTCGTATAAACAATACAGGCGCAACGAAATTTGTTGCACTTCGATCCGAGGTCGTTTGGAGAAAACGACCATTTCGGGTATTATAGCACGCCACTACCTCATTGTTATGAATAGTGACCGTACGAACCCTGAATTGGCTTCTGTCATTTCCGTTAGCCGCGTATGAACAATACAAGCGCAACGGAATTCGTTGCGCCTTGATTCGAGGTCGTATGGAGAGTATGCCATTTTAGGACTATGCAGACCACCTCAGTGCAACGCACGAAATATAAAGCGCACGAACCCGGCATCAGCCCCGGCAAATCTTAATGGACCCCGGAACCATGGAGGACCCTGTACTAGGTTGACCTTGGTCAACCCCCCCCCCCCCCCCTAGCTTAAAACACATTGGGAAAAGAAGAGAAAGAAAGGGGGGAGGAGAGAGAAGCCCCTCCCCCAAGGGAAGGGGGCTGCCCATGAATAGGCAGCCCTCTATTGGGGCAAGGGGCAGGAGAGAGAAGGGGAGGGAGGGGGAGAAAAATATCTCCTTCACCCCCACCCCACCCCCCCCCCCCCCCCCCACCCCCACCCCACTCACCCTCCCTTAACTCCACGTGGAGAAAGGAGGGGAGGAGGGGGGAGTCTCCCCATTCCTATAAAAGGAGGGCCAAGCCCCTCCTTCCAACACACCACCCCCCCCCCTCCTCTCAGGCTCTCTCCTGCCAGCTAACCCAGCCAGCCACCTCGTCGGAGCCCTGCCCAACCTCAAACCACTGCCACCACCTTCCTCTCCATGGCGAGCCACCACCCCTCAACCTCCTGAGCCCCTCCACCATAGGTAGAATCTCCCCCCTCCTCCCTCTTACCTCCCGAGGGTAAGCCGACGCCCTCCCCGTCGCCGGAGCGCCACCAGCGCCACCCCGAGCTTTGCAAAGCTCGGGTGGAGGCGTTGGACGTGGAAGCCAACCCCCCCCCCCCCCCCCAGCGCCGGTGGTGGCGCTGGGGGAGCAGGTCCCCGCTCAGGGACCTTGGCGCTGACGAACGGGAGGAGGCCGGGCCACCGGAGGACGCAGCCTCGGCGGCGCCCGAAACCTCCCCCTCCTCTGCTTCATGTAAGGGGTAAAACCCCCTCCCCCGACGGCGGTCGGCGGCTCCAGGTCGCCGGACCCCCCGTCGGAGGTCTGCCCACTCCATGGCCCATGCAGGCTGCGTCGCGCCTCCCCGTCCCCTCCTGCTCCATTTTACGGTGGGGTCCGGCGGCGCCAGGCCGCCGGACCACCACCGGAGAGGTCGCCGACCCCCGGCGCACCAACCGGGGGCGGCACCGGCGCTCTCCCCGCGGAGGTGGCGGCGCGGCAAGCATGCATAACGCATGCAGGCCACAGCACCGCCCCCCCCCCCCCCCCCCTTCCTGCAATATTCCCGACGGTGGCCGGCGGAGCTAGGCCGCCGGACGACCACCGGAGTGGTCGCCGGCCCCCGGCGCATCGACCGGGGGCGGCGCTGGCCCCAGCCGGCCACTTCCCGGCGGCCGCAGCGGCCGCCTCCCGTTTATTAAATGGGAGCCGCGCGATCTTCCCCCAGGAGATCGTGCGGCTCCTGCTTCCTTAACTCACGCCCCCGCCTCAACTTGTGTGCTCCCCACAGCGGATCAGCCGTAGATCCGCTGTGGGGGCCGCGGGATGGCGCAGGGTGCAAGACCCCTACGCCTTTTCCTTTCCTCTAACCGCACCCCACTTCCCCTTTCCCCTTCCCCATTTTTCTGAGGAAAAATGGGGCACATTCAGGAAAAACTTCCTATGTGAAAAATGTGCCCCACATTAAGGGGCACCTCCAGTAATTTTTGGGGAATTTTAGAAAGTTAATTACTATTTTTAAAACCCCTCCAAAAGTTTAATTTAAGAAAATTAAAGGCCAGATGAGTTGGGAAAAATCACCAAAAATTATGGGCTCTAATTAAAGATGTTTTGCAACTACTGTTAAAGTCGGGAGGTGTGACCTCTTGTTTTTGTCCTTCAAAAGTATTTTTCAAGCAAAATAAACGCCCGAAAGGGAGCGAGATTCATCGGAATAAATCGGCGTCCTCTCGACGTATATTTTAAATAAAGATTACGTGTATCGATCTAAGGAATCGAATAAGTAAGAATATTTACGCAAAACTCGGACGAAATTGCGGTGCGATGCCGCAATCCAATAATGTCGAGACAATCATAAAAGATCGAATCCACGGCAAAGGGAAAATACTAAACATCTCATGAAATGTAAATAAACTCTCAAAACGGAGCAGAACCCCTACGAACGGGGAGAAAGCAGAACCTCCTCCTACGAACGGAGGCGACGTTGAAGCCTCCTCTTATGGAGCGAGTGGACTACTAACCCTTTATATGTTTACTGCTTTCTGTACTTTCATTTAAATCCAGTCTCGCACTGGTCCCCCGCATCTACTTTCTGTACTTTCATTTAAATCCAGTCTCGCACTAGTCCCCCCGCATCTACTTTCTGTACTTTCATTTAAATCCAGTCTCGCACTGGTCCCCCGCATCTACTTTCTGTACTTTCATTTAAATCCAGTCTCGCACTGGTCCCCCGCATATACTTTCTGTACTTTCCATTCTCCAGTCCCGCACTGGTCTTGATATTATGGCCTCTGCTTTCGGCCTTTTTTTTCTACGCTCGACATTATGGCCTCTGCTTTCGGCCTATTTTACTGCTTAATTTTATGGCCTCTGCTTTCGGCCTATTTTTCTGCGCTCGACATTATGGCCTCTGCTTTCGGCCTATTTTACTGCTTGATTTTATGGCCTCTGCTTTCGGCCTATTTTTCTGCGCTCGATATTATGGCCTCTGCTTTCGGCCTATTTTACTGCTGCACTTATTCATATTTTAGTACTAACTGCAGCCCTACGCTGGCAAGTGGTGCTTCCCCTCCTTCCTGCGAGGCCTTAGTTGGGGAAACCCGAAGTTGAGCTTCTCCTCCTAGATTAGCCCCAAATAAGGAGCCCTCATACCGCCAAGCCTCCCGGTCAAAAGTTGCGTGACCGGTCGAGTAAGAATGTCGCATCGAGTTTTTGAAACACTTACTCTATGTATAAGTTTGAAGATTGCTTGTTATAGTGGCGGGTCGGTCACACCCGCAGACCGTTCATACCGGTGCGGGTGGGGTGACGACTCATGGCGACAGGGAGATGCGCACAGCGGATCGTTATTCCGAACTCGCTGTTTTACCTCCGTTGGCCGGCCAAAACATCGAATTTGCCGGATGTCGCTCACATCCAATTAGTACACCAAGTTGTACAGGAGGGCCTGAGTGATACGGTACGACTACATTCAGAAGTGGCAAGACTGGCCACTGTCATCGACGGTTACATCGGCGAGGCCCGCGGGGTTAGCTCCCCTGCTTGAAATAAAGCGGTCTAAACTGTGTCGACACAGGGTCTTTTGTGTGTGTACAGGTTTGAATACCTGGGTGCGTGTATGCGCGAGATAGTGTTGTGTATTTACTCTACTGCGCGATTATGGATAGTAGGGCGGGAGGCCCTTTATTATATACATGCTTACCTGCTGCTAACCCTTTCTTTGTTTCGGCTATTTATTTCGGTCCTTTAGCCGCCCCCTGGATATGGATCCGGGGAGGGGATGTATATTTTACTTAGCTCTGTGACTAACGGTTATTTCTTATAACCAATCACAGGAGATGGGACAGCGCGGAGCCCCCGCACCTCAGGATGAGTTACCAGCCTTGGAGATGGCCCGTTTGATTACCCCAGCCTCGCCCCCGATCTTCCGCAATGTGAGTCCTAGAGTATAGGACTAGACTAGGATCTTTTGTCGATGTAGCCCCCGAGGCAGTAGTTGTAAACATTAGGCTTCGGCCCCGTTTAAATATGTATATATAAGCTGTGTGCATGGTTTTTCTTCTTTCGATTGCTTCTGTTGTGCGTTCTGATGTGATGTTGTGATTCTTGTGCCTTGCAAGGAGACCGCTCAGTGCTTGAGAGGGTGGGACGTTGCCACCCGGAAAGCGCTAAGTGGTCGTTCTTGGGCAGTAAGATCCCCCCTCCCTGAACCCGGTTCAGTTTGGGGAGGGGGGTCTTACAGTAAGTGGTAACGCAATCTTAGAGAATCCTTCTACAAACTTACGGTAGTAGCTGGCGAGGCCAAGGAAACTCCGGATGTCTGTTGCCGATTTAAGTGGCGGCCAGTCTCGTACTGCTTGTACCTTGGCTTGGTCCACCGCTACCCCGTTTTTGTTAACTGTGTTTCCAAGAAAGCCGACTTCTTCCATCTAGAACTCACATTTACTGAACTTCGCGAAGAGCGAGTGCTCCCTTAGCTTGAGCAGAACCATTTGGAGATGCCTGGTGTGATCAGTTTTGTTCTTCGAGTAGATGAGTATTTCATCTATAAAAACTATCACAAAGTGATCTAGGAAGGGTTTAAACACCGTATTCATTAAGGCCATGAAGGCGGACGGGGCATTGGTCAATCCAAACGGCATTACCATGAATTTGTACAGTCCGTAGCGGGAGCTGAAAGCGGTCTTGGGAATGTCTTCTTCTCGTACTCTGAGCTGATAATAGCCGGATCTTAAATCCATCTTGGAAAAGACGAACGCGCCTTGTAGTTGATCAAACAATTCATCTATTCGAGGCAGGGGATAGGTATTCCGAACAGTGAGCTTATTCAGTTCCCTGTAGTCAATACGGAGACGTAGAGTTCCATCTTTCTTTTTAACGAATAGCACTGGGGCTCCCCAGGGCGAGGTACTCGGGCGAACGAAACCTGCATCAACTAACTCTTGTAGTTGAATCTTGAGCTCGGCTAGTTCCCTTGGGGCCATTCGGTAAGGTGCTTGGGATACTGGTCGGGCTCCATGAGTAAGCTCAATTTGGAAGTCCACTTCCCGTTGCGGGGGCAACCCGGGAAGGGAAGAAAGAAGTCTGGGAAGTCCCTTATTACGGGCACTCTAACGAGTACTTTTGTCTTGTCCTCCATCTCGAAGTAGATTAGGTACACCTCGTCCTTTCGCCGGACCGCTTTGACTGTTTGTGCGGGCGTTAAGATAATGTGGGTGACAGATGGTATACCTGCTAGTGTGATAAATTGCCCATTCTGGTTCTGGAGATGGATCTCTTGAGTCGAACAATTGATTTGGGCGCTGTGCTTGGCCAACCAATCCATCCCTAAAATGATGTCGAATCTGGTTATCGCCAAAACGGTTGCGTTGAATTCGAATTCCATGCCTCCTAGCATTGCTTGGAAGGAACACTTTCTGTGGATGTCATATCTGATCCATCCGGGAGTCGTATTCGTATTGACATCCCGGATGATCGTACAGTGTTTCCCTTGTCAGCGATGAAGTTCTGTGCGACGAAGGAATGCGTGGCACCGGTATCGAATAGCATTTTAGTGGGATGACCTTCTACCAAAAGTAAACCTGATGATATGTATATACTATGATCATAAACTTTTTACAGATGTACAGGAGTAGAGACTATGCAAAAGGTCACAACATATATATGACTATAACATGCTCCTAGGATATCGTAACTACTGGAAGTAGATACCTATCACTACATCTGGTGCAGGACCGTGCTGGAGATCTAATGTGTATGCCTCGAGCGGTGCTGCTCTGCCCTGCCTAGCTGGCTCCCTCCTGCCTGTGGGACGTCCTCTGCGTCCACCTCATCCTCTCTCCGCCGCTCTCTGTACTGCTCCTAAGCCGGGTCTCCCTGTAGCCTGAGGGCAAAAGGCTCGTATATGCCAGGGTTGCTGACATAGGTAGCAGTTCCCTACAAAGGGGATATCTCGTCGTGCGGCTGGGACGGCCTGAGGTGCTGGGGCTGGGTGTGCTGGTCGGGGCTGGGTGTGCTGGTCGGGGCTGGGCTGCCTGCCCATAAGGCTGGTGGCGCTAACGCTGTCTCCTACCCCGGTCCTGTCTGCGAGGACCTACTCCTCTCTCTCGGCCCTGAGCCCGGGGAACCTCCGCATGTCCCCTACGCTGCTGGGCCACCATCCTCTGATCTAACTCTAAAGCTGCGGCGTGCGAGGCAATCATGTGGAAGGATGCCTGAGAAATCATGATCAGAGCCTGACGGAGTTCGTCTCGTAGTCCTCGGTAAAATCTAGTCGCTCTATCCCTGTCCGTAATTGCTAAAGTCCCGGCGAAGCGGGCCAAATGAATGAACTCTCGTTGGTACTCGGGTACCGTCCTCTCCCCTTGCCGGATCTGTAAGAAACGCTCCTGAAGTGCGATCCTGTCTGCGTCCGAGATGAAGTGCTCCAGGAAGGCCTCTGAGAATTCCCCCCAGAGGATTATGCTGAGTGGTCTCCCTCTAAATGTGGAGCGGCTGGCTGCTCTCCACCAATCTCGGGCGTAGCCCTCTAGCATTGGTCACCACCAAGGACACTGCGGCTATGGCGGGGCACATCATCCCGACTAAGAGCTCCTCTACCCTCTCCACCCACTCTTTGGCCTGAATGGCTGACTCGGTACCTCGGAAGGTGGGGGGGCTTAGCCCCCGGAATGTCGTTAGAAGATCGGTGGGTACGGTGGCCTGCTGGGGTGGCCGTAGGGTGGCCGTCTGGAAAGCGGCTAACAAAGCTATCAGGGTCCGTCCTAGCTCTGTATCCCCAAACGGAACTGCGGCTGGAGTGGTCGGGGCTGGTGGTGGAGTAGTAGGGTGGTACTGATCCCTAGAGGAGGACCTTCCATTACTCGACTCCGGTATCTGGAGAAATAACAAACGAAAATCAGTACTTGCAAAAATAAGGGAATTTTGCAGGACTGAAACGAAAAGAAAGCGGAAAGCGTGCGGGTGTACTATCGTGCAGTCTCGAATCCTTAACCTTAAACCTAAAGGGTCCACCAGGTTTCTGCTGCGTGGTTCGTCCCGAACCAAGAAACAGAACTGGGGAAGGGAGGATCGAAAGACTGCCCCATGTGGTCGGATCGTGGTAGCTCTGATCCATTTGTAAGACCCCCCTCCCCAGACCTGAACCGGGTTCAGGGAGGGGGGATCTTACTGCCCAAAGATGGCCACTAGTGCTTCCCGGATGGCAACGACCCACCCTCTCAAACACTGAGTGGTCTCCTTGACAGGCACGAGAATCACAACATCACATCAGAACGCACAGTGGAAGCAATCGAAATAAACAAAACCAAGCATACTGCTTATATTTACATATTTAAATAGGGCTGAAGCCTATTGTTTACAACTACTGCCTCGGGGGCTACATTGACTATAATAAAAGACACTAGGCTAGTCCTATACTCTAGGACTCACGTCTCGAAAGATAGGGTGAGGTTGGAGTGTCCGATCGGGCCATCTCTAAGGCTTGTAACTCATCCTGCGATGCGGGGGCTACGTGTTGTCCCATCTCATGTGATTGGTTATAATAAATAACCGTTAGTCACAGAGCTAAGTAGAAAACACATCCCCTCCCCGGATCCATATCCGGGGGCGGGCTAAAGTACAGAAATAAATAGTCGAAGCAAGGTAGAGGGTTAGCAGCAGGTAAACATATATATATACATATATATATCTATAAATAGAGCATCCCGCCCTATCATCCGTAAGCGCGCGGTATAGTAAATACACAACACTATTTCGCGCATACACGTACCCAGGTATTCAAACCTGCACACACACAAAAGACCCTGTGTCGACACAGTTTAGACCGCTTTATTTCAAGCAGGGGAGCTAACCCCGCGGGCCTCACCAATGTGGGCGTCGGTGACAGTGGCCAGTCTTGCCACTTCTGAGTGTAGTCGTACCGTATCACTCAGGCCCTCCCGTACAACTTGGTGTACTAACTGGATGTGAGCGACATCCGGCGAACCGATTTTTAGGTCGACCAGCGGAGGCAAAACTGCAGGTTCAGAGTGGTGACAACCAGTTGTGCACATCTCCCTGTCGCCATGAGTCGTCAACCCACCCGCACTGGTACGAATGGTCTGCGGGCGTGACCGACCCGCCACTTCCAAACAATCTTCAATTGCTTAAATACAGAGAAAGCGCTTTAAGACGCGCGGCAACTTACTCAACCGGTCATACGGCCTCTGACCGGGAGGCTCAGCGGTATGAGGGCTCCTTGCTTGGGGCTAACCTGGGAGGAGCGGCTCAACTCCGGGTTTTCCCCAACTAAGGCCTCGCAGAAGGGAGGATAAGCACCGCTTGCTAGCGCAGGACCGAAGTTAGCACTGAATTAGAAAGTGCAATATAAGCAGTAAAATAGGCCGGAAGCAGGGGCCATAATATTAAGCAATAAAGTAGGTCGGAAGCAGGGGGCCATAATATTAAGCAATAAAGTAGGCCGGAAGCAAGGGGTCATAATATTAAGCAATAAAGTAGGCCGGAAGCAGGGCGCCATAATATCAGGACCAGTGCGGGACCGGAGAAATGAAACTACTGAAGGCAGTAAATAGGACCAGTGCGAGACTGGAGTATGAAAGTACTGAAAGCAGTAAATAGGACCAGTGCGAGACTGGAGTATTGAAAATACAAAGCAGTAAAATAAATAATGGGTTAGTAGTCCAATCACTCCATAAGAGGAGGCTTCAATCGTCGACTCTGTTTGTAGGAGGAGGTTCTGCTTTCTCCCCGTTCATAGGGGTTCTACTCCATTTCGGGAGTTTATTTATGTTCCGTAAGATTTTTGCACTTACCTTTATTAAGCATTTTTTAAAAATATGCGTCGAGAGGACGCCGATCTATTCCGACGAATTTCGCTCCCTTTTTGGGCGTTTATTTTACTTGTAAAAGCTTTTAGTGGACCAAAATAATACGTCACACTCCCCAACTTTAATAGTAGTTGTAGAATACCTTATAGTAGAGCCTATAATTTTTGGTGATTTTTCCCAACTCATTTGGCCTTTAATTTTCTCAAAATAAACCTTTGGTAGGGTTTTAAAAATAGCAAATGATTTCCTAAAAATCTCAAAAGATTACAGGAGGTGCCACCCTCGGTCGGGCGCCACCCTCGGTCGGTACGCCGGGGGCCGGCGACTTCTCCAGGGGTGGTTCGGCGGCCTGGCGCCGCCGGCTACCACCGGGAGAGAAGACAGAAGGGGCGGGAGGCGGTAGCACGGCCTGCATGCGCCATGCAGGCTCGCTGCGCCGCCGCCTCCGCTGGGAGGGTGCCGGTGCCGCCCCCCCCCCCCCCCCCGGCCGGTGCGCCGGGGGCTGGAGACCACTCCGGTGGTGGTCCGGCGGCCTGGCGCAGCCGGCCGCCGCCGGGGTGGGGTGTTTCCTGTACAGGAAACGGGAGCAGAGGGGGCTGGGCCACGGGCGCCGCCGGGGCTGCTTCCTTCGGCGGCCCGGCAGCCTCCTTTCGCCGGCGCAAGGGTCCCCGAGGGGGAACCTACTCCCCCCCCCCCCCCCCCCCCCCCCAGCGCCACCACCGGCGCTGGGGGTTTGGCTTCCACGTCCAGCCTCCACCCGAGCCTTACAAGGCTCGGGGTGGTGCTGGCGGCGCTCCGGCGACGGGGAGGGGGTAGGCCTGGCTCATGGGAGTAGGAAGAAGGAGGGGAGGGCGTTCTACCTGTAGGGGTGGTGGAGCTCGAGAGGTTGAAGGCCGGCCGGCCATGGTGAGGAGGGAGGGTGGCGGCGGTTTGGAGTTGGGCAGGGCTTGCCGGCAGGGGGAGAGCCTGAGAGAGGGGGGGTGCTGGAAGGAGGGGCTTGGCCCTCCTTTTATAGGAAGGGGGAGACTCCCCCCCCCCCCCCCCCCCCCCCCACCTCCCCTCCTTTCTCCACGTGGAGTTAAGGGAGGGTGAGTAGGGGGAGATATTTTTCTCCCCCTCCCTCCCCTTCTCTCTCCTGCCCCCTTGCCCCAATAGGGGGCTGCCTATTCATGGGCAGCCCCCTCCCTTGGGGGAGGGGCTTCTCTCTCCTACCCCCCCCCCCCCCCCCTCTTTCTCTTCCTTTTCCAATGTGTTTTAAGTTGGGGGTGGGGGTGGGTTTGACCGAGGTCAACCTAGGACGGGGTCCTCCATGGTCCCGGGGTCCATTAAGATTTGCCGGGGCCGATGTCGGGTTCGTGTGCTTTATATTTTGTGCATTACACTGAGGTGGTCTGCATAGTCCCAAAATGGCATACTCTCCATACGACCTCGGATCGAGGTGCAACAAATTCTGTTGCGCTTGTATTGTTCATACGAGGCTAACGGAATTGACAGAAGCCAATTCGGGGTTCGTACGGTCACTATTCATAACAATGAGGTAGTGGCGCGCTACGATACCCGAAATGGTCGTTTTCTCCAAACGACCTCGGATTGAAGTGCAACGAATTCTGTTGCGCTCGTATTGTTCATACCAGTCTAACGGTACTGACAGAAGTCAATTCGGGGTTCGCACGGTCACTATTCATAATAATGAGGTAGTGGCGCGCTACGACACCCGAAATGGTCGTTTTCTCCAAACGATCTCGGATCGAAGTGCAGCGAATTCCGTTGCACTCGTATTGTTCATACGAGTCTAACGGAACTGACAGAAGTCAATTCGGGGTTTGTACGATCACTATTCATAATAATGAGGTAGTGGCGCGCTATGACACCCGAAATGGTCGTTTTCTCCAAACGACCTCGGATCGAAGTGCAACGAATTCCGTTGCGCTCGTATTGTTCATACGAGTCTAACGAAACTGACAGAAGTCAATTCGGGGTTCGTACGGTCACAATTCATAATAATGAGGTAGTGGCGCGCTACGACACCCAAAATGGTCGTTTTCTCCAAACGACCTCGGATCGAAGCAACGAATTCCATTGCGCTCGCATTATTCATACGAGTCTAACGGAACTGACAGAAGTCAATTCAGGGTCCGTAGCACATAACCCCTCATCGGGTTATGTCTACTATACGGGTCTACTTTTATTGGGCTCATTAGGGCCTAGTGACCCAATAAAAGTCGGGATGTTACACTGCCTCCCTCCTCCGCGCTCGCCTCCCGTTGTCGTGCTCACCTCCTGTCGCTGCACTCGCCTACCGCCGCTCTCACCACCTCCATCGCCGCATTTCGCCTCTCGCCGCCGCGCTCGCCTCCCGCCGCCGCGCTCACCTCCCGCCGCCGCGCTCTCCTCTCGTCGCGACGCTCTCCTCCCGCCGCCACTGTCGCAACTGCCGCTGCGCTCGCCTCCTGCCACAGTCGCCACCACCATTGTTGGCCCAGCCTAACCGCCCAGGGGCAAGGTCGTCATATTCCAAAAATTGGCAATCTGTGTGCCCCCGATCGAGAGTTCCTATTTGCCCATTGGGAAGTTAAAGTGGCGCAATTACCAAGGTGGCCCTCTCGAAAGCTGTAAAAGGTGCGCTAAGCCCTAATTTGAAGACGCACTACCTTCGACACCAGAGAGAGCTCCTGAGTCTTCCCTTGAAGATTTCCCAGAGATCTCCTTCGGTGTTCAAAGAACTCCTTCGACGTTCGAAGATCTTCGGTGTTCGAAGATTCCTTTGTGTTTGGAGATCTCTTTGAAGACAGCTCGAAGATCTCCTTTTGTCCTTGAAGGACCCCTCAAAGACAGCTTGAAGATCTCCTTCGGCTTCGTGCTTCGAGTCCAGAGCTTCCATTGCCACGTTCATCCTTCCAAACTGCTCCCGAGCGTGCTTCTCTGCGCTCTGCGCCAAGCAACTCCAGTGATCCAAAAAACTCTTTGTAACGAGCTGTGGTCTATCACCCTCGAGAAACAACTACTTGTAACACTCTGAAAGCTAATGGATTTGGCCAACACTGATCTGGTCATGTGATTTTTCCCTTTCCGGGGTTTTCCACATAAAACTTCTTGTCATCATCTGTTGGTTCATTCTTTGACTATTTGTGCACTCGACTCACTCTCGGGCTAAGACGGTTCAGTTCAACATGACCGTGAGAGCCTCGAGTGACCCGCGACAGTTTGACATCGTCCGTGGAAACGCTTGTTCCCGAAAATCTAAAGATTTTTTTAAGATCGTGTTTGTTCTTCACAAGTGCTCATGACTTAATAGTGATGACAAAGACAAGCGCTTACACGTCCGGCGGGAGTTTCTCTGAAGAATACGTCAATCAAGCCTCCAACAATTTGCCTGTCAACATCACGCCACTCTTTGAAGAAGTCGTCACCGCGCTGGTCACATCCTTAGAAAAACGTATCCATCGGATGGAGGAGAGCCAGGATAGGGCGTGTTTACCCATAAATCGGCGATCCCCTTCGAGCTGACTATTACTGGTGATCGGCGTTCTCAGCCTGTCCCAGGCCATTTGAATACTTCACCAGACAAGCTGGAAAGGAGCAGGAAGCCAGTGCCAAGAAAGCAGAGGGTGAAGCTGCTATGAGGGCACCAGAGATATAGACGACTAAATCTTTAAGGGGCTGAATGTAGAATTGTTAAAAACTTTTGAAAACATTTGGCACTATTTATAAATGTAGTAACACCTGTCAAATTCTGTGTTCACTCAAATATAGCTGCAATGTCATTATTATATGCTTATTTGCTTAAAATGTTAAACCTTTTATACGAGTGGCATTTAGCATTGAGTGAGTTATGACTTCTTCAAATAGGGGGAGATTGTTGGGAACAGTGCCCAACAATGTTTCTGATTTGATGAAGTGCTCAACTCAATGATAAGTGCAAGATGTATTTAATTTCACATCTAGTTCATGCTTACAAAGATGAGACAATATGTCCAGTACTCCAATAACCTGCCTAAGTATAATGTCGTCGACAAAGTATGATTGTCGTCATGATGATGAGCAAAGCAAAGCTGAAGGACAATGGAAGTTATCGTCATGATGCACATATCGTTGTGACATCACAATGCCGACAGAATATCGGAGAGAAGACATGAGCTGATGAAAAAACAACATCGAAGATATCAAAGGAAGGAATGTCGTCGAGAAGATGCAGTATCGGCGACATCATCAAAGTAGCCTTATCATTGAAAAGGTAATATCCAGAAGTATCATCGATATCGGCATAAAGAAGAGTTGATGTCAAAGAGGCTAGGGAAGCTGCTATGAAGACATCATTTCCTGAAGAAGTGACTATCGACGTAATGATCGTGTCGTCGAGAGAATAAAGTGATTATGACGACAGTCTGCAAGAAAGAAGATCACGACGACATAGTCAGAGATAGCATGTCGTTATATATGCAGAAACGCTAGGATATCTCATATCGTCGAGATATCAGCGTCAGAGGCAGAAGCAAGAAGACTTGAAGATCTACCAAGGTCTAAGACAACGACGAAGCCTGCCGTCGAGACGCTATCTGTATCGTCATAAAGATGGGAACACCAACGAGACGGAATTCAAATGTTGCGGATGCGCTGTCATGCATTTAATGCCGCCGCCTGATTGTCCAATCAGCGCGTGCTCTTAAGGAATGGGGCGTCGGACATTAAAGGACATCATAGGAGACCGTTGGAAGGTTCCTCAGTCCTATAAAAGGGAACGGTGGATGCCCTAGAAATAGGTCTTCGTTCGAGAGAAGAAAAGCAGTCGTTCTCGTTCTCACTCAAATCTAGGAATGGAAAGAATCCCGCAGAGCATTTCAATCTAACAGTTATAGTTGCGGTGAAGAAGAAGAAGAAGAACAAGTAGAGAACAAGAATCAAGCATTCTCAGAAGTTTCAGTCATCTCCATTGACTGATAAGAAGCCGATCAACATCCGGCAATAGAAGAAAGGCTGAAGAAGATCCAGTGCTGAAAAAGACAAATCAAGAAGCATCTTCTTCAAGTCAAGTTGCCGATCTCCATCAGGCTAAGTTGCCGATCTCCATCAGGCAGTAGAGCATATTGTAAATCTCTCTTGTAAGGCTTGCGGGCCAAGAACGTGTAAGATCTGGTTTCAGATCTAAGTGTCTAGCTTGAGGGCTGGAGAGCTGTGAGGCTTGAGGGACAGGGCAGTGGACTTGTGGGTCTGCTACTGTCAAGCTTGAGGGCTTGAGACATGTGAAGGCTTGTGGGCCAGGGCAGAGGCTAGACTTGCGGGTCTGAGCTAGGTAGGGCTTGAGGGCCTGATTGTCAAGCTTGAGGGCTTGAGACCTATGAAGGCTTGCGGGTCAGGGCAGAGGCTAGACTTGCGGGTCTGAGCTAGGTAGGGCTTGAGGGCCTGAGTGTCGAGCTTGAGGGCTCGGGTGCAGTAGGGGCTTGCGGGCTTAGGCTGTAGGACTTGCGGGTCCGTGCTGTAAGGCTTGCGGGCCTGAAGCTTTGGCGGAGTTTGTCGAGCCTAGCACATTGCTGGGTAGGCGCAGAGGGACAGAGGACTACTCAAGACACCCGGTCTTGAGGAACCTCTATAAATTCTAGTGTGTTTTCTGTGCTGTACTTTTAACCTTCTAAATTAGTTAACCAGAAATCAAGAACACCTAAAGGGGACAAAACAATTTGAAAAACCTATTCACCCCCCCCCCCCTCTAGGTGATAAATTGACACCCAATAACTAACATAAGTGCTGAACTTTCAGGAGGACTATGCTTATTTTCCGACCCCTGCTGATGCTGCTTATCCTTCAGCTCCTCCCGTTATTGTTGAAATAGAGGAGCCTTCTCCCTTTACAGACAGAGTTCGTTAGGAACCTGCTCTTAATGGGTTTAAAGAACCCCAGCTGCCAACCTTCTCAGGGGGAGAGGATCCAGCCTCCCACCTTCAAGCCTTTGAGTCTACTGTTGCGTTAAGAGCGATATCAGATGGCATCAGGTGCAAGCTTCTTGTCATGATCTTTGGCGGTCAAGCTATAGAATGGTTCTATAAGTTGCCACCTCACTTAATTACCTGTTTCGCTGATCTTTGAAGAGAACTTGTCTTGAGGTTAGTTACCTCAAAGAAGCGGAAAAGAGGTCCAGCAGCTCTTCTTCAGATCAAACAAAGAGATAGTGAGACTCTTGCTCATTTCGTTGATCGGTTCCAAAAGGAAGTTCTCGATATCATTGATGTTGATCAGGACATGTACTAATTGACCTTAACATGCGGACTCCAACAAGGATTGTTTAGTTTTGAAATAAATTGTGATCCACCTAAGTCTTATAAAGACCTTATTGGTAGAGCTAACAACTTCATCGAAGGGGAAAATGCAAACCCGGATTTCGACTCCTCTCCCTCTCTCAAATGGTACATCAACAGAAAGAGGAATCTCTTCATAACTGTCCTCCTATTGGTTATGTCAGTCATCCGTTAGAATACAATCAAGAATCCAACCTCCTGGAGTCGCAACATAAAAAATATTGCGGTCACAGACATTCATATGCTCCTCGAAATCTTCAGCAATCAAAACAGTTAGGATCATATGTTCCTCCTCGCACATACATGCAAAGGGAATCTCAAAAAGAATATACAAATTTAACTCTCTATGAAAGAAGTTCTTCAAATTATCCAGTAGGAGCCAGATTTTGTGAGACCTCCCCTCCAACGACCTGATCATAGGAGCGGTCATAAGAGATTATTTTGTCAATATCACGTGAGAGTTGGTCATGATACAGAAGGGTATCGAGCTTTTTGCAAGTTTGTTGAGAAATTGCTAATTGAAGGTAAGCTGCGAAAATATGTTGCTTAAAAGTCTAGTTGTGGGTCTTCTCAAGCGATGACCAATATTTATTCGATGCTAGAACTACTCCCGAGATCTTCCAGTGGTTAGATTTATTTTCCTAATTTTTTTTCAATTATACTTGTATTAACTTGTCTTTTCAGTTGTTTGCATAGATAAGAAATATATGAAAATGATCTGACAATAAACCCACTTTCAGTGGTCGCCTTGGTTTCTCTCTCTAGCAATAAACTCATTTTTCAGTGATCGCCTTAATTTCTTCTCTAGCAATAAACCCACTTTCTTTGGTCGCCCTAATCCCTTCTCTGGCAATAAACCCACTTTTCAGTGGTCGCCTTAGCTTCTCTCTTTGATAATAATCCCACTTTTCAGTGGTCGCCTTAGCTTCCCTTCTCTGGCAATAAACCCACTTTTCAGTGGTCGCCTTAGCTTCTTTCTTTGGCAATAAACCCACTTTTGTGTGGTCGCCTTAGCTTCTCTTCTCTGGCAATAAATCTATTTTTCAGTGGTCGCCTTAGCTTCTCTTCTCTGGCAATAAATCCACTTTTCAGTGGTCGCATTAGCTTCTCTCTTTGGCAATTAGCCCACCTTGCTATGATCACTCCAATTCAATTTTTTCTATAAAACCACTTTCTAGTGGTCAACATGGTTAAGTAAAGTTATAATGTAAGGTTTTTTCTCTATAATAAGTATGAATATCTTTTCCTATGCACTTTAAGTATGGATAAAGCGGGTATCGACAAGTTGTTTTTGCTACTTGACATGTCTTTTTTATATATAGATGTTCTTATATCTTTTTACAGATAGAAACCTGTGTTCGCTAGTTTTCTTAGGGTACCCGCGTATTATTTTATATATATACCTGTTTTTATATCTTTTTGCAGATAGAAACATGTGTTCGCGAGTTTCCCTCAGGTAGTCGCGTATTATATTTCATATACCTATTTTTATATCTTTTTGTAGATAGAAACAGGTGTTCGCGAGTTTCTTTCAGGTACTCACATATTATTTTTTATATATACCTGTTTTTATATCTTTTGCAGATAGAAACATGTGTTCGTGAGTTTCCTTCAGGTACTCGTGTATTATTTTATATATATATATTTGTATATCTTTTTGTAGATAGAAACATGTGTTCGCGAGTTTCCTTCAGGTGCTCACGTATTATTTTGTATATATACCCTTGTTCTCATATCTTTTTACAGATAGAAACATGTGTTCGCGAGTTTCCTTCAGGTACTCGCATTTTATTTTTTATATATACCTGTATTTATATCATTTTGCAGATAGAAACATGTGTTCGCGAGTTTTCTTCAGGTACTTGCGTATTATATTTCATATACCTGTTTTATATCTTTTTGCAGATAGAAATATGTGTTCGCGAGTTTCCTTCAGGAGCTCGCATATTATTTTTTATATATATACCTGTTTTTATATTTTTTTGCTGATAGAAACAGGTGTTCGCAAGTTTCCTTCAGGTACTCACATATTATTTTTTATATATAGCTATTTTTATATCTTTTTGCAGATAGAAACAGGTGTTCGCGAGTTTCCTTCAGGTACTCCCGTATTATTTTTTATATATACATGTTCTTATATCTTTTTACATATGGAAACAGGTGTTCGCGAGTTTCCTTCAGGTATTCACGTATTATTTTTTATATATACCTGTTTTTATATCTTTTTGCAGATAGAAACAGGTGTTAGCGAGTTTTTCTTCAGGTACTCGCGTATTATATTTGATAAACCTGTTTTTATATCTTTTGCAGATAGAAACAGGTGTTCGCAAGTTTCCTTCAAATAGAAGCAGGTGTTCGTGAGTTTCCTTCAGGTACTCGCATACTATTTTGTATATATACTTGTTCTTATATCTTTTTACAGATAGAAACAGGTATTCACGAGTTTCTTTCAGATACTCGCGTATTATTTTTATATATACCTATTCTTTTATCTTTTTGTAGATAGAAACAGGTGTTCGCGAGTTTCCTTAAGGTACTCATGTATTATTTTTTTATATATACCTGTTCTTATATTTTTTACAAATAGAAACAGGTGTTCGCGAGTTTCCTATAGGTACTCGCGTATTATGTTTTCATATACCTGTTCTTCATATCTTTTGTAGATAGAAACAGGTGTTCGTGAGTTCTCCTTCAGGTACTCACGTATTAAATTTTCTATACTTGTTCTTCATATCTTTTGTAGATAGAAACAGGTGGTCGCAAGCTCTCTTCAGGTACTCACGCAGTATGTTTCTTTCATACCTGCTTTAACTACTCTTTTGAAGAGATATGTCGGTGGTCGCGAGTTCTCTTCAGTTACTCGCGTAATATGTTTCTTTCATACCTTCTTTGACTACTCTTTTGCAGAGATAAGCAGGTGGTTGCAAGTTCTCTTCAGGTACTCGCGTAATATGTTTCTTTCATACCTGCTTTGACAACTCTTTTGCAGAGATAAACAGGTGGTCGTGAGTTCTCTTCAGGTATCCGCATAATATGTTTCTTTCATACCTGCTTTGACAACTCTTTTGTATAGATAAACAGGTGGTCGCGAGTTCTCTTCAGACACTCGCGTAATATGTTTCTTTTATACATGCTTCGACTACTCTCTTGCAGAGTTAAGTAAGTGCTCGCAAGCTCTCTTTAGGCACTGGCATGTTCCCACAGGTACTAGCGCTCTTTTTTACACATGTTTTGTTCTGACAGAAAAGGTGGATCTCGATTCTCATGGGTAAGTGATGTAGGACGTCGGGGCCCCGACCGCACCTGGTGGCATCACATCAGCTAGCGGACTACGGCCAAGCACACCTGCCAGAAGGACTGCAGTCCAGGCACACCAACCTGTCTCTGCGCCTGTTCTCATCGCGGCGGGTTGTTTATGCTGGGGCTCGATCCCCAGACCTCCTTGATAAGAACCACTCCTAACAGGTCTTATCACCAACTGACCTGCATGAGTTTACTACCGATCATGAGTCTCACTTGAGGACTATCCTAGCGACGTTGCGAGCGAAAAAATTATTAGTCAATATAAAATAATATACTTTCTATGTGACGTCCGTAAAATTTCTTGGCTATATTGTGAGTTCGGAGGGCATACATGTGGATCCCAAGAAGGTTCAAGCCATCAAGGATTGGCCAGAACCTACCAACATTTGAGATGTTAGGAGTTTCCACGGGTTAGCTACGTTCTATCGTCGATTTATTCATGACTTTAGTAGTATCATGCCATCGATCACAGTGTGCATGAAAAAAAGGTGATTTCACTTGGACGAAATCTGCCACTAAAGCGTTCCAAACGATTAAGGCTCGAATGTCGGAAGCTCCCCTTTTGCGGTTGCCAGATTTTAGTAAGGTTTTTGAATTGTCATGTGATGCGTCTGGGATTGGTATTGGCGGTGTTTTGAGTCAGGAGAGACATCCTGTTGGGTATTTTAGTGAGAAGCTCGCGGGTCCGAAACTGAACTATTCTAATTACGACCGCGACTTTTACGTTGTTATTCGATGCCTACAACATTGGCGGCATTATCTACTCCCTAAGGAGTTCGTTATCCAATCCGATCACGAGACATTGAGATTTGTCAACTCTCAAAGTAAGGTCAACCCCCGACATGCTAAATAGGTCTCCTATCTTCAGGAGTACACCTTTATCATAAAACATCTTAAGGGAAATCTAAATCATGTAGCGGACGCCCTTAGTCGTGTTTCCTTATTATTATCCACGCTAGAAGTGAAGGTCATTGGGTTTGAACGCATTAAGGATGAATATGTCCTTTGCCCGAATTTCAAGGATATCTATCTATCCGCTCAAGGCGACGCACCCACTACCATTTCCGCATATTATATCCGTGACGGTTACTTATTTAAGCATGCCAAGCTATGTATCCCTCGCTCGTCCCTTCGCCATTTCATTGTTTGGGAATTGCATAGCGACGGATTAGGTGGTCATTTTGGGCGTGACGAGACCATCTCATTAGTGGAGGATAAGTTTTATTGGTCGGTCCTTAAGTCCATGGTGCATAAAATTGTGGGGAGTTGTCGCGTGTGCCAGCTAGCTAAGGGTAACAAGACGAACACGGGACTTTATACCCCACTCCTGATTTCGTCTATCTCATGGTGCACAAGACATTTTACAATTTTTTCCAAGTTCTCAACCTCACAATGCACGTTAAGACTTATCAGGAGGGTGTGCAGTGCTTGGTGGAGTTATCTTTGGCAATTGATTTCATTTTTTATTTAAAGCTTGTTCCTAAGGTCTTCGAATTCACTTATTGTTGCAAACATTAACAATATTGAAATAGCACTTTTATGTGTGCAAGAAATTTATTGTTTGAAAGACGATGTAGGTAATTTAGATATACAATTTATTGTCTTAAAATTATTATATTACACAATCATGCAAGACTAAGATTATAATCACATGTAGATTACCAAAATAGTGAGTGTATGAATCATTGATTAACATAAAACATTACTCATACTTAGAGGCATGCTAGACAATCATACACAATTTTCTATAGACTATTTCATTGCACATAATCAGATTAAGGTCAAGGCATGAAGATAAAACAATGTGTAAGAAATTTGAAATTTAAAATTAGACATTGAAGACAATCATTAACTGTATGCTTAATCAATTTTGACCATTTAAAATAAAATAACTAAGATATTTGCGCTTGTGAAGTCATATAGTCAAACAATAGTTTTGTAAATGTTTAAAGCAAAAACAAATAACAAATAACATATTTTTGATTATTTTGTATTATTTGAATTTTTTGTATTTTGGAATAAGACAACCAAATTAATAACAAAATAATTTCAAAACTGAGAAAAGAAACAGAGAAAAATCATTATAAAAATACCAGAAATAATGCAGAGAAAACTGAATTTCAATTTGGTAAAAGGGGCTAACGTCTGGCGTTAAGTACTTAATGCCCAAATAGGACACTATTTTTTGAGTTTTTGAAAAAAAAAATCTTTGGAATAGGGAGTATGTATATAGGCCTTCTTAGTGTAGAAATTTCAGAGAATTTGGAGATGATTAGAAGACAATTTAAACATATTTTTGGTGGTTTTAAAATGGTTTTTATATTTATATTTGATTTAAATCTTGGACTTCCCAAGGTCGACCCTATGAAGGGTTCACACCGATACTAGGAGATATGATGGGGTGACATCTCAAACCTCTCTTTCAAAAGATATTTAATTGTTATTGATTGCTACCTATGTTTTAATATTGAAAATTTATAAACTCAAAATTTTTGAAAGAGTGAAATAAATATGTTTAGAATTAGAGGATTAATTAAAGAAGTACGGAAGTTAGTTTTGAGGAGAGATAGCATTTGATGGGTTTCAATTTGATATATCTAAGACTCCTAATTCTAGTCGAAGCATGTTGAAACGAGCATCAAGGAGAGGTTTTGTGAAAATGTCTGCAAGTTGGGATTCCGTACCAATGAAACTAATTTGTACATCCTCTTTCTTAATGTGATCCCTAATGAAGTTATGGCGAACATCTATGTGTTCGGATATAGAGTGGTGTACAGGATTATTTGTAAGATCTATACACTTTTGTTGTCACATTTAAGATCAATATTTTTTAGATGAAAACCAAAATCCTCGAGAGTTTGGCTCATCCATAAAGCTTGTGCACAATAACTCCCAAGAGCGATGTATTCGGCCTCCGTGGTGGAGAGTGCAACTGAAGATTGTTTTCTACTAGACCATGCTACCAATGAGGGTCCTAAAAAGTGACAAGTACCGCTAGTGCTTTTTCGATCTAGTGAACATCGGACGTAATCCGAATTGGAATAGCCATGCAATGTAAATGAATCATTGTGCGGGTACCATAATACTAATCTAGATGACCCTGATAGATATCTAAAAATACGTTTTACCGCTTGTAAATGAGATTCTTTTGGATTGGCTTGAAAGCGAGCACATAGACATACGACAAACATTATATCTGGTCTAGATGCACTTAAGTAAAGAAGAGATCCAATCATACCTCTATATAAAGTTTGATCGATAGAAATTCCAGATTCATCTTTTCCTAGTTTTAATGAAGCTTTCATAGGTGTAGAAGCTTATTTAAGATTTTCAAATCCAAATCGTTTAAGCATATCATGAACATATTTTGTTTGGCAAATAAAAATACCATCAATTCTTTGTGAGATTTGAAAACTAAGAAAGTAAGAAAGTTCTCCTACAAGGCTCATTTCAAATTCATTTTTCATTACTAGGACTACTTCATTTCACAATTCTTTATTAGTGGCTCCAAAAATGATATCATCAATATATATTTGTAGAATAATTAAATAGTTATTTTTATGCTTAATGAAGAGTGTGTTGTCGGCACTTCCCATGGCATAACCGTGCTTTAATAAAAATGATGTAAGTCTATCATACCATGCACGAGGCACTTGTTTTAACCCATAAAGCGCATTTTCTAATTTATAAACATGATTTGGAAAATTTTCATTTATAAAACAGGGGGGTTGTTCTACATAGACTTCTTCTTTTATAAACTCGTTTAAAAAGGCACTTTTAACATCCATTTGAAATAATTTTATCCTTTTAAAACTTGCAAATGCCAAAAATATTCGTATAGATTCTAAGTGAGCGACGGGCGCAAAAGTTTCTTCAAAATCTACCCCCTCGATTTGAGAAAAACCATGTGCGACTAAGCGAGCTTTATTTCTTATAATCCTAAATTCACCATCTAATTTGTTTTCAAAAATCCATTTTACGCCAACAACGGGATGATTAGATGGTCGTTCTACTAGGTTCCGAACTATATTTCTTTCAAACCGATCTAACTCTTCATTCATAGCCAAAAACCAAAATTCGTCCTGTAAAGCGATTGAAACGTTTTTAGGTTCAATTTCGGAAACAAAGCAAAGGTTTGAAAATGTTTCATGAAGAGAAGATCGAGTTCCTACCCCAATAGATGGTTCTTCAATGACAAGTTCCCTTGGATGATCTTTTGTGAATCTAAGCACACTTGGTAGCACAAACTCTTCTTCTACCGTCATCATTTCTTTGTTACCTCCAAGAAATTCAACATTATCATCCTCCAAGGGTAAAGATGGTTCCTCTTCCTTTCCTGTACAGTTAGAATCTACACAAGGAACAAATTCATCAAACTTCACATGAATGGACTCTTCAACCTTTTTAGACCTTTTATTGTATATCTTATATGCTTTACTAGTTGAAGAGTAACCATGAAATATCCCTTCATCATATTTTTCATCAAATTTTGCTAAAGCATCTTTGGTGTTTAAGATAAAACATTGACATCCAAAAACATGAAAGTAAGATACATTAGGTTTCTTTTTGTAATATAATTCATATGGAATTAATTTTAGGATTGGGCGAAGCATGACTCGATTTATGACATAACAAGATGTATTTACGGCTTCGGCCCAAAAGGATCTAGGCAACCCATACTCGGATAGCATAGTGCGTGCATTTTCCTGAATGATTCTATTTTTCCTCTCCACCACACCATTTTGTTGGGGGTGCGTGGAGTGGAAAATGTGTGTTTAATACCTAGATTATTACAAAAAGTGGTGAAACTATCATTTTCAAATTTCCCTCCATGATCCGATCTAATGCACTTAATTTTTAATTCTAATTCATTTTGAATGTGATTGCATAGTTAAGTAAATTCAGAAAAAACATCGAATTTGGAGGTAAGAAATAATGTCCAAGTAAATCTAGAAAAATCATCAATTAAAACAAATGTATAATTTTTACCACCTAGACTACAAGAGCTAATTAGCCCAAATAGGTCCATGTGAATTAGTTGTGGAGGTCTAGTGGTGGACATTTCATTTTTGTTCTTAAAAGATGTTTTAGAAAATTTCCCTTTGGCATGGCGGGCATAAAGTGGATAGATTTCCATTAAGCATTGGTAAACCCCTTATTATTTTATTTTTTGACAATTTTAAGATCAACTTGGTGTTATTGTGACCAAGACGCCTATGCCACAATTCTAGTTCTTCATTTTTTGTAATTAGACATTTTAGTGACACACGTGATAGATCATGAAAAGAGATTAAATAGACATTATGAATTCTTGGTGCAGTTAGTACAATATTATTAGTCTTATGATCTATAATTTTGCACAAATTAGTTGAAGACTCAAATAACACATTAAGGCCTTTATCGCATAGTTGACTAATAGAAATTAAGTTGTGTTTTAAGCCTTCTACATATAAGACGTTTGTAAGAGAGAAAGAGTCGTTACCCACTGTACTGGTGCCTAAGATTCTTCCTTTTCCATTGTCACTGAATGTCACCGTTCCACCTTTCATCTTTGTGAGGCTAAGGAACTTTGTTTTATTGTCCGTCATGTGCTTGGAACAGCCTGAGTCCAAGTACCACATGTCTTCCTTGTCCTTATCCTGCCAACATACCTAAAAAGAAGATGTTAGTGAAGATCTGGATACCCAAGAGGTTCCTCCCATAATATAGGTGGTGACCTTAGGTACCCAAATTTGTTTTGAAGTGCGCTTTGCCTTCTTTCTGCAAGAGTCCGTGGTGTGGCCAAACAACAAACAATTTATACATGCAACATAAGGAGATGAGACCTTTTTCAGAGAATTTTGTTGACCTATACCGGTAGACACAGAAGTGGAAGGGGTGACAGAATTATTGTTATAAAAGGAATTTTTGTTTATAGAACTAGAGTTAACAAAAGTGTTAGAAGCTAACGTTGGGCGGTAGCTTTCCGAACCATAACCCAGCCCAAACTTTGCAGAACCATAGCACTGGTTGCCCAAAATCATGTCCAGTGATTTTTGGCCAACCCCGAATTTGTTTATTACAATATTAAGATTCGCTTACTAAGTTTTCACGCCTCTTTGCATTTTTCTTTTCATTTTCTATTTGAGAAAGAGAATTTTTTAAACATCTTTCTAAGTCTCCCCTTTTGTTTTATGAGAGATTCGATATTGGAGAGAGCCTTAGAAAGATCGTTTTCTAGTATTTTTGTTCTTTCTAAGTTATGATCGTTTTCCTGGCTAGACCATAACACTTTTCCCAAAGTTTTTATTTCCTTATTTCATTCTTGATTTTGTTTTAAAATAATTTTATTTTCAGTTTTCATGAGATTAAGATCTTTTAGACTTTTACAAAAAAATTGCATGTTTTCATGTACTCAATATAGAGGTCATCATAAGTATTAGGAATTACCTCAATGTCGCTTTGGACATTGCAATCGTCATCCGTTGATTCATGGCTCCTCCCCATAAGGCACAGATTTGCCTCATCACTATCGCTTGAAGTTAACTCCTTTTAACTTTCGGATGAAGAGTCATCCCACATTGCAGCCTTCAAAACCTTCTTCTTTTCTCTTCCTTTATGCCGCTTTTCTTTTTGTTCTTTCAAGTACTTTGGGCAT
This sequence comes from Dactylorhiza incarnata, assembly GCA_033032865.1. NCBI lineage: Eukaryota > Viridiplantae > Streptophyta > Magnoliopsida > Asparagales > Orchidaceae > Dactylorhiza > Dactylorhiza incarnata. Next base: position 2,420,740 of record JAWHQI010000165.1, read on the forward strand.
TGGCTTCTTATATGTTCGATCTTCCTGCAATGGAAGCACTCGGGAGAAGGTCACTCTTCATCTTCGTCGCTTGATTTTTTTCCTTTTTCTCTCTTTTGGAGGAAGAGCCTTTCCGGAAGAACTTACGGAAGGTATTTCCCTTTTCTGGATTCTTCATGAACTTTGTGAAATTTTTCACAAAAAGACGTTCCTCATCCTCTTCCTCGTCGTCATACTCTTTCCTTGACTTTAGTGCCAAGGCTTTCTTCTTTGGCTCTTGATTGTATTCTTCATCTTGGATTTTGAGTTCTACCTCATGGATTTTGAGATTCCCAATGAGGCTCTCAATCAGGAGCCGTCTTGGATCATGCGATTCTGAAATAGCTGTCACCTTTGGATTGAACTTCGGAGGGAGAGATCGAAGGATCTGCCTCACCAAGTCACCATTCGAGAAGGTTTTTCCAAGGATCTTTGAGGCGTTTACGATCATGGTAAAACGTGTGTACATTGAGTCCACATCCTCATCTGGATCCATTCTGAATCTGTAAAACTCCGATTCCAGTTGGAAGAGCTTGGTGTCTTTAACCTGAGAGGTACCTTCATGACTTATTTCTAGTAAATTTCAAATATCATAAGCAGTTTCATAAGCACAAACTCTATTAAACTCAGTCTTATCTAATGCGCAAAATAAAGCATTCATAGCTTTAGCATTATTTTTTACATTTATTTTTATCTTCATCATCTCATCTATCTCTAGGCTTTTCCATGGTTACCTCTCCAACAACATAAGTAGGAGTGGTGTACGATGTTTCGACACTAGCCTAGACATGCATCTAGATCTAAATTTATTAGAAAGTAACGCATTCGCGTTCTCCAATAGTTATAGTCAGTTCCGGTGAAAAGTGGGGGTCTACTTATTCCTTGCCCCTCATGGAAAGAGAGATCATGGAGCGCCATTATTCTCGGTTGTTAAGCCTATTTGGAATAATCTGGCTCTGATACCACCGGTTGGATCTTGAGGCGCCCTTAGAGGGGGGGGGGGTGAATAAGGGTTTTAAAACTTTTGTTATATTTTAAAATACTTGAAGTGACAAGAGATTAAATTAGTGATAAACCACACAAAAAGAAGAGATCAAGTAATATAAATTAATGACATGGTTTTATTAACTTGAAATATAATATTACAAAATTTGATTTCTTATGACGCTAGAAATCATAAGCGATAAAGTAAAATATTCTTTTTGTTTTTTATACCGACTCTTCTCACCAAGAACCGGTTAGATTTAGCCTATCTTCCCTGGATACGGCCTCAAGCCGCTCTAGCCCTTTTATCACCAGAAAGGCCTCGAGCACCCCCTAGGTCTACTCCCTAGCCTCAGTCGCCAACACGAGGTGAATTTCTCCCTAAATCCGACCCGGACCTAGTTGCCAACACGAGGCGAATTTACTCCACGATTATAATGAAAGAGTTATAAAAGAAATTCAAAACACAAATAAAAACTCCCTATGAAGAATTCTGGAGACGGCGAAGGCTCGCTGAATATTCTCGAAGTCGAAGCGTGCGTTATTCGCGTTGAGTAAGCGTTGATCTGATCCTCCTTGAATTCTTCTCTCGAATTTGTGTGGGAGATGATGGTCTGGAAAATACGGCCCTCTCTGAGTTTCTGAAGTGTTGAAATATGGCTCTCTTCAATCAGTAGTTGGAGAAGACAAAATCCACCAATTTATAGGGCTGAAGGCTAACGCCTGGAGTTGACCCAGTATAGAATTGTTTTGATGGCTCAGATCTTCAAAACGGGAAGGAGATTTTGCACTTTAGGAAACATTCATTTTAGGCAACCCTAACGCTGGCGTTGAGTCTAACGTTGGCGTTAGGTTAGATCATTCCTAAAATGCTCCTGCAATTACGGCTGCTTCCCTCCTTGCCAGTGGCGGAACTAGGATTTTTGCTAAGCACGGGCACATATAATTATAAATTATAAATTAATTATGAAAATATTTTGCAATTTTTTTTGCTCTAACAATAACATGACTATATGGAATTATAATGAAGTTGAAATTATAAACTCCCAAAAAACTTATAACTAAAAAGTAACATATGCAAAAATACATAAAATTATAATACCTTATTTGTAAGCATTGACAAAGGGAAAAGTTACAAAATCTTAATAACTTACCCACAAGTTTGTGAAATATATAAAATATGTCTGTGCGGCTTTGCCTACAAAAATAAACAAAAAATAACATTAACTAGAGTTAAAAGATTACATTATTCAAAAGAGTGAATAAATTTTTTAAAATAAAAGTAAGATTTTCTTACCGTTCAACAAGCCACTTTTCGTGGACACAAATTTTGAAATTGGGTAATGAGAGTCTCATTACTAATGGTATCAACAACATTTTTCTCAGTATAAACTATCAAACAGTCATTCATCCATTCATCTCTCATTCTATTCCGCAAACGATTCTTTATAATTTTCATGGCAGAGAACATTCTTTCAACACTAGCAGTCGCAACCGGCAAAAGACATGTCAATTTCAAAAGCCTGAAGACCAATTGATAGTGATCTTGTTTTTTTAACTCTACTAATGTTTGTAAAAGTCCACTGATTCCTTTACAATTAGATAATGTGTCGGTTGACATAGACCGCATGTCCATGATGTATATATCTAATTGTCCTTCCAATATTTGCAATTCAAGTGGTGTGAAATCTGATTGATATAATTGTGCAAGACGAATCAACTTTTGTTTATCAAATGAAGCAAATTGATCACTTGGGTCAAGACAAGAAACACATATGAAAGTGAGTTTAGTTCTTAAATTAAAAAACTCTTTGTGGGTTATTTCAAAATAATGATATATATATATATAAAAATATATGTGTGAAACAGAGTGATTTATATAACTACAAATTTTTATCACAGTTATCACAGATTATTATAAACATAGTAAATAAAAGCATAAGCAGAGCAATCAGAAGACACAAGAAAATATAGTAGTTCCCCAATAAACCTGAGTACGTCTACTCTTCTACCACACTGATAGGAATCCACTAGGATTTTTGATCAGGTGTCCGAACACCAATGAGCTTTTGATAAGGTGCCCAAAAATCAAACAAGATTTTTTGATCAGGTGTCTTGCCACCAAGGGGTAAACTTTTGAAGGGAGTTTTAAGTCTGTACAAGATGGGAAGGGAAAAGAATATGTTGTTCTTCTCTTTGCTTGAGAAGACTCTAGATGATCCTGATGGTGTTGTTGAGATTGGATCTTTGAGATGATGTTGAAGAGCTCCCCCTGTCTGATTGAAATTGATGACAGCTTGTGGAGGCTTCTTCTCCTGATTGTAAATACTCATTTTCTTCTTCTGCAGTTTGATCCTGAGCAAATGATATTGATTGGTGTCTCAGGATAAATATGTTCTGCAGAGAAGAGTTAGCAAAAAAAAAGATAGATAGATAAAATATATTGTTCTTATAAAGAACTCTGCTGATGTGTTCTTCTTTTTGCTTCTCTGTTTTTCTCCTGTATCTCTCCTTATTTATTCTTCCTGGTTCTTCCTATTCTCTCTTCTTCTTCTTCTCTGCTCTTCTCTTTTTATATATATATTCTGGAGAAGGCTTCAGGGCTGATTTGAATTCTTGCCCGACAAGGAAAGAGATAATATCTCTTTAATTTCCTCGAGCAGACAAATTTCCGTCTTTGTCTTTTCTGCCAACGGCTATAATATTTAATGCTGCAACGGCTATAATATTAATTCATAAAGAAGACGGGCAGCAATAAATAGTAATATATAAAATAAAAATTAATCAAGAATATTGCTGAGAATATTAGACGAGCTGAGAAAGGAGAAATATAATTGTTGATGATAATTTCGTCGAGCTCAGCTTCAAGTTCGTCGATCTGATTATTTAATTCGTCGTTCTGAGCTTCTGCTGAATATTCGTCGAACGCAGACTTGAGATCGTCGAACGCAGCTTTTCGTCGACCGCTGAGACGGCTGGATTTTGTCGACCGCTGAGATGGGATCGTCGACCGCTAAGATAGCTGTTCTTCGTCGAGCGCAGAATGAATATCATTCGTCGACCGCAGAGTGTCGTTCGTCAAACGCAGATAGCCGTTCGTCGAACCCAGAGAACATGTCTAATTTTCTCTTGTCTCTTGTCCTAATGGAATTTCGTTGATCACAGAATATTTATAAATAAGGATCACGACTCAAATCCAAAATTAAGGTTCCAACAACATAGAAATAGTTCAGTATTCACTTCGTTAAAATGGTCATTTAACTCGTTCAATGTCCTATCAAGCACGATATTGAAAATTTCAACACGAAAATGATGATAATTTGTAATCTCTCTTGCATTGCGCCTTGATCTTCCTGCTTGAATATACTTTTCATCCATATTTGGTACTTCTATACACTCCTTAGTGCAAAAAGATGAAACTTCACCCATAAAAGTATTCCATTCAATTTCATCATTTCTCAAATTATGAAGCAATTGTTTTGAAAACTTTACAAATTTCATTGCATTAACAATGTCTTGATCTTTTTTCTGTAAAGCTTGTGATAGCTCATGTGTTTTGACTAGAATATTCTTCATTAAATGCATGAGAAATATAAAATTAAAAGTCGAAAGGCTTTTAATCAGAGTATTAGCCATTCCTCTTTGATTTCCATCTGCTCTATCAACTTTGATAAATTCAAGTGCTTCAATAATAGATGAGAACATCCGAATAAAATTTAAAATTGTACCGAAGTGTGAACTCCATCGTGTGTCACCGGGCCTTTTCAATTTAAGGGGTTGGTTTGCCCCTCGACCACTTTCTAAATCCCTGCAACCAAGCTCTTTAGTAACCCGATCAATTTCTAATGCTTTAATATAGTCACGACGTTTATAAGAGCCGCCAACAACATTCAACACAAGATTAATAAGTGTGAAAATCTCTGCCACTTCATAATGCTCTTCTGCCATATCTACTAGTATCAATTGGAGTTGATGAGCAAAACAATGAATGTAGAAAGCACTACTGTTCTCTTGGAAAATCAATGTTTTAAGTCCTTTGAACTCACCCCTCATATTGCTAGCACCATCATAACCTTGCCCACGAAATTTTGAAATACTTAGGCCATGTTTTACAAATGTATTATCAATGGCCTTCTTCAATGATAAAGCAGTTGTATCTATAACATGAAAAACCCAAGAAGACGTTCCATAATGAGACCTTTGATATTTACATAGCGTAAAACAACGACCATTTGCTCTTTGGTGGATACATCACGCGATTCATCAACCAAAATAGTGAAACAATTATCACCAATATCTCTAATAATAGTTTTTGTTACTTCATTTGCAATGCAAGAAACAATTTCCTTTTGAACCTTTGGAGAAACTAGTTGGCAATTTATAGGAGTATTTTCTAATACCACTGACTTTATCTCATTACTATGCAATGCTAGAAATTCAAAGAGTTCAAGAAAGTTCCCTCGATTGCTAGATTCTTTTGACTTATCATGTCCACGAAAAGACAACCCTTGTCGTAAAAGAAAGTGTATGCAATCAATCGATGCAGACAAACGAGCACGATATTGAGAACTTTGTGTTTCATCTTGTCTACAAAATGCAACTTCAATACCTTGTTTCTGATTCATCAAAGCTACGCACATCTTCTTAGAGTTATTATGCGCACTAGTGGTTTCCAATGTGTTTTTCTAGTATATTCCTATCTTTCCAATATTTAAAACCACGACTTACAAAGGTAGGCTCGCAACCTTTTTGTGGAAAGATGTAACAATAAAGACAGTATGCAACATCTCTATCTATGCTATATTCCAGCCAGTCTTTAAACTCATTAAACCAATTTTTATTGAATCGACGTGTTCTTTGTCCAATTTCTGTCTGAGTAAACTTTTCTAATAAAGGTTGAATAGGACCATTTTGCAAGTACTTTCTTCTTATCACGTCTTGAAGATTTACATCATATGAGGTTATGGGTTGTCTCAAACCTGGATCTCCAGGGAAATCCTCTAAGTCAAACTCAACTCGATTTCTTTTAACACATGAAACTGTCATTTGTAATTTTTCAGAAGTTTGATTTGATACTAATTTGGGAAAAAACTTCTCCATTGAATTTCACAACTAAAAAAGAAGAACAAACTTAATAAATAAAATCATCATTTCAAACTTCACATAACAAAATCAAAATGTCCAAAGCAATGAAAAAAGCCAAACTATGAAAAGAAATTGACCTGAATCTCTGATAAAGGTTGCAAGTAGTGTTGATTATCACTGTCGGATCAGCTTGAAAAAGCCCAAATCTGAAATGCCCAAATCTGAAATCTGTGAAATAGGGAAGAGGAAGAATGTTAAGCATGCCTTAAATTTGAAATCTGCCCAAAATCTGAAATCGGCCCAACTCTGAAAGCTGTCCTAAATCTGAAATCTGAAGAAGAATCAATGTTAAATCAGTCCTAAATTAGTCCTAAATCAGTCCTAAATTAGTCCTCTAAATCAGTCCTAAATCAGAAGAAGAAGAAGAAGCAGATCTGAAATAGCTGAAATCTGAAGAAGAATCAATCCTAAATCAGTCCTAACTCAGTCCTAAATTAGTCCTTAATCAGTCCTTAATCATCATCAGAAGAAGATCTGAAATCTGAAGAAGAAGCTGAAATCCGAAGAAGAATCAATCCTAAATCAGTCCTAAATCTGAAAATCTGAAATCTAAAAATCTGAAATCTCAAAATCTGAAATCTGAAGATCTGAAATCTGAAGAAGATCTGAAATCTAAAAATCTGAAATAAGAAGATTAGAAATCTGAAGATCTGAAATAAGAAGAAGAAGAAGAACCTGTCGGTGTCGTCCGCGAAGAAGAAGAGCCTGCCGGTGCCGTCCGCGAAGAAGAAGAGCCTGCCGTCCGCAAAGAAGAAGAGCCGCCTGCCGTCCGCAAAGAACCTGCCGAGCACGATGTCGCATGCCGTCGTGAAGATTGAAGAACCTGCCGAGAGGTTCCGCTCCAGTCGAAGAGGCGAGCACAGAGCACTGCTAGCGGGATTTCGCTGCCCTGACGGGATTTTGCGAAAAACACGGTCGGGCACGTGCCCGACCGTGTCTTAACATGGGTCCGCCCGTGCTCCTTGCCATAATCATCATGATGGGAACGAGAGTCAATGGCCAGCGTTAAGTCTTAACGCCTAGCGTTAGACCACATCCCTCTTTTCAGTTTGTGAGCAGGTCCAGACCAATAATGCAGCAACCTAGTGTCATATATGTTCAAAAATGCATGTTAAAACACAATGACAAACAAGATCAAATACAAGTAGGATTTGTTATTCTCAAATCAAAGGGATGCGGAAAATAATGTTCCAACATTGATGACTATACATCTTATTATAAGTTAACTCAAAGTCTGAAAGGGTTAATACCGACTTGAGGACTCAAATGTCATCGAGACAAAATGAAATGTCGTCGAGGCAACATGAATATCATCAAGACATTTCAAAGTTGTGGAAATTCAAAAGATCGTCGCCGCCGATTGCACCAATTAGATCAGACCTTTAAGGAAAAGTATATTTGACATAAAGTATTTCTAGTTTCGACCGTTAAGGGTTGACTGTCATATAAATACATATGAGGTGTGAAGGGAAATCCTAATCCAAGAAATCTAATCAATCGAGCAGTATTCTCTCCGAAAACCCAAGTGCAGCCGACATGCAACCTTGTTCAGAGAACAACTTTTAGAAGGAGACAAGTACATCAGTGAATCATCTAGTGCTCCTATGTTTGCTCAAGATCATTTCTCTTCCAATCTCTAAAAGAGCAAAGAATTTCTTGGACTCGAAGGTTTAGATTAGATCAAGTTCTACAAAGAAGATATTATCAAGATCTATTGCTGATCCAGTGAAGGTTGTTCTTATCAAAGCCTAAGAAGACTCAACTCTTTCAAGATACATCTTCTTGAGTCTAGATCTATTGTAAACAGACATTATATTTATTTCTTTTGTAAGATCTCTTTGAGATCAGAGGTAGGGTTTTGTTATAAACCTCATGTAGGATTTTGGGACAGAATCTGAGTTGTAGGATCTCCTTGAGATCTGAGGTAGGATTCCAATTATGAATCTGGGTATAGGATTCTGAGCTAGGGGATCTGAGGTAAGATCAGCTAGTATCCCTGAGGTAGGAGTCTTGGACTCTGAGTTGTAAGATCGGGAAGATCTGATTTTTAGTGGAGTCTGTCGAGGCTAGCACACAGCCAGATAGGTGAACGGGAAAAGTGGACGTACCCATCTTGGAGAACCACTATAGTTTTCTGTGTTTGTGGTGCTTTTGTGATTGCCTTTTTTAATTCTTTTATTATTCCACAAATAAATTTAAAAAAGCAGACATCACATATTCACTCCCCCCCCCCTCTAGGTGAAGTTAGACATCTCATAACTTACATAAGGTCTTAGCTTTTATGCTGAGTATACACTCGCATTATTGTTTTGTTGTTTATACTCACATTATAGTGTATATCATGCATCTTAATGTATACTAGGCATATAAATCATATCATAACATATATAAAGATGTTTGCATATGTCATGAAATGGTGTTATTCACTCGTACAAAAGGCAACTTACACGTACAGAAAATGTACTGCACTAAAAACGTTGTGCCCAACGATCTAGTTGTGATTACATCACTCAATCTTCCATATATAATATTTTTTCCTAGGATTCAACACCAAAATTATTTCGATGTGTTCAAGAGATCAATGTCCAGTGGCTCCGATGAGAAATTGATGTCACTTTATGAAAAATGAAGCTTTAAAGTTCCGTTTGGGATTATTGTAACGTTTGAGTAGTGGCAATATGAACCGTGGTCATAAACACAGTAGTAATTGCTAGCTTATGTTTTGTACTTTCATGATAACTTTTTGACCCAAATTTCACTTTTGTGATTTGGTCGATCAGGTAAAACCTCGTCACACTCATCAAACCCTCATGACTGTGGTAAAGTTTTGACCTAAGAAGGCTAAGATATCGATTTGAAGAAATAACGTGCATGACCACACATACCCAGAGATCACTTTTAGAATTATGTTCACAATCGCTACCATAGCTCTCCCAAATAGTCCCAATAAAAAAATTAGGTTTTTCTACCAAACCTAAAAAAATAAGGCGATTATGAACCGCAACCCGTCTTTGGTTAACCGCACCCCAGAATTTCAAAAGACATTTATTTTTTCTGTGGTTAACTGCAACCGGACTCCTCCTTCCTCTCGCTGAAGCCACCCGCCTCCTTCCTTCCGCTCAAGCCGCCTGCCTCCTTCCTCCTGCTGGAGCCGCCCACCTCCTTCCTTCATTCTCCCACTGAAAACATTGACTTCTCCGCCCATGGCTCAGCCGCTCGTCATGTCGTTTGTGTAAACCTAGAAAGCGTGAATGTCTTGACATATTATTTCCCACTTGAGACAGGGAAACCATATAAATCTAAAAGAAGAATTCAATGCAATATTACTAAAAATCAAACAGAGAAGAAGAACCATCAAATAGGGCCGCACGGGGTGGCAAAATAAAAGTTTAGGTCATCCATGGTGCTCAAGTAGTTACTTTTAAACTATTTTAGCCTTCTTAAAATACTACAATTTCGTCTAGTACCTAAACAATTCATTTTACCTAGCAAACCGCTTAAAGAATGAATATGAGTGAAGATAAGAAGCATACTTTTTATCTTAGAAACAAAAGCCAGGGAGTAAAGGGGGGTGGAGGTGTCCTTCTTAGCCAAGGTTTTGCCAGTTTGGAGGAGATTGACGAGATGCGGGATGGCATTGGAAAGGAAGTAGGAAGGAGGTGGGCAAGCCAAAAATTGAGTTCCGGCAGGCCAAAAATCGGGTTGCCGATAACATTTCGGGTTGCGGTTAACAGAGAAGAAGAACCATAAAATAGGGCCAAACGGATTGTCATAGCAAAATTTTAGGCCATGCACGAAGCTCAGGAAATTACTTTTAAACCATTTTAGCCTTCTTAAATTACTAGGGTTTTGGTCAGTACCCTAAACAGTTCATTTTACCTCGCAATCTACTTAGATAATGAAAGAGGAGTGAAGATAAGAAGCATACTTTTTTTATTTAGAAACAAAAGCTAGGGAGTAAAGGGTGGTGCAGGCGTCCTTCTTAGCCCGAGATCTGCCGGTTTGGAGGAGATTGACGAGATGCGGGATGCCATGGAGTAGGAAGGAGGCGGGGAAGCCAAAAAAATCGGGTTGCGGCAAGCCAAAAATCGAGTTGCGGCAAGCCAAAAATCGGGTTGCGGCAAGCCAAAAATTGGGTTGTCAATAACATTTCAGGTTGCGGTTAATAGAGAAGAAGAACCATTAAATAGGGCCGCACGGATTGTCGTAGCAAAAGTTTAGGTTCCCCTCTGTGCCCAGAAAAGTACTTTTAAACCATTTTAGCCTTCTTAAAATACTAGGGTTTCGTCCAGTGCCCTAAACAATTCATTTTACCTCACAACCTGCTTAGAGAATGAAGATGAGTGAAGATAAGAAACATACTTTTTTATTTAGAAACAAAAGCCAGGGAGTAAAGGGCGGTGGATGCGTCCTTCTTAGCATAAGGTACATCAGTTTGGAGGAGATTGATGAGATGCGAGATGCTACCGACAAGGAAGGGGCCGGCCAAGCCAAAAATTGGGTTACGATAACATTTTGAATTGCGATTAACATTAGGGTACGGCAACCAAATACAAGTTGTTAACAATAGCCAAAAGTACCTTTCATTTCTATAGGATAAATCAAAAATGCCATCCCTGCAAAATTCTTTGATTTTTTCCTTCTCTCTCTATCATCCCGAATTCCTATCGGCCTCTTGCCCTCGACGCCGCCGCTGGCCTCTCCAAGCGATACCTTCTCGCCGCCTTTCCCAACTCCCCAACCTGCTGTCCGTCGCCCCCACCTCCACTTGGAATCCGTCATAATTGCTGGAAACGGCCCGCCCTCGCAACCCCACCTACATACAGCGGGTAAACCAGCCATAGCCACGCCCATAGACCCTTTTCTCACCTTCTTTGTCCCTGTCGAGACATTATTCACCTCCGGAACCCACCTCCTGCACTCTTTGGAAGGCTGCCTCCTCATCGGTCCAATTTCACTTAGAGCGATACTTCCACGAGGGAAAAAGTGTACTACTTAAGCTTTCGAAACTTCCTGAAATTTGAGGTAAAAATAGTTTTCTACATCACATTTATATATTTTTTGAGCTAATAGCTATTCCTCTGAGACAACAACTCTGTTTGGGGCGTCTATGTTGTTTGAGCTGTAGCTGTAGCTGCGTAGAACTATGGTAATAAACACCACAATGATAATTTATCTAGTGTTGAAACTTCTATGACAGTGTTTCTAGGATGAACTCCATTTTTTGGGGTAGGAGCATTCATAACCATTAATGCATGACCACATTTGGATGACTGGTAACATTTGTTTGAAAATAGAGTTCGTGACAACAATTACCCAAATGCTACCTTGATTTTCCATCACCGTGTTTGTAATTTCCGCTACTCTCCCAAATAGAGCTTAAAGCTTGCAAATATCCATTTTCACTAGTTCCGTACCCATTATAATCCTTTAAAGCTTGCCCTCTTTATCTTGCACCATATATGATATCAAAGTTAATGTGGAGATTAGATATGCAAGACCTTAAATCTCTATCTTATATTTGGACTTATATTTAATTCTTTGCCTGCGAATTCAAATTGAACGTGATTCCCATAAAGGAGCAATGAATTTGACATAGTTAGCGAATCTTGTTAGAGGCATAAATGGGAAATCTACAAACCCAAATATGGTACACTCACCCAAGGAACCAAACCTCACTTATGAGTCTTAGAAATTGTTGTTCCTCACATGGATCAAGATATGATGTAAAAATAGTGAAGATTTTGAATCATTAAGTTAAGCATCAATCATCATCTAGACAATTTTTCTAAAGCTCACCATGACTTTCAGGGTCTTAATTTGGAAAATTAAATTGAAAGCCCATAGTATTCATTGTAGACTGAAACCTTAATTTTGCTTACATTAGTTAATGATATGGATCATTATATTGATTATTATGACATGATCGGAACCTTACTTACTAGATTTGCCAAAATTATGTTGATCGGCCAAGCCAAATTACAGTGATCAAATGTCGAAGGACGTATTGATGTAAACAAAGATGGCAATTTTGGTGATTTACTTTTATGTTTGTTATTTCTATTTATTTTGGATTTTTATTTAGACATTTGATTATTAGGTGTTTTTTGTTGAAGATCATGTTATGTATCTTTTATGATTCATCTTTATGGAGAAGATGACATGGTGCATGGCCAATGATGTTACTTTAACTTATATCATATCCTTTTCAGATTAAATAAATACTTGATATGTTTCTTGGTGTTTGGGTGTGTTTTTCATTCTCATATCCCATTTCCATGTACCGTATGTGGGCTGGGTCTTTTGTTATTCCTATAGTTCAACTGTTAGTTTAGTAATGGAAACATTGTAGACTTTTATGATGATAGCATGCATCGCATTGGCCCATATGGAGGCTCTCATTGGCGTATGAAAGTAACCTCTGAATGGAGGTGATGTTCATACAAGTTGATAACTTACTATTGTAGAAAGTTGGGTTGCCAAACTGGGAGAGGATGACATCGACACTAGTGTCAGAGGCATTATAATCAATTGCGATCGGTGAGTTAAAATTTGAGAGATAAAGGACATGTGTTTTGGCGAGAGCTCTTTTGAGGCAGGAGAAGTTCATCAGGAGTGGAACGGAGGAAGTCGTCTTTGAGGAGGAGTTTGATCAATGAGGTGATAATGGAGGGATAGTATCACTAGCAGTATTCGGTAAGGATGAGAAGTTTGCAGTGCACACAAGGATGTTGGAATGGGAAAATCACTGATGGCGTCGAATTTGGGGAGGTCAACCCAAGAACCTTGGGCCGAGATAATACGATTGAGGTATTTGAGTAGTTGCTATGTGAAGAGGTGCTTGGATGTTTTGACGAGGAAGCTTGCATGGTGCAATAGGTGGAGGACTTGTTTGAGATCCTTTGGTGGTTGTCCTAGTGGGATGTACATGAGAATGTTGCCAAAGAAGGGAAGTACAAATCATTCGAAATCCAAAAGAAATGTATCATTCTTATTACTTGAAATGTTGAATTCACTTTGGGGGTTGATGCCATGACAAGGAATTTGCAGTGGTCCTGGTGGCTACACGAGGTGGTTGTATGAATATGATCCATGCAATTCAAATTATGTCAGAGTCGAGTTTGAGTTTAGAAAAAAGCTGGATCCATTGAGTTTGTTGAATAGCTCGTCAATAGTGGGGATGGGAAATGATATTTGATAGTGATGGCGTGACAATCAACGACTGTTATCAAGGCGCGCGCTTAGGCGAGCCTGAGGCGCCGGGCGCACCCCGTTGTGCCCCAACAAGGCTTAGGCGGGCGATGTGCCTGAGGCGCGCCTAGGCGCCCAATTGCTAGATTTCAGCAAATTGGGCGCCCAATTCGCAGAAATTCAGCGAATTGGGCGCCCAATTCGCTGAATTTCAGCGAATATTGAGCGCCAAATTCGCTGAATTTTCATGAATTGGACGCCCAATTCGCTGAATTTCCATGAATTGAGCGCCCAATTCGCTGAATATTAACGAATTGGGCACCCAATTCGCTGATTTTCTATGAATTGGGCTGGGAATTCACTGATTTTCTTTTCCCCCCTTTTTTACGCCTCACGCGCCCACCTGCGCCTAGGATCCAGGGCCCCTTTGCGCCTCGGTGCGCCGTGCGCCTTTAATAACATATTATTCAGCGGTAAGTACCGCAATCCATCTTCTTGCTTATTAACATGGTGAGGAAAATGTGTCGGTGCTAGGTTGAATGATACCTTGAGCGAGCATTGTAGGAACTTGCTTTTCCAACTCTCATGTTTGGAAGTTGCGTGTTTATGCAGATGAAATTGGGTTGTAAGTGAATGCGACACTCATAGGGTAAGTAGGATATTGCAACATGGTTGGTCAAAAAGAGAGAGAGAGTGTGTGCGTTGGGGGGGGGGGGACTTGGAAAGGAGGTCAATGATTTAAGGGTGTAAAGCCGGCGATGGTTCGGTAGGAATTGATGGTGTGAGGTTGGTTATTTGGAGGATGATGGAAGCAACTTAAGAATTCGTCGGGTTGTACGTGTGTTGGGCTGGTTATATGAGATGTAGATTGGTTCAGGTTACATACTTGCATCTTGAAGTGTAATGGAGGGTTCATTGTGGAGGAAGTTGATGGTAAGGTGGGAGTTGTTGAAGGTGGCATGGACGAGTTGTTCGAGCCATTGTATGCTCAAATCCAAGTCGACATCATATATGGATAATGCATAGAAGTACTGGCAGAAGGTATTCTGGCGAGGTTAAGGGGGAAGAGTGTAGATGCTCGCGTATATGAGTTGTTTGTCATTTCCAACAGTGATAGAAATCAGGATATATGTTATATTGGAAGGCAAATATATTTAATGAAGCATACTTTATAACACCCTGACCGTACAAATGATATAACAGTATGTCCGGTCGGGTCTCCACGCCATATCGAGCATACAAGCTAGGCGTTATGAAGGTGACAACCAAAAAATCTACAACTACGCACATAAAAGTATCAAAAGCTAGCGGAAGCATTTCATTTATATAAACACGAATGCCCACAACACTAGGAATGAAGAAACAACAAGTGTATTGGCCTTAAGGCCTCACATTTATACAAAATGTATCAAAGTTCTACATGGTTTACATACATCGGCACGCAGACCGACAATATATGAAAAACTTTAAAAAATTCAGCATTGGCCTTCATGGGCCAGCTTAGCATTGGTCTCTTCGCCCGCTACTTCCTGCTTGACTCGCCAGTACCTGTACCATCCACAAATAAGCGGTAAACGAGGGTCAACGATGAGTTGACCACAAACCATGTAACGATCCCACCTTCCGGCCGTTCTAGCCGGCGGTGGTACCGCTCTCCTGCAAGTTAGCCGTAACAAACAACATATATAAATATATATCAAAGAGAAAGTGCGACTACTCTAAACAAAGTGAAGTTTTAAGCACAACCAATCTTCTAGGTTGAGCATCAAAGTAAGGTGAACCTAGGTATGCAGATGATGTTGGTTGGTTTACCTGAAGGTTCCTTCAACCGCCTAAGCAATTCCGCATGAGGCTAACATCACAATCACAAACGTTGGTACGCACGACCAATATCACGTTACGCACCTAATCCACTCGAGAGAACATAGGTTTCACGATCACAACAGATATGTGGAGAAGGTTTGCATCCTCCCACCAAAGCAACGAGGATTTTACTAAGTGCTTCACTAGCTTCCTTAGTCCCACCTCTCGCAACACGATGACACATTTAGCTGAGTCATTCTCCGGCACGCAAATTGCCAAGCCAAGCATCACCGATTCGGACCAACTGTCACGAATAGACTTCACACAGAATGCCTAAATCCTCACGTCTAACGGATTTCTATATTCAATAAATGTCGGGGACGGAACAATCGACCCAGAGGAGGTCATGCCCTCCGCTAATTAGCGGAAGAGACTCTTCCTATGCAAGCATATCAACACATAATGGACAAGCACGTCCTAAGACCGGAGAGAATGGTCGTTACCCTTAAAGATTTCTTGGGCGCCATGAATCAAATATCTAGCCGGATGGAAAGGACCGCAACAGACTGACCTCCGTGGATCTGGACTCGGCTTGCGATTCAGAGCTTTGGAGCTCCAACAATGACAAATTCTATCTCCTTCTTCTTTCTCTCCTACACCAAACTTATCCAAAGCTCTCCAAAGTGATGAGGAAATGAGAAAGGTACTGTCAGTTACTTTAAGACTGAAGGACGACCTGTTCTGGAGCGTTTGATCACATTCCATAGAGGATTTAACAACCACAATCTGTTTCTGTCAATTTCTGCTCGACGGTATTGCTACCGCGCCGCGTTAGCGCGAAGCGGTTATCTTATCCTGAACAGTCAGCATATCAACTTGAACTCTCGCCGATACTTCGAGTGATATCGACTGGAAGAACTACCTCCAGCGGTATCGCTGCCGCCCGACACTAGCGTCTAGTCGATGTATTCTCATCGACAACTTTCGACGACACAGTGGAGCTTCAGGTCGACAACCTGGTGCTTCTAGTCGATATAACTACCGCCAATGGTAGTACTTACCGCGCTGCGTTAGCCTTCTCGACGACAAGCCGTCTCGTCGACATTTCTCGTCGACACAGACAAGTATTCTAGACGACACACTACCGCCATCGGTACCTCTACCGCGCTGCGTTGATGGTCTGTTACCAGATTTACTTTGTTTCTTACCACTGTGGATTGGGGTGTTACAACTCCCCTCCCCTTAAAAGAATTTCGTCCCGAAATTTCAGGAATAAGAAAGCAAGAAAAGATACATGATTTAAATTGTACATCAATGGAACAACTTGGGGAACTCCTCAAGCATGGTTTGCTCTCGCTCCCATGAAAGCTCCTCCCGACCGCAGTTGTCTTAGCGAACTTTGACCATTCTGATTGCTTTGTTCCGCAACTTCCGGACTTCAGTGTCTTCGATGCGAATGGGCTTGACTTTCGTCGTTAGCCCACCATCGACCGACACTTTATCATCCATAACAATATGAGTAAATCACTTAACTCTGTAGATAGAGCAAGTCGGTAGACAACTTCACCAACACTCTCCAAGATCTCAAACGGTCCAAGGTACCTCAGACTTAGCTTTTTCAAGCGTCGAATCCTCGATACACCTTTGAATGGTTTGATCTTTAAGTAAACCCAGCCGCCAACCGCAAACTCGATGTTCTGGTGTTTGGCGTTATAGTACTTTGCCTGCCTATCCCGAGCAATTAACAATCGCTCTCGTATTGCTCGAATCGACGAATTTGCCTCTTCAACGTCTTTTCTCTTCAACAGCTTCGTGTCGCCCGTTTCTGCCCAAGCCAAGGGCGTACGACACTTTCTACCATATAGGTCATCGAAGGGCGCCATTTGAATACTCACTTGGTAGCTGTTGTTGTAAGCAAATTCTATCAAATTGAGATGGTCCTCCCATCTCTTTTCGAAATCCAAGGCGCACATCCGGAGCATATCCTCTATAGTCTTATTGGTTCTTTCGGTCTGCCCATCCGTTTGCGGGTGGAAGGCTGTGCTAAATTTCATCTTGGTACCCAATAGCTGATGGATAAGCCTTCAGTCGTTCGATGTAAAGCGTCCATCATGATCGCTTACGATGCTACGAGGAACGCCGTGCAATCGTACTATGTTATCAGCATATAGTTTTGCCAACTTTTCCACAGAATCATCCTTCCGGTTCAGAATGATGTGCGATACCTTTGTTAGACGGTCTACAATCACCTAGATGACATCATTCCCTTATTGCGATCTCGACAATCCATGCACAAAATTCATTGATATATTGTCGAACTCCCATTCCGGAATCGGCAAAGACTTCAGAAACCCACCAGGTTTTTGACATTCGGCCTTCACAAGTGCGCAAGTATGACACTTCGCTACGTAGAGGGCTATGTCTTTCTTCAAACCCAGTCACCAATAAAGTTTCTTCATGTCCATGTCTTTGTACTCTCCGGGTGAATTGAGTACTTGGTAAAGTGAGCTTCGTACATCAATTCCTCCCGTAATTTTCCAAAATTTGGGACGCACAATCGACTATCTTTCCAAAGTAGACCATCATCGAAGGAGAAATCGGCATTTGACCCATCCACGGTCTCCGTCACATAACGCTTCATGCTCTCGTCAAGCTCCAAAGCTTGTTGGACTCTGTCCTCAAGGTCATATTGCACCTTCGTCTAGTTCAAGCATACCGTAACTGTTGACTTCCTATCGACACAACAGATCTCCAAGGACTCCAAGTCACTGATTAGACGCGTATCATGCATCTGAATCCAGTTTGGTTGCGCGGGAGCCCTCCGACTTAACGCATCCGCGACAACATTTCCCTTCTCGAGAGTGTAATGAATATCGAAGGTGTAGTCCCTAAGGAACTTCATCCACCTCCTTTGTCGCATATTCAACTCTTTCTGATTTAACAGATATTCAGGCTCTTGTGGTCCGTAAAGATGTCAATTTTCACGCCATATAAATAATGCTGACATAGCTTAAGAGAGAATATCACGACCGCCAACTCCAAATCATGGATCGGATAATTCCTCTCATGCACTTTCAACTGACGAGAGACACAAGCAATCACTTTCTCGAATTGAAGAAGAACGCAACCTAAGCCACTCCATGAGCGTCATTATAGACTTCATAACCTTCTGTACCACATGACAAACATAAAATCGGCGTCGTGGTTAGACGTCTCTTTATTTCTCAAAAGCTTGCGCGCACGCCGGCGACCAAACAAACTTCTGCTCCTTCCTAGTCAACGTAGTGAGAGGTAGAGACATCCTCGAAAAGTTCTTTACGAAGCGCCTATAATAGCCGACAAGTCCCAAAAATCTTCAGACTTCTGTCACATTTGTCAGGTCACTCTCGTATTGCAACTATCTTCGCTGAATCCACTACGATACCCTCTCCACTAACCACATGACCTAGGAATGCCACTGACGGTAGACAAAACTTACATTTAGAGAACTGTGCATACATCTGACTCCTCAGGGTGTTCAGAATTGTGCGTAAGTGATCTGCATTGCTCTTCTTTCGACTGCGAGTAAACCAATATATCATCGATGAAGACGATCACAAATCGGTCTAGATACTCTCGGAATGTTTTATTCATCAAGTTCATCAATACCGATGACGCATTTGCTAGGCCGAACGATATCACCGTGAACTCGTAGTGCCCGTATCGGGTACTGAACGCTGTTTTGGGAATATCACATTCCATGATCCTCAATTGGTAGTAACCAAACTTCAAATCCAGTTTTGAATACACAGTTGATCTAACTAGCTGATCGAACAAGTCATTGATTTTCGTAATCAGATATTTGTTCTTCTCTGTCAGCTTATTCAGTTCGCAGTAGTCGATACACAAACGCAAGCTTCCGTCCTTCTTTTTCACAAAGAGGACCGGTGCACTCTAAGGAGATGAACTTGGACGTACATAGCCTTGCTCTAGTAGTTCCTGTAACTTAACTTTCAATTCTGCCATCTCCTTTGGCGCTATTCGGTACTGTGAGCGTGACACAGGTTTGACACCCGACACCAACTCAATACAGATATCAGTCTCTCGCTGATGCAGAGCTCCGTGGAGATCTTTTGGAAACACATCTGCATACTCCGATGCTATCAGAACATCACTCAAACTGGGTTTAGGCTCCGAAGCTTCCAACAAAGTAAATAACAACTCCGCGCCTTTCCGAACCGCCTTGACCACTTGGAGAGCAGACATCAGTGTCTTGCTCGATCCTCGCATACCAGAAAATGTAGTCTCGCGCTCAGTGTTTTGACCCAGTGTGACTTCCTTCAGATTGCAATCGATGCATGCACGCTGCTTCGAGAGCTATCCATGCCAAATATTACATCGAATTCAGATATCGACAACATTGATGCTTCCAATTCAAAATCGTGATTTCATATCCGCACCATCACACATCAACTCCTATCCGTACTCATCCTGAACCCATTTGGCAGCACTACATCCAATCTATTATTTGATATGGAAGAAGACACTCTGATACGTAATACGAAGTCCTTTGACAGAAAGGAGTGAGATGCTCCAGTGTCAAAGAGAGCTCTCGCTGAATAGTTCAGTACTAGGACAAACCCTAACACAAACAAATTTTACCAAGCTATCGTACACAAGATATAAAATATAATACGCTATGAAAGCTACATACAAAATCATACCTGCCACGACATCGCTATGACGAATGGTTTCTTGTTGACCAAGAGAGTAAACCCTCGGTTGAGTTGGAGGATGTTGGGGCGCAGAAGACTCCACTGCCTTCCCTTTCTCCGCATAAGAAGCACCCGCCTTTTTAGCGTGCTCCAACGCTCGGTTGTCCGTCTTCGAAAGACCAGACCGACACTCTCGGGCCATGTGCCCTACCTTGCCGCAAGTGTAGCAAATCATCAGACCCCACCCAGTCGTAGCTCCCGACACAGCAGAGGGAGCTGGCTTCGAAAACCCGGATTTCTTTCTCTGCCGTCTATACTCAGACTTAGAAGAGGCGACCCTTTGAACTTAGGCTTCTTCGCTTTCAAGTCATTCTTGCGTTGGACTCTTTGCATATCCAGTTCTAAAGACTTAGCGGCTTGCACTAACACCTGAACCCCCAAAGTCATTAGGCCTGCGAGTAAAAGTCGCAAGTCATCTCGCAACTCTTCATAGAACTTATTTGTTTTCCTCTCCTCGTCCTCCAGTACAGATTCACATATCGGTTCAACTTAGTGAACTCGTGGAAGTAATCATCTACAGAACGATCACCCTGAGTCAAATGCAGAAACTGGTTCTGCAACGCGATGTGTTGACCAGAGGGAATATATCGTTGTAGGAACAACTCCGAGAAATTGCTCCACGGGATTTCTGTAATTTCCTTTCCCGCAAATTTGTGCACTTCTACTTCTTCCCACGCCTAGCTTCTCCGTGCAAAAGGAAAGTGGCTAAGGTGACTTTCCTCGCTTCTTCCGTCTCCATTGCCGTTAAGGTTCTCTTCATCCTTGATAGCCAGTCTTCATCTTCAGTTGGGGATTCTGTCCCCGAGAAGGATGGAGGATGGAAGCTCAGAAAGTGCTTCAACCGTTGGTCCGACGCGCGTTTCGCAGCTACCGGCTCATCAGACATTCGTCTCGCAGTTACCTGCTCAACTACAACAACCGGCTCCGGGGCCACCCCAAGGGTAGGAGGTTGTACAAGTCGTCCTGGCAGTGCATTGATCATTGCAAATATCGCCTCTGCGACCAACCGTATTGTTTCTGCAGGAGGGGTTGTAGGCACCTCAGCAGATGCACTATTTTCAGCCGAGTGACTGGGGTTGAGACTGCTCCGCAGCACTTCTAGTCACCTATAATTGTGCCGCACACAATTTAGTGACTGCAAACATAGCAAAACATCAAGCATGGAACGCTTAGGTTCCGCAAAGAATCATGTTGTTCCTTTCTAAGTTGACATTCATTGTATGTTTAGCCGTTTTAAGGTGATGCACTAAATGTGCTCTCCACCCCTTAAAAGAATTCGCCCGCGAATTCGGAAACTACGGATCGACTCCTAAAGTCCGATACCAAATTATAACACCCTGCCTGTACAAATGATATAACAGTAG
This sequence comes from Dactylorhiza incarnata, assembly GCA_033032865.1. Lineage (NCBI taxonomy): Eukaryota > Viridiplantae > Streptophyta > Magnoliopsida > Asparagales > Orchidaceae > Dactylorhiza > Dactylorhiza incarnata. The sequence goes on from JAWHQI010000165.1 coordinate 2,441,999, forward strand.
GTCCGACCGGAACCCCACGCCATATCGAGCATACAAGCTAGGCATTATGAAGGTGATAACCAGAAAATCTACAACTATGCACATCAAAGTATCAAAAGCTAGCAAAAGCATTTTATTTATATAAACACGAATGTCCACAACATTAGGAATGAAGTAACAACAAGTGTATTGGCTTTAAGGCCTTACATTCATAGAAAATGTAACAAAGCTAAACATGATTTACATACATCGGCACGCAGACTGGCAATACATGAAAAGTTATAAAAAGTTCGGCGTTGGCCTTCAAGGACCAACACAGCATTGGACTCTTTGCCCGCTTCTTCCTGCTCAGCGTACCTATACCATCCACAAATCGGAGGATCGAAATCTCCCTCTGATACCAAATTATAACACCTTGCCCTTACAAATGATATAACTGTAGGTCCGGCCGGGATCCCACGCCATATCGAGAATACAAGTTAAGCGTTATGAAAGTGATAACCAGAAAATCTACAATTACGCACATCAAAGTCAAAAGCTAGCGGAAGCATTTTATTTATATAAACACGAATGTCCACAACACTAGGAATAAAGAAACAACAAGTGTATTGGCCTTAAGGCCTCACATTTATACAAAATGTATCAAAATTCTACATGGTTTACATACATCGGCACGCAGACCGACAATACATGAAAAACTATAAAAAGTTCGGCATTGGCCTTCAAGGGCCAGCTCAGCATTAGGCTCTTCGCCCGCAACTTCCTGCTCGGCTCGTCAGTACTTGTACCATCCACAAATAAGCGGTAAACGAGGGTCAACAATGAGTTGACCACAAACCGTGTAACGATCCCACCCTCCAGTCGTTCTAGCCGGCTGCGGGGCGGTGGTACCGCTCTCCTGCAAGTTAATCGTAACTGGCAGCATATATAAATATATATCAAAGAGAAAGTGCGACTACTCTAAACAGAGTGAAGTTTCAAGCACAACCAATCTTCTAGGTTGAGCATCAATATAAGGTGAACCTAGGTATGCACATGATGTTGGTTGGTTTACCCGAAGGTTCCTTCAACCACCTAAGCAATTCCGCATGAGGCTAACATCACAATCACAAACGTTGGTACGCACGACCACACGTTTCATGCTCTCAAGACATATTTAGGTGTACACTCGCATGCGTATTACCACCAATCCAAGTATTGTCAACTCAGATTCCGTTTGAACATTTACTAGTCTAGCCATCAAGCCCGACTTAGTCTCTCCCATGCTAACATCATTCAAGAGGATTTTCCTTGTGCCAAACAACATGGTGCGGGTTCGGTTCAGCCACCTCCCCTGTTCAAATCACCTTGTTCAGACAAACATAGTGCGGGTACAGCTTTACCTCGGCCCGATCTCGTTTAACTAATATCACGCTACGCACCTAATCCACTCGAGAGGACATATGTTTCACTATCACAACTGATATGTGGAGAAGGTTTGCACTCTCCCACCAAAGCAACGAGGATTTTACTAAGTGCTTCACGAGCTCCCTTAGTCCCACCTCTCGCAACACGATGATGCATTTAGCGGAGTCATTCTCTGACACGCAAATTGCCAAGCCAAGCATCACCGATTAGGATCAACGGTCACGAATAGGCTTCACACAAAATGCCTAAATCCGCACGTCTAACAAATTTCTATATGCAATAAATGTCGGGGACGGAACAATCGACCCGGAGGAGGTCATGCCCTCCGCTAATTAGCGGAAGAGACTCTTCCTATGCAAGCATATCAACACAATAAAGGACAAACACGTCCTAAGACCGGAGAGAAGGATCGTTACCCTTGAAGATTTTTCTTGGGCGCCATGAATCAAATATCTAGCCGGATGGGAAGGACCGCAACTGACTGACCTCCGTGGATCTGGGCTCGACTTGAGATTTGGAACTTCGGAGCTCCAACAGTGGCAGATTCTATCTCCTTCTTCTTTCTCTCCCACACCAAGCTTATCCAAAGCTCTCCAAAGTGATGATGAAATGAGAAAGGTACGGTCAGCTACTTTAAGACTGAAGGACGACCCATTCTAGAGTGTTTGATCACATTCCATAAAGGATTTATCGGTCACGATCACAGATTTGCGTATCTGTTTCTGTCAGCTACCGCTCGGTGGTATCGCTACTGCGCCACGTTAGCGCTAAGCGGTGATCTTATCCTGAACATTCAGCGTATCGACTCTCGCCGATACTTTGACTGATATCGACTGGAAGACCTTCCGCCAGCGGTATCGCTAGCGCCCGGCGTTAGCGTCTAGTCGATGTATTCTCATCGACAACTCTCGACGACACAGTGGAGCTTTAGGTCGACAACCTGGAGCTTCTAGTCGATATAGCTACCGCCAACGGTAGTACTTTCCGCGCTGCGTTAGCCTTCTCGACGACAAGCCGTCTCGTCGACATTTCTCGTCGACACAGACAAGTATTCTAGACAACACACTACTGCCAGCGGTACCTCTACCGCGCGGCTTTAGCGGTCTGTTACCAGATTTGCTTTGTTTCTTACCACTGGGAACTGGGGTGTTACATACTTGGTGAAGTCATGGGTGATGCCTTAATCAATTATGATTGTCACATTGTTGTGGTGAACTTTGTCATTCAAAGAGTGCAGAGTTGAAGAGTGGCTGATGAAGGCATCAAAGGAGATTAATGGTTGTGAAGGGGTCTTTGGGGGGTAGGGGTTCTGAGTTGTTTTGGGGGGAAAGGGTGCAAGGTAGGGAAACATAGCTTAATAAATTTATCTTACTGTAGTTTTTTTGTAGATTAATGACATGAAATTGGAGGAGCATTGGAATGCATGTACCTTGATGTATGTCAGGGTACATGATCAATACAAGCACCAAGAAAAAGTTGTTGGAAATGTTGGTTTTGAGGTTGGTTAATGATTCAAATATGCCTTGATAGGCGTGGACCATTGGAGATTGCTTTAGCTTGGAAAGCACTTCTTGATGTCCATGGTATGAAAATAAGCAAAACATATCTCCAGGAGATGCTGAACATATCTCAAAAAGAAAAGTGTTTGTTATTGTGCATTATTGGAACTAAGAGAGGATGGGGCTTTCCATGTGATAAGAAGTGATTGAGAGGCAATGTGCTTCGAGTACCCGATAGTAGGAGAATAACATGTTTTTACTTGAAGATCCAACTGAGTGGTTCAATTTCATTAAATTGGGGAAAGCAGAAGTAGATGAGTGGGGGTTGATGATTGTTGTGGTTGTTGTTGTGCATGATGGTGATTGGGGTTAAGGTTAGTGGTGAGATTGGTGGTAAGTTGACTATGTTTACATTTTTGATCTGTGAATGCAATAATGGGTGGTGGGGATGTTCTTTTGTTGCGGAGGTGGATCTAGTCGCGGAGAGCCCCAATGGAGACCTTGGTATTGACAATGAGGGGGGAGAGGTGGTGATGAATTTGATGTTGTCTGTGTCAGAAATAAATGTTGGTGGAGTTTGTGGTGCTGGACTTATTGAGGTGCATGATGATGCCCTCAAGATTTGTGAACCTTATGCCATTTGTCCTTGTTGGACTGTGGGAGGGGAAGAACTCACGAGCATGGTTGGGATTAAGGTAGGTGGTGGGCTTGGTTGTGTGTTGACGATGAAAGAAGGGGTGGTGATGCGTTGAGTTTGTAAGTGTGACACTAATTTGCATTTGAAAAAAAAAAGATATCCTTTTGGATATCTATCAGATTGGTTAAGATCAGAATTAGTTGTGAAATTCAAATGTATGGCCCTACTTTTAAATTTGGGGATTGGCTTGCAACCACATACATTGGAATAATAAATTAAAATTGTAAGATTTTATCGGCTTCTTCCCTACCATAGCAAATTGTTGCTTCCAATTAAATAAGTTTGAACGATGAATTGAATTTACAAAATTTCCCCTCCCCATGTAGGGTGTCTTTTCAAATAATTGGAGTTCTCCCTATCTATCAATATGCAACAAATCATAGAATTCCCCGTGACAATCCAAAAAAATGGTGATTATGTGATTTTCGAAAAATATCTTATTAATGAAAAAATATCTTATAAGCACAAAATGTCTTGAAGTTTGCACGTGAAAAAATATCTTAAAAGCACAAAATGTTATGTGAAGTAATCCAGTCCTTTCGAAAGCTTTATATCACACATCTATGAAAACATACTAGAAGCCAAGAAAATAGGTGACGAAGTGATAGAGATCAGCCGCAGGATCAACACTGGACTTTGAGCCACCGCTCAGTGGGGCCCACATTTGTGTATTCGCGCAGGAGGCGTTGATCGGATCGACGATTCAAGACCATGAGCGCGTCCGGAGCGTCGTATCTACATGTTTAGGTATTTTTTTTACATTGTTTAGTGTTGTTTGGGCATTAAGCGTAGCGACCAAACACGTCGGGTGCCCTAGCCCCCCTTTCGCTATAAATAAGGAGGAGGGCTGTCAGTTTGAGATATTGTTTGTTGGGATCTTCTGTGATCTAAAAGCAATCAAAGATTTAGTTTTAATGCCAACGTAATATGAATCTATGAGGTCGCACATAAGAACGTTTGGAAAATGGATAAATGATCGTGCTGGTTTTTACTTATATTGGATATAAGTGAAGAACCAAGTCTAAAATGATGTTTAATTAATTAAGAATTAATTAAATAATGAATGAGAGTACTTGTATGTCGAATTGGATTCGAATATGATGTTAACGACTACTTGACGTATGTTGACTTGAGAAGTGGACATATGTCGACTTGGTGTGCGTTTAACATAATCACATACATTTCTGGATAATACTCGACGTACTTCGACTTGTGAAGTCGACGCACGTTTAGTTGATGAGTAGCCAAATAGTACTCAACGCATGTTGACTTGTGAAGATGACGTACGTCGACTTGGAGTGCGCTTAGTAAAGCTTCTATACTATGTGATAGTACTCGTCGCATGTCGACTCGTAAAATAGAAGTCGAAGCACATAATACTCCGTTCAGTCCCTCTCGACTCTCAAGTGGGCGGTTTATGAAACTGCTATATGTAGTGCGTTTTAGGGTTTCGAGTACGTCCTTTTGACGACTCCTGAAGAACCTGTAATCATATCCTCTTCTGGAACGAAACTAGTATTTCGTGGAGACGAAGGAGGACGATCATCTTCCAGCCCAAGTTCGTTGGACGGACATAGAAGTGTTTCCGGCTTTTGTGTGGATACTCATAGAGATGTAGATCTCGTTCTACGTTGTGGTTCTCAAACGACAATTATTCTTCTCGAAATATTGATTTCAACGTTGGTATAAACTCGATTCTTGATCTATTGTTTTTTGCAAGGTCATTTCGATTGGGTTTCTTACTAGTTTTTTCGCTGCACATTAGATGCATGAGAAACCCAACATTGTTAGCCTTGTGAGAGATTCCAGAGCCGGCAATCATATCGTGGTGCGACGCCATGAGACCCAGGGGTGCGACGTCCTGGTTCATTTTGATTTTTTCCATTTTATTTTCTTGTAGCCCTCTTCCCCCTTATTCCCACGATCCCCTCTCACCAACATCGCTCGGTTATTGTTGACTTATTACGATCGAAGACGGCAAGTTCCCGTTTTTTCTGAAGGCCGACATCCCCTTCCCGATCCCGCTCTAGAGCACTTCCCTCTCTTGATCCAGCAAGTCAACAACCTTCCCTCTGGATCCCATAGCAGGCCGCCGCCTTCTTCCAGTTTCCCGCACGCCAAGCGTGCGCCAAGTTCTCACCGTCGACACTGCTAGCCGAGACCGCCGATCCCCTGCTTCTCGCACGTCGGCCCCTCCGTCAAATCCACGCAACAAGCCCCCTTCTGCTGTATCCGACGTCCTCTTTCCAACCCCCTCCCGCAAGATCCATCTCTAGGGCTACCAATAGTGGGACCTCCTCACCTTCTCCCTCCCCCATTTTCATTACAACCGTTGCCTCCTCCTTCGGAACTTCTCCTACTGCCACCGATATCCATACTCGCGAGTATATTGTATTGTTCTTCATATCTTTTATTGAATATTTGATTTGTATCATGCGCTGGAAGCGTTGATTGTTAGTGCATTTGTTTTATTTCTTGTTTTCCCATAATAATATGTGCGTGAAAGTTGTGGTTGAAAGCACTTCGTGCGAAGGAAAATCTGTCTGTTTTCTTACTTGAAATTGTGGTGAACGCCTTGCTTGGTTTGCTTAGCCTATTTAATTTACTGCTCAATTACATTTTAGATTAATTCAAATAACGCATGCATCATATAGCTTAGATTTGTCGGGTCAACCCATCACCGCTCACATAAGCTTGTCTTAGCGTCATGATGTGACCCCGTATGGGGCACGCTAGTCTTTAGTTACTTTTCATTTCGTCAAAAAGATCATTTATTTTTATTTTCGTAGTAATTTTCTGTTGTGAACTTTAGTGGTCCGACACTTGAGATTGAGCACCTCACGTGACCCAGAATGAAATGGTCCGGCAGGGGATAAGCGGAGCGAGACGGCACGTTATTATTATTTGGAGCTTGCTGAAATTAGGAGTTAAAAAAGAAAAGTGATTTATGTTCTTAAAATAAAATACAAAATATCTATAAATTGGGGTTTTGTTGCCCTAATGGAGCAGTTGGTTGGATTTTAGGAAAGGGGTTTCTCCTTTTCCCGTAAATCCAGCCGCCATGAAGCCCAAGGGCATTTTCTGCACCCTGTCTGCTTCACGTTCTCGCACACCTCCCGGCGGATTCCCAGCGCCGATCGCCAGTGCTGGTCGTCAGCTACTTCATCTGCATCGTCGCCAGCACCGGTCCGTCTGCTGCACACCACCGTCCCCTACCTCGCCTGCCATCGACGACATCCACCGCCTCCTGCGCCGACATCGACGTTTCCTGCCACTTCGACGACATCGACTGCCTTCATCGACGCCTCCTGCCACTTCTACGACACCCGCCGCCGACGACATCCGCCGCCGTCGACATCTGCTGCCCTCTTCGACGCCTCCTTCCAGTCCAGCCACCCGTGTCCTTCAGCTACCACCTCCATTGTGTTCCACCTGCTGCGACCATACCTCGAAGAGGATCCTTGCGACGCCGTTGGAGCCCCCGGTGAAATCTTCCCTCTCTTTCCCTCTCAATCCCTTGCAAGTAATTTATTACGCTAGTATCAACAAGTTCCGTCGTCCAAGGGTAGCGTCCGTTTCGTTCTTAATATTCCTTATCGTTATTTCTTGTTTTCATTGCGCTCTTTCTTGTTGTTGAGGTTGCAAGCCGGCTGGAATTGCTCTAAATTGCCGATTGCTTGGGTGGCGAATAGTTTGTTCTCAATTACGGGTTGAGTTGACGCTATTCTAAAGTATCTTAATCTCGTGCTAAGAGTTACCTAACTATAACTTAGGGTTTCGTGAAGCGAGGTTTGCATCAATTTGGTGTGGCTGATGGGATATCTCACTCCTATTGTGGGATAGCCGAGCGACGTCCACTTCCGAAATTTTAAGTTAAGAGTTGATCAAGTTAATTCATGGAGTCGAGAGTCGAACACCTAGAGGTAGGTTTAGATGACATGGGACGACGTATAGAAGAGCTCATGACTGCTGTCACCACTCTCACCGTCTCCATGAGAGATACAAACCAAGTTATGTTAGGATTGCGCGCTTCTGTCAACAACCTAGAAGCACAGTTTCACTTAGAGGGTCTCCCTGCACAACACCCACATCTCCACCACCAGAGGCAGAACCTGAACCCCAGCCAGGGTATCCAGAGAATAGGAACCCACCCAGGTGGGATGCGAGTATAAAATTGGATGTTGGGGACTCCGAGGGCACACTTGAGCCCGAGGAATGCCTAGATTGGTGTGATAGATTAGAGTGGTTCCTCAACTGGAAGCACACACCTGCCCACAAACAGGTGGAGTATGCCACCTTGAAGTTGAAAGGATCCGCACTTACATGGTGGGGACAGGTAGAGCGGATGCGTTACACTATGGGGCTACCGCCTCTCACCACCTGGGTTGAGTTCAAAGCTCAACTCAAGAGGAGATATGTTCTCGTCGATTTTATGCAGATTTTATATCGTAGATATCACAATCTTAGGCAAGAAAAACAAACCGTCGACGAGTACACAAATGAGTTCCTTGTGCTCCAGTCACGCCTAGATTTGAGGGAGGAAAACCACATGGTTGTGGCCCGTTATCTTAACGGGCTACGATATGCGATACGTGACGAGTTAGAACTTCTTGATTTCCGAGACCTGGGAGAGGTCTCTAGTCGGACTCGCAGAGTGGAAGCCCTCCTGATGAGGACATCTAGTCAGAGGCCTACAGGTAGGACTCATTACACCTCTTCATCGATGTCGACAGTTCGAACGATTCCAGAGTCGGCGCCTAATCTACCTTCCACCGTTAGACCCGCGCTGCCAGCCCCTACCCATCCGGGACCCTGTTCGTTTTCCACAAAGGGGAAGGAAGCTGCCACCTCTAGGCCGGTGTTTAGATGCTTCCAGTGCATGGAGCCTGGACACAAATCCTCCGAGTGTCCGAGGCGACAGTTTACCGTTGTAATAGAGGTTGACGATGGTCGAGATCCCGAATACGGGGTTTGGGAGAGTGACCTTGTTAGAGATTCGGAGGTCCCGCCTGAGTGCGAGTATGAGGTTGAGGGCGAGCAGCTGGATCAGTTGGTTTGCGTTCTACAACATAGCCTATTGACTCCACAAGTCGCTACTGATGATGCCTGGTTGAGGCATAATATTTTCCGTACTACCGTCCGCATTTGAGAGCACTTTTGTTCTATCATCATAGACAACGGAAGCATGGAAAATTTCATTTCCCAGCGGATGGTGGAGAAACTAAATCAAATCTCCCAAAAGCTTGAGCAATCTTATGATTTATCCTGGGTGACTAGCGGCACCACGATGGTTATCTCTCAGCGGTGCCTCGCAGAGTTCGCTATTGGGCCTACCTACTCTGACTCGGTATGGACATCGCTCCTCTGGATGTGTGTCATGTATTATTGACGACCGTGGCAGTATGACAGACTTGTTACTCATGATGGGCGTAGGAACTCTTACTCCTTCGAGCACCGCGGTCGCAAGATAGTTCTTCTTCCCCAGAAGAATAGTCTTGTGCCTCAACGGTTAACGCCTCCTATGCCACCCCCCACCGATCCTCCTCGCTCCACGCTCACCACGGTGTCATATCCTTCCGTCAACATGCTACTGACGGAGAGACAGTTTTGCTGAGAGATGAGAGAGGGCGTCGTCACGTATATTCTAGTTGGCATTGAGTCTCCCACCGCCACTCTGGAGATTTCTGCAGCGGTCCGACCGTTGGTCACAGAGTTTAGTGACATCACTCCTGATGAGCTACCGGCCCAGTTACCTCCACTTAGGGTCATCCAACACTGCATTGACTTGATCCCTGGAGCGAGCCTACCACATTTACCCCATTATCGCACGAGCCCGAAGGAATACGAGGAACTTAGGAAACAGGTGTCCGAGCTTCTCCAGAGGGGCCATGTGCGGGAGAGTCTTAGCCCCTGCGCTGTTCTGGCCCTTCTTGTCCCCAAGAAGGACGGGACCTGGCGTATGTGTGTTGATAGTCGCGCTATCAACAAGATCACTATCAAGTATCGATTTTCGATCCCCCGATTGGATGACATGCTTGATATGTTGAGCGGAGCGAAGATTTTTTCGAAGATCGATCTCAGAAGTTGCTACCATCAGATCCAGATCCGACCCGACGATGAATGGAAAACCGCTTTCAAGACTAGAGAGGGACTATATGAGTGGTTGGTCATGCCCTTCGGCTTGTCCAATCAAGCTTGTGGATGTCGGATGTCGGGTTCATGTCGGTTTGAGTTTGAAATGTCGTATGTCGGATTGCGGGGGATATATCAGAGATATTTTACAATGTCGGATTTTAATATTTAAATAAATTTATTAGTATATAAACAATTTTTTAAATAAATAGAAATGTACACACAATGCATGTTTATAAACTATGCAATAAACATGTAATAATATGATAATATAGAACTAATGAAGTATTAAACACAATTATGGATATTAATAAATGGTAAAGATTGAAGAAAATAACTTGCCTTTATTTGTAATTTTATATGATTGTTTTTGGATCAACTATCAACATCTGTTAGTTCTATGACTTGAAGGCTTCTAATAGGTACTCTCATCTTCTTGGCTTCTCCTTATCATAAAAGTAAATATATCCAAAAAAATAAATCAAAGTTAATTTGTTTACAAGATTTTAATAAAAGAAATGAGAATATTGATATTTTTGTTTACCTTATCAATATTTGGAAGATTCCAAATATTACTTTGCCAACCTTTGATACCTAAGTAAACAACATCATACGATATATCTAATAGACTATTATATATAAATACACTATTATATATAAATACACTATTATATGTGTGTGTGAAATAAAAAAATTATCATAAGTTCAAAAAGTCATACAAAAATCTAATAATACTTGACCCCTATTTTAATATTCGTGGGCTAGGATAAAACTAAAAATTATAATTGTTTTTCAAAAGTCAAAATAGAAATACTGAAATAGAAAGTATTCTCCAATAAAAACATACATTTCATAAATCCTCTTCTGTTTCATAGTCTTCAAAAATTGTGTCAAACAGTTGAGCTTGCATGTCCTCATCCGATAGCCCCACATCTTGATCATCTTTCTCAAATGTCTGTGTTACAATGCACCTTCGCTTTAAACTTTCATTTTGTGATTGTTGGTTAGAAGGTCTGATGCTCTTTCTTGGTCCCAAATCAGCATCCACAATGTCTCCTAGTTGTTGCCAAGTCAGTCCTTCTCCAGGAAATACTTCCTCCTCATTTTCATTATCACCTTCACTTGAACCTACAAGCCACTTTGCAGCCTTTCCTTCATCCAAACTTTTTGCAGGTATTGGATCTCGAGAGATATCAACATGCTTAGACTTGAGCATAACATTAAACTTCACGAAGACTAGATCATGTAATCGTTTGCTCTCAAGTCTATTCCGCTTTTTTGAATGGATCTACAAATTGAAACATTTAAAATAATTAGTACCTCTTTAATACCTAAAAATTTAAATAAATTGAATGCATGTGATACTGTAATAGTACCATTTCGAACGTGCTCCAATTTCTTTCGCATCCAGATGAACTTGTGGTCAAGCTCAATATCCTCATGGCCACCCCCCTCAACTTTGGAGTCTCAACTCCATGTAATTTCCACCAGTGCACTAATTAAAAATAAAGAAAATTTAGTAATTTATAATTCTTTTGGTAGCTTAGAAATTGAACTATATAATAAGTTAACTACTTACTTGGATTAAAAGTAGGGACAAGCAATTACCTCTTTTCAAGCTCTTTTCCAAATAGGCCTTGCCCGAACTGATATGTATCAAGCTCACTAGTGATTTGATCTTGGATATCTGGATTATTTGCATACATTCTTGTAAGGCACTCAACAAATCCATGCATGAACTTAGTATCAGCCTCCACCTCCTCCTTATTGGGGTAATAGAAGAAAGGATTTAAAAAATATCCAGCTAAATGCAAAGGGTTGCTCATCTTGCTCTCTATTCTGCTATCAATCAACTTCCATATAGGAAGGTACTTGTTCTCTTTATTTTCGAGTGCTACGGCAACTTCCTCCTTGGCCTTCTTCATATCTCCATACAACCACCCCATTGACGGTACATCTCCATCTGCTCTTCTTAGAACTTTCACCAATGGGGTAAATACAAGGAGTGATAGCTCAACATTACGCCAAAATGTGGTACTCAATGCAATTCTTGTGGCCTACATGCAAAAAATGATATTAAAATAATATAATATAATTGCAAAAAATAATGTTACTAGTGAGCGATGAAAACATTACTTGCTTTCCATGTGTGATACTAGATAATTTTGTTGCCTCCCATTTAGTAGATGTGAACATTTTCCTCAAATATCTTCTCTTATCCTGGTGGCTCTGCAAAGATAAAAAAGTTGTAGCAAATCTTGTCACACTAGGCCTAACGAGATCATGAGACTCCATGTCTTTCGTTGTCTCTCTGAACATAGCAATAGCAATAGTGTGAGCATATATAAATTTAGTAAGTTGTCGGCCCATTGAGATTGCACTCTTAATTTGCTTCAGTTTAGAAATATCTTGGAGAAGAAGATTTATGGTGTGAGCGGCACAAGAAGTCCAAAATATCTTTGGTCTCTTTACAGCTAGCAAGCGTGATGTGGCCATATTGTTGGACGCATTATCTGTCACAACCTGTACTATATTTGCTTCTCCTGGGCCATCCGGGCTACTAATTGCCTCATTTACAAACTCATATATGAACTTACCATCATGTGTAGATGATGATACATTCTTCGATAACCAAAAGGCTACTCCAGCAACTGTGTGCACAACAATATTCATGACACTTCTGCCCTTGCGATCTGTCAATGCGTCTGTCAATGCGTCTGTCAAAATACTACACCCATGCAACCTACATGTTTGAGTAAAACCGCTTAGCATTTCCTTGGTTCGTTGAACTTCCATTTGTAAGAACTCCCTCATCTCATACGGAGTTGGTCCTTTCATCCCAAGGCCACATAGACCAACAACATGCAACATTTGTTGAAAGGATATGCTATATAGAGCATTGAAAGGGATGCCCACCTTGCAATATATAAAGCCGCGTCATCTCTTGCTTTCTTCTTAAACTTGCTCTCAATCGTGCTTTGTGAACTTTTTCCTGACTCAATAAATTGGTCCATTGGACCTTTACTCCCACCTCCTTCAAACAAATTCCTTTGTGAACAGTCGGGATCTACATCCTCTCCAACAACGACCTCGACCAAGCTACTTTGTAACCTATTACTTTTCATCAGCTTACTAGTTTGTGTTGCTGCAAGGGTTGCTTCGGCTTTTACTCTGACATCAGTTGGAACGTGAGGGCATGACTTTACATTGCCTTTAATCCCCGCCAAATGATGTTTGAACCTTGTTATGCCCTCATTTATGACTTGCTTGCAGTAATTACAACGAATTCTTAGTATCCGTTGCAACCACTTTCTCTTCAAATGCCCAAAAAACATCTCTACCGGCGTCCAATGGCGCAGTGGAGACTTTACTAGAAGACTGAGAGGAGTTCATTCTCTGATTCAACAAACAGAGGAATAAGAAGACATCAAAATATAACTATTATACATAATAACAATGTCTATGGTTGACAAGATAACAAACACGTTATCAAAATTTTAAATTTATTACTTGGTGGTTGCAACAGAGAAATTATTCATGTTACTATGGGTTTAAATAATTGAGAAATTATGATTTCGGTTAAAATCACAATTTGTACATGTCTCACAATTTGTGCATGTCTCACAATGCCTACAGATTATGATACAGATTGAGAGGAGTCCATAACATGCACAAACTGAGAGGAGTCATAACAGATTATGATTGAGAGGAGTCATAATCTGTATGCACAAATAACAGGCACAAATTGCATTCTGGAAATTGATTTGGGTTAAAATGCGTACAGATTATGCACAAATTATGATTTTAACTCTGCAGCCTTTCCTTCATCTAGAGAAAGTTAAACCCAAATTGTGAGACATGCACAAATTGTGTATCACAGTAAGTATTAGGAGAAGAAAAAGAAGTAATCGAAGTCAAAAATTACAAAAACTGAACTCTGCTACCAATTATTTAACCAAATTACACCAAAAGAACAAACAGATGCCAAACGGCTACGAAGCACGGATACTTAAAAATGCTTCGCGTATCGGCTCGAACGCGTATCGGATACGGGAAACGCCCGGAAACGCGTTTCCGAAACGTTTCTTAACGTAGGAAACACAATATTTAAATTAAATAAAAAAATTAATTGGGAAACGCGAATCCCCCTTGCGGGATATGCGTTTCCCGCAATTTTATTCACGGCGTCAGGCGCACAGTCATGCCTCATATTAAATGGTGGCTAACTCTTAAAAATAATTTCTTCTCCTTACAAAATCATTTTACTGATGTAATGTCAAAGAAGATCTTGTTTATGTGAAGAGTTTGATGATCATCATTACATATTATGATATTAGTTCTCAATGTGTACTTGTAGGCTCAATCTTGAATCTTGAGTAATCTGTATTGATAATAAATAAATCAAACTAAAATGTGTACTTGTAAGCACTATAAATAATGTTTGTGCTTTTGGATATCTCAAGGAATAGATTGCATGAGCTATTCTTCATATTTTCTCTTCCTGTGATATCCAATACCTTCTCCTAGCCTAATCTTTTCCATTGTGTCTAAACAACATGATTGTGCGTCAATTATTCTTTATTGAATGTAGTGACTGGGATGGTACCTTAGTTTGTTAATTGTATTTTTTTATATTAATTAATACTTATATTAAAATAATTAAAAAAAATAAAAAACGTTTCTCGTACCCGTATTTTTTTTAAAATCACGTTTCCCGTATCCGTTTCGTATCGTATCCCGTTTCCGTCCCCGTGCTACATAGCCAAACGGAGAAGAACTCCATAATCAAATGGATTTTGATCGATATAGTCACATGAACGGCAAAAGTAAATGAAAAGTGTCCTCGAGATGTTCCCCTCTACTGTTCTCCTGAGACCCGGGCACAATGTCTAAACAACAAAAAAAGAATCATAAAAATCCTGATTTGGAATTAGCGTTGAATGATGCATAGTGTTAGCAGAAGACTGAATATGGGAGGTTAATATTCTTCTGTTACTAGAAGACTGAATATGGGAGGTGAGAAGAAAAAGTGAGAAAAGGTGATGAAGAAGAAGAGTGCGGGAACTGGGGATATCAACGACGACGAAGAAGAGTGTTAATACTGTTAATACTCTTCTGTATAGTGTAAATACGGAGAAGAACTGGGGATATCAATGATGCATAGTGTTAATACTCTTCTGTAGCTATCAACGACGAAGAAGAAGAGTGCGGGGAACTGGGGATACCGGACACAAGAATACGGGAAACATACCTGAAAAAAAGAGAAGAGAAGCGCCAGAACGCCGACGTCCGGAGCGAGGCGAGGGATAACCGTCGACGGTAGGGACGAGTCGACGTCGACGACCGGAGCAAGGGGAGGAAATGACGACGGTAGGAAATGGCGAGGCTAGGGCAGAGCCGCAGAGAGCGAGCGAGGCGAGAAATGAGAAACCTAGCGTTACCAAGCCCGTGAAATTAATATACTCCCGTAGTCCCCGTGAAAAACTGATATGCGGCGATATATCGCCTGGCGATATCTCACGATATATCGCAATATATTGCCGATATTTTAAAAAATGAGATTTTCTCCATAAATATCGATATCGTTGCGGTTTACATCCAATACCTTTATGTCGGCCGACATGTCGGACATGTCGGCCGACATCTACAACATGTCGGCCGACATCTACAACATGTCGGCCGACATCTACAACATTGTGTCCAATGCACCTAGCACTTTTATGAGACTAATGAACCAAGTCCTTAGACCCCTGATAGGGACTTGTGTTGTCGTCTATTTTGACGATATCCTCATCTTCAACCTCGATCCTGACCAGCACCTTAGACATCTTCGTCAGGTTCTTCAGATATTGAGAGAGAATCGACTGATTATCAACATTAAGAAGTGCACCTTTATGACTAGCAGTCTTACCTTCTTAGGGTACATTGTCTTTTCTGAAGGGATTAAAGTGGATCAGGAGAAAATCCGAGCGATAGAGTCCTGGCCCACCCCCAGGAACTTCACTGAGGCACGCGGGTTCCATGGCTTAGCATCATTCTATCGTCGTTTTATACGCAATTTTAGCACCCACATAGCACCCATCACTGATTGCATCCGAAAAGGGCAATTCACCTGGACTGCTGAGGCGGAGCAGGCATTCCTCCTCATGAAGGAGAAAATGTCAGGTGCTCCCGTTTTAGCACTCCCCGATTTTGAGAAAATTTTGAGGTAGATTGTTGTGCATCTCATGTTGGTATTGGGGCTGTGATGAGCCAAGAGGGTCGACCCGTCGCATTTTACAACGAGAAATTGAACGATGCGAAGACCAGATACTCGACTTATGATATTGAGTTTTTTAATATCGTCCAAGCCCTTCGACACTGGCGTCACTATTTGATTCATCGCGAGTTTGTGTTGAACACGGATCACGAGGCGTTGCGCCATCTGAACTCCCAAAAGGAGGTCAGACGCCACGCTAAGTGGGCCGCCTTTCTGCAGGAGTACACCTTTCATATTAGGCACAAGCCCAGGGTTATCAACAGATGGCCGACGCCCTTAGCCGTCGTGCGCATCTGTTAGTGACTCTACATCCTAGGCTGACCGACTTAGATTCCCAGAAAGACATGCGTGCTACTGACCCCGATTTCAGTGAGGTGTGGGTAGAGTGTAGGTTACATGGGGCGGATGCGACGAGACATTTCTGTGTTAGTGAGGGTTACTTATTTAGGGGCACTAGGCCGTGTATTTGTCGGGGACAGTTACGAGAGGCCTAACTTTCCGAGTTGCACTCATCTGGGCTAGGCGGACATGTAGGGAAGGCTAAGATGTTAGATCTAGCGACTTCACGCTATTATTGGCCGTATGAGGTAAGATATTGTCACCCTCATCCGCACCTGTCACACCTGCCAGTTATACATGGGACAGTCCCAGAACACCAGATTATACACTCCATTACCCATCCCTGAGCGACCCTGGGATGAGGTCTCCATGGATTTTGTTAGTGGATTTCCTTGCACAACGCGTAAGGTGAACTCCGTTTTTGTGGTGGTCGATAGGTTTTCCAAGATGACTCATTTTGTTTCATGTAGGAAAACCTCTGATGCCGCACACGTGACACAACTTTTCTTTAGGGAGGTGGTTAGACTTCATGGGGTTCCACATACTTTCACTTTGGATAGGGACACTCGCTTTATGGGATTTTTTTGGAAAACTCCATGGGGGTAAACTTGGCACAAAATTAAAATTCAGCAGTGCTTATCACCCCCAAACTGACGGGCAAACTGAAGTACTCAACCGAAACTTGGGCAATTTATTGCGATGTTTGGTCGGTGAACATCCTAAGCAGTGAGATTTAGCATTAACCCAAGCGGAGTTTGCATACAACGGTACCTTAAATCGTTCCACCCAAAAATCCCCTTTTGAGATCGTTTATGGATTTCCCATTCCTCATTTTCTTGACCGTCATTCATTACCTTCTCATGAGCGCATTTCCTTTGATGCTACCACTTGGATTGAAAATTTAAAATAATTGCATGAAACTATTAACATTAACCTACAGGTAACATCTGAAAAATACAAGATCGACGCCGATATACATCAGCGCGAAGTGTATTTTTCAGAAGGTGATTATTGGGTATTGGTTTATTTCAGAAAGGAGAGATTTCCCCATGAGACATATCACAAGCTCCGACAACGTCGTTTCGGTCCTTTTAAGTTGAGGAAGCGGTTGGGCGGGAATGCCTATCTTTTAGATCTGCCCTTGGAATTCGGCACATCACCGATTTTCAATGTGGCGGACCTGTTCACCTATCAGGGAACGCCACCCACCGTTCCTCCTTTGCCACCTACTCTGGAGACCAGAGCGACAATGGGTTTTCAGTCGGCCTTCACGCCCACTACGGAGGAGATTGATCAGGTGCTTGATGTTCGGGAGTTCCAGACTCGTGCAGGGGCCTATCAATGATACTTGGTCTCCTGGCAGGGAAGGGACATCCTGGATAGTAAATGGATCAGTGTCCGAGAGCTTAAGCGTCGACGTCCCGACCTCTCAGTTGCGGCCATTAGCGTATTCTCGCCGGAGTCGAGTTCTCTCAACTCCGGGGAGAACTAATGTGACCCCTTATGGGGCACACTAGTCTTTAGTTACTTTTCATTTCGTCAAAAAGATCATGTATTTTTATTTTCGTAGTAATTTTCTGTTGCAAACTTTAGTGATCCGGCATGTGAAATTGACCACCTCACATGACCCTGAATGAAATGGTCCGGCAGGGGATAAGCGGAGCGAGACGACACGTTTTTATTATTTGGAGCTTGCTGAAATTTGGAGTTAAAAAAGAAAAGGGATTTATGCTCTTAAAATAAAATACAAAATATCTATAAATGGGGGTTTTGCTGCCCTAATGGAGCAGTTGGTTGGATTTTAGGAAAGGGGTTTCTCCTTTTCCCGTAAATCCAGCCGCTAGGAAGCCCAAGGACTTTTTCCGCACCCTCTCTGCTTCACATTCTCGCACACCTCCCGGCGGATTCCCAACGCCAATCGCCAATGTCGGTCGCCAGCTACTTCACCTGCGTCGCCGCCAGCATCGGTCTGTCTGCTGCACACCACCGTCCTCTACCTCACCCACCATCGACGACATCCACCGCCTCCTGCGCCGACATCCACCACCTCCTGCGCCGACATCGACGTTTCCTGCCACTTCGACGACATCGGCTGCCTTCATCGACGCCTCCTGCCACTTCTACGACACCTGCTGCCGACGACATCCGCCGTCGTCGACATCTGCTGCCCTCTTCAACACCTCCTTCCAGGCCAGCCACTCGTGTCCTTCAGCTGCCACCTCCATTGTGTTCCACCTGCTGCGACCATACCTCGAAGAGGATCCTTGCGACGCCGTTGGAGCCCCCCGGTGAAATCTTCCCTCTCTTTTCCTCTCAATCCTTTGCAATTAGTTTATTACGCTAGTTTCAACAAGTTCCGTCGTCCAAGGGTAGCGTCTGTTTCGTTCTTAATATTCCTTGTCGTTATTTCTTGTTTTCATTCTGCTCTTTCTTGTTGTTGAGGTTGTAAGCTGACTGGAATTGCTCTAAATTGCCGATTGCTTGGGTGTCAAATAGTTTGTTCTCAATTATGGGTTGAGTTGACGATATTCTAAAGTATCTTAATCTTGTGCCAAGAGTTACCTAATTATAACTTAGGGTTTCGTGAAGCGAGGTTTGCATCAATTTAGTGTGGCTACTGGGATATCTCACTCCTATTGTGAGATAGCCGAGCGACGTCCGCTTCCAAAATTTTAAGTTAAGAGTTGATCAAATTAATTCATGGAGTCGAGAGTCGAACACCTAGATGGAGGTTTAGATGACATGGGACGACGTATGGAAGTGCTCATTATCGTTGTCACCACCCTCACCGTCTCCATGAGAGATACAAACCAAGTTATGTTAGGATTGCGCGTTTCTGTCAACAACCTAGAAGCACAGCTTCACTTAGAGGGTCTCTCTGCACAACACCCCACACCTCCACCACCAGAGCCAGAACCTGAACCCCAGCCAAGGTATCCCGAGAATAGGAACCCAACAGGTGGGATGCGGGTATAAAATTGGATGTTGGGGACTTCGAGGGCACACTTGAGCCCGAGGTATGCCTAGATTGGTGTGATCGATTAGAGTGGTTCCTCAACTGGAAGCACACACCTGCCCACCAATAGGTGGAGTATGCTACCTTGAAGTTGAAGGGACCCGCACTTACATGGTGGGGACAGGTAGAGCGGATGCGTTACACTATGGGGCAACCGCCTCTCACCACCTTGGTTGAGTTCAAAGCTCAACTCAAGAGGAGATATGTTCCCGTCGAGTTTATGCAGATTTTATATCGTAGATATCACAATCTTAGGCAAGAGAAACAAACCGTCGACGAGTACACAAATGAGTTCCTTGTGCTCCAGTCACACCTGGATTTGAGGGAGGAATACCAGATGGTTGTGGCCCGTTATCTTAACGGGCTACGATATGCGATACATGACGAGTTAGAACTTCTTGATTTCCGGGACCTGGGAGTGGTCTCATTACACCTCTTCATCGACGTCGACAGTTCGAACGATTCCAGAGTCGGCGCCTAGTCTACCTTCCACCGTTAGACCCGCGCTACCAGCCCCTACCCATCCGTGACCCTCTTCGGTTTCCACTACTGGAAGGAAGCTGCCACCTCTAGGCCGGTGTTTAGATGCTTTAAGTGCATGGAGCCTGGACACAAATCCTCCGAGTGTCTGAGGTGACAATTTACCGTTGCAGTAAAGATTGACGATGGTCGAGATCCCGAATACGGGGCTTGGGAGAGTGACCTTGTTAGAGATTCGGAGGTTCCGCCTGAGTGCGAGTATGAGGTTGAGGGCGAGCAGCCGGATCAGTTGGTTTGCATTCTACAACATAGACTACTGACTCCACAAGTCGCTACTGATGATGCTTGGTTGAGGCATAATATTTACCTAACTATAACTTAGGGTTTCGTGAAGCGAGGTTTGCATCACGTCGACACCATCTCACAGTCTACCCTACATCAAATTTAGTATCAGTTTCCCAGGTTAGGGCCACTTGTTTGTTACATAACGGTAGGTCTTATCGTCAGTCCATGTCCGACTCGGACCTTACCTACAAGAGAACCACCGACTCCGACTCTGAAATGGCACATGCGGAGTTCCAACGACTGATGTTAGATCGGTTCGATCAAATGAATGCTCAATTTGATTATCTACGCACCCACATAGGCTTCCTTGAGGATCATAGAGAGCATGCCACTCCCTAGAGGAGGGAGGACCCACCCACTCCACATGACGTTCACTTAAAGGAAATATGAGACACTCCCACCTCAAGATTGGCGTGCTAGGAATCAACCACCACGAGAGCCCGACCCACATCTAATGCGACCCCTCGATCACATTCACGATCTTCGACCTGGACCTTCCCCGGATAGGTATCTCCACCCTCAGGAGGACTATCCACCTCGACACTTAGCCCCTCATGATCGAGTACAAGGCCATTTTGACTACGGACGGGATGATTACTTTGACAATTATCCGGAGCCAACATAGAGCACCACACACGGAGGACGACATCAATCATCTCATACACATTGACGCTCCTACCTTTGACGGTCACCTTGACCCGAAGGCCTTTAGTGATCGGCTTCAGGAGATGGACCACTATTACGAGTGGTATGATATGACCGATGAGCGACGCGTTAGATTTGCGAGGATGAAGCTGGTTGGCCCAACCACGATTTTCTGGACCTACCTAGAAAGGTCACTTCATCGAGATGCATACCGTTCTATTATCCGCTGGGAGGACATGAAACGACGATTGAAGGGTAAATATCTTCCTACCTCCTATCAGGACCTGTTTTTAGATCAGCTTTATGCGTTACGCCAAGGCACGTTATCTGTGGCGATTTGATGAGTTATTTGTGAGGAGTGTTTTACGAGAGGAGACTAGTGCCACCTCTTCCCGATTTCGTTCTGGCTTGAGATATGAGTTACGTAGGGAGCTTATTCCCCATCGGATGGAAATGGTAAAGCAAGTTTATCAGTTGCCCTCGAGTATGAGCAGTATCTGCGACTAGCTAGTACTCGTCAGGATCTTCCAGATTAGACGGGC
Organism: Dactylorhiza incarnata; assembly: GCA_033032865.1. Classification (NCBI taxonomy): domain Eukaryota; kingdom Viridiplantae; phylum Streptophyta; class Magnoliopsida; order Asparagales; family Orchidaceae; genus Dactylorhiza; species Dactylorhiza incarnata. The sequence goes on from JAWHQI010000165.1 coordinate 2,463,339, forward strand.
CCACATTTAATAGGTCACCACCACTCCTGCATGACCTCGTGTTCCCATGGACAAGATGGGTAAAGCTGTCGCCACCGGATCTCCTACGACCACCAGGTCGTGGAATGTCCAATGTTATCGTTTCTCGGGCACGGGCCCTATGACGGCCCAATGCCCTACAAGAAATTTGTTAGTTGAAGAAGGCGAACCCAATGCTGATGTTGTGCGAGGTTGCTGATGATGAGATTGTGCCACCGTCGAGGATGGTTGAGAGAGCGATGCTGAGCGCTCCCTAGAGGTTGGTGCTATACAATGTCTTCTTTACACTCAGCATACTGGCGAGGATTGACGTCGTACGACGATCTTTTATACTTTCTTTCCCAGCGCATGCGTTCACTGCAAGCCGACCATTGATAGCGGGTTATGTGAACATTGTGCCCCAGAGGGCCTTAGAGCGGATGCAATTAACCCCTAAGACTCATCCTTATCCTTAGGACCTTATCGAGTTATCTGCGTCGATAAGATGAACATACAGGCTACCCAGAGGTACCTGGTTCCGATTACTCTCGCCTCGTTTGAGGATCGTGTTTAGTGTGACGTCATTCCCATGAATGTCGCCTACGTTCTGTTAGGGAGACCTTGACTCTATGAACGCTATGTCACTTGTTTTGTCCGCTCGAACACGTGCGTATTCTACGACAAATGTCCTAAGATCACATTGACAACAGCCCAATTCAAGGAGAAATCCAAGAGGAAGGTCACACCCTCCACTAGCACGAGTTCTTCCAGGTCACTGCACATTCTGCGTTGCAGTGAGTGTATGAGAGAGAGCTTAGACGTCGGGATATTCTACGTAGTGGTTGCCGCCATGGCTTCTCATGACCATACAACGATCCATGATCCACCCCCTGAGGCTCAGCGTATTCTCGATAAGTATGTTGATATCAGATGATTTATCTAACGAGTTACTCTCATTGCATGACATCCAACATGCCATAGATCTGACACCAGAGGCTTCCCTCTCGAACCTACTGCATTATCGGATGAACTCGGACGAGCATGATGAGCTCGATAGACAGGTGGATGAGCTTCTCCGGAAGCAGTTTATATGCGAGAGTTTGTCCCCATGCGTTGTGTCTGCCCTTCTCACTCCGAAGAAGGACGAGAGCTGGCGTATGTATATCGATGGTAGGGCTATCAATAAATTTACTATGAAGTATCGTTTCCCCATTCCTCGATTAAACGACTTGCTCGACACGATGGCTAGTGCCTAGATATTCTCGAAAATAGATATTCGCAACATGTACCATCAAACCAGGATTCGTGAGGGAGACGAGTGGAAGATCGCCTTTAAGACCAAAGATGGTCTTTATGAGTGGTTGGTTATGCCTTTTGGGCGGTCCAATGCCCCCAACACTTTCATGTGGATCATGATCCAAATATTGCGGCCCTACATGGGCAAATTCCTGGTCGTCTGCTTTGATGATATTTTAATTTACAGCCACTCTCCCGGTGACTATTTGAGTCATCTGAGGCTCTTATTTGAGATCCTCCATAAGGAGAAGTTATATGTAAACTTGAAGAAGTGCTCCTTCCTGACTGATTCTGTGCACTTTCTCGGGTTTATCATATCAGTGTCTGTCATGTATGTTGATCCGGACAAGGTCAGTTCCATTCGTGAGTGGCCGATTCCTACCACTATCACCGAGGTCCGTAGCTTTCACGGATTAGCCACCTTCTACCGGAGGTTTTTCCGGGGCTTTAACACCATCATGGCTCCCTTCACGAGCTGCCTGCGGAAGGGAGATTTCCAATGGACGGTCGCCGCCACCCAGACTTTCATAGAGATCAAGGAAAAACTGACGAAAACCCCCGTTCTGAGATTGCCTGATTTCGCTAAGGTATTTGAGGTAGCCTGCGATGCATCTGGCGTTGACATTGGAGGAGTACTGAGCCTGGAGGGTCATCCAGTTCTTACTTTAGTGAGAAGCTGAATGAGGCCCGACAGAAGCACTCAAATTATGATAGAGAGTTTTTCACAATAGTGCAGTCACTTCGATATTGGAGACATTATCTCCTCCCGCGGGAGTTCGTCCTATACTCGGATCATCAGGCTTTGCGTTATCTTGATTCACAACATAAATTGGGGCATAAACATGTCAGTGGGTCGAATACTTGCAGGATTTTCACTATGTTCTTAAACACCGCGCGAGTGTTAAGAATAAGCATGTTGACGCCCTTAGTCGTCGTATCACTCTACTCCGCACCCTGAGCGCTAGCATGGCTAGTTTTGATCGACTATCTAGGGAGTTCCCGACCTGCACTGACTTCGGTGAGATTTACTCTAGATTCACGAGGGATTCCCCTGAGCCCAATGAGGGGTTCGATATCGTTGAAGGATATTTATATCGTGGGTCTCTCCTTTGCATTCCCCAGACCTCCTTCCGAGACTTCCTGATTTGGGAAATGCACACGGGTGGAACTACTGGCCACTTCTGCAGAGACAAGACGATTGCTTGGTTGAGGGTCATTTTTATTGGCCCACCTTGAAGAAGGATATGGCAAGGGTTGTGCATCACTATGACACCTATCAGACTGCGAAGGGTTCAAAATTGAACACTTGACTTTATACACTCCTTCCAGTCTGCACTAGCCATGGGTTTATATCAACATGGAATTCGTATTGAGTCTTCCCCGCACTTTGAAGAAGCATGATTCCATTTTCGTAGTGGTGGAACGGTTCTCGAAGATGACCCATTTTAGTGTCTGTCGCAAGACCGCAGATGCGGCTCACGTAACAGCCCTCTTCATAAGAGACACCTTTCGTTTACATGGTTTACCTAAGTCCACAGTGTCCGACCATGACATACGATTCATGAGTTATTTTTGGAAGACATTATGACATAAAACAGGTACGATCCTAAAGTTTTCCACGGCTTACCACCCACAGACTGACGACCAGATTGAGGTCGTAAATAAAAGTTTGAGAAATTTGCTACGGTATCTAATTGGTGAGCACTTGTCGGTTTGGGATTCTGTCTTACCCATAGCTGAGTTCGCGTATAATAGTTTTGTCAATATGTCTACTAGCATGAGTCCATTTCATGTAATGTTAGGATATGAGTCTAGGAAACCTATTGACCTTGCCCCGGTTCTCTTAGCGCCACGCCCTAGTGAGTCCGCCGAGTCCTTCATTCATCATATACATGATTTGCATAAATTGATTCGGAAGAAAATTAGTAGCAGTAATGAATTAAATAAAGCATAAGCAGATGAACACAGGCGTGAGCAACATTTTCAGGTGGGTGAGCAGTTCATGATCAGAATTCGCATGGAGAGGCTCCCAAAAGGGCCCCCTAAAAAGCTTCATCCTAAGCGAATGAGTCCTTATAGAATTATAAAGAAAATTGGAACAAATCCCTATGAGATCGACCTCCCGACAGATATGGGTATTCATCACGTATTCAATATGGAAGATTTGACGCTCTACTTTGAGCCTCTTGAGCATAGGGACCCCTGCCTTGAGCCACCTCCAGCATCCTCCCACTTACAACCTGATCCATACCTGACCAGCTTGGACGAGCACCTACGGGTTTGCCCGCACCCCCTAAGATTGCACAGGCTCCTCTTGATCCACCAACACGAGAGGTGAGAGCTGAGAGAATTTCTGATATTGTGGCGCACGAGTGCACCATCACCCTAGACAACCCATCTTGTTGTTACCTGGTGCACTAGAGTGGTCGCCCCTCCTTTGACGACACTTTGGATTTCAGCGACGGAGCTTGATAAACTTGCCCCCGATATTCGACGTCAGTGCGATCATCTCCATTCATCGGAGAACAATGCTTTTCAGTCGGGGGGGGGGGGGGGGGGGAGTTGATGGTAATCAGCCGCATGATCGACATTGGACTTCGGGCCACCACTCGGCGGGGCCCGCATTTGTGTACTCGCGCAGGAGGCATTGATCAGATCGTTGATCCGAGACGACGAGCGCGCCCGGAGCGTCGATTCTACATTTTATCTATTTTTTGGATATTATTTAGTATTGTTTGGGCATCTGGCGTAGCGGCCATTAATAACCGTTCACGCTGGATGCCCTAGTCCCCCCCTTTCACTATAATTAAGGTGGAGGGATGCCAGTTTGAGGCATTATTAGCCTTGTAAGGATTCCAGAGCCGGCAATTATATCGCGGTGCGACGCCGCGAGACCACGGGGTGCGACGTCCCATTTCATTTTGGGTTTTCCATTTTATTTCCCCGTAGCCCCTCTTTCCCCCTTTTCCCACGATCCCCTCTCGCCAACTATAACCGCTCAGTTACTGTTTCCTTATCAAGATCGAAGGCGGCAAGTTCCCGTTCTGACTGAAGACCGACATCCCCTTCTCGCTCCCGCTCCAGAACACTTCCCTCTCTTGATCTAGTAAGTCAACAACCTTCCCTCTCGATCCCACAGCAGGTCGACGTCTTCTTCCAGTTTCCCACATTCCGAGCGTGCACCAAGTTCTCGTCGTCGACACCGCTAGCCGAGTCCGCCGACCCCCCTATTCTCGCACGCCGGCCCCTCCATCAAATCCACACCGCAAGCCCCCTTCCGCTGTAGTCGGCAGCCTCTTTCCAGCCCTCACTCGCAAGATCCATCTCCAGGGCTGCCAGTAGCGGGACCTCACCTTCGAAAATGTCCTACTGCCGCCAGATCTCCATACATGTGAGTATCTTGTATTGTGCTTCATATTTTTTTTATTGAATATTGGATTTGTATCATATATGTGTTGGAAGCGTTGATTGCTAGTGCATTTGTTTTATTTCTTGTTTTCCCATAATCATCTGTGCGTTAAACTTGTAGTGGAAAACACTTCGTGTGAAGAAAAATATGTCTGTTTGCTTGCTTGAAATTGTGGTGAAAGTCTTGCTTCGTTTGCTTAGCCTATTCAATTTACTGCTCAATTACATTCCGGATTAATTCAAATAGTCAGTGCATCAATAGTTTAGATTTGTTGGGTCAACCCAACACCACTCACATATGCCTTAGCGTCGACGCCATCCCACGGTATACCATGCGTCACGAAGCCTATATAAAATTATAGTGAACTCTCTCTGTGGCATGAATCCTGAAAGTACAGTAACAGAGATATGCTTTGAAAAGAGAACGAGAATTTTCAATCAGCAGAGAAGCTTACTGATCAATTACATTAGCAATTTTGGCATTGAAGACGACAATGACTGGAAACCTCCTAAGATGTCAGCAGTTCAATTGTCAGCTGCTATAACTGCATGCGCTAGTATTCATATGTACCCACACATTTCCAGACCTGATTGTTACTACACTAATATTGAATTTATTGTTCTAGGAAGCCCTCTTTCAGACAGTTTCATCTCTTCGGGTATGTTTCAACTCGAACACAATGTAAAGACAAGAATCTTCTTAACACCTAAGAGTTACATGCTAACGATAGAAAATGATATCACAATTATGGAACACAAGGTACCCTCTGGTAAAGTTTGAGAAGAAGGGCGAAAACGAGGACTTGAATCTGAAAAGTGCCTGCTAGTGGAGTTAGTGAGCTATTTCTTGAAGTGCGAGTTCTATCCTGGGTTGAAGCATATACAAGGCTACTAGTCGTGACTGTTTTTTCGTTGGTTGATGCTGCATATAGCACACTTGTTTCTATAGTTAGAACATGAAGTGTCTCAATTAATTCCAAGAAAAAGGACGGGGTGTACGCTAAATTCGCATTCAAATTTTCCGATTTCACGGAATCGGTATATGACATTTTGTGCTTATAAGAAATATATGTATATATTTTTTTTTCATTTTGTGCCAATAAGGTATTTTCCGGAAATCACATAATCACCATTTTTTGGATTTTGGATTGTCATGGGAAGTTCTATGTTTTCTTAAATAGAACATTGGGCGAAAGAATTCATTGTTAGTGGAATTTTTTCTTACATATCTATTTTCTCCAAGCTTTAATTCATCCAACCTTTTTGTTCATGCCTATTATGATCCTAGATGCACGAGAAAAGATCGGCACCTATTATGTCATAGTAGTTATCTTCATATAGGTGCTAATTTGCTGACATGTTTTCTATTTACAAACTGTAGAACTTCATGTGCTTATTTCAGCAATCTGAAAGCAAACTAGCACCATTTAACTGATGCAAAGACACATGGTATTCAAATCCAATAGAGTGCAGGTGAAATCATTTATCAAGTAGTTGTTATCAAAAAAGTTATTGTGCTATACAGTAGAACTATCTTTGCTATGACCAAGCCAATGTAAGCTGAGAATTGTAGCTTGAGGCAGTAATTGTTATCCCCTAGGAGTTTCCGGCGGCTAAGTAGCAAGAGAGGAGATGGGAGGAAACAAACACCAAAGCAACTTGTCGGTTTAGGCTCTTCTCGAGATCATTCAAGATGAAAGATACGAGAGGTGAAGGACAATTATTTATAGCATAATCAATGAAAGAAAATACAATGGAGGGATCCATCACGTTTAGTTTTCTTCTCCTTCGTATTCCTTTTGGAATACACCCGCTAAGTGTGAATATTTGTCTCATCATTAGCCTTCTTTGTGTCAATCCGTCCGCCTCCATAACAATACTTTTATATAGAAAAATTGCTTTACCCCCAAGTCAAAATCTCGAAAACTACTACCAAAAATCATCTCGATCAAAACAAGTGGCGTTCTCATGCTATTGGAACCTGATCAATGTCAGAGGTATTGCGGTCTGTTGTTCAGCCACCCAAGGTGGTATGCAATTCAAAAAATGTGAGAATTGTTTATGGCCAATTTAGTTGGTATGATGCCCTCCACTAGGTGTTCTCCAATGACACTTGACATTTCGAAGCATAGAACGCTAGGTGGATTCAACTCGCGAGGGAAAGCTCGAGGCAATATGTTGCAACACCTATCTGAGTCTTCGTAGTAAAGAGTCAGTATAACGGGCGATAAGTTTGGGACAGGTTCGAAGACCATAGAAGTATTAACGGTGTTGGCAGAGCTTGATTAAAACTAAGTTGCCCTCACTGAACTGAATTGGGTGATGTTTGTGATTCGCATGCGATTGCATCCTCTATTATGCACGATGCAGATGGTACTTCAACTGTCAAAGGATTTCATTACATTCTTGGAGTTGGACTACTAACGATTCCAATTGACATTCATCCAACCTATGATTCAACATGGTAAGTGGGTAGGGATTCATAGGTGACCAGAAATGTAGTAGTGGCGAGGTGTTGCAGGAGTACTCAACCCAACTTAGCCGCTTCACCCACCCCCGACAATTCTTTGACGAGAAACAATGAAGGTATGTCTCCACGCACATTCAGAACTTACTGTATGCTTTTTTCATGCAGGTGATAAGCTGAACTCATGCACAATTGTGTGCCCTGTAGCCAGAAGATAGCCTGCCAAAAATTGCTCATAATGATAGGGTTTAGGGTGTGCAAAAAGAATCGGAGAACCGACGCGAAACCGAACCGAACCAATCAATTTGGGTCGGTTTTGGTAGTTCTCGGTCCAGTTCTGGTTTCAGAAAAACTTGGAACCAATCATTTGAGTCAGTTCTTGGTTCTTGGGGTTAGGTACCGGAGAATCAATTGAAGAACCGAAATGTAAGTAATTGGCATTTGATTAGTTATTTAGGTAGCATTTAATATTTAATGTTAATAATGAATAGTTAATACTTAATCTAATTGTTATTGTTATATTTAAAAGCCATAAGGCATCAAAATTTAATTTTTTTCATGGACTTTGAAAATATTTTAATCATTGAAAGAATTGCTTCCACTACCTCGTGGATCAGTGTGGCGGCCTCCACGATGCGATATTGCCAGTAACATTACTGACTTGACTTGCGACAATGCATCAGTTTCCTTGTTGGTCTTCCCCGACTTGAACTTAACAATAAATTAATAGCTGAGGAATTTGTTCATCGGGATCTCTGACCGTAGTGGAGATCTTATGTCTTAGGAGATAACAGAGACTATGATGATTTGTGTGAATGGTGAAGTATCATCCCTCTAAAAAGAACATTGGCGCTAAATTGTCAGAATGAGAGTCATCAACTCGTTACTTTAAGCCGAGCAGGGCTGGACTTGACTAGAGAAGGCTCTTCTAGAATGTGTGCACGGGGTGGGGGGAGGTGGTCCTGCATGAGGTCCGCCTCTGATGCCTGAGTCTGAAGCGATGGACTTGATGAATTACCCGGAGAAGTCCGACTTGGACAAAATTGGAACTACGGCCAAGGCCTATTGAAGTCTCCTTGATACTGCATTGTCCTTGTAATACAAACCGAATGAAATTGCATTAATCGAAGAAGAACACGGATACAATCCGGATCAAAGTCCGGCCAAGATCAAGAAGGCTGGTTCCTCCAATGATCCCTCTCTCAAAAAGAGAGCCTAAATTCCTAATGATCCAAAAGATGAAAATAACACTCCCATACCTCCTCCTTATATAGGGGGAGGGGGCTCACATCAAACCAAAACTATTTAAAGGAAAACAGTAATGATAAATGGGATGGCGCGTGCGCGTAACAATACATCCCGTCAGAAAAGCGACCTTGTCCCCAAGGTCGGAGCGCCGCCCGCCGGTCAGTAGTGGGATGCCGTCGAGGTGCCCGGGGCGTCGTGCGGTTGTCCGTCCGCGATCAGCAGGGCGTCGAAGTCGGCGGCGGAGAGCGCGGCCACGTCGTCGCCGATGAGGACACGACACTCCTTCACGGAGCACTCATGACCAGGAGAGTAGGGGTGCTTGCAGCGGAAGCACAGGCCCTTGCTGCGTAAGTCGTTGTACTCCTGGTTGGAGAGGCGGTGGGTAGGGACAGGCCGGTTGTTGCGAGGACCCATCATTGGTGGCCGAGGCAGAGGAGGTGGCGGAGGTGTAGGTTTCGGATGGGTCGAGAAATATGTGTAGGGGGGATGCCGAGAGGGGGCTGATGGGGAAGGAATGTCGCCGGACGTCGCGAGAAATTCTGCCTCCACCAGGGGGCGAGGTCAATGGCGTGGTGAACCGTTAATGGTTGGAGAGTGCGGAGACGGGAGCGGAAGTGGGGTTGCAAGCCGTTCATGAAGAACCCCAAGTAATGGTCTGGGGGAAGACCGGGGACGTGGGTGACTAATTCCACGAAGGCATCAATGTATGAGTCAATGGAGCCAGTGTGACGGACCCCGCAAAGTCGCTCGATAATGGGGCCGAAGTAGCGGGCATCATACCGCTGAATGAGGGCCTCAGAGAGAGCTGGCCAGGTGAGGTCGGGGGAGGTCTGCCGGAGCCAACGGACCCAATGGAGGGCCGACCCTTCCATGCCGATGATTGCGGTGGAGACCCGTTGTGTCGGCGCGGTCTGGTGAATGTCGAAGAACTGCTCGGCGCGGGCAATCCACCCGAGGGGGTCAGACCCGTTGAAGGTGGGCATGTCAGGTCCACGGTACGGTGGAGTAGGCACTTCCATCGCTGCGGAAGCATCAGGAAGCACGGTGCTGGGGGATCCCACAACAGAGGTGGTAGAGGGGCCGGAGTGCTGGGTGGGCTGCAATTTCTGGAGCATGGCCAGAATCGAGGTGAACTGCTCGTTCTGTGCCTCGAGACGAGAGTTGATGGTGGCGAGGGAGTGTTCTAGGGCTTCGACGCGGGCTTCCATCCGGCTCTTTGGCATATGAGGACGATTGTGCCGAGTGGGAGATTGGCCCGGGGTAGATCTGGCCCGCAGGGGGGCGGGGCGGCGATGGGGAGTGCTGGCGGAAGGCGGAGTACGCATGGACCGGACGAACGATCTGGACGCACTGGCGTCGTCGAGCGGCTGGAACGGCTGGAACGATCGTCGTCGAGCAGGCTGGAACGATCGTCGTCGAGCAGGCTGGAACGATCGTCGACGCCGAGCAGGCTGGAACGAGCGTCGTCGTCGAGGAGGCTGGAACGATCGTCGTCGAGGAGGCTGGAACGATCGTCGTCGAGGAGGCTGGAACGATCGTCGTCGAGCAGGCTGGAGATCGGGACGGACTGGCGTCGTCGAGCGGTTGGAACGGCTGGACGAACGATCGGCTGAACGATCTGGACGAACGATCGTCGAACGGCTTGAGATCGGGACGCCGAACTGGAACCAACGGCTGAACGAACTCCGGCGGCTAGGTCAGCGGGCGGAGCGGCAGGTCGGACCAAATAATACAAACTGAATGAAATTGCATTAATCGAAGAAGAACACGGATACAATCCGGATCGAAGTCCGGCCAAGATCAAGAAGGCTGGTTCCTCCAATGATCCCTCTCTCAAAAAGAGAGCCTAAATTCCTAATGATCCAAAAGATGAAAATAACACTCCCATACCTCCTCCTTATATAGGGGGGAGGGGGCTCACATCAAACCAAAACTATTTAAAGGAAAACAGTAATGATAAATGGGATGGCGCGTGCGCGTAACACCTTGATTGAACAGTGGAAAACGAGATCATCATCTTTCCTGAGGAGAGATGTGAGTGGTCAGGCCAACTTGTCGTAGTTTTGGATAAATTGGTGGTAGTATCCTTAGGCCAAGGAAACCATGGACAGTGCGTGAAGACTGCTGAGTTAGCCAATTATACCATCCTATTACTCTAGGAGCTGCTTCAAGTGTTCCTGCTAAGAGCCACTGTAGACAAGGATGTCATAGAAAGTGAGTACGCACTTACACAAAGTTGTAAAAATCAGATGTTGAATTGAGTTTTAAAGTATCAGTTGTCAGAAACCTGTCAGGTGTATTTTAAAATATTAGATTTCTATATCTCATCACTAAAATATATTTTTATACATCATATAAGAATACTTATCTGCTTACTGTCATATTTTCATACTACCGCGCTTGAACTCAATAATTCTCCCAAACAGAGCTTTTAGGTCACTAGTTTTGTCTAAAGCCTCAAACAAGCTGTGTCCTCACATGAGCTTTGTTTGTTTTGTGGAGTTGGAAGCCTCAAACAAGCTGTGTCCTCACATGAGCTTTGTTTGTTTTGTGGAGTTGGAAAGAGAGGAAGTGCAAGCGAAATATATATGAAGATGGTAAACAAATTGAATCGAAAATAGTTTTCACCCTATTTGGTTGATAAGAAATTGAGCGTGAAATGTTTTCTGATTATTGTTTGATTGATGAAACTATAATCCATTTTTTTTTGTGACGAAGAGAAGTTAGTCATAATGATCACCCAATTAAGAGTTTTCTATTTTACTTGGATCTTGTAAGAATTTTCAACTGAAAAATGCATGCGTTCATTTCCTCAGTATGGGAATCTATGATGAAGAAAATATTAGGGTATGCATAAAATAAAGAACAATAACATGATACAACTCAGAAGTGGCGCTCCCGCCAAATTATCGGAGACTGGTCCTCCAAAGAACTCTTTCAAATGAGAGCCAAAAAAACCAAGATCCTTAACACTTATTTAAGCCTTCCATTATATAAATTGGGAAGGCACACATAATAAGATAGCTTTCAATTTGTTAATTATTATAATTAATACAACAACACTCGAGCCTTTATCCCACCATAGTGGGTTCAGCTATATTGATCCTTTGTCGCCAGTGTGCCCTATCTTTAGTCATAATCTCACTAATGCCTAAGTACATCATGTCTTTCCTTAATAGTTTATTTCAAGTCTTTTTTGGTCTACCCCTCCCCCGTTTAACATTTTTAGTGGCTAAACTCTCACAACGCCTAACAGGTGCCTCTAATGGTCTCCTTTGTACGTGTCTGAACCATCTTAATCGAGCTTCTCTCATCTTCTCTACAATTGGTGTCACTCCCGTCTTATCTCTGATACATTCATTCCTAATTTTATCAAGTCTCGTATGTCCACGCATCCACTTAAGCATTCTCATCTCCGCAACTCCCATTTTTTGCTCATGTACATAATTCACTGCCCAACACTCAGAACCGTAGAGCATCGCTAGTTTAATTGCAGTACGATAGAACTTGCCTTTAAGTTTTGATGGTACTTTAAGATCACATAAAATCTCAGACGTACCTCTCCACTTCTACCAACTTGCTTGGATTCTATGTATCACATCTGTATCTACATCCCAATCTTTTTGAACTATCGATTCCAGATATTTAAAGCACTCACTGTGAGAAATATTTTGGTCACCCAACCTAATGACAGAGTTATTCGTCCTTCTTGCACTATTAAATTTAAGCTCCATATACTCCGTCTTTGTCCTGCTCAACCTAAAACTCTTCTTTTCTAAAGTGTCTCGCCAATATTCAAGTTTCGTGTTTACACCCTCGCGCGTCTCATCGACCAAAATAATATCATCTGCAAACAATAAACACCAAGGCATTGCTTGTTGGATATGTCCGGTGAGCTCATCTAAGACGAGGGTAAAAAGATAAGGCCTTAAAGATGACCCTTGATATAAGTCAATAGTGATAAAGAATTCATTTGTTAATCCTCCATATGTCCCCACCCTCATCCTTAAAATTGTATACATGTCTTTGATTACGTCAATGCATGATACATTTACACCTTTTTTTCCAAAACTCTCCATAAGACCTCTCTTTGAACCCTATTATAAGTCTTCTCAAGATCTATAAATACCATATGTAAATCTTGTTTTTTTCCCAATATTTGTCAATGAGTCTCCTCAAGAGGTGTATAACCTTCATGGTCGACCGCCCTGGCATTATTCCAAATTGATTCTCCAAGATGCTAATCTCTCGTCTTCTTGTTCTCTTTATTACTTGTTCTCATAGTTTCATGGTATGACTCATTAATTTAATTTTTAACACAAGTTTGTATCTCCTTTGTTCTTATACAAAGATACCAAGATACTTTTTCTTCATTGACCATCTTATTGAAGAAACATGTAAGCCATAAAATTCATTTATTCCCTAGGCATTTCTATACTTTGATGGGTATATCGTCTGCCCCAACCGCCTTTCCATTTTTCTTCTTCAGAGCATCATTTATCTCCGATATTTGAATTTTACGATGAAAAGTTATATTCATATACTCCTCCGATTTGTTTAACTCTTCCAATCTCAGTTCGTTGTCTTTTCTTCATTGTAGAGTTGATAAAAATATCTTTTCCATCGCTCATTATTAATCACATCATCTGTCAAAATCGTATCTGGTTCATCCTTCATGCATTTAACTGGACTTAAATCTCTTGTCTTCCTCTCACTAGCTCGAGCAATTTTATATATATCATGTTCTTCATCTATGGTAAGCTTGATTTCTTGTTTTACTTACTGTCTTTTTAACTTCTTTTTTGACGACTTTATACTTTGTCAAGTTTTCATCATTCCTACAAGCGTAGAGTGCTTTATAGCTAGCTCTCTTTGCCCTCACTTTGTCTTGCACTTTCTCTTTCCACCACCAAGATTTTTTATATATGGGTATATGACATTTTGACTTTCAAGTATGTTCTTTCCACTTATCTTTAAATGTGAAGACATAACTTCTCATGTGATACTGAGATCAACATAAGGATCATCAATCAGTTGTTCCATTACAACTGCCTTGAAAGCAATCTCTTTTTCCATCTTCAAGTCCCAACATCAAATTTTTTGCAACACTCTTATTATTCTCTTAAATTTATTATATATAATTTACACATCTAACACCACTAGTCTGTGTTGTGTTGTCAAACTTTCTTCTGATATGACTTTGCAATCCTTTCAAATCTTTTTATCCATTTTGCCAGCCATAAAATAGTCAATTTGTAAGTTATTTGATCCGTTCTTAAACGTAATTAAACGTTCTTCCGTCTTCATGATGAACGTATTTGTCACAATTAGCCCATGTGATTTTGAAAGTCCAAAATGGTTCTTTATTTTTTATTTCTTTCTCCATACCCAAATCCTCCATGAACGTCTGTATAATCTGTATTTTCCTTCCTTATATATCCATTTAAGTCTGCTCCCATGAAAATCCTCTCGCTTTGTGGGATTTCTCTTACCAAATCATCTAAGTCTTCCCAAAATTGCATTTTAATAGCTTCACTTAATCCCACTTGTGACGCATAAGTACTAATCACATTAATAGTTTCCTTTCCTACAATCAATTTAAGTGCTAAGATTTTATATTTTTTTTACTTACCCCTACAACTTTATCCCTCAATGTAGTATCCATAATAATATTTACTTCATTGTTTGTTTTATTTTTTTCTGTATACCATAGTTTAAAATTTGTATTGGCTAGAGTTTTAGCTTTCTCACTCACCCATTTAGTCTCTTGCAGGAATAAAATATTTATCCTTCTCATAATCATCGTATTCACTACTTCCATCACTTTTCCCGTTAGCGTACACTTATTCCAACTTCCAAATCTAAGTTCGATCACAAATCCTACGATTGACTTTCATAAGACCCCTAATATGCGAGGGCTCTTGCATATTTAACACTATACTCAAGTTCTCTTGAAGGTGCAACGGTCCTTGCCAAGACGCCGCATTCAGACCATACGATGGGGACTCTTATATATTTAACACTACACCCAAGTCCTGGAGATGTAGCGGTCCTTGTCAAGACGTTGCATTCAGACATATGACGCGTTCCTTGCATGGAACAACCTAGCTTTTGCATAATTTCTCAAACGATCTATATTCATAAGAGTGACTATATTTTTATGCTGACCGTCCACCTAACGCAACCCTCATAATCTCTCATCCGGGCTTGGGACCGACAAAGGTTGGTTTTATTAATTAATACCAACTATTAATTAATAATAATTAATTAATACAAATATAACCCTTAACCATTGATGTGGGCTCCAATGCGTCATGATGATGGCTTAGATCCGCTCAGGCGTATACATATCAATATTTCGCTCTTGAAAATTGACCTTGCCCTCTAGTTGAGTGCCGAACTTTGTCGGGATCTTTAATAATTTTGGGAAGGCACTGAAGTTGGCATCATCAGTGAACATAATGGACCTGGTTAGTAAGCAATCTTCAGAAGTGACTCAAGAGTGGTCGACGAGACATGCGCGGAGTTTGAAATTGGCGGAATTCGTGACTGGAAAATAGTCGTCTGGATGGGGACTGTGGGGGTCGACAGTGGTGTGGCTTGACATGCAGAGATTGGTGGGCGCTTTTTGTTCACTGGTTCGATCGGATCCCAGAGCACTGTCAGGTCCTCCGCTCAGGCTAGTTCTGTTGGGTTTTTCTAGAACCATACATCAAATGTAGGCGCAGCGGAAATGAAGAGAAACAACCCAAAAGATTCGGATCGGGTCATGAACATTGATTCAAGAAGTTAATAAAATGCTAGGTTTGAAATTACCTTGGCGGGATTGGATCAAATCCAACCTAGATACTCCAAGAAGAAGATTACCTTCGTCGGCTTTGCAAGAGTTCTCACGTAGAATAATGTCTACGTCTCTACAGCAGTCCACACGAGCCGGGAGAAGAAGACTACACCTTGCGCTTCCACGGATTGCTAGATCCGCTTCAGGAAGAACAACACCGGCGACAATCGTCGGAGAGGAAGTCGGCGGAGGCGATTCAGACGGAACTCCTTCCGTCTAGGGTTCGAGCGGAACTCCTTCCGTCGGCTTCTATTCGTAAGTTATGAGAACCCTAAAAGAAGTCCTATTTATACCCAAAGGATAAACAGCTTCTAGAAGAATCGCTATCCGCAGACCACACAGCAAAATAGGGGCTTCTGTTACAATTCGTCGGGATTCCATGGAACAGCATTCGTCGAGTTTTCACGGGACAATCCGACGAATTCCGACGAATCACATCAGACGGCAACATTTGCCGAGTTAATGCTCTCGGTGACAATTCGTCGAGATTCCACGGAACAATCCGACGAATCCCGGCGAATCATGTCAGACGGCAACATTTGCCGAGTTAAGGATCTCTGTAACAATTCGTCGAGATTCCACGGAACAATCCGACGAATCCCGACGAATCCGACGAATCATGTCAGACGACAACATTTGCCGAGTTAAGGATCTCTGTAACAATTCGTCGAGATTCCACGGAGCAATCCGACGAATTCAGACAGCAACATTTGCTGGACTTCCCCCATTCTATATGGTGATTGGTAACCTTTACCAACATAGTCAATCTTCCAACTTCTCCACATGCTCTTATGTGCGACCCTGCAGGCTCATATCGCGTTGGCAGTGACATTACATGTTTGACTACTTCTAGATCACAATGGTAACTCCAACAGTCTCCCACTTGATCTTGAAAGTATCAAACAAAAAACCTCACAAACAATGAGCGGCAACTAGCAATGCATCATTGCTCCCCAAACAATAAGAGTTCATAACTCATAAGCCTTTATGAACAATGTTCCAGCGTTGTCTTTGTCCCTTTGTCCCTTACATCCGGAAAGAACTAGAGGCATGGATCGTGTCACCCTCATAATAGCTCAATCCAAGTTTCTTGATCTAGAACGGACTTCCAGAGAATGGTGAGCTCAATATCACATATTGACTCTACCAAGCATGGCCATGCATTTCTCAGTCCAATTCCACCAAGGGGCCCATGGATGCAACTCCTGTTATATAGGAGGACAAATCCCATATCTGCTCACACCCAAACACCCAAATGATTCATAACGTACCCAACGACCACCCTTATCATCAACCTTCTTCAAGGAAGACTTTAGATGACATCAAAGCACGCTCTTCCTCACTCGATGAATGCTGTGACTTCAGGTCAAAGGACCACAACACCATTGTCAAATGAGACCTACTTGTGACACTTTTAAGTAACAATCCACAAAGTAGTCTCAGGTTGGGTCTGTCCAGTACAACTTGTTCACTAACAAGTACCCACGTGATGACTTGATATCACAATATCATGACCTGTGAGAACCGGTCATCAGTCAACACACATGCTAGTCTTAATGTATCATCATCACCCTTAGCTTCTACGATGATACCTCGACCAGGGACCTTTTAAGAATAAAGCTTCGAAATCATAGGCTCTCACATTCAAGTCACGTACTTGATGTCCCATGGAAGCGAACATTCTAAGGTTATTTATCACGAATTTTATTCTATCATATAGAAACAGTATATCGTAATAAAAGAATTTGCCATTAATTGTAAAAGGAAATAATTGGCACACAATTCATCATATGAATAATAAACAGCCAACAGAATATATATATTTTACATGCAACCCACAAGACTCCCACTAGAGATGATCACTCAGGTATCGTATACCCATTGATCTAGTATGACCATCATGCTTTCTCTGCGCGATAGGCTTTGTCAGTGGATCTGCAATATTCTCCTCAGTCGGCACTCTGCAAATGTTCACATCTCCTCGTTCGACAATCTCACGAATAAGATGGAACCGCCGAAGTATGTGCTTGGAGCGCTGATGGGATCTAGGTTCCTTAGATTATGCAATTGCACCATTGTTATCACAGTAGAGAACTACGTGACCAACAATGCTAGGAACTACATCTAGCTCGCCGATGAATTTCCTAATCCATACAGCCTCCTTCGCTGCGTTTGCCGCAGCGATATACTCGGCCTCAGTTGTAGAATCAGCAACTGTCTCTTGCTTGGAACTCTTCCAGCTCACAGCTCCTCCATTCAGGCAAAACACAAACCCTGACTGAGACTTCGAATCATCCCTATCAGTTTGGAAGCTGGCATCCGTGTAACCACTTACAACGAGCTCTTCCTCTCCACCATATACCAAGAATACATCCTTAGTCCTTCTCAAGTACTTCAGGATATTCTTTACGACTATCCAGTGACATTCACCAGGATCAGACTGATACCTGCTAGTCATGCTCAAAGCAAAAGAGACATCGGGTCGAGTACATAACATTGCATACATGATTGACCCAATTGCCGAAGCATATGGAATCAACTTCATGCGGTCCTTATCTTCGCAAGATTTTGGACACTGGTCCTTAGAGAGATTTACACCATGAGACATGGGCAAAAATCCTTTCTTGGATTCAAGCATGTTGAACCGCTTCAACACCTTCTCAATGTACGTACTCTGGGTCAAACCCAGCAACTTCTTCGATCTATCTCTATAGATCTTAATACCGAGTATGTAAGTCGCTTCACCCAAGTCCTTCATAGAAAAGTAGTTCCCTAGGTTGTTCTTAACAACTTTCAGGGTAGGTATGTCATTCCCGATCAACAGTATGTCATCTACATACAATATCAGGAAGACAACAATGCTCCCACTGATTCGCTTGTAAACACACGGTTCATCTTCATTCTTGACAAAACCAAACTCTTTGATCTTCTCATCAAAACGAAGATTCCAACTTCTAGAGGCTTGTTTCAATCCATAGATGGACCTATTCAGCTTGCATATTTTAGTGGCTTCATTTGGGGATACAAAACCCTCGGGTTGTGTCATGTACACTTCCTCAAGGAGGTTTCCATTTAGGAAAGCCGTTTTGACATCCATCTGCCAGATCTCGTAGTCATAATACGCAGCAATAACAAGCAATATCCTAATGGACTTTACCATGACAACAGGGGAAAAAGTCTCATCATAGTCAACACCATGAATTTGCTTGAAACCCTTAGCCACCAGTCGCCCTTTGAATGTCTGTACATTCTCATCCATGTCGGTCTTCTTCTTGAAGACCCACTTGCACCCTATGGGTCGTACCCCTTTAGGTGGTTCCACCAAGTTCCAAACTTGGTTTGTATACATGGAGTCCATTTCGGATTTCATAGCCTCAAGCCATTTGTCGGAGTCCGGTCCATTCATAGCCTCTTGGTAGGTCGCTGGTTCATCATCATGATCCATAAGCAGCACATTACCTATTTGAGACACGAGAAATCCATATCTCTTAGGCTCAAATCTTGGTCTACCAGATCTACGTAGGACTTGTGTCTCTTGTGCAGGTTCTCTAGCTACAACATCTTGTAGTCCTGGCTCAGATTCCAATTCTGGTTCATTCACTACTTGTGGTTCTTGAACTTCTTCAAGTTCTACCTTTTGCGTCTTTCTTGACAAGAACTCTTTCTCCAAGAAGACATCCGTCCTTGCGACAAACACTTTGCCCTCAGATGGTAGGTAAAAGTAATATCCTTTCGTTTCCTTAGGATATCCCACCAGATAACACTTATCTGATTTGGGTTCCAGCTTGTCAGGCATTTGACGTCGTACGTATGCCTCACAGCCCCAAATTTTAATGAATGACATACTAGGACGCTTCCCAGTCCATATCTCATATGGTGTCTTTAGAACCGTTTTCGTCGGAGCGCGATTCAGTGTCATTGCAGCAGTCTCTAAAGCAAAACCCCAAAAGGAAACAGGCAAGACTGCATGACTCATCATCGACCGTACCATGTCTAACAGAGTACGATTTCTCCTCTCAGACACACCATTATGCTGCGGTGTCCTAGGTGGAGTGAGCTGTGATACAATACCACACTCTTTCAGATGATCACGGAACTCATGACTCAGGTATTCGCCACCTCGATCAGATCGGAGTGCTTTAACCTTTTTACCCAATTGGTTCTCCACTTTATTTTTAAACTCTTTGAACTTTTCAAAAGTTTCGGATTTGCACTTCATAAGATACACATATCCGTATCTACTGAAATCATCAGTAAATGTAACGAAGTAGAAATACCCACCTCTAGCCATAGAACTCATGGGTCCGCATACATCACTATGTACAACACCCAAGAGATCCTCAGCCATCTCAGTATAACCAGTGAAAGGGGCTTTAGTCATCTTGCCTAACAAACAAGACTCGCATCGCTCAAATGATTCATAATCAAATGAGTCCAATAGTCCATCTTTATGGAGCTTGGATATGCGCTTCTCGTTTATATGGCCCAAACGACAATGCCAGAGATATGTAGGATTTGAGTCATTTGTTCTTAGTCTTTTATTATTATCTACATTATAGATCGGATGGTCTAGGTTCAAAACATAAAGACCATTAAACAATTGAGCTACAGCATAACAAACATCATTCTTAAATATAGAACAACAATTGTTCTTAATTATAAAAGAAAATCCAATCATGTCTAAGCATGAAATGGATATAATGTTTCTAGTTATGGCCGGAACATAATAACAATTATCAAGTTCTATTACAAGCCCACTGGGCAAAGAAAGACGGTAAACCCCTACGGCTACAGCAGCAACTCTTGCTCCATTGCCGACGCGCAGGTCCACCTCTCCTTTACTCAGCAATCTCTTCCTTCCCAGTTCCTGCACATTTGTACAAATGTGAGAACCACATCCGGTATCCAATACCCAAGATGAAGGAGCAGAAAGGTTTATCTCTATAACGTAAATATTCGAAGCGGAAGTCATACCTCCCTTCATTTTCCGCAGACCGTCAATGTACGAAGGACAATTCCTCCTCCAATGACCAGCCTTGCCACAGTGGTGGCATTTCCCTTCCTTCACGGTGCTCTTCTTTTTCAGCGCAGAAGATTTGGGCTCAAGATGTGACTTAGGTCCCACCTTCGTCTTCTTGAAGCCCTTTGCCTTACCCTTGCCTTTATGTACCATCAAAATGGGACTAGCAGGCTTGGCCTTCTTCATGTTTATCTCGGCAGTTCGCAACATGCCTAGGAGCTCGGGCAGTGTCTTGTCTATTTCATTCATGTTGTAGTTCAAGACAAACTGCTCATAACTATCCGGCAATGATTGTAGGATAAGATCTGTGGCCAACTCTTGACCCAGAGGAAAACCCAGTCTCTCCAGGTTCTCTATATACCCAATCATCTTGAGTACGTGAGTACCAACCGAGTCTCGAGCTCCCATTTTGCACTGAAATAAGGCCTTCGTGACATCGAACCTCTCTTGACGAGCTTGCCCTTGAAACATTTTCTTTAGGTGCTCGTCAATCTCCTTGCACCCCATGTTCTCGTGTTGCTTCTGAAGCTCAGAGTTCATGGTGGCAAGCATAAGGCACTCGACGTCTAAGGCGTCATCGGTATACTTCTTATAAGCATCCTTATCAACACGGGACGAGTTCCCGGTCGGCACCTCGGGGGCTTCTTCTTCCAAGACGTAGAGCTTTCGCTCTTGCCTGAGAAAAATTCTCAGGTTCCTATACCAGTCCATATAGTTCGTCCCACTAAGCTTCTCCTTCTCAAGGATAGCTCTCAGGGACAAGGTGGAATGTGAACCACTTGCCATGGAATTCTACAAGAATTCATGCAGAATTTAATCAGTACCTTAATTTCAAAATATAATTTATTTTAATTTGGACTTCAATTAAATACTCCCACTATTTTATTCAAATTGATAGCCCTCACTATCAATTCGGAGAGTCCATGCGAGCTACTCTCTTAGTGGACAAGATCCGTATTTCACCAACACCATGAGTCCGCTTTGGCGTTCCTCTCATAATGCGGTTATTTAGGTAGGCAACGCTTGCCAATTGCATCCTCATGCAACTCTTGTATGGCTGGTGAATAACTCCTTATTCGCATCCATCATATGGTGCATGCCAACCCTATGCCACTAGGCACTCAACCTTTGAGGTCACCTAGTTAAGTTAGACCCGATGTCGACAGTGGGATATCACAATTATCCGCTCGCACCCTTACCAAGATAGATTAATGCACCTTGCTTTGGCAAGCCCACACTTCATCGATCGAGGCAGGAAGAGTGTCATCCATCGGAAGACATCCGAACACTTAATATTTGATGAAGGGATTTTAATTTTAAATAATAGGTTAACACTTAACCATGATCAACATTTGATCAAAGTGCACATCCACAGAAAAACAAGCATTCTAAAATCCACATGTATCCCTTATGTGCACAACATAAGACTATCAACCTTTGATAGACGAAAAGGGCTAAATCTGGACATTTAGAACTCTTCCAAACCTTCAGATTTACATGCATTGGACAAAGGCAAAGGCAACTCGACTTAAAGCAGTAGACAAGCTCGTCTCTCATTGTTGGATTCAAAATCCAAAACAATACAAGGGTTTATTAACCACTTGAGGGACGGTTACTGCTAAGGAGACAACAATTTCTAACATTAGAAATAACCACGAAATCCCAGACGTTCCTGGCGGGGTTCCAAGGGGCCGCGCCCCTGGCGGGGTCTTAGGGGCAGAGCCCCTAACGGGGTCCAAGGGGCAGCGCCCCTGGCGGTGGTCTCGCTGATCAAATTTGCGGGGTGCGGGGCAGAGCCCCGACCAAATTTTTGAAATCCCACCACCAAAAACCACACAAAATCACATCAAATGTGATATTCCAAGAAGAAATCTTGACATTTAGAACGCTTCCAAATACCTAGATTTGCACGTACTGGAATAACCTAACTTCTGAAACAACATTCATGACCGGAACCTCGCTTTGATACCACTGTTGGATTTTTCTAGAACCATACATCAAATGTAGGCGCAGCGGAAATGAAGAGAAACAACCCAAAAGATTCGGATCGGGCCATGAACATTGATTCAAGAAGTTAATAAAATGCTAGGTTTGAAATTACCTTGGCGGGATTGGATCAAATCCAACCTAGATGCTCCAAGAAGAAGATTGCCTTCGTCGGCTTTGCAAGAGTTCTCACGTAGAATAATGTCTACGTCTCTACAGCAGTCCACACGAGCCGGGAGAAGAAGACTACACCTTGCGCTTCCACGGATTGCTAGATCCGCTTCAGGAAGAACAACATCGGCGACAATCGTCGGAGAGGAAGTCGGCGGAGGCGATTCAGACGGAACTCCTTCCGTCTAGGGTTCGAGCGGAACTCCTTCCGTCGGCTTCTATTCGTAAGTTATGAGAACCCTAAAAGAAGTCCTATTTATACCCAAAGGATAAACAGCTTCTAGAAGAATCGCTATCCGCAGACCACACAGCAAAATAGGGGCTTCTGTTACAATTCGTCGGGATTCCACGGAACAGCATTCGTCGTGTTTTCACGGGACAATCCGACGAATTCCGACGAATCACATCAGACGGCAACATTTGCCGAGTTAATGCTCTCGGTGACAATTCGTCGAGATTCCACGGAACAATCCGACGAATCCCGACGAATCCGACGAATCATGTCAGACGGCAACATTTGCCGAGTTAAGGATCTCTGTAACAATTCGTCGAGATTCCACGGAACAATCCGACGAATCCCGACGAATCCGACGAATCATGTCAGACGGCAACATTTGCCGAGTTAAGGATCTCTGTAATAATTCGTCGAGATTCCACGGAACAATCCGACGAATTCAGACAGCAACATTTGCTGGACTTCCCCCATTCTATATGGTGATTGGTAACCTTTGCCAACATAGTCAATCTTCCAACTTCTCCACATGCTCTTATGTGCGACCCTGCAGGCTCATATCGCGTTGGCAGTGACATTACATGTTTGACCACTTCTAGATCACAATGGTAACTCCAACAAGTTCCGGAATAGCAGGGTGTGCAAAAAGAACTGGAAAACGACTCGAAATTAAACCGAATTGATCAATTTGGGTCGTTCTAATGGTTCTCTGTTTGGTTCTGGTTTCCAAAAAAACTTGGAACTAATCCTTTGGGTTGGTTATCGGTTCTTGGGTCTGGTACCCGAAAATCGACTCAGGAACCAAATTGTAAATAATTGGCATTTGATTAGTAATTTAGATAGCATGTAATATTTAATAATTAATATATATATATATGGTTAATAATTAATACTTAATATATATTGTCTAATATTTATCATTTAATTTAAAATCCATAAAACATCAAAATTAATATTCTCTTTCATAGGCTTTGAAAAAATTTGAATTGTTGAAAGATAATATTATGTAAACACTAGTTTTTATTTTGATATGTAAATTATGTTGTTTATATGATTAATGTGGAGAAATTATCAAATTCAACATGATGCGATTTAAAGACAATATTTTAAATATTATTTACTTGTAACTTGCTTTATCGCTTTATGTATACGGGTAATGATTATTGCAAAGTAAGACGCAACATAGAACCAAAGCAAATTTTTTGATTCAAGTATGGTTTTATGTTCCGATTCCAAAAAATTGGAATCGAACTTATATGGATCGGTGATCATCATAACCAATCCGAGTTGCACTCTGGGGAGTAGTGTCGGCATCGTTTGAGTCATTTCCGTTGATGCTAGTGATGTCTCACACACCATCGCAGTATCTCGCGGATTTCAGTTTGATCATTGGAATGCACTGTCATACCGAAGTGAAAAAAGATATTTGTAAATAAATTCAATATAAAATTAATTAATTAATAATCCATCTTATGTTGTGCTGGAGGGGTGCGGCTTGGATGGAGTGAGGTTCGATGAGGAGAAAGACAGTTGGGCTTGACATCGAAAAGGGGTTGAAGGAAACATGTGTTGCTCTTGGCTCGATAGTTGACTTAACGACAAGAATGACACTGTGCTCGATGGAAAAGAACGCATGTAGACTTTGAAAATGAGAAGGCAGATCACTATATGTTGGCGTGGTGCTCGAAAAAGAGATGGCGTGCGAGGATGTAACCTGCAACCTGATGTTACGGTGAATGCCTTAATGACTGCGGCCATGAGTGTCTTCGAGGATAGTAGCAATGAGAGTAGACGAGGAGTCCACTTAAACGCGGTCCGGTAGAGAATAAGACCGCCGCGGGCTGTCCATTGCGGATCGGTGAGGTGCTCGGCCGCCCGGTGGAGGAGTTCGGACAAGCTTGGGGAGAGTGGTATCTCTTGGCGGATCATGGCGAGGTGGTCGGCGGTCGGAAAGGAGATAGCAAATAGAGCGGGCTCGGTCTGAGTATCTCGGCGAGAAAGGGCGTCGACGCCGCGATTTAAAACCCCTGCTTTGTACTCCACTCGTAAGTCACACCTGAGGAGTTTGCTCACCTAACGTTGTTGCGGTACTGTAGAAAGGCGTTGCTCAAGCAATTATTTGAGGCTGTAATGGTCCGTCTGGATTAGAAAAGTGCAGCATCACAAGTATGGACACCAGTGTTGGACGGCTTTGGCGAGGCCGATCAACTCCTGCTCGTAGGCGGTAATTTGCAGTGGTGTAGGGCGGCCCGACGGCTAAAATAAGCGATGGGATGTCCCTCCTACTGGATGACGGCTCCGTAGCCGGTCCCAAGTGCATCGCATTCCACCTGGAATTCCACCGAGAAGTCGGGAAGGCGGAGGACCGGTGCGGACATTAAGGCCTCTTGCAATGTGTGAAAAGCTTGGGTAGTCGCGTCCATCCAAGTGAACGTATTCTTGCGTAAGAGTCTTACCAACGGCTCAGCCAGTGTGTCATAGGCACGAATGAAATGTCGATAGTAGCCCGTGAGGCCGAGGAAGCCGCGAAGATCGGTTGGGGACCGCGGAAGGGGTCATGCCGCCACCCCTTGTAACTTCTCCGTATCGGCCGAAACCCCCAAACTGTGAACGATGTGTCCCAAGTAGGCAACAGAGCTTTGGCCGAAAGAGCACTTGGAGGCCTTGAGCACCAACTGATGAGACCGAATCAATTGGAGGACTGCATGGAGGTGTTGTTTGTGCTCCGTCCAGGATTTGTTGTAGACTAGAATATCGTCAAAGAAAACGAGAACAGATTTCCGTAGGAGAGAGTGGAATACCTCGTTCATGAGTGCCTGAAAGGTGGAAGGGGCATTTGTAAGCCTGAACGGCATGACCAAAATTTGAAATGGCCGTGGTGGGTACAAAAGCCGGTCTTCTCTACGTCGGCGGAGGCCATGCGGACTTGATGATATCCGGAGGACAAGTCCAATTTAGAGAAAAAAAATTCTCCATGCAGTTCATCCAATAATTCCTCCACTACGGGAATCGGAAACTTGTCCTTCACGGTATGAGCGTTAAGGGCCCGGTTGTCCACGGAAAGTCGTCATGAGCTGTCCTTCTTGTGCACTAAGAGGACCGGAGAGGAAAATGGAGACACGCTACGCCAGATGAGTCCTTGTTGGAGGAGAAGCTCAAATTGTCGTTCGATTTCATCCTTTTGATGGAAGGGATAACGATACAGTGGTACCACAGTCGGGGCCGTCCCCGGATGGAGGCAGATGCGGTGATCCTGTCGGCGGCGAGGCCGAAGGCCGGTGAGAGGGCTGAATATGCCGGTGAAGGGCTGTAAGAGATCTGAGAGGTCGTAAGGTTGGTCGTCCCTAGTCGGAAGAGAGGTGGGAAGAGGCTCAGTGTGACTAGAAAGGAGGATGGGAGCGGCCAAGGGTCACGCCCTTGCCACTGCACTGAACAGGAGCCCGAGTACCAAGACATGGTCAAGCGGTCAAAATCCCATGTAAGGTGTCCCAAGGTGCGAAGCCAACGGACACCCAAAACTACTTCGAAGTCGCGAAGATCCACCACAAATAAATCTGCTTGCGAAGTGTATCCGTCCACCATAAGGTCCACCTTCCGACATATATCGGGGCACGTCATCTGTTGTCCATTGGCCACCGAGACCTTTATGTGGCTGCGAGAGACAAACAGAAGGCCCAAATGGGGAGATCCGTGTCGTGGCAAATGAAGTTGTGGGTGCTACCGGAGTCCATGAGAGCTAGGAGTTGAGTCCACCGATCAACACAAACATCTGGACCGCAATCGCATGAAGTGAGAGTTGTGGTGTGCCCGATTCGTCTCTACCGTCATCGTCATCGTCCGAAGGATCATCTACTTCGAACCAAAATAAACGTTTGCACCGATGACCCGATGTGAACTTCTCATCACAATTGAAGCACGGGCCTTTTTCGCGGCGGGCTGCCATTTCGGGGCGAGAAAAACGGCGGCGGAAAGTAGGTCGGGGAGGCTCTTCCCCGACTGTGGCCTTGTCGGCCGAACCGAAAGGGGGCGGCCTGCCTGGTGGTCACGGCGTCCCATGGTTGGATGATCTAAGAGCAGTCGTCGTTCACAAGCACAGGCGAGGCTAATCGCCATGATCTCTCCACATCCCAACAGAGCCGCTCATGAAGACCGACGGTGAAGAGGGGAAAT
Organism: Dactylorhiza incarnata; assembly: GCA_033032865.1. NCBI lineage: Eukaryota > Viridiplantae > Streptophyta > Magnoliopsida > Asparagales > Orchidaceae > Dactylorhiza > Dactylorhiza incarnata. Next base: position 2,490,175 of record JAWHQI010000165.1, read on the forward strand.
TGTTGTTCCGGTAAAACGGACGTCGCCCTTAATAACAAAATCTGAAATTGTTTCAGATAGGCATCGATGGAGCCTGCCTGTTTGAGGGCCACAAGGTCTCCCAACGGTTTTCCCGGTAGAGCGGGACCAAAGCGCAAGGTACATGCCACACTGAATTCCGCCCACGAGAAATTTGGACGTTCGTGCAACAATTGTGTGAACCACAATTGCGCCGGCCCAAGGAGGTGGAAGGAGGCTATGCCGACACGTTCGTCATCCGGCGTGCATTGGTTGGCGAAGAAAATGTCACAACCGGTCAGCCAAGGAGATCTTCGCGGCCTTCGCATATGGGGAAATCCATCCGGACCGAACGGGAGTATGCGGGACATTCCGCGCGAGGAGCGGCGGAGTCCACCGGCTTGCCGAAGGAAATTCCTCTGCATGCATGGGCGGAGGAGACAACGCACCTTGTAGGGCATCCAGGCGGGCGTTGAGGGCCTCCATTTTGGAGTTCTGAGTTGTGAGCATGGTTTGGAAGAGTTCCACCACCTGAGAGAAGGACGGGCCACCTTCATCCATCGGAAAAGGGGGCGGTAGGGCTGCGGTCGGGGTAGGCAGCAGGCCGGCGGAAGAGCTAGGTCGTGGAACAGTTGGCGAGGGAGGGACCGGGTGGAAAGAGGCGGAAGAAGTGTCGTGAATGGAGTCGCCGGCCTTTGGCTCTAATACCAAGATGTTATGGGTTGTCGATTGTGATCTCGTGAAGGGTCTCGAAGGAGGAGGATGCGTAGGAGGGAGATCTCCCTTCCTTAGAGTGGGAGGTGTTATGGTTGGCGACGAGAGGGAGCAGCCAGCTGAGCGTGTATGTCGGAAGAGGGCTGCAACGATCGCGAGTTGCGACTAGGGCTGGAGCGGGCGCGGGTTAAGGAAGGGTGTTCCGTCGGCTAGAAAGAGAGAGGTAGGGAGAGGGAAAAGAGGAGAGAGAGAGAGTTTTGGAATTAAAATTGCATAAACCAAAGGCCCTAACCGGGCGGTCAAGTAGCGGTTCACCAAAGCTGCCCCCATTTGGGTTTACAACATATTGGTCAACATGCTGAATTAAAACGATACTAATAAAACGATGCAAACACATAACTAGATAAAAGATAATAAAACATGTCGTCACGCGTCCGCTGCGTGTAGGCGTCGTTGGTACGTGTGGCCCCGGCACGGGTTGGACCCGTCGCGCATCATAACATACACACATCTAACTTCAACTTAAAAAACATGCCGCAGTTGGTCAATCCATTCCAAAACTTGAATACAAACCACACAGATCAATAAACAGATAAAAACCATGAACAGATAAAAACAAATAATTCAGATCTGTTAGATTAGCCATCCGTCATTTATTGGGGATAACCAACGGATTGCTCACTATAGCATGATTGGGCTTAGAAATTATTGGCGGATCAAGAACTTGATTCTTAGAAATTATTGTCAGACCATTACTGAACACCATCACTATGGCAAGATCAACCTATTAAAATAGAAGAAACATGTAAAAAACAACTAAAAATAACAATAACAAAAAACCAGTCTAACAACTGATCGGAAATCAGAACCAAGGAGGACCAAGATCTGAAGAATGAAAGTAAAATATTAACAGAACCCTATGAGGAGCAAGAGGGGTAAGAGGAGGAAGAAGAAGATCATACATGGTCAGTTTTGTTGGCAGGGAGTGAGGACGAAAAACATATGAAGAATGGGCAAAACTGGGTGCAGCCGGAGAAATGAGAAGTGATCGGCATTTGAGTGCGGCTGGAGAAAGAAAAAGAACCTTGGAAGCCTCTAAAAGAAAGCATGCATACCGTTGATCGTCGGTGTCGGATGGCATTCTAGGGGTTGGAATCACAGGGCCTCCCCCGAGGAGAACTTGGTAACGCGGGTCAGCAAAGGTGTCGCAGGACGTCGCAGGCTTGAATCGGGTGCCAGAGGCTGAAACCGGACGTCAGTGGGCTGTAACTGGGCATCGGAGGGCTTCGCCGGAGGAATCGAAGTCGTGGGTAGCGCAGGAGGGGTGAATCATTAAACCGCAAGCGAAAAAGCACCTGTCGCTGGAGGGGTAGGCAGCGGCGGGGCTTTAAGCTAAGATCCACTTTATTAGTAAATAGAGTTTTTATACTTTTGTTTTACCAAATGCCCTATTTCGGATAACTCAGTTTTCGAGTCACCGGAGCAGAGCTAAAGAGCCCTCCCAAACTGGGTCGAACTTTTATTTGAAAAGTTTTTCCCTGGCGTGGTTTTGATTCATGTCCCGAGGAAACTTTTAATTTCATTATTGATCATCACCAACTTTGCCACATCTATTTTGTCTACTATAAGAACTCTAATTCTCTATTCCACATGGGATGTTAAACTCTATTTTGTGCTTTTCTTTGCACAATTTCTAATAATCTTTCATTTTATTAGCTCTTTTTCGTTTTATCATATATGTTGGCTCATCTTTTACTAGTTTTCGATAACCAATTATCCATTGCTATTTTTCAATTTCTTATCTTCAAAATGTGTGGTTAACTCAAAATGCTATTTATGGGCATTTTCTGCTGCCTACATTCATTAAACAGGATACTAACAGCTGCTACTCTTGGATTTCAGGAACTTAGATCAACCCAAGTTTTCATATGAATTCTGTTTTGTCAGAATTTTGTTGACAACAAGCATGGTTAAACAAAGTGATTTGGTTAATCCAAAAGCTGAAGAGCCATTAGAAGAAGAAATTGAAGAAGAAATTGAAGAAGAAATTGAAGAAGATGCATCGGTCGAAGAGATTATTGAAGAAGAGACCAGGGAGGAATCAGAAGAGGAACTTAATGGGAAAGAGCCACTGAGGTCTTCGGTGGATCATGTATGTCTTGTTAATGGCAGTGATCAGGTCCCTAGTTTACTTGAAGTGAAGAAAGCATCAGGTAAGATATTTTTATGATACAAAAACTTTTGTGAATAGTATTGTAACAATGTCGGAGGAAATCAAGTGACTTGTCTGCAGATGCAGTTGCTGATGATGAAGATCTTTGCACCGAAGATTCCGATGAAGAACTTGAAGAGACATTAGAAGAAGACATTGAAGAAGATGCATCAGTTGACGAGATTATTGAGGAAGAGATCAGTGAGGAATTAGAGGAGGAACCTAATGGAAACGAGGCCTCCAGTTCTTCCATGGATCAACTACCTCTTGTTAATGATGGTGATGGCATCCCTAGTTTTCTTGATGCAAAGAAAGCAGCAGGTAATATATTCGTAGGAATAATTACGAAAAACTACCCAGCGATTTTGCATAATTGCAGGACATTGCTAACATACATGTAATAAAAAAAAACCAGACATCCCTGTAATTATGCAGAGTTGGAAAGGAAGTTCCTCCTGCAAATGACTATATTTTTAGGATCAAAAACGTCTGCAAGTACTATTCTAGTCTGAAGAAATCAAGTATCTTGTCTGCAGATGCAGTTGTTGATGTTCCACGGGTTTCTACAAAGAGAAGGCGCAGTGGATGGGATATAAAAGCCGAGGATGCGGTGCTACTGAATGACAGGGGTGACCAGTGTAAAAGTAGGAAGACTAGGTGGTCCTGTGGTACAAAGACCGAGACATCGGTGCTAATGAATGATAATACTGAGCTCAATAAAACAAGGAAGACTAGATGGTCCAGCGATCAGAGGAATTCGAATCTTCAATTGTTCAACCAAAAACTCGACAAGTTTTTGAAAGTAAAGACATTGTCTCCACCAACTATCAATGGCGACTACCTTTCAAAGCTCTTGGTGCAGGTAGATGACTCCATATCGAAAGTTGTTAGGGACTATGAGAAGAACAAAAAGCCTAAACTTCCTCCGGACCATAATTTCTTGTTCAAGAAAAAGATATACTTTCCATCGAAAGAATATCCTGGTTATAATTTCATCGGTCTTATACTTGGTCCAAAAGGGAATACTCTAAAGAAAATGGAGGAGGATACAGGAGCTACGATACTACTGAGAGGTAAAAGTTTATCTAGGAAGGGAGAAGAATCTTATCTTGATGAAGATCATGTCTTGATAGGAGCAGACAACCAGTTTTATTTTGATGATGCTGTAAGAATGGTGGAAAAACTACTGATTCCTGTCGATGATCAGCATAATTATCACAAAGTTGCCCAACTAAGAGAGCTTGCTAAAATAAGAGGGACTCTAATGGAAGGAAAAACACATCTCGCTAAGAAAGATCCCTGTGACATTTGTGGAAAGCCAGATCATCTGACCTCGTGTTGCCCCCTAGCAGCAACAGAATCACAAACCAATTCTAACTTTCCAACCGGATCTGGGAGTTTGTTCTCATCAAATCGCCTGAGTAATCCTGGATTTGCTGCCGTTCCTCCACCTTCCAATGCAAATCTGCCTAGTTATCCTGGATTTGTTGGTATTCCTCCACCCTTTTTGAATGCAAATTTCCCAAGTTATCCTGGATTTGCTGCAGTTTCTTTGCCTTCTTCAAATGCAAATCCGAGTTATCCCGGATTTACTGCTGTGTCTTTGTCTTCTTCGAATGCAAATCTGCCCAGTCATCCTGAATTTGCTGCTGCTACTCTGTGTTCTGTGAATGCAAATCTGCCCAGTTATCCTGGATTTGCTGCTGTTTCTTCATCTTCTTCGAATTCTAATCTGCCAAGTTATTCCGGACTTACTGCTCTTCCTTCATCGTCTTCAAATGCCAATCTGCCAAGTTATCCCGGATTTGCTGCTGTTTCTCCATCTTCTTTGAAGGCAAATCTGCCTGGTTATCCCGGACTTGCTTCTCTTTTTCCATCTTCTTCGAATGCAAATCCGCCAAGTTATTCTGAATTTGCTGTAATTCCTCCGCCCTCTTCTAATTCAGATCTGCCAAGCTATCCTGAATTTGCCGCTATTCCTCCTTCTTCAATTGCAAATCTGCCAAGTTATCCCGGATTTGCTGCTATTCCTCGGGAGATTCCAGAGTCAAACAAGTGGCCGGGTCCTCCAGGCTCCATACTTCCAGAATCTGGTCTCTCTTTCTTCGAGAGCCGCTATAATTCACTAGTGCAATCTGGAAGCTCACCTTTCCAATCTTCAGCATCCCTTGGTAAGAATTCCGACATATTGGGTGAAAAGAAGCTAGGAATTACAGTAACTGGAACCCCTTCATCATCATTGAATCTATATTCGAAAAATTATCCAGGATTCACAGCCATTACACGCAAGATTCCTGAAACAAACTGTTGGCCACCTCTTCCAGTTTCCGTGTTACCTGAATCAGGCACTTCTTTCCCGAAGAGCGTTTACGATTCATTAAAGTACCCCGAAACTATGCCCTCTCAATACTCAGCATATCTCAGTTCCACAGGCAATGCTTCAATTTCTCCGTATCAATTACCCAGTGTTCGTGCAGCATCTGATGAACTTTCCAGTTTTCCGGGTTATCTGAAGAGCATCGACACTTCTCATCCGCTCAATCAACCGGCATCTTCAAGCAGTCTATCATCTCAATCATCTTATTTTACTAAGAATTTTTCGGGCAACCAAATGAATCCTACTTGGTGAAACTATAATCATCCTACATCAAATTGAACTAGTAAACTTGTTCTGAATATTTGAATGGAGGTGCAGAACCTTTTGTTTTCAGATACAACCCAGCAAAATCAAGTTTATCATCGTGGACATGTGATCGAGTATAAATATCATTGGTTGATTCATTTAGAGCTCGCTTTCTGTATGTTGCTGAGATCACATTCCTTAAGCGCGAAAATGGGATTATCGGTGCCATTGGATGCAATTTGGATATGGAGGTAGCTCTTTTTCGGATAGATCTTTAATTTTTCTTAAGCATATCTTGTTAACCTTTATTGTACCTTGGATAAGAAACTCTTATGATTTTCTTTAATCGCTTATGTTATGATTTTGTCATTGACGAGAACACGAACTTTTCATCGGTTTTTTCGCCTTTTGAAGGAGTCCGAAGCATCCTGTGGTATCTAACAAAACTTCAATCCTTTGTAAACATGAAGCTACTTCAGCATCTGTGTACATATCTGATGTTATGTTTCCTGCTGTAATGGTTCTTACTGCAGATTGTGACGTACATCATGAAAGTCATCGATTATGTCTCGTATATTTTTGTAAACGCGATGCACGGCGTATAGAAGCCTCGTAGAAGTCATGTTTTACACATATTTCGTCAATCCGGTGCCTCCAATGTATGCTAAATCATCATGTATCCATGCAGTTACTTTGTGCTCCTTCTGAATGTATGTTCGATTCCATTCTAACCTGCTTGTTGATAAATGTATTTAATATTTGGTGATGTCAAATTATCTTAGAATCATGGCATTATGGCTCCATTTGGCGCGGTGGTGGTGGTCGTGAACGCGGTGGTTAGGAATCATTGTTCGTGAACATCCGACCTCACCTATGGAACTTCATCCACTTTTATGTTTAAAACTAGTTCTTTCCTTGGTGGCGGTCTGATGTACTTGGAGAGTCAAAAGGTCGTGCGCCCCCACAAAAAGAATCTTGTTGGTGGAAAAAAGAAATGCAAGACAAAGTGAGGGCAAAAAGGGTCAGCTACAAAACATTATATGCTTGTAGGAATGATGAAATCTTAACAAAGTATAAAGTCTCCAAAAAAGAAGCTAAAAATGCAGTAAGTAAAGCAAAAAGTCAAGCTTATGAAGAATTTTACAAACGACTAGATACCAAAGATAGAGAGCGTGATATATATAAAATTGTTCGAGCTAGAGAGAGGAAGACATGAGATTTAAGCCAAGTTAAATGCATAAAAGATGAATCAGATACGGTTTTGACGGATGATGTGGCTATTAAAGAGCGATGAAAAAAAATACTTTTATCAACTATACAGTGAAGGAAAAGACAATGAACTGAACTTGGAAGAGTTAAGTAAATCGGAGGAGTATAGAAACATAACTTTTATCGTAAAATTCAAGCATCAGAGATAGATGACCCTCTGAAGAAGATGAAAAATGGAAAGGCGGTTGGGCCAGACGATATGCCCATTGAAGTATGAAAATGCTTAGAGAGGGAAAGAATTTTATGGCTTACAAGTTTCTTCAATAAGGTACTGAAGACAAAGAGGATGTCAGACCAATGAAGAGAAAATATTTTGGTACCTTTGTATAAGAATAAAGGAGATATACAAAATTGTGTCAATTACAGGAGAATTAAATTAATGAGTCATACTATGAAACTATGGGAACGCGTGTTAGAGAGAAGAGTTAGACGAGAGACTAGCATCTCAAAAAATCAATTTGGATTCATGTCAGGGAGGTCAACCATGGAAGCTATACATCTCTTGAGGAGACTCATTGACATTTATTGGGAAAGACAAAAAGATTTGCATATGTTGTTTATTGATCTGGAGAAGTCTTATGATAGGGTTCCAAGAGAGGTCTTGTGGAGAGTCTTAGAAAAGAAAGGTGTAAATGTATCATACATTGACGTAATCAAAGATATGCATACAAATTCAGTGACCAGGGTGAGGACATCTGGAGGATTAACACAGGAATTCCCTATCGCCGTTGGCTTACATCAAGGGTCAGTTTTAAGCCCTTATCTCTTTACCCTTATCTTACATGAGCTCACCAGACATATCCAACAAGCACTACCTTGGTGTTTATTATTTGCAGATGATATTGTTTTGGTCGATGAAACGCGCGAAGGTGTAAACGCGAAACTTGAATCTTGGTGAGACACTTTAGAAAAGAAGGGTTTTAGGTTGAGCAGGATAAAGACGGAGTATATAGATCTTAAATTTAGTAGTGCAAGAAGATCGGATGACTCCGTCATTAAATTGGGTGACCAAGATATTTCCCGCAGTGAGTGCTTTAAATATCTGGGATCGATAATTCAAAAAGATTGAGGTGTAGATAAAGATGTGATACATAGAATCCAAGCAGGTACTTAGAGGATCTTTTGAGATTGGAGGCGGGATTAGAACCACTGGAATTGATTCTCTCCCTACAGTGAGCGGAGTAGAAGAGGAGACGGAGGATGCCGAGAATGTCGGAGAGGAGATTGAATCGACAAATGTACGCCTTTAATGTATTGTTTGTGATCCTAGTTTGAAAACTTTAACATAATTCTTCATCATTCCCCTCATCTTCTACTTTCATTAGCTTCTTCCAATTCTAAGGACCCTTCAATTTCCTCGCTGCACCTGGTGGGTCTGAAGGCAATCAATCTACAGAATCTTCTGCTGGAGACATAGATTACAAAACAATCACTCTATTTCTTGATTATGATTGACTGCAACTCCATACTTTTATCCTGAAAGGGTATCTCCTGGTCTTAACCTTTGAATAGAAATATAGATTACAGAACAAATATTACTCCCCTTCTCTGACTCTCTGATTCATCTCCATGGCTAGGCTTGAGACGCCCTTCATGCTTTGACTTAAAAAGGAGGCCGACAAGAAGCCAACAGATCCGTGTGGATAACAAAGTGGTAGAGATAAAAATTTTGGGCCTGGAATAGCGAAAATGATGTGCTGATAACATTATTCATTTTCATGTTGAATTTACAAGGAGAGCACTCTAATTGGCAAAGTATATTTCCTTGATATGCTCAGGGCCAAAAAGTGATTGCTCATTGAGCTTTTTGTTGAATTTATTATCTTTTTATATTATGAGCAAATCTTTGAGCTTTAAATTTTGAGCGGGGTTAAAAACACATCTATAATGGCTAGTAGCACACCACCAAAAATATGTATAAATTTCTCCATTCATTTCGAGTTTGAGTGTTGATAAAATTGGAGAAGATCCTTGCTTCTAATTCGAATGTTGATTAAAGAATACAAATTAAGAAAATAACTTTAATCGAGCAAATAGAAATTGGCAACCATTCTGAACTACTCGAATAAAGATTTGGGCAAAAAATGTAGCCAAAGTTTAATTTAATCCGCAGTTCAGGTTCGTGGCCACAAGGGAATCTGGATCGTTAGTGTTAGTAAAAACTACGCGCGAGAATCCCGGCCCTCCAATAAGAGAGTGCTCGTCTTGGAGAAGATTTCCCATAGTTGAAGCTGAAGAACTTACTGAAATGAAACTTTCTTCTCCTTCCCCAGCCATCTCCTCGCTAATCTCTCACCAATAGTTGAGAAATTGCTTTTTTTTTTACTTTTACCTCTCTGCTGCCGTCGCCAGTGATGGCTTTGGAGAAACCTCTGTTTTTTATTCATTTCTTCATACTGCCGGCAAGTATGTTGAAGTAGATGACGGTGTGGATCTGGAGGTCGAAGGCGGCGGCGGCGGTTGCCAAATGCGGAGGTAAGGAGAGAGCAGATGGCCCACCTGTATGGTGTGTCTGGAAGATGAAAGGAGATGGACGGATCGAGTGCGGTGCTATTTATGGGTTGCTACTATCGTAACAAGGAGTGCTATTAATATTGCTCCAGATTTATTGTAATGCTAATTTCTATTAGGATCAGTATTGCACATTTCATACAATTTTTTATCACGTTTATTTATTTATTTTTCAATTAGATTTATAACTTAAAAAATATAAGACAACAGTCTGGATATTATAGCTGGCTAGAACTGACTCAAGGAAAGAGATTCAGACTGGGAAGATCTTCTATCTTCTTTTGGATGCTAATTCATTTTGCCTAAAGAAGTGCCAGTCATTTTTGTCAATTGTATGCTGCTTCTACAGAGTTTTTAGCTTTAAAAAAATTCATATGATTTTCTCTTGTAAATTATTTGAACTAGAGAAATTTGTATTTTATAGATAGTAACGAATAATAGGTTATAATATAAGAGAGTTGTTATTAGCAGTCCAATTCTCGCTATTCGTAGTCCAATTCTTACGAGTTATTACGCGTTTTTTGAAAATACGCTATGTACATGTATTTTTAGGAAAATTGTTCAACACGAAAATTGTAGATCTCGTCGAGATCTATAACTTTCGTGTTGAACACTTTTCCTAAAAATGCACGCACAAGGCGTATTGCCGCCCTGATTGAAATATGGGCGTAATTTTTGTAAATGTCTTGTCCATGCTTTTTTAGGAAAAATGTTCAACACGAAAGTTGTAGATCTTGACGTAATCTACAATTTTCATGTTGAGCAATTTTTCTAAAAATGCATGTACCGGGCATATTTTTAAAAAGCGCATAATAACTCGTAGAAATTGGACTGCAAATAGCGAGAATTGGACTGCTAATAACAACTCTTGAATATAATGGCAACTTCTCTTCCTATAAAACATGCTAAATTTCATGCAGCTCTATTCTATTATCAGAGAGCTATTCTAAATGCAAATAAGTTCGGTGTGTAAATAATTGTTTTGGGGTTGTTAATATAATTTGGCTGTCAATAGCCAAAATATGCGTGCTTTTAATATTACTCTAAAATTTTCTAATGGTTTGCTTATGTTTTCTTATAGATAAAAATTTAAGCTATAAAAAAATTATCTGAACTTGGTCCTCGTGTGGCATTCATTTGTATTTAAATATTTTCATTATTATATAATTATTTAATAATATTTGTTCAACTCAAATTGACAGTGTCTAAATTGCTACCAATGACAATAATACAACAATACTCAAGCCTTTATCCCACCATAGTGGGGCCGGCTATATGGACCCTTTGTCTCCATTGAGCTCTATCTTTAGTCATAATCTCACTAATGCCTAAGTGCGTCATGTCTTTCCTTTGTACGTCACTCTTGTATTATCCCAGATACATTCATTCTTAATTTTGTACAGTCTCATGTGTCCACACATCCACCTAAGCATTCTCATCTCCGCAACTCCCATTTTTTACTCATGTACATAATTCACTGCCCAACACTCAGAACCATAGTCTTTAAGAAAACACTCAAAACCATAGAACATCGCTGGTCTAATTGAAGTATTGTAAAACTTGTCTAAGTTTTAATGGTACTTTACGATCGCATAAGATCCCAGACATGCCTCTCCACTTCAGCCAAACTACTTGTATTATATGTATCACATCTTTATCTACACCTCCATCTTTTTGAACTATCGATCCTGAATATTTAAAGTACTCACTGCGAGAAATGTCTTAGTCACCCAATTTAATGACGGAGTCATCCGTCCTTCTTGCATTACTAAATTTAAGCTCCATAAACCCCGTCTTTGTCTTGCTCAACCTAAAACCCCTCTTTTTTAAAGTGTATCGCCAGGATTCAAGTTTCGTGTTTATACTCACGCTTCTCATCGACCAAAACAATATCATATGCAAACAATAAACACCAATGTATTGCTTGTTGAATATGTTCGGTGAGCTCATCTAAGATAAGGGTAAAGAGATAAGGACTTAAAGCTGGCCCTTAATGTAACAGTGATAGAGAATTCCCGTGTTAATCCTCTAGATGTTCTCACCCTCGTCAGTGAATTTGTATACATATCTTTGATTACGTCAATGCATGATATATTTACATCTTTCATTTCTAAGACTCTCCATACGACCTCTCTTGGAACCCCATCATAATTTTTCTCAAGATCGATAAACAACATATGCAAATCTTGGTTTTTTCCTGATAGTTGTCAATGAGTTTTCTCAAGAGGTGCATAGTTTCCATGGTGACCGCCCTGACATGAATCCAAATTGATTCTTCGAGATGCTAGTCTCTCGTCCTACTTTTCTCTCTATTACTCGTTCTCATGGTTTCATGGTATGACTCATTAATTTAATTCCTCTGTAATTGACACAATTTTATATCAAAATAATTTATCTTCATTGGTCCGACATTTTCTTTGTCGCCAGTATGTTATTGAAAAAATATGTAAGACACTAAATTCCTATTTCTCTCTACATTTTCATACTTTGATGAGTAGCGTCTGACCCAACCACATTTTCATTTTTCGTCTTCTTCAGAGCATCATTACCTCTGATACATGATTTTTACGATAAAAAGTTATGTTCTTATACTCCTCTGATTTACTTAACTCTTCTAAACTCAATTCATTATCTTTTTTCTTCATTATAGAGTTGATACACTAAATTTTTTCATCGCTCCTTAATATTTACATCATCCATCAAAATCGTATCTGTTTCATCCTTTATGCATTTAACTCTGCTTAAATCTCATCTTTCTTTCTCTATCTTGAGCAATTATATATATATATATATATATATATATATATATATATATATATATTATGCTCTCCACCTTTGGTATTTAGTCGCTTGTATAATTCTCTGTAAGCTTCACTTCTTGCTTTACTTACTGTTTTTAAGCTTTTTTCTTGACGATTTTATATATTATCAATTTTTCATCATTCCTACAAGCGTCGAGTGCTTTATAGCTGGCTCTATTTGCCCTCACTTTGTCTTGCACTTACTATTTCCAGCACCAAGATTCTTTATGTGAGAGCGCACAACATTTTGACCTTCCAAGTACGTTTTTTTTTCATTTATCCTTAAATGTGAAAACATAACTTCTCATGTGACACTAAGATCAACATAAGAATCATCAATTCGTTGTTTCATAACAGCTGTCTTGAAACAACATGTTTTTCGGTCTTCAAGTTTCACCATCGAATTTATGACAACACTTTTGTCCTTCTCTTAAATTTATTATATTTAATTTGCACATTCAACACCACTACCATGTGTTGTGTTGTCAAACTTTCTCCTGGTATGACTTTATAATATTTATAAATTTTGTTATCTATTTTGCGAGTCATAAAATAGTTAATTTGTGATTTATTTGGTCTGCTCTTAAACGTAATTAAATGTTATTTCCTCTTCATGAAGAATGTATATATCACAATTAGCTTATGTCTTATAGCAAAGTCTAAATGGTTTTTTTTAATGCTTAAATCATTTATGAACGTCTGTATAATCTGCAATTTCTTTTCATATATGTCTATTTAAGTCTCCTCTTATGAAAATCATCTTGCTTTGTGAGATTTCTCATACCAAACATCTAAATTTTCCCAAAATTGCACTTTAATAGCTTCACTTATTCATACTTGTGGCACATAAACACTATCACATTAATAGTTTTCTTTTCTACGACCAATTTAAGAGCTAAGATTTTATCATATTTTCTACTTACTCCAATTATAACTTCAACCCTCTAAGTAGTATTCACAATAATACATACTTCATTGTTTGATTTTTTTCTTCTGTGTGCCATAATTTAAAATATGAATTGTTTAGAAATTTAGCTTTCTCACCAACATATTTAGGGTCCGTTTATGGTGGTTTCAGCGCTCCAGAGAGGCAGCGAATGAACCACTTGTAAGACACCTTTTTTTTCCTTTCAAAACCGGGTCTTATGCCCAGAACCGCCGTTTTGCGGTGACACAAACACACTGGAAGGTTGCCACTACAAAGCGCCGATCCTGCCGGCCATATCGATCACAGAAGAAGAAAAGTATAAACGAACAATAGAAGTTCAAGTTCATGCCCTGTACATGTCCACATCATTTATCTGAAATAAAAGGGGTTACATTAATAAATGGGCTCATGCCCTGTACAGCATGTCCTCACTACAAGATCACTCGCGGAAGTTAGCTACTAATCACCCACTGATCCTGAAACTTGTGCTCCTATACTAGACTGGCCCGCCTCCGTCTACACAGGCCTCTGGTGCTGCTGCGTCTCCTCGATCCCCAAAAATGATATGGTCCACCGACCGTTAGTCAAAATGACTAAGCCTTATGTTCCTCACCTCTCCCTCAATGGCTCCTAGGCACCGAGCGGGAGGATGAAGCGGAGGACATCAAGGGGTATAAAACAAAGCAGATGACGGTGGATCTAGTCTACAGGAAATGTATACCACTACTCAAGTATATATATATATACATTTGAAGCAATAAATAAACCATGGTAAAGAGCAATTAAAGAGCAGTAAGTAAAGACAAATATATAATATAAAAGTAACCACTGATTTATAGGAATACACATACAAACCTATAGACCAAGGGGTCATTTAGCAGGGCCTATCGTATAAAAAGTCTCATAACCAATTTATACGATAAGGGTAGGGGTTGAAATGCAATGTTTATGTCATAACATGCAGAGTTATATAGTTTATGCTATGTTCTTACAAGTGCAACTCACACACTTCGACTCTATGCGCACAGACCTTTAGTTCCCCCTTTTTGGAGCTAGCAAGACTCCCAGGATACTCCCGTAGTGGCAAACAGAAGCGGTGGGTTGGGCCTCGCCCATCTCTAGGTTGGTATTCACACTACCTAACCTAGACCTATCGTACGCCTCAACTCAAAACCGCGGAGCATCTGCGTACTCTTACTGGCTGGACCACCTGACTTTTATGGCTAAGTGCAAATTCCACACTTGCCGAGTCAACGTATTGACGTCGGTGTGAACGACCGTCCAATACCGAAGACCCACCACCTTTATGCACATGCAAACATGTTTACCATCTATCTCCGAGCCATAAGCTCCCCGAGCTAACCCGCCTGTCACCATAACCTTCCGAGCCACCGGCTCGCCGGACCAACCCGTCTGCACCAATAAACATTATTGAGTCACAAGCTCACCAGACTAATTAGTCTGCTGCTACAACCACCGAGTCTACCGCTCGTAAGACCAAACCGACTATATACCCGTAACAACGGGGTGTGGGTGAGTGTATTATTAAGCTAATCTTGTACATCAACTTATCCCTACAATTTATGGTTAATCTTGGACTTCCCGAGGTTTACCCTGTAAGGGCTCGCAGCGGTACTAGGAGCTACGATGGGATGATAGCCCAAAACCCCCTTTCTCAAGAAACTTAGTGTTATTGGTATCTACCCATAAGAATACTCTTCCTATCATTACACTTGAATTACCCGAAGTATTTTATGACTCCCCACGGGAAAAACGATCTTTGGTTAATCTCAAGCACAACTTTACCCTTAACTCACCAAGCACACCGTCATCACCTAAACTCCTTTTGGTGACCTTCAATCTCTTCAACTAGGATAGACACACCAACTACCTTCCATTCCCACCTACTGGTCTTCAATTTACCCAAGCTTTTCAATTTTACTATATGCAGACCAAGTGAGTTATATGAGTTACATAAGAGGAGGTACCCCAAATATTCATCCAACCGACTCAAGATTATTACTGGGTGTCTATCATGATATTCTAAGACTATATCCAGAGGATCATATATTTCCTTATTTAATTGGCATTTATTATAATTTTTCTCAACATTAACCCAATATGAAATTGAACATAAAGTATAAAATCATCTTATGATATGGCCTCCACAAAATTATGGAAAATTTATGAAGTCAAAATAACAGCAAATACATAAAATCAAAATTTTGCAGTAAGGGGTTGGCCTCTAATTATGATATTGAACAATTACCCCAATTCAGAATTTAAAGAAGGAACCACCAAACATACTTGTCTAAAAATTATGGGAAAATTACCAGATCTTCATAATAATCAGAAAAGTCCACTGGCCAAATTTCAGAATTTATCAAGACTAATTATATCACATAAATAAATATTCCAAGTAAACTCATTCTCGGGATCATTGTGAAGGAACATACTGATGAATAATTCCAAAAATTATACAAAACTTTACAGAGCTTTCTATAGCCCTAAAATGTCCTACCACCAAGTTTCATAATTTTCCAGAGGATATTTGGCCCTTAATTACTTATTATATTTTTAATACTAAAAAGACAACTTGTGAATGAAGTGCTAATTAAATTAATTCAATAATTACACAAAAATTACCAGAGATCTATTACATGATTATGAGGGTACTACCAAAGTTTCATCATCATCCAAGATTATTTGAGCATATAAATTTCTCTCATAAGGAAATGCCCTAAAGGGGTTATAACCTAACTCAGAGGTGATAAGTGTTCCTAAAATCCTCATAAAATTTCCTAGGGAATATTTACACCTCATAAACTTATCTACCAAGTTTCATGACCATCCAGGGACATATGCCCATATGTCCTTCACAAGGCTCAAAGTGCAACCCTAAGGTTAAAACTACGGTCCTAGGGCATATCCATCCCACATCACCCCAAATTACTCATGGGGGTGTCTTATGTGATCCTAAACCAGTGGACAATGTTTCATATCACTTGGATGAGATTTGACCACCTAATTTCATCATGTGCACTTTGGATCTAGTTTGACCTAGTTTGACCAAACTTGGGTTAACTATTTGCCCAACCAAATCAGTCCCAATTGGGCTGAAATTTTTACCAGGGTCATAAAATAACCCTAAAGAGCACCCACCAAAATTTGGAGGGGATTGGAGGTCATTAGACCATATAATTAATTAATGTATGGATTATTAAATTTTTACAAAAACCTTAGAAACATGTTCTCCTAAAATTCTCATCCTTAGATATGTTAAGGGTGTAGGTATACATACAAATAGCCTAGGTTTCAATTTTCAAGTCAATATCATTTCCCAATCAAAAGTTATTCAAGAAATGGTGGTTGTCCTACACTAGGGACCAGTCCCACCAAAATGAACCTACATTGAGTTGCAGAGCTCTTTTTGGGTTGAAATTAATTTTAAATTAAAGTAGACTTCAAGGGTTACAACTTTGGTGTTGACCACTTTTTCTGTAGAGGGCCCTAAGTATTTTTAATAAATAAATCTAGGTACAGCAAAAAAAGACAAAAATACGAATTAAATCAAAAACACACATCTTGATGCAAGATTGGAGGGCATCCACTCATCTTCCTCCTCTAGCCGACGGTGGAGATTTTCCCGACCTGTAGCCCCTTTATCTTGGTTTTCCCGGCCAGCCAATGCCGCCACCACCTTCCTTGAGGTGGTGGCCGGTGATAGGAGGTCTCGGCCGGCCGGTGGTGGCCGGAACCGGCGGTTTAGACAAGAAGAAAAACCTCCAAAATGGAGATTTCGGCCATTTTTATTAGGGACCAATTGGCCCCAATCCTTGTCGATTTTAGATGTAGATCTATCCACTAGAGAAGAGGAGAAGAACCAGACCTTCTTGGAGCCCGACGATGATGGCGACGGTGTTTGGCCATGGCTTTTTCCTTCTCCGGCGAGCTTGCCCGATCTCTCCATTCTCCACCAAAACCTTCGATCCAATATATGATTTCGACTGCCATCCACCTTTTAAAGCTAATGGTGGAGTTGGATTTGAGAATGGGGGGTTGTATAGGGGGAATTTGAGGGAGGGAAATTTCGGCCATGGCCATTAATGGCCATTAAGCCTAATTTTGGCCATGGTGAAAACTCCCTATTTCAACCCCCATGTGGGCTGGAAAACTCCTAAAATTCTTGTAACATCCAGGGGAGATGAATCCCCATCAATTTGGAGAGCCTTTGGCCTCCCCTTGGCCATGAATGTCATTACTTCTCTCTTTTTCTCTCCTCCATTTTTGGGGAAAATGGGATTTTCTCTCTCCTGGCCGAATTCTCTAAAATTGAATGGCAATTTTAGTAATTCCCAACCCCATTAGGTGGTGGACCACCTCAATTGAGTCTAGCCCAAGTGGATTGGGCTTGATTAGGTCAAAATAGGTCATTTTGACCTAAATTTAGGGTGGAGTTGACTTTGGTCAATTTGACCATTTGGGTTGGCCTCAATGGGTGGTTAGTGACCCATTGGCCTCCCCTAAGGGTTAGTAAGGTCTAGGTAGGGTCAATTTGGCATAGTGAGGGTCAATTGACCCTTAATAGGCCACTTTGACCAAAACATGGTTATAGTTGACTTAGGTCAAATTGGCCAACTTGGTGGCCCCATGATGGGGGGTTTTAGTCCATTGGGTCCCTAATATCCTTATAAGGGTAGGGTCAAGGTCAATTTGGCATGGTGGAGGTCAATTGACCCTAATTAGGCTACTTTGACCAATTTGGGGTTAGGGTTGACTTTGGTCAATTTGGCCTATTTGGTTCACCCCAATGGGTCCTTGGTGCTCTAAGGGAACCCCTAGAGGGTTAGGTATGCTATGGTGGGGTCAAAGGGTCAAGGTGGGGCCCTTAAGTCCAACTCTAAGCTTGGTAATTAGAAATTACTATTTGTAGACCAAGGTGCTCTTCCCCTTCAAGCCTGAGGCTAAGTGATCTCTTCAAGCTTCCTAGGGCTTTTTCACGATCTAGTCATGACAAAACCACTCTAGGGTTCTAGTTGTTTGGGGGATGTTACAAATCCCAATAAACAAAAAAATAATTTCGTCCTCGAAATTCAGGCTAGGCTCGCAGGGTTTTCACCGAGAGTGACTGAACGTAACATCCCCTAAGAATTGAAGTTATTTCTGACTCGAAGAGCACCGAGTATCTTTGTCACACCAATTGTAGTGGCTCTCAGGTGAATCAATCGATCGAAGGCTACCGGGCCATCTATAGTAGAAATTCGTTGCTTGGGCGTAGAAAAGCTCTCCTAAAGGAGGAGACAAAGAAGACGTCGTGCAATCCCGCTAACTCCGGCGGCAACTCCAGTCTGTAAGCCAACGGGATGATCCACTCCCAGATCCTGTAGAGCCCCATCTATCTCAGACTGAGCTTCTTCCGCCTGCGAACCCGCAAGACTCCCTATATCAGACGTATCTTCTGGAACACCCGGTCTCCAACCTGGAACTTTACCTGACAATACCACGCATCGTAATGTTAAATTTTTGAAGTGGAAGTGAATTTGAGCTAGGCGGTCTGCAGGTTGGATACTGCAGAGACCGCGCGGTCTGCGTTGGTTCTCTGGTCGGTTTTGTCTCAGCGGTTTATTCTGAGCGGTCTGATCTGGGAGACCGCCTCTTCTGTCCGGGCGGCTTGCGCGGGTTGGTCTGGCGACTTGTTTTAAGTCGGCCAAATATTCTTGGAAGGAGACCGGGAGATCTGTTTATTGAGACCGCTGTGACCGGGCGGTTTGGTTGTAATCGCAAGGTTAATAAAGGAGCTGTGAGCTTTGCCGAGCTCGAGCGGTCTGCTTTGCGAGACCGCTCGCGATCTGATGGGAGGTTATTGTATCCCGGTTGTGTGGTGACGACATCCGTCTACCCGCCTATAAATAGGGGTGCAGGACCCGTCATTATTAACGAGAACTGTAAGAACCAAAGTTGGCTTGATTGTGCAGGTCTCACTTTAAGGTCGTGCGGTCTGAGATATTTGTCTGACCGGTTTCTGTGTTCGCAGGTTAGCGGCTTCCAGCTCGCGGTCAGCTTGTCTCCTTCTTCCAGCTTTGAATAAACTAGTCCGGGCGGACTGTGTTTAGGTGTTCGCGGTCTGTGCAGCGGACTCAGTTGATCAGGCGGTTTTAAGTGGCCAGGCGGTCTTGAGTTGCGGTCTGTCGCAGATTGCAGTTGTTCGTTCAGAGTTCGCGGGTTCTTCTTTGATCAAGACCATGCGGTCTGGGCGATCAAGAAGTGCGAACTATTTATTTTCAGCAGAGGAATAAAGCAGCGAGTTGGCGGTCTGTGGTTGTGGTCTGGCAGGTGCAGTCTGTACTCTGTTCGCGCGGTCTCAGCAGCTTTCGTCCAGCTTGTCTGTTCGCGCGGTCTGGCGGTCTCAAGTGGCAGGTCGCTGCAGCTTGTTTTACACCTATATTTTGTGCTTCTCTCCTCCGTGATTCTTATGAATCATGTCTCGCCATGTATACCTCGCATTGTAAAGAGATAGTTAATGTCATAGAACTATTCGTTCTTCTAATTGTCACTGTTGTGCTACACTTGTGAAAGGATTTGTGAAGTGTGTTCCGCATTGTTTTTACTTCACCTCCGGACCTCAAATTTTTCAACATGGTATCAGAGGGAAGGTTGCTGAGGTTGCGAAGCAGAAATTGCTAATACTTCTCTCGGGTTTCTCAAGTGGTAGCAATTAGTGGGATAGCAATGGAAGGAGGATATGTTAGAGGTCTCGGTATTGAGCTCCTTACGCAGACTAACTTCCAGAAGTGGAAGTCTTGCATGGAGAGCTATCTTCTTGGCGAGGACTTATGGGAGGTTGTTGGAGGAGAAGCTAGACAAGCTATGGTTCCTGCTGATGGGATTGCTGAGCTCGTGAAGGATTGGAGAAGAATGAATGCTAAGGCGGAGTTCACTCTCAAGCGAGCTATCATTCCAGAGTTGTTTGATCACATCATCGGGTGTGGATCAGCTGGTGAGATTTGGAAAGCCTTGGATGGCTTGTTCAATAAGAAGAATGTAGCGAGGCTACAGTACTTGAAGAATGAGTTGGCAAAAGCAAGTCAAGGGGATTTGTCCATTTCTACGTTCTTCTTGAAGATGAAGAACCTCTGCGCAGACATATCGGCTTTGGACCCGGATGAGCCTATCTCAGAAGCTAAGCTGAAGAGGCACATAATCCGCTGCTTGCGGAGGGAGTATGTTGCCTTTGTTACTTTTGTTCAAGGCTGGGCCAATCAACCTTCGTTGCTGGAGCTGGAGAACTTACTTGCTTCGCAGGAAAGTTTGGCAAAGCAAATGGCTGGAATGTCGGTCTCTGGGGGAGAAGGCGAGGTTCTCTTCTCTGGCAAGAAGAAGAAATGGGGCAAGAAAAAGAAGAAGTCGTCTGGAGATGATGGTCCATCTACTTCGTATCAACAGGAGAGGAGCTATGCTCCTAAGCGTGATGGGAAGAAGCAGGAAGGACCTAGATGCTTCAGGTGCAATAAGGTTGGTCATTTCAAAAGGGACTGCAAGGTCAATCTTCAGTCGGGGCATGCTGCAGGGAAGGAGGAGGTTGGTTCCAATTCAGAAGGTAGTTTGGGTGGTGGAGGAGCTTTCATGATGGGCACGTGTGTTCGGGCCATGACTTCCATCAACTATCAAGACGATTGAATTGTGGACTCTGGGTGTGGTCATCACCTCACTGGGGATGAGTCGAAGTTCTCCTCGTTGCAGACATATACAGGTAATGACGCTATCATTACGGCTGACGATACTATTCATGCAGTTGAGAAGGAGGGTGTGGTTTCATTGAACGATGATAGAGGTACTCTTACGTTGAAGAGTGTTTATCATGTTCCGGGGATGAAGAAAAACCTCTTCTCGGTGACCAATGTGGTGGACACTGACTATCACGTTCTGTTTGGTCCAACAGAAGTGAAATTTCTCCGAAACGTTTCAGCAGTGAGAGTTGAAGTCACTCATGTTGGGAGACGGGTGAAGGACTTGTTTGTTCTTTCAACAAGTTCTTATGTTGATAAGATGAGGGCTAACGACAGCGCTGCTATCTGGCATGAAAGGCTTGGGCATATTGGAATGGATAAGTTGAAAGCTATGGCGGGTAGAGGCCTAGTGAAAGGTCTGCCTAGCTTGTCATCTTTTGGGGATGGTCATGTTTGTGCAGGTTGTCAGTTTGGTAAAGCTCAGTGCTTTCCATTTGACAAATCACAAAGCAGATGTAAAAGACCATTGGAGTGCATCCATGGTGATCTTTTTGGACCTACCAACACTGCCAGTCTTGGAGGTAGTGGGTATATGCTGATCTTGGTTGATGACTTCACCAGATATACTTGGGTATATTTTTTGAAGGAGAAGTCAGAGGCGTTCGAAAGGTTTGTGGAGTTCAAGGAGCTGGGGGAAGGTCGGCTAAACCTGCGGGTGAAGAAGTTCAGAACAGGCAATGGAGGGGGGTTCACCTCCAAGGAGTTCTTTAGCTTCTGCAGGAAGCATGGCATCCAAAGGGAGCTTTCTTGTACTCACACTCCACAACAGAACGGATTTGCAGAGCGAAAGATCTGTCACCTGACCGAGACTTGCAAATGTTGGCTTCATGCCAAGAGGATCCCAAAGTCCTTCTAGGCAGAGGGAATGTCTTGTGCGGCCTATGTTATCAACCGGATGCCTCTCAGCCCCATCAACATGAAGACCCCTCATGAGTTGATGTTTAAGGAGAAGCCAAGCGTGGAACACTTTCGAGTGTTCGGTTCTACCTGCTATGTGCATGTAACGGATGCCCTTCGAATGAAGCTAGATGATAAGGCAAGGAAGCTAGTCTTCATCGGTTATGATGATCGGAAGAAAGGGTGGAGATGCATGGATCCCGAGACACAGAGATATGTGGTCTCTAGGGATGTGGTATTCGACGAGCTGGCGTCATACCAATGTAACTCTTCTGTTGAGTTACAAGGAAGAAGGGCAGGTGGTGGACCAGAGGAAGGTGCAAGGGAAGCTCTGGTGGAGTTGCCTGTTTATCCAGGTGCTCCAGGGATTTCTAGCTCTGGGTCAGGTGCTTCAGGTTCTGGAAGCAGGGGGAGCGAGGTTCCATGTCTACCTGAGAGGAGAGCTAGTCCAGAAGCTGCAGTGGAAGAGGTGGTTGAGAGTCAAGCTCTGAGGAGGTCCAAGAGGACCATTATTCCACCTGATCGGTATACGGGCGGGAACTTGGTGAGCTTTGTCTCATGTTTCTTCGCAGGTCCCCAGGATGAGAGAGAGTCATCTTGTTATGAAAATGCCATTGGAGTCAAGGAGTGGGAAGGAGCCATGGATGAAGAGATGGCTGCCATCAGGAAGAATGAGACTTGGGACTTGGTGCCTAAGGTTGAGGGGGTTATTCCGGTGACTTGCAAGTGGGATTTCAAGTTGAAGAAGAAGGCTTACGGAAGTCTTGAGCGGTGCAAGGCTCGCCTTGTAGCTCGAGGTTTCTCTCAGAAGTATGGGGAGGATTATGAAGAAACATTTAGCCCCGTTGCCAAGATGACTTCGGTCCGGGTGGTGATCGCATTGGCAGCTTGCCAAGGGTGGAAGATTTGGCAACTCGACATGAAGAACGCTTTCTTATATGGCGAGATTGACAAGGATATCTTCATGGATCAGCCACCTGGTTATGTATCCGAAGAGCACCCAAGATATGTTTGCAAGCTCAAGAAGGCTCTTTACGGCTTGAAGCAAGCACCTCGAGCGTGGTACGGGAAGATCGCAGAATACCTCCAGTTCTGCGGATATTTTGCTTCTGATTCTGATTCGAGCTTATTCGTAAAGAAGACGGGGGAGCTTCAGGTCTTGGTGCTGCTGTACGTTGACGATATGATTGTCACAGGGAATTCTGAGATGGAGGTAGCTAGGCTTCGTGTTGAGCTAGCTATCAGATTTGAGATGAAGGATTTGGGCGAGCTCCACCATTTCCTTGGGCTCGAAGTGGAGAGGAAAGAGAGCGGTATGCTCGTTTCCCAGAAGGGCTATGCGGATCGAATCGTGAAGAGATTCGATATGGAAGGCGGGAAGAGCAGCTCTACTCCACTGGAGGTTGGAGTTCATCTTCGGCGAGATAAAGGAAAGGTTCTTACCGATCCTTTGGTGTTCCAGGCTTTGGTCGGAAGCTTGATATACTTGACGATCACGAGGCCAGATATTGCTTATGCAGTTGGCAGGGTGAGTCGGTTTATGGGAGAGCATCGGAAGCCTCATCTTGTGGCGGCTAGGAGTATATTGAAATATGTCAAATCCACCTCGGATTTGAGTCTCTTCTATGGGAGAGATTCGGGCTTTTGCTTGCACAGGTACATGGATGCTGATTATGGAGGTGATTCGGATGATCGGAGATCGACGTCTGGATACGTCTTTATGACGGGCTCTACAGCTATATCATGGTGCAGTAAGAAGCAAGATTATGTGTCTGTCTCTACCACGGAAGCGGAGTACAAAGCTTCGGCTTTGGCGGCTCAGGAAGCCATCTGGCTTAGGAGGCTTGTGGAGGACATTCATAGGGAGGTGGGAGGTCCTACTCTGCTACGTGGTGACAATGAGAGTGCTCTCAAACTGGTGAACAATCCAGTTTGTCACGCGCGTACGAAGCACATAGAGATTCATCATCATTTCATTCGTGAGGTGTTGGAGGGATCTCTGATTGTGGAGCATGTGCAGAGCAAGGAGAACGTTGCTGACATATTCACTAAGCCGCTGGCGAAGGGACCTTTTGGTCCGTTGCGAAGTTTGCTAGGGCTGACTTCCACTTCCCACTTCAAGGGGGAGTGTTAAATTTTTGAAGTGGAAGTGAATTTGAGCTGGGCAGTCTGCAGGTTGGAGACCGCAGAGACCGCGCGGTCTGCGTTGGTTCTCTGGTCGGTTTTGTCTCAACGGTTTGTTCTGAGCGGTCTGATCTGGGAGACCGCCTCTTCTGTCCGGGTGGCTTGCGCGGGTTGGTCTGGCGACTTGTTTTAAGTCGGCCAGATGTTCTTGGAAGGAGACCAGGCGATCTGTTTATTGAGACCACTGTGACCGGGCGGTTTGGTTGTAACCGCAAGGTTAATAAAGGTGCTGTGAGCTTTGCCGAGCTCGGGCGGTCTGCTTTGCGAGACCGCTCGCAATCTGATGGGCGGTTATTGTATCCCGGTTGTGCGGTGATGACATCCGTCTACCCGCCTATAAATAGGGGTGCAGGGCCCGTCATTATTAACGAGACTGTAAGCACCAAAGTTGGCTTGATTGTGACGGTCTCACTTTGAGGTCATGCGGTCTGAGATATTTGTTTGACCGATTTCTGTGTTCGCAGGTTAGCGGCTTGCAGCTCGCGGTCAGCTTGTCTCCTTCTTCCAGCTTTGAATAAACCAGTCCGGGCAGATTGTGTTTAGGTGTTCGCGGTCTGTGCAGCGGACTTAGTTGATCAGGCGGTCTTAAGTGGCCAGGCGGTCTTGAGTTGCGGTCTGTCGCAGATTACAGTTCTTCGTTCAGAGTTCGCGAGTTCTTCTTTGATCAAGACCGTGCGGCCTGGGCGATCAAGAAGTGCGAACTGTTTGTTTTCAGCAGTGGAATAAAGCAGCGAGTTGGCGGTCTGTGGTTGCGGTCTGGCAGGTGCGGTCTGTACTCTGTTCGCGCAGTCTCAGCGGCTTCCGTCCAGCTTGTCTGTTCGCACGGTCTGGCGGTCTCAAGTGTCAGGTCGTTGCAGCTTGTTTTACACTTGTGTTTTGTGCTTCTCTCCTCCGTGATTCTTATGAATCATGACTCACCATGTATACCTCGCATTATAAAGAGATAGTTAATGTCATAGTACTATTCGTTCTTCTCATTGTCACTGTTGTGCTACACTTGTGAAAGGATTTGTGAAGTGTGTTCCGCATTGTTTTTACTTCACCTCCGAACCTCAAATTTTTCAACATGTATACCTGACCTGGCTGCTCTGGGCCTCCAGCATCCTAACTCAAATCAGTCGCACCTGGGCCTTTAGATCCTCCACAAATTCCGAGCTGAGTCCCCTGGGATCCTCATCCTGGATCCAAGATAGTGGAGTCCCGCGACTCCGTCCCTCTGAGGTTGGAAAGTTGTGCTGACGTCAACCAAGAGCCCAGATAAGCCTGGACTTATCTTCACTTTTTGGCCGTAAACCGTTTATCCCGATCCGACACGATCATACTGGTCACACCACGATAACAGACAAACTGCTCAACAAATCCCATCAAACACCAACGGGAGCGTTCTTCCAGCCCGGGGTGACCCTAGCTACCTTGGTCAATTTATCCTCGATGTTCCAAATGAACTTGTGCCCAGAGTGGGGATGTGGTAACCTGTGTATGAAATCCATAATTATATCCTCGAGCTTCCACTCTGACACGGGCAGTGACTATGGTAGTTCCCCCAAAGACTCTTGCACTTGGCCTTCACCAGTCAACAGATCTCACCGTGCATCACAAAACCTATGACGTCTTTCTGTATTTCAGGAAACTACACGCTCTGAAAAAAAAAACATTTTTTTGGTGACTAAAGCTCTTGTTTGTGTATGTAGACGACGCTTCTATAAAGTTTTCTCCACACGTTAAGATTCTTACTCCTTCAAGTATGTCCGAGTAATCAATCAACTCCACTCTACAACATTTCCAGCTCTTACCATTGGTGGAACTGATCAGATCATCAAGCGTCCCAATCATCCTCAAAATTTAAGGGGGTGCACTTGTGAATCTTATGAACATATGTTAACCAACCAACACTAGTATCAATGTTTGTAAGATGACTCTCAATCACTTTCTATGTGGAGTTTGATTCATAAGGTATACGGGTAAAATCTTTTAAAACCCTAAGATTTTTTTTCACAAGTTAATTTTATCAAGGAAATATCATCACGTTTATTTCACCAAATTCCCATCACTTCCACATATGCTAGTCTTGATCACTTTCGAATAGTCCAAAGTAAGATAAACTTAGATCGTTCTTATCATAGTAAACTCAAACACTATATTCTAAATCCAATAAGTCATCGTCTAAGATCTCTGGTTATTCATCATCAAAGCTCCCAAGGTATAAGGGCTATTATGGTAGTTAAGATTTTCTACCATGATAGGGCGTGATTTATAACGAATCATAAGTTAATCACTTCTGAAAGCCCCAAACTACCAGAACTTTCAAATATGACTAAAGCTTGCATGACCTAATTTCAGTTCCCAACTTCCAGAAAGGCATCTGCATCCCTAAATGACTAAACCTAGCAACTTTACATTTCTAATGCTTCAACTAAGGTCAAGTCGTTGCTCGATCTACGATGTCCTTTCATTGTCCTAGTAATACTTCAGATCATCATTCCAAACCTACTTTTACACTATCTCATCCTTGCCCGAGTAACATCGAATAAGATCGACTTAAAAATCACCACGTTCACGATGTAACATCTTCTAAATTAGATCCAAAGGAAACTCAAGTCAGTAACTAATTTGCCCAATAAACAAAAGGCAAGCCACAATAAACAAATGATAAACCACTATCTATTTTGGGCTAAGTATCTTCGATATCTCCATGTTATATTCGTCATAAGTATGTAATCAATCCTCAGGGCACACAACCTTAGACTTGGGGTTCTATCTTCAGACTTGTTGGTGTACTCCATACATTAGACTTTTCAAGGTACCCTCTACGACAACCTTATCAGGGTCAACATGTGACCCAATCCCAAACAGGTCTCTTCTGAACTTGAATTCTCATCTGATCCTCGGTGTTTGTCGTGGTGGTTGTCTCAATGTAATCATGTCACCGGTACGAGGGTTGAGTCTACGAGTCCCATACCATTCTGTGTATGTGTCAATCTCTCTTTCTCTAGCCTCTTTGGGGTATCCATGTACCTTCACCAAAGTTATACCTACGGTCTATTTCAGACTAGGGCATGGTATAAATTGTCATGGTAAGTCACGTGTCCTAGTGGAGTTTAAATCTAACTCGTTGATTAAAGGACTATCTAAAGAGATCTTTGTAGCAGAGGTATTCCCTACTGGGGGCAGGGTTTGCCGCAGGCTACAAAAGAAGATTTGCCACTCGTAAGAAGATTTGGCTATCAAAAAAATTCAGTTAAAAGATGACTTTTCATGTGATTTCCCCATATGGGCACACCATTGCTTCCGCTGCTTAGTTTGTCCTCAAACTAAACTCGCGCGGGGTGGCCCAGGGTTTGTGGATGTTGGGTATTGTAGCTACAATTACCTTGATTTGAAGAAGTGTTCCTGTGAACTAAGTTGAATTGAGATGTATTTGATGTTGTTCTCTAGTTATGTGTTTGCAGGTCTTAATGCTAAGTGCACACTAATATCAGGTTGCAATGGATCACCAAACACAGTTCTAGACAATGTAATCCCTCATTGTATAGAACAAAGTGTTGGTCCATGTGTAATCTCTCTCTTGGGGTGCACTTCATATACTCATAACTGAAGGCTTTCAAGGTTGAGGAGTGGAGCAGGTTTTCAGAAGAAAAAAAAAATCTGCTGAGTCAATTCGTCGAGATGACTCGGGTCATTCCGACAAATCCCGACGAATCCAGACAGAAGACCTTTGTCTGGGTTTAGAAGAAAATTCTGCAGCTAAGTCAATTCATCGGATGTTCTCGTGAACTCCCGACGAATCCCGACGAATGGTAACAGAAAGTGTTTTTCACGGGTTGTTCAGTGTTTCCCTGTGGCCAAGTCAATTCGTCGGATGTTCACGTGAAGTCTCGACGAATGACGGACAGACGGATTTCAAATCTTCGTTTCGTTTTCGAAAATTAGGGTTAGCCACCATGATCAGTACACGTGTCGCCTCTCCCTTCATTGTCGCACGAGCCGTTGAAGTCCTCCCTATAAATAAATCCTTATTTTAGGGCAAGGGCATCAATCTTAAAAAAAAAATCGATCTAAAAATCTCTCTTCAGCCGACAGTTCAGAAAAGATAAAGCTAAAAGTCGATCTCCTTTCTCTTTTGCTGAACAAGAATTCTGAGACCTAACATTTGCTGCTCAAAGATCCTTTCTCTATTGTTGTTAGAGATTTCTCAGAAGAAGGCCTTTGATCTTATTGCTGCTCTCATTATTGAAGATTCTTTCAAGTAAGTCAAAGGGCCTATTCAGATCTGGTTAGCCAAGTCTTCTCTCTTCCACATCTTTCAAGTGCCAAGCTTTCTTTCAAGGTTGAGAAGAAGACTCAGTATTCAAGATCTGAAGTTAATCTCTTTAGAGGTTAAGAAGAAGTATTTTGTTTCAATATCTTTTCTTTTGTAGGAGTTTTCACTCCGAGATTATTTGTAGGAGTTGTTTACTCCGAGGTGTAGGAGTTGTTATACTCCGAGTTGTAGGAGTTGTTATACTCCGAGTTGTAGGAGTGGTATACTCCGAGTTGTAGGAGTTTTGACTCCAAGGTGTAAGATTAGTTATAATCTGAGATTGGTTAAGTAGCTGAGTCTAGCCTCGAAGTGCTAGATAGGCGAGGCGGGAAAGAGGACTACCCACATCGGGGAACCTCTATAAAATCCTTGTGTCTGTGCTGTGTTTGATTGTTTGTTTTTCTGTGTTAAATTTTTAATTCCGCATTAAGTCATAGAATCCACCTATTCACCCCCTCTAGGTGATTTAGGCCGCAACTAGATACTTTCAATTGGTATCAGAGGGAGGTTGTTCGTTAAAAGGTTAACACCTTGAACAAGATCCTTAAATCTAGTTGCAAGAGCAAGTTTGTCTGATATGGAAAAATCCAAGGATTCTGCTAAGATGCTCGTCTGTTCTAAGGAGAATTTCCCTATGTGGAAGGAAAGAATGAAGTTCTACATGGAAGCCACCGACCCAAGAATTTTTCAGATAGTAGAGGAAGGTCCCCATGTTCCTATGAAGCCATCGTCAATAAATTCAGCTATTATGATTCCCAAGAAAATGTTGGAGCTAGACAAAGATGAGATTGCCCTCGTCATCTTGGACAAGAAGGCAAAGAACATTATTGTTGGTGCAGTGGACGATTCAATGCTACAAAATCTTATACACTGCAATTCTGCCAAGGAAATGTGGGACTCCATAGTTGTTCTTATGGAAGGTACTGAAGAAGTGAGGGATGACCGAAGATCGTTGCTAAACCAAGAATACGAAGCATTCAAGCAAGATCCAAGAGACTCCATTTCTGATACTTATGAGAAGTTTTTTAAGATCGTCAACGGTCTTAAGAACTATGATCGGGAATTCACCGTTGGAGAACTAAATGACAAGTTCTTGAGATCCCTAACGAAAGAATGGGATACCAAGGCTATTGCTATCCGGGAATTCGGAAAGTTGGCTACGATGGAGCCACAAATATTGTTTGGCAAGCTTCTCTCACATGAACTAAAGCTGAGTATTAGAAAAGCTGAAGAAGAAGGATGCTCCACTTCTGGAAGGGAGAACTCTGTGGCACTGAAGGCCAAAGAGTCAAGAAGAGGTAAAGCTAGATCATTTGAAAAGACACAGCCGTCAGATGAAGACGATGAGTCTGTGGATTGTTCATCAAGCTCAGACATGTCCGATGGAGAGTTCTCTTCACTCGCCAAGAAATTCAAGAAATTGCTCAGAAAAAGGAGCCAAAGAAGGTCAAGGCGTGATGATGAACATCACAAGAAAGAACACAGCAACAACAGGTATAAAACCAAACCGAATAAACATGTTTCGACTGATATTGTCTGTTATTGTTGTAATAAGCCAGGACATATAAGTACGGAATGTCCATACAAAGAGAAGAAATCCTTCAAGGGAAAAAGGAAAGAAGAAAAGAGCTTCTTAGCAAAGAAGACCAAGACTCTTAGCGACAGTGACTCAGTTAAGTCAAGCTCGGATGATGAAGCTTATTTTGGGCTTACAGCAAATTCAGATTCGAATAACTATGACTCGCCTCATGAAGGGAAGGAAAACATAGACCTAATAGCTCTTATGGAAGGATCAAAGGAAGACCAAGACACCATAAATGAGAAAAAGGTCAGGACCTTAAGTGACAGTGATTCAAGCTGTTCAGAATTAGAAGAAGAAACACTTCTTGCTCTGACTGCGATATCTGAGTCAGAAGAGGAAATCAAAGATGAAACCTATCCCGAACAAGTCTGCATAAGGGCACCTCTGTCTGTTACAGACTCTGAAGCTGAGATAAGCTCATCAGAAAATGATGACACACCTAATCTAGAAAATCAGTATGATGCTCTCCTAGTAGATCTTGAAAAGAGCAAGAAATTGATTGAGTCTCAGGCTGAGGAAATCAGAATCCTTAAGCCTTTCGAATCTCAGGTAAATGAAACGACCAAAGAGGTAATTAGCTTATTCAATGAACTCATTTTACTTCGAATGAAATCTGAGGCTCAAGAAAGAACCATCAGATCTTTAGAGAAGAAGCTTTATATGGAAAGAAAGCCAGTGGCTAAATTCTCTAGACCTGGATCAATTGATTCTGAGACTAGAGGAAAGAGCACAGCTAAAGCTAGGCCTCACACCACCTTTCAAAAGGTGCGAACTCCCTCTAACAGGTATGATCAGGACAACATCCGTGATCACTGGAAGACTGGAAGTTGTTATGGCAGGGAAAATACTCCTAACTATAGTAAAAGAAAGGGGATGGTGGTGAGTACTCGCAATGCTCCCCATAAATCAATCCAAATGGCCCAACCTGGACCATTTGTGTTCAATGCACCAGCCCCTACATTCAAGGGTAAGGAAGCATCATCCTCCAAATCTTTTCCAGCAAGGAAGCAAACTGGGTGCAACACCATAGCCAACCCTCACTCGAATATATCTGATGCCATCAACACCATAAGAGCTTCCAAGCTTTCATCTGTTGCTGTCAAACAGATAAAACCAAGTGAAAATGGATATGCTCTTGTAACCAATCAGCCACTTGCTATGAAAAATAGAAAGAATGCTCCTGCCTTCTCAACTGAAATCAAGCATTCTGATGCCACTTGCAAATCAAAAAGGGAGGCTCGGAAGAGAAGGTACAACATCCATGAATGTTGGTGCTGTGGTAAAGTGGGACACTTTGCCATCGACTGTTGGCACAACCCTTGTGTGTCTAATGCAAAGAAGAGCTTTTCTACTGGAATTGCAGTTAGTAGAAATATTTATTGTTATGCTAACCTGAACCTAGGACCCAAATCGGTTTGGGTTCCTAAGGGAAATTAATCTGTGTTTGCAGGTATGTCCAAAGGCCAACCAAAACTCTAATCAGGCATTTGGACAAGTGGATGTTCATGGTACATGACCAGAACATAGAAGAAATATAGTATGGTTGCTGAAAAGCTTAGGAAATCAGTCCAGGCACTGAAACTCTAAGGGGGAGATAAGACTAAGGGGGAGAAAAGATTGAGGGGGAGCTGATTCTACATATACTACTCCTATGCAGTTGCTGAGGGGGAGCTTTGAGCTCTCATGCTTTTTCTTCCCTATCTGAAGTAGTCAGAAAGGGGGAGAGAAGTTGAATTTGCAAGAGAATTTGAAGTTGGGAGGAATTGGCAAAGTTAGAATTGGCAAAGTTAGAATTGACAAAGTTGAAAGAGAAAGTTGAAAGGGAGAGAAAGTTGAAAAAGTTAAGTTTATAACTCTCCTTATCTATTTGATATATATTTTTTAAGTGCAATTCAACTCAGTACATAGGTTCTAACTTCTTCAAATAGGGGGAGATTGTTGGGTATTGTAGCTACAATTACCTTGATTTGAAGAAGTGTTCCTGTGAACTAAGTTGAATTGAGATGTATTTGATGTTGTTCTCTAGTTATGTGTTTGCAGGTCTTAATGCTAAGTGCACACCAAAGTCAGGTTGCAATGGATCACCAAACACAGTTCTAGACAATGTAATCCCTCATTGTATAGAACAAAGTGTTGGTCCATGTGTAATCTCTCTCTTGGGGTGCACTTCATATACTCATAACTGAAGGCTTTCAAGGTTGAGGAGTGGAGCAGGTTTTCAGAAGAAAAGAAAAATTCTGCTGAGTCAATTCGTCGAGATGACTCGGGTCATTCCGACAAATCCCGACGAATCCAGACAGAAGACCTTTGTCTTGGTTTAGAAGAAAATTCTGCAGCTAAGTCAATTCGTCGGATGTTCTCGTGAACTCCCGACGAATCCCGACGAATGGTAACAGAAAGTGTTTTTCACTGGTTGTTCAGTGTTTCCCTGTGGCCAAGTCAATTCGTCGGATGTTCACGTGAAGTCTCGACGAATGACGGACAGACAGATTTCAAATCTTCGTTTCGTTTTCAAAAATTAGGGTTAGCCACCATGATCAGTACACGTGTCGCCTCTCCCTTCATTGTCGCACGAGCCGTTGAAGTCCTCCCTATAAATAAATCCTTATTTTAGGGCAAGGGCATCAATCTTAAAAAAAAAATCCATCTAAAAATCTCTCTTCAGCCGACAGTTCAGAAAAGATAAAGCTAAAAGTCGATCTCCTTTCTCTTTTGCTGAACAAGAATTCTGAGACCTAACATTTGCTACTCAAAGATCCTTTCTCTATTGTTGTTAGAGATTTCTCAGAAGAAGGCCTTTGATCTTATTGCTGCTCTCATTATTGAAGATTCTTTCAAGTAAGTCAAAGGGTCTATTCAGATCTGGTTAGCCAAGTCTTCTCTCTTCCACATCTTTCAAGTGTCAAGCTTTCTTTCAAGGTTGAGAAGAAGACTCAGTATTCAAGATCTGAAGTTAATCTCTTTAGAGGTTAAGAAGAAGTATTTTGTTTCAATATCTTTTCTTTTGTAGGAGTTTTCACTCCGAGATTATTTGTAGGAGTTGTTTACTACGAGGTGTAGGAGTTGTTATACTCCGAGTTGTATGAGTTGTTATACTCCGAGTTGTAGGAGTGGTATACTCCGAGTTGTAGGAGTTTTGACTCCGAGGTGTAAGATTAGTTATAATCTGAGATTGGTGAAGTAGCCGAGTCTAGCCTCGAAGTGCTAGATAGGCGAGGCGGGAAAGAGGACTACCCACATTGGGGAACCTCTATAAAATCCTTGTGTCTGTGCTGTGTTTGATTGTTTATTTTTCTGTGTTAAATTTTTAATTCCGCATAAAGTCATAGAATCCACCTATTCACCCCCCCCCCCCCCCCTCTAGGTGATTTAGGCCGCAACTAGATACTTTCAGTGGACTTCTTTTCTTAGGATCGAGGTTTGCTTTGATACCAGTTTGTAAGACCCTTTTTTCCTTTCAAAACCGGGTCTTATGCCCAGAACCGCCGTTTTGCGATGGCACCAACACACGGGAAGGTCATCACTACAAAGCACCGAACCTGCCAGCCATATCGATCACAGAAGAAGAAAAGTATAAATGAACAATAGAAGTTCAAGTCCACAAATCACATGCTATATTTATAAATGTCCACATCATTTAACTGAAATAAAAAGGGGTTACATTAATAAATGGGAGCATGCCCTGTACATCATGTCCTCACTACAAGATCACTCGCGGAAGCTGGCTACTAATCACTCACTGATCCTGAAACTTGTGCTCCTATACTAGACTGGCCCGCCTCCGTCTACACCGGCCTCTGGTGCTGCTGCATCTCCTCGATCCCCTAAAATGATATGGTCCACCGACCGTTAGTCAAAAAGACTAAGCCTTATGTTCCCCACCCCTCCCCCAATGGCTCCTAGGCACCGAGCGGGAGGATGAAGCGGAGGACATCAAGGGGTATAAAACAAAGCAGATGACGATGGATCTAGTCTACAGGAAATGTCTACCACTACTCAAGTATATATATACATTTGAAGCAATAAATAAAGCATGGTAAAGAGCAATTAAAGAGCAGTAAGTAAAGACAAGTATATAATATAAAAGTAACCACTAATTTATAGGAATGCCCATACAAACATATAGACCAATGGCTCGTTTAGCAGTGCCTATCGTATAAAAAGTCTCATAACCAATTTATACGATAGGGGTAGGAGTTGAAATGCAATGTTTATGCCATGACATGCAGAGTTATGCAGTTTATGCTATGCTCATACAAGTGCAACTCACACACTTCGACTCGAAGCGCACAGACCTTTAGTTCCCCCTTTTTGGAGCTAGCAAGACTCCCAGGATACTCCCGTAGTGGCAAACGGAAGCGGTGGGTTGGGGCTCGCCCACCTCTAGGTTGGTATTCACACTACCTAACCTAGACCTATCGTACGCCTCAACGCAAAATCGCGGAGCATCTGCGTACTCTTACTGGCTGGACCACCAGACTTTTATGGCTAAGTGCAAATTCCACACTTGTCGATTCAATGTATTAACGTCGGTGTGAACGACCGTCTAATACCGAAGACCCACCACCTTTATGCACATGCAAACATGTTTACCATCTATCTCCGAGCTATAAGCTCCCCGGGCTAACCCGCCTGTCACCATAACCTTCCGAGCCACTGGCTCGCCGGACCAACCCGTCCGCACCAATTAACATTACTGAGTCACAAGCTCACCAGACTAATTAGTCTGCTGCTACAACCACCGAGCCTACCGCTCGTAAGACCAAACTGACTATATACCCGTAACAACGGGGTGTGGGTGAGTGTATTATTAAGCTAATCTTGTACATCAACTTATCCCTACAATTTATGGTTAATCTTGGACTTCCCGGGGTTTACCCTGTAAGGGGCTCGCAGCGGTACTAAGAGCTACGATGGGATGATAGCCCAAAGCCCCCTTTCTCAAGATACTTAGTGTTATTGGTATCTACCCATAAGAATACTCTTCCTATCATTACACTTGGATTACCTTATGTATTTTATGACTCCCCACAAGAAATACGATCTTTCGTCAATCCCGAGCACAACTTTACTCTTAACTCACCAAGCACACCCTCATCACCTAAACTCCTTTTTGTGACCTTCAATCTCTTCAACTAGGCTAGGCAGACCAACTACCTTCCATTCCCACCTACTAGTCTTCAATTTACCCAAGTTTTACAGCTTTACTATACGTAGACCAAGTGAGTTATATGAGTTACATAAGGGGAGGTACCCCAAATATTCATCCAACTGACTCAAGATTATTACTGGGTGTCTATCATGATATTCTAAGACTAAATCCAAAGGATCATAATTTTCCTTATTTAATTGGCATTTATTATAATTTTCCTCAACATTGACCCAATATGAAATTGAACATGAAGTATAAAATCCTCTTATAATATGGCCTCCAAAAAATTATGAAAAATCTATTCAGTCAAAATAATAGCAAGTACATAAAATCAAAATTTTGCAGTAAGGGGTTGACCTCTAATTATGATATTGAACAATTACCCCAATTCAGAATTTAAAGAAGGAACCACCAAACATACTTGTCTAAAAATTATGGGAAAATTACCAGACCTTCATAATAATCAGAAAAGTCCACTGGCCAAATTTCAGAATTTATCAAGACTAATTAATCACATAAATAAATATTCCAAATAAACTCATTATAGGGATCATTGTGAAGGAACCTACGGATGAATAATTCCAAAAATTATACAAAACTTTACAGAGCTTTCTATAGCCCTTAAATGTCCTACCACCAAGTTCATAATTTTCCAGAGGATATTTGGCCCTTAATTACTTATTATATTCTTAATACCAAAAAGACAACTTGTGAATGAAGTACTAATTAAATTAATTCAATAATTACACAATTTACCAGAGATCTATTACATAATTATGAGGGTACCACCAAAATTTCATCATCATCCACGATTATTTGAGCATATAAATTTCTCTCATAAGGAAATGCCCTAAAGGGGTTATAACCTAACTCAGAGGTGATAAGTGTTCCTAAAATCCTCATAAAATTTCTGAGAGAATATTTACACCTCATAAACGTATCTACCAAGTTTCATGACCATCCAGAGACATATGCCCATATGTCCTTCACAAGGCTTAAAGTGCAACCCTAAGGTTAAAACTAGGGTCCTAGGGCATATACATCCCACATCACCCCAAATTACACATGTGGGTGTCTTATGTGATCCTAAACCGGTGGACAAAGTTTCATACCACTTGGATTTGACCACCTAATTTCATCATGTGCACTTTTGATCTTGTTTGACCTAGTTTGACCAAATTTGGGTTAACTATTTGCCCAATCAAATCAGTCCCAATTGGGCTGAAATTTTTACCAGGGTCATATAATAACCCTAAAGAGCACCCACCAAAATTTGGAGGGGATTGGAGGTCATTAGACCCTATAATTAATTAATGTATGGATTATTAAATTTTTACAAAAACCTTAGAAACATGTTCTCCTAAAATTCCCATCCTTGGATATGTTAAGGGTGTAGGTATACGTACAAATAGCCTAGGTTTCAATTTTCAAGTCAATATCATTTCCCAATCAAAAGTTATTCAAGAAATGGTGGATGTCCTACACTAGGGGCCAGTCCCACCAAAATGGACCTACAGGGAGCTGAAGAGCTCATTTTGGGCTGAAATCAATTTTAAATTAAAGTAGACTCCAAGGGCTACAACTTTGGTGTTGACCACTTTTTCTGTAGAGGGCCCTAAGTATTTTTAATAAATAAATCTATGTATTGCAAAAAAAGACAGAAATACGAATTAAATCAAAAGCACACATCTTGATGTAAGATTGGAGGGCATCCACTCATCTTCCTCCTCTAGCCGACGGTGGAGATTGTCCCAACCTGTAGCCCCTTTATCTTGGTTTTCCCGGCCACCCACGCCTCTCCCCGGCCGGCCAATGTCACCACCACCTTCCTTGAGGTGGTGGCCGGCGATAGGAGGTCTCGGCCGGCCGGTGGTGGCCGGAACCGGCGGTTTAGACAAGAAGAAAAACCTCAAAAAATGGAGATTTCGGCCATTTTTATTGGGGACCAATTGGCCCCAATCCTTGCCGAATTTAGATGTAGATCTATCTGTTGGAGTTTCTGAGGTGATCTCAAAGCAATCAACAGTTAGTCTTACTGCCAACGCAATATGAGCCTATAGGGTCGCACATGAAAGTGCTTGGAGAAATTGGAGGAAGAAATTAAATCTTGGGATTTCTTGAGAAACCAGGTCATCCTGCTCGACTTTAGTCGAACTGAGCGCGTTCGTCGACCGCTGAGACGGAACGGGCTAGTGTAGCGAGTTCGTCGACCGCTGAGACGAAAGGGCTAGTGTAGCGCCTTCGTCGACCACTGAGACGAAAGGGCTAGTGTAGCGCCTTCGTCGACCGCTGAGACGGTAGAGGGCTAGTGTAACGCGTTCGTCGACCGCTGAGATGAAAGGGCTAGTGTAACGCGTTCATCGACCGCTGAGACGGAACGGGCTAGTGTAGCGCGTTCATCGACCGCTGAGATGAAAGGGCTAGTGTAGCGCCTTCGTCGACCGCTGAGACGGAATGGGCTAGTGTAGCACGTTCGTTGACAACTGAGACGGCAGAGGGCTAGTGTAGCGCGTTCGTCGAACGCAGATCTCTTGAGTTCGTCGAACGCAGATCTCTTGAGTTCGTCGAACGCAGATCTCCTTGAGTTCGTCGAACGCAGATCTCCTTGAGTTCGTCGAACGCAGATCTCTTGAGTTCGTCGAACGCAGATCTCTTGAGTTCGTCGAACGCAGATCTCTTGAGTTCGTCGAACGCAGATCTCCTTGAGTTCGTCGAACGCAGATCTCCTTGAGTTCGTCGAACGCAGATCTCCTTGAGTTTGTCGAACGCAGATCTCTTGAGTTCGTCGAACGCAGATCTCCTTGAGTTCGTCGAACGCAGCCTTTGGTATATTAACAGATCACGATCTTAGGGTTGTGAGCGCGAGACAGATTTTGTAAACGACCCGTTTCGTGGTTTGAGAGAGCAGCGCCAGAAGTGTTCCGCTAGGGCTTCTCTCCTCTTCCGACAGTCGCCGCCTCCCCTGTCTCGGATCTAGTAGTCCGTGGGGACGCTGAGAACTTTTCTTCTCCGACTCATTCCTTGTTCGACAAGGCATCAAGGTTCTCCAGCACTTGTGTGGAGCTCTGTAGAGGGACAATCTATTTCGGTTCTTGCAACTCAAGATTGGTTCTACCAGACTCGGTGAGGAGCATCTTGGTTTGAGTATCGACTCAAATCCCCTTCAGGTATAATTTCTGCACTGTGATGTGGATGTTGTTTTATTTCTTGAATTAGTAAAATCGCAAGTTCCTTAACTCTTTGGGTTGTTCTAGTTATTTAATCCGCTGCGCATATATTGTAACATCCCGACTTTTATTGGGCCACTAGACCCTAGTGAGCCCAATAAAAGTAGGCCCGAGCGGTAGAAAACTACCATTTTAAGTAATGTTGCGCGCCGCAATTAAGTCATTGGGGTGTAGTGACCAAATGAACCCCGAATTGACTTCCGTCAGTTCCGTTAGACTCGTATGAACAATACGAGCGCAACGGAATTCGTTGCACTGCGATCCGAGATCGTTTGGAGAAAACGACCATTTCGGGTGTCGTAGCGCGCCACTACCTCATTATTATGAATAGTGACCGTATGAACCCCGAATTGACTTCCGTCAGTTCCGTTAGACTCGTATGAACAATACGAGCGCAACGGAATTCGTTGCACTGCGATCCGAGATCGTTTGGAGAAAACGGCCATTACGGGTGTCGTAGCGCGCCACTACCTCATTATTATGAATAGTGGTCGTACGAACCCCGAATTGACTTCCGTCAGTTCCGTTAGACTCGTATAAACAATAGGAGCGCAACGGAATTCGTTGCACTTCGATCCGAGGTCGTTTGGAGAAAACGACCATTTCGGGTGTCGTAGCGCGCCACTACCTCATTATTATGAATAGTGACCGTACGAGCCCCGAATTGACTTCCGTCAGTTCCGTTAGACTCGTATGAACAATACGAGCGCAACGGAATTCGTTGCACTGCGATCCGAGATCGTTTGGAGAAAACGACCATTTCGGGTGTCGTAGCGCGCCACTACCTCATTATTATGAATAGTGACCATACGAACCCCGAATTGACTTTCGTGAGTTCCGTTAGAATCGTATAAACAATACGAGTGCAACGGAATTCGTTGCACTTCGATCCGAGGTCGTTTGGAGAAAACGAACATTTCGGGTGTCGTAGCGCGCCACTACCTCATTATTATGAATAGTGACCGTACGAACACCGAATTGACTCCCGTCAGTTCCGTTAGACTCGTATGAACAATACGAGCGCAACGGAATTCGTTGCACCTCGATTCAAGGTCGTATGGAAAGTATGCCATTTTAGGGCTATGCAGACCACATCAGTGCAACGCACGAAATATAAAGCGCACGAACCCGGCATCAGCCCCGGCAAATCATAATGGACCCCTGGATCATGGAAGACCCCGTCCTAGGTTAACCTCGGTCAACCCCCCCCCCCCCCCCCCCCCCCCCCCCCCCCCGGCTTGAAATTTATTGGGAAATGAAAAGAAAAAGGAGGGAGGAGAGAGAAAGCCCCCCCCCCCCCCCCCCAAGAAAGGGGGCTGCCCATGAATAGGCAGCCCCTATTTGGGGCAAAGTGGGCAGGAGAGAGAGAAGGGAGGGGAGGGGGAGAAAATATCTTCCCCTCCCTTATCCCCACGTGGGGAAAAGGAGGAGAGGGGGGAGACCTCCCCCTTCCTATAAAAGGAGGGCCAAGCCCCTCCTTTCAGAACACCACCCTCCCCCTCTCAAGCTCTCCCCCTGCCAGCAAACTCAGCCACCCCCGCATCCCCCACCCTGCCGGAGCAAGCCCAGCCACCCCAAGCCGCCGCCACCTCCCTCCTCCCTCATGGTCGGCCGCACCTCCAACACCCGAGCCCCCCATCCCCAGGTAGAACTCTCCCCCTCCTCCTTCCTACCTCCCGGAGAAGGCCACCCCTCTCCCCGTCGCCGGAGCGCCGCCGGCCGCCGCCCCGAGCCTTGCAAGGCTCGGGGAGAAAGCTGGCCGTGGAAACCCTCTTCCCCAGCGCAGGTGGTGGCGCTGGGGGAGGTAGGCCCCCTCCCAGGGGCCTCGACGCCAGCGCAGGGGAGGCGGTCGGGCCGCCGGAGGACGCAGCCCCGGCGGCACCCGTGGCCTCCCCCTCTTCTTTTTCCTGTAAGGGTTGAAACCCCTCCCCCGGCGGAGGCCGGCGGCGCCAGGCCGCCTGACCCCCGCCGGAGGTCTGCCCCCTCCCCGGCGCCCCGACCAGGGACGGCAGGGAGGTCCCTCCCCGTGGAGACGGCGGCGCGGCCAGCTGTATGGCCCATGCAGGCTGCGCCGCGCCTCCCCCTCCCCTCCTGCTCAAGTTCCCGGTGGGGTCCGGCGACGCCAGGCCGCCGGACCACCACCGGGGTGGCCGCCGACCCCCGGCACACCAACTGGGGGTGGCTCCGGTGCCCTCCCAGCGGAGGTGGCGGCGCGGCTGGCCTGCATGGCCCATGCAGGTCGCGCCCCCGCCTCCCGTCTCCTTATTCTCCCTCCCCCGGCGGTGGCCGGCGGCAGCAGGCCGGCGGACCACCACCGGAGGAGTCGCCGGCCCCCAGCGCACCGACCGGGGGCGGCGCCGGCCCCTCCGACCGCTGCCCGGCGGCAGCTGGGGCCGCCTTCGGGCGGGGATGGCAGGAGCCGTCCGATCTCCCCCAGGAGATCGGTCGGCCTCCCGCACCTTAATTCCCGCCTTTCCCCCGCCTCAGCATATGTGCCCCCACAGCGGATCCGCCGCGAATCTGCTGCGGGGGCCGCGGGAGGGCGCAGGGTGCCAGACCCCTGCGCCTCCTCCCTTTCCCTATCCGCACCCCAAAACAGCCCCTCCCCCACTTTATTTTTTTAAGGGCAAATGGGGCATTTTCAGGGGAAACTTTCTAAATGGAAAATGTGCCCAACTCTAAGGGGCACCTCCAGTAATGTTTGGGGAATTTTAGGAAAAGATTTAATATTTTTAAAACTCATTATAAAGTTTATTTTAAGAAAATAAATGCCCAAATAAGTTCGCAAAAATCACCAAAAATCATGGGCTCTAATTAAAGGTATTTTTCAACTACTATCAAAGTTGGGAGGTGTGACCTCTGGTTTTGGTCCTCCAAAAGCTTTTACAAACGAAAATAAATGCCCGAAAAAGAGCGAAATTCATCAAAATGAATCGGCGTCCCCTCGACGCATATTTTTTTAAACGCTTAATAAAGATTACGCGTATCGATCTAAAGAATCGACTAAGTTCGGAATATCAACGCAAAATCGGAATGAAATCGCGGCGCGGCGCTGAAACTCGATACCGCCGCGGCAATAATAAAGGGACGAACTCGCGACAAAAGAATAAGAGCAGAATCTCCTCCTACGAACGGATTCGACGAATGAAGCCTCCTCTTATGGAGTGATTGGACAACTAACCCTTTTTATATGCTTACTGCTTTCTGTACTTTTGTTTAAATCCAGTCTCGCACTGGTCCCCCACATTTACATTCAGTACTTTCCTTTAAATCCAGTCTCGCACTGGTCCCCCGCATTTACATTCAGTACTTTCCTTTAAATCCAGTCTCGCACTGGTCCCCCGCATTTACATTCAGTACTTTCCTTTAAATCCAGTCTCGCACTGGTCCCCCGCATTTACATTCT
The DNA here is from genome assembly GCA_033032865.1 of Dactylorhiza incarnata. Lineage (NCBI taxonomy): Eukaryota > Viridiplantae > Streptophyta > Magnoliopsida > Asparagales > Orchidaceae > Dactylorhiza > Dactylorhiza incarnata. Next base: position 2,531,765 of record JAWHQI010000165.1, read on the forward strand.
GTACTTTCATTTAAATCCAGTCTCGCACTGGTCCTGTCATTATGGCCTCTGCTTTCGGCCTAATTTTCTGCATATTATGGCCTCTGCTTTCAGCCTACTTTTCTGCATATTATGGCCTCTGCTTTCGGCCTACTTTTCTGCTTAACATGGCCTCTGCTTTCGGCCTACTTTTCTGCTTAACATGGCCTCTGCTTTCGGCCTACTTCTCTGCTTAGTGTTATGGCCCCCTGCTTTCGGCCTAATTTTCTGCATATTATGGCCTCTGCTTTCGGCCTACTTTTCTGCTTAACATGGCCTCTACTTTCGGCCTACTTTTCTGCTTAACATGGCCTCTGCTTTCGGCCTACTTCTCTGCTTAGTGTTATAGCCCCCTGCTTCCGGCCTAATTTACTTACTAAAGGCAGCGCTGTCGTGGTTATAATGCGGTGCTTATCCTCCCTTCTGCGAGGCCTTAATTGGGGAGAACCTGGAGTCGAGTCCCTCCTCCCAGGTTAGCCCCAATCAAGGAGCCCTCATACCGCTAAGCCTCCAGGTCAGAAGTTGTGGGACGGGTCGAGTAATCTGCCACGTACTTTAAGCGCTTGTTTTATTATTAAGCGGGTGAAGATTGTTTGGAAGTGGCGGGTTGGTCACGCTCGCAGACCGTTCGTACCGGTGCGGGTGGGTTGACGACTCATGGCGACAGGGAGATGTGCACAACGGGTTATCACCACTCCGAACCTGCAGTTTTGCCTCCGCTGGTCGGCCTACAAATTGGTTCGCCGGATGTCGCTCACATCCAGTTGGTACACCAAGTTGTACAGGAGGGCCTGAGTGATACGGTACGACTACATTCAGAAGTGGCAAGACTGGCCACTGTCACCGACGGCCACATCGATGAGGCCCGCGGAGTTAGCTCCCCTGCTTGAAATAAAGCGGTCTAAACTGTGTCGACACAGGGTCTTTTTGTGTGCGTACAGGTTTGAATACCTGGGTGTGTGTATGCGCGAAATAGTGTTGCGTATTTACCATACGGCGCGATTACGGATATTAGGGCGGAAGGCCCTATATATATATATATATATGTATATATATATGTAGATATATATATGTTTACCTGCTGCTAACTCTCTTCCTTGCTTCGGCTATTTTATTTCCGTCCTTTAGCCGCCCCCTGGATATGGATCCGGGGAGGGGATGCATTTTCTACTTAGCTCTGTGACTAACGGTTATTTCTTATAACCAATCACAGGAGATGGGACAGCAAGGAGCCCCCGCACCACAGGATGATATACCAGCCTTGGAGATGGCTCGTTCGATTACCCTAGCCTCGCCTCCTATCTTCCGCGACGTGAGTCCTAGATTATATGACTAGACTAGGATCTTTTGTTTCGTCGATGTAGCCCCCGAGGCAGTAGTTGTAAACATTAGGCTTCGGCCCTGTTCCAATATGTGAATATAAGCTGTGTGCTTGTTTTTATGTCTTTCGATTGCTTCCGCTATGCGTTCTGATGTGATGTTATGATTCTTGTGCCTGACAAGGAGACCGCTCGGTGCTTGAAAAGGGTGGGACGTTGCCACCCAGAAAGCGCTAAGTGGTCATTATTGGGCAGTAAGATCCCCCCTCCCTGAACCAGGTTCAGTTGGGGGGGGGGGGGGGGGGGGGGGGGGGGGGGGTCTTACAAATGGATCAGAGCTACCATGATCCGACCACATGGGGCAGTCTTTCGATCCTCCCGTTCCCGGTTCCGTTTCTTGGTTCGGAACGAACCACGTAGCGGAAGCCTGGTAGACCCTTTAGGTTTAAGGTTAAGGATTTGAGACTGCACGGTAGTACACTCGCACGCTTTCCGCTTTCGTTTCGTTTCAGTCCTGCAAAATTCCCTTATTTTTGCAAGTATTGATGTTCGTTTTGTTACTTCTCCAGATACCCGAGTCGAGTAACGGGAGATCCTCCTCCAGGGATCAGTACCACCCTACCACTCCACCACCAGCCTCGGCCACTCCATCCGCAGTTCCGTTCGGGGATACAGAGCTGGGACGGACCCTGATAGCACTGTTAGCCGCTTTCCAGACAGCCACCCTACGGCCACCCCAGCAGGCCACCGTACCCACCGACCTTCTGACGACATTCCGAGGGCTAAGGCCCCCCAGCTTCCGAGGTACCGAGTTAGCCATTCAGGCCGAAGAGTGGGTGGAGAGGGTAGAGGAGCTCCTAGTCGGGATGATGTGCCCCGCCATAGCCGCAGTATCCTTGGTGGTAACCATGCTAGAGGGCTATGCCCGAGATTGGTGGAGGGCCGCCAGCCGCTCTACCTTCAGAGGGCGACCACTCAGCACGATCCTCTGGGGGGAGTTCTCAGAGGCCTTCTTAGAGCACTTCATTTCGGATGCGGACCGGATGGCACTCCAGGAGCGGTTCCTGCAGATCCGGCAGGGAGATATGACGGTTCCAGACTACCAGAGAGAGTTTATCCACCTGGCCCGCTTCGTCGGGACCTTAGCAGGTACGGATAGGGACAGGGCTGCCAGATTTTACCGGGGATTACGAGACGATCTCCGTCAGGCCCTGATCATGATTTCCCAGGCATCCTTCCACACGATTGCCTCACATGCCACCGCTCTAGAGATGGATCAGCGGATGGTGGCCCAGCAGCGGAGGGGACACGTGGGTGTTCCCCAGACTCAGGGCCGAGAGAGAGGAGTAGGCCCACGCAGACAGGACCAGGCCAGGAGACAGCGTCAGCGTCACCAACCATATAGACAGGCACCTCAGCCCCGACCAGCACCTCAGCCCCGACCAGCACCTCCAGCCCTAGCACCACCAGCCCCAGCACCTCAGGCCGCCCCCGCCGCACGATGAGATGTTCCCTTCGCAGGGAACTGCTACCTGTGCCAGCAGCCCGGGCACATACGAGCATTTTGCCCACAGGCGGTAGGTAGGCCCGGCCTAGGAGCAGTACAGGGAGCCGCAGAGAGAGGACGAGGATGAGGTGGGCACAGAGGACAGCCTGCAGGCAGGAGAGGCCAGGCCAGGCAGGGTAGAGCATCACCCCTCGAGGCGTACGCCTTAGATCTCCAGCACGGTCCTACTCCAGACGTAGTGATAGGTATCTACTTTTAGTAGTTACGATATCCTAGGGAGATGTGATAGTTTTATATATTTGATGTGATCTTTTGTTTGTATAGCATGTATGATCCCTATCCCGGTATATCTGTAAAAACTTATGATCATAGTATATACATGTTATCAGGTCTGATTTTGGTAGAAGGTCATCCCGCTAAAACGCTATTCGATATCGGTGCCACGCATTCATTCGTCGCACAGAACTTCATCACTGACAAGGTAAATACTATACGATCATCCGGGATGTCAATACGAATACGACTCCCGGATGGATCAGATATGACGTCCACAGAAAAGTGTTCCTTCCAAGCAATGCTAGGAGGAATGGAATTCAAAGTCAACGCGACCGTTTTGGCGATAACCGGATTCGACATCATTCTAGGGATGGATTGGTTGACCGAGCACAGCGCCCAAATTGATTGTTCAACTCGAGAAATCCGCCTCCAGAATCCGAATGGGCAAATTATCACACTAGCAGGTATACCATCTGTCACTCGCATTATTTTAACATCCGCACAGACAGTGAAGGCAGTCCGATGGAAGGACGAGGTATACCTAATTTACTTCGAGATGGAGGACAAGACACATGTGCTCTCTAGAGTACCCATAATTCGGGATTTCCCGGACATCTTTCCAGAATCCCTTCCGGGGTTGCCCCCGCAACGGGAAGTGGACTTCCAAATTGAACTTACACATGGGGCCCGACCCGTGTCCCGAGCTCCATACCGAATGGCCCCGAGAGAACTGGCCGAGCTAAAAATCCAACTACAAGAGCTAGTTGACGCCGGTTTCGTTCGCCCAAGTACCTCGCCCTGGGGAGCCCCAGTGCTGTTCGTTAAAAAGAAGGATGGATCCCTGCGTCTCTGTGTGGACTACAGGGAAATGAATAAGCTCACTGTCCGGAATACTTATCCCCTGCCCCGAATAGATGAATTGTTCGACCAACTACAAGGCGCGTCCATCTTTTCTAAGATGGATTTAAGATCTGGCTACTATCAACTCAGAGTACGAGCAGAAGACATCCCCAAGACCGCCTTCAGCTCCCGCTATGGACTGTACGAATTCATGGTAATGTCGTTTGGGTTGACCAATGCTCCCTCCGCCTTCATGGCTTTAATGAATACGGTGTTTAAACCCTTCATAGATCACTTCGTGATAGCCTTTATAGATGAGATACTAATCTACTCGAAGAGCAAAGCTGATCATTCCCGGCATCTCCAAATGGTACTGCTCAAACTGAGGGAGCACTCGCTCTTCGCGAAGTTCAGCAAATGTGAGTTCTGGATGGAAGAAGTCGGCTTCCTTGGACACACAGTTAACAAGAACGGAGTAGCAGTGGACCAAGCTAAAGTACGAGCGGTACGAGACTGGCCGCCACTTAAGTCAGCAGCAGACATCAGGAGTTTCCTTGGCCTCGCCGGTTACTACCGAAAGTTTGTGGAGGGCTTCTCTAAGATTGCATTACCACTTACCGCCCTAACCAAAAAGGACGTGACGTTCCAGTGGTCTCCTGAATGCGAAGCAGCGTTCATAGAGCTAAAAAGCCGACTGATATCAGCCCCGATTCTGACACTTCCCTCAGGTACAGAGGGCTTCCAGATCTACGCTGACGCATCACTGAAGGGATTGGGAGCCGTACTGATGCAACACGGCAAAGTAATCGCATACGCCTCCAGGCAACTGAAGCCTCACGAACTAAACTACACCACCCATGATCTAGAACTGGGTGTGGTAGTTTTCGCATTAAAAGTTTGGAGGCACTACCTCTACGGAGTGCGATGCGAGATCTTCTCCGATCATAAAAGCCTCAAATACATCTTCACCTAGAAGGAGCTAAATCTTCGACAGCGCCGGTGGCTGGAGTTCTTATGCGATTACGACTTCGCTCTCCAATATCATCCCGGCAAGGCCAATAAGGTTGCAGATGCTTTAAGTAGGCAAACTTCGATGGCCAGTAGCTGGCTGGAGATGATACCAGAGGAGTTGATCAAGTCCTTGGCAGACTAGGATATCGTCCTCGTTACCCGCAGGAACCCGATGGAATATCAGGCCCACCTCTATTGGATGGAGATACAGTGTGACATCAGGGATAGAATACGAGAAGCCCAGAAGATCGATGTCGAAGCAGCCCCGATCATTCAAGCCTTGCAACACGGTGCACAAGAAGACTACAACTTGTATGATGGCATCCTGCAGTACAGACACCGCATATTTGTTCCCGCTGCAGAGGGAATCCGGGAAGAGATCCTCCGTGAAGCACACCAAACGAGGTACTCCATTCACCTGGGGGTAGTGAAGATGTACACGGACCTGCGAAGGACATTGTACTGGCCAGGAATGAAGAGGGACGTCACCGAATATGTAGCACACTGCCAAACCTGTCAAATGGTCAAGGAAGAATGTCGTAGCCCAGGAGGTCTACTACAACCCCTGCCGATTCCAGAATGGAAATTCGAAGATATCTCCATGGACTTCGTCCATGGCTTACCCCGATCTCGTGCAGGAAACGACTCAATATGGGTCGTAGTAGATCGTCTCACCAAAGTGGCTCGATTCATTCCGAACAGACAAGGCGACGACGTTGACATATTAGCCCGACTATTTATAGAGCAGGTGGTACGATTTCACGGGGTACCCAAGTCGATCGTGTCTGACCGCGATGGACGCTTCACGCCAAAAGAATGGAGGCGAGTGCAGGCTTATCTGGGAACCAGATTAGCTTTTAGTACCGCCTTCCATCCCCAGACCGACGGGCAAACGGAAAGGACGAACTGGACGATGGAAGACCTCCTCCGATTATGCATAGTGGAACACAACGAGCCTTGGGAGCAGTTACTGCCCTTAGTGGAGTTCTCATACAATAACAGCTTCCAGGCGAGCATCAAAATGGCACCTTACGAAGCCCTTTACGGAAGACGTTGTCGAACACCACTATCATGGGCACAGGACGAGGACCCCGAAGCTTTAGGAATCACCTATATAGATGATACCACGACAGCTATAAGGTTGATTCAAGAACGTATGCTGGAGGCACAAAGTCGTCAAGCCAAATATTATGATGCACGTCATCGGATGGTGGAATTCAACGTGGGAGATATGGTTTTCTTGAAAATTAAGCCTATGCACGGGATATCCCGAATAAAGAAGCAGAAAAAGCTGGACCCCCGCTATTTAGGCCCATATCAAGTCATCGAAAGAGTTGGCCCGGTGGCTTATAGGTTAGCTCTGCCAGCTGAACTGGGAAACCTTCACGACGTATTTCATGTCTCCTCGCTAAGACGTGTTCTACGCCAACCGGAGCAGCATCTACCCACACCACCAACATCAGTACAATCCGACCGATCCGTCCAATTCGAACCAGTGAAGATAGTGGACTCCAAGATCAAAGAACTGCGGAACAAAACCATCACGATGGTCAAGATCCTGTGGTCAAACTGTGGACGCGAAGAGTTTACTTGGGAACCAGAAACGCTCGTTCGAGAAAAATACCCCGCACTCTTCCCCCAGGTATATCCTTTAAACCCCTACTTTGGCCAATTTTCGGGGACGAAAATCTCTTTATTTTTATTGGATTGTAACATCCCGACTTTTATTGGGCCACTAGACCCTAGTGAACCCAATAAAAGTAGGCCCGAGCGGTAGGAAACTACCATTTCAAGTAATGTTGCCCGCCGCAATTAAGTCATTGGGGTGTAGTGACCAAATGAACCCCGAATTGACTTCCGTCAGTTCCGTTAGACTCGTATGAACAATACGAGCGCAACGGAATTCGTTGCACTGCGATCCGAGATCGTTTGGAGAAAACGATCATTTCGGGTGTCGTAGCGCGCCACTACCTCATTATTATGAATAGTGACCGTGCGAACCCCGAATTGACTTCCGTCAGTTCCGTTAGACTCGTATGAACAATATGAGCGCAACGGAATTCGTTGCACTACGATCCGAGATCGTTTGGAGAAAACGACCATTTCGGGTGTCGTAGCGCGCCACTACCTCATTATTATGAATAGTGGTCGTACGAACCCCGAATTGACTTCCGTCAGTTCCGTTAGACTCATATAAACAATACGAGCGCAACTGAGTTCGTTGCACTTCGATCTGAGGTCGTTTGGAGAAAACGACCATTTCGGGTGTCGTGGCGCGCCCCTACCTCATTATTATGAATAGTGACCGTACGAACCCCGAATTGACTTCCGTCAGTTCCGTTAGACTCGTATGAACAATACGAGCGCAGCGGAATTCATTGCACTGCGATCCGAGATCGTTTGGAGAAACGACCATTTCGGGTGTCGTAGCGCGCCACTACCTCATTATTATGAATAGTGGTCGTACGAACCCCGAATTGACTTCCGTCGGTTCCGTTAGACTCGTATAAACAATACGAGCGCAACGGAATTCGTTGCACTTCGATCCGAGGTCGTTTTGAGAAAACGACCATTTCGGGTGTCGTAGCGCGCCACTACCTCATTATTATGAATAGTGACCGTACGAACCCCGAATTGACTCCTGTCAGTTCCGTTAGACTCGTATGAACAATACGAGCGCAACGGAATTCGTTGCACCTCGATTCAAGGTCGTATGGAGAGTATGCCATTTTAGGGCTATGCAGACCACATCAGTGCAACGCACGAAATATAAAGCGCACGAACCCGGCATCAGCCCCGACAAATCATAATGGACCCCTGGATCATGGAAGACCCGTCCTAGGTTAACCTCGGTCAAACACCCCCCCCCCCCCCCCCCCCCCCCCAAGAAAGGGGGCTGCCCATGAATAGGCAGCCCCTATTTGGGGCAAAGTGGGCAGGAGAGAGAGAAGGGAGGGGAGGGGGAGAAAATATCTTCCCCTCCCTTATCCCCACGTGGGGGAAAAGGAGGAGAGGGGGGGGGGGGGGGGAGACCTCCCCCTTCCTATAAAAGGAGGGCCAAGCCCCTCCTTTCAGAACACCACCCTCCCCCTCTCAAGCTCTCCCCCTGCCAGCAAACTCAGCCACCCCCTCCTCCTCCACCCTGCCGGAGCAAGCCCAGCCAGCCCAAGCCGCCGCCACCTCCCTCCTCCCTCATGGCCGGCCGCACCTCCAACACCCGAGCCCCCCATCCCCAGGTAGAACTCTCCCCCTCCTCCTTCCTACCTTCCGGAGAAGGCCACCCCTCTCCCCGTCGCCGGAGCGCCGCCGGTGATGAGTCCCAATTATATACACATTTATGGACTCATCTGGGCCATTTCTCTAGTCATTCCACTGCACTTTAGCCTTGTTTTAGCTCATATTTGTCATTCTATGCTAGGTGCACTTCTTGGCCTAATTTGGTGTATTTTTATGCTTACTCTCTTTTGATAGCCTTATCGTATTGTTGAGTGCCACTTTCAGTGGCCTGATTAGCATTTCTGTTGGAACAGGAGTCGTGCAGGTGTCCCCGGTACAATTATGTACAGGAACACTGCGCACGATCACTGGTTCTATTGCGCACGACCACTGGTCGTGCGCCACTGGTCGTGCGCCACTGGTCGTGCGAACATTATATTTTATATATTTCTTACATTGCAGGCTCCGCCCAGGCAGGCGCACGATCACAGGATTCTAGTGCGCACGACCACTGGTCGTGCGCCACCGATCGTGCGCACTATTTATTCCAGCGCCTATAAATTGACCTGCTCGCGAATTAGGTCGGGATCGCTCGATTCCAACTCCGCCAGTCCGCCATTTTTGCCCTTCTCGCTGGTTCTCCTCCCCCTAGGCCTCCTCCATCATCCTTGAGCCCCAAGGAGAGGTTTCTAGCCCAAAGATCGCCAACATCAAGCAAGGAGATCGCGTATCGGAGGAGATCAGATCGTGACACGAAGAAGACGGGTCCATTGGAAGGTAGTGACAACCTTCTCCACCCCGGACGCAGTTGAAGACCGAGCTTGGACGCGGATTGACAACCCTGCGATTCCAACCGTGAATCTTCGATGAGGCTTCGGATGTGGTCGATTCCTTCACTCTATTCTTCTTCCTTATGTTGTTGATTGTATAAGCTAGTTTCCTCTATATTATTGATGATGTGTGCTATGAACAGTATTGCTTAATGTTTATTTCATTTATTTTGAATCATTTAGTTCATATGTGCTTATTAAGGTGCGCCCCCCTCTAATTTCCATTCCGCCAACGTGTTCGGTGCCGCACTAGCAATTGCTAGTGGCGTGCTTGTCGAAGAGGTGCTTGCGACCCTCATTCCGTTAGCCTACTCGTCCATCCGCCTACCGAAGCGTGGCATCGCGGCCCGTGTAATCCATCCCGCCTAACGAAGCAGCGCGCTCAAGGCCTGCATAGTTTGATTCCGCTAGCCTACTCGTCCATCCGCCCAACGAAGTAGTGCGCTCAAGGCCTACGTAGTCTTCCATCCTGCCGAGTGAAGCTTTGCATAGCGGCATTGCATAGGAGTAGTTGTAATATTTTATTTTATTATTCACAAACCAAATCCCTTTCGTCCGCACTCCACCTATCGCTGGACTTCGATCTCAAATCCTTCCTCGAAACCTAACTCCACCTTACTGTGTTCCTTGAGAGACCGACACTCGGGGATCTTCCCCATTATTATTACTTGCGCGACCGGTGCACTTGCCGAACATCGCATCAGCCGGCCGCCGCCCCGAGCCTTGCAAGGCTCGGGGAGAAAGCTGGCCGTGGAAACCCTCTTCCCCAGCGCCGGTGGTGGCGCTGGGGGAGGTAGGCCCCCTCCTAGAGGCCTCGACGCCGGCGCAGGGGAGGCGGTCGGGCCGCCGGAGGACGCAGCCCCGGCGACACCCGTGGCCTCCCCCTCTTCTTTTTCCTGTAAGGGTTGAAACACCTCCCCCGGCGGCGGCCGGCGGCGCCAGGCCGCCGGACCCCCGCCGGAGGTCTGCCCCCTCCCCGGCACCCCGACCTGGGGCGGCGGGGAGGTCCCTCCCCGTGGAGACGGCGGCGCGCCAGCTTCATGGCCCATGCAGGCTGCGCCGCGCCTCCCCCTCCCCTCCTGCTCAAGTTCCCGGTGGGGTCCGGCGGCACCAGGCCGCCGAACCACCACCGGGGTGGCCGCCGACCCCCGGCGCACCGACTGGGGGTGGCGCCGGTGCCCTCCCAGCGGAGGTGGCGCCGCGGCTGGCCTGCATGGCCCATGCAGGCCGCGCCCCCGCCTCCGGTCTCCTTATTCGCCCTCCCCCGGCGGTGGCCGACGGCAGCAGGCCACCGGACCACCACCGGAGGAGTCGTCGGCCCCCAGCGCAGCGACCGGGGGCGGCGCCGGCCCCTCCGACCGCTGCCCGGCGGCAGCTGGGGCCGCCTTCGAGCGAGGATGGCGGGAGTCGTCCGATCTCCCCTAGGAGATCGGGCGGCCTCCCGCACCTTAATTCCCGCCTTTCCCCCGCCTCAGCATATGTGCCCCCACAGCGGATCCGCCGCGGATCCATTGCGGGGGCCGCGGGAGGGCGCAGGGTGCAAGACCCCTGCGCCTCCTCCCTTTCCCTATCCGCACCCCAAAACAGCCCCTCCCCCACTTTATTTTTTTAAGGGCAAATGGGGCATTTTCAGGGGAAACTTTCTAAATGGAAAATGTGCCCCACTCTAAGGGGCACCTCCAGTAATTTTTGGGGAATTTTAGGAAAAGATTTAATATTTTTAAAACTCATTATAAAGTTTATTTTAAGAAAATAAACGCCCAAATAAGTTCGCAAAAATCATGGGCTCTAATTAAAGGTATTTTTCAACTACTATCAAAGTTGGGAGGTGTGACCTCTGGTTTTGGTCCTCCAAAAGCTTTTACAAACGAAAATAAACGCCCGAAAAAGAGCGAAATTCATCAAAATGAATCGGCGTCCCCTCGACGCATATTTTTTAAACGCTTAATAAAGATTACGCGTATCGATCTAAAGAATCGACTAAGTTCGGAATATCAACGCAAAATCGGAATGAAATCGCGGCGCGGCGCTGAAAATCGATACCGCTGCGGCAATAATAAAGAGACGAACTCGCGACAAAAGAATAAGAGCAGAATCTCCTCCTACGAACGGAGTCGACGAATGAAGCCTCCTCTTATGGAGTGATTGGACTACTAACCCTTTTTATATGCTTACTGCTTTCTGTACTTTCGTTTAAATCCAGTCTCGCACTGGTCCCCCGCATTTATATTCAGTACTTTCCTTTAAATCCAGTCTCGCACTGGTCCCCCGCATTTACATTCAGTACTTTCCTTTAAATCCAGTCTCGCACTGGTCCCCCGCATTTAGATTCAGTACTTTCCTTTAAATCCAGTCTCGCACTGGTCCCCCGCATTTACATTCTGTACTTTCATTTAAATCTAGTCTCGCACTGGTCCTGTCATTATGGCCTCTACTTTCGGCCTAATTTTCTGCATATTACGGCATCTGCTTTCGGCCTACTTTTCTGCATATTATGGTCTCTGCTTTCGGCCTACTTTTCTGCTTAACATGACCTCTGCTTTCGGCCTACTTTTCTGCTTAACATGGCCTCTACTTTCGGCATACTTCTCTGCTTAGTGTTATGGCCCCCTGCTTTCGGCCTAATTTTCTGCATATTATGGCCTCTGCTTTCTGCCTACTTTTCTGCTTAACATGGCCTCTGCTTTCGGCCTACTTTTCTGCTTAACATGACCTCTGCTTTCGGCCTACTTCTCTGCTTAGTGTTGTGGCCCCCTGCTTCCGGCCTAATTTACTTATTAAAGGCAGCGCTGTCGTGGCTATAATGCGGTGCTTATCCTCCCTTCTGCGAGGCCTTAGTTGTGGAGAACCCGGAGTCGAGTCCCTCCTCCCAGGTTAGCCCCAAGCAAGGAGCCCTCATACCGCTAAGCCTCCCGGTCAGAGGTTGTGGGACGGGTCGAGTAATCTGTTACGTACTTTAAGCGCTTGTTTTATTATTAAGCGGGTGAAGATTATTTGGAAGTGGCGGGTTGGTCACGCTCGCAGACCGTTCGTACCGGTGCGGGTGGGTTGACGACTCATGGCGACAGGGAGATGTGCACAACGGGTTATCACCACTCCGAACCTGCAGTTTTGCCTCCGCTGGTCGGCCTACAAATTGGTTCGCCGGATGTCGCTCACATCCAGTTGGTACACCAATTTGTACAGGAGGGCCTGAGTGATACGGTACGACTACATTCAGAAGTGGCAAAACTGGCCACTGTCACCGACGGCCACATCGGTGAGGCCCGCGGGGTTAGCTCCCCTGCTTGAAATAAAGCGGTCTAAACCGTGTAGACACAGGGTCTTTTTGTGTGCGTACAGGTTTGAATACCTGGGTGTGTGTATGCGCGAAATAGTGTTGCGCATTTACCATACAGCGCGATTACGGATATTAGGGAGGAAGGCCCTATCTATATATATATGTAGATATATATATGTTTACCTGCTGCTAACTCTCTTCCTTGCTTCGGCTATTTTATTTCTGTCCTTTAGCCGCCCCATGGATATGGATCCGGGGAGGGGATGTATTTTCTACTTAGCTCTGTGACTAACGGTTATTTCTTATAACCAATCACAAGAGATGGGACAGCAAGGAGCCCCCGCACCACAGGATGATATACCAGCCTTGGAGATGGCCCGTTCGATTACCCCAGCCTCACCCCCTATCTTCTGCGACGTGAGTCCTAGATTATAGGACTAGACTAGGATCTTTTGTTTCGTCGATGTAGCCCCTGAGGCAGTAGTTGTAAACATTAGGCTTCGGCCCTGTTCCAATATGTGAATATAAGCTGTGTGCTTGTTTTTATGTCTTTCGATTGCTTCCGCTATGCGTTCTGATGTGATGTTATGATTCTTGTGCCTGACAAGGAGACCGCTCGGTGCTTGAAAAGGGTGGGACGTTGCCACCCAGAAAGCGCTAAGTGGTCATTCTTGGGCAGTAAGATCCCCCCTCCCTGAACCAGGTTCAGTTTGGGGAGGGGGGGTCTTACATATATGATATGCTGTATTATCATTTTTGAAATGGTATTAGAAAACCCAACAGTGGTATTAGAGCTAGGTTCGCAATCTAATGCATGTAAATCAGAAATTTAGAAGTGTTCTAAATGTCTGGATTTCTTCCTGGATGTTTGAATTTCGTAGAAATCTTCTAGATTGGAAAACTCCCAGGAATGCATGTGATTGCGTTGCGATTTCATTGCTTCAGAAATTGTGTCTCCTTTGCAGTAACTGTCCCTCTAATTGGTTTGTGAAACCAAATGTTTTAGATTTTGAATCTGATATTGAGAGACGAGCTTGTCTACTGCATAAGTGGAGTTGTTTTGCCTGTGTCAAATACATGTAAATCTGGAGATTTAGAAGTGTTCTAAATGCTCAGATTTAGCCCTTTTTATCAAGCGTTGATAATTTTGTTTTGTGCACTTCTGAGATGTATCTGGTTGTGAATGTTGTATTTTAAAGTGCACGTTGATTAATTGTTAATCAACTTTATAAATAAAAAAAACTCTTATCTAATATTAAGTATACGGATGCCTTCCGATGGATGACACTCTTCCTGCCTCGATCGATGAAGTGTGGGCTTGCCAAAGCAAGGTGCATTAATCTATCTTGGTAAGGGTGCGAGCGGATAATTGTGATATCCCACTGTCGACATCGGGTCTAACTTAACTGGGTGACCTCAAAAGTTTAGTGCCTAGAGGCATTGGGTTGGCATGCACCATATGATGGATGCGAATAAAGAGTTATTCATCAACCATACAAGAGTTGCATAGTGATGCAATTGACAAGTGTTGCCTACCTAAATAACCGCATTATGAGAGGAACGCCAAAGCGGACTCGTTGTGTTGGTGAAATACGGATCTTGTCCACTAAGAGAGTAGCTCGCATTAACTCTCTGAATTGATATGAAGGGTTATCAATTTGAATAAAATAGTGGGAGTATTTAATTAAAGTCCTTATTAAAATAATAAAATGTATTTTGAAATATAGTACGAAATAAACTTTGCGTTATTTTGTAGAATTTTCATGGCAAATACTTCACGTTCCGCGTTGTCCCTGAGAGCCATCCTTGAGAAGGATAAGCTCAATGGGACGAATTTCCTAGACTGGTTCAGGAACCTGAGAATTGTTCTCAGGCAAGAGTGTAAGCTCTATGTCCTTGAAGAAGATCCCTCCGAGGAGCCAGCCTCTACTGCACCTCGTGCAGATAAAGATGCTTATAAGAAGTATGGAGATGACTCCTTGGATGTAGAATGTCTCATGCTCGCAACCATGAACTCTGAGCTTCAGAAGCAACATGAGAACATGAGTTGTTACGAGATGGTGGAGCACCTGAAGAAAATGTTTCAAGGGCAAGCTTGCCAAGAGAGATTTGATATATCCAGGGCGTTGTTTCAGTGTAAGATGGGAGCTCGGGACCCAGTAGAAACTCACTTACTCAAGATGATTGGGTATATAGAAAACCTTGAAAGATTGGGGTTCCCGTTGGGCCAAGAGTTGGCCACTGATCTGATCCTGCAATCGTTGCCGGACAGTTATGAGCAGTTTGTCTTAAATTACAATATGAATGAAATTGACAAGACACTACCCGAGATCCTAGGCATGTTGAGAACTGCCGAGATCAATATGAAGAAGGCCAAGCCTGCCAGCCCCATACTGATGGTGCATAAGATCAAGGGCAAGGCCAAGGGATTCAAGAAGACGAAGATTGGATCTAAGTCTCCTCTTGATCCCAAGTCTTCTACACTGAAAAAGAAAGGTCTGGCCAAGGAAGGGAAGTGCCACCATTGTGGTAAGACAGGGCACTGGAGGCGAAACTGTCTCATCTACATTGAGGATCTGCAAAAGAAGAAGGGAAGTATGACTTCCACTTCAGGTATATTTGTTATAGAAATAAACATTTATGCTCCTTCATCTTGGGTATTGGATACCGGATATGGTTCTCACATTTGTACGAATGTGCAGGAACTGACAAGGAGAAGAATGCTGGGTAGAGGAGAGATAGACCTGCGTGTTGGAAATGGAGCAAGAGTTGTTTCCGTTGCCATTGGTGTTTATCATCTTTCTTTGCCCACTGGGCTTGTAATAGAATTAGATAACTGTTATCTTGTTTCAGCCATAACTCGAAACATTATATGTGTGTCATGTTTAGACATGAGAGGATTTTCTTTCATTATTAAGAACAATAGTTTTTCTATATTTATGAATGATGTTTGTTATGGTGTAGCCCAACTGTTTAATGATCTATATATTTTGAACTTAGACCATCCGATTTATAACATAGAAAATACTAAAAGATTAAAAACAAATGACTTAAATCCTACGTATCTCTGACATTGTCGTTTGGGCCATATAAATGAGGAACGCATATCTAAGCTCCATAAAGATGGATTATTAGACTCATTTGATTATGAATCATTTGAGAGATGCGAGTCTTGCTTATTGGGCAAAATGACTAAAGTCCCTTTCACTGGTCATATTGAGAGGGCTGATGATCTTTTGGGTGTAATACATAGTGATGTATGCGGACCCATGAGTTCTATTGCTATAGGTGGATACTACTACTTCGTTACATTTACTGATGATTTCAGTAGATACGGATACATGTTTCTTATGAAGAACAAATCTGAAACCTTTGAAAAGTTCAAAGAGTTTAAAAATGAAGTAGAGAACCAACTGGGAAAAAGGATAAAAGCACCCTGATCTGATCGAGATGGCGAATATCTAAGTCATGAGTTTCGTGATCATCTAAGAGAGTGTGGTATTGTATCACAACTCACTCCGCCCGGAACACCACAACATAATGGTGTGTCTGAGAGGAGGAATCGTAATTTGTTAGACATGGTACGATCGATGATGAGTTATGCAGATTTGCCCATTTCCTTTTGGGGATTTGCTTTAGAGACTGCTGTTTTCACATTAAATCATGCTCCAACGAAAACGGTTCTAAAGACATCATATGAGATATGGACTGGGAAGCGTCCTAGTATGTCTTTTATTAAGATTTAGGGTTGTGAGGCATACATGCGACGTCAAATGCCTGACAAGCTGGAACCCAAGTCGGATAAGTGTTGTCTTGTGGGATATCCTAGGGAAACCAAAGGGTATTACTTCTACCTGCCGTCCGAGGGCAAATGGTTTGTCGCAAGGACTGGCGTATTTTTGGAGAAAGAGTTCTTATCCAGAAAGACTGCAAAGGTGGAACTTGAAGAAGTTCAAGAACCACAAACAATAGCTGAACCAATTTTAGAACCTGAGCAAGGACTACAAGTTGTTGTAGCTAGAGAGCCTGCTCAAGAAACACAATTCCTGCGTAGATCTGATAGACCAAGATTTGAGCCTGAGAGATATGGATTTCTCGTGTCTCAAATAGGTAACATGTTGCTTATGGATCATGATGATGAGCCTGCAACCTATCAAGAGGCTATGTATGGACCTGATTCCGAGAAGTGGCTTGAGGCCATGAAATCTGAAATGGACTCCATGTATGCAAACCAAGTTTGGACCTTGGTGGAACCACTTGAAGGGGTACGACCCATAGGGTGCAAGTGGGTCTTCAAGAAGAGGACCGACATGGATGAGAATGTACAGACATTCAAGGGCCGGCTGGTGGCTAAAGGTTTCATGCAAATTCATGGTGTTGACTATGATGAGACCTTTTCCCCTGTAGCCATGGTCAAGTTCATCAGAATTCTACTTGCTATTGCTGCGTATTATGACTACGAGATCTGGCAAATGGATGTCAAAACGGCTTTCCTTAATGGAAACCTCCTTGAGGAAGTGTATATGACACAACCCGAGGGTTTTGAATCTCCAAATGAAGCCACTAAAATATGCAAGTTGAATCGATCTATTTATGGATTGAAACAAGCTTCTCGAAGTTTGAATCTTCGTTTTGATGAGAAAATCAAAGAGTTTGGTTTTATCAAGAACGAGGATGAACCTTGTGTTTACAAGAGGATTAGTGGGAGCATTGTTGTTTTCCTGGTATTGTATGTAGATGACATACTGTTGATCGGGAACGACATTCCGACCCTGCAAACTGTTAAAAATAGGTCAGGGGACTGCTTTTCTATGAAGGACTTGGGCGAAACGACTTATATACTTGGTATTAAGATCTATAGAGATAGATCGAAGAAGTTGCTGGGTTTGACCCAAAGTACATACATTGAGAAGGTGTTGAAACGGTTCAACATGCTTGAGTCCAAGAAAGGATTCTTACCCATGTCACATGGTGTGAGTCTCTCTAAGGACCAGTGTCCAAAATCTTTGGAAGATAAGGACCGCATGAAGTTGATTCCATTTGCTTCGGCAATTGGATCAATCATGTACGCAATGTTATGTACTCGACCCGATGTCTCTTATGCTTTGAGCATGACTAGCAGATATCAGTCTGATCCTGGTGAGAGTCACTAGATTGTAGTCAAGAATATCTTAAAGTACTTGAGAAGGACTAAAGATGAATTCTTGGTGTATGGTGGAGAGGAAGAGCTCGTCGTAAAGGGTTACACAGATGCTAGCTTCCAGACTGATAGGGACGACTCAAAGTCCCAATCAGGTTTTGTATTTTGCCTTAATGGAGGAGTTGTAAGCTGGAAGAGTTCCAAGCAAGAGACAGTTGCTGATTCTACAACTGAGGCCGAGTATATCGCTGCAGCAAATGCGGCGAAGGAGGTTGTATGGATTAGGAAATTTATCGGTGAGCTAGATGTAGTTCCTAGCATTGTTGATCCCGTAGTTCTCTACTGTGACAACAACGGTGCTATTGCACAAGATAAGGAACCTAGATCTCATCAGCGCTCCAAGCACATACTTCAGCGGTTCCATCTTATTTGAGAGATTGTCGATCGAGGAGAAGTGAGCATTTGCAGAGTACCGACTGAAGATAACATAGCGGATCCACTGACAAGGCTTCTTGCACAAAAGAAGCATGATGGTCATGTTAGATCAATGGGTATGAGATACCTGAATGATCATCTTTAGTGGGAGTCTGGTGAATTGCATGTTAGTTGGTTATTTATTCATTTAATGAATTGTGATATGTACTATATGCTTCATTTTACATTTATGGCAATTTCTTTTATTATGTCAACTGTTTCTATATAATAGACCAATTAACATAATGAATGCCCTTAGAATGTTTGCTTCAATAGGAATTCAAGTACGTGACTTGAATGTGAGGGCCTATGTTTAAATGAAGCTTCATTCTTAAATGGTCCCTGGTCGAGGTATCATCCTAGAAATAGGGCGAGGATGAGACCATAAGACTAGCATGTGCGTTGACTGATGACCGGTTCTCACAGGTCATGATATTGTGATATCAAGTCATCACATGGGTACTTGTTAGGAACAAGTTGTTGATGAGTCCTGATCATATACACTTTTATGGACTCATCTGGGCCGTTTTTCAGTCATTTCACCGCACTTTAGCCCTGTTATTGTTTATATTTGATATTCCATGCTAGGTGCACCTCTAGGCCCATTTTGGTGTGATTTCATGCTTATCTTCATTAGTAGTTTTCATGTACTGTTGGGTGCCACTTTCAGTGGCTAGATTCGTGGTTGTGCTGGATTAGGAGTCGTGTAGGTGTTCCCGGTGCAATTCTGCACAGGAACACTGCGCACGATCCCCGGTTCTATTGCGCACGACCACTGGTCGTGCGCCACTGATCGTGTGCACTTAACCCTTTTTTCATGAGTTCTGTTTGGTGCAGTGCACACGACCATCTACGATAGTGCGCACGACCACCGGTCGTGCGCCACTGTTCGTGCGCACTTATCATTAATTTTATGAGTTCTGTCTCGACCAGTGTGCACGACCACCGACGATAGTGCGCACGACCACCGGTCGTGCGCCACTGGTCGTGCGAACATTATATTTTATAAATTTTCTTACCTTGCAGGCTCCGTCCAGTCAGGCGCACGATCACAGGATGCTAGTGCGCACGACCATTGGTCGTGCGCCAATGACCGTGCGCACTGTTTACTCCAGCGCCTATAAAGCGACCTGCTCGCGAATTAGGTCGGGATCCGCATTTTTCCGCCGTTTCTTGTGCAGTTCCGCCCAGTTTCGCCCCTCCATCATCGCCCACCATCTAGAGGTGCTTCGGGCTTGTTCTTCACGCCAATCTTGAGCCGGAGTTTCCTCTCGGCCTCCTCCTTCATCCAAGAGCTCCAAAGGAAGACCTAGCCGCCATTGCCATCAAGCAAGAGGAAGTTTGCAACCTCTACCAGATCGTGACACGAAGAAGACGGGTTCATTGGGAGGTGTGACAGCCCTTCTCTACCCCGGACGTAGTTGCGGACCGAGCTTGGACGCGGATTGACAACCCGGCGATTCCAACCGTGAATCTACAACGAGACTTCGGATTCGGTCGATTTCTTGCCTTATTCTTCTCTTATTGATGTGTATATGTTTTAGATCACATTATTATGATGAAGTGGCACTTAAACTAGTTGTATTTTCTATTTATTTCATGTCTATGTGAAATATTTGTTGTTTGAGTTGCTTGAGGTGCGCCCCATTCCATCCTCCATCCCGCCGTCACGTTCGTGTGCCGCACTAGCAATTGCTAGTGGCGTGCTTGTCGAAGAGGTGCTTGCGACCCTCACTCCGCTAGCCTACTCGTCCATCCGCCTACCGAAGCGTGGCATCGCGGCCCGTGTTCCATCCCGCCTAACGAAGCAGTGCGCTCAAGGCCTGCACAGTTCGATTCCGCTTGCCTACTCGTCCATCCGCCCTTTCGATGCAGCGCGCTCAAGGCCTGCCTAGTCTCCATCCCGCCAAGCGAAGCATTGCATAGGAGTAGTTGATAGCTTTTATTTTATTTTCCAAAAGCCAACCCAACTCCCCCGCATTCCATCCGATCTAAGGACTTCAATCTCAAGTCCTTCCTCGAAACCTAACTCCACCTTACTGTGTTCCTCAAGAGACCGACACTCGGGGATTTTCCCCATTATTATTACTTGCGCGACCGGTGCACTTGCTGAATCATCGCATCAAGTTTTTGGCGCCGTTGCCGGGGAACACAGTCGTGTGAGTTTTCTGGAGAGGGAGAATTTGAGAGGAAAGCCCTTCCATTTGTTTATCGCATCTTTTATTTTATTTCTGTTCTCTTTATTCCATTTTCTTGTTTTATAGTAGGTTGCTTTAGTAAATTTTTGTTAGGTGTAGTATTTCGCACAATAGTGTTCTTCTTTTTGAATCGTTTTATCTTCGCACTATGTGGGCACATCTAAATATCCGTTGCCGTTGGTGTGGAGCTACTTCCCACTCTAGTGATGAATGCCCTACGGAGAACAGTAGGCATAATTCTTATAGCCCAGCATATGGAGCACCGACTTCGTCTGGTACTCCATATGGTGCGCGTAAGTCTTATGGCTACTCTGCCGAGCCTTTACCATCTTACTTCTTTTCGGCTTCAGCCCCCGCTGTGCCAAAGAAGCCCGCAAGGCAGTGCCGGTTTTGTCGGAGCACTGATCATGTCTTGAAGGACTGTGCCGAGTATCTTCGCCAATTGGATGAGGATGACGAGCCGGATATCCGAATCGTCCCAACTTCTAACTCTGGCGGCACACCTTCAACATCTGGTTATGTGTCTTTGTCACCTTCACATCTTGAAGGGAATGGCATGGATACGGTCACTGGATGTGCGGCTGATCTATGCACCGACATTGCTGAGCCTATTCTCCATGTGCATCCACCACCTCTAGTGGATTCGATTCTTTGTGAGGAATCGGTGCTCGACTTTTATCCGAGCACCACTCCTCCCCCTGTTGTGCATACTACACTCGTCTCTGACGACATTGTTGATGATGTGTCGCAAGAGGAGGTGGTTGATCTTAGTATTGTGCCTACTCCTATAGAGGAGGACAACCTTTTAGGTGAAGAGGAGTTTTCCCCAGCACCGGTGGAGGAAGTCCAAATCCTAAGCTTGGCCACCGTTGATCCCGCCGAATCTTGTAGCATTGATGACAATGCAAACATTATTTTACTTACCCAACCTGATGGGAGTGAGACCGGGACCACTCCCCCGATTTTTGATTATTTATGTTCTTCGTCTTCTTTAGTTCTTGATCCCCTTCTTTCTTCCGAGCCTGTGCAGGTTGAGTCTTTACAGGTGCCCCAGGAGGATTTGGAGCTTTTTGCTCAAGTCAATGATGAGAGTATCCTCTCATGTGAGGAGGTTTATTCCCCCTCCGTTGAGGAAGCTCCACTCATTGCCTTTTCCTCCTGCCGCCTCCCTGTTGACGATACCTTGCTAGGCAAGGATGTGTTTTGTGAGATGGGTGAGGACTAGGCCTCCTCCTTTTCTTACATTCTCTTCCCTCTACCTGTGAGGAGCAGGTATCTATATTTAGGTAGAGGGGTGACTGCTCTGTCTCCGTATCGGTACTCGCTACCGATGCGCATATTAGAACAATTACCTGTGCACTTCTCTTTTCATAGGCCTATAAGCTAGAACTATGCAAAACCTAAATAAGTCGTGCTAGGAGGACAATAACCCCAGTAGTTATCTTTCTTTTCCTGCATTCTTATTTCTTCTAATCATGTTTAGTTAGCTGTAGTTTATTTTAGTTTGTCTTTTTCATTTGTTTTTGCGGAGCTGACCCCTGCAGGTATCTTCTCTGGATGGCGGATGCTGCAGCTTAGTCTTGGTTTAAATGCCAATCTTCTGGTATGCTCACTTGCTGAGCATTGGGTACTCTCTTCCCCTAGCCTTTTCTGATTTTCATGTCATATATTATGCGGATTGTTTAGTTTAAGTCTGGGGGAGAGTAGTTTTGTTTACCCGCTCACGTGCACTATTGCACTGCATGCTAGAAGATTCCATTTAAAATGTTTTGTTTATTTTCATTGCACACCACATCACCCACTTGAGCGCGTACTCATCTGTTTGCTTGCTCTGTTGTGAATTTAATTCTTCTGCTTATTTGGGAAAGTCTAGGTGATGGCTTAGGACTATGTAGCAGAGTAAAATGTTGACTCTAGTAGTGCTCCTAGTCGAGTGCTCGGTTGCATAGGAATTTGTGTAGAGTAGACTTCTCTTTATACTTATGGTTTTATATTTTTCTTATTAGTGTAAATGTTGTTTACTCTACTCAAATGGTGAATTCGGTGGAATCAAACGGTAGCATATGGATGTGTGTAAACGATCGCTAGATTCGTATTGCTTGAGTCGGGAGAAAGGAGAATCTTTCTCGGTGGCTAGAACTTGCCCCATGCGATTCTTGAAGCATGGGTATACGGTCAGTCAATCGCGTGAATGTGATATAGGCCATCATTTGGCCCGGTTGAGCCTTTGTGCCTATCCCTACCGCTATATCCTCGCTAGCCCAGTTGTGCCTACCCGTTCTTTGATTCAGCCCCACTTTTATTTCACCAAAGCCCAAAAGCCAATCCTAGTCGCACACCCAAATCTGAGCTTTAGCTGTTTATTATTTTCATGAGTTGGGTTGTTGATGTGGTAATATGTTTGTGAAGATGTGGATGTGTCCTTTTGTTTATTTGCTGAAAATGATAAGAAAAGAAAAAAAAATGAGAAAAAGAAAAGAAGTTAAAAAGAAAGGAAAGAGAAGGAGTGTTTAATTGAAAATCTTTATGTATAGATTTATGTTTGGGAGTAGGCGGTGCACGCACCCATGCTGTTAAGTCCAAGTCTGGGGGTGTTGTGTACCTGCGTGTTTGTGTGGTGAACGAGAATAATTTCTGCATAAGCTCATTTGGGTTTAGTGCTTGAGCCGTCGTTTTTATCTTTGTTTTTCCTCACCTAAACCCAAGCCTCATTTAAAACCTAAAGTCCTATTGATTCACGCATTTGAGTCAAACCAGTGTCGTGGAGAGAATGTGACTGGGCAAGCTTATGGTCACCGACACTGATGGATTTCAGTGGAGTTTTTCCCGCATCCCAATCTTGAGCAATGCTCATCTCAGCGCTTAGTTTACTTTCTCTGTATGCATGACCGGATGATTCACCGTAGTTCACCATTTTGAGTGGTTGTAATATGCTTTTACTCTTTTAGAAATATATAAACTGTTTATATAATCAGAAATCTTCTTTACTATTCTTCTTTTGCACGTGAGCATGCGACTTCGCATGGTACTCTGTATTGTAGTTTTAAGCCATCTACTTTTCTTTCCCCGTTCGCATGGAATTTGTTTGCTCGGGACGCGCAAACAGGTAAGTCTGGGGGTGTGATGAGTCCTGATCATATACACTTTTATGGACTCATCTGGGCCATTTTTCAGTCATTTCACCGCACTTTAGCCCTGTTATTGTTTATATTTGATATTCCATGCTAGGTGCACCTCTAGGCCCATTTTGGTGTGATTTCATGCTTATCTTCATTAGTAGTTTTCATGTACTGTTGGGTGCCACTTTCAGTGGCTAGATTCGTGGTTGTGCTAGATTAGGAGTCGTGTAGGTGTTCCCGGTGCAATTCTGCACAGGAACACTGCGCACGATCCCCGGTTCTATTGCGCACGACCACTGGTCGTGCGCCACTGATCGTGTGCACTTAACCCTTTTTTCATGAGTTCTGTTTGGTGCAGTGCGCACGACCATCTACGATAGTGCGCACGACCACCGGGCGTGCGCCACTGTTCGTGCGCACTTATTATTAATTTTATGAGTTCTGTCTCGACCAGTGCGCATGACCACCGACGATAGTGCGCACGACCACCGGTCGTGCGCCACTGGTCGTGCGAACATTGTATTTTATAAATTTTCTTACCTTGCAGGCTCCGTCCAGTCAGGCGCACGATCACAGGATGCTAGTGCGCACGACCATTGGTCGTGCGCCAATGACCGTGCGCACTGTTTACTCCAGCGCCTATAAAGCGACCTGCTCGCGAATTAGGTCGGGATCCGCATTTTTCCGCCGTTTCTTGCGCAGTTCCGCCCAGTTTCGCCCCTCCATCGTCGCCCACCATCTAGAGGTGCTTCGGGCTTGTTCTTCACGCCAATCTTGAGCCGGAGTTTCCTCTCGGCCTCCTCCTTCATCCAAGAGCTCCAAAGGAAGACCTAGCTGCCATTGCCATCAAGCAAGAGGAAGTTTGCAACCTCTACCGGATCGTGACACGAAGAAGACGGGTTCATTGGGAGGTGTGACAGCCCTTCTCTACCCCGGACGTAGTTGCGGACCGAGCTTGGACGCGGATTGACAACCCGGCGATTCCAACCGTGAATCTACAACGAGACTTCGGATTCGGTCGATTTCTTGCCTTATTCTTCTCTTATTGATGTGTATATGTTTTAGATCACATTATTATGATGAAGTGGCACTTAAACTAGTTGTATTTTCTATTTATTTCATGTCTATGTGAAATATTTGTTGTTTGAGTTGCTTGAGGTGCGCCCCATTCCATCCTCCATCCCGCCGTCACGTTCGTGTGCCGCACTAGCAATTGCTAGTGGCGTGCTTGTCGAAGAGGTGCTTGCGACCCTCACTCCGCTAGCCTACTCGTCCATCCGCCTACCGAAGCGTGGCATCGCGGCCCGTATTCCATCCCGCCTAACGAAGCAGTGCGCTCAAGGCCTGCACAGTTCGATTCCGCTTGCCTACTCGTCCATCCGCCCTTTCGATGCAGCGCGCTCAAGGCCTGCCTAGTCTCCATCCCGCCAAGCGAAGCATTGCATAGCGGCATTGCATAGGAGTAGTTGATAGCTTTTATTTTATTTTCCAAAAGCCAACCCAACTCCCCCGCATTCCATCCGATCTAAGGACTTCAATCTCAAGTCCTTCCTCGAAACCTAACTCCACCTTACTGTGTTCCTCAAGAGACCGACACTCGGGGATTTTCCCCATTATTATTACTTGCGCGACCGGTGCACTTGCCGAATCATCGCATCAGTTGTACTGGACAAACCAACCGCGAGACTACTTTGTGGATTGTTATATGAACGTGTCACAAGTAGGTCTCAAGTAACAATGGTGTTTGTGGTCCTTTGACCTGAAGTCACAACATTCATAAGGTGAGGAAGAGCGTACTTTGATGCCATCTAAAGTCTTCTCTTGAGAAATGTTGACGATAAGGGTGGTTGTTGGGTATGTTACGAATCATTTGGATGTTTGTGTGTGAGCAGAAATGAGATTTGTCCTCCTTTATGACAGGATTTACATCCATGGGCCCCCTGATAGAATGAGACTGAGAAATGCATGGTCATGCTTGGTTGAGTCAATATATGATATTGAGCTCACCATATTTTGTCAGTCCATTCTAGATCAGGAAACTAGGATTGAACAATTATGAGGGTGACACGGTCCATGCCTCTAGTTCTATCCGGATGTAAGGGACATGACAACATTGATACATTGGTCATGACAGGCTTGTTGAGTTATGAACTCTTATTGCTTGGGTAGCAATGATGTATTGCTAGATGCCGCTCATTGTTTGTGAGACTTTTGTTGACACTTTGTGATCAAGTGGGAGATTGTTGGAGTTTCTGAGGTGATCTCAAAGCAATCAACAGTTAGTCTTACTGCCAACGCAATATGAGCCTGCTATTAGAAAACCGACATCAAGTGATCAAGTGGGAGATTGTCGGCCGACATTTAAAACCTTTTTTATCATTTTTGAAATGGTATTAGAAAACCCAACACTATCCACTAGAGAAGATGAGAAGAACCAGACCTTCTTGGAGCCCGACGATGATGGCGACGGTGTTTGGCCATGGCTTTTCCCTTCTCCGACGAGCTTGCCCGATCTCTTCATTCTCCACCAAAACCTTCGATCCAATATATGATTTCGACTGCCATCCACCTTTTGAAGCTAATGGTGGAGTTGGATTTGAGAATGAGGTGTTGTATAGGGGGAATTTAAGGGAGGGAAATTTCGGCCATGACCATCAATGGCTATTAAGCCTAATTTCGGCCATGGTGAAAACTCCCTATTTCAGCCCCCATGTGGGCTGGAAAAACTCCTAAAATTCTTGTAACATCCAGGGGAGATGAATCTCCATCAATTGGGAGAGCCTTTGTGTTGGGAAAATGATTTCTCTTAACCCCTGAAAATGAGTTGAATATGAATTCCAAGAAAGGAAAATCAAGGTAAGTAAATATGCGTCGAATAGTATTCGACGCAACGTCAAAATAAAGTCGACGTTTCTATCAGAATGAGTCGAAGTAGCTCCAAGCAGAATTCGACGTATCCTATGTCGACGTAGCTCTGACTTCTAGTCGACGTATCTTGAGAAGTCGACGCACCCTAGTCGACGCACCTTCCTTATTCTCCTCTCGACGTTCTGCCAGGACGAATTCGACGCCTACGTCGAATAGTAATCGACGCACGTCGATTTCTATGATTAATTCAAAAATCGCTAGATCTCTTTCCTTCTTTCATAGATCTGATTTATATGGAATCAAATTATTCTTTATAGCCGTTCAGAATTATTCTTTTCCTCTAATGATTTCTTGGCTAATTTGATTAAATCCATTATGGACACTATTTGAAATCAGAATGAATACTTTCCTTCTATGGATATAATTGTTATGAAAATTTTTCCTTCTTTCTAATACTCTGCCTGCTAATTGATTACTCTCCTATAGTGTTATTTTAATGAACAGAGCTATAAATAACAAGGTGGTCGGCAGAGAGCAATAAGAAGTGATCCACCATTTTACATTTGAAAAAGAGGAAAAGCTCTCAAGTGAAAAGAGAAAATTGAGAAATAGTGCTGCAGCAAAGAACAAGCTTCCTTATCCTTCTCACTCTGAAGCCATACTGCTGCAAACTCTGATAGCTCTCACAAAAGAGAGAAAAGGGCTACAATCTCCTTCTCAATATAGAAGAGAGATTTCATTCACTACTTCTTGTGCTTCCAATCTTCTTGCTAGGAAGAAGATTCCTTCTTGTCTTTATATTATCTCTCTTTCTTCTTTACCTTTATTTTCACATATTGTAAAAGAGTTTTTAGAATCTCTCTTCAAAAAATTCAGTTGTACTGGTTCTAAGAGTCTCCTTTTCAAAAGACTCAGCTGGTTCTAAGAGTCTCCTTGTCCAAAGACTCAGGGTGGTTCTAAGAGTCTCCTTATCAAAAGACTCAGTGCAAGATAGTGAATTTCCTACCAAGGGGGTAGAAGAGTGGACTACCCAAAGTTTGGGAACCACTATATTTCTTTGTGTTGTGCTGTGATTTCTTTTCTTGCATTTATTTTCTTTACTTGTTTAATTCTTGTTGGTGTGTGGGAAGCCTTAATCTGTGATCACCACATATATATATATAATTATTAACTTTGCACAAAAATATTTTAAATCTCTATTCACCCCCCCCCCCCCCCTTAGAGAATTCTAGTGAGGTTAACTGTGCACTTTCAATTGGAATCAGAGCTAGGTTGATCTAAAAAGGTTAACTCCTTGATCAAAAAGATCCTACCTCTTATTTATATATATATATATATTTCTAACAATTATTTTTCACATGGCACAAATCAAAGATTATGCTTCCACCAGACCACCAATTTGCAACCTTGAAAAGTTTGCACTTTGAAAAACAAGAATTAGAATTTATTTAAACTCTATTGATGATGAATTGTTTAATGTTATCTTGACAGGTCCCCCCAAGCCATTCAGAAAGGACTCAAGTGGAAAAGTGACTGAGACACTTGCTCCAAAAGCTGAGTGGACAGAGGAAGAAAAGAAAGCCCAAGGATATGATGCCAAGGCTATCAATATCCTAGTCTCAACCCTCTCAGATGAAATCTTCCAAAAGATTGCTGATTGTGAGTCAGCTAAGGAAGTATGGGAAGCTCTCACCAAAATGGTAGAGGGAAGTGCTGATGAGAAAAAGGATAGAAAGGCACTACTCATCTCTCAATATGAAAACTTTCAGAAGAAAGAAGGTGAAAGTGTTGCTGACATGTATGCCAGATTCATCCTCATAGTGAATGAGTTGAGAACACTTGAAA
The DNA here is from genome assembly GCA_033032865.1 of Dactylorhiza incarnata. Classification (NCBI taxonomy): domain Eukaryota; kingdom Viridiplantae; phylum Streptophyta; class Magnoliopsida; order Asparagales; family Orchidaceae; genus Dactylorhiza; species Dactylorhiza incarnata. Next base: position 2,559,706 of record JAWHQI010000165.1, read on the forward strand.
AGGATATATCTCTCACTGAGATAAATGACAAACTGCTAACTTGCTTCCCTAGCTCTTGAGATTCAAGAATCTGGCCAATTAGAGGCTCCAGAAGTCAAAAAGAAATTTCAACAGATGTCCTGTTGGGCAAATTAAAATCTTATGAACATCTGTTAAGACAAGAGCTGAGAAAGAAGAGAAAGAAAAGGCTCCTTCACTCTCAAAAGAAAAGAGTATTGCATTGAAGGCTGTTGAAGGTGAACCCTCTACAAGTGATGAGGAGTTGATCAGCCTACTGGCCAGAAGGTTCAAGAAGTGGATCAAAACAGAAGGATCCAGAGGAAGAGACTCAAAAACCAGGTATAATAAAACACCTACAAAAGAGATTATATGTTACTCTTGCAGGAAACCTGGACATATTGCACCTGAATGTCCTAAAGAGATCAGTAAAAAGAAAGATCTGAAAAGAACAGATATACAGAAGAAAGAGAAAGGTCTCATTGCTCAATCATAGAATGATTCAGAATTTGAAGAAAGCACCTCATCTGACAATGATCAAGAAGAGGCCAAGCTGGAGGAAACCTGTTTGATGGCCACTGAGAAGCCTAATGATACATCTATGGTAAATATACTTGACGATATAGATTTCTCTTACACTGATTTCAAAAACAATTTCAAAGAACTCTGTTTAAATCTAATCAAATCTGAAAAAGAAATTAAAGAACTAAGAAATGAATTAAACAATCTCAAACAAGTAAATACACAGTATAATAACTATGAGCTTAGTCTAAAGGAATTAGACAAAATCTATACAGAAAATCTAACACTGAAAAATGAGCTAGCAAAGGCAAAGGTCTTTGAAGACTCTCTAAATGGGAGAAGTCAGAAGCTCAAAAACATCTCTAGAAATCTTACTGAAAGACTTAGACAACTAGGAGATAATACTAACTTAGAACCAAAAACTCAATCACCTAGAAAATCTGTTTGGAGACATCCCATTCACTTCACTAGGGAAGGTCATTTGACAGGAGAAAGATCACAGGAAAATCCAGAAACAACCACTGTCTTTAATAAAACTAATCCTATTACATATGAAGGAATCCTAGGAAAATATCCTCAGAAAAGAGTCAAACATGCGTCGATTTCTAATCAACGCTTTCACCAAAGTGCGTCGACTCCTACTCGACGCAACCTCTCTCATGCCTCGACTGAAAATAAACGCAGAATGGAGAAGGAAGCGTCGATTTCATATCGACGCAACCATAAACCTACGTCGAATCAATATCGACGCAACCAATCAGACAGAAATTTCTCCTCTTCCAAATAGGTCTCTCAATCCATTTCCTTTTACTATGACCACTATTTCTGTAACATCACCAAAGAAAATTGGTATGATAAACCAATACCCCTAAAGGAGAAAGGATATTCAGAAAAACCTACTTATTCTTTCATTAATTCTTTCACTGATGGGAGGAAGGGACCCCAGCTCAGGAGGGTCCAAACTAATGTGTAAAACTTTATGTGCAGATGTATCACATCTCCAGGCTGGTGTGGTACTTGGACAGTGGATTCTCCATGCACATGACAGGATGCAAAAACTTATTGATCAACTTTGAGGATAGACTTAGACCATCAGTGACCTTTGGAGACTCTAGCTGTGGCCAAACCAAGGGCTTTGGAGATTTCAAAGAAGGGAAAGTCACCTTCAAGAATGTGGCAGTAGTCAAAGGAATGAAGCACAATCTGATAAGTATAAGTCAGATATGTGAAAATGGTAAGTATGAGGTAAAATTCACCACACTATTCTGCCATATTATTGATATCAAGACTGGTGCCACAGTACTCAATGGAATTAGAAAAGGAAAAGTATATGTAGTGGACTTTAGCTCCTCACCCACAGAAGTCGGTTTATTCAACAATATTATTGATAAAAGTGAATTATGGCATAGGAGACTAGGTCATCTAAACTACAAAACAATTAGTAAACTAGCTAAGAATAACCTAGTCAGAGGCTTACCAAAGGGTAGGTACTCTAAGGATTCTCCATGCAGACCTTGCCAACTAGGAAAACAAACCAAATCATCCTTCAAACCAATTGGTAAGGATGACTCTCCCAGGGTCCTTTACTTACTACACATGGATCTCTTTGGTCCCATATCCACTTAGAGCTTAGGTGGAAAATCCTATACCCTAGCCATTGTGGATGACTATTCCAGATTCAGCTGGGTATTCTTTCTAAGGGCTAAGTCTGAAACCCACAAGACTCTCTCAAGATTCATAAAACAAATTCAATCTGAACTCAATAGTCAGGTTTTCATAATCAGAAGTGATCATGAGACTGAATTTGAAAATTAGTTTATGAGTAGTTTCTGTGAAGATATAGGTATCAAACAAAGTTTTTCAGCCCCTAGAACCCCTCAGCAAAATGGAGTTGCTGAAAGAAAGAATAGAACTTTAATAGAATCAGGAAGGACCTTACTAGTAGAATCAGGTTTACCAAAAACTTTCTGGGCTGAAGCAGTCAACACTGCCAACTATGTTCTAAATAGAAGCCTAATACACAAAACTAAATCAAAAACTCCATATGAGCTCCTGAAAGGAAAAAACACCCATAGTTAAATATTTTAAGATCTTTGGATGTGCTTGTTTTATCCTAAATAATGGAAAAGATCATCTTACCAAGTTTGACAAGAAATCTGATGATGGAATATTTCTGGGATACTCAGCATCTAGTAAAGCCTATAGGTGCTATAACAAGAGAACTCTTAAAATTGAAGAGTCTATGCACATTATCTTTGATGAAACTAACATGTTGTTTAAGGGCGAGGGAACTCCCACCAGCTCTTTTCCACAGGAAAGCAGCAGCATAGAAACACAGCTTGAACAACTGGTTCTAGAGAACACAGATAATGGAAAAGAAAATAAGATAAAGGAATCAAGTGAGGAATCTGAACAAGAACATGAAGAAGATTCAGAAAAGAACATTCAAAACCAACTCCCACAAGAGAACATGGTTCAGGAAGGCCAGGTGGACAATGATCCTATCACCAATGAGGAAGAAGAACATCTGACAAGTCCAGGCAGGACAAGGGTCAATTTGAAAGATCATCCACAAACTCAAGTAATTGGAGACCCCAATACAGGAGTAAGAACAAGACACCAGGTCTCCAATGGGATGATGCTCCAATGCTTCCTATCACAAGTTGAACCAAAGAAGTTTGAGGAAGCAAATTGTGATCCTCACTGGATTATGGACATGCAAGAAGAACTAGGCCAATTTGAGAGAAACAAAGTGTGGAACCTAGTTGAAAGACCAAGAAACTACCCTGTGATTGGTACAAAATGGGTATACAGGAACAAACTAGATTCCACTGGAGTAATTGTCAGGAACAAGGCAAGACTTGTAGCACAAGGATATAGACAAGAAGAAGGGATAGACTACAACCAGACCTTTGCTCCAGGCCAGATTAGAGGCAATCAGGCTCTTTCTTGCCTATGTAGCCTTCATGAAGATGAAAGTCTACCAAATGGATGTCAAGAGTGCTTTTCTGAATGGTGATCTTCAAGAAGAGGTATATGTGGAGCAACCACCAGGTTTTGTTAATCCCTCTTCTCCTAACTTTGTTTATAGACTTAACAAAGCACTATATGGTCTTAAGCAATCACCTAGAGCTTGGTATGAAACTCTCTCTAATTTCCTTTTAGAAAATTCCTTTGAAAGAGGAAAAGTAGACAAGACACTCTTTACTAGAACCCATAAAAATCAACTCCTCCTTGTTCAAATATATGTAGATGACATCATCTTTAGCTCAACTCATCCTAAACTGTGTAAAAGATTTGCTAATCTAATGCAATCTAAATTTGAAATGAGTAGTATGAGAGAACTCTCATATTTCTTAGGATTACAAGTAAAACAAAGTAGTGAGGGAATCTTCATCTCACAATCCAAATATACTAAAGAGCTAATCAAAAGGTTTGGTATGGAATCAGCATCTACCATGAAAACACCCATGGCAACCAATGCCATTATAGAAAAAGATGATAAAGGAAAATCAGTAGATCAAAAGACTTATAGGGCCATCATAGGATCCCTTCTATATCTAACAGCTAGCAGACCTGACATCATGTTTGCCACTTGCATATGTGCTAGATTTTAGGTTGATCCAAAGGAATCCCATCTCACCTATGTAAAAAGGATTCTTAGATACCTAAAGGGAACCCCTGAACTAGGTCTATGGTACTCAGCAGAAACCAACTTTGAATTAATAGGTTTTTCAGATGCAGATTATGCTGGATGTAGGGTTGATAGAAAAAGCACATCTGACACCTGCCAATTCCTAGGTGACAGATTGATATCATGGTTTAGTAAGAAATAAACCTCAGTCTCAACCTCAACAGCTGAAGCTGAATACATAGCTGTTGGGAGTTGTTGTTCACAAATCCTGTGGATGCAAAATCAGCTTCTTGACTACAAATTGGAAATACATAACTCTAAGATTTATTGTGATAGCTCTAGTGCTATATCCATAGCATCCAACCCAGTCCTTCATAGTATGACCAAACATATAGAAATCAGACATCACTTCCTTAGAGACAATGTTGAAAAAGGTAAGATAACCCTAGAATATATTCCCACAGACAATCAAAGAGCAGACATCTTCACAAAACCCTTGGATGAAACTAAGCATAATTATTTCATCAACACCTTAGGAATGCTTGATGGTAGTCTGTAACCACCATTGTTGGGAAATCTAAAAGAAAACAGGAAATCTAAGACAGTATTTGAAGATGCGTCGAATACATATCGACGCACCGTCGAAACGAACTCGACGCTGGCGTTGATTTCTTCCGGGCAAAGTTACGTTGATAACGTATCGACGCACCGTCGAACTTATATCGACGCAGGGCTATGAACACGTCGACAGAACAGTAAGTGGACAAATCTCCACGGAGCGTCGACTCCATATCGACGCATATGTCGACATCAATTCGACGTAACGTCGACATCTGGTTACAATTAGAATCAAATCCTTACTTCCTCTTTTGACGATTGGATTACCGTGATTTCTGTTTCCTTTCTCGACGTTTCATCTTCTTTAAATAATACCTCCTATTTCATAACATATACTCTCCTCAACCGCCAAAACTTCGTCTTCTACCCCCCTCTCTCTCTCTCTGCATCAATGGCACCACCCTCTGATCAATCGGCCCTCATCAAAGAGATGAACGATGCTCCCGAACACCTCGTAAATGACTTCCAAATTCGACTGAATCACTTCGCCAACGAATGTGCTGCCATGATCAACACTTGTGCAGCTAAACTGGCAACCCTCTCTGCTTCTCTTCCTGAGCTTCATGCTCTCATTCAAGAACGGCCTCTGTCGCCAGAAAGGTTTAAATCCTTTATGCAGGATATAAACTAGGGGGAGAATGGCTCCAGAAACCCACCTTGTCAGGTTCTCTATCTCTCTTAAAAGCTCAGGATTAATTTCCTTTTCAACTCTAAACATTATCTCTAAAGAATTACACCAACCTCTTATCTTATAATAAGCTCCAATCCTCTCCAATCACTCTGACTACACATTCAACAAATACTTTGGAGAGACCTCCTATTATCACACTGAAGGAGATCATGCTGTGGATTCAGCATTTAGAACTGATGCCCCATATACTCAGGGGGAGCTTCCTGTGGTAAAGAACTCAGGAGTTCAGGGGGAGGAAGAAGCAGCCACCTCTGATGACTGGAAGGGACAGATGTGGACTGATGCACCCCTATGTGAAGAAGAATTCCAGCATCACTCTCCTGGCTTCTCTGCCAGTTACATCAAACTGAAGACACCTCTACTTGAGGACATCCCTTCAGAAGAGCCTGGAAGAGACAAAACTCCCTCAGCAGAGATTACTCTACCAGAGGTCATTCTGCCTTCTATTGCAGAACAAACTCTTTTTCTTGAGAAAGTTCCTTCTCCACCTAAAGAGAAAACTCCATCTCCCTCTCCTTCTCTACCTCTACCTCCACCTCAACCTTCTTCTCTACCTCCACTGCTACCTTTACCTCCTCCAATAGCAAAACTCACTAAGCAGATTCTACCTAGGAAAAGTCCAGAAGGACAAATGAAAAGGAAAAGAGAAGACATCCCTCACTGGCAAAACTTCTCCAAAGAAGAAAGGAAAGAGTATGCTAAAGAAAAGAAGTATAGAAAAGCCTGTGAGGAGATAAAAAGGTTTGAAAAAATGCCTGCCAGCATTCCTACCAGCCCTGTAAAGGAATACCATGACCCTGACATGGAAAAGAGGCATGAGGAAATAAGAGAAAGAGAGCTGTATGAATATGAAGCAGCTAGGAAGGAAGTAGAAGATAAGAGGAATGCCTGGATGGAAAAGATCAACAGGGGAATGACCAAGGAACAAATTCTTGCTGAATCTTCTGTCAAAATTCCAAAGAAGTTGTTTGATATTGAAGCTTATCAAAAGAAAAACCCTCAGGCAGGGGTCATCCTAGAGAAAGGCCAAAAGCACTAGAGGGGTGTAGGGTGTACAAAAGATACTTACATTCCCTACAAGAAGCCCAACAGACCTGTAAAATTAGACAAGTGGCATGCCTCGCCCTGGAAAGGGAAAGGAAAAATGGCTGAGATTCCTGAGAAGAAGCAATCAGAAAAGAAAACAAAATATAGGCCCAAGGTTGATAGCAAGGGACCACCTGAGATCAAGCCTACTGAAAAGAAAATTCAAAACATTACAATTGAGATGATTGATGAAAAGGCAGCAATCATCATCAACAAAGGCTACTCCATAAATGACACTATCCCTGATGGTGATAAACTCTTGGAAAAACTGCATACAATCATCAGGAATGTCCAGGAACGACCTGATAGAGCCAGCGGCTAAATTTTTGATGCTATTGAAAACTTATCTAGGAAACTTTATTCTGCTTTTGTCAACTTCATGTACAAAAAGAAGTTTCTGGTTTAATTCATGTGAAAGACAAATGTTTGTCATATGCTTTCTCTTTCTAATTTCTCTTCTGATTGTTTGACATATTTCTGTTCTATATAATTGCCTTGCTGAGTTGATTAAATGCTAGTACATTTTCCCTCTAAATAGGGTTAAGACAAATAGGGGGAGATTGTTGGGAAAATGATTTCTCTTAACCCCTGAAAATGAGTTGAATATGAATTCCAAGAAAGGAAAATCAAGGTAAGTAAATATGCGTCGAATAGTATTCGACGCAACGTCGAAATAAAGTCGACGTTTATATCAGAATGAGTCGAAGTAGCTCCAAGCAGAATTCGACGTATCCTATGTCGACGTAGCTCTGACTTCTAGTCGACGTATCTTGAGAAGTAGACGCACCCTAGTCGACGCACCTTCCTTATTCTCCTCTCGACGTTCTGCCAGGACGAATTCGACGCCTACGTCGAATAGTAATCGACGCACGTCGATTTTTATGATTAATTCAAAAATCGCCAGATCTCTTTCCTTCTTTCATAGATCTGATTTATATGGAATCAAATTATTCTTTATAGCCGTTCAGAATTATTCTTTTCCTCTAATGATTTCTTGGCTAATTTGATTAAATCCATTATGGACACTATTTGAAATCAGAATGAATACTTTTCTTCTATGGATATAATTGTTATGGAAATTTCTCCTTCTTTTTAATACTCTGCCTGCTAATTGATTACTCTCCTATAGTGTTATTTTAATGAACATAGCTATAAATAACAAGGTGGTCGACAGAGAGCAATAAGAAGTGATCCACCATTTTACATTTGAAAACGAGGAAAAGCTCCCAAGTGAAAAGAGAAAATTGAGAAATAGTGATGCAGCAAAGAACAAGCTTCCTTCTCCTTCTCACTCTGAAGCCATACTGCTGCAAACTCTGATAGCTCTCACAAAAGAGAGAAAATGGCTACAATCTCCTTTTCACTATAGAAGAGAGATTTCATTCACTACTTCTTGTGCTTCCAATCTTCTTGCTAGGAAGAAGATTCCTTCTTGTCTTTATATTATCTCTCTTTCTTCTTTACCTTTATTTTCACATATTGTAAAAGAGTTTTTAGAATCTCTTTTCAAAAAATTAAGTTGTACTGGTTCTAAGAGTCTCCTTTTCAAAAGACTCAGTTGGTTCTAAGAGTCTTCTTGTCAAAAGACTCAGGGTGGTTCTAAGAGTCTCCTTATCAAAAGACTCAGTGCAAGATAGTGAATTTCCTACCAAGGGGGGTAGAAGAGTGGACTACCCAAAGTTTGGGGAACTACTATATTTCTTTGTGTTGTGCTGTGATTTCTTTTCTTGCATTTATTTTCTTTACTTGTTTAATTCTTGTTGGTGTGTGGGAAGCCTTAATCTGTGATCACCATATATATATATAATTATTAACTTTGCACAAAAATATTTTAAATCTCTATTCACCCCCCCTCTAGAGAATTCTAGTGAGATTAACTGTGCACTTTCACTTTGGCCTCCCCTTGGCCATGAATGTCATTACTTCTCTCTTTCTCTCTCCTCCATTTTTGGGGAAAATGAGATTTTCTCTCTCCTGACCGAATTCTCTAAAATTGAATGACAATTTTAGTAATTCCCAACCCCATTAGGTGGTGGACCACCTCAATTGAGTCTAGCCCAAGTAGATCGGGCTTAATTAGGTCAAAATAGGTCATTTTGACCTAAATTTAGGGTGGAGTTGACTTTGGTCAATTTGACCATTTGGGTTGCCCCCAATGGGTGGTTAGTGATTCATTGGCCTCCCCTAAGGGTTAGGAAGGTCTAGGTAGGGTCAATTTGGCAAAGTGAGGGTCAATTGACCCTTAATAGGTCACTTTGACCAAAACATGGCTATAGTTGACTTCGGTCAAATTGGCCAACTTGGGGGCCCCATGATGAGAGTTTTTAGCCCATTGGGTCCCTAATATCCTTATAAGGGTAGGGGAAAGGTCAATTTGGCATGGTGGAGGTCAATTGACCATAATTATGCTACTTTGACCAATTTGGGGTTAAAGTTGACTTTGATCAATTTGGGCTCTTTGGTTGACCCCAAGGAGTCCTTGGTGCTCTAAGGGAACCCCTAAAGGGTTAGGTATGCTATGGTGGGGTCAAAGGGTCAAGGTGGGGCCCTTAAGTCCAACCCTAAGCTTGGTATTTAGAAATTACTATTTGCAGACCAAGGTGCTCTTCCCCTTTAAGCCTGAGGCCAAGTGATCTCTTCAAGCTTCCTAGGGCTTTGTCATGACCTAGTCATGACAAAACCACTCTCGGGGTCTAGTTGTTTGGCGGATGTTACACCACTGGGCTGCGATAGGAGGTGGGGAGGCTAGGTTGGAGACGGAGGATTATCTCTGATTTTTAGGGGTTAGCAGGAGCAAACGTCGCCGCTCGGGCCTCGCACACATTTGTTTTCCCACCTTGCGGAGGCACTTGCTCCCGCACCGACGGCCCGACGCAGCCCAAACAGAGCCTTAGACTTTTGCATACATAAAATATTTATTCTTCTCTTAATTATTGTATCGACTACTTCTATTATTTTTCTCGTTAGCGTATATATATTCCAACTTCCAAACCTAAGTCGATCACAAATCCTACGATCTACTTTCCTAGGACGCCTACTAAGTGAGAGCTCTTGCATATTTAACATTACACCAAAATCCTCTTAGATGTGCAACAGTCCTTGCCAAGACTTAACATGTGTATCATACGACGAGGACTCTTGCATATTTAACACTACACCCAAGTCTTGAAATGTAGCGGTCCTTGCCAAGACGTCACATTTAAACAATACAACACATTTTGTATAACAACATAAATGTATAATCCTGTGCGATCTTTTTTTAAACTTCAATTACCATCAAATATTACAGTTAAGTCCTGAAGAAAATCATAACAGCTGGGATCCATATCTATACTTTAATATAATGTATATTTTTGGCATATATCTATACTTAAATATTTTGTGATATTAAGTGTAATGTCTTGTTATTTTAGTAGTTATGCAAATATTATTTATTACACAAGTTAATAAACATGTAAATTTTTTTGTATTAGTAGTCCAATTCTCGCCATTCGCACCCCAAAAAATTGTACAAATCCTAATTATATTCGCAATCCAATTCTCGCTAATCGCACCCCATCAAATAACCTCCTCCTCTTCATCTCTCTCCGCCTGTTGCCTAAACCCTAGCCGTAGTTCTATCGGTCGCGTCGTCTTCCCCCCTCTTAGATTCACCTTCTTCAAAAAAGAAGGAAATTATCCAGCAAAATCTAAAAAAGTAGTCAGTTTTCTGGTTAGATGAAGGTTTGCATGCCATTTACTACCGGTCGCGTCGTCTTTCAGCCTCTTAGATTCACCTTCTTCAAAAAAGAAAGAAATTGTCCAGCGAAATCCAAAAAAGTAGTCAGTTTTCTGGTTAGATGAAGGTTTGCACGCCATTTAACTTATTTTAGAGTTGATTCCTCTATGCATGTCATTTAACTTGTTTTTTGCTAGGTTTTTAAATTGCTTTAGATGTTTCTCTAGGCTTCTAGTGCTTAATAAAGACTACAAATAAAATTTATGGACTACGAATAGCGATAGACAGCGAATAGCCAGTTCTGGACTGCTAACATAAACTAATACCTACTTTCAATGTTGTTGATAATTGTTAATTAAGTCAATTTCTACTATAAAATGTATAATATAATTATTAATATTATTCATTAATATTTTTACATTTGGGTATACAAGCTTGAATTTTGTTATTGCCGTGAAAAACTGTTGTAGGCTCTCTTTGGGTGGCGGCGGCGGCGAAAAAAGTAGTGATGAAAAATCAATGATGACGCAGATATGTCTAGAAAACTGTTTTGAAAAAGTTGTAGATGTTTTAGCATTTAAATAATATAAAATTATTTTATGTTTATCATGTATCACATAGATAAGTAAATATTATATACATCCTAAATAAGCAGGTTACAAAAGGTCAATGCCGAGAAGCAAAAATAGCGAATAAGTGAAGAATCTTTGATGAAAGAAGAAAACACTTGCAACAGCGAGAAAGAAGAAATGCTATTGTCCGGATGTGAATTTAGTAAATTCGCAGATTAAAAAAAAAGTTGGAAGCAAAAAAATGAATTTTAGAAAGAAAAAATTTTAGGTGAGTATCTCGCACCTAGATCATGGTGAGAAGAGTGCATCTCAGCCATTGATAGCTCTAAATATTGCTGTATTTATGAATAATAAATAATGTCAGTATTTTCCCTACCGTCAGATCTAAGATCATACAGCTGTATTTTCCCCTCACCTAGAACTAGGTGAGAGAACGCACCTAAGTATTTCTCTTTTAGGAAGTACCGTTGAACCTGTTGCTCAAAAAGGAAATTGTTAAAGGCAAACCAGAATTGACTATTCGCAAACCAATTTCTATGAATTATTACGCGTCTTTTGAAAATACGCTTTGTACATGCATTTTAAGGAAAAGTGTTCAACACAAAAGTTGTAGATTTCGACGAGATCTACAACTTTCATGTTGGACAATTTTCCTAAAAATGCATGTACAAGACATACTTTGAAAATACGCTCAGGTTTCGCGCCTTTTGGAAATACGTCTTGTACATGCATTTTTAGGAAAAGTGTTCAACACGAAAGTTGTAGATCTCGTTGAAATCTACAACTTTCGTGTTGGAAAATTTTCCTAAAAAAGTTTGTACAAGGCGCAAAAAAATTAGGAGAAAATACGGTGCGACTAGCCAAAACTGCGGTGCTAATAGCAGCGCCCTAGAGTTTCCCACGTCCACCCCGAAGTGAGCTAGGGATGTTCACAAATAGTATAGTTCGTGAATAGTTCGAGATTCGATTCGTGAAGATTCGATTAAAATTCGTATTTTTCGAATTCGAATTCGGATTCGAAATCCGAATCCGAATTGAGATTCGAATAGTTATAAAATTATATAAAACATTATAAAATTATATTTAAACATTATAATTTGAATTTAAAATTATATTTAAACAATTAGAATTCGAATTCAAATCCATGTTCAAATCCGAATCGATTCGATTGAATAGTTATTCGATTCGGTTCGTGAAAACCCCTAGCTAGTCCTCCAAGCTAAAGCCTTCGTTCAATGATCTGAAAATGGATGGCATATCCGTAATTTCACTGGACCTCATATGAAATTCGCCTTCATTTTCTTCTGGATGTTTGTTGTGATGATCCCCGGAACAATTTTAATCTATTCTAACTTCGACGCAGACACCACAATCTGAACAATCCAACGGTCCTTGCGAAATGTCCACTCTATAAATACCAACACTGCGAGACATCTTACCAACCTCTGGCACTTTTTAGGTATAAAATCGCGGGGCCGACAACAATGAACCTCTTCAGTTCACCATCTTCGTCTTCCTCTTCCCCACTCTCTTCTTCATAAAACCCCAGCTTCTTTCGTCTCCTTCTCTCTCTTCTCCCTTCTTCCTCGCATCGCGTTCGTCGTCTCCTCTCTTTCTTTCTATTTCAACTAGAAAATACTTACCCTAGAGAAGCCTTTTCTGTACGCAGTCGATGGAGGAGAGCGCGGATGCCCAGGCGCCGATGGATGCGGCTGCTGAGGCTCCGGAGGAGGAGCTGCCGCCTGGAGAGGTTCCGGAGCCGGAATTAGGTTCTGCCGGGACGGAGGATGAGGCGCTACTGTCATCAGCGCAAAGGCTGATTTCGAAGATCAACGCCGCACAGGATAACCCTAATCCTAGGCATCTTCACGCACTTGCATCCATCCTAGAAAAACAGGAGTCCAGGTGTTTTAATTTGAACATGTGTATTTGTGCCATTTCCCCTTCTTTCTTCTCGTACTTAATCTACTCTGTCTGTTATATTCTTTCGTTACGGGGTTCAACATAACAAGAAGGTTCTCTTTTGCTTCCGGTGGGGTAATGTTGTAAGCTTCTTTGTGCTTGGTACTGTTACTGTACTGTCGATTGTTTTTAAAACTATAAATTGAGAAATCCTTGATGCTTAGTCTGCCGTGTAGTGCATAGATTCTGTCTGTTGATAAAACTTATGCTCAATTTCTCATGTGGAAAACAGTTATAACCCATAACTTAGGCTGTACTATGGTAATTAGAGGATAGTTCCTTCGTCTGCCTTTGTAGGCTTATGAGAGGATAGTAGTGCTTTGGACCATACTCGTTATCTGTATTATTTTAAATTTCTTCTGCGACACCCAGATGAAAATTTTGTGTTATGTTGGCATCAAATTTTTAAAAGTGGAGGTATCCAATTTATGAAAGTGGATGCATCCAGTTTATAGAAGTGGAGCCATCAAATTACAAGCTGGACTTATTTTGTTTAGAAGGAAAGAGAAAGCATCTTGCAAATGAAATTTGACTAGAAAACATAGAGTACTAGTTATGGAAGTAAATTTTGATCTTGTGGAGACTTTTGCTTTTGGCAAACAGTCGACCGAGGTTGACCACTGTAACCCCTTTTTGAAAAAGGAATTATTGTCTTAGAATTTAATAGTGAAATTTGGATGGTGTTAAAATTGTTAATCATTAAAGATTGATTGTTAAAGACGGGAAGTTAGAGTTAGTGAATCCAAAGTTGATGAAGATGACTACTTATAAAATAGAGGATCGTTGTTAATGTTCTAAAATTGTATACAAATAGATAATTTATTGATAAAAAAGAAGTGACCATGTTAAAAATTATTAAGGAAAACACCAAGATTTATGTTAATTATAAGAGAGGTAGAAGTTTTACTTAGTGTTGGGTGTAAAAAAACATTTTTTGTAGACTTGTATTATATTTAAGTCTTGTACTAAAGGAGAAAACGAGATATATAAAATAAATAGGTTAAAGATAATCATTCTTGAGGCTTCCATTAACTTAATCACATTAAAATAGAAGATAATATATGATATTAATTATATATATAAACATCACGTAGAAATGTAAATGCAAGAAACTTTTTATTTCTTGCGGTAGAAACATGGAGAATTTAGAAGAGCAGGAATGCAATTTTCTTTTATTTGCTTCAAATGTTTTGATAAATCTGAAGGGGAGTCTTGGCACACCGGTTGAGGTGCTGCCGTGTGTGACCTTGAGTTCATGGTTTCGAGTCCTGGAAGCATCCTCTTGCAAAAATGTAGGGTAAGGTTTGCCTACATTTCACCCTTGTGGTGGGACCCTTTCCCGGACCCTCGTTGCTCATGGATGCTTTGTGCACCGGGATGCCCTTTTTAGATGTTTTGATAAATCTATTTCTATAGAGGAAATGCTTAGAGAATTAGTTTCAATTTCTTCTAGTCTGATTAGAAAAGATGAATTACAACAACAACAACACTCAAGCCTTTATCCCACCATAGTGGGGTCGCATGTATGGATCCTTTGTCGCCATTGTGTCCTATCTTTAATCGTACGCTCACTAATGCCTAAGTACATCATATCTTTCCTTATAGTTTCATTCCAAGTCTTTTTTAGTTTACCCCTCCCCAACTTAACATGTCTAGTGACTAAACTCTCACAACGCCTAACAGGTGCCTCTAAAGGTCTCCTATGTACATGCCCGAATCATCTTAAACGAGCTTCTCGCATCCTCTTTACAATTGGCGCCACTCCTGTCTTATCCCTGATACATTCATTCCTAATTTTGTCCAGTCTCGTGTGACCATACATCCACTTAAGCATTCTCATCTCCGCAACTCCCATTTTTTGCTCATGTACACCATTCACAATTAGATTACGGAAAAGTCATAATTCCCATTCATCCACTATGGGGAAAAATAAATAGAGAGATACAAAGATACGAACATAGAACCAATAATATGGGACTAAACTCACAACATAAATACAAATATAATAACTACTCAATACTCCCCCTCAAGCTGGCGCGAAGAGATCAAGCAAGCCCAGCTTGCCACAAGTAGAGATGAGACTGGAAGGTCCAACCTCCTTGGTGATGGCATCGACAATTTGCTCTGCGGAGGGAACATAGGACGCTTCAAGAGTCCCTGAACGGATGTGCTCCCTGAGAAAGTGAATATCAACCTCAATATGCTTAGTCCGCTCGTGCAGAACAGAGTTGGAGGCTAGCATGAGAGCGGACTGGTTGTCGCAAACAAGTGTCGAGGAACCAGAAGGAGGAAAACCAAGCTTAGTCAAGAGAGTACGCAACCAGAGAAGCTCAGTAGCACCATGAGCCATAGCTCGGTACTCAACCTCAGCAGACGAGCGGGAGACAACACTCTGCTTCTTGCTTTTCCAGGAGATAAGATTGCCACCATAGAAGGTGCACATCCCCGAAGTAGAACACCGATCGGTGAGGGAACCAGCATAGTCAGAATCCGTGTAACAGGTGACACCGGGGGACGGAGATGAACGATAGAAGAGCCCGAGGCCAGGAGATTCCTTCAAGTAGTGGAGGATCCAAAATGTTGCATCCAGGTGAGAAGTCCGAGGAGCATGCATGAACTGATTGATCATGAACTGACTGATCACACTCACAACAAAGCTAATGTCAGGGCGAGTGTTGGTCAGGTAAATAAGCCTGCCAACAAGATGCTGGTATCGGCCCGGCTCAGGGAGAGGATCACCAGACTCTGCATGTAAGCGGTGGTTCAGATCCATGGGTGTAGACACATGAGAGCACCCAAGAAACCAGTATTACTCAAGAGGTCGAGTGTATACTTGCGCTGAGACAAAGAGATCCCCTGCTGAGATCTGGCCACCTCAAGAGGCCTAGTGTACTTCAGAGGCCCCAAATCTTTTATCTCAAATGCCTTCTGAAGCACCACCTTGATCTGAAGTATCCCTGAGCTGTCGCCACCGGTAAGGATGATGCCATCCATATAAACAAGAATAATGACCATACGGCCATCTACAGCAGTCCGAGCAAAGCACGTGTGGTCGGCATGACATCTGGTGAACCCACTCTGAAGCACAACGGTACCAAACCGCTCAAACCGCACTCGAGGGGATTGCTTCAGCCCATACAATCACTTTTGCAAAAGGCAAACACGCCCCAAATACTCCCCCTGAAGCTTGTAACCGGGGGGTGGATCCATATAAATTTCCTCAGCAAGATCGCCATTTTACGTCCAGCTGATGAAGAGGCCACCCATGACAGGTAGCAAGAGAAACAAGAAGAGGCACAATAGAGAGCTTGGCCACAGGGGCAAAAATTGCGCCGTAGTCCTCTGGAGTCTGGGTGAAGCCCTTTGCGACAAGGCGGGTCTTGTAGTGATCAAGAGAACCGTCAGCATTATACTTGACGGTGTAGACCCAACGACAACCAACCGTCTTCTTGCCTGCGAGAAGAGGAACCAAACGCCAAGTACCAGTCTTCTGTAAAGCGGAGATCTTATCCTCCATGGCCGCGACCCACTCAGGGTGCTGGAGGGCCTCAGTCGTCGAACTCAGAACTCTGATCTGGTCGGTAACAGTCAGGTAAGCCCGGTAACTCTGGGAAAGGCGCCGGTAGGACACAAAGCTTGCCACATGATGGTTAGTAACACAAGAGCGCTGACCCTTGCGAAGGGCAATGGGTAAGTCAGAGGAGGGAAGAACATCACCTGCCAGAGAATGTGACACAAGGTCCTGTGAGTTGGGCTCAACCGATGGATCCCGAAGTAAGGGGTGGACATGTGAAGGTCCATGTAGGCCACAGGTGTACGTCCGCAATGGAAGCGAGTCGTGCAGCGGAGCTAAGGCAACCAGAGCCGGCTGTGGCGGAGGAGGAGCAACGGGAACAGGAGAGGTTCCATAGAAAGGGACATCCTCAAAGAACGTAATATCCAGAGAGTGAAAAGTCCTGCGAGAAGAGGGGTCAAAACACCGATATCCCTTGGAAGAGGAGGAATATCCCAAAAATAAGCACCGGATAGCTTTATCATCAAGTTTAGTCTGAGTCGGACTATCGTCCTGGACAAAACACACACACCCGAACACCCGGAGAGGAACACGAAATAGAGGACGGCGGGGAGATAGTAGACTGAGGGGAACCCGACCCGCTAAAGGCTGACAAGGCAGACGGTTGACCAAGAAGGTCCCCGTAAGAAGGGCAGCACTCCAAAATAACTTGGGGACCTGAGACCCACAAAGAAGACACCGGGTTTCATTCAGGAGATGACGATTCTTGCGTTCCGCCACTCCGTTCTGTTCCGGTGTATAGGGACATGAGAATTGGTGAATGGTTCCTTGGCTAGCAAGGGAAGCTATGAAAGAGGAAGATGCATACTCCCCCTCGGTTATCGGAGCGAAGAACCCGGATTTGTGAGGAAAACTGAGTACTAACCATATTAGTAAACTGGGTATATAAATTAAAGACATCAGATTTGTCACGCATAAGATAAACCCAACAACAACGAGTAAAATCATTTGTAAAAGTAACAAAATACTGAAATCCATCATAAGAAACAACCGGGGCAGACCCCAAAACATCAGAGTGAACAATATCAAACGGTGCAAAACTACGAGAACCAGATACAGGATAGGAAGTGCGTGTATGTTTGCTAAGCCGACACATCTCACACTGAAAAAAGTGCTCAAACGAGACACTCGGAAAAAGAGACGACACAATCTGAGGACTCGCATGCCCCAGTCTGGCATGCCAAATAGTAGGTGAAGTAGTAGTAGCAGCGATGGGCGGTTGTGAGAGACGAGGCGAGAAAGGTGGGAGCTTCAGGTGGTAAAGCCCGTCGCGCTCACGACCGTAGCCAAAAGTCCTCCTCGTGGTCAGGTCCTTAAAAACACAACCAGAAGGAAAACAATATCACGGAGCAGTGCATCGATCGAGTCAATTGACTAACAGAGAGAAGATTTAAAGCAAGCTTAAGAACATGAAGAATTGATCCCAAGGCGAAGGAGGGTGACAAAGGAACTGTGCCCCGATGAAGGATGGGTGTCACAGAGCCATCAGCAACAGCAAGGCGAACCTGCCGATGGACGCTTGGAGACTCGAGAAAAGAAAATATGCGTGTCTCACCAGTCATGTGATTAGTGGCCCCAAAATCAATCACCCAGGGAGTGGAAGACCCCTCTTGAGTGACGTGAAAGGCCATCAGGATACCTGACGCAGACGCTGAAGTCGACGAGAGCGACAAGGAGGCAGTCAACGACTGAGCAGAAAGTGGCTGGTGCTGAGCCTGAAACTGGGTCTGCTGCTGAAACTGGGTCTACTGCTGCTGCACTTGAGCCATAAGTTGACTCCAGTCGGCGGAAGGCGGCCCAGAAGAGGCACTGTAATCAGGCTGGCCCCCAAAGTCTGAAGAAGTAGCAGCGGCGGTACACGTGGTGGAGGACTGCGGGCGAAGGTGAGGAAAAAGCAGCCAACATCGGGCCTTCTCATGACCAGTCCGGAGGCAGTGCTGGCACTGAACAGAAGCAAACGGGCTCCCGCGGCCACCCCCGCGACCTTTTGGGGTAGAAGGGCGCCCCTCGCACAGAAGAAGTACGGCCCGAAGCCAGGGCCATTTGGTCTGGAAGAGGAACAAAAGCTGGAACAGAAGGAACAACGGTCAGGCGGGCACGACGCTCATGATCCTCCACCATGGAATAAGCATCCAAGATATCAGGAAGAGGATTCATGCTGACAATCTGAACTCGAATCTGCTCAAACTCGGGCCGCAACCCCATCAAGAACTGGTAGGTCTCTCTCTTCTCCTTTCTCCGCACGGCAACAACTTTGGGATGAGGAAAAACACTAAGCGGCTCGAGGTCAGAAAACTCCGGAATCGCCCAGAGAGAAAGGTAAAGTACTCATGCACAGAGCGGTCCCCCTGGCGAGAAGTAGAAATCTCCTGGAAGACAGAATAAATCCGCGTATCAACGCGTGTGTGACCGTAGGTTCGCGTCAAGGCAGCCCAAAGAGACGACACATAATCAAACGCATAAACTGCTCGTAAATGCGGGGCTCCATAGAGCATTGAAGCCACTCGAGAATCTTGAAATTTTCCGTGCGCCATTGACGGATAGCCTTTTCGTCGGTAGGCTTGGGAACCCCATTAGGATCAAGCCAGTCGAGCTTGTCATGTCCGACAAGATGGACTCGCATGGAGTTGGACCAACGCGATAAAGTTCTTTTCATTGAGAAGGGCGATATTGATGCGACGAGCAAAGCCATCATTCGAACCAAGAGGGGAGAAATCCATGGGAAACCAAAAAGAAAAAGGAGCAGCGACGGAAGATCAGCGGGATCGGCGGCGAACAACCCGCAGAAGACGGCGAACATCGGGATCGGCAGGAATAGGGAAGGAGCTGGATTCCCGTCGTCGATAAAATCCGGCGAAGCGCGCGGAGCGGCGAGCGGAGACGCAGGGTCGCGGAAGCGAAGCCCTCACATCGGAGTGGCGACGGGAGACGCGGGACCGGTGAAGCCGCGGGGTTAGGGTTCAGACGCGAACGTTGTCGCTCTGATACCAAATTAGATTAGGGAAAAGTCATAATTCCCATTCATCCACTATAGGGAAAAATAAATAGGGAGATACAAAGATACAAACATAGAACAAACAATATGTGACTAAACTCACAACATAAATACAAATATAATAACTGCTCAATATCCACTACCCAACACTCAGAACCGTAGAGCATTGCTGGCATAATTGTTGTACGGTAAAACTTGCCTTTAAGTTTTAATGGTACTTTATGATCACATAAGATCCAGACGCGCCTTTCCACTTGAACCAACTTGTTTGGATTCTATGTATCACATCTTTATCTACACCTTCATCTTTTTGAATTATCGATCCCAAATATGTAAAGCACTCACTGCGGGAAATATCTTGGTCACCCAATTTAATGACGGAGTCATCCGACCTTCTTGCACTACTAAATTTAGGCTCTATATACTCCGTCTTTGTCCTGCTCAACCTAAAACCCTTCTTTTCTAAAGTGTCTCGCCAAGATTCAAGTTTCACGTTTACAGCCTCGCGCGTCTTATCGACCAGGACTATCATCTGCAAATAATAAACATCAAGGTATTGCTTGTTAGATATGTCCGGTGAGCTCATCTAAGATAAGAGTAAAGAGATAATGGCTTAAAGCTGACCCTTGATGTAAGCCAACAACGATAGGGAATTCCTGTGTTAATCCTCCAGATGTCCTCACCCTGGTCACTGAATTTGTATACACATCTTTGATTACGTCAATGCATGATACATTTACACCTTTCTTTTCTAAGACTCTCCACAAGACCTCTCTTGGAGCCCTATCATAAGCCCTCTCCAGATCGATAAACAACATATGCAAATTTTTTGTCTTTCCCGATATTTGTCAATAAGTCTCCCCAAGAGATGTATAGATTCCATGGTTGACCTCCCTGGCATGAATCCAAATTGATTCTCTGAGATGCTAGTCTCTCGTCTAACTCTTCTCTCTATTACTCGTTCTCATAGTTTCATAGTATGACTCATTAATTTAATTCCCCTATAATTGACACAATTTTGTATGTCTCCTTTGTTCTTATACGAAGGAACCAAAATACTTTCTCTCTATTGGTCTGACATCCTCTTTGTCTTCAGTATCTTATTAGAAAAGATGAATTAATAGGGAAAATTTCCTCTTTTACTCTACAGGTTCTTAAATTTGCTATTATCTTAGAAATTGTCCTTAGCATATGGCAATCAGTTCTTCTACTGTCTGATATGTTTTTTTTTTATTTCTTGTGCCGCTTGATTCACCCCCATAAGGGAATATTTTAGGTCGCTTTTACGCTTTAGAACTTTTAATTCATATCCAGGCATTTTGAGTCCTGCAGCTTTTAATTCTTGGGTTTTATTCATTTGCTTCTTGCCTGCACTCTTGGAGGCTAAGTACCTAGAAAATTTGGGTTTAAATAAGTTAAAATGTTTTTGCTGTGTGAATCTCAGCGTGCTCATATTTGTTGCGATCTACTTAAATTATGGAAAAAAGAAGTTACAGTACTTGTGTGTTTTTCACTATCAAATTATTAGTTTGTTAAAATCCCTGTTTTGTAAAGCTAGCAAAATAAGTAACTTTAGCATTTATTATCTCTTCTTCTTGTTCTAGAGCAGGGATTCATATTCTTTTGATTTAAAAAAATTGCTTTTAGGTTGATTTTACTCTTTTTAAATCTTTTTTTATTTTTTTATTTTGTAACAGATACATGCGAGATTCTGGGATTTCTAGCAATGCAAGGTCTTCTCATGTTATTGGAAGGTTAGGCAACTTAATAAGGGTACGTATTACCCTTTTATTCACTTGTATTATTATTATTTTCTCAAGTCACTAAATGCCAGTATATAACTTCATATTTCTGCATTTTACAAGAACCCGCTTTACCTATACCAGGATCTTATATATCTCCTTTTTACTAGGAAAACGATGAATTTTATGAGTTAGTATCATCCAAGTTCTTATCAGAAAGTAGATATTCCACAAGCATACGATCTGCTGCAGCCAGGGTTATCTTGAGCTGCCCTTCATCTGAAATGGCAAGTAGTTTGGTTTCTCTTTCAATTTCCTCTTATTCTTATTGGTGGAATTGTTCTCCAGTTGAACCTTATGTTATTTTCTCCAGTATCCCCTTGTTTTTGATGATGATGTTCTCGAGAATTTGAAAAGCTGGGTAATGGAGGACAGTCTAGAGGATTCTGCTGATGTGTCCAAATGGAAGCGTGATCTCAAAAAAAATAAACCTACAGAATTTGAAATGCTTAAAACGTATGCTACTGGTCTTCTTGCCCTGTCGCTAGCTGGGTATGGAATTTGCGTATGTTTCTCATTTTGACCCATACCTTGTAGGCTCACATACTAGCTTTTACAACTTGTTGATTGTTTGAACAGGGGTGTCCAGGTCGTTGAAGATATCTTGTCATCTGGTCTTTCAGCTAAGCTTATGCGGTATTTACGTATTCGAATTCTCGGGGAGCCCAATTCTATCCTAAAAGATACTACATTTCAGTCAGATGCTAAGCATCCTTCTGTTCCTGCTTCTACAAGAAGTAAAGAAGAAAACAGGGGGAGGTCCCGGCAGGTTTTAGACGGTCTGCGGGTTGTAGATGAGGGTTTAACTGGCGACCAGAATGCCGAAAGGGATCGAGAGAAGAATATTTGTATAAGACTGGCACATGAAGAAGAGTGTTACCGAGATGGAGGGGAGTCTCTGAGATCTGAACTTATTGCTTCCTCTACTGACGGTGTTGATATTCATGATATGGGCCTAGAAGATGATGATGTTGCTGATGATGTATGGTGCAGTAGAGATCTTCCTGGTGGAAAACTAAAGTTTGTTGAGAGGCATATCGCCAGATCAGCATATGAAGATGCCGATGAAAGTGCAAGGGATGATTCTATTCGCCGACGGGTAAATCGAGGGTGGCCCAGGTCAAGGGGTAAGGGAAGGACGCCTGAGGGTACCCTAGAAATTGACAGGCTTTTGTTGTCATCAGCTTCTGGATTACGATTAGGTGAAGCTACTAGAAGTTCTAGAGATAGACATCCGTGCAAAACTGAAGATGCTCAAAGAGTTTTTGATGCTAAAAATAATTTGATTGGGATTGAAGCAGATCTTTCTAGCATTGAAGATGATTATGGTGATAGATTTACTGAATGCCTTGTTGGCACACAGGATATATCAGAGTTCGTAATGAAAGCCATTAAAGCTGCTGAAGCTGAAGCCAGAGCGGCTAATGCCCCCATAGAGGCTATTAAAGCAGCAGGTGATGCAGCAGCTGAATTTGTGAAATCTTCTGCACTCGAGGTAGGTTTTTATATATGAGCATCTTTTTGTCACTTCTTCTAGTTTTGTAACTTTTCACACTTGTCTATGATTAGGTATGGATAAATACCAATGAGGAGGAAACAGCAGTACAGGCTGCATCTAAAGCTGCTTCCACTGTGGTAGATGCTGCTATAACAACCAAGGTCACACGGTATAACACCCATCTTCTCTTATTCACCTTTTAAAATCTTCTTCTATCAACTATTTTTTAGGTAATATTTTTGAAGGCTAATCTATTCTGCTTATGTGCTTGCATGTTGTTTAGATTGTAATTTCTGTTTTATTTTCAAAATGTAATATTTCATCTTACTCAGTAACTCATATTTATGCAAATAAAGTTAAGTTTAAAATTTTTCAGTGCCTCGATATCAACTTTTGAATAATGCTAGATTAGAAGACTTGAGTCTCTAAACAAAATATAAATTTACAAAGCTTTTTTACATTGGGTCTTTGGGGTTTGACAGGAGTTCTCGTGGAACTAATGATGACTTGGTAGAGTTAAAGGATGCACAATTTGAGGGGGAAAAGGAGTTTGAAGAGTTCTTTATTTTAGATAGTGCATCTCTTGCGCAATTGCGAGAAAAGTACTGCATTTTGTGTCTGGAGATATTGGGTGAATATGTGGAAGCTTTGGGACCTGTGTTGCATGAAAAAGGCGTAGATGTCTGTCTCGAATTGTTAGAACGTCATTCTGTGAAAGGAGAAGCAGACGCTGCAGAACCTGAAATCTTGGCATTGCTGCCTGAGGTTCTCAAGCTTATCTGCGCTTTAGCTGCTCATAAAAAATTTTCTGCATTATTTGTTGATCGGGGTGGCATGCAGAAGCTTCTTTCCGTAACCAGAGATTCTCATTCATTTGTGGGCCTTTCGTCTTGCTTATTCACCATTGGTTCTCTTCAGGTAATATCTCAAGTATTCTTGATCGGAAGTTCCAACTTCTTTTATTATTATTAGCTATCGTGCACTGTGTAATTTGCGACGGTAGCAATACCCGTGATGGTCAGATAATGTGACCATTGCTCACAACACGACCATGTGCATGGACGATAGTATATATAAAAAACATTTTTAATGCTGGTCATATGTTTTAAGAAAAATCACTCATTTCATGATTGAAATTGAAGGGCTAAGAGCCTGAGATTCACTTGATGGTCCTATTCAGAACCATGACCGACCCAAGTATTCTCTTTTAATACAACTAGCAGTCATGCACGGGGTATCTCATCTGTGGAAACTTTGGGTTCATGAGCTTCACCTGTGTGCACCCAAAGTACCGGCCCATGGGCTCCGCCTGTGCGCGCTATCAGGCTCCTGCCGTGGGACTAATTTGAAAATGATGTAAAAAGATACATTTGCAATTTTATTTTAGAGATAAAATATAAATACTCAAACAACCTAAAAATAAAAAAACACTTTCACTCACCCAGCCCCCTCCCCTCTCCCCTAGGTCCTAGCTATTTGAGTAGGTTTAAGATGTCTAGAAATTTTTTTCTTCTCCCACCCTCTGCCTCTTCTCCCTCTCTATCATGTTAATATCGGATGACTCCGATGCTTTCGATGGTCTTATATGAGCACCATGAACTTTTTTTAATGTAGTTAGTGTGTGTGTGTGTGTGTGTATATATATATATATCTTTAACTACATTAAAGAAGTAGTATGGAGTTGTAGAATTAATCCTAACCATCCAATATGGACAAACTTTTGATCTCAGCCATCCAGTGAAGAGAGAGAAAGAAAGAGAAGAGAGAGGGGTAGAGGTGTGGAGAGAATCTTTATAGCCCTCCTATACCTACATTTAGGGAAAGGAGGGAGAGGGGGAGAGAAGAGAAAGGGAGAGAAAAACTGATTTTTGTAGGTAAAAATTTACATTTAAAAATAAAATAAAAATAGGAATATTGATTCATATTTTTTTACGTTCATTTTAAGTACTCATATGTATATATTTTGAATAAAATGTAAGTGCTCATATGTTGCCGTAGCCCGCTAAGAGTCAGCGAGCACGGGCGAAGCCCGTGCGGAGCTGCTCGTATATATACACATACACACGAGCAGCTCCGCACGGGGCTTCACCCATGCTCGCTGACTCTTAGCGGGCTTCACATATGAGCTATATATATACACACAGAGAGAGAGAGAGAGAGAGAGAGAGAGAGAGAGAGATTATGCTAATTATCTATCTTCCATTAAGTTTGTTTTCTTTGATATATTCCATTTTTATGCATAGGGAGTCATGGAAAGAGTATGTGCACTGCCCTCCGATACTGTGTACCAAGTGGTTGAGTTGGCACTTAAGCTTCTTGAATGCTCCCATGAAGTAGCTAGGAAGAATGCAGCAATTTTTTTCTCTGGTGCATTTGTTTTTAGAGCAATCTTAGACTCTTTTGACGCACAAGATGGCATGCACAAAATGCTTTATCTTCTGCAAAAGTGTTCAGAAGTTTTGTCTACACAAGAGAAGGCGATTGCTTATCACACTTGTGTTTCACTACGCCAGTATTTCAGATCTCATCTTCTTTTGCTTGTTGATTCACTTCGGCCAAATAAAAGTAGCAGGAATGTAGCACGAGGCACCTCCAGCGGACGAGCTGCCTACAAGCCACTTGACATCAGCAATGAGGCGATGGACGTGGTATTCAGACAAATACAGCGGGAAAGAAAACTCGGATCAGCATTTGTCAGAGCTTCTTGGCCAGTAATGGATAAGTTTTTGGCTTCCAATGGCCATATAACTATGTTGGAGCTTTTTCAGGTTGGAACAACTTAGTTCATGCTCTTACCAACTTTATATTTTGTTGTTATTATTATTATTATTAATCTAACCACATCAGTAACATATGTTTATAGGCCTTGACTCTTGAGCGTTATCTTCACGATTTAGCTCCATATGCTCTTGGGGTGCTTCATATTGTTACCTTGGCACCCTACGGCCGTAAGTTGATTGTTAATGCCACTCTGAGCAATGACCGGTTGGGAATGGCTATAATTCTTGATGCGGCAAATGGTGCTGGATATGTAGATCCTGAGGTATATTAACTTCTTTTTAGTCCCGATTAAGGCTTTGATTGGTACTCATTTTTGGACCTGTGATGTTTTTGATTCACCTCGACGGGGAAATGAAAGTGTTTGGGTAACATCTATTTTGGAGCTCAGGTGTGGTGAGAAAGAAAAAAAACTCCATTTTGATCTTCATTTTCCACCGAAGGGTGGTAGCTTCATTTCTCACCGCGGACACCGTCCTCCTAAATAGAGTTTAATGCCCCTTTGGGAGTCATTTTTGCTCCAGTGTGGCAGGCTCCATTTGCCACCTGAGATTCAAACTGTTTGAGAATCCGTTCAGGCTCCAGTGCGACAACGCTCTGTTTGCCACCTGAGATTCAAACTGTTTGAGAATCTGTTCAGGCTCCGGTGAGAGAACACTCCATTTGTCATCAGAGATTCAGGGTAGTTTTGAACCAGTAGTTAAGAGCTCCATTCCCTTGCCGCTCGTTCGAAATTGAGCTCCATTACTGTCGCACCGGAGCCTGATCAACCCGCTCTCTCAAACATAGCCTAAATGTTTTGAATCCCATTCAATCCTTAATCTTTTTCGAATAAATTTCCGTTTCAGTATTACTTTGGTATGCTTTACAGGTGATCCACCCAGCTTTGAGTGTATTAGTTAATCTAGTATGTCCTCCTCCTGCTATAAGCAACAAGCCTTCAGTGCATGTATCAAGTCAGCCATCAGCTTCTATCAACAATGTCAATACTTCTGCTTCAGAAAATAGAGAGAGGCATTCAGAACATAACATGGTAGAACGAAATGTTTCATTGCCTTTCCCAAACGAATCTCGGGAATCAAATCTCTTAGAAAGAGGCACTGGGATAGTACCATGCAGTTCTCAAACAACTGTGCCTGCCATGCCTTCTGGCGTTGTTGGTGACCGCAGGATATGTTTAGGACCAGGAGCCGGCTGTGCCGGCCTTGCTGCTCAATTGGAACAAGGATATCACCAGGCAAGGGTAGCTTTGAGAGCTAATAATGGAATAAAGATTTTACTTCATCTTCTTCATCCCCGTATGATCACACCGCCTCAGGCTCTTGATTGTATCAGGGCCCTCGTCTGTCGTGTTTTACTTGGTCTAGCCAGAGATGAAACTATTGCCCACATTCTAACAAAGCTCCAGGTAGATTCTGTATTTTAGCATATTTTGTTGTCCCAATACAATGCATTGTAGATGATCGTAATATGATAGGCTCAAAAATTGTATTATTGTTTGATGGCTGCATTGTATCTTTTACCATCTCACCGACCTTAGCTTCAGAAGGGTCTTTTTTAAATAAAAAATTTCTTATTGATAATGCGTATAGAATTAGTGGAATGTTACAGAGGACGGCGTCAGTGATGTCCACAACCAGAGCGAGGTTGACACAGGCATGTGGCACGTCTATTTGAGTCGAGGGATGCGGTTGATAAGATGGAACCACTCAGGAGCTGAATTTCAGCGCGGCGACATCTTTTAATAATGTCTATTAATTCTCAATTCAATTTTGCATTAATTACTATTTTTCCCTCAAGGCCTACTTAAGTAAATGTATTATGCACATTAGAATCTTTTGATCAATAGGGAAAATAGCTTAGGGTTAGCCAAGGTACTCCTTTGATTTATATCCCCCTTCTCCTTTTCTTCTTCCTCTCCTTATCCAGAACCGTCGGAAATACTTAGTAATAACATGAAACAATAAAGTTTACATTGGTCAATACTTAGTGGTAACATGGAACAATACAATTTATTTGGTTGTATGTATTAATATCCTTCCCTGTATCAGGTTGGAAAGAAATTGTCAGAGCTGATTCGAGATTTAGGCAGCCAATCCTCTGCAAATGAACAGAACCGGTGGCAGACTGAGCTTATCCAGGTTGCCCTTGAATTGATTGCTGTAAGTATCCTTGGTAACGTGCATATATATCCGACATTGTCGTTTCTCATGTTTCTTTTTTTGTATGTTCTTTGGAAGTTTCTTTTCTTTTGACCATGACAATGAAATGTCTGTATTTAATAGATTGTGACAAACTCCGAACGTGCAAGTACTATAGCAGCTACTGATGCTGCGGCTCCCACATTGAGGCGCATTGAAAGAGCTGCGATTGCTGCTGCCACCCCAATTACTTATCACCCCAGGTATTTAATCTTTCTCCCTAACAGAAGGCTTTTCTTCTGTTAGATTAGCTACGATCTCACTCAATTTTGTTGTTTGCAGGGAGCTTCTACTCCTTATACACGAGCATCTCATAGGGTCTGGTTTGACGGCTGCAGCTGCTGCATTACAGAAGGAGGCTGATCTCACACCTCTGCCATCTTTGACAGCAGTGCCACCTTCCCTTCATCAAATTTCGTTCCAAGAAACTTCCGCTGTTCAAGTCAATTGGCCATTTGGGAGATCACCTTCCGGATTTCTTTTAGATGTTAGTAAGTCTGCGGCACGAGATGAGGATACTGGCCTGAAATCTGATCTATCCCAGAGCTATTCAGGGAAGAAACCGCTTGTTTTTGCTTCAAGTTTATCAATGGGGAAAAAACAACCTTTGTTAAACTCATCATCCATAATTGGTTTACCTGGGTCCTTGAAGAATCCATCTTCCGCTCACAATGAGTTGGATATATCACAGTCTGGAACCACATCTAATGTGGATGCAGATACTGCTGCAAAAGCTTCAGCACATTTTATGAAAAGGAAATTGTTTGAACATAAAGATGCAAGCTTTACATCACCAGCTGCAAAACGCCTTAATGTGGGTGACTTCTCATCTCCACTTTCGTTACTTCAGACTTCGAGTTTTGGACGCAGAGGCTGCTTGGCTATGGATGGAACTAATTTATCTCATACAGGCAATTTGACTCCACGGTACCCCTCTGTCCGTAGCAATGCTAGCAGCATTCCAGTGGATAAGTCCGATGATACTCATTTGGTGAGTGCGTCTGGTGCACCTACTGCACACCTTCCACAGGTTGGTCTTCCAGGAGAGGTGTTTTCTGGAAATACGGAGCGGATGACACTCGACTCCGTGATTGTGCAGTATTTGAAGCACCAGCATCGACAATGTTCCACGCCCATAACAACTTTGCCACCGCTTTCTCTTCTGCATCCGCATGTGTGTCCGGAGCCCAGCCGCAGGCTCAATGCTCTTGCGAATGTGACTGAACGAATAACCACACGTGAGGTTGGGAGGCAACATTGTGGTATCTATACAGGCCATCAAGATCATCAGTTTGTACATAGTAGGTTTAGACCATGCCGTACGTGTCGAGATGATGTGTCTCTTTTAACTAGCATTACATTCTTGGGCAACTCCCATAGCATTGCTACCGGAAGCCATTCGGGTGAGCTGAGAGTTTTTGACACTAATGATGGCAATGTACTGGAGAATTACAGCAGCCATCAGACACCGATTTTGATGGTTCAGTCGGCATTTTCGGGTGATACCCCGCTCATACTTTCGTCAGGGTCATCTGATGTTAAGTTGTGGGGTGCCTCTGCAATCTCGAATGGGCCCTTGCATTCCGTTGATGGGTGCAAGTTCGCACGTTTTAGCCACTCAGGAACCACATTTGCCGCTCTTTCGGCAGATGCATCTGCTCGGGAGCTTCTTCTCTATGACATCCAAACCTGCAATTTAGAGTTAAGGCTTCCCGATAGTTTGAGCAACTCTTCTGGCCTGGTCAGAGGTCACACACAATCTCTTATTCATTTCAGCCCACTGGACACGATGCTGCTATGGAATGGTGTCTTGTGGGATAGGCGGAGTGCATCTCCTCTGCATCAATTTGATCAGTTTACTGATTATGGTGGTGGCGGGTTTCATCCATCTGGAAATGAGGTTTGACTTGCATCTCCTTCCTGTTCTCCTGTACTTGTTTGAGCTTGTAGCTTACTTTGGCTGCAGTATTGGTGAATTTTATGACAAATGTTTGGCCACAACACGGACAATGCAATTTTTAACGTGTTTTTATTGCCATATAAACAAGTTGACTAGGTAACATTATTAGAACGGGATATTTTTATATTGTTATTCCAACATCCAATCAATGTTAGTGGTTTTGTTTAGCAACATAGTGCATTTTAAATATCCCAACATAGCACTGTTAATTAGTGTTAATGACATTGCGTACATCGTTATTGTGGTGGTCCGATATCTTCAAGTCAGGCCTTCAGTCAAGACAACATTACTTACCTCACCTTGCTTGTTATGGTGCTGTAACTTGTTAGAGATGGAGGAAGAATACATGAGTAACAAAGAAGAAAGGAAAGTACACTAATAATCAGCAGAGATATACCAACCCTTGGCCGATTCGTCTCAAAGAGATACAAAATATGAGGACATCCAAGATACCTACCATTACATGTCACTCTTTTTATAGACCTCATAGGATCCATAATGAGAAGGAAAGACACCCATGAATGCCTATTAACTACCTAATAAAGACACTCAATATTGCACCAATAAAGATACTCGTTAATACACCAATAAAGACACCCAGTGCTACCTAATAAATACTCATTAATACACCCACAATCAATTATTCATAAGGATTTGATATATTACCAAAATTGTCTCCTCATGGTCCTCCTTGATTGTTGAGTATGGTCCTAGTTGTTATGCTCCGCTTTGTCCAACTGTGCAGCAACCTTGAGTGCATCTCCCTAGATTCAGTCTTCCTACTATAAAATCGCAGTTTTAAATGTCCTCCGACATGTCTGCCGACATATTTTTGTGGGTAAAATGACATTTTTTTTTCTAAAAAAAATTGATTGTCCTTTTGTATATATCGTCTGCTATTTTATTTTATGTTATGTTAGCAATCTAGCAATATATGTCTAAATCATGTATATATATAATATATTATGTTTGTTTAAATCAATTAGACTTATTGTTTCATTCTTTTAATGTGATTTTTATAAATATTTCACACTATTTTTTATTTAATATTACAAAAAATGTGAAAAAACTCAACACATTTATTAGTTGTTTTTTATATAATCTTAACATAAACTTATTAAGCATGAAAAGACGTATAATCAATCAAGGATATATATCTTTTAAATTTTCTTTATTTGCTGTAAATTTAGTAGTAACAAAATAAATTCTTATAAAATATTAAATATATTTTACATTGTACTTATTTGTACTTGTTATAATATTTTACTTTGGATATTTTTTGAATTTATTTTTGGATATTTTTTGAATTTATTTTTTTCCCCTTTTAGAACGTATAATTATACTTAATATGCATAAAAATTAATACTTTTTATTTATAAGATACAAATCCAATATTTTAAAATGTCTCCGACATGTCTCCGACTTTCGACATCCGACATTTAAAAATCAATCTGACATGTGTCCGACATTCGATATTTACAACCTTGCTATAAATCTGCACCATTATTTATGTGCCAAATTCTCATCTGAGGTTTTCCCTCGGCAGATTGATGCTTGGGTTTTGATCAAATTCTCTGCTGATTTGTGTTAGTGTAGCATCCTTTTCCAAGATCGTATCCTCGTCCACCACATCTCTCGAGCTTTGAGTCAAATTTGAAACATCTAGAATGGGTGCGTGGGTACATTGGGCACAATCTTGAGAAGGACAAGGCGACTTGCAAAGCTTGAAATACTCGGGGCACAAAATGATTGGATCATGATCATTTACCTCCCCTAAGATTTGACTCAGTATTATGTAGTCTCAGAGGTTTGGCTATTATATAGTTCTCGAGGAAATATAAAATATCACATGCCTCCATTATGTTGTCATTGTCATCCAAATTTAATTAATTTAAAGCTTCTTATTTCTCATAGGAGACTAAGCAAGCAGGTAACTAAACCTAGAGGTAAATGATTATGTGATCCTAAAATGAATATGGTACTCGATTCATTAGAAGACATATTCATGTGTGTGTGTGTGTCAATGTTACGGTCGTAGCTCCCAGAACCAAGCTGGGCCGGGCTGGGCCCCAGGCAGGCTGGTTCCTCCTGGGCAATTCCCACGATTCCCTCCTATAATTCCCAGCCTGGGTACCGTAATAGGGTCGCGGCCCACACACCCCAACTCTTCTCCGCACCCAGTATAAGTGCGGCGAGTTGTTGAGGCTGGGGCTCGATCCCCAGACCTCCTTGATAAGGAGTCTTAAACATGACTCCCATCACCAACTGAGCTGCACTTTTATGTTACGGTCGCAGCTCCCAGAACTGAGCTGGGCCCCAGGCAGACTGGTTCCTCCTGGGCAATTCCCACGATTCCCTCCCACAATTCCCAGCCTGGGTACCGTAACAGGGCCGCGGCCCACACACCCCAACCCTTCTCCGCACCCAATATAAGTGCGGAGGGTTGTTGAGGTAGGCTCAGTTGGTGATGAGAGTCATGTTTAAGACTTCTTATCAAGGAGGTTTGGGGATCGAGCCCCAGCCTCAACAACTCGCCGTACTTATGCTGGGTGCAGAGAAGTGTTGGGGTGTGTGGGCCGCGGCCCTATTACGGTACCCAGGCTTGGAATCGTGGGAATTGCCCAGGAGGAACCAGCCTGCCTGGGGCCCAGCCCGGCCCAGCTTAGTTCTGGGAGCTACGACCGTAACAGTATATATATATACATACATACATACGAGTGATAGGCACGCGGCTCCCCCTATCCTAGGCCACACTCGTCGGGCGGCAGCACTCGTCGTGCGACAACATTCGTCGGGCGGCAACACTCGTCGGGCGGCAAGCGTGCTATGCCCACATGCGAGCAGGCTACGCCTGTGCTCGGCTACTCCTGTGCTCGGCTACTCTCGCATGCGGCGGGCTACGCCCGACAGCGAGCAGGGTACGCTCGCATGCGAGTGGGATAGCACAAAATGGTGAAGCTCGAACCTATTCCATATGGCAGTAACTAATCTTTAAAGAATGATGTGGATACCTTAGAATAAATATATACACTCATAACAAAAAAAAAGAGCATGCTACCTAAACATAGATGAAGAATAGGAGAAATAAAACCTTCAAAACTAAAAATTATTATGATTTAAAGTTAAACAACAATAAAGACTTTAAAATTTAATTGATTGGGTCATTTACCAAATAGATCAACATTTTCAGGACAAATAGAAGGTTTATGTGGGATCAAGCATACCTCGCTTCTATACCAAAACTGCCTTCAACTGCTGCCTGCTGAGCTGTGATCCATGGATTCCAAATCTAGCTCTTCACTCATAACAAAAAAAATGAGTATGCTACCTAAACATAGATGAAGAATAGGAGAAATAAAACCTTTAAAACTAAAAATTATTATGGTTTAAAGTTAAACCACAATAAAGACTTTAAAATTTAATTGATTGAGTCATTTACCAAATAGATCAACATTTTCAGGACAAATAGAAGGTTTATGTGGGATCAAGCATACCTGGCTTCTATACCAAAACTGCCTTTAACTGCTGTCTGCTGAGCTGTGATCCATGGATTCCAAATCTAGCTCTTCATCAGAGTCAATTACTTAAAGTTATAATATGCATTCACTTGCATCAGTGCATGACTAAGTAATCAATATATAGGAAATTGATGAGGAAAAAATTCTAGACAAATTACATCATCTGAGGCTGTGATTTAACAGTGTCAAAAGTACGGAAATCGGGTGTGGCAAAATCTGGCAGATGCAATAGATATATGCGACACGGTTACAATAGCGTTGATCAGTAGCATGCAATCTAGAAAGTAAATAAATATTCCAACAAATGTAACACCAATAGAGGAGCAAGAAAGAGTAAATCATGTGATTGAAACTTTTCAGTTGGTAGAAAGATGATAATCATGTATTTTTATTATTTAATTACCAATTTCTCACAAACTAAGGGTCTGTTTGGCACGCCGCTGCGTCTTAGACACGATTGTAGCGAACGCCACCGCCGGGAGCGTCCCCAGTTTGTTTTTCCACCTTCCCCCGCCGTTCCCAGCCATCACCCTTTACGAACGGTGAAATACCGCCGTTTGCTGCCGCCGCCCCTACCTCCAGTCCGATATCACGTCGGCGTTCGTTTCCCTTCCCAGCCGCCGCCGGAGTTCCAAACAGAGCCTAACCATGCATCTGATGTATTGTATAGCCTCGCTAATGTTGCATACAACCTCTTCTTGAATCCTGCATTGGCAGAAGCTTCATGCATAAGATGCATTTTTAGCGAAATTGGAAATTATAACCCAATAATGTGGGAAACCATGTAATTCATCCTAGTCAAAGAAAGGGTATGCTGTGGAACAAACCATAGAAGGATATGCTACTCACCAGCAAACATAATCCTGGTTCATATCTCTTCTACTAACAAAAAAAAGAAAACTTAGCAAATCTCCTGTGTGTGCGCATAGAAATTAAATAGGATTCCTCAACTAATTCACCATTGCTTTCAGTAAATGCTCCCACCAGATCTGAGCTATAAAAGGGAGAAAACCAACTAAAATGGGAAGAACATAATCCAAAAATATCGAGCTAGAAGTAATCAAAATCTTCAAATCCTCTTCTTAACCTATAGAAACCAACTCCGGAATCATCCTGGGAGATAGTTATAGGGCGGAAAACAGAGAAAAATACAGTCAGTAAGATTTAAACAGTTAGGGAGGAGGGCGTAGATTGCCGCAACTTTTGCAAGCCGATAAGTGGATAACTGGACGGGAACAGAAACAGATTCATGGAGGACTGTGGAGATCGTCGTAAATGGAAAAACTACAACAAAGGAGGAGATCAGTGGCCGGCCAGATGCCCTAACCTTGTTCCGCGGTAGATGGAAGAACACAGTTTTGCATCGTCGGAGATGGTGGTCGGCCAGATGCCCTAGGATTGAAGCTTTGTGGGATGGAGATGGATGGTGCGGAAGGACTGCTCCGAACAGTGTGTATCCTGGTTCCAAGGAGCAATCACGGAGATAAAGAAGAGGAAGTTCTTGAGTCGGGCGAGGAGCGGGATCCAAGACAGCGTGCGTGCTTTGATTAGGTTTTGGAATGTGAACCGCACGTTTTTGAGTTGGGCGGGAGGATGCGAGAGGACGTAAGACCCTATGATTTTAAATTGTTTTGAAATATCAGTGAAGCTAATTCGTAATTAAATTTGAAAAAGGGGGTATATTTGGTTGAAGCAATGTTTCACCAAAGGGTGTTTTTCCCTTTTAATATAGTATATATTGTTACGCCCCCTCTACGCTTTACGGGGCGTCATTATGTACGGAGGAGCAAGGGCGCGATAAACAACGGGGCTGAACCTTCCGGTTCAGCCCCCACGCAGTAAACCGGCCGGCTGAGGGCTGAACCAGGCGGGTTCAGCCCTCCTTGGAGGGGCCGGCCGGCCCCTCCTTGCCCGGGTATTTATATACCCGGGCAGCCCCCCTTTTGGGGTTATGATGAGTATTACAAGGTTAGTCTTCTTCCTCTTTCTCAACCCTAACCCTAGTTTTTCCCCTCTCTTTCTCTAGATCTTCCTCTCTTTTAGCCTCTCGTAGTCTTGCCCTAACATTTGGTATCAAAGCCGTTCCTTCTCTCGGACATGGTGACCACTCGCACTCAAGAAGAGTCCTCACGGATTGAAGCCCTAGAGGAGAACATGGTTGGCCTCACCGACTCTATGGCAGCCATGGAAGGACGGATCGACGCTCGTATGGAGGAGTTTAAGGCCTTGTTGAAAGGGAAAGCCACAACGGGTGAGGATTCGACCGGATCGGGGGCTGATTTGGCGGCAAATGGCACGCAAGGCGTCGGCGGCGTGCGTCTGTCGGACGACGATCGCG
Source organism: Dactylorhiza incarnata (assembly GCA_033032865.1). Taxonomy (NCBI): domain Eukaryota; kingdom Viridiplantae; phylum Streptophyta; class Magnoliopsida; order Asparagales; family Orchidaceae; genus Dactylorhiza; species Dactylorhiza incarnata. The sequence goes on from JAWHQI010000165.1 coordinate 2,595,170, forward strand.
TGCGGGCGAGCGCAGTTCCGCCTGGCACGGGCTGGATTCCGCCTGGCGGCGGCTGGCAGGGCACTGGAGGGCCTAGCAGTGCGGCGTACGGGGCAGCAGGAGGCTCGACAACGGCATACGGGGCAGCAGGGGGCTCGACAGCCGCATACAGGGCAGCAGCGGGCTCGGCAGCCGCATACGGGGCTTCGGCGGGGCCGATTGCGCCAGGACCTGCAGCAGGAGGGTTCTCCGACCTCGGTGCGGGCCAGGGAATGCGCCGGCAGGGCTGGCAGGAGCCGGGGTGGTTTCGTCGAGGCTGGGAGGAGCCGGCTGGGAGGAGCCGGCTGGGCTCAGGCGACCTCCAGATCCTGCGGGATACCAAGGGGGAGGGCTTCTCCCTCCTCCCCGTGGGTTTGGGCCGCCGGGCACGGGTGGATTTGGCCAAGCGTGGGGAGGACAACAACAACCCCCTCCTTGGGGAAACGGTCAGCATCAATGCTACGGATTCGAGAAAGGTGAGCCCGCAAGACGGGAAGGAGGTCATGGGGCACAACGCTTGACCCCCGGATTAACTCGCATGTACTTTCCGGAGTTCGAGGGCGGCGACGCCTTGGAATGGATCCAGAAGGCAGAACTCTTTTATCAGTATCATGAGGTGCCTGAAGGGCAGTGGGTGCAGTTGGCGTCCTTTCACTTGAAGGACGACGCTTACCAGTGGACGCAGGGGGTCTTGCGGGGACGGGAGTACGTGCCATGGGGAGAGTTTGTGGATGGCTTTACGGCCAGATTTGGGCCACTAGAGTACGAGAACTTTGAGGCCCTTCTTCAAAAGCTCCGTCAGAAGGGGTCAGTGATGGAGTACCGCACCGAGTTCGAGAAGTTGGCGAACCGGGTTCAGTGGTCGGAGAGGACTCTCTACAGCTGCTTCATATCAGGGTCAAGGAGTACATTCGTGACGAGGTGCAGGCTCTCATGCCTCGTTCGTTGAACCACGCCATTACCTTGGCGCGCATTCAGGAGGAGCGGTTCAACAGACAGCGAGCCCGCACCACGAGTAGGCCGTCTGCGGCCCCCGCCACAGCAGCACGACGGGAGCCACCCGCGGGTATCAAACCGACCGTGACTCGGTTGTCGTGGAGTGAGTTGGCGGCTCGGAAGGAGAAAGGCCTGTGCTTTAATTGCGACGAGAAGTTTGTGCCGGTCCATAAGTGCCAGAAGATACAAGTTTTCATGTTGCAGCAGGACGCAGACGAGGAACCGGCTCCAGATGAGGAGTTGGAGGTGGACGTGGAGGAGTCGGGGGAGTTCGGCGTCTTCCTACATGCTCTTGAGGGTTGTGCACCCCCGCTTGCTTTACGGCTGGCGGGCCGGATCGCCCAAGAGAAGGTTACGATTTTGGTGGACAGTGGGAGCACCCACAACTTCATACATCCCGACGTGGCACGACGGGCGGGGCATGATGTGGACAGGGAGGCTGCTTTTCACGTGATGGTGGCGGACGGCAGCAAGCTGCAGTGCGAAGGGGTACTGAAGGGCGTAGAGCTGCGGATACATGGCTATGTGGGCCGTACTGACGTCTACTTGTTGCCAATCCGGGGCTCAGACATGGTGCTGGGGGTCCAGTGGTTGCGCAAGTTACAGCGGGTGAACTTCGACTGGAAGCATATGACCATGGAGTTCGTGCACGGGGAGAAGCAGTTTTGCTTGAAGGGCATCACGCCGTCTCCTGTGAAGGAGGTTTCTCTCCGCAGCATGCAGCGGTTGAGCGGAGAAGGACAACTGATGGCTATTCTTCGGGAGGTCCAGACGGGTGATTCCACGCCTGCGGAGGTACCAGTCCAGTTACAGCTACTACTGACTGATTATGCTGATGTTTTTCAGGAGCCGCGCACTTTACCTCCGACGAGGTTCCGCGATCATCGTATTACGCTCAAGGCGGGTGCTGAGCTGACGAATGTCCGTCCTTACCGTTACCCGCATATCCAGAAGGCGGAAATTGAGCGCGGTGTCCGCGGGATGCTGGAGGCCGGCATCATTCGGCCTAGTACGAGTTCTTTTTCGGCTCCCATTATTCTGGTCAAAAAGAAGGACGGGTCCTGGCGATTCTGTGTAGACTACCGTGCCTTGAACGGTGCTACGGTCAAGGATAACTTCCCGATCCCCCATATCGAAGAGTTGCTGGATGAGTTGCATGGGGCCCAACGGTTCACCAAGCTGGATCTTCGCTCCGGCTATTATCAGATCTTAATGGCACAGGAGGACATACACAAGACGGCTTTCCGCACTCACGATGGCCATTACGAGTTCTTGGTTATGGCCAATGGACTGACCGGAGGGCCCTCTACATTCCAGGCCAACATGAACGAGATATTCAGAGATTTCTTGCGGGCATTCGTGTTGGTCTTCTTCGATGATATACTCATCTACAACGCGAATTGGGAGGACCACGTGGTCCACGTGGAGCAGGTCCTTGCCAGACTACGTCAACACAAACTTTATGCCAACCGTTCCAAGTGCTCCTTCGGTCAGAAGGAGGTGGAGTATTTGGGTCACTTGGTTTCCGGTCAGGGCGTCAGGGCCGACCCACGGAAGATTCAGAGTATGCAGACTTGGCCGCGGCCGGTTACAGTCCGCGCCTTGGGGGGTTTTTTGGGGCTCACTGGGTATTACCGGCGGTTTGTGCAGGACTATGGCAAGATAGCTCGGCCCCTGACCCAGCTGCTGCAGAAGGACTCCTTTTCCTGGAGTGAGGAGGCGGAGGAGGCATTTCAGTTCCTCAAGCGGGCCATGACCACCACGCCAGTCCTGGCATTATCAGATTTCACACAGGAGTTCGTTCTGGAGACGGATGCCTCAGGTGTCGGCATTGGGGCCGTGTTGATGCAGGCAGGGCGGCCGATAGCCTTTTACAGCAAGGCTTTAGCCCCTCGTACTTTGGGCCTCTCGGCCTACGAGAAGGAGATGTTGGCGATTATTCATGCGGTGGCTGTTTGGCGATCATATTTGTTGGGCCGCCACTTTAAGATCTGGACGGATCACCAGAGCTTGAAGCATTTCCTGGACCAACGGGTCTCCTCGCCGCTGCAGCAGAAGTGGGTGACTAAGCTTCTCGGTTACGACTACGAGATTGTGTATCGCCGCGACAAAGAGAATGTGGTCGCTGATGCCCTCTCTCGTCTCCCAGAGGCTACTCTCGCTCATATTTCGGGGCCCTTGGTCGATTCAGTGGAGGATATTCAGGAGGAGGTCCGGCGATCGGACACGCTGCGTCCGTTGGTGGAGGCTTTACATCGGGGAGAGACCGTCGCAGCTGGCTATCACTTGTGCAATGGCCGGCTTTACTATCGGGGTCGGGTGGTTGTGCCCGCCGATTCAGCCTGGAAGACGGTGTTGATGCATGAGTTCCACTCTTCGCCCACAGGAGGGCATGCGGGGGGTGCTCCGGACCCTTCAACGGGCGCGAGCAAACGTTTTTTGGGCAGGCATGCGACGGGACATTCAGCAGTTCGTTCGTCACTGTGAGATCTGCCAGCGACAGAAATATGAGACCTCTTCTCCGGCGGGGCTGCTTGTACCGTTGGAGATTCCGCAGCAGATTTGGGACACGGTGTCCATGGACTTCATTGATGGACTGCCGAAGTCTAAGGGGAAGTCGGTCATTCTAGTGGTGGTGGACAAGCTATCCAAGTATGGCCATTTTCTGGCGCTCAGCCATCCGTACACCGGGGAGTCTGTAGCCGCCCTCTTTGCTCGAGAGATCGTTCGCCTGCATGGCCTCCCCCGCGCCATTATTTCTGATCGGGACCCTACCTTCGTCAGTGGGTTCTGGAAGGAGCTGTTCCGGCTGCAGGGCACTCGCTTACACTTCAGCACGGCCAACCACCCGCAGTCGGATGGTCAGACGGAGGTGCTTAATCGTGGGGTCGAGACCTATCTGCGTTGCTTTGTGATGGATGAGCCGCGCAGCTGGCCGGACTGGTTGCATTGGGCTGAATATTGTTACAACACGGCATACCATTCCGCCAGCAGGATGACACCATTTGAGGCGGTCTACGGGCGGCCCCCTCCGACCTTGGGCTGCTATGAGCCCGGGAGCACCGCTCTTCCAGCGGTCGATCGCGCTCTGCTGAACCGGGATCGCATGTTAGTCACACTTCGGGAGAACCTCCGACTAGCCCAGGATCGCATGAAGGCCCAGGCGGACAAGCACCGCACTGAGCGGGAGTTCGCTGTTGGTGACGAGGTGTTCCTCAAGCTCCAGCCGTACCGGCAGTTGTCGGTTGCTCGTCGTGGCAACCAGAAACTGTCCCCGCGCTACTACGGTCCCTTTCAAATTATCAGCAGGGTGGGACCGGTGGCTTACACACTGGCATTACCGGAGGGTTCGCGCATCCATCCTACATTCCATGTCTCTTTACTCAAGCGGAAGGTAGGGCCGCATGTCCAACCGAGTACTTTGTTACCTGAGGTCACTTCGGCAGGTGAACTGCGGCCGCTTCCTGAAGATATTTTGATGCTCAAGTGGAAGACGCGGGGCACGGAATACCGGCCCGAGCTCTTGGTCAAATGGAAGAACATGTCGCCGACACACAATTCATGGGTGGACTTCTTCGACTTCAAGGAGCTCTACCCCGACTACCACCTTGAGGACAAGTTGGTTCTTGATGGGGAGGGGAATGTTACGCCCCCGCTACGCTTTACGGGGCGTCATTATGTACGGAGGAGCAAGGGCGCGATAAACAACGGGGCTGAACCTTCCGGTTCAGCCCCCACGCAGTAAACCGGCCGGCTGAGGGCTGAACCAGGCGGGTTCAGCCCTCCTTGGAGGGGCCGACCGGCCCCTCCTTGCCCAGGTATTTATATACCCGGGCAGCCCCCCTTTTGGGGTTATGATGAGTATTACAAGGTTAGTCTTCTTCCTCTTTCTCAACCCTAACCCTAGTTTTTCCCCTCTCTTTCTCTAGATCTTCCTCTCTTTTAGCCTCTCGTAGTCTTGCCCTAACATATATTTATATATATATATATATACACACACATATATATATGTACTATATTAAGGGAAAAGTTGTCTTTGGTGAAACATTCAAAATTGCCAAATATAGCCTTATTGTTTACTTAATATATATTATAATCTATTTAAAAAAAATAAAATACAATGCACATTTAAGTAATTACACCCTATTTTCAAATTAAAAGTAATGATGAAAATTCATAAAATTGAAAAGTTCTTAGTATAACTCCTATACCTACTATGGTAGGCTATCATTAGACATGTGAACTTTATTAAAGTTGATTTGAAAAGTAATGATGGAAACAAATTAATTTAATTTATAAAAGTAATGATGAAAAATTAATAATATATGAATAATGATGAGTTTTTTTAACAAAAATAAAAATGGTGTATAATTATTTTTCGCATTAATTAATAATGTGTTTATTTAAACTGCATTAATTAATTGATAGGGGCGGAGCTCCGGACCGGACCTATCGCGATCAGGGTTATGTCACAATCGGGATACTGTTGCGATTGGCCGTAGGGGCGGAGCCCCGTGTCTCTCACTTGTGTGTGTGTGTGTGTGTGTATATATATATATATATACACGAGTGACAGTGCACGGGGGGCCCCCCGTGCCACGCGCGACAGTACACCAGCCACTAAAATTCAGACGGCGACATTCGGCGTGGCCAACAACATTCGGCGTTGGCGGCAACATTCGACGTGGGTTTCACCATCGACGGGGGATGCGACATTCGGCGGAGAAGGGGACATTCTGCGTGAGAAGGAGAAATACGGCTGGGACGGTGACATTCAAAGCAACCATCGTAGATTTCCATGTTTTTCTTATCCATTAATTGACTAATACTTTAAAACACACATTGTGCACAAAATGTAAAAATAAGGAATCATCATATATATATAAAACTCTGCAACAAACAAAATGTTTTTTGTTATGATCCAAATTAATTACCCAAACTCATTGATTCATCACATAAAGCAACTAAATGTTGGATAGAAAGTGCATTCGCTTAACAAACCAAAAATGAAATTCCACTGTTTTATTGGATGCCATTGCTTTGACACCTTCGGATAATTAACTTTGGGCCCATCGACTTTGTCAACTTTATGCCACTCGTTCCAGGACGTTGCGTAGGTAGTAATACCATATCGTTCTCCGTATATTTCTTCAATCCAGTCTGGAAATGCATGTTCATATATCTTGGGGTTTAGACCTGGTTGTTGGAGTCTATGCATTAAAAATCCTAAATTGACAGTATAAATAAGAGGAAACATTTTTATAGAAATGTCTTCACTTCACATACCTTTTATCTCTTGTACATATTTCCTTATCTTTGCAAGAGATCCTTTCCCCTTTTCATTTGACCCGATTGTTGTCGATCCTTTTAGTGAAACTGATGTAAATGAAAAGTTTGCACTTATTAATGGATTAGTGATATTAAGTAAGGAATAGTTGTAAGAAGTTGGTTAGAGTTGTGATTTAATAAATTACCTTTAAGTACCACTATTTCGTTTGGAGGCAACTCTTGTAAATATTTCCATGTACAACACATTCTTCGTATATACACCTTCGTGGCCATCTATTATTCCCTTTTTGACCAGTATCATCATGTTTTGCTTTGAGACACCCCTTGACAGACATATAGTTGGCCGTGGCTGAATACATGATTAGGTAGGTAAATGCCTACATTTCCAATTGTTTGCCCCTGAGCTTTGTTAATAGTTAGTGCAAAACACAAACGAACTAGAAATTGTTTGTGTCAGCTCAAACGGCATTTTCGCATCTTCTGCTGTCTGCAAAGGCATCCTGGGCAGAAATACTCGTAGACCCTTAAATTGTCCAGTTAATATGTCAGCTTCAATTAGATGTCTGCCGAAACGGCGGCATATTAGGCATGTACCATTGCATAATCCAATTTTTGGGTCAAGATTTCGGAGTAGCATTATCGGGGCACCTTTTTTGTGTGAGTTTGTGCGGCGGAAGATTACCAGGGTTAATAGAGTTCAAAAACTCAGGTAGGTATAAATTGCGTGCATCCTCAGCCACGTAGTCGAATGAGTAGTAAGTGATTTCTTCTCCATTAAAAATACGAAGGCACTTGGTGTTCAATGTGTTAACATCATCGTTTAATGGACTAAGCAACGCCCTTGTCTTCATATAATCGTTGTCATGTTCAGTGTTGTTTAAATTTTGAAAGACTCGCGCAATTAGAAGATCAATAGAATATTTTCCTTCCCAAGGAATCACCATTTGGGATGGAATCCGAACCATGTCCTCCTCTACCGTTGGCTCTTCCCCATCACCTACTCGAAGCAAGAAATCAGAGAAGCTCTGGTCATTCCGAGCTCTCATATTTTCTGTTAATTGTAGTAATTTGATCTCAGACCAAATGTACGATTCGACAATGCTGGCGCTGATTATTTCAGATTTTGTTCCATTGATGACAACAGGTGTTACGTGGCGAAAATCTCCGCCCATGATGATGACCTTGCCACCAAATGGTTTGTCTATGTCTAGAATGTCTCTGAATGTTCGGTCGACAGATTCGAATGCCTTCTTGTTTGTCATGGGAGCTTCATCCCAAATGATCACAACAGTTTGTCGGATTAATTTGCACAAATCAGATTGTTTCTTAATGTTGCACATGAACAAAGGTGTAAACGGTATTGGAATTTTGAGCTTAAAGTGTGTTGTGCCCCCCTGGAAGTAGGGTTGCTGCAATTCCGGAAGATGCAGTTGCAAGGATTATGTGCCCATCTGTTCTGAACGCGGCAAGTAGGGATTTGTAGACGAAAGTTTTGCCAGTACCTCCCGGACCATCCAAGAAAAATATATCTCCATATTTGTGGCCTATGGATTCACTAATTGTCGTGAATACAACTAGCTGGCCATCATTAAGAGCTGTAATTGAATTTAAATCTGCAGCGGAAACTGAAAGTGATAGTTCGTGCTCTATCAGGCTGCAAAAATTCCTTGTGTCTTCGAAAGCTTCGCTAATTCTCGGTAAATCAAAATCCGTTATATCGCGTTTATGCTGATGAAAAATGTTGTTTATATCTTGAAGAAGTTTGTTTACTAAGTATGAACTATTTGTTGTGCTCCCACATGCATAATCTTCTGTCATGCTTGCGAAGTTCTCATCCCATAGATCTCGAACTCCAATTGGTTCGCAGTATAGCAATATTGTTGCAAATAGCCTTCGTAGTGCATGAGGCATTCTAGATTGTCTTGCTTTAGATAAGCACTCTTTTAGGCTATTATCTTCTTCAAGTATGCCATAACGCTCTGTTGTTTGTTTGAAAGTTATGAATCGCACACCCTCAACAGTCATAAGATGATCAAATGACTTGGGCCCCGGGACGTGATTTAGAAGCAAGCGCAAGTAAAACCTTTCACCTTCAGATGGCGCAACAATGTACAATCTGCCTACAACTTTTCGATTTGCTTCTCGGTTTGTCCATCTCCTTGTTTGTGATAACCACCTGTAATGTTTCGCAAAGTCTACGCATAAGTATGAGGTGCCCTCCAGTTCGTCATTGTGTATTCTGAAAAACTCTGTTAGCATTGTGCGGGAGTTTCGACCGTCCCCAATGATTTCTGATATCGTTTGACTGCTACGGAACTGAACTTGGTGTCTATTTGGTAGGTGTACTTGCAATCGAACGACGGATGGGTAAGTTTGATATAAAGTGAACTTAAATATTTTCCAGAATGCTTCAGGAGGACAAATCCAACGACCGTCGACATACTTGCCGACCTCATCGTAGTTAGGCCCCAGCCTGACTTCAAATGCTACACAACCTGACCCTTTATAAACATATTTGTACAAATATTTAACGCTTTTGATGCTGCTACAGATTTCAACATTAATATGACAATCATACTTTATTAGAAACCATGGATTATACGGAATAACCCAACCATTATCGATCATTAGGTCACCGTCTTGATTTAGAGCAATGTACCTGTTGTCATTTCGTCGATGGTAAATTGGGTATGAATTAGATCCTTGGATGGAAGACTCAGAAAATGGCATGGGGTATCCTTTTTTACAACAATTATTTCTCATGCATTGAGCGTTAGGTCTATATGGCCCGCATGGGCCATGTATCATGTGTTTAAGCACTGCATTGTACAACTCCGGCTCTTCATCTTGATATGGTATCTCGGCCCTGACAATGCAATCATAATCATCTGGAGTATTTAACCTATCGTTTTCATCGAGGATTATCAGCATATGGACATGCGGTAGACCTCTTTTTTGAAATTCAATCACGTGGACATGTGCGACGACCTTGCCAAGAACTCCCTTTTGGAAGTTGTCTTCTTTCAAGTTTTCATATTTTGCATGAAAGATTCTGCTGACTAAATTTGGACGATCTTGGGCAGTTTGTCCTGGAAGAAGTTTATTTTTGATCTCTTGCCAAGAAGGATTGCACGTCATTGTTAAGAAAATATCTGGTTTCCCGAAATTTCTAACTACGCACATAGCATCTTGGTATCTTTGGTACATATCCCTAGGACTTCCAATGAAAGAGGACGGCAGAATGGTTCAACGACCAACGCTCGCTGTGGTGGATTAGATGCACAATTTGAATAAATAGTTAACATGATTGTATTGATATAAGTATTGCCTAAACAGGTGGAGTTTTTGAATGTGACTGTATGTCAAACCTGCGTTATTCTCGCCTGCATCCAAGCAATCTTGTAGCCCTTGGTACAGATCAGCTCGAATGTTATTCTGGTTTGATCTTATCCACTTTAATTTCTGAGCTTCTATCTTAACATAGTTGTCGACTACGTATTGCTGTAGTAGACATTCACCATGTAGAAGTATCGATGGGGTAGGTCCACAAATCTGCTATGTTTGAAAATTAAAATTAATAAGTTGAGAATATATGATTATTGCCTTATAATTATCAAATAATAATTTTACCTGTAGGATGTATGCGTGGTAGTCACAACAGCTGACCCTTTCAGGATCGTTTGTTTGTGTTTCTCCATGCCGGCCGTAGGTACCGAGTGGAAGTAGTAGTGGGTATTGCAGAGGGTCGTAGTATCCTGAAGATTAAACGTCAACTGTTCTTATTCATACAGGAAATTGAGATTCAGTTTATGGTCCATAAATTAATTAGAATCAAAGATTTTGAAATCTATTTTTCAATCTCAATTTCCTGCAAATTGCTGTTAGCAACACAACCAATTATTATCATGCATTATCCCCGATTGTAAGAAAAAATACAGTTGATGAAGAAGTGGCAAGAAAGGGGAGAATACAAAATGATATACCTGCGGAGGAGGAGGCTCTTTTCGGAGCATAGCAAACCTAAAGAAGAAGAAGAGGACAAAGAAGAAGTTGAGTAAGGGGCTGGAAGCCAAACCTGCGGAGTATTTGCGGTGGAGCTGCGTGAACCCTGAAGAAGAAGAAGAAGTTGAGATCTGCATTAGCCAAGCATGAATCAGGAATCCGGAATCAGGAGATTTGGAGTTGGTTGGAAAAAATACCTTGAAGAAGGTTATGGTCACGTAGGATCTGGGGTTTTGTGTTTCGATGTTGGAGGACCGGCGATCGATCGAGCTTGCAGGAGCGACTGTTTTTTGCGGCGGCAATGGAGTCAGCAAAACCTGCGGAGGAGGTGTGGAAACCCTGAAGAAGATGAAGTTGAGGTCTGCTTTAACCAAGCAGGAATCAGAAATGTTGAATCAGGATGGAAGAAATACCCTAAAGAAACCGAAGGAAATGGAGTTCTGAGTGTGGCGAGGTTTTTTTTTTCGAGGACCGGCGATCGATCGAGGTAGAGGAGCGCTTGCTTTGTGAGGCGGCGATGGAGTCGGGCGACGATGGATTCGGGCGGCGATGAAGTCGGCGGGCTGAAGAGTGTAATGCCCTAGTTGGAGTTGGTTTGGGTTTAAATAGAGCATTTTCATTATTAGATCGGACGTTGGGTGTTGATTGGCAGGGCATTACACCGTTAAGGGGATTTCCTTATATATTAGTGTATATATATTTATATAAACTACATTAAAAGGAAATACTTTTGTATTGTTGTGGTGTAATGATGGAGGACTATCAGAGTGTTTATGACCTTTCAATCTTCCTTTTCCTCATTATTTTTACTAGAGCTTTTATTCCTATTATGATAGGTTGCCATTAGACCTATCGGCGGCGGGAATTTTGAGGTAACGGTTAATGGAAGAGCAATTAATGCTATTTATTACTTCTTTCAAGTTACAATAAGTGGAAACTAACGTTAGCATTTTTGTATCAAAAAAAATTATAATTCCTTCAACCAGGTTATATGAGTACGCCTTAATTTAATTACTCATGTAGTATATGTAATCCACCATATTATCTCAATTATAATATTTGTCAACTTAGACATTTTTATGATTCATCTTTTTAAAAATAATAATAATAATAATAATCTTTATAGTCTGTTAAATTGTTATATGTTTATGAGGATAAAATATCATCTTGACCGATCGCAACCTTCGCCTGTCCGCAATTGGCGGAGGTAGTGTCCTGGCCTGGTTATTGTTGCGGCCGCACGAGGATCCCTCGTACACTGTCACTCGTGTTTGTGTGTGTGTGTGTGTGTATACATATGCATATACATATTTATATACATATACATACATACACATATACATATATACATATACACATACATGTATACATATATACAAGTAGTCGTGCATGAGGTTCCACCGTGCCATGATGCGATGTACATCAGCCATTTGTCTTCTCTATGAAAATTTTTACCTTGCCAAATATAATCTTAATAGAAATTGAGGGGAGGATGACACATTTATAAAAATAAGTTAAAAACACATAAAAGCTATTTATAAAAATGTAATAAAGATGGGGTAAAATTCGAAAGATGATTGTTTCACCGAAGGTGTTTTTCTCTAGTATAAAGTATATATATATATTACTTATAAAGAAATATGGATGACTTTTAAATTCCATGCATTTAAAACCATCAAATAAATCATGTCCGTTCGATGCGAAGATTTAATCATAATTCCGGACTGTGAATATCAATTCAACCCAAATACTTTTCTCGCTCTCTCACTAAAATCCCGAGCCCTCTAAAATCGAAGAGAGAGAGAGAGAAATAAAGAAAGAAAGGAGAGAGGGGGAGAGAGTTTGGCGGAGAGGGGGAGAGAGAGAGTGGGAGAGGAAGAGAGAAAAATAAATATTTTAAGTATATTCGTATATTTTTTTACAAAATAAATGTTGTAATATTGATGTATATTTTTTTACGGTCATTTCGAGTACTCATATGTATATGTTGTGGGTGTAGTCCGCAGACGCATCGAGCACGGGTGAAGCCCGTGCGGTGGCGGGCGAATTCCAACTGGATGCGGCCGAAGGCCGTCCGACAGCATCGCGCCGGGGGCGGGCGAAGCCCGCCGTCGCCGGCCGGGTACTGTCGCGCTTGGCCGTAGGGGCGGAGCCCCGTGTCGGGCACTCGCGCGCGCGCCCGTGTGTATATATATATGTATGTATACATTGATCTGCATATCACCACCACGTATTAGTTATATTTTAGAATCATCCACCCATTGTAGCTATTATTTTAGATTTTTCACATGCAACCGCTCATAAAAACAACTATACATTTATTTTTTAAATTATACAACTAGAATGTGTGCTTGGATTGAATTTTTATTACTACAATACAGTTAAAATTTTTAGATATATAGCAAACTCCAACTTTGCACATACATTTACTCAGAGGTGGGATATATAGGAGGCTTGAACTGTCTGACATGGTGTCTGAAAGTGCTCAATATCTTACACATTTGATGTCCCTCTAGGGCTCATAATACGAACTTGAATGAAAATGCATGAATTAATGAACCACAGATACAATTCGGAGCAAGCTCCGGCCAACTCTCGGAGGCTGGTTCCTCCAGGGAGCTTCTCTCCAATGAGAGCCTAAAGACTAAGGATCCAAAGATGACCTAACTCCCCAAAACCACCTCCTTATATAGGGAGGGGGTGGTGGGGGAGGGGGGGGGGGCTCACATCAAACTAAAACATTTAAAGAAAGGCAATAATAAAATAGGAGGCGCGTGTGCGTAACAATACATCCCGTCAGAAAAGCGACCTTGACCCCAAGGTCGGAGCGTCGCCCGCCGGTCAGTAGTGGGATGCCGTCGGGGTGCCCGGGGCGTCGTCCGGTAGTCCGTCCGAGAGCAGTAGAGCGTCAAAGTTGGCGGCGGAGAGCGCGGCCACGTCGTCGCCGATGAGGACTCGACACTCCTTCACCGAGCACTCATGACCAGGAGAGTAGGGGTGCTTGCAGCGGAAACACAGGCCCTTGCTTCGTAAGTCGTTGTACTCCTGGTTGGACAGGCGGTGGGTAGGGACAGGTCGGTTGTTGCGAGGACCCATCATTGGTCGCTGGGGCAGAGGAGGTGGCGGAGGTGTAGGTTTCGGATGGGTCGAGAAATATGTGGAGGAAGGATGCCGAGAGGGAGGTGATGGGGAAGGAATGTCGCCGGACATCGCGAGAAATTCTGCCTACACCAGGGGGGCGAGGTCAATGGCGTGGTGAATCATTAACGGTTGGAGAGTGCGGAGACGGGAGCGGAAGTGGGGTTGCAAGCCGTTCATGAAGAACCCCAAGCAATGGTCTGGGGGAAGACCGGGGACATGGGTGACTAGTTCCACGAAGGTATCAATGTACGAGTCAATGGAGTCGGTGTGATGGACCCCGCAAAGTCGCTCGATCATGGGGCCGGAGTAGCGGGCGTCATACCGCTGAATGAGGGCCTCAGAAAGAGCTGTCCAGGTGAGGTCGGGAGAGGTCTGGCGGAGCCAACAGACCCAATGGAGGGCCGACCCTTCCATGCCGATAATTGCGGTGGAGACCCGTTGTGTCGGCCCGGTCTGGTGAATGTCGAAGAACTGCTCGGCGCGGGCAATCCACCCGAGGGTGTCAGACCCGTTGAAGGTAGGTATGTTAGGTACACGGTACGGTGGAGTAGGCACTTCCACCGCTGCGGAAGCATCGGGAAGCACAGTGCTGGGGGATCCCACAGCAGAGGTGGTAGAGGGCCTGGAGTGCTGGCTGGGCTGTAAGTTCTGGAGCATAGTCAGAATCGAGGCGAAATGCTCGGCCTGTGCCTCGAGACGCACGTTTATGGTGGTGAGGGAGTGTTCGAGGGCTTCCACGCGGGATTCCATCCGGCTCCTTGGAATGTGAGGCGGCGACGAGCTGGAGGTCGACAGGAGAGTGCCGGAGCCTAGGAAGGGTCGCTAGCAGTGGACGAGCGCTGCGGAAGAGCAAGTGGCGGCGGAAGAGCAGATGGCGGCGGAAGAGCAGGTGGCGGCGGAAGAGCAGGTGGCGGCGGAAGAGCAGGTGGCGGCGGAAGAGCAGGTGGCGGCGGAAGAGCAGGTGGCGGCGGAAGAGCAGGAGGAGCGACGCTGGCGGATCGATCTGGCGGATCGACGCTGATCGTGCGTGCAGGCGCTGATCGTGCGTGCAGGCGCTGATCATGCGTGCAGGCGCTGGCTATCGTCGAGCGAGGTGAACAAGCGCTCGCTATCGTCGAGCGAGGTGAACAAGCGCTCGCTATCGTCGAGCGAGGTGAACAAGCGCTCGCTATCGTCGAGCGAGGTGAACAAGCGCTGATCGTGCGTGCAAGCGCTGGCTATCGGGGCTATCGTCGGGCTATCGAGCAGACACTGGCGATCGAACAAGCGCTGGCTATCGTCGGGCTATCGAGCAGACGCGGGCTAGCGAGCAGACGCTGGCGATCGAACAGGAAGAAGTACCGGCGGCTAGTGACGACGAAGCACACTAGGCGGGTTCACGCGAGCCTTGACGACGGGGGACGGAGCACCGATGGCCAGTGCAGCGGGCGGTGAGGCAGGTCGGACCAAATAATACGAACTTGAATGAAAATGCTTGAATTAATGAACCACATATACAATTCGGAGCAAGCTCCGGCCAACTCTCGAAGGCTGGTTCCTCCAGAGAGCACTCCAATGAGAGCCTAAAGACTAAGGATCCAAAGATGACCTAACTCGCCAAAACCACCTCCTTATATAGGGAGGGGGGGCTCACATCAAACTAAAACATTTAAAGAAAGGCAATAATAAAATAGGAAGCGCGTGCGCGTAACAGCTCAACTTGTTGCATTGTAAGTGGTGGGAAGTGATTGAATCTTTAGGAAAGAGTTTTATTTTTGTAGGAATGGCATTATTCTTAAATTAATGTAATTATGGAATATAATTTTTCTTTTATTTACAGTATTAATATAACAATGAAAATTATTGAACAAGTAGATATAAAGGCAACTCAATTCAGCTCAAACAAAACACACGAATTGAGCTTGCTCATTAGAAAACACTTCCATTAGAACAAACTACTATCAATGAGGCGAACTTCAATGCTCACTTTCGGAACCGAGATCCAAACAATTACAGTGGAACGAATTAGGCCCTAGAAGCCACTTTCGCGGATCCTCTACTACTATTTTACTAATTTAATACCGTATTCCTGAGACTACCAACTGTGTATTCCATTGGTAGCAAAAGCTGTATTTCTTTCTGACTGTTGTCATGGCGTCAACCTCAAAGTTCTATTTCATTACCCTTTCATATTATTTACAGGGTGCAATTTTTTCGGTCTCGATTTCGGACCTAAATTTGTGTTCAGGTGATTGTATGCGTTCAAAAATTGGTTGCATGCCACCACTTTTTGATCGCACACATTCAACTGGGCGCAAATTTTGGTTTGGGGCCTGGGTAGAAAAGTTCTCCAACCACAAGTTGTAACTTTTAAGATTGAGTTTTTTCTTGAATCCATTCATGCAGGTCATCATAAATTCTGAAGTTTGGGATCTCCGGAAGTTCAAACTGTTGCGAAGCGTGCCTTCTTTAGACATGACTGTAATAACGTTCAATTCAGGCGGGGATGTCATATATGCAATTCTTCGCCGTAATCTAGAAGATATAACCTCCGCCGTCAACACCCGCCGTATTAAGCATCCACTCTTCCAAGCATTTCGCACCATAGATGCTATGAATTATTCGGATATTACCACAGTTCCCGTGGACCGATGCATTCTTGACTTAGCCGTCGATCCAACCGACACATATGTTGGTCTGGTTGCCATGGACGACCATGATGAGCTCTTTTCGTCTGCTAGGCTTTACGAGATCGGAAGGCGGCGGCCTACAGATGATGATTCTGACCCGGACGATGGCGGTGAGACTGAAGAGGAAGAGGAAGACGAGGATGATTATGAAGCCGATGCAGATCCGATATTAGGATCAGAGTCCGAAGCGGAAAGTGATTCTGATGATATGAGCAATGACGAAGACAATGAAGAAATTGAAAGCGCCGACGAACACGACGAAACTGATTTGAATATCGATGATATCGATGAGCTTTTAGGAGGCCAGATAATGGACGACAGCGATTTTGTCGAGGACGAGGATAGCGGGCTGGAGTCTAACAGCAGCGACGATGAGGGAAATTTCGCAGATGGTGTTTGATTCTGATTGTGCCTGCACATTCTTCCCGCCCTCTTGTAATTATCAAAATTTGTTATTTTCACTTGGTTCCAGTTTAGTGAATCAGAGAAGTTTGTACTCTTTGGAGGCCTCGCATGGATGATGAGAGGGAAAGGATATACTGCAGATCACATCAGGCAGGTAAGAAGCTGGGTATCATCAATCTATTCTTCAAAGAAGCTGGGTATCATCTATATACTGTTAATAAGGGACGCTTTCTCTTTAGCGTCCTTTGTTTTCTCCTCCCCTCAATTTACCCATGTATTATCATTTTTGTGGATTCAAAACTAGGGGCACTATTGTAAAAACCACATCGCAGTTTCCGAAATGTTTTGTTCTCGGCCATTTCATTTTCATCATTCTTTTTGCTCACGGGGAATTTTTAATTCTTGGTATTATAGTTTTTTCTATAATGGTTTCATTGGCCTTTTAAGACTACTTTAGAGCATGATGTTGTTACGGGTCCACCGTCAGTTATCCTATGTAGGCAGCTGCTATCTATACATTGAAAACTCTGCTTCAATTCCATAATTAATTTTTTTTGGTGGAATAGTGATGAAAGTGATCATGAGCATGATCTTATTTCTACAGGTAAGTAGTAGGATTTTAGGAGGAGTAAGGTTTCTTAGCAAAAGTTGCAGATTAGTAATTACTTTATGATGAATTCTTATGTTAGGAAGCCTGATCATTATGGGGTTTCTAGTGGTAAGAGCTCCGGGCTCTATGAGCTGTTTCGAGGAATATCTAGACAATGGAGTGAGAAAATATGAGCTCTTGCTAAGAATTATGCCAGTTCAGTTACTTGGGCTCTCTTTGGGACAGTCATGCCGTTTCAGAAACTATGATAGTAAGCGCAGAGGTGACGGTTTATCCGTGTTTGGAACTTTCGTGAGAACCTTTTTTTTGCCCCAATTCTCTTTTCTATGGTATGGGCGTGCTTTGCCGCACTTGCATGACTGCAGTGGTAATTTGGCCTAAAATGGCAATTCTCTCTTTTCGTATATGCATTTACAGCTGTCACCGCTCTACCAAACAGGGTCTAAGTTTACATTGCT
Organism: Dactylorhiza incarnata; assembly: GCA_033032865.1. Taxonomy (NCBI): domain Eukaryota; kingdom Viridiplantae; phylum Streptophyta; class Magnoliopsida; order Asparagales; family Orchidaceae; genus Dactylorhiza; species Dactylorhiza incarnata. The sequence goes on from JAWHQI010000165.1 coordinate 2,612,758, forward strand.
TCTTTGGTTGGTTACCCGATCCATGTTGCCGAAGAGAGATCAAGTTTATTTTCATGTGTATGGCCCCTCTCAGAAGAAGGCGAAGAACTGTGTCGGTGCCATCTAAAACACTTGTGTATTACCTCTCCTCTTCGCTACATATGTGCTCAAGAAGTTGCGCGTGCCATCTTTTGCTTCGAGTAGTCCATCTGTGGTGAACGCTAATTAGCTTGCAAATTTTTAATGGTGATCATGTCTGCAGGTGCTATTTGATCTGTGTTTGCCATTGTCAATTTCTGTGTTTTTTCAGAATTGCTTGTTAGTATATTATTACTGTGACCATCAAGTGAAGTATATATTCTTTGGGGAGAGTGGAAGGATGCAGTTGTTCTCTGTTGTGTGTTATCTTGAGAGATTTGATTGCTGGGACATGCCCATGGTGTGTGAGTTCTTTCCTATATGTTCTTTTCAATGATTTCCCTGGGGCCTGTGTTGGATAGTGATATTAGTTTTGCGATTCCAAGGGTCATTCTGCAGTAGTGTTTTTTTTTTTCGCTCTAGTGTGTTTGGAAAAAACCGTCACAATGACAAGACACTTGGTTGTGTTTTTGGCGTGGCAATGATTGCGACTGTTGCTGTCGGAAAAGTTCATTTTTGAACTGAAGTGCTGATGTGGTTCATAAATGACAGACACGATCACTGTAGATCGGCTATTGTGATGGAGCTAAAGATGTGGATGAGGAATCTATTGTACATAATGTTGTGCTTAACCTAGGCTTGTATAATATACCATCTATGAATAATTAGGGATGGCTTATAATTAAGACTAACTTTATGAATGCTTTTAGATTATGTGGAGCTTAAAAAAAGTTGGGGTTAATTACCGTGGCCTCCACCTGGGAGTTTGCATAATTACAGGTTGCACCTCTCTATCTTTTGAAATTACATTTACCTCCCCTCAAGTTTCTCCAATTTACAAAAATGCCCTTTAAAATATGGATGAAAAATGATAAAATCAGCCCAATTATTTTATGATATTCAATTTTATCCTTTATAATGAGTCTACATTGGAAGGTGTGACCTTTTCCTTTAGAAATATAGATGGAAAGTGATCAAATATTTTAAATTATTTTATGATATTTTAATTTTATATTTTGTAATAACTCTACGTTGAAAAGGGTGTCTTACATTTTATCCTTTGTAATAAATTTAGAATCATTGTAAAAAGATAAAAAGTGAAATATCATAAAATAATTTTACCGATTTTTCATTTTCGATCCATATTTCTACCGGAATGGGCATTTTTGTAAATTGGGGTTACATCCATTTGCGGTTTGTAAGTTTTATTCTTTATCCACTGTGAAGGATTCGTCTTCGGTGACCACCAGCTAGCGGGAGTCCGCCTACGTTGGCAAATGCGGATAAGCCAACTTATTGCTGGTAAAATGGAGATCATCGGAAATAGGAACTCGATGCATTCATATGCAGATTGTGAGAATAAGGGGTGGGCGGGCGGAATTTACAAGTCTTACCTACATATGTCGGAATTGTGAGGGAAGAAATTAGACTATTATTCGAATTGAAATGAATTCCAATTCCAACTACTCTTTTAGTCATAAATAGTGGTAATGGAATTGAGGGACCAATTCCAATTCCGACTACTCTTTTAGAGCCCAAAGCCAATTAGGAAGCGCCGAACAGGAGTATTGGCTTTCTGGAACCCAAAGTCAATATCTGCGCGTCGAACGGACCCTAAAAGTTTTTTGTGATTCTATTTAGGTTAATGGATAATGTGTGGATCATGCTTATAGATGACATATTAGTCGATGACATTAGTCTATGAGAGGTCTGCTGAGGAACATGTTGAGCGTTGCCGATTATTATTACAATGGTCGTGTATAAAAAAGTTCTCAACATCTATGTTGATTGCATGAAGTCATTTTTGTAGAAAGATGATAAATAATGCTTATTTTTTACTGATCGATCCTCGTATGGTTTATTTTGTGGCCGAGTGTTAATGCATTATATTTTTATTCCGGCATGGGAGTTTGGCTTGGTGGTGATTGATTTTGTTGTTGGCATTCCTTGAGCTTCACAAGGGCATGATTGTATAAGTTAATTGCTGATCTCCATGTTTATGCATTTATTTATTTATTATGTTTTAGTGACTATTCTGAAATTGTCAAGGTTGTGCGTATCAATGACATTTTGGCTTCACATGAAATATTTGGAAATTGATGTTGAGTATAGATAGAGCGAAGATCTTATGTGATTACGTGTTCTGCATATTGGTGGTAGTTTAGATGGTGGCCTTAATAAAGAGGAGTGTACTTATAATGATGGTTATTGTATGAGCATGGAGCTATACTTGGGACAGTTGTGGCTGCAAGAAAAGCTATGGTGAGAAATTAGTGATGGGGATTGGAGCTGTCAGAAAAAAAATAGTGGTAGAATTAAGATGGTAGAAGGAGAGAGGAGATGTCGATGAGCAAGAAAGAGAAGCGTGAAAAGCTGAAAGCTCTATCCAACTTTTCTGAACATATGATAATTCATTGCTTTTCAAAAGGATTTGAATTTTTGTTTGACAATCACTTGTTCTCGTAGCCGGGAAAAAGAACGCCTCCAAAATAGCAGTGGTGATGGGAATAAAAATTTTACACCGTCATCATCATCTCAAACAAACCCCAATTCCACAACTATATGGGTTTTAATCAATGGTTTTGGGATTAGAATGAGTCTTTGTATGGTTTCATATTCATAATGAATTAGTTATTTTTATTTTGTACATAGTTACAGTACTTATGATATATATAGTGGCATCCGAGAGTACTAGCAAAGCACAGGCTTCATGCGAGCAGAGCACCCCGAAAGAATCACTATGAAAATTGATATAATGGTTTACTTAAGTTGATATTCATCATGAATAAGCTCCCCCCTTCGTATTAAAGGAAGAGATTAGTGAACACGTTGGATCAGACAGAGATATAACTGGACTGTGAAATGGATACCATCTGATGGCGCCGACCCGGTTCCACTCAAAGATGCGACTCGCGGTTATGACTGTTGGAACAACCCTATCACTGATTTGGGCTAGGATCACTATCTGCGACTAGGACTCAAGTTGACCCCATTGTATAGTCTAAGGGTCAAGGTTTAAGTTGTCTGAGTTAGCTAGAACTTAGGAAAAACTCTAAGTTTCTGCGTTCGACGAGCTCTATTCTGCGTTCGACGAACTCTATTCTGCGTTCGACGAACTCCTTCTTGAGTTCGACGAAAGTCAAGTTTCAGTTCGACGAACTCCCTTCTCAGCTCGACGAAATTCAGTTCTCCAGACAGTTTATCATATTATCTCTCAGTTCGACGAACTCCAGTTTGAGATCGACGAACTCAGCTCTGTGTTCGACGAATAAGTAACAAGATGTTCAGTTCGACGAACTCAGCTTTCAGTTCGATGAACTCAACTCTCAGCTCGACGAATTCAATCCTCAAGCAAGTTTACCAGATTTCATCTCAGTTCGGCGAACTCCAGCTTCAGTTCGACGAACTCCAGATTGTGTTCGACGAATTAATTCAGTTCGACGAACTCAGCTTTCAGTTCGACGAACTCAGCTTTCAGCTCGACGAATCTTCTCCAGCTTGACAAATTTTCGAAGGATTAGTTATCTATTTTCTCTGAACCCAGATCGACTAATCAGCAACGGATCTATTCTATGATTTGGACTTATTCATTTATCAGATAAGTCAAGATTCAATTCTTTCCTTTTATTATTCCTTTCCATTCTCTTCTCTCGAGAAAGTAGCCGTTTGACATATTGGAAAAAGATACTTTGATGGAAAAGGAAAAAGAATTAATGTTTGGTGCTGAATCAGATTGCAGTTCCAAGAAATATCTTTTCAGAATATTATATTCCTTATCCAGAAGCTTTGAATTTCAAATCAGTGATATATTGTCTAAGGAAAAGAAAGATCAACAAGAAGAAGAAGATAGTGAAAGAATGAATATAAAAGTATCACTCGAGAGAGAAATACAAAATGTCAAAAAGAATTACAGTGATCTTCATCCTCAACAGCAACACTTTCATTCTCTGAGAACAACACAAATCTTCTCTCAGTTTTCAGCTGCTGGTTCTAATCTTCAAAGAGCAACAATAATCTGAGAAACTTTGTCTCTCAGATTCATCTGCTATCAAGGAAGATATTCTACATTCAAGAGAAAGCTTCATCCTTCAACTGTCAAGAATTTATATCAGACAGGGGGAGCTTTACATCAATAATCCACTAGTCTTCTCTCAGCTTATTGACAGAGAAGAATCTCATAAACATTTTTGTTTACCCTTTTTATCCCATCTTGTACAGGGTTCTAACTCCCTTCAAAAGTTAACCCTTTGGTGGCAGGTCACCTGATCAAAAACCTGTGATTGGTTTGAGCACCTGATCAAAATCTCAGTGGTGTTTGGGCACCTGATCAAAACTCTATTGGTTTGAGCACCTGATCAAAAGCTCAGTGGTTTTTGGGCACCTGATCAAAACTCCATTGGTGATAGGGCACCTGATCAAAAACCTAGTGGATTCCTACCAAGGGTGGTAGAAGAGTAGATGTACCCAGGTTGATTGAGGAACTACTATAGATCCATGTGTCTTCTGTGTTTGTGTTTATTTTCTGTACTGTGCTGTGCTGTGATTTGTATTTTGTTTTTATACTCACTTTGTTATACATATATATATATTAGTATTTTAATTCCGCTATAAAAATAAGTTGAAAAGTTTTAATACTCTATTCACCCCCCCTCTAGAGTAAATCTAAGATCTAACCTCACTTTCAATTGGTATCAAAGGTTGGTTGATTATTTACAGGCTAATACCTGAATCAAAAGACCAATTAGATCTTAAATTTCTTCTAGAGTTTTCTTTTGCTAAAAACTCACGGCACAGAATAAAGAATACTTAAGCGCAAGACCTCCTATGTGCAATCTTAATAAGTTTGCATTATGGAAGGCAATGATCAGATTATATATGAATTCTATTGATGAGGATATCTTTAATGCTATTTTGACAGGACCTCCTACTCCTACAACAACAACAAGTACTGAAGCAACAACCAACAATAATGTTGTTCCACCTCCTGAATGGACAGAAGCTCAAAAGAAATAAAGAAGTGCAGATACCAAAGCAATGAATATATTGGAAAATACAATGTCTAATGACATTTTCCAAAAGGTTGTGGAATGCACCTCAGCCAGGGACATCTGGATCTCCCTCAACAACATGGCTGAAGGTTCTGCAGAAGAGTCAGAGTCATCATCCAGCTCTTCTGAAGATGAAAATGATACAAATGACAAAGATCAATGCTTGATGGCTGTCTATGACGCAAGCACTGAGTCAGAACATGCATCATCATCCAGCTCTAGTGATGATGAGGATGAAAGAAATTTCTGCAAGATGGCTATCAATGCCTCAGGAAACAATTCTGAAGAATCAGAATCTGACACTTCAAGTAATATCTAAATTTGATTTTAATTCAAATGATTTCAAAATTGAATTTAAAACTCTTTGTTTGGATTTAATTAAATCTGAGAAGGAAATAATTTTCCTCAGAAATAAGTTGGTTGAAATAAATCAACTGACTGAAGATAATGCCAATCTTAAGAAAGAATTGTCTGCCTCTAGAGAGCACATTGTTCTCATTGAGAACAAACTATCTGAGGCTAAAAAATTTGAAGAATACCTCAATGGGAAAAGTATCAAACTGATGGACATCACAAGCACTGTGAATGCTAGACTAAATGGCAAATTGGGCTTGAGTGCATCATCAAGTGAGCCACATCTCCTTAAGAAAAACATTTTCTCTACACCAGTTAAATTTATCTCTGCCAAGAACAAAGAGGCTATAAATGTAGGTAAGAATACCTCAAGCAAGGATGTTAAGAATAAAAGAATTCAAAACAATTCGTCGAACGACGCTCGACGAAATCACACGAATTCGACGGAGATCGACGAAAGCTGAACACAGACTTTCAGTATAGTTATTATTCGAACGGCGCTCGACGAAATTACTTCAATTCGTCGAATGGCGATCGACGAACTCATCCAAGTTCGTCGAACGAAAAACATACTGCATATATGAAGAATTCTCAGTCTAAATATACTAAGAATCCCTTTACTGAGTGGATTATTCCTCCTAGGAAATATCATCCACAAGACTATAATGATCAGCCTGAGATTTCTTACATTTCAGATTTTTGTGGTAAAACAAAAGGACCCAATGTAGTCCGCGTCAAGAACAACTAGAATGATTTCTGTTTTGCAGGTACAAGGCTATCCAAACATAAAAGAACAGTGGTATTTGGATAGTGGGTGCTCTAAGCACATGACAGGAAATAAGGCCAACTTAAGCAATTACAAGGCAAAGCTTGGACCCAAAGTGATTTTTGGAGACTCCAACTATGGACAAACTAACGGTTATGAAAAAGTCAAAGTTGGAGCAGTTACCTTCAAAGAGATAGCATATGTCAAGGGTCTCAAGCATAACCTCATCAGCATAAGCCAGTTATGTGATGAAGGTTATCAGGTAACTTTTAACCATTCCTTATGTCTTATTACCAATAATAAAAACATTAATGTGTTATCTGGTATTAGACATGGAAATATTTATTTAGTCAATTTTGACTCCGCCAATTTAGATATTTGTTTATTTAATTCAATAAGTAAAACAAATGAATTATGACATAAAAGGCTAGGACATATTAACCTTAGAACTATCTCTAAGCTCTCCAAGGACAGTCTAGTAAGAGGACTGCCTTCTGGTTCATATAAGAAGGAAGGACTCTGCAGGCCTTGTCAACTAGGAAAGCAGACTAAGAGTAGTTTTAAATCTTTATCCAAGAGTGATTCACCTAGGATTCTGTACTTACTGTATTTGGATCTTTTTGGACCCACTACAATACAGAGTCTAGGAGGGAAGCATTACACTTTAGTTATTATAGATGACTTCTCAAGATTCACTTGGGTGTTCTTTCTTAGGAACAAGTCTGACACCTTCAGTGTTCTGACAGACTTTCTCAGGTCCATCAAGATTGAGTACTCTACTCTAGTTGCATTAACCAGAAGTGATCATGGCACTGAGTTTGAATCTCTTTTGATGAGAGAATTCTGTGGAAAAGAAGGGATCATGCAATGTTTCTCTGCTCTTAGAACTCCTCAACAAAATGGGGTAGCTGAAAAGAAAAATAGAACATTAATTGAATCAGCAACTACATTGCTTACTGATGCTCACTTGCCACTCTCTTTTTGGGCAGAGGCAGTGAACACATCAAATTATGTGTTGAACAGAAGTTTGATACACAAACTTAAGGGTAAAACTCCCTATGAATTACTTAAGAATAAAAAGCCTAAGGTTAACTATTTTTAGATTTTTGGCTGTAAATGCTATGTGCATAACAATGATGAGAAGTATCTAAGGAATTTGAAGAAAAGTCTGCTGAAGGTATATTCCTTGGATACTCTCTTTCTAGTAAAGCATATAGAGTTTACAACAAATCAACTCTTAAGATAGAAGAGTCCATGCATGTATCTTTTGATGAAACTAACATATCAAATGAGGAGAGGAACACCACCTCTACCAAAGACATTTTGCAGGTACAATGACAATCTATCTTCCAAAATTGCATCCTTCCCTACCTCCTCTACATCTGTCCCTTCTTCTAGGGGCTTAGCTTCAGGTATCCCTGAAACTAGCCAGAGGGAGATGCTTTATGAAGAAGCTCCTTTTGATGCAGTGAATGATTCAGTGATGATTGATACTGTTTCAGATATGGTTTTGATAGAAGCAGCTTCAGTTCTTGATGAAGAAGTTCCAGATCATGCAGATCCAGATTCAGTTATGGTGTTTGATATAGCAAATACAATTTTTGATAAAGAAGATTCAGATATGACAGATTCAGTTCCAGTTATTGCCAAAACTCAGATAAACAAAGCCAAAAGCCGAAGGCAAGGATTTCTCTCAGTATTCTACAATGTCAGAGTTCAGAAAGCAAGATTTTGAAAGTGTAAAGTTTTCTAAACCTAGAGTACTATATTTCTTATCTGCTGAAATGAAATTTATTTCTGTTAGATATATATGCTCTATGTTTGTTTGTTTTAATTTTGTCAAATAGTGTCCTAACCCAAATAGGGGGAGATTGTTGGAACAACCCTATTACTGATTTGGGCTAGGATCACTATCTACGACTAGGACTCAAGTTGACCCCATTATATAGTCTAAGGGTCAAGGTTTAAGTTGTCTGAGTTAGCTAGAACTTAGGAAAAACTCTAAGTTTCTGCGTTCGACGAACTCTATTCTGCGTTCGACGAACTCCTTCTTGAGTTCGACGAAAGTCAAATTTCAGTTCGACGAACTCCCTTCTCAGCTCGACGAAATTCAGTTCTCCAGACAGTTTATCAGATTATTTCTCAGTTCGACGAACTCCAGTTTGAGATCGACGAACTCAGCTCTGTGTTCGACGAATAAGTGACAAGATGTTCAGTTCGACGAACTCAGCTTTCAGTTCGAGGAACTCAACTCTCAGCTCGACGAATTCAATCCTCAAGCAAGTTTACCAAATTTCATCTCAGTTCGATGAACTCCAGCTTCAGTTCGACGAACTCCAGATTGTGTTCGACGAATTAATTCAGTTCGACGAACTCAGCTTTCAGCTCGACGAATCTTCTCCAGCTTGACAAATTTCCGAAGGATCAGTTATCTATTTTCTCTGAACCCAGATCGACTAATCAACAACGGATCTATTCTATGATTTGGACTTATTCATTTATCAGATAAGTCGAGATTCAATTCTTTCCTTTTATTATTCCTTTTCATTATCTTCTCTCGAGAAAGTAGTCATTTGACATATTGGAAAATGATACTTTTATGGAAAAGGAAAATGAATTAATGCTTTGTGCTGAATCAGATTGCAGTTCCAAGAAATATCTTTTCAGAATATTATATTCCTTATCCAGAAGATTTGAATTTCAAATCAGTGATATATTGTCTAAGGAAAAGAAAGATCAGCAAGAAGAAGAAGATAGTGAAAGAAAGAATAGAGAAGTATCAGTCGAGAGAGAAATACAAAATGTCAAAAAGAATTACAGTGATCTTCATCCTTAACAACAACACTTTCATTCTCTGAGAACAACACAAATCTTCTCTTAGTTTTCAGCTGCTGGTTCTAATCTTCAAAGAGCAACAATAATCTGAGAAACTTTGTCTCTCAGATTCATCTGCTATCAAGGAAGATATTCTACAATCAAGAGAAAGCTCCATCCTTCAACTGTCAAGAATTTCTATCAGACAGGGGGAGCTTTACATCAACAATCCACTAGTCTTCTCTCAGCTTGTTGACAGAGAAGAATCTCATAAACATTTTTGTTTACCTTTTTTATCACATCTTGTACAGGGTTCTAACTCCCTTCAAAAGTTAACCCTTTAGTGGCAGAGCACATAATCAAAAACCTGTGATTGGTTTGAGCACCTGATCAAAAGCTCAGTGGTGTTTGAGCACCTGATCAAAACTCCATTGGTTTGAGCACCTGATCAAAATCTCAGTGGTGTTTGGGCACCTGATCAAAACTCCATTGGTGTTTGGGCACCTGATCAAAACTCCACTGGTGATAGGGCACCTGATCAAAAACCTAGTGGATTCCTACCAAGGGTGGTAGATGAGTAGATGTACCCAGGTTGATTGAGGAACTACTATAGATCCTTGTGTCTTCTGTGTTTGTGTTTATTTTCTGTACTATGCTGTGATTTGTATTTTGTTTTTATACTCACTCTGTTATACATATATATATCAGTATTTTGATTCCGCTATAAAAATAAGTTGAAAACTTTTAATACTCTATTCACCCCCCTCTAGAGTAAATCTAAGATCTAACCTCACTTTCAATGACCTTCACCCCAACACGAGGAAATCATATCTCGACATGCTCCGCAACTTTTAAAAAATAATTAAATTATCTGTCCTTTTATTTTCTAGCTATTTCCGGCATTTCCGTTTCGTCCAGCTCGACCAAAATGTTAGGCGGTCATGAGACGGCTTTTATTTTATTTTTCTGCATTTTATTTTGGCCAAGAACATTTGGATGGCTATGATTTAAATCTTTTTGATGATGGGATATGAGTGCTCTTCTTGGGGAGTATATATAGCCCCTTATTGTGTATTAGTGCAGAATTGGATATTAAAAAAAATATTTTTTGGATCGGGCATTGATGAAGTCGCCCCTCCTGTAAGACCCCCCTCCCGGAACACAAGACATGGCCGAGAGGAGTCCTATGCCCAGGACAGCTGCCTTGCGGAAGTGCCGACACACGGGCTAGCCCCCTCCACAAGACGCCTATCCTGCTGGCTATTCTCACATATCATCATGCCAACCCATCAATAAAATATATAAACAACAGAAGCAATAATTCACAAGTAAGTAAAAATGTCCAAAAAAGCAGGTAACTACAAAAGCTCCGGAACAACATCAGAGTACCTATTGCCCTAAGGCTACAACTCAACCACTCGCTCATATCTGACACTGACGGTAGCGAAGGTATCGCAGTCACCGACCCTGTCATCCTGGCCGGGCTGACCTCCTGCATCGCTCGCTGCTGCTCCCCATGGGTGTACTCCTAAAACAATGGTGTAACAACCGTTAGTCATAAAGACTAAGTGGTTTCACTTCCTCTCCCCCCGCGACTCCAAGGCACCGGGCGAAAGGGATTGAAGAGAAGCTGCAATATAATCAGTAATATAACAAGCAGGTGATATGATGAAGTTCTTAATCTAGCAGTTAACATATCAACAATACATCAAGAAGGCAGGTAACACCAAGAGGTATCAATGTGTATGTAAAAGCACATCTATACTAGCAGTGTATCAGTACAGAAGTAAGCAGTACATTTAAACAGGAGTAAGCAGCATCAAAACGTACCTTAACTTATATGAATGCCCATACAAACTTATAAGTTAAGGTTTCCAATTTGGAACCCATCATATAAAAGAGCTCATACTAATTTATATGATGGACCTGATGCGGTGCAATGTTATGATTATGAATGATGAATGCAATGCAATGATTATGATATGATGACTCACCCGTGCAAGTTGCTATGTCGACATAGACCTACAGTTCTCGTTTTTTGAGAGGTAGCTAACCACTCAGGCATCTCCCGTTGTGGCCAGACGGAGACAGTGGAACGAGCTTCTCCACTACTAGGAGAGTATGAACACTACCAGTCCTAGGCCGCTGTACGCCTCGACGCTAAGAACACACAGCGGATTTCACAACCCGCATTTTCTCAATATTTAAAATATATCAGAGTGAGAGAAAATACGCGTCGTGATGCCACGCCGTGCAGGGAACAACTGCAGACGCTCAGGCAAACTCTTAAATCTAATGCTCTTTTATGAAAAGACATGTTATTATGATAAAACAATATTTAAGTTTAAGTTGAGAACCGTGTCCCTCGGTTCAGTGGATCAACTAGTCCACGAGTAAAGTATATGTGGTCGCAGCAGAGAAATACTTGATTCAATTCTTTTATGGTCCTATATGAGCCCGAAGACCTAACATACAGCTAATGTTATGCATGACTCTAGATTTATTATGAGAAATAAAAAGGTTTTATAACGTTCAAAATATGATGGCTTTCAGTTAAAGATATGCGATGAATCTAAGTTAAATGAAGCTTTTTATATTTAAAGTAACTAACATGCATCCTAACATAAATCCTTCCCAGAGAGCAAGTGTAAGAACTAACAGTAGGTAACAACAGTAAACACTGTCAAGTAGTCTAACATCCAAGACAAAACCCTATGGGCGTCAACAAACAGACACAAACCCATAGGAGCAAATCTAGTCAGAAAAGACAAAACTACCTCACAGAAGGAGGTGAAACAACCGCTGCCACTACCTGCAGCATAGAAACCTCGAGCTCTACCAGACAAACCTACTACTGCTCTGAACCTGAGGCATTCAAAAAGAAGAATTCCTCAGAAACAAGTTGCGCGCAAGTGGTGTAAGAGAGCAAAAGGAGCTAAACAAACCTCCACATAAACGGGAGACAAGCAAACAGCCTGCAACAGAAGTCAGTACTAGAGTGCAGAAACAGGGAGAGAAACCAGCTAAATAGCTAAACTCAAGAAAGCTCGCTAACAGGAGCAAAAGAGATGCATAGCTATATATATATATTTTACCAGATTTCAAATTCATATTCATATTCATATTCGTAAGAGACTGATCAGCTCGTCCAAAAGAAGAGCACCGCACCGGGGGCAAAAACCACACCGCGTACGGCCTCCCAATCAAAAGCTTAAGAGAACACCGCACCGGGGGCAAAAACCACACCGCGTATGGCCTCCCAATCAAAGCTTAAAAGAACACCGCACCAGGGGCAAAAATCACACCGCGTACGGCCTCCAACACAAAAGCTTAAAAGAACACCGCACCGGGGGCAAAAACCACACCGCGTACGGCCTCCAACACATTTAGGTTACGGTTAGGAAGCATCATGCCGGGGGTAAAAACCACACCGCGCACAACCCTCAATATAGCATTTTATTATGACGGTTCTGAACTACGAAGTCGACGAAGAACTTAGGCCAAACTGAATATACGGTCGACGTAACTACACAGACCATCCATGTACAAGTCCAAGGCCCTAACAACACATATCTCCAAAATAAACGGGGAAAAACTAGCCATCTGATGGTATTCTGATACCGAGACAATTCAGTTAAATCATTCCGCCTAACGAGGCGACGATCCAAATGATGCGACGACCAAGTTGACACGACAGCTAGAAGCACACAATTCAAGGTTCAACACTTAGACCAACACCCTACTAATAAGCGAGTTGAGGATTTGATACAATCATCGTAAAAGACTATGAACGATACAATTGTTAACAGGTAACCAAGCGGTCAACCAACGATGCTGACCCGACCGACAATAGCCAAAACATGCCTTAAATTATACAACGGGAACAAATCGAGATCATATAGTTGGCAACGGGTAAGTAAGTGAAGTCTTATAGTCAACAAACCTGACGCAAGCCAATAACAAAGCACAAGCTGTGCAGCATCACAAGGCAAACATTGTGAGACAAATCAACTTTATGCAGACATCCGACACCCAAGAAATTAACTTCATATATGTCGTCGACAGAGGACCAGTCAAACAGTGCAATCGAGTCAAGTTATGCAGAGACAAGGTCTATGAGGACAATGATTGACTTGAAATTTAGCTATGTATGAGGAAGGGGGAAGTAAGTTATCCTGACGACTCGAAGTACTAAATTATGCGGACGATTGAATCTGACGGTCGACAAACCAAATGCACGCAATTGATAGGTAGAAAAAAAATGCATGTAGTAACCCACTTAAGCCATGCAACATGATCATGCAGATGATACTAGACTTGGGCAGAACTTATGAAGTAGCCAACTATACATTCGATCGAAAAGAATGCAGTCAGAAAGGGACTGCACAGAGTTATGGTGCAGTCAATATGTATGTTAAAATTCCCAGCATCGACAAAGCTGAGGCAGACTAAAATAAAACATGCTGTCGGCATGACGACACCGATTGACCCCGATGAAATTCCAAGACCTACACCACAATGGTTTCCAAGGGCAACGGATTTAACAAATCATTCGACGCTATTTACGATCCAACCTACGATCCAATTAATATCGGTTGAAACTACGCGATGATCCATACGACACGTCGAACTAACCGATACGACGATCAAAATGACAAAACGAACACCATGACGTGACGATCAAGTTGGTACGACGAACTAAATGACTCTACGATCGAGATGGTGAGACGAACGAACGATAAAATCTGCAAAGTTAACACTATTATGGCAAACTTGCAAGCGGAAAACCACTACCGACAATAATTGTTTAGCAGTTTTACTTAAATCCTTGCCCTTGCCATTTTGAAGATCACGCCACTCAGGAGGAACAAAACTTCCGACAAAATTATAGAAGATAGCATTATTATCACAAGTAGTAATAGGGGGATGTGAGGAAAAACTGCATAATCTTAGCATAACCCTGCCTGCTGAATATCAGATACTGCACAGGTTTTAGAGCAATTATAACTATGATTATTCAATTGGCAGGGAGCATATAAAGTTTTGAAGGAAGCTCCAACGTTCTGAAAGCCTTGAGATGATTGGTGGAGCCAGTCGGAAAGCTTAATGCTATTCGGATAAAAATCCAAGAAACTAAACAAAATAGAGGAAGGAAACATATTAGGAGAGCAAGATCACCACTTGCTTCGATTTCTTCCGCGATTTGTCCTCCGAAACTCTTCACGTCGTAGATCGGGGACAAAGAAGGCGGGAGAAACTGAAAGCTACAAGAAATCGTACGAAGTAGGGGTTAGGGTCAAAAATCCTATCGCGAAAACGTCGAGGAAATGGGGAAAACTTACCTCTATAGCGAAGCTTTCGTCGAGAGCATTCCAGATCTACTCTCGATCGAAGATTTCGAGCTCTGGATCGCCGGCGGTGGCCACCGGAAGGTCCACGCGGAAGAGGGCTCCGCTCTCTCCTTTCTTTCTCTGGTTCGGTCGGAGAAATGAGGGAGAAAGAAGATAAATAGGGTTGTATTAGGTTTTAAGTGTATATATATATCATCTATAATAATGATAATAATAATAATATTAATGATAATAATAGTATCAACCCTTAATATAACTCAGCCACAAAGGGGAGCAGCTGAGTTCACGCTGCGTCTTCTTCCTTTTTTTTTTCTAATAGTTAATATTGTTAATAATTGACATAACAAGATTAATAACATATATCTATTATAATGATTACGGATGGCTAAACACACATCGAAACCGATGAAATTCGTATCGTAGGTGAACGTCGGCGCTACGAATCTAACGGCGAAGTCAAAACCAAATTCCGACGTTCCGTTCTCGAGATATAAATCTCCAAAGTTTACGCTAAACGTAAACCATATAAAACTTCAAACGCGCGCCGAGACCCCAAAAACGATCGGATCGCGACGAAACTGGACGGGCAAGTCTAAAATTAAACAACTTAATTTCCTATCGTAAAATTTTTCAATTTCGGTAACTATCAAATTTTTGTCGGCTTGACCAAATGGACACGAGAACGCACTAACAGCGATGCGTCGTTAACTCTGCACTAGCGTAACGCCCTTACGTCATTATTACGACAATTAAAATAATTAAAATAATAGTCGAAAATCAGGGGCGTTACAGTCACTCCCCCTAAAAAGAAGTTTTGTCCCGAAACTTAGAACGTAAAACGAAACTAGATGCCAAGAAAGATAGATTGAGATTCGCTGGATAGAAACGCTACCCGAAGAGGCCTAGGAGAACAGCTGAGGATAAGATCCTCACTCATCATTGACTCTCGCGTCCCCAGAATACAGACAAACGTCTTGACAAAAGAAGGATTAGGCTGCAATAGAGACACTGAGCTAGGGGCATGACAAACAAAAGCACAAACTTTCACCACTGGCTCACGTGAAACACCTCGTGAGAACCAGGGAAAGAAGCAGGCAAAAACAGCCTAACAGCAGACACTCTGATGCACTCACTCTGGCATCAGAGAAACCATCAAGAAACCCATGCCCCCAACTACGAGCTCTAAATTAGCACTCCGCCAATTGCAAATTTCTCATAATGCATCTGAGCCAACAGTAGCTCCCCACGGATATGCGAAACCGCAACACTCAAATCCACCAAAGCTCCCAAAATTCGCCTCAAATCGCCAGCGAGCACAACATTCAGATACAAACCTTGTCACGCCATCTAGTACTTCCAAACACCGACTCATCTCCCTAAACCACAACACATTTCTTTTGGAATCCAAATGGTAGGCAATGCTAGAACTTCACGCTTTGCCACAATTCTTTGCCCGAATATCTACAATAATGAGAATGTGATAATTATTTCTAAATTTCCACGTGATCAAATCTTTCTCAAAGAGTCCAGAAAATCTTTGCATTAGACGTAACCCCGAATGAAACGCAATTCCAATTTATAAAAGGCTCTCCCAACACTAAGCTGGTCAACAATAATATTGCTTCCAACAGTTGCCAATGAAATTCTCTCTGCCAGCTACTACACTAAAACACTCATGATGAGCGTAGGGTAATTCTTCCTATAAAATTTCAAATTCCATGAACCATTCGCAAGCACAATCCCTGTCTACGTCAGAACTGAACACCCAAACCGTGATTAAAATTCACAACAAGGTCTTCTAAGTTTAACACTTCCAAAATAGCCTAAGCGATAAAAACCACTTAGAAGGGAATATAGCACTAAGGGGATCAACCAAACGATCGACAATCTAACGATGATCGGCCACGAAACTGAATCGGGAAGAACGCTCGCTCAACTAACCTCTATTTTCAATTCACTTGTAAAACCACACACATAATTTCCATAGCGAAAATCCAAATTCATAATTACAAGCCAAAACTAGGTCAGAACCTAACTTGAAAACACCCGAGCAAACACTTGATCTTCTTCCATGATCAGCACATCTATCTCTTCCGCCTTTCCGCAGCCTAACTCATATCAGGGTACCGCACTCTAGTCTACTGCCCTAACATAGTCTCCAACAAAATCTGAATTCTGCATCTGCATCACAACCATTTGTCTCGACAATGCCTCATTACCCTTACGCAATTCCTCAATCACTGAATCGTTGCGAGCACCCGAGGACTCATCCTCTATCTGGGGAATCGATCATGAAATACTATGCTCTGAAGTCATCGACTGCAATTACAAACGAACATCTCATCCATACCTAGTTACCTAGCTCACTACCTCAACTAGGAAACTAGAATCATCTAACTCAAATAGATCAGAAATGTATAGACACTTGCACTTGCTGTTACCTTGCTCTGGGATTTCATAAATGATGTTATGCTGTAATACTTGGGATGATGCTCTGTCATCCCTTTTGACTCTTGTGCCTATGATATGAATGCATGTATTCTTTATTCTCTTTTGAAATCATGTGTGTACGTGTGTCATCATGTAAACCTTAACTTAGCACGCGTGCTTATGCGATGATATGTTATGCATGTAGTGCTATGCATTCTAAAAAGGCCTTAATGCATGTCATGAGCGGCATATACATGTAACGTTATGCATCCCATACTACATAACATTACATGTAACGAAAAAAGAAAACGTGCTAATGGGCATCCATGTAATGGTGGTTATGCATCCCATACTACATAACCGTCACATGTTGCCACCTATGGTGGATCCATATACAAACACATATTATGCATCCCATACTACATAATATGCCCCGTATACTTCTTATCATGCTATGAGTGTAGTGACTATGCTTTGGTTAAGATGTACTGATGACACATCGGTGTGTGTATGCAAATGAATGGAGGAAATAACACTTATCAAATTGGCTGGTTCGACCAACTTGTCAAACCAACCTGGCTCTGATACCAACTTTCACAACCCGCATTTTCTCAATATTTAAAATATATCAGAGTGAGAGAAAATACGCATCGTGATGCCACGCCGTGCAGGGAACAACTGCAGACGCTCATGCAAACTCCTAAATCTAATGCTCTTTTATGAAAAGACATGTTATTATGATAAAATAATATTTAAGTTTAAGTTGAGAACCGTGTCCCTCGGTTCAGTGGATCAACTAGTCCACGAGTAAAGTATATGTGGTCGCAGCAGAGAAATACTTGATTCAATTCTTTTATGGTCCTATATGAGCCCGAAGACCTAACATACAACTAATGTTATGCATGACTCTAGATTTATTATAGGAAATAAAAAGGTTTTATAACGTTCAAAATATGGTGGCTTTCAGTTAAAGATATGCGATGAATCTAAGTTAAATGCAGCTGTACAACCCCGATATTCGCCGGATAAAGAAATCAAGCGAGACGGGAGTGGCGAGATCCAGACCTCGCTAAGATCAACCCCCAGCCGACGAGACCTCAGCAGACCACCACCATGGGCTGGCACGGTCCTCGCAAGGCAACCCTCCAAAGGGGATGCCGCTGGCGGCACTCGCGAGAGAGCTCGCGAGAGCTCCTTCAACGGGGTTCTCGCAATGCAACCCCCGCGAGGAGGGGTCGCGGACAGGATCCGCGAGAAGGCAGGCGAGAGCTCCGATCGTAACGGTCTCAAGCGGCGGAGCTTGGTTGTTAGCAGACCCACCTGGGGTACAGTTAGCCATTTTGGGGTGCGGATAGCCACTTTGGGGCTTGGCCGGGTCGCAATTGGCGAGCCCAACCAATTGAGGAAGGAGTTCGCTAGGCGAGCCCGCCTAGAGTTAGAGCGGATAGCCATCCTGGGACTCGCCGAGGAGGTGCAGGCGAGCGAGCCATGTAAGGTGTCGATAATACCTCTGGGATTCGCTGACCCAGAGGCTCGCGAGCTCCACTCGCGAGGGAGGTCGCGAAGCGGGCTGGCTCGGAGGTCTGCGTTTAGCCTCTCCGAACAGCGGAGTTTGGCTGTTAGCAGACCAATCCGGTGTGCGGATAGTGAGAATGGACAGCGGGTTTGGTTATTGACAGGCCACAAAACTAAAATCTATAAATAGACCTCAAAGGGCACCTTGGAAGAAGACCGGTTCATTTTTATTTTTGAGCTCTTCTCTTCCTAGGTCGCTTTGGTTTGAGCTCTCTAGCTCTCCAAGGTGCCCGAGTCTTAGCTTTGGCTTGGGAGGGGAAGCGCTCAACGATCTTCCGGGTTAGTGGAGGGACCTCCTCGCTGAGACTAGGGTCTTCGTTCTTAGCTCGAGTCATCAACCTTACCTCTCCCGAGGGACCGGTAAGGGCTAGCTGCCCCTCATTTCGGTGAGGGCCCCGAGCTCCACTCGAGACCGAGAAATCGGTTTCAACATTTTGGTGCGGTGAGCGTGGAGCGCGGCTGGTTCAAGAAAGTCCCAGAGAAGAGTTATGGCTGGAGATGAAGAGCAGGGCGAGGAGTTCGGCGAGACCCCTCAGGAGGCCATGGCTAGGATGTTCGCGGACTTCAGGAAGGAGGTGCTCGACACTTTGGGGTTCACGGTCACGGCTCTGCGGAGCGAATTCGCGACCCCGGCACCTCAGGCGACCACTCCCCCAACAACAGTCGGCGAGAAGGCACCAGGAGGAAGGGCTGGAAAAGAAGTTGCCATTGAACCAGGACATGACAGGGAAGGGCGAGTGTTGTTCGCCAGTCCGGCGAGCCCGGTGTTAGCGAGCTCCGCGCCGGCGAATTCGGTGCCGGCGAGCTCTGCCCCAGCGAGCACGACACAGGCGAGCGCACGCCAGGAAAACGCGACGACAGCCGGGGTGGTTCAGGCGAGCGTCGCCCTCGCGAGTGCGATCCCGAGCTTGGCGAGCGAGCTGGGTCCGCGAGCCGAGCGAGAGAAGATGGTAGGAGGGGGAAGCCCCTTCTGCGAGTTAGTGTTGTCTGCGCCCGTTCCGACGGGATTCGGAGAATGGGATAGAGTGTACTACAATGGCAGAGATGACCCAGTTCAGCATCTGCAGTCTTTCGAGGACTCGGTCTCCATTAGGCCGATGTCCGATGCCTTCAAGTGTCGGCTCTTCGCCGTCACTCTCAAGGAGAAGGCCAGGGACTGGTTTCATTCGCTTCCGGCAGGCTCTATCTACGCGTTCGAGGACCTGCGCCGAAGTTTTCTGTTAAGGTTTTCGACTTCAAAGAGGAGGAAGAAGGACGCTGACTCTCTTTTCGCGGTGAAGCAGGAGTCCCGGGAGACGTTGGCTCAGTATGCGGATCGGTTCCAAGAGGAAGTGCAGCTCACTCAGGAGGTGCCTGGGTTTGCACTTCAACTCGCTTTCACGGTCGGGTTGAAGGAAAGTTTCTTCAAGATGGCGTTGAAGAGGAAGGCCCCCGTCTCCTATGAGGAGTTGATGGAGAGGGTGGCGGAGGAAGTAGCGAGCGAAGAAGCTAACCCCGAGCTCACCAAGAGGCTTGCAAAGCTCAGTGAGCCGGAGTTGAGGCAGCAAGAGGTCAGAAGAAGGGAAGAGCCCCGGGCCCCGGAAGGGGGGTGGAGGCCGCAAGGTGGAGGAATGCAGGGGCAGGGAAGGGGTTACGGCCCAGGAAGGGGTAACCGTTTCGAGGGTCAGTGGAGGCCCCCCCAGTTGGGGTGGAGGCAAGGCCCGATGCAGCTACCTCCCCCACCTCAACAGACCATGGCGATTGGCCGGGGGAGAGGAAGAGGGAGGGGAGGAGAAGCGGAAACGGCGGCCGCTAGGAGAAGGAGAAATAGGGTGGCGGAGGCCGAGGCCAGGGAAACGGCGGTGCCCTACTGCATCTTCCACGATGTGGAAGGCCACTCCACGGACACCTGTCCGGAGTTCCTGGAGGCGAAGAGGGGTCGAGCACCCGCGCCGCCACCGCAACAGCCATTAAGAATCGTGGAGGTGGAACCTCGGGAGGAGGAGGAAAGATGTGAGGATAGAGCAGATTTGGGGAATAGAGGAGGGATCGGAGTGATCCATGGGGGGGTAGGGGTGGAGGCAACCCGCAAGGCTAGCCTCCATACCATCTACCGCCGGAGCGTAGCGTCAACATCCACCGCTCCACCCCCGACCGAAAAAATTATTTTCACCCAAAAGGACATGCCGAGCTACGAAGACCCGTTCTGCGACGCGCTGGTCATCCAGACGGCGATCGAGAACTTCACCGTCTCCCGAATCCTAGTGGACAATGGGAGTTCGGTCAATGTCATCTTCAAGAAAGCATTCGACAAAATGGAGGTGGAGCCCAGAAGGGTGTTGGCCTCGGATGGCCCTCTGTTCGGATTTTCGGGGGAGAGGAAGGAAGTAGAAGGAGGGGTGGGGCTCCATGTGACCCTGGGTGGGCAGTCTCGGAACTGTCGCTTCGTCATAGTGGACGCCCCGAGCAGTTACAGCGCCATCTTCGGACGGCCACTCATCAGCGCATTCCGTTGCGTCCCTTCCACTTTCCATCAGTGCCTCAAGTTCAACGACGGAGGGGTCCAGGTGCGGGTCAGGGGGGATCCCAAGGTGGCGAGACAGTGCTACGTGACGGCTGTCAACACCATCTCCTGGATGGGAGAGGCCGAGGAGTGGGACAAGGTGATGGAAGAGGTAGCCGAAGTCGGAGGTCTGGAGGTGGCTGAAGAGAAGAAGGGAGGTGAAGTTCATGCCCAGGAAGGGGTGGCTGAGATACCCCGGGCGGAGAGAAAGGAAGAAGAGGAGAAGGCCCAGGAGGAAAGGGCGGAAGGGCGGATGATGATAGGGAAGGAGGCCGAGGAAGAGACTCAAACTCCCGCTTGTGCCGGGGAAGAGAAGACTTGGGGGGAGCAGTCCCGGTTGGAGGCCGTGGACGAGGTCGTGGAGCTCGAGGTCGTCACCCGGCTGGGGGTGGTGGAAAAAGTCCGGGTCAGCGGAGGACTCAGCCCAGGAGATCAGGCGGAGATTCTAGCCTGCGTGCAACAGAACGTGGACGTCTTCGCTTGGAGCGCCGCCGAAATGCCCGGGATCGATGCAGATGTGGCGTGCCATCGCCTCAACCTCGACCCCGGTGCCCGTCCCATCCGCCAGAAGAGGAGAGCCGTCGCAGACAAGCTAGAAGGGCCCATCCGCGAGGAGGTGGGCAAACTCCTGCAGGCCGGATTTATATCGGAGATCCAGTATCCAGGCTGGGTCTCCAACGTCGTTATGGTAAAGAAGGGCGGAGGTAAGTGGCGTATGTGTATCGATTTTTCACTCCTTAATAAAGCATGCCCGAAAGATTGCTACCCCTTACCTAGAATCGACGCGCTGGTTGACTCAGCCGTCGGTTTTACTGTAATGTCCTTCTTAGATGCTTTTTCAGGTTACCATCAAATCCGCATGCATCCCCCGGACATTAAGGACGTTTCCTTCATCACGGGGGATGGATGTTATTGCTATAAGATGATGCCCTTCGGGCTCAAGAACGCCGGGGCAACATACCAAAGGATGATGGATAGGGTCTTCCGCGAACAGAAAGGAAGAAATTTAGAGGTCTATGTCGACGACCTCATGGTTAAGAGACGAGACCTCGGGACCCACCTCCGAGACCTCGAAGAGACATTCGGGACCCTGCGGCGGTACAAGATGAAGCTCAATCCCTTGAAGTGTGTCTTCGGGGCAAGCCGAGGGAAGTTCCTGGGCCATTTGCTCACCCCCACGGGAGTGGAGCCCAACCCGGACAAAGTTAAAGCGGTAATGGAGTTAGAGTCGCCGAAGAACCCGAAGGAGGTCCAGAGCCTCACAGGGAAATTGGCTGGGCTCAGTAGATTCCTCTCCAAGGCGGGAGAGAAATGTGCACCTTTTTTCAAAGTACTGCGGGGAAACAAGAAGTTCGAATGGACCCCGGAGTGCGAGAGGGCCTTCCAAGCCCTGAAAGAACAGCTCACTAAAACCCCTCTACTCCAGGGACCGAGACCGGGAGAGGACCTATCTCTATACCTAGGGGTAGGATCCGAGGCAGTAAGTTCCGTGCTAATCCGAGAGGAGGGGAAGAAACAGTTCCCGATCTACTATGTTAGTCGAGTGCTGAAGAAGGCGGAACTCCGATACCAAATCCTAGAAAAGTTAGCCTTCGCCTTGGTGGTATCGGCCCGGAGGCTCCGGCCTTACTTTCAAGCCCATTCAATTAAAGTGGTGACCGACCATCCGCTCCGCAAAATCATGGAAGGGGTGGAACACTCAGGAAGGTTGGCAAAGTGGTCCGTGGAATTAAGCGAGTTCAATATCACCTTCGTACCCAGGACATCCGTCAGGGCTCAAGCAGTGGCAGACTTCATGGCCGACTACGCGGCCGAAGTGGAGGAGCACGAGCCACCTTCCCCGGAAGCATGGAAGATGTTGGTGGACGGAGCGTCGGGAAAACACTCCTTCGGGGGGGGGGGGGGGGGGGGAATAGTCCTGGTGAGTCCTCAGGGGACTCGGATTGAGCAAGCCTTGAACATCCATTTTCCAATTACCAACAACCAGGCGGAGTACGAAGCAGTGATAGCGGGCCTTCGGCTGGCCCGGGAACTGGGTGTGCAGGACGTGGAGGTCTCCACAGACTCCATGGTGGTGGCATGCCAGATCAAAGGCGAGTTTGAAGCAAAGGATCCAACCCTCCTACTGTACCTGGAGAAGGTTAAGGGAGTCATCGGGCAGTTCCGCACCTTCTCAATCAAACATGTGCCGAGGGAGGAGAGCACCCAGGCGGACCTCCTAGCCAAGTTCGGTCCTCGAGCGGGGGGAACGACTTCGGAACTCTTCCGGCCCTCCATCGAGGAGGGAGAGTCGATGGAAGTGGATCAGCAGGCCTCGTGGATGGATCCACTCATCACCTTCCTATCCTCCGGACAGTTCCCTGGAGAGGATGTGGACAAGAGGCGCTTCAGGTATAAGTCCGCCTATTACTCTTTGCATGCAGGGGGCCTATATAGAAAGACTCTCTCGGGACTCCTGGCTCGTTGTGTCTCCGAGAAGGAGGTCCCGAGGGTGCTGGAAGAAATCCACTCCGGGGAGTGCGGCAGTCACTCCGGGAGTCGGACCCTGGAAGGGAGGGTGTTGAGACAAGGCTACTTCTGGCCCACTCTCAGCAAGGATGCAGCAGAGTTCACAAGAAAGTGTCAGAAGTGCCAACTCTATGCTCCGCTCCAACTCCTCCCCGCTCAGAGGCTCCGGACCATCACGGCCCCCTGGCCCTTCGCCATATGGGGGTTAGACCTGGTCGGCCCCTTTCCCCAAGCCAGCGGTCAGAGGAAGTTCCTGCTAGTCATGATCGATTACTTCTCCAAGTGGGTAGAGGTGAAGGCGCTAGCCAAGGTAACCTCTCAGGTGGTAAGAAATTTTGTGTGGGGGGAAATAATCTGCAGACATGGACTCCCTCTAGCCATAGTGACGGACAATGGGCCACAGTTTGCGAGTGAAGAGTTCGTCGGCTTTTGCACTCAGCTCGGCATTGACCTCAGGTTTGCCTCAGTCCACCACCCGAGGAGCAATGGGCAAGTGGAGGCGGCAAACAAGATAATCGTCAACCTGCTAAAAAAGAAAGTGGAAAACCTACGAGGAAGTTGGGTGGAACAACTACCCTCCGTCCTCTGGGCCATGAGGACTACTCCGAACACCGCCACCAGGGAGACTCCATTCAAGCTCTCCCACGGGTCCGAGGCCGTTCTCCCCATAGAGTTCGAGGTAAAGACCCCCCGGGTGACCGCTGCGAGCGAAGGGGATGAAGAGTGGCTGGAGGGTAATAATGCAGAACAAAGGCTGTCCTTGGACCTGGTGGAGGAACTCCGGGACTTGGCCACCATCAGGCAGGAAGAGGTCAAGCGGCGGATGGCCCGATATTTTGACAAACATGTCCGGATCAAGCACTTCCAGAAAGGGGACCTAGTCCTGAAAAAGGTCGATGCGGCCGGAAGAGGGGCCGCAGTGGGTAAGCTTAACCCAAACTGGGAAGGCCCGTATATTATAAGCGAGGTGCTCAAGTCGGGGGGGTATCACCTCCAGGATGTGGAAGGGATGTCCCTTGACCGAGCTCGAAGTGGGGATGATTTGAAACGATTCTACCCTTAAAAACTTTATTATGTCAATTCAATCATTATCTTACTTTCGTTCGTTGTGTTTCTGACTGCTGCTGTGTCAAGATTGGATATGATGGTGCTGGAATGCCCCAGATCGATTCCGCTCCCGGGCTCTCATCTAGACGGGGGGTTCTGGTTGATCTCTGGAGAGGCTGGCAAGGTTGGATATGTTGGTGCTGGAATGCCCCAGATCGATTCCGCTCCCGGGCTCTCATCTAGACGGGGGGTTCTGGTTGATCTCTGGAGAGGCTGGCAAGGTCGGATATGTTGGTGCTGGAATGCCCCAGATCGATTCCGCTCCCGGGCTCTCATCTAGACGGGGGGTTCTGGTTGATCTCTGGAGAGGCTGGCAAGGTTGGATATGTTGGTGCTGGAATGCCCCAGATCGATTCCGCTCCCGGGCTCTCATCTAGACGGGGGGTTCTGGTTGATCTCTGGAGAGGCTGGCAAGGTTGGATATGTTGGTGCTGGAATGCCCCAGATCGATTCCGCTCCCGGGCTCTCATCTAGACGGGGGGTTCTGGTTGATCTCTGGAGAGGCTGGCAAGGTTGGATATGTTGGTGCTGGAATGCCCCAGATCGATTCCGCTCCCGGGCTCTCATCTAGACGGGGGGTTCTGGTTGATCTCTGGAGAGGCTGGCAAGGTTGGATATGTTGGTGCTGGAATGCCCCAGATCGATTCCGCTCCCGGGCTCTCATCTAGACGGGGGGTTCTGGTTGATCTCTGGAGAGGCTGGCAAGGTTGGATATGTTGGTGCTGGAATGCCCCAGATCGATTCCGCTCCCGGGCTCTCATCTAGACGGGGGGTTCTGGTTGATCTCTGGAGAGGCTGGCAAGGTTGGATATGTTGGTGCTGGAATGCCCCAGATCGATTCCGCTCCCGGGCTCTCATCTAGACGGGGGGTTCTGGTTGATCTCTGGAGAGGCTGGCAAGGTTGGATATGTTGGTGCTGGAATGCCCCAGATCGATTCCGCTCCCGGGCTCTCATCTAGACGGGGGGTTCTGGTTGATCTCTGGAGAGGCTGGCAAGGTTGGATATGTTGGTGCTGGAATGCCCCAGATCGATTCCGCTCCCGGGCTCTCACCCAGACGGGGGGTTCTGGTTGATCTCTGGAGAGGCTGGCAAGGTTGGATACTTTGGAGCTGGAATGCTCCAGATCGATCCCGCTCCCGGGCTCTCATCTAGACGGGGGGTTCCGGGCGGTTTCGGGAGAAATGGTAAGCTGACGTCTTTTGTCGGCAAACCGTCTCGCTCGTCGGACATGCTCGCTCGGCCAAGAAAGGCGTATAATACTACGCAAGTAGCGAGGATCAATCTCATACGATCCCAAACATCTAGTCCTCGGCAGAAAGGTCGCCTGCACTAGGTAAGAGGCGAGTTCTCGCCAAGAGAAAAAATACCCTACGAGACAGATACCCAAAAGCGCAACAAGCCTAAGGCAAACGGCGAGAGATCCAAGCAGCCGGAGCGTCCGGAGCGCACCTACCCAATAGCGTGCGGCGCGAGAATGACCTCCGCGAGAGCGAAGGATGAGATAAACAATGGCGGGACATTCAACACATAAAAATAACAATACCAAAAAAAAGAGAGGGGGCGAGACGATGAGCAAAGCAAAAATTTATGTTCAACACTAGAGTTTGGTTACAACTTCTTGGCAACCTCGCCAATCAAAAATTACAACACAAAATGAGAAAGTCGGCGAGCCTCAGGAATCGCCTGCGGATCCTTCTTCATCATCGCTGTCCTTCACTGGCGGGAGGGGGAGGAAGAGCTCTGGAACGATGTCTTCCAGGGTCATGTCAGCTGCGTCGTCCGCCAAGAGGCCAATCGCCTTCGCCACCGAGAAAATGTAGCGAGCCGACTCTATCGACCCCACGCGGATTTCTTCGTCTCGCGCTCGCCGGTCTTCCTTTACACGACGAGGCGAGGGGGGGGACAACGGCACGGGTAAGGTCGCTGTTCAAAGCCTTCAACCCGGTCACCTCGCTCTCCAGATCCTTGATGCGAGCGTTGGCCCTCCCGGCGTCCTCGACACCCTGCTAGCAGGTCCGGTTAGAGAGATGAAAGGGCTAAGTGAAAAAGGAAGTTGGAGGTATAGATAACTCACCACCCCACCCTCCGCGGCGAGGAGCTTCTCCTTC
The DNA here is from genome assembly GCA_033032865.1 of Dactylorhiza incarnata. Lineage (NCBI taxonomy): Eukaryota > Viridiplantae > Streptophyta > Magnoliopsida > Asparagales > Orchidaceae > Dactylorhiza > Dactylorhiza incarnata. The sequence continues at coordinate 2,639,479 of JAWHQI010000165.1, forward strand.
AGCTGCGTGTTCTCGGCAAGGATTCCCTGGTAGGCCCTCGCGAGCTCCACGTTCTGAAGCTCAAGCTGTAGACAGCGCCTCCCCGTCATGTGGGCGAGCTCAGCAGAGCGCAGTTGGGACCTCGCGCTCTCATAGGCGAGAGTCCTCGCAGTCTCATCCTTGTAGGACCCCGCGTCTTCGCGACCGTAGAGAGCGAATGAGAAATCGAAGGCGTGGCCACTGACGGTCTCCTTCTCCACCCAAGAGGGGAGGATAGAAGAAATGTCCACCCGGTTGGTCTCTGGTTTCCAAGTCACAAGGGGCTCGCCAGTCTCGTCTCGGCGCCTCTGGCCGAGCCCGAAATTGTAATGATTCACCGGGATAGGGAGGACCGAGGTCCTGGTCGGCTCCTGGCCAGGCTCTTCGTCCTCGCCCACCGAGAGACCAGTAAGGTCAAACTCATCAAAGGCAGCCTCGCGAGGCTCCTTACCTTTCGGTGCAGCAAGCGAGGCTGCGCTTTTCTTACTCCTCTTTTTTGGCGGAGACTTTGGGGGCGCGCCGTGACCACCGGAAGCTCCCTGCCTCTTGCGAGAGGGGTGCTCGGCCGGGGTGGCTTCGCCTCGGCAAGCTTCGGCCCCCATGGTAGCGAGGGACATGAGAGCATCAGGTTTCCGGTTGTTCGCGTAAGGAGGACGGAGGGGGAGATCTCGCTCGCCTATAAACAGGTGCATTAATATGACAAACTTGCGAATTGAGGCGGACATATTAGGCAAAAATCCATACCTTCTCCGGCGAGAACCGGGAGCAACGTGTCCAGGTTTTGGCGGAGGTAGGCGACTTCGAAGTTCTTCTTGTTTAGGAATTGATGGAGGAGGGCTTCATGCCCGCCCAGGGCGGTGGGCCGATAGGCGGTCTCGCCATGTTGGACCGGCGAAAAGGGAACGTTGCCGAAGTTCCCCCTGACGATGACGAACTTTTGGGCCCAGAAGTGGGCCTTGTTGACAGTCTCAACCACTTTCGGGCCCGTACCCACAAAATACGCGGTCCCATCCTTGTAGGCGCGGAAGGAGAACGCCTTCCTGAAGACGGGAAGGCTGAACTCTATTCGCTCTTCGCGGAGGTAGCAAGCGAAGGCAGTAATCACCGCCATGGCGTTGGGTGTGAGCTGACCGGGAACTACGCCGTAGTGCTTGAGCACCTAAGGACAGAGAGCGAGATTAATTCACGCGGCGAGCGAGACTAGAGTGTCAAAATGAGTAAGAGGTAAGCGAGAGCGAGGATTACCTGGCGAACCTCCGGCCACAAGGGAAGGCGCAAACCAACCGCAAAGTGGGCGATGGGGATGGCCAACTCGTCGACCAACGGATCGTTGATCGTGTCATCCTCGCTGGGGCGGCGCGCCTCGAATGGGGGGGTGACGTAATCAGCGACCGCGCTGAAATATTCCTCGTCTGTTAGGTTGCAGTTAAAGAATCCGTGCTCGGCGAAGGCCTTCGCAATCCTTCGCCGTCCCTCCGACTCCGCATCACCACCCATCTTGCGAACCTGCGAGAAGCGAAAAAAGGCGAGAACGAGAAATAGCGAGAGCTCTGCAAAAGGAGAAGGAGAGGATCAAGAATAAATGCGGTGGTTGGCTCGATAAACACCGCTTATTTATAGCAAAAGCAAAAAGGCGGGAAGAAGTCCAAGCGCCGGCGAGCACGCATATCAACAAAAAAACATCGGGTCATGTCCGCGAGGGATAAATACCTGCAGGGTTAGCGTAATCAACACTTTCAAAACATATCTTTGGCAAAAATAGAGGGTTCGCACGAGCAATGTAATGTGAAATAAAGCAGACTAGCCAGCAGCCGAGCGAGAAGTCATAAAGAACAGATACAACTTAGTCAATAGAAATAAAGCCAATATATATAAATGGCAATTACGCAAGTCACCCACAGTAGCGAGATATTCTAACAACAAGCGACATCCATTGCAATTAAATCCATGACATAACAACTAGCGGGAATCGTGGGGGAGCCATTTCCACCGACCACCACCCCGCGACCCTGACCTCGGCGGAGCCCTAGAGTTATAATATTCCTCCGCCAAACGACCCTCCCGATCCGTGAGAAAGGCGTAGTCCCTCATCCTCGCTATGTGTACCTCCGGCGTCGAGGCGATCTCATCCTGATCACGGTGTCTCGCTTGACGAAGCCTCGCGCATTCCTCCATCAGGACCGCATGTCTATCCTCGGCAGCTTCCCTGTCCCGTCTCGCCTGCATGCTGAGATCCATCAACATTCGCCCGTGCTTTCGCAAAAGCTCCGCGGCCCGCCGTTTCATCATCTCAGGATCTCGCGGATCCCCTAAGAAATCTTCCACCTGATCAGGAAGGGGGGACATTTCGTCGTCGCCCAGTTCAGAATCGGTGTGCGGGTTCTCGGCAGAATCTGCGAGATCTCCAAAGGTCAGGTAATGAGCGAAAGATCACGTAAACTGTCGGCGAGGTCATAGCACTTACCTAGAGGGGGGCGAGAACCCGAAGGACGGCCCTGAAACACGTTTCCATAATGGGGGTAGAGGGATTTGCCCAGTCCGGCAGGATGAGCTGTACTGTTGGTCGGGGGAATCTTTGGCGGTGCGGGGCCACCCGTCTCCTCGCTCGTGAGGAGCTGGAACCCGGGCTTCTCTACGATTTTATCCAGAGGCAGCGGAGATGGGGGTCGCGACGACGGGCGGATCGGGGACTTCAGAGGCGGGACTGTAAGAAAATAGTAACAGAGATCATATGTTTAGACATAAATATTACAGCATGCGAGATCCAGATCGTACCCGTGATGTCTTTTCCTGCGAGATTCATGTCCACCTGAGGGCTTTTCCGAGACACCTCAGCACGTTCCTCACAAATCTCGCTCGGCAAGGTATCCTGCGGGTGAAAACGAATGAAGAGCAATTTATAGACGTGAATTCGAACAACTCATACCTTCGCGGGGCGGCGATCATCCGGGGAGGAGTCCAGCGTCGCGGAGTCGTCTCCAGAGAGGCGAACCGCCTTCGCCTTCTTGGTTTTTGGCGACTGGGCAGGAGGCTGCCGGTTCATCCAGGCGGGTACCCTGGTCGTGGGAGGTAGCCCGCCGGCTCTCATCGCCCTCAGGCGAGCCTCTGCCTCTTCGGAAATCGGCATCTCCCGGCAGCTAGAACGGCAAAAGAAGGAAAAGAAGCGACGCGCACCCATGGGGGTTCGTGATGATATTTATAGCCTGCATGGTGGGTCCCACAAAGGATTAATGACAGGTCATCCAGGAGCGGTCGAATATCAGGGGTTGGACGATTCTTCGCGAAGACATTAGTCCTCGCGAAGAGCGGGGATTGTGTACAACCCCGATATTCGCCGGATAAAGAAATCAAGCGAGACGGGAGTGGCGAGATCCAGACCTCGCTAAGATCAACCCCCAGCCGACGAGACCTCAGCAGACCACCACCATGGGCTGGCACGGTCCTCGCAAGGCAACCCTCCAAAGGGGATGCCGCTGGCGGCACTCGCGAGAGAGCTCGCGAGAGCTCCTTCAACGGGGTTCTCGCAATGCAACCCCCGCGAGGAGGGGTCGCGGACAGGATCCGCGAGAAGGCAGGCGAGAGCTCCGATCGTAACGGTCTCAAGCGGCGGAGCTTGGTTGTTAGCAGACCCACCTGGGGTACAGTTAGCCATTTTGGGGTGCGGATAGCCACTTTGGGGCTTGGCCGGGTCGCAATTGGCGAGCCCAACCAATTGAGGAAGGAGTTCGCTAGGCGAGCCCGCCTAGAGTTAGAGCGGATAGCCATCCTGGGACTCGCCGAGGAGGTGCAGGCGAGCGAGCCATGTAAGGTGTCGATAATACCTCTGGGATTCGCTGACCCAGAGGCTCGCGAGCTCCACTCGCGAGGGAGGTCGCGAAGCGGGCTGGCTCGGAGGTCTGCGTTTAGCCTCTCCGAACAGCGGAGTTTGGCTGTTAGCAGACCAATCCGGTGTGCGGATAGTGAGAATGGACAGCGGGTTTGGTTATTGACAGGCCACAAAACTAAAATCTATAAATAGACCTCAAAGGGCACCTTGGAAGAAGACCGGTTCATTTTTATTTTTGAGCTCTTCTCTTCCTAGGTCGCTTTGGTTTGAGCTCTCTAGCTCTCCAAGGTGCCCGAGTCTTAGCTTTGGCTTGGGAGGGGAAGCGCTCAACGATCTTCCGGGTTAGTGGAGGGACCTCCTCGCTGAGACTAGGGTCTTCGTTCTTAGCTCGAGTCATCAACCTTACCTCTCCCGAGGGACCGGTAAGGGCTAGCTGCCCCTCATTTCGGTGAGGGCCCCGAGCTCCACTCGAGACCGAGAAATCGGTTTCAACAGCAGCTTTTTATATTTAAAGTAACTAACATGCATCCTAACATAAATCCTTCCCAGAGAGCAAGTGTAAGAACTAACAGTAGGTAACAGCAGTAAACACTATCAAGTAGTCTAACATCCAAGACAAAACCCTATGGGCGTCAACAAACAGACACAAACCCATAGGAGCAAATCTAGTCAGAAAAGACAAAACTACCTCACAAACAACCGCTGCCACTACCTGCAGCATAGAAACCTCGAGCTCTACCAGACAAACCTACTACTGCTCTGAACCCGAGGCATTCAAAAAGAAGAATACCTCAGAAACAAGTTGCAAGTGGTGTAAGAGAGCAAAAGGAGCTAAACAAACCTCCACATAAACGGGAGACAAGCAAACAGCCTGCAACAGAAGTCAGTACTAGAGTGCAGAAACAGGGAGAGAAACCAGCTAAATAGCTAAACTCAAGAAAGCTCGCTAACAGGAGCAAAAGAGATGCATAGCTATATATATATTTTACCATATTTCAAATTCATATTCGTATTCATATTCGTAAGAGACTGATCAGCTCGTCCAAAAGAAGAGCACCGCACCCGGGGCAAAAACCACACCGCGTACGGCCTCCCAATCAAAAGCTTAAGAGAACACCGCACCGGGGGCAAAAACCACACCGCGTACGGCCTCCAACACAAAAGCTTAAAAGAACACCGCACCGGGGGCAAAAACCACACCGCGTACGACCTCCAACACATTTAGGTTACGGTTAGGAAGCATCATGTCGGGGGTAAAAACCACACCGCGCACAACCCTCAATATAGCATTTTATTATGACGGTTTTGAACTACGAAGTCGACGAAGAACTTAGGCCAAACAGAATATACGGTCGACGTAACTACACAGACCATCCATGTACAAGTCCAAGGCCCTAACAACACATATCTCCAAAATAAACGGGGAAAAACTAGCCATCTGATGGTATTCCGATACCGAGACAATTCAGTTAAATCATTCCGCCTAACGAGGCGACGATCCAAATGATGCGACGACCAAATTGACACGACAGCTAGAAGCACACAATTCAAGGTTCAACACTTAGACCAACACCCTAATAATAAGCGAGTTGAGGATTTGATACAATCATCGTAAAAGACTATGAACGATACAATTGTTAACGGGTAACCAAGCGGTCAACCAATGATGCTGACCCGACCGACAACAGCCAAAACATGCCTTAAATTATACAACGGGAACGAATCGAGATCATATAGTTGGCAACGGGTAAGTAAGTGAAGTCTTATAGTCAACAAACCTGACGCATGCCAATAACAAAGCACAAGCTGTGCAGCATCACAAGGCAAACATTGTGAGACAAATCAACTTTATGCAGGCATCCGACACCCAAGAAATAAATTCATACATGTCGTCGACAGAGGACCAGTCAAACAGTGCAATCGAGTCAAGTTATGCAGAGACAAGGTCTATGAGGACAATGATTGACTTGAAATTTAGCTATGTATGAGGAAGGGGGAAGTAAGTTATCCTGACGACTCGAAGTACTAAATTATGCGGACGATTGAATCTGGCGGTCGACAAACCGAATGCACGCAATTAATATGTAGAAAAAAAATGCATGCAGTAACCCACTTAAGCCATGCAACATGATCATGCAGATGATACTAGACTTGGGCAGAACTTATGAAGCAGCCAACTATACATTTGATCAAAAAGAATGCAGTCAGAAAGGGACTGTGCAGAGTTATGGTGCAGTCAATATGTATGTTAAAATTCCCAGAATCGACAAAGCTGAGGCAGACTAAAATCAAACATGCTGTCGGCATGGCGACACCGATTGACCCCAATGAAATTCCAAGACCTACACCACAATGGTTTCTAAGGGCAACAGATTTAACAAATCATTCGACGCTATTTACGATCCAACCTACGATCCAATTAATATTGGTTGAAACTACGCGATGATCCATACGACACGTCGAACTAACCGATACGACGATCAAAATGACAAAACGAACACCATGACGTGACGATCAAGTTGGTACGACGAACTAAATGACTCTACGACCGAGATGGTGAGACGAACGGACGATGATAAAATCTGCAAAGTTAACACTATTATGGCAAACTTGCAAGCGGAAAACCACTACCGACAATAATTGTTTAGCAGTTTTACTTAAATCCTTGCCCTTGCCATTTTGAAAATCACGCCACTCAGAAGGAACAAAACTTCCGACAAAATTATAGAAGATAGCATTATTATCACAAGTAATAATAGGGGGATGTGAGGAAAAACTGCATAACCCTGCCTGCTGAATATCAGATACTGCACAGGTTTTAGAGCAATTATAACTATGATTATTCAATTGGCAGGGAGCATATAGGGAGCATATAAAGTTTTGAAGGAAGCTCCAACGTTCTGAAAGCCTTGAGATGATTGGTGGAGCCAGTCGGAAAGCTTAATGCTATTCGGATAAAAATCCAAGAAACTAAACAAAATAGAGGAAGGAAACATATTAGGAGAGCAAGATCACCACTTGCCTCGATTTCTTCCGCGATTCGTCCTCCGAAACTCTTCACGTCGTAGATCGGGGACAAAGAAGGCGGGAGAAACTGAAAGCTACAAGAAATCAGACGAAATAGGGGTTAGGGTCAAAAATCCTATCGCGAAAACGTCGAGGAAACGGGGAAAACTTACCTCTATAGCGAAGCTCTCGTCGAGAGCATTCCAGATCTACTCTCGATCGAAGATTTCGAGCTCTGGATCGCCAGCGGTGGCCACCGGAAGGTCCACGCGGAAGAGGGCTCCGCTCTCTCCTTTCTTTCTCTGGTTCAGTCGGAGAAATGAGGGAGAAAGAAGATAAATAGGGTTGTATTAGGTTTTAAGTGTATATATATATCATCTATAATAATGATAATAATAATAATATTAATGATAATAATAGTATCAACCCTTAATATAACTCAGCCACAAAGGGGAGCAGCTGAGTTCACGCTGCGTCTTCTTCCTTTTTTTTCTAATAGTTAATATTGTTAATAATTGACATAACAAGATTAATAACATATAGCTATTATAATGATTACGGACGGCTAAACACACATCGAAACCGATGAAATTCGCACCATAGGTGAACGTCGGCGCTACGAATCTAACAGCGAAGTCAAAACCAAATTCCGATGTTCCGTTCTCGAGATATAAATCTCCAAAGTTTACGCTAAACGTAAATCATATAAAACTTCAAACGCACGCCGAGACCCCAAAAACGATCGGATCGCGACGAAACTGGACGGACAAGTCTAAAATTAAACAACTTAATTTCCTATCGTAAAATTTTCCAATTTCGGTAACTATCAAATTTTTGTCGGCTTGACCAAATGGACACGAGAACGCACTAACAGCGATGCATCGTTAACTCTGTACTAGCGTAACGCCCTTACGTCATTATTACGACAATTAAAACAATTAAAATAATAGTCGAAAATCAGGGGCGTTACAACGGAGACACTGCGTACTGCTTGCATCATGCCGAGCCTTCAAGGACACAGAAGGGGACTTGGGTAGGTGAGCTTCAAGAGTCCAACCCAACCGATCTAGAGTCTAACTGCCGGCTTCTGTCGGTGTCACGACTAGCAAGCCCGTAGACCCGCCACAAGTAATCCTCCAACCCGGATCATTACACCACCATGTGTAAAGCATGCACATTCATGTAATTCCCATGCACACCCGTGCAATCAAGCACCCAGGGACTCACAGATGGAGCCTTCTTACCTTTCACATCATACCAGTTCAACCGATGCTAATTAGCATCCAAGGCCCCCAACAACCGGGTCCTTAACATTTCACCACGAGATATAACCATATCTTATAATCCACACAAAACCATCAATGCTACTCACACCGAGTTGTCATGACTCTATGCAGTAGCGTGTGTATAGTATGGAAATTACCATACTAGATCCTGTAAGACTACTTGTGCGTTTAACGTCACATTTCCAAAATCCTGGTCCAGATGAGCACCTTAACCTGTCTTTTCAACATAATAATTTATAGCGGCGCGTTTAATTATGGATTCATTCTAAAACCAAATCCACTGAAACTTCTATTATAAGTCATAATAAATTCCGAAATCATTACCACCAAATTTCGACCTCATTGTATTATGCAATACGTATTTACGGTGCTCTACATTCATATGACCATTATAAACAATGCTAAACACTTAGATCTCACCCATAATCAATGTTATTTACCTTCACCATCAACCACACATGCCATCACTACTACCCATAGTGAGTTGTCGTAACTCTAACGCAGTGGAAGGTATAAGTCATGGGATTACACTTATGTGATCATAAGGACTACTTGTGTACCTTGTGGCGTATCAGATCACTAGAAGAGTTACCCAATATGTTTCCTGACCTTTCTCAACCTCATGCTAACTTCACCACAAGTTCAGGGATACATTTTTATTCAATCGTATTCTATCAATAATATTATTACACTACAACATGAGAATGATTCCAAATATGCAACCTCCTGTTAGTAATATCATTGTCGTATCTAGGTCAGCACATCTATTTGTAGCAAATATACTAGTGGAATAACATTACCAAAACTGAACATCGAACTTGCTACATCAAGACATAATTATCAAATGAATACCTCTGCCAAAAGTTCACAAGAATTTTACTATAAAGTATGACTCCATATTTCTTTCTTCACTAGCATCCTAGTGTTTCACAATCAGCATAAGTATTTATGATGAATTATTTAATCTAAGAAGCATTTCAAACACAAAAGTTATAAGATTAAATGGGGGTATTGATAACTACAACAAATATATTTCTATCAAGTTTCATATGCTTCTGATAAGTATAATGAGGTAAATCACCAAAATATTATGAATTCGTACGTTTGCCTCCCTGCGCACTAAAACAACATTTTTGGGAGCTACAGTCCACCAAAATTAACGATCCACCCCCTTCGGGAAAGGTATTTCCAAGGGCTAGAACTTTTGGGTTAAGTCTGAGGTCCAAATCTAAGTCTATCATGTCTAAAATCGAGTTTTAACCCGACTGCTCAAACCTGGATAGAATCTGTCATGTACTTAAATCATAATTATTTTCAGGATAGAAATTTCAATTTGGGTTTTAGGGAGCCACGGGGCTCCCCAGAAAATGCACAACCACTCTACGAAAAGGCCTTTCCGGGGGCTACAACTTTCATGTTGAGCCCGAGGACCAAATCTGTCTGAAACATGCCTAAAGAGTGGCTCGAAGCCAGCCGCGCGCATTAGACAGATTTTGCGTACATTATAATCTGCACGGATCTAAAAGCTGAACGGACAACATCCGGTCATCTTTTCCTCCAGCCTGGGGCTGTGATTTGCCCGACCTGGAGCCTAATAAAAAAAACTCTCCCATCGGCCACCATATTTTCCCGTCCGACCAACCAACACCACCGCCCCTTCCTCCTACATAAGGTGCATCGCCGGGCGTGAATCGGTGGTCGGAGATGGCCAGAACAACAAATCGGAACATAGATTTGGCCATTCCTCCATGGCTTCCTCTCCAATCAAGCTCAATTGAGCTCGATGTCTCGCCTAATCAGACCTAGGAAACTAGCACCAAGGGAGAGGGGAGGAAGCTCACCGAGTGTCCATGCATGCTACCCAATAGCCGTGTATGCGGTGTTTGTCCATTGCTCCCGGTCATGGTCGGATCTCGCCGATCCAGATCTTGTCGGACGTCTTTGAAGAGGAGTTGGCACCGTGAGTGGGTTGTTTTCTGTTTGGAGGGAGAGGCTCGGAGATCTTGGCCTGAATAGTCAAGGCTTGCTGAAATGGGACAAGACACATCAAGATCTGGAGCTCTTGGAGGAGATCTAGCTATCCATGTTCAGATCTGGACTGGAAAAAGAGTTTGTCGGAGGAAAAGAAGAGCTGGAAGTGGCGGTTCGAGGTCTCGCCGTGAGGAGTTGCGCCGGAGAAGGGAGTTGCCGACTGGAGGTTTTGCCGTGAGAAATGGGAGCTCGCCGGAGTAGGAGGCTGGATAGGGTGAGAGAAAAAGAGAGAGGGTTGTCGAGCGGCTACATATATATATGTATAAAGATTATAAGTTATAATATAATAATTACAGTAATAGTAATAATTTTAAAGTAGTATCATTGTTATCAATAATTAAACGCTTGCACGATGCACTAGAGAGCCCAGAATTCAGCCCGGAATGGCTCGTTACAACCGTCTCGTCTATACGCACCCATCAAAATGATCCACGGTCAATTCTGAGTTCGTTTGCCATTTTACGCTCTCCGGAGCGTTTACGGCCTAATATACTTAAATGTCAAAAACCCTTCAAACGACGTCGAAATCGCAAACGGATAAATTCGTTGAACTCGTACTATTGTTACGTGGGGTCAATTGTGAGGTTGTTTGCTCGATTTCACAATGGTGGATATATACGCTATTCGAAAACCATGTCATTTGGGCTAACGTACGCACTATAATTCCTTCAAGGCGGCACGCTTCCTTCGAGTTTTATTGCTCAAACTATGCTCTCCGGACGGCTCAAATCCCGATACAACAAACATTGGGACAAAGAATAGAAATGGTACTCGCCGCATTCGTCGAGTGCACTTCCCCGACTCAGCTGCAAGCCTGGCCCTCAGTACACCCCGAGCTCGAGTCAACTCGCTTGACTCAAAAATGCGCACAAGGGGTCTAGCTCGAATCGGGACGTTACACCTCCCCCTTGTCCCGGCTCGAAACCGACGACCTTTCTCCCGCTGTCTAGCATGACACCGGCGGCCCCTTTCCCCCTCCCCTCTCGGCGACATCGTTGCTCCTCCCTCTCCCTTCCGGCAACCCCGACGACGCATGCTTGGGAAGAACCGGCGTGCTGATCTCCTCCTCCGGCGCAGCTTCGAGGGCAGCAACAATGTGATATTCACCTCCTCTACGATCCACGAGGTGGAGTTCTAGCACAATTTTAATTTCCGGGAATTATCCCGGTTGGGTAACGCCTTCTTACCTTCCCCTTGTGGTTCGCTTCGTTTAAATTGTTTTAGTTTTGTGTGTGAATGAAAGGATTAGTGTAAGATCGGAAATAGCGAATGAATCAGAGCAGGAATAATCCGTCGCCGCTCTCCAACCAATTGGTCGGAAGGGAAACGTGCCCGGTAGTTTAATTTCATTGGGGTTTTTCCTCACCCGGAGGAATATCTACGCCTAACGTTGTGCCCGCTAAACTCAACGCTAGGATTTGAGAATTGCATGTCGTAGTGAAATGTCGTTGCGGAATCCTTTTGGTGTTCGCAATGTGCTCGAGCAATTGCTTCATATACACGCACGCGGTAATTTGTGTGCAAACCTGTGTGCTGCATCAGTTTGGGTATCAGATTTCGGCGTAAAGAGTTCATAATCTTTGCCGGTCCTATCGTATCCACAATAATTTTATACACACACACGGTCGGGGAACGACTATTCCTGGTCCTCATCCGCGTCCGATACGATGGATGACAATCCCGATAATCGCGAGGTTACACAAACACAACTCGTGACCATCCAACGTGATTTGACCGATCAAATCGCTCATCTCACCGTGACATTTGCCACCTTGACACAAATAATTCAAACCGGTTTCCAAAATCCATCTCCCCAAAATAATCCCCCTCCTCGCAACCTACCAAACAACCCTCCACGCCCAAATGCGAATGCGACTGACCATGCGCCGCATGCGGATTGGAACAATGACCTTGAAAGAATATATGTATGCTAACTAATTCACCTAGGGGGGGGGGGGGTGAATAGGTCTTTTGATATTTACTTGATAATTATGTCCTGTTAAAAAAACTATTCTAGTCAGAGAATCAAGCAACTCAGAAAGCACACAAGTATGATAGAGGTTCCTCAAGACAGGGTGTCTTGAGTAGTCCTCTTTCCCCCTTCATTTTTCTAACAATGTGTTAGACAAGGCCAACTCCTCCAAACTCGGCTCAAAGAGCTTACAACACAAGTTCCTCAGAATTTCTCATATCAAGGATGATCCTACCTCAGGACAAGAGTCCCTACAACTCAGAGCTATCACCAGCTCCTACCTTAGGCACAGCAACCCTACAAACTCAGAGGAAAACACCTCCTACAAATCAGACCACCTCCTGGTCCTACCTCAGGCAACACGCCTTACAACTCAGAGGAAAACACCTCCTACAGCTCAGACCACCTCCTGGTCCTACCTCAGGCAACAAGCCTTACAACTCAGAGCTATCACCAGCTCCTACAATCTCAGGCAAACCAGCCTTGCAAACTCAGGCAAAAAGCTTTACAGAAAAAGATGTTTTAAAGAAATTTTCTACAGCAGAAATACTCTCCTGTAGATCCCGCACAGTCTGTGCTTTCCTGTAGCTGAGGATGTTGATAACAGCTACCACTTGATCTTCCTCTTCAATAGAAGGGTGGAAGATCACCTTGCCCCTTCTGGTGGAGGAGCTATCTTCTTCTCTCAGTTTCTTCTTCTCTTTCAGTGAGCAGGAAGAAAGACGAGAGCAGCAGCCGTTAATGGCGAAAGTAGATTTTGCACGCAACTGGCCGGGGGATGGAAAATGCCCTAACACTTTCTTTTATACTTCTTTTATCTTCAACGGCTCTAATTTGATCTCTCAAGAAGTATGGGAGAGATCGGTGGTCCCCTGTAGCTTTTCTGCAACCCTAGCCGCAGGTCCCGCCGCCCTACTTATCTGTAGAGAAGGTCTGCGTTCGACGAACGCACTACACTCTACGCTCGATGAACCCGCTGCATCCCGTGTTCGACGATCTTGCCAAACTCTGCGTTCGACGCACTTGCCAAACTCTGCATTCAACGATCTGCCTTGTCTCTGCGTTCGACGATCTGCCTTGTCTCTGCGTTCGACGAACGACACTCTGCGTTCGACGATCGGCACTCTTCCTTCGACGATCGGCCTTGTATCTGCGTTCAACGAACTGCCTTGTTGAAATTGTTGAAGTGAAGTGGATAGGAGTCCGGCCGGTTTGAAGGCTGGAGACCGCAGAGACCGCGCGGTCTGCGCTGGTGCTCTGGCGGTTTGTTCCTGGCGATCTGGTGCGATCGGCCAGCTTGCTTCTTGGTTTAGGTCGCTGGTTCTGGCGACCTGTTGCGGGTTGTTTCCGGTCTTGTTCTAGTCGGTCTGTTCTTGGTTGACCGATGAGACCGGGCGGCTTGGTTTCTATTCTGGCGACTTGGTTCAAGTCGGCTAGTTGCTTCTCTGTGTTGGCGATCTCAGGAAGGGTGATCGCTGTGTCCGTGCGGTTTGTGCGCGGCTTGCTGCTGACTTCGGTCTTGGACTGAATTTTGTCCAAGTGCTGTGTTCACGCGGTCTGGTTTTGGAGACCGTTCGCGAGCTGATGGGTGGTGACTGTATCCCGGTTTGTGCGGTGACGACATCCGTCCACCCGCCTATAAATAGGGGTGCATGGCCCGTCATTCATAACGAGAACTGTAAGAACAAGAGCCCGGATAGTTTCTTGCGGTCTCAAGTTTGAGTTCGCGCGGCTTGGTTGCGAGTTAACCGTTTGTTGTGTTCGCAGGTTTGCGGTCAGCAGGTTGCGGTCTCCTTCCTTGGTGATTTCCGGTGGCTCGAATAAACAGTTCGTCTGCGGCTTGTCAGCGAACTGGTTTAGTGTTCTTGTACTGTTCGCAGTAAACTCAGCGATCAGGCGACCTTCAGCGGTTAGGCGATCTGAGTTCGGTCTGGCGACAGCTTCAGTTCTTTGTTCAGTTGAATAAGCTTCAGTTCGTGCGGGCTGAGATTGCGGTCTGGCAGTGCAGTTTGTCTGCTCCTGTTCGCGCGGTCTCAAGGTGTTTCTGCGGTCTGACTGTGTAAGCGGTCTGGGAGTACAGCAGAACAGTCCGGGCGGTCTGAACCTTTGTTGCATCCGTGCGGTCTCTTTCTGGCAGACCGCCGGTTTCTGTTTTTGGTGTGTTTGTTCTTCTCGTCTCCGTGATTCTTATGAATCATGTCTCGCCATGTATGCCTCGCATTGTAAAGCAGTATTATTTCAATAAAGATTTCTTGTATTGCTGGTTTTGGCATTGTGGTTGTTTGGCTATAATTCTTGTTGATACAACTCCTGCTTACTCCTAAACGGTCCAATCAAAAATTTTAACATGGTATCAGAGGCAGGTTCCTGGAGTGGATAAGCAGTGATCAACTAGAGTTGCCATCGTCTTTGTGAAGAAGAGACCACATTGATTGCCATGGAAGGCAGTTTCGCAAGAGGTCTTGGTATTGAACTCCTCACATCGACTAACTTCAAAAAGTGGAAGTCATGTATGGAGAGTTATTTGATTGGCGAGGATCTTTGGGAGATAGTCGGCGGAGAAGACACACAGGAGGTGTTTCCAGCAGGTGATAATATGGCAGAGGTGAGGCTTTGGAGGAGGTTGAATGCTAAGGCAGAGTTCACTCTCAAGAGGGCTATCTCACCAGAGCTGTTTGATCATATTATCGGATGTAAATCTGCTGCGGAGATCTGGACATCCTTGGATGGATTGTTCAATAAGAAGAATGTAGCAAGGCTACAGTTTCTTGAAAATGAGTTGGCTAAAGCCTCTCAAGATGATCTTTCTATTTCTACCTTCTTCCTCAAGATGAAGAATCTCACGGCAGAAATTTCTGCTTTGGACCCTGATGAGCCAATCTCTGAGGCAAAACTGAAGAGGCATATCATTCGCGGGTTGCGGAAGGAGTATCTTGCCTTTGTGACTTCAGTTCAGGGTTGGGCAAATCAACCGTCGTTGTTGGAGCTGGAGAACCTTCTTGCTTCGCAAGAAAGTTTAGCAAGACAGATGGCGGGGGTTTCTATCTCCGGGGGAGAAAGTGATGTGATGTTCTCTGGGAAGAGGAAGAAGAAATGGGAGAAGAAGAAGCCGGGTCATGATGGACCCTCCACTTCAGGTCAGCAAGATAGGGGCTATGCTCCTAAGTCTGATGGGAAGAAGAAAGGTGAGGGACCAAAGTGCTTTAGATGCAACAAGACCGGGCACTTCAAGAAAGATTGTTGAGTGAATCTTCAGCCGGGACATGTAGTGGAGAAGGAGATGCCAAAGTCTGGTGAAGTTGGATGGGGAGGAGCCTTTGTGTCTAATATAACGGCGATGCCCGTTAAAGCCTTGGCTTCCATCAACTATGAAGAGGACTGGATTGTTGATTCAGGGTGTGGACATCATCTCACCGGAGATGGATCAAAGTTCTCTTCTTTGGCGCCTTACTCAGGTAATAATGCTATCATTACGGCTGATAATTTTATTCATCCAGTAGAGCACGAAGGAGTCGTCTCTCTGAGCAGTGATAAGGGTCCACTCACGTTGAGGAGTGTTTATCACGTGCCTGGTATGAAGAAAAATCTCTTCTCTGTGACCAACGCGGTCGATGCCGGTTATCACGTTCTGTTTGGCCCTACAGAAGTGAAGTTTCTCAAAACTCAACCGGAGATAAAGGGAGAAGTTTTTCATGTCGGCAAGCGGGTGAAGGACTTGTTCGTTTTATCGACAAGTACCTATGTTGATAAGATGAGGACAAACGATGGCGCGGCCATTTGGCATGAAAGGTTGGGGCATGTAGGCATGGACAAATTAAAGGCTATGGCTGTAAAGGGCCTTGTCAATGGCTTGCCTAGCTTGTCTTCCTATGGAGACGGTCATGTCTGCGAAGGATGTCAGTTTGGTAAGTCTCATCGACTTCCATTTGACAAATCGCAAACAAGGTGCAAACTGCCGTTGGAATGCATCCACGGTGATTTGATGGGACCGACTGCCACCCCAAGCCTTGGAGGCAACAGATACATGTTGGTGTTGATTGACGACTACACCAGATATGTCTGGGTGTATTTCATGAAAGAGAAGTCAGAAGCCTTTGCTAAATTTGTGGAGTTCAAGGAGCTGGTGGAAGGTCGTTTAGGCCTGCGGGTGAAAAAGTTGAGAACTGACAATGGTGGGGAGTTCACCTCTGGTGAGTTCTCAAGTTTTTGCAGGAAACACGGCGTTCGGAGAGAGCTCACTTGTTCCCATACTCCACAGCAGAATGGCGTTGCCGAAAGGAAGATCCGTCATCTGACGGAAACTTGCAAATGCTGGCTTCATGCCAAGAGTATTCCAAAGTCCTTCTGGGCGGAGGGAATGTCTTGCGCAGCTTATGTCATCAACAGATTGCCTCTAAGTCCTATCAACATGAAGACCCCTCACGAACTAATGTTCAAGGAGAAGCCGAGTGTTGCTCACCTTCGGGTGTTTGGATCAACCTGCTATGTGCATATTCCTGATGCTCTTCGAACAAAGCTTGATGCGAAAGCAAGGAAGCTAGTCTTTGTTGGTTATGATGAGCGGAAGAAGGGATGGAGATGCATGGATCCTGAGACACGAAGGTCAATTGTTTCTCGGGATGTGGTGTTCGATGAAGTAACTTCCTACAAGGGGAGCTCAGGAGTTGAACTACCAGAGGGCAGGGTTGATGAAGGAGGAAAAGCTGCAGGAAGTCTTCAAGTGGAGTTGCCTGTTTCACCAGGAGCTCCAGGTGTGTCAACCTCTGAGATGGAGGCTTCAGGTTCTGGAAGCAGGGGGAGCGATGCTCCATGTTCATCTGGGAAAGAAGCTTGCACAGAAGAAGCGGCTGAGGAGGTGGTTAGTCAGGAGCAACCTCTTAGGAGGTCGAAGAGGACTATTCAACCACCAGATCGATACACAGGAGGAAACATGGTGAACTTTGTTTCTTGTTTCTTTGCTGGTCCCTTAGATGAAAGGGAGTCGTCGAGCTTTGAGAAGGCCAGAGGTGTGAAGGAGTGGGACATTGCTATGCAGGAAGAGATGACAGCTCTCGAGAAGAATGAGACCTGGTCTCTTGTGCCCAAGCCCAAGGGCACTACTCCTGTCACTTGCAAGTGGGTCTTCAAGCTGAAGAAAAAAGCTGACGGTAGTATCGAGCGTTACAAGGCTCGCCTTGTAGCTCGTGGGTTCTCACAGCAGTACGGAGAAGATTATGATGAAACATTTAGTCCAGTGGCAAAGATGACTTCGGTTCGATTTGTTATTGCCTTGGCGGCTTCGAGTGGTTGGGAGATTTGGCAACTCGACGTGAAGAATGCTTTCTTATACGGCGAGATTGACAAAGATATCTTCATGATTCAACCGCAAGGCTTCATCTCGAAGGAGTATCCAGACTATGTTTGCAAATTGAAGAAGGCCCTGCACGGGTTGAAGCAAGCGCCTCGGGCGTGGTACGGGAAGATTGCAGAATATCTCTTATTCTGTGGATTCGTTGCTTCAGACTCTGATTCTAGCTTGTTCATCAAGAAGGAAGGGGTGCTTCGGGTGATTGTGCTGCTGTATGTGGATGACATGATTGTCACCGGGAACTCGAAGGAAGCTGTTGCAAGACTCAGGGCTGAGCTTTCTATCAGGTTTGAGATGAAGGATCTAGGGGAGCTTCATCATTTCCTTGGACTCGAGGTCCAGAGACGGGAGAGCGGAGTGCTCATTTCTCAGGAAGGATATGCAGAGCGAATCGTGAAACGATTTGGCATGGAGGAAGGGAAGAGCAGCTCTATACCTTTGGAGCAACATCATAAGCTTCGGAAGGATGAGGGGAGAATCTTATCTGATCCGTTGGTGTTCCGAGCTCTGGTTGGGAGCTTGATCTATTTGACGATCACAAGGCCGGATATTGCTTATGCAGTTGGCAAGGTGAGTCGGTACATGGCGGAACCACGGAAAACCCATCTTCTGGCGGCTAAAGGCATACTGAAGTATGTGAAGTCGACCTCTGATTTGGGTCTCCTATATAGGAGAGGGTCAAGCTTGGAGTTGCATGGTTTCATGGATGCTGATTATGGGGGAGACGTGGATGATCAGAGATCAACGTCGGGTTATGTCTTTATGACGGGCCCCACAGCTATCTCTTGGTGCAACAAAAAGCAAGACTCGGTGTCTGTTTCTACCACGGAAGCAGAATACAAGGCTTCGGCCTTGGCAGCTCAGGAAGCTATTTGGCTCAGGAGGTTGGTAGAGGACGTTCATCAGGAGGTTCGAGGTCCCACTATGCTACGCGGGGACAATGAGAGTGCTCTCAAGCTGGTTAACAATCCAGTTTGTCACGCGAGGACCAAACATATAGAGATTGAGCACCATTTCATTCGTGAAAAGGTGTTGGGAGGATCTCTTAAGGTCGAGCATGTTCGGAGTGCGGACAATGTCGCAGACATCTTCACAAAGCCGCTGGCAAAGGGACCGTTTACTCGGTTAAGGGAGTTGCTCGGGCTAGTTTCCACTTCCCACTTCAAGGGGGAGTGTTGAAATTGTTGAAGTGAAGTGGATAGGAGTCCGGCCGGTTTGAAGGCTGGAGACCGCAGAGACCGCGCGGTCTGCGCTGGTGCTCTGGCGGTTTGTTCCTGGCGATCTGGTGCGATCGGCCAGCTTGCTTCTTGGTTTAGGTCGCTGGTTCTGGCGACCTGTTGCAGGTTGTTTCCGGTCTTGTTCTAGTCGGTCTGTTCTTGGTTGACCGATGAGACCGGGCGGCTTGGTTTCTATTCTGGCGACTTGGTTCAAGTCGGCTAGTTGCTTCTCTGTGTTGGCGATCTCAGGAAGGGTGATCGCTGTGTCCGTGCGGTTTGTGCGCGGCTTGCTGCTGACTTCGGTCTTGGACTGAATTTTGTCCAAGTGCTGTGTTCGCGCGGTCTGGTTTTGGAGACCGTTCGCGAGCTGATGGGTGGTGACTGTATCCCGGTTTGTGCGGTGACGACATCCGTCCACCCGCCTATAAATAGGGGTGCATGGCCCGTCATTCATAACGAGAACTGTAAGAACAAGAGCCCGGATAGTTTCTTGCGGTCTCAAGTTTGAGTTCGCGCGGCTTGGTTGCGAGTTAACCGTTTGTTGTGTTCGCAGGTTTGCGGTCAGCAGGTTGCGGTCTCCTTCCTTGGTGATTTTCGGTGGCTCGAATAAACAGTTCGTCTGCGGCTTGTCAGCGAACTGGTTTAGTGTTCTTGTACTGTTCGCAGTAAACTCAGCGATCAGGCGACCTTCAGCGGTTAGGCGATCTGAGTTCGGTCTGGCGACAGCTTCAGTTCTTTGTTCAGTTGAATAAGCTTCAGTTCATGCGGGCTGAGATTGCGGTCTGGCAGTGCAGTTTGTCTGCTCCTGTTCGCGCGGTCTCAAGGTGTTTCTGCGGTCTGACTGTGTAAGCGGTCTGGGAGTACAGCAGAACAGTCCGGGCGGTCTGAACCTTTGTTGCATCCGTGCGATCTCTTTCTGGCAGACCGCCGGTTTCTGTTTTTGGTGTGTTTGTTCTTCTCGTCTCCGTGATTCTTATGAATCATGTCTCGCCATGTATGCCTCGCATTGTAAAGCAGTATTATTTCAATAAAGATTTCTTGTATTGCTGGTTTTGGCATTGTGGTTGTTTGGCTATAATTCTTGTTGATACAACTCCTGCTTACTCCTAAACGGTCCAATCAAAAATTTTAACATGCCTTGTGTAACAGTACTGGCCAGGACCGTCAACACATGACCTACAAGCCCAGTACCGCCGGCACCGACGACCCAGGACCGTCAACAGACCTACTGGCACCGCCGGTTCAGCCTCACCCCAACGGGTTAACCACAAGCCTGCAGGCCGTACACCCCAACGCCTCTCTGGCCCTGTTTCTCAGGCGCAGTGCGTTGTTGGACTTTTTGTAACGGTACTGGCCAGGACCGTCAACACATGACCTACAAGCCCAGTACCGCCGGCACCGACGGCCCAGGACCGTCAACAGACCTACTGGCACCGCTGGTTCAGCCTCACCCCAACGGGTTAACCACAAGCCTGCAGGCCGTACACCCCAACGCCTCTCTGGCCCTGTTTCGCAGGCGCAACGCGCTGTTGGAGGGGGGTCTCGAACCCACAACCTCCCTTGATAAGAAACCTTCAACAGTTCTCATCACCAACTGAGCTGCAAGTTGGTGATGAGAACTGTTGAAGGTTTCTCATCTAGGGAGGTTGTGGGTTCGAGACCCCCCTCCAACAACGCGCTGCGCCTGAGAAACAGGGCCAGAGAGGCGTTGGGGTGTACGGCCTGCAGGCTTGTGGTTAACCCGGTTTGGGTGAGGTTGAACCGGCGGTGCCAGTAGGTCTGTTGACGGTCCTGGGCCGTCGGTGCCGGCGGTACTGGGCTTGTAGGTCATGTGTTGACGGTACTGGCCAGGACCGTCAACACATGACCTACAAGCCCAGTACCGCCGGCACCGACGGCCCAGGACCGTCAACAGACCTACTGGCATCGCCGGTTCAGCCTCACCCAAACCGAGTTAACCACAAGCCTGCAGGCCGTACACCCCAATGCCTCTCTGGCCCTATTTCTCAGGCGCAGCGCGTTGTTGGAGGGGGGTCTCGAACCCACAACCTCCCTTGATGAGAAACCTTCAACAGTTCTCATCACCAACTGAGCTGCATCTCAGTTGGTGATGAGAACTGTTGAAAGTTTCTTATCAAGGGAGGTTGTGGGTTCGAGACCCCCCTCCAACAACGCGCTGCGCCTGAGAAACAAGGCCAGAGAGGCATTGGGGTGTACGGCCTGCAGGCTTGTGGTTAACCCGTTGGGGTGAGGCTGAACCGGCGGTGCCAGTAGGTCTGTTGACGGTCCTGGGCCGTCGGTGCCGGCGGTACTGGGCTTGTAGGTCATGTGTTGACGGCCCTGGCCAGTATCGTTACAAAAAGTGCACTTTTTATAACGGTAAGAAAAAGTGCACTTCCTGCATGTGTTGAGAACTGCATGTGTTGAGAAAAAGTGCTGCATGTGTTGAGAAAAAGTTCTCATCACCAACCTCCCTTGATAAGAAAAATGCACTTCCTGCATGTGTTGACTTATCAAGGTTTCTTACAAAAAGTGCACTTCCTGGCCGTCAGCTCAGTTGGTGATAGGAACTGTTGAAGGTTTCCTATCAAGGGAGGTTGTGGGTTCGAGACCCCCCTCCAACAACGCGCTGCGCCTGAGAAACAGGGCCAGAGAGGCGTTGGGGTGTACGGTCTGCAGGCTTGTGGTTAACCCATTGGGTTGAGGCTGAACCGGCGGTGCCAGTAGGTCTGTTGACGGTCCTGGGCCATCGGTGCCGGCGGTACTGGGCTTGTAGGTCATGTGTTGACGGTCCTGGCCAGTACCGTTACACCTTGTCTCTTCTAACTCATCTCAGCGGTCGACGAACTGTGTTCTGCGTTCGACGAACGGCTCTCTGCGTTCGATGAACACGCCCTTTGTGCATTCTCAGCGGCTCCTTCTCTGGTCTCGTCTCAGTGGTCCACGAACTTAGTCCTGCGTTCGACGAACGACACTCTGCGTTCGACGATCACGCGATTACAGCTGTTTCTTCTATCTCGTCTCAGCGGTCGACGAACTATGTTCTTCGTTTGACGAACGACACTCTGCGTTCGACGAATCTTATCAGCTGAGACAATTTCTTCTGTCTACCTAGGAGAAGATTTCTCCTAACTTTAGGTATTGATTAACCATTCCTCTTGAGTCACTTAAGCCTGTTTAACTTACACAAACAAGGCTTTATCAAATACAATATGACCTTAGTATTGGAAGTGATGCCTCTTCAAATCAAGGGAACATTGAGGGCAATATTCCCAACAATCTCCCCCTATTTGAAGAAGGCAGAACACCCCCAATGCTAAGGTATATTGTCAATAAAAATATATCATGATAACACTTGAGGGACATATTATTTAAATGATCTATAAGATAATCATGATAACATAGCTAACAGCTTCACGATAGCATTGTTTAACATAGCTAACAGCTAACAACTTCATGACAGATTAAATAGAGCTTTGACTAGCTAAGAGGGCATCTCCCCCTTTCTAATTCAGATTAAATAGCATATCATCGTAACTAGCTTAGAGGGATAACACTACTTTGGTCTTAGTAGCTAGTGATGAGTCCTGATCATATACACATATATGGACTCATCTGTGCCGTTTTTCTAGTCTTTCCACTGCACTTTAGCCTTATTTTAGCTCATATTTGTATTCTATGCTAGGTGCACTTCTTGGCCTATTTTGGTGTGTTTTGATGTTTATTCTCTTTTGATAGCCTTATCGTATTGTTGAGTGCCACTTTCAGTAGCCTGATTAGCATTTCTGTAGGAACAGGAGTCGTGCAGGTGTTCCCGGTACAATTCTGTACAGGAACACTGCGCACGATCAATGGTTCTATTGCGCACGACCACTGGTCATGCGCCGCTGATCGTGCGCACTTAACCCCCATTTTATGAGTTCTGTCTCGACCAATGCGCACGACCACTTACGATAATGCGCACGACCACTGGTCGTGCGCCACTGGTCGTGCGAACATTATATTTTATAAATTTCTTACATTGCAGGCTCCGCCCAGGCAGGCGCACGATCACAGGATTCTAGTGCGCACGACCACTGGTCGTGCGCCACCGATCGTGCGCACTGTTTATTCCGGCGCTTATAAATTGACCTGCTCGCGAATTAGGTCGGGATTCATCATCCGACTCCGCCCAGCTCCGCCATTTTCCGCCCTTTTTGCAGGGTTTCGCCTCCTTCTTCACCGCCCACCTTAGGGAGGAGCTCCGGGCAAACTTTCAATGCCAAATCCTCGCCGGAGCTTCCTCTCGGCCATCTCCTTCATCCAAGAGCTTCAAGAAGGGAATCAACCTAGCCTTCTTCTTCAAGATCGGAGCAGCTTGTGTGATCATTCCACCGGTTTGTGACACGAAGAAGACGGTTCCATTGGAGAGTAGTGACAGCTCTCTCTACCCCGGACGCAGTTGAGGACCGAGCTTGGACGCGGATTGACAACCCGACGATTCCTTCCATGAACCCTCAACAAGACTTCGGAGTCGGTCGATTTCGCACACTCACCTCCCCTTGTAGTGATAGCTTAGTTGGATTTCTTATATGTTTGATGAAGTGTGTTTTGATTATTAGCATTTATACTTGATTATGTCTATGTGATTTGGGTATTCTTGCTTATCATTTTGAGGTGTGCCTTGTGGTGTGGATTGTTGGTTGTGTTGTGCCGCCCTAACAATTGTTAGTGGTGTGCTTTGCGAAGAGGTGCTTGCGACCCTCATTCCGCCGTTCTCTCCATTCCATTCGTATGCCTACTCTTCCATCCGCCTAGCGAAGCGTGGCATAGCGGCCCGTGTAATCCATTCCGACTCCGCCGGTGCGAACCATTCCATCCGCTTGCCTACTCTTCCATCCGCCTAGCGAAGCGTGGCATAGCGGCCCGTGTAATCCATTCGCCCTATGAAGCAGTGCGCTCAAGGCCTGCACAGTTCGACTCTGCTTGCCTACTCGTCCATCCGCCCTTGCGACGCAGCGCGCTCAAGGCCTGCCTAGCCTCCATCCCGCCAAGCGAAGCATTGCATAGCGGCATTGCATAGGAGTAGTTGTAGTTGTTTTCTTTTATTTTCCAAAAGCCAAACCAACTCTCCCGCATTCCATCCGACCTTTAGGACTTCGATCTCAAGTCCTTCCTCGATAATAAACTCCACCTTACTGTGTTCCTTTGAGATCGATACTTGGGGATTCATTCCCATTTTATATTACTTGAACGATCGGTACACTGCCGTTTCGTGCCGCAGTCTTACTACCGCCTATAGAGGTGTGCTAAGATCTGCGTCATCAGCTAGCATTCCATCTCCTATTTGCAACTAACAAGACCAAACTTGGTCTTAGCATTGGCCATCTCCCCCTTTCTGGGTTCTTCAACCTTTTTCCCATTAGGGAATAGGATTCTTCAGCCTCTTACTCTATTCAGGATAACCTACATCCTTTCTGCCCTACTGAGCATTAGCTATCTCCCCCTCAACTTATAGCCAACTCCCCCTCAATTTGAGCAGGAGCTTGCTCCCCCTAAATTGGAGCACCTGTATTGACCCAGACAAATCCCTGCTGATTAAAAGAAAACAGGAAATACAGCTGATCCAAATGTTTCTGATCCAGCTTATCAATTTAAGTAATTCTACATTTAACAACTTAGGGATATTATCTACCCTATTAGTGGATTATGTCTATTGAGGGAAGATCAATTCAGATATTAATGTATCATAACATTACATTTTAAGATGAGTTAAACAGATAACAACATAAACAGTTAAACACAGATTATATATATTCAGAAAAGAACTCATTCCAAATTCAACATGCCTAAGTCAATTTTAAAAGAATTAAACTTGGCCTCATCCAGTGGCTTAGTGAAGATATCAGCTACTTGATTGTCTGTAGAGACATATTCAAGTTTGATAGATTCACACTCTACATGCTCTCTAATGAAATGATACCTAATTTCTATGTGTTTGGTCCTGCTATGAGATACAGGATTTTTAGCAATAGAAATTGCACTTGATGAGTTACACAGCAGGGGAGATTGTCTTACCTTTATGTTGTAATATTCCAGCTGATGTTGGATCCACAGAATTTGAGCACAATAGCTACCTGCTGCAATGTACTCTGACTTAGTTGTGGACATTGCAACGCTAGTTTGCTTTTTGCTGCTCCATGAGACCAGCCTCCTCCCTAGGAATTGACAGGTGCCACTTGTGCTTTTCCTGTCCTCTTTGCATCCTGAAAAATCTGCATCTAAATAGCCTATCAGTTCAAAATCATTGTTCCTAGGGTACCAAAGGCCAAGGTTTAGGCTGCCCTTGTGATATCTCAAAATCCTCTTAACAGAAGTGTAGTGAGATTCCTTAGGACAGGCCTGATACCTAGCACAAACACATGTAGAATACATAATGTCTGGCCTACTAGCAGTCAAGTACAACAGGGATCTAATGATACACCTGTACATGGATTCATCAAAGGCCTTCCCCTTTTCATCATTGTCTAATGATACATTAGATCCCATGGGTGTTCTCATGGTGGAGGCAGACTCCATCCCAAATTTCTTGATGAGCTCCTTAGTGTACTTGGTCTGGGAGATGAAAATTCCATCATCAGACTGTTTCACCTGGAGCCCAAGGAAATATTTGAGCTCACCCATGCTGCTCATCTCAAACTCCCCCTGCATTAGATTAGCAAATCTCTTGCAGAGGTTGTCATCAGTAGACCCAAAAATTATGTCATCAACATAAATTTGGACTAAGAGACACTTGCCCCTTGTTTCCCTAAGAAACAATGTGCTATCAATCTTTCCCCTCATGAACTTGTTCTTGAGGAGAAAGCTGAACAAAGTCTCATACCAAGCTCTTAGAGCTTGCTTGAGACCATAAAGAGCTTTTCTAAGAAGATAGACATGAGATTTAAGAGTAGGATGAACAAAACCTGATGGCTGCTCTACATTTACTTCCTCTTTTAGGTTTCCATTCAGGAATGCTGATTTCACATCCATCTGGTAGACTTTGAAGCCCTTGTGAGCAGCATATGCTAGGAATAGTCTTATGGCCTCCAACCTTGCAACTGGGGCAAAGGTTTGGTCAAAGTCTATTCCTTCCTCTTGCGTATATCCTTTTGCAACCAGCCTTGCTTTGTTTTTGATGATTGTCCCATTCTCATCTAACTTATTTCTGAATATCCATTTGGTGCCAATTATGTTGTGTCCTTCTAGTCTTGGCTCAAACTTCCATACTTTGCATCTTTTGAATTGCAAAAGCTCTTCCTGTATGGCCTGAATCCAGAATGGATCCAAGTTGGCCTCTTCAAACCTTTTAGGCTCTACCTGTGATAGAAAACTGAGGAACAAGGCCTCATTGTGAGCCCTGCTCCTTGTTGTCACACCTTGCTAAATATTCCCTATTATCTGCTCTATGGGATGATCCCTTAGATGTCTGGTAGCTGCAGTCATTCTGTTCTCAGCTTGCTGTGCTGTTTCTGCAGGTTCAGCAGCTTCTTCATCAAGGTTAACTTCTTCCTCTTCTGGGATGGCAGCATCAGAATTGTTTTGCTGCAGCTAGGAGTGTCTTGTATAGACATCCTTTCCATTTCCTGTTCTTTTCCTGTCAAAACAGAATATCTAGACCAGCCTTTATATATTAGGCTGGTCTCATCAAAAACACCATGCATAGACTCCTCTACAACATGAGTTTTCTTGTTGTATACTCTATAAGCTCTACTATGTGAGCTATAACCAACAAGAACACCTACATTGCATTTCTCTGCAAACTTTGTTAATTGGGATTTTCCATTATTTAGAATGTAGCATTTGGAGCCAAAGATTCTAAAATATGAAATTGTAGGTTGTTTGCCTTTCAGAATTTCATAGGGGGTTATCCCATGAACCTTATTGATAGAAGCTCTATTGAGAACATAACAAGCTGTATTGACTGCCTCAGCCCAGAAATATTTTGGGAGTGAGGAGTCACTAAGCAGTGTTCTCCCAGCTTCTATCAAGGTTCTATTCCTCCTCTCAGCCACACCATTTTGTTGTGAAGTCCATGGGGAGGAAAACTCTTGGGTGATACCAAATTCTGGACAAAATCTTGTCATTGCATCAGATTGAAATTCTGTGCCATGGTCAGTTCTAGTCCTGACCACAGTACATTGTAGATCATTCTGAATTGTCTTGATATGATTGATAAAGACATTTAAAGTATCAGATTTCTTCTTAAGGAAGAATACCCATGTATATTTTGAGTGATCATCAACAATCACCAAAGTATACAATTTCCCACCTAGGCTCTGAATTGGCAAAGGAACAAACAAGTCCATATGCAAGAGATAAAGACATCTTTCAGTGTCTTTGGAGCCAATACTTTTAAAGGTGGCCCTAGTTTGCTTACCCATTTGGTATGCATGACAGGGACCATCTTTAATATATTTTAAGTTTGGACTATTCCTAACAAGATTTTTAGAGAAAAGTCTATACATTGTCTTGTAGTTAATATGAGCAAGTCTCTTGTGCCATTGAACACAAAGAGACTCATTCTCATTACTACTAGACACACAGAAGTAAAAGAATTGCTGCAAATGAAATCTAAGCAATAAACATTTCCACTCCTAGTGCCTGAGAGAATAGTCTCTAAGTCATTTGACTTTTTGATCAAGCACTTGTCATTGTGGAATTCAATGACATAGCCTAAGTCACATAGTTGACTTATTCTTACTAGGTTGTGCTGTAACCCTTCAACATAAGTTACCCTTGTGATTGTAACTATGCCATTGGAGATCATACCATAGCCTTTGGTGACTCCTGTTTCACCTCCCCCAAATATAACTTTGGGTCCATTCTTCACAGGCTTGTAATCCTGTAGAAGACTCCTAGTTCCTGTCATGTGCCTTGAGCACCCACTATCCAAGTATCATGTTTGGTTGAGACTGGTACTTGAACTACCCTGCAAAGAAAGATTTAGTTATCCTTAGGATCCCAAAAAGCTTTGGGTCCTAGGTGCCTGTTAGTTTGACGAGATACTTTCACACTAGCTACACTCCTAGCAGGAAAGCTCTTCTTTGCATTAGGTACATTGGGGTTGTACCAACAATCTATGGCAAAGTGTCCCACCTTGCCACATCACCAACAATCATGAATATTGTATCTCCTTTTTTGAACATTTTTCTAAATTGGTACAACACTGTGCACATGTTCAACAGAAGAGACTGCAACATTCTTCCTGTCTCTTTCAGCAATAATCTGACTGAAGGATAATCTGTGGACAGTCTTGCTGCTCTTTGTCCTGATAGCCTCAGCTTGCTTTGGCTTGGCAGCCATACAAGATCTGATGGAATCAGACACTGGGCAGCAGGCCTTGTCAACAGATTGACAACAGTCTTGCTTTTTGCTGAAGCTGATTTGAAAGTGCTTGCATCCTTGTTCTTGACTGAATGTGCTGATACACCAAACACAAATGGTCCAGATTGGGCCATTTGTATTTCCTCATGGGGAGCTTTCATTGCACTCAATCCCATGCCCTTTCTTTCACTATGGGACGGAGTATTTTCCTTCCTATAGGACCTCCCATTCTTCCAGTGACCATAAATGCTTTCATGGTCATACCTGTTGGAAGGAAGTATCACCTTTTGAAAGGTGGTTTGAGGCTTAGCCTTCTTCTTGCTCTTTACTCCACTCCCTTCTCCTACTTCCATCTTGTTGAATCCAAGTCCTCTCCCATTGGTTTGAGAGGAGAAGGTGTCAATAAGGGGAAGCACAGATTTAGGCTTGGAGAATTGAGCCACTAGGCTCTTCTCTTTCACCAGCTTCTCCTCAAGGTCCTTGATGAACTTGTTCTTCAGGGAAATAGTGCTCAATTGAACACTTGTCATACCCTTTAAATGACTTATTTGTCTACTCATCTGGGCCACCAGGGAGGTAGGTCCAGTGTAGTCACCTTCAGTCTTCTTAAGGGAGGCAATTTCCTGGGCTTGCCTCTTGGCAAGCTTCTTGCTCTCTTTCAGAGCAATAACCAAGGCATCATATTTGTCAATCAATTGATTGACATCTACCTCAGCTTCTGAAACACTTTCATCATGTGATGGCTGTGCTTCAGATTCTTGACATACAACATGATCAGAAATAGAAGTGGAATGGATTGATACGTGATCATTGTCAGACATATTCTGACTGCCTTCCTCATCAGTGAGGGCCATAAGGCCTAGCAGAACACAGTCTTCTTCATCCTCCTCTTCATCACTATCTGAGTGTGATAGAGGGGCCCTGATTCCTATCCTATCAGCAGGATAGTCTTCATCCTCCTGAGCAGCAAATAGCCCAATGTAGGCTTTCTCTTCTTCATCTGAATCTGAAGATGAAGATTCAGATTCACTCCAGCTCTTGATTTTCTTGGCTAGAAAGGATTTTTCTCCCTTTCTCTTCTTCTTGTAATGAGGCTTCTTTTCACCTCTTTCTTTCCTTTTGACTGGGCAGTCAGCAATGACATGCCCATGCTTGCTGCAGCAATAGCAAACAATATTATCTGAAGCATGTTTACTAGTTTTGGAATCATACCTGTCCCCTTTAGGGTGCTGCCTTTCAGATCTGAAGTGTTCCTTCTTGGAGTGTGATGAGGAGGAGGGCTTGCTCTTCCATTGATTCCTCCTCATCATCTTCTTGAACTGCCTAGAGAAGGCAACAAACTCTTCATCTGAAGAAGAGCAGTCGGGAGAGCAACTCTCAGACTTCTCAGATTCAGCAATCCTTCTTAGAGGTGACTGCAACCTGTTCTTGCTCTTCTTTGAGCTATCAGCTTTGAGAGCAATAGTTCTCTCCTTTGTGTGAGCCTTGGAGGAAGTATCCTCCTCCTTTCTTGCAGTCAGTTGCATCTCATATGAGAGTAGTTTTCCAAACAGTGTATGGGTAGGGGTTTCTCCAAGCCTTGCTCCTTCCCCGATTGCACAGATTTTAGTGTCCCAATCTCTGGTTAGAGATCTGAGGAACTTGTCATTTAGCTCATAATCAGAGAACATCCTCTCATAGGTTCTTAGTTCATTTACTATCCTAAAGAACCTTTCATAGCACAAGGAGATGTTCTCTTGGCTCTGCTGTCTGAAGGCTTCATATTCCTGATTGAGGAGTGACTTTCTATCATCGCTCACTTCAGCAGTTCCTTCCATATAAACAACCAATGTGTCCCACATATCCTTGGCAGTTGAGCAGTGTACCAAGTTCTGAAATGCAGTGTCATCAGTTGCATTAACAATTATGTTCTGAGCCCTTTTGTCCATTGTGTACAATGCAATTTCATCATTGGTCAGCTCAGAATATACCTTGAGTACTTTTCTAGTAGGGTCAACAGTGGAGGACTTATCAAAGGTATAAGGACCATTTTTTACTGTTACATAGATCCTTAGGTCTGAGGCTTCCATGAACAGCCTCACCCTTTGCTTCCATATGCCAAAGTTTTCTTTGGAGCATATGGGCAACTTCATTGACCCCAACTCTTTCTTCATTCCACTGGAGGCCATCTGATTTTGAATCAGCAATAACTAATTAGGAACTGGTCAGACTGTTAAGTCCTTCTTGACCAACCTCCCTCTGATACCACTTGAAAGAATATAGGTATACTAACTAATTCACCTAGAGGGGGGTGGGTGGGTGAATAGGTCTTTTGATATTTACTTGATAATTATGGCCTGTAAAAAAAACTATTCTAGTCAGAGAATCAAGCAACTCAGAAAGCACACAAGTATGTATAAAGGTTCCTCAAGATAGGGTGTCTTGAGTAGTCCTCTTTCCCCCTTCACCTTTCTAACAATGTGTTAGATAATGCCAACTCCTACAAACTCGGCTCAAAGAGCTTACAACACAAGTTCCTCAGAACTTCTCAGATCAAGGATGATCCTACCTCAGGACAAGAGTCCCTATAACTCAGAGCTATCACCAGCTCCTACCTCAGGCACAACAGCCCTACAAACTCAGAGAAAAACACCTCATACAGCTCAGACCACCTCCTGGTCCTACCTCAGGCAACAAGCCTTACAACTCAATGGAAAACACCTCCTACAGCTCAGACCACCTCCTGGTCCTACCTCAGGCAACAAGCCTTACAAATCAGAGCTATCACCGCTCCTACAATCTCAGGCAAAACCTTGCCCCTTCTGGTGGAGGAGCTATCTTCTTCTCTTTCAGTGAGCAGGAAGAAAGACGAGAGCAGCAGCCGTTAATGGCGAAAGTAGATTTTGCACGCAACTGGCCGGGGGATGGAAAATGCCCTAACACTTTCTTTTATACTTCTTTTATCTTCAACGACTCTAATTTGATCTCTCAAGAAGTATGAGAGAGATCGGTGGTCGCCTATAGCTTTTCTGTAACTTGCCCTAGCCGCAGGTCCCGCCGCCCTACTTATCTGTAGAGAAGGTCTGCGTTCGACGAACGTGCTACACTCTGCGCTCGACGAACCCGCTGCATCCTGCGTTCGACGATCTTGCCAAACTCTGCGTTCAACGAACTTGCCAAACTCTGCGTTCAACGGTCGGCCTTGTCTCTGCATTCGACGATCTGCCTTGTCTCTGCGTTCGACGAACGGCACTCTGCGTTCGACGATCGGCACTCTTCATTCGACGATCGGCCTTGTCTCTGCATTCAACGATCTGCCTTATCTCTTCTAACTCGTCTCAGCGGTCGACGAACTGTGTTCTACGTTCGACGAACATGCCCTTTGTGCCTTCTCAGCGCCTCCTTCTCTGGTCTCGTCTCAGTGGTCGACGAACTTAGTCCTACGTTCGACGAACGACACTCTGCGTTCGACGATCACGCGATTATCAGCTGTTTCTTCTATCTCGTCTCAGCGGTCGACGAACTATGTTCTTCGTTCGATGAACGACACTCTGCGTTCGACGAATCTTATCAGCTGAGATAATTTCTTCTGTCTACCTAGGAGAAGATTTCTCCTAACTTTAGGTCTTGATTAACCCTTCCTCTTGAGTCACTTAAGCCTGTTTAACTTACACAAACAAAGCTTTATCAAATACAATATGACCTTAGTATTGGAAGTGATGCCTCTTCAAATCAATGGAACATTGAGGGCAATATTCCCAATAGACCTCACACGACGCATTAAAATTGACGCCCCAAGTTTTGATGGCTTGGGTGACCCGAAGCATTTTAGGAATTGGCTCATCAAAATGGAACACTATTTTGATTGGCAACGGTTGGATGATAACCAAAAGGTTATCGTCGCTTGCATGAAATTAGAGGATCGCACTCAAGTATTTTGGTTAAATGAAAAACATCACGTAGGTGGAATAACTCACACGTGGCCCCAAATGTGTAACTTACTCACCACTCAGTTCATCCCAGTATACCACCACACTAATATGTTTGATGAGTTCATCTCCTTGCGACAAGGTAATCTTTCGTTGAGCGAGTACATGGGAGAGCTCAACGAATTAATGATCGTTGTGAGATTCAAGAGATGTCAGAGCTCACCGTCTCGCGCTTCTGTAAGCACCTTCATCCGAAAATCCAAAGCCAAATTCGGCGCTATGATCACCATGATCTACACCGGCATAAGTGCTTCCCTTGAAATAAAAAAACATATTTAGATGACCACCAATCCGCGGGCAACCTCCTCCAAAGATTTTTTTCCACTCCAAAATAACCTCCACGCACTATAATAACTCAAAATGGAAGAATGCCTTGCAAGATAATAACAAATATGTTATCATCACCGCTAGGAAAGCCAACGACACGTCGGGCGAGCACATCCCCATCGACAAAACTAGTAAAGCACATGTCATTTGCTATGCGTGTAATCAACCCGGCCACTATGTAGTTGAATGCCCCACTCGCCGGAAGTTAGTAACCTTGATCGAACCTACGACCGTGTTGGGTTTTCTAATACCATTTCAAAAATGATAATACATCATATCATATATGCGCAGCGGAATAAATAACTAGAACAGCCCAAAGAGTTAAGGAACTTGCGATTTTACTGATTCAAGAAATAAAACATTCAGCACAACATTTGCAAAGATTATACCTGAAGGGGGTTGAGTCTATACTCAACCAAGATGCTCCAATGTCAGATTCAAAATGGTGCGGCTGAGTTCCTTGCACAAAAATGGATCTGCACCTTTATAGTAGTCCACACGAGCACTGGACAACCCTAGCCTCTTGTCACACAAGATCTAGGTCGGAGAAGAACTGTCCTCTACGTCTTCCACGGACTGCTAGGTCCGGCTACAGGAAGAGGCGACAGTGGCGGCGGGATCGATCCGTCGGAACACTTCCTTCCGGGGCTACAGGCGGAACTCTTCCGCCGCTCTCACTTTCTTTCGTAAAAATAGATCGCATACATTAGGTCAAAAGAATCGCATTCTTTTATACCCACGCACAAAATGGAGCTATCCGCACAGCCACGACTTTAAGTGAAGAAAACAGAATTCGTCGAACTGCGTTCGACGAACTGGCTAGCGTTCGTCGAACGCATTGGTCGTTCGTCGAACGCTGATGCGCAAATCCTACACACCAATATAGATGGTGGCTAGATTGCGGCACGACACGGCAGTGTACCGATCGTTCAAGTAATATAAAACGAGGAGTAAATCACCGAGTATCGATCTCGGAAGGAACACAGTAAGGTGGAGTTTATTATCGAGGAAGGACTTGAGATTGAAGTCCTTCTGAGCGGATGGATGCGGAAATGGGGGAATTGGTTTGTGAATAATAAAATAAAATATTACAACTACTCCTATGCAATGCCGCTATGCAATGCTTCGCTTGGCGGGATGGAGACTAGGCAGGCCTTGAGCGCGCTACGTCGCAAGGGCGGATGGACGAGTAGGCAAGCGGAATCGAACTATGCAGGCCTTGAGCGTGCTGCTTCGTAGGGCGAGTGGATTACACGGGCCGCTATGCCACGCTTCGCTAGGCGGATGGGCGAGTAGGCTAACAGAATGGAATGGAGAGACGGCGGAATGAGGGTCGCAAGCACCTCGTCAACAAGCACGCCACTAGCAATTGCTAGTGCGGCAAACGAACGCGGCGGCAAAATGGAAATGGACGGCGGCGCACCTCAAGCAACTCAAATAGATAAATGACACAATCACATAGACATGAAATATATATGTAAATATAACTAATTCAAGTGCCACTTCATCATCATGATTAGATCTAGCAAAACACGCATCAATAAGAAAAGAACAAAGCAAGAAATCGACCGAATCCGAAGGCTCGTTGTAGATTCTCGGTTGGAATCACCGGGTTGTCAATCCGTGTCCAAGCTCGGTGCGCAACTACGTCCGGGGTAGAGAGAGAGAGAGCTGTCACTACTCTCCAATGAGCCCGTCTTCTTCGTGTCACGATCCGATAGAGGTTGCAAACTTCCTTTTGCTTGATGGCGATGGTGGCTAAACCTTTCTTGAAGCACTTGGATGAAGGAGGAGGCCGAGAGGAAACTCCGGCTCAAGATTGGCGTGAAGAACAAACCCGGAGCACCTCCATATGGTGGGAGGCGGTGGAGGGGCAAAATCGGAGCCCTGGAGCGAGAAAACGGCGGAAGAAAATCGAGATCCGACCTAAAATCGCGAGCAGGGCAATTTATAGGCGCTGGAATAAACAATGCGCACGGTCATTAGCGCACGACCAGTGGTCGTGCGCACTGGAATTCTGCGATCATGCGCGCAGCCTGGGCGGAGCCTGCAATGACAGAAATTTATAGAACACATGTTCGCACGACCAATGGTGCACAACCAGCGGTCGTGCGCACTATCGTCAGTGGTCGTGCGATAAGCCAAACAGAACTCATGAAATGGGCGTTAAGTGCGCACGAGCAAAGGCGCATGACCAGTGGTCGTGCGCGAAGGAGCCAGTGATCGTGCGCAGTGTTCCTGTACAGAATTGTACCGGGAACACCTGCACGACTCCTGTTCCAGCATACGACACCAGTCTGGCCACTGAAGGTGGCACTTAACACAGCATAACAACTTGTAACAAAGATGAACAAGAAAATAACACCGAAACGGGCCAAGACGTGCACCTAGCGGAGAGTGATAATTATAAGCTAAAATGGGGCTAAAGTGCAATGGAATGATTGGAAAAGTGGCCCGGATGAGTCCAAATATGTGTATATGATGAGGACTCATCACACCCCCAGACTTACCTGTTTGCGCGTCCCGAGCAAACAAATCCGGCGGAATGTAAAAATGGTAGTTAACAAAGAAAATTACACGAAGGAGTACAGTGCGAAGTAACAAAGGTATGCAAATAGAAATTTAGTAAAAAGAGATTCTAACTATGCTAAATAATTTACGAAAGTACTAGAGCGTAAATAAAGATTCATCAATACTCAGTTGGTGAATTGTGAAGAATTTGAACGATCATGCCCGGTGTGAAAGTAACAAGCCACTAAGGAGGGTGTTGCACAAGATCGGGGTTCAGGAATAACTCCGCTGAAATCCATCAACGTCGGGAACCATATGCTTGCCCGGTCACACTCTCTCCACGGCGCTAGCAAACTCGCGAGATAAATCAATAGGACTTTTAGGATTAAGATGGGGCTTAGGTTGCGGTATGATAATCAAGGGTAAAAACGAAGGCTACGCAACCAACATGAGTCAACAGGACGCTGCACCAAGCAAAACCACAAACAAAGCTCGTGTGACACACCCCCAGACTTATTATGAAAACTAGGTGTGCACACAGCCTACTCCACAAATACCAACAGATTTTTTTAATACGCTCGGGAGGATAACTTTTCAATACACTTTTTTTTTTTCAAATTTTCATTTCAATATCATATTTTTCTTTTCTTAATCTTATCCTCCGGTTGGTTCAAATTCAGCAGATAGAGATTATTTCTCCTTCACAACACAACGATTCCAAACAACACACCAAATCTAGAACATGAGTGCATTTAACATATACTTGGTTGCGACAGTGGGATAAGCTTTAGGCCTTGGTGAATGGAGGAGGGGCTGAACAAAGGGAGTGGTAGGCACAAATGTTGGGTAGCAAAGGCGAGCGAATAGGATATGGAAAGCAAAGGCTCAATCTAGCCAAGAGGTGGCCTAAATCATATTTATCTCCACGAATCGCCCGCACCCATGCCTCAAGAGTCGCTTGGGGCAAGTTCTTAGCCCACGAGAAAGGTAAACCTTCCTCCTGACTCGAGCAACACACAACTAGCGCTCGTATACACACAACACCGGGCTATCACCAATTTCAATCACATTCACCACTTGAGTAGAATAAATCTAAAAGTACGCAAAAATACTAGTCATAAATTAAATGCATAGAAATAATCTAATTTTACTCAAATTCTATTGTAGCATGCGGATGCGACTAGAACACCGCTCGAGTCAACATCGCACTCCCAATAGTAATTCCTAAGCTAACATCCAAATTCACATTCCTAACCAAGATAGTTTGTTCAGCACAAAACAAATAGATAAGCACGCGCTCAAGTGGGTGCAGTGGTGTGTAGCATGGAATAATGATGAAAAATTAAAAACAAGCGTCTAGCATGCGGTGCAACCCGTGCGCATTGTGAAGAACACGTGCTCTCCCCCAGACTTAATCTAAACAATACAGCACCAAAAACTGCAAAGCTAGGGAGGAGAAGTGTTACCCAATGCTCAGAATTGAGCATACCAGACGATTGGCGATAAACTCGTGAACAGTCCGCAACTTCCGCCATCACAAAGTATAAAGCACCTGCAAGCGATACACTAAAAATAGCAAATATATATAAGCACTGAATTAAAACATGCGAAAGAAATAAAAAAAAACAGGAAATCTGAATTGTCACCCAAGGGGCGAACCAATCCCTGCAAAAAAGATAAAGCAAATGCATATATAACAAAAGGGACGAAATAAGCCAACAAAATTCTCAACACGATGCCCAGATGAGCATCAAGAATCATAGAGTTATTATTACAGCAAAATAAAAGATGTTCATATGACGCAAAGAAACATAAGAAACAACAGCAACACGAACAAGATAAAACTGAGATTGGCAAGCACACGGGGTGGAAGATCACTCGTCGTCGCTATCACTATCCAGAACAACGGCGGACGGCGAAGGTCTGGATGAAGATGCAGCACGGCCAGGAGGTGGGGGAATATTCAGCCCTCCCCGCAAGGCTTGCTGATAGACAAAGTCCGTCAGCCAATATTGATTCGCCTCCAAATCGGAGAGGCGCTGGTTGAAGCTTGGGACCTCCGGTACTCGAGACGAACTACCATCCTCCTTGTGTTTCCGCTCCTGTTTGGGTGGCCGACGCTGCGGCTGCGGAAGGGCTAACTCACGGTGAAAAGCCGGCGGCTCAGCCGGTTCTCCATGCTCCTCATCAACATGCCTCTCCCTAGGCGCATCTCCCGGCATCACAACTACAAAACGCCTGCTACTCTTCTTTCCCACGACCCGCAGTAAATGAAAGCTCACCATGGTGGCGCGAGTGATGAAGGAGGGTGCAGTCACCTGCACCATCGGAGGAAGCTGACCCCACACCCCCAATCCCTTGGCAATACGCGTGATGTAATAGGCACCACCAATGGAGCCAGTGAGACCGTAAGTGGCCTCGTGGTGGAATAAGTGGGCGAGCAAGTAGCCCAAATGCACGGGCTGCCGGAATTCCATATTGTATAAAGAGATCAAATCTTGCCACCCCACTACGTTCTGACTAAGAGCTCGGGCAACGAGGGAGTGGCTAAGGACATGCTGCAGGTAACGGAGAGCAGGCGCGACGATCCAGGTGGATTTGCTTTTCCTGGCTACATACTCTTCATCACGACCCGTGAGAGCACACCACGCGTCACGCGGGGTGACGCCGTCAGGGAAGGAGATATTCAAACTCGAAAATTCAATCGCCGCAGCCTCTGCCTCAGTGTAAAAACCAGCGCTCACCGCCAACTCCGCCAACGTAAAAGTAAAGACTTTCCCCATTATTCGGAAAGAACATCGTCCAGGACGTAGACCGCAGGACAGCAACTCCCACTCGAACGTTGCGAGAAACTCCAATGTGAGCTCCCGATAGCCGAGGTCATCACACCCAAATACCCTGCTCCAGTGATCAAAAGAATAGCGAAGGCGGACGGCCTCCCCCAACTCGCCATTGTCGCCGATAGAATTGAGCTCGTTCCAATCTACTAGACGTTGGGAGAGAAAAGGCTTCTCCTTCAGTGAATTGTATCGCCGTGTGTGCACATCCTTGGCAAAGGTGGCCATTTGAGCAAGGATCTGAGCTAGAGAAGGAGAAGGACGACCAGAGCGCTGGTAGGCCTTAGAGAAAAGGCGATTTCTGGAACTCATGGCTAGATTAGGGCAAGGGATGGAGAAAGAACCGAAATGGGCTCACCGGAAGGAGGGAGGATGCACGATCAGCGAGCACCCAGCGAAAGCGGCGCACGAACAGTAGCAAAGGAACGACGGGAGTGAAGACCTAGAATGCGCACGCAGGGCACGGGCGAACCGGTTTTTATAAAGAAACTGGGCCGATCGCACGACCAATGGTCGTGCGCGATAAATAGCGCGCACGACCAGTGGTCGTGCGCAGAGGAAATTTTTTTTTCACACAATTTCTCTACCAAAACTAAATCATCGTGCCATGCGAGCATTCCAGGGTCCACCGCGCATGAAGGGCCAATCACAGTAGTAATCAGAAACTAATTTAAAATAAGAAAAGTAGGATAAAAAAGAGAAGAAAGAAAAAAAAGAAAGAAAAAAAAATGCAAAAACTAAGGAAAAGATTAATCCTAGATAACTGTTGGGCTACATGTCCTCCCAACGGGACTTAATTAACAGTTTTAAATATATATTAACTGATAGGCGGATGATAATGAAAGTGAGCAGGTAACTGTTCTAATATGCGTGTTGGTAGCGAGTACCGATACGGTGACAGAACAGTCACTCCTCTACACAAGTAATAATACCTACTTAACACAGGTAGAGGCAACAGAAAATAAGAAGAGAAGGGGATATCCTTACTCAACTCACCAAACACATCCTTGCCTAGCAAGGTATCGTCAACAGGGAGGCGGCAGGAGGCGAAGGCAATGAGTGGAGCTTCCTCTACGGAGGGGGAATCAACCTCCTCACATGAGAGGATGCTCTCATCATTGACTTGAGCAATAGGCTCCAAGTCCTCCTGAAGTACCTGTGAATATTTAACCTGCACAGACTCAGATGAAGGACGGGGATCAAGAAATAAAGAAGACAAAGAACATAAATAAACATCAATCGGGGGAGTGACCCCGGTATCACTCCCATCAGGCTGGGGAAGTAAAATAATGTTTGCATTGTCATCAATGCTACAAGATTCGGCAGGATCAACGGTGGCCAAGCTTAGGATTTGGACTTCCTCCACCGGTGCTGAGGAAAACTCCTCTTCACCTAGAAGGTTGTCCTCCTCCATAGGAGTAGGCACAACACTAAGATCAACGGCCTTCTCTTGTGACATATCATCGACAATGTCGTCAGAGATGAATGTAGTATGCACAATAGGGGGAAGAATAGTGCTCGGATAACAGTCGAGCACTGATTCCTCACAACGAATCGAATCCACTGGAAGTGGTGGATGCACATGGAGAATAGGCTCAGCAATGTCGGTGCATAGATCAACCGCACACCCGGTGACCGTGTCCATGCCATACCCTTCAAGATGTGAAGGTGACAAAGACACATAACCGGATGTTGAAGGTGTGCCGCCAGAGTTAGGAGCTGGGACGATCCGGATGTCCGGCTCGTTATCCTCGTCCAATTGGCGAAAATACTCGGCATAGTCCTTCACGACATGATCAGTGCTCTGACAAAACCGGCACTGCCTAGCAGGCTTCTTTGGCACAGCGGGTGCTGAAGCCGAAAAGAAGTATGACGGTAAAGGCTCAGCAGAGAAGCCATAAGACTTACGCGCACCATATGGAGTACCAGACGAAGTCGGTGCTCCATATGCTGGGCTATAAGAATTATGCCTACTGTTCTCCGTAGGGCATTCATCACTAGAGTGGGAAGTAGCTCCACACCAACGGCAACGGATATTTAGATGTGCCCACATAGTGTGAAGGTAAAACGATTCAAAATAAAAAAAACTATTGTGCAAGATACTACACCTAACAAAAATTACTAAAGCAACCTAATATGAAACAGGAAAACAGAATAGGAAGAAATAAAACAAAAGAATGCAATATACAAAGGGAAGGGCTTCTCTCTCAGGCTTTCCCTCTCAAGAAAACTCACACGACTGTGTTCCCTGGCAACGGCGCCAAAAACTTGATGCGCAAATCCTACACACCATTATAGATGGTGGCTAGACTGCGGCACGACACGG
Organism: Dactylorhiza incarnata; assembly: GCA_033032865.1. Lineage (NCBI taxonomy): Eukaryota > Viridiplantae > Streptophyta > Magnoliopsida > Asparagales > Orchidaceae > Dactylorhiza > Dactylorhiza incarnata. The sequence goes on from JAWHQI010000165.1 coordinate 2,679,496, forward strand.
CAGTGTACCGATCGTTCAAGTAATATAAAACGAGGAGTAAATCCCCGAGTATCGATCTCGGAAGGAACACAGTAAGGTGGAGTTTATTATCGAGGAAGGACATGAGATTGAAGTCCTTCCGAGCGGATGGATGCGGAAATGGGGGAATTGGTTTGTGAATAATAAAATAAAATATTACAACTACTCCTATGCAATGACGCTATGCAATGCTTCGCTTGGCGGGATGGAGACTAGGCAGGCCTTGAGCGCGCTACGTCGCAAGGGCGGATGGACGAGTAGGCAAGCGGAATCGAACTATGCAGGCCTTGAGCGCGCTGCTTCGTAGGGCGAGTGGATTACACGGGCCGCTATGCCACGCTTCGCTAGGCGGATGGGCGAGTAGGCTAACGGAATGGAATGGAGAGACGGCGGAATGAGGATCGCAAGCACCTCGTCAACAAGCACGCCACTAGCAATTGCTAGTGCGGCAAACGAACGCGGCGGCAAAATGGAAATGGACGGCGGCGCACCTCAAGCAACTCAAATAGATAAATGACACAATCACAAAGACATGAAATATATATGTAAATATAACTAATTCAAGTGCCACTTCATCATCATGATTAGATCTAGCAAAACACGCATCAATAAGAAAAGAACAAAGCAAGAAATCGACCGAATCCGAAGGCTCGTTGTAGATTCTCGGTTGGAATCACCGGGTTGTCAATCCGTGTCCAAGCTCGGTCCGCAACTACGTCCGGGGTAGAGAGAGAGCTGTCACTACTCTCCAATGAGCCCGTCTTCTTCGTGTCACGATCCGGTAGAGGTTGCAAACTTCCTCTTGCTTGATGGCGATGGGGGCTACCTTTCTTGAAGCACTTGGATGAAGGAGGAGGCCGAGAGGAAACTCCGGCTCAAGATTGGCGTGAAGAACAAACCCTGAGCACCTCCATATGGTGGGAGGCGGTGGAGGGGCAAAATCGGAGCCCTGGAGCGAGAAAATGGCGGAAGAAAATCGGGATCCGACCTAAAATCGCGAGCAGGGCAATTTATAGGCGCTGAAATAAACAATGCGCACGGTCATTAGCGCACGACCAGTGGTCGTGCGCACTGGAATTCTGCGATCGTGCGCGCAGCCTGGGCGGAGCCTGCAATGACAGAAATTTATAGAACACATGTTCGCACGACCAATGGCGCACGACCAGCGGTCGTGCGCACTATCATCAGTGGTCATGCGATAAGCCAAACAGAACTCATGAAATGGGCGTTAAGTGCGCACGAGCAAAGGCGCATGACCAGTGGTCGTGCGCGAAGGAGCCAGTGATCGTGCGCAGTGTTCCTGTACAGAATTGTACCGGGAACACCTGCACGACTCCTGTTCCAGCATACGACACCAGTCTGGCCACTGAAGGTGGCACTTAACACAGCATAACAACTTGTAACAAAGATGAACAAGAAAATAACACCGAAACGGGCCAAGACGTGCACCTAACGGAGAGTGATAATTATGAGCTAAAATGGGGCTAAAGTGCAATGGAATGATTGGAAAAGTGGCCCGGATGAGTCCAAATATGTGTATATGATGAGGACTCATCAAACGCGCTGGCCGTTCGTCGAACGCGCTGGCCATTCGTCGAACGCGCTGGCCATTCGTCGAATGCGCTGGCCGTTCGTTAAATAGGCTCGCCGTTCGTCGAACGCATTCGCCGTTCGTCGAACGCGCTCGCCGTTTGTCGAACTCCAGTCTCAGCGGTCGACGAATAACAGTCTCAGCGGTCGACTAACACCAGTCTCAGCGGTCGACGAAAACCTTTAGTTCGACGAACTGATCACTGCGTTCGACGAATGCTTTCTGTTCGACGAACTGAACTCTGCATTCGATGAATGCCTTCAGTTCGGCGAACTGAACTCTGATTTCGAATAAGTCGCATAGGATTGGCCTGATTCCTCGAGAAATCTCAAGACATAATTTCTCGAGAAATCCCAAAGCAATATAACTTCTCGAGAAATGCCAAGGATATATTTCCTCGAGAAATCCCAAGGCAATATATATATATATTTTCTCGAGAAATCCCAAGGCAATAATTCTTCTCGAGAAATCCCAATGCAGGAAACATTAAACTTCTCGAGAAATCCCAAGGCTTAAAATGACTTCTCGAGAAATCCCAAACCAACACAATTCTTCCTCCAATTTCTCAAAGAACTTTTATGTGCGACCCTATAGGCTCATATTGCGTTGGCAGTAAGACTAACTGTTGATTGCTTTGAGATCAGCTCAGAAACTCCAACAGTCTCCCACTTGATCACAAAGTGTCAACAAAAGTCTCACAAACAACGAGCGGCATCTAGCAATACATCATTGCTATCCAAGCAATAAGAGTACATAACTCAACAAGCCTGTCATGACCAATGTATCAGTGCTGTCATATCCTTTTGTCCTTTACATCCGGATAGAACTAGAGGCATGAAGCGTGTCACCCTCATAAATGTTCAATCCCAGTTTCCTGATCTAGAATAGACTGACAAAAATGGTGAGCTCAATATCATATATTGACTCAACCAAGCATGGCCATGCATTTCTCAGTCTCATTCCATCAAGGGGCCCATGGATGTAACTCCCGTTATAAAGGAGGACAAATCCCATTTCTGCTCACACACAAACATCCAAATGATTCGTAACATACCCAACAAAACCACCCTTATCGTCAACCTTTCTCAAGAGAAGACTTTAGATGACATCAAAGTACGCTCTTCCTCACCTGATGAATGTTGTGACTTCAGGTCAAAGGACCACAAACACCATTGTCACTTGAGACCTACTTGTGACACATTCTTATAACAATCCACAAAGTAGTCTCACGGTGGGTCTGTCCAGTACAACTTGTTCCTAATAAGTACCCATGTGATGACTTGATATCACAATATCATGACCTGTGAGAACCGGTCATCAGTCAACGCACATGCTAGTCTTATGGTCTCAGCCTCTCCCTAATTTCTAGGATGATACCTCGACCAGGGATCATTTAAGAATGAAGCTTCATTTAAACATAGACCCTCACATTCAAGTCAGGTACTTGAATTCCTATGGAAGCAAATATTCTAAGGGCATTCATTATGTTAATTAGTCTATCATATAGAAACAGTTGACATAATAAAAGAACTCGCCATAAATGTAAAATGAAAAACCATAGTACATATCACAATTCATCAAATGAATAAACGACCTACAAACATACAATCCACAAGGCTCCCACTAAAGACGATCATTCAGGTATCTAATACCCATTGATCTAACATGACCATCATGCTTCCTTTGCGCAAGAGGCTTTGTCAGTGGATCCGCTATGTTTTCTTCAGTCGGTACTCTACTAAATGCTCACATCTCCTCGATCGACAATCTCTCGAATCAGATGGAACCGCAGAAGTATGCGCTTGGAGCGCTGATGAGATCTAGGTTCCTTAGCTTGTGCAATAGTACCGTTGTTGTCATAGTAGAGCACTACAGTATCAACAATGGTAGGAACTACATCTAGCTTGCCGATGAATTTCCTAATCCACACAACCTCCTTCGCCGCATTTGCTGCAGCGATATACTCGACCTCAGTTGTAGAATCAGCAACTGTCTCTTACTTGGAACTCTTCCAGCTTACAGCTCCTCCATTAAGGCAAAATACAAAACCTGATTGGGACTTTGAGTCGTCCCTATCAGTCTGGAAGCTAGCATCTGTGTAACCATTTACGACGAGCTCTTCCTCTCCACCATACACCAAGAATTCATCTTTAGTCCTTCTTAAGAACTTTAAGATATTCTTGACTGTAATCCAGTGACTCTCACCAGGATCAGACTGATATCTTCTAGTCATGCTCAAAGCATAAGAGACATTGGGTTGAGTACATAACATTACGTACATGATTAATCCAATTGCCGAAGCATATAGAATCAACTTCACGTGGTCCTTATCTTCCAAAGACTTTGGACACTGGTCCTTAGAGAGACTCACACCATGTGACATAGGTAAGAATCCTTTCTTGGACTCAAGCATGTTGAACCGTTTCAACACCTTCTCAATGTATGTACTTTGGGTCAAACCCAGCAACTTCTTCGATCTATCTCTATAGATTGTAATACCAAGTATATAAGTTGCTTCACCCAAGTCCTTCATAGAAAAGCAGTCCCCTAGTATTTTCTTAACAGCTTGCAGGGTTGGAATGTCATTTCCGATTAATAGTATGCCATCCACATACAAAATCAGGAAAACGACAATGCTCCCACTAATCCTCTTGTAAACACAAGGTTCATCCTCGTTCTTGATAAAACCAAACTCTTTGATTTTCTCATCAAAATGAAGATTCCAACTTCGAGAAGCTTGTTTCAATCCATAAATGGATCGATTCAACTTGCATATTTTAGTGGCTTCATTTGGAGATTCAAAACCCTCGGGTTGTGTCATGTACACTTCCTCAAGGAGGTTTCCATTAAGGAAAGCCGTTTTGACATCCATTTGCCAGATCTCGTAGTCATAATACGCAGCAATAGCAAGTAGAATTCTGATGGACTTGACCATGGCTACAGAGGAAAAGGTCTCATCATAGTCAACACCATGAATTTGCCTGAAACCTTTATCCACCAGCCGACCTTTGAATGTCTATACATTCCCATCCATGTCGGTCTTCTTTTTGAAGACCCACTTGCACCCTATGGGTCGTACCCCTTCAAGTGGTTCCACCAAGGTCCAAACTTGGTTTGCATACATAGAGTCCATTTCATATTTCATGGCCTCAAGCCATTTTTCGGAGTCAGGTCCACACATAGCCTCTTGATAGGTTGCAGGCTCATCATCATGATCCATAAGCAACACGTTACCTATTTGAGACACGAGAAATCCATATCTCTCAGGCTCAAATCTTGGTCTATCAGATCTACGCAGGACTTGTGTTTCTTGAGCAGTCTCTCTAGCTACAACAACTTGTAGTCCTTGCTCAGGTTCTAAAATCGGTTCAGCTATTGTTTGTGGTTCTTGAACTTCTTCAAGTTCCACCTTTGCAGTCTTTCTGGATAAGAACTCTTTCTCCAAAAAGACGCCAGTCCTTGCGACAAACACTTTGCCCTCGGACGGCAGGTAGAAGTAACACCCTTTGGTTTCCCTAGGATATGTTAAAATTTTTGATTTGAATCGTTTAGGAGTAAGCAGGAGTTGCATCAACTGAGTTATAGCCAAACAACCACAATGCCACACAACAACACAATAGACTTTATTGAATCACAAAACTTCATTTACATTTGGAGACATACATGACGAGACATGATTCATAAGAATCACGAAGGAGAGAAGAACAAAACACACCAAAAACACAAATCTGGCGACTTGACAAGCAGAGACCGCACAGACTGCTGAACTCCAGAGACCGCCCGTCTTGACCTGAGACCGCACGAACAGAAAATAGGTAAGATGACCTGCACTGCAAGACCGCCACCTCAGACCGCACGAACTGGAGCTTATTGAACTGAATAGAGAACAGAAGCTGTCTTCAGACCGCAACTCAGATCGCCTAACCGCAGAAAATCACCTGATCACTGAGCTCGCTGCGAACAACACAAGAACAACATAAACCAGTTCGCAGACAAGCCGCTGCCGAACTATTTATTCAAGCCGCTGGGAAATCACCAAGGAAGGAGACCGCAACCTGCTGACCGCAAACCTGCGAACACAACAAACAGTCAACTCGCTTCCGAGACCGCCCGACCTCAAAGTTGAGACCGCACAAAACAACCCAGGCTCTAGTTCTTACAGTTCTCACTGTTAATGACGGGTCTGCACCCCTATTTATAGGCGAGAGGACGGATGTCGTCACCGCCGCAAGAGAGGTACAATCACCACCCATCAGGTCGCGAGCGGTCTCATAGAACAGACCGCGCGAACACACCACTTGGATAACACCCTGTCCAAGATCGCAGATCAGTAGCAGACATCGCACAAGCCGCGCAGACACAGATCACTCCTTACTTAGATCGCCTAGAGCAAACAAGGAACATCTAGCCAACTTCAGACAAGTCGCCAGATCACCCAGCATAAGCCGCCCGGTCACAGCGGTTACACAAGAACAGACCGCCCAGTCTTCTACAAAGAAGATTGACCAACCAAGTAGAACAACCCGGGAGGAGACCAGAATAAACAAGAACAGACCGGCCAACCACAGCAGGCCGCCAGAAATAGACCGGTAGAGCTAGACCGGTAGAGCACCAGTGCAGAGACCGCGCGGTCTCTGCGATCACCGATATTCAGACCTTCGGCCACCTTCCACTTCACTTCAATAATTTCAACACTCCCCCTTGAAGTGGGAAGTGGAAACTAGCCTGAGTAAACTCCGCAACCGAGTAAACGGTCCCTTCGCCATCGGCTTTGTGAAGATGTCTGCAACATTGTCCGCACTTCGAACATGCTCGACCATAAGAGATCCTCCCAACACCTTCTCACGAATGAAATGATGCTCAATTTCAATGTGCTTGGTCCTCGCGTGACAAACTAGATTATTAACCAGCTTGAGAGCACTCTCATTATCCCCGCGTAGCATAGTGGGACCTCGAACCTCCTCATGAACGTCCTCCACCAACCTCCTGAGCCAAATGGCTTCCTGAGCTGCCAAGGCCAAAGCCTTGTATTTCGCTTTTGTGGTAGATACGGACACCGAGTCCTGCTTTTTGCTGCACCAAGAAATAGCTGTGAGGCCTGTCATAAAGACAAAACCAGACGTTGATCTCCGATCATCCACGTCTCCCTCGTAATCAGCATCCATGAATCCATGCAACTCCAAGCTTGACCCTCTCCTATATAGGAGACCCAGATCAGAGGTCGACTTCACATACTTCAAAATTCTTTTTGCCGCCAGAAGATGAGGCTTCCATGGTTTCGCCATGTACCGACTCACCTTGACAACTGCATAAGCAATATCCGGCCTCGTGATGGTCAAGTAGATCAAGCTTCCAACCAGAGCTCGGAACACCAACGGATCAGATAGGACTCTCCCCTCATCCTTTTAAAGTTTATGATGCTGTTCCAAAGGTATAGAGCTGCTCTTCCCTTCCTCTATGCCGAATCGTTGAACGATCCGCTCTGCATATCCAGCCTGAGAAACGAACACTCCGCTCTCCCACCTCTGAACCTCGAGTCCAAGGAAATGGTGAAGCTCACCCAGATCCTTCATCTCAAATCTAATAGCAAGCTCAGCTCTTAGCCTTGCTACCGCCTCCTTCGAGTTCCCGGTGACAATCATGTCATCCACATACAACAGAACAATAACCCGAAGCACCCCCTCCTTCTTGACGAACAAGCTAGAATCAGAGTCTGAAGCAAAGAACCCGCAGAATAGAAGATACTCCGCGATCTTCCCATACCACGCCCGAGGCGCTTGCTTCAACCCATGCAGGGCTTTCTTCCATTTGCAGACGTAGTCCGGACAATCCTCCGAGATGAAGCCCGACGGTTGGATCATGAAGATATCCTTGTCAATCTCTCCGTATAAGAAAGCATTCTTCACGTCGAGCTGCCAAATCTCCCATCCACTGGATGCCGCCAAAGCAATAACAAATCGAACCGAAGTCATCTTTGCCACTGGACTGAACGTCTCATCATAATCTTCTCCGTACTGCTGTGAGAACCTGTGAGCCACAAGGCGAGCCTTATATCGCTCGATCATGCTGTCAGCTTTCTTCTTGAGCTTATAGATCCACTTGCATGTCACAGGGGTAATGCTCTTGGGCCTGGGCACTAGAGACCAAGTCTCATTCTTCTTGAGAGCATCCATCTCCTCCTGCATAGCAATGTCCCAATGCTTCATGCCTTTGGCCTTCTCAAAGCTTGACGACTCCTTCTCATCCAAGGGACCAGCAAAGAAACATGAGACGAAGCTCACCATGTTTCCTCCTGTGTATCGATCCGGTGGCTTGATAGTCCTCTTCGACCTCCTAAGAGGTTGCACCTAACTAACCACCTCCTCAGCTGCTTCTTGTGTGCTAGCTCCTCTTCCAGGCGAACTTGGAGCATCGTTCCCCCTGCTTCCAGAACCTGAAGCCTCCATCTCAGAGCTAGACACAGCTGGAGCTCCTGGTGAAACGGGCAACTCCACTTGAAGATTTCCCGCAACCTTCCCTTCTTCATCAACCCTGCTCTACGGTAGTTCAACTCCTGAACTACCCTTGTAGGAAGTCACCTCATCGAACACCACATCCTGAGATACCACTGATCTCCGTGTCTCAGGATCCATGCATCTCCATCCTTTCTTTTGCTCATCATATCCAACAAAGACTATCTTCCTTGCTTTCGCATCTAGCTTTGTCCGAAGAGCATCAGGGATATGTACATAACAGGTTGACCCGAACACCCGAAGGTGTGCAACACTTGGCTTCTCCTTGAACATCAGTTCGTGAGGGGTCTTCATATTAATAGGAGTTAGAGGCATCCGGTTGATGACGTATGCCGCACAAGACATTCCCTCCGCCCAAAAGGACTTTGGGATACTCTTGGCATGAAGCCAGAATTTGCAGGTTTCCGTCAGATGTCGGATCTTCCTCTCCACAATGCCATTTTGCTATAGAGTATGGGCACAAGTGAGCTCTCTCTGGACGCCGTGCTTCCTGCAAAAACTTGAGAACTCACCAGAGGTGAACTCCCCACCATTGTCAGTTCTCAACTTTTTCACCCGCAGGCCTAACCGACCTTCCACCAGCTCCTTCAACTCCACAAAATTCGCAAAAGCTTCCGACCTCTTTTAGAAAATACACCCAGATATCTGGTGTAATCATTGATCAACACCAACATATATCTATTGCCTCCAAGACTAGAGGTGGCAGTCGGTCCCATCAAATCACCGTGAATGCACTCCAACGGCGATTTGCATCTTGTTTGCGATTTATCAAATGGAAGTCGATGAGACTTACCAAACTGACATCCCGCACAAACATGACCGTCTCCATAGGAGGACAAGCTAGGCAAGCCCTTGACAAGGCCCCTTACCACCATAACCTTCAATTTTTCCATGCCTACATGCCCCAACCTTTCATGCCAGATAGCCGCGCTATCATTGGTCTTCATTTTGTCAACATAGGTACTTGTCGATAAAATGAACAAGTCCTTTACCCGCTTTCCAACATGAATTACATCTCCCTTTATCTCCAGTTGAGTTTTAAGAAACTTCACTTCTGTTGGTCCAAACAGAATGTGATAACCGACATCTACCGCATTGGTCACAGAGAAGAGATTCTTCTTCATACCCGCCACGTGATAAACATTCCTCAATGTGAGTGGACCCTTATCACTGCTCGGAGAGACAACACCTTCTTGTTCTACTGCATGAACAGAATTATCAGCCGTGATGATTGCATCGTTACCTGAGTAAGGCACCAAAGAAGAGAACTTTGATTCATCCCCGGTGAGGTGATGCCCACACCCTGAATCCACGATCCAGCCCTCTTCAAAGTTGATGGCAGCCAAGGCCTTAACGGGCATCGCCGTCATATTGGTCGCAAAGGCTACTCCTCATCCAACTTCATCAGACTTTGGCTTCTCCTTCTCCGCTGCATGTCCCGACTAAAGATTAACCCGACAATCCTTCTTGAAGTGGCCGGTCTTATTGCATCTGAAGCACCTTGGTCCCTCTCCCTTTTTCTTCCCATCAGACTTAGGAGCATAACCCCTATCCTGCTGACATGAAGTAGAGGGTCCGTCATGACCTGACTTCTTCTTCTCCCACTTCTTCTTCTTCTTCCCAGAGAACAACACATCACTATCTCCACCAGAGATAGAAGTCCCCGCCATCTGTCTTGCCAAACTTTCCTGCGAAGCAAGTAAGTTTTCCAGCTCCAACAGAGATGGTTGATTTACCCAACCCTGAACTGAAGTCACAAAAGCAAGATACTCCTTCCGCAACCCACGGATGATATGTCTCTTCAGTTTTGCCTCCGAGATGGTCTCATCAGGGTCCAAAGTAGAAATCTCTGCTGTGAGGTTCTTCATTTTGAGGAAGAAAGTAGAGATGGAAAGATCACCTTGAGAGGCCTTCTCCAACTCATTTTCAAGAAACTGTAGCCGAGCTACATTCTTCTTATTGAACATCCCGTCCAAAGGCGTCCAAATCTCAACAGCAGATTTACATCCAATGATGTGATCAAAAAGCTCTGGTGAGATATCCATCTTGAGTGTGAACTCTGCCTTTGCATTAGTCCTCCTCCAAAGTCTCACCTCTGCCATATTATCTCCTGTTAGAAACACTTCTTGTGCGTCTTCTCCTCCAACTATCTCCCATAGATCCTCGCCAAGTAAGTAACTCTCCATACACGACCTCCACTTATTGTAGTTAGTCGATGTGAGGAGTTCAATACCAAGCCCTCTTGCGTATCCAGCTTCCATGACAAACTATGTGGTTTCTTCTTCACAAAGACGATGGCAACCCAAGTTGAACACTGCTTATCCACTCCAAGAACCTCCCTCTGATACCATGTTAAAATTTTTGATTTGAATCGTTTAGGAGTAAGTAGGAGTTGCATCAACTGAGTTATAGCCAAACAACCACAATGCCACCCAGCAACACAATAGACTTTATTGAATCACAAAACTTCATTTACATTTGGAGACATACATGACGAGACATGATTCATAAGAATCACGAAGGAGAGAAGAACAAAACACACCAAAAACACAAATCTGGCGACTTGACAAGCAGAGACCGCACAAACCGCTGAACTCCAGAGACCGCCCGGCTTGACCTGAGACCGCACGAATAGAAAATAGGCAAGATGACCTGCACTGCAAGACCGCCACCTCAGACCGCACGAACTGGAGCTTATTGAACTGAACAGATAATAGAAGCTGTCGTCATACCGCAACTCAGATCGCCTAACCGCAGAAGGTCGCCTGATCGCTGAGCTCGCTGCGAACAACACAAGAACAACATAAACCAATTCGCAGACAAGCCACTGCCGAACTGTATTCAAGCCGCTGGGAAATCACCAAGGAAGGAGACTGCAACTGCTGACCGCAAACCTGCGAACACAACAAACAGTCAACTCGCTTCCGAGACCGCCCGACCTCAAAGTTGAGACCGCACAAAACAACCCAGGCTCTACTTCTTACACTTCTCATTGTTAATGATGGGCCCTGCACCCTTATTTATAGGCGAGAGGATGGATGTCGTCACCGCCGCAAGAGATGTACAATCACCACCCATCAGGTCACGAGCGGTCTCATAGAACAGACCGCGCGAACACACCACTTGGATAACACCCTATCCAAGACCGCAGATCAGCAGTAGACCACGCACAAGCTGCGCGAACACAGATCACTCCTTCCTTAGATCGCCTAGAGCAAACAAGGAACATCTAGCCGACTTCAGACAAGTTGCCAGATCACCCAGCATAAGCCTCCCGATCACAGCGGTTACACAAGAACAGACCGCCCGGTCTTCTACAAAGAAGATAGACCAACCAAGTAGAACAACCCGGGAGGAGACCGGAACAAACAAGAACAGACCGACCAACCACAGCAGGCCGCCAGAAATAGACCAACAGAGCCAGACCGGCAGAGCACCAGTGCAGAGACCGCGAGTTCTCTGATATCACCAATATTCAGACCGTCGACCACCTTCCACTTCACTTCAATAATTTCAACAGGATATCCCACAAGATAACACTTATCCGACTTGGGTTCCAGATTGTCAGGCATTTGACGTCGCACGTATGCCTCACAACTCCAAATCTTAATAAAAGACATACTAGGACGCTTCCCAGTCCATATCTCATATGGTGTCTTTATAACCATTTTCGTTGGAGAACGAATTAATGTGAAAGCGGCAGTCTCTAAAGCAAATCCCCAAAAGGAAACGGGCAAATCTGCATGACTCATCTTCGACCGTATTATGTCTAACAAAGTACAATTCCTCCTCTCAGACATATTGATTTCGACAGTTCTTTCCCTTGGCCTTGCCCTTGCTCTTATGCACCATCAGTATGGGGCTGGCGGGCTTGGCCTTCTTCATATTGATTTCGGCAGTTCTCAACATGCCTAGGAGCTCGGGCAGTGTCTTGTCAATTTCATTCATGTTGTAATTTAAGATAAACTGCTCATAACTGTCCGGCAACGATTGCAGGATCAGATCAGTGGCCAACTCTTGGCCCAACGGGAACCCCAATATTTCAAGGTTTTCTATATACCCAATCATCTTGAGTATGTGAGTTTCTACTGGGTCCCGAGCTCCCATCTTACACTGAAACAACGCCCTGGATATATCAAATCTCTCTCGGCAAGCTTGCCCTTGAAACATTTTCTTCAGGTGCTCCACCATCACGTAACAGCTCATGTTCTCATGTTGCTTCTGAAGCTCAGAGTTCATGGTTGCCAGCATGAGACATTCAACATCCAAGGAGTCATCTCCATACTTCTTATAAGCATCTTTATCTGCACGAGGTGCAGTAGAGGCTGGCTCCTCGGGGGGATCTTCTTCAAGGACATAGAGCTTATGCTCTTGCCTGAGAACAATTCTCAGGTTCCTGAACCAGTCTAGGAAATTCGTCCCATTGAGCTTATCCTTCTCAAGGATGGCTCTTAGGGACAACGTGGAGTGTGATGTATTTGCCATGGAAATTCTATAATAAATTTGCAAAAGATTTTCAGTACTATATTTCAAAATACATTTTATTTTAATAAGAACTTTAATTAAATACTCCCACTATTTTATTCAAATTGATAACCATTAATATCAATTCAGAGAGTTTATTTGAGCTACTCTCTTAGTGGACAAGATCCGTATTTCACCAACACAACGAGTCCGCTTTGGCATTCCTCTCATAATGCGGTTATTTAGGTAGACAACACTTGTCAATTGCATCGCTATGCAACTCTTGTATGGTTGGTGAATAACTCTTTATTCACATCCATCATATGGTGCATGCCAACCCAATGCCTCTAGGCACTCAACTTTTGAGGTCACCCAGTTAAGTTAGACCCGATGTCGACAGTGGGATATCACAATTATCCGCTCGCACCCTTACCAAGATAGATTAATGCACCTTGCTTTGGCAAGCCCACACTTCATCGATCAAGGCAGGAAGAGTGTCATCCATCGGAAGGCATCCGTATACTTAATATTGGATAAGAGATTTTATTTATAAAATTGATTAACAATTAATCAACGTGCACTTAAAATACAACATTCACAACCAAATACATCCCAGAAGTGCACAAAATAGAATTATCAACGCTTGATAGAAAAGGGCTAAATCTGAGCATTTAGAACACTTCTAAATCTCCAGATTTACATGCATTTGATACAGGAAAAACAACTCCACTTATGCAGTAGACAAGCTCGTCTCTCAATGTCAGATTCAAAATCTATAACATTTGATTTCACAAACCAGTTAGAGGGACGGTTACTGCAAAGGAGAAAAAATTTCTGAAACAATGAAATCGCAATCCAATCACATGCATTCCTGGGAGTTTTTCAAATCTAGAACAGTTCTTTGAAATCCAAACATCCAGGAAGAAATCCAGACACTTAGAATACTTCTAAATTTCTGATTTACATGCATTAGATTGCAAACCTCGCTCTGATACCACTATTGGGTTTTCTAATACCATTTCAAAAATGATAATACAACATATCATATATGCGCAGCGGAATAAATAACTAGAACAACCCAAAGAGTTAAGGAACTTGCGATTTTACTGATTCAAGAAATAAAACATCCAGCACAACATTTGCAAAGATTATACCTGAAGGGGGTTGAGTCTATACTCAACCGAGATGCTCCAATGTCAGAGTCAAGATGGTGCGGCTGAGTTCCTTGCACAGAAATGGATCTGCACCTCTATAGTAGTCCACACGAGCATTGGAGAACCCTAGCCTTTTGTCACACAAGATCTAGGTCGGAGAAGAACTGTCCTCTACATCTTCCACGGACTGCTAGGTCCGACTACAGGAAGAGGCGACAGTGGAAACGGGATTGACTAGTCGGAACACTTCTTTCCGGGGCTACAGGCGGAACTCTTCCGCCGCTTTCACTTTCTTTCGCAAAAATAGATCGCATCAAAAGAATCGCATTCTTTTATAACCACGCGCAAAAAGGAGCTATCCGCACATCCATGAATTTAAGTGAAGAAAACAGAATTCATCGAACTGAGTTCGACGAACTGGCTAGCGTTGGCTAGCGTTGGACACCTAAATATAATATGAAGTTTTTGAAAACCCTTATTCACCCCCCCTCTAAGGGCGCCGACCGATCCAACAAGTGGTATCAGAGCAGTTTTATTCCAATCGGCTTAACAACCGGGAATAATGACGTCTCATGATCTCGCTTCTACTAGTGGGGGAGATTTTTGTGAAGAGGAAAAATCACTTGCACCACCTTTATTTGAAGGAACAAATTATAAAGGATGGAAAATTTTAATGGAAAAATTTATTAAAACTTTAGATATCGAAGTATGGAACTTAGCAATTATAAGACGTGTGGATGAATCAAATAAAAAGGAACTTCATTTAGATGCAAAAGCTAAACATTATCTTTTTTGTGGTCTCTCAAATGAAGTTCTCAAATTTGTGTATTGCTTTTCTAGTGCTTATAAAGTATGGAAATTTCTTGAAGAAATGTATGATCTTCCTCTCGCAGGTATGGAACAAACACAGGAGGAAAAGAACGTACATGCATCCATTATCATTCAAGAAGATCTCTCTCAGAGCGAAGCCATGGAGAATATTGAAATAGAAAAGGAGAACAATACACCAAGAGAAAAAGAAGAAGAAATCTTACTTTTGGAAGAGGAGTGCCAAGAAGAAGACAAAGGAACAATATGTTCAAATCCTCCCTCATCCAAAAGCAATGAAAGGAAATCAAATTCTAGCCTTTGTACTTCTATCTCTTCATTACAATTGTTACAAAATACTAAGCGCAAAATTAAGAAATTAAAGAATGCTAATAAACTATTGCGCTTAGAAAATAAAAATTTAAAAGCAAAAGTTAAAGTAGTATCAAAATCTGATTTATCTAGCTTTACTCATGTCACTTCAATTGAAAATACAAAATCTTGTATTAAAGAAAAATTTAAGGAACTTGAAAAAGAAATTATTTTTATAAGAGAACAAAATAAAAAATTATGTTTAGAAAATTCATCTTTAAAAATTAATTGTGCTAAGTGTAAGGACTATGAAATTGAAATAAAAGAGATGGATGAAACATTTGATGAGTTTAGAAATGAGTATCAAAATCATATCGACTATATTGTCTCCACTCTTAAAAATAGCACAATAGCTTATAATAAAGCTAGGCATAATCTAAAGATAAAGAATGATGAATTAAAATCAAAAATCAACTTGCTTATGAAAATTATAAATACAAATTCAAAACATACAAATTTAGAAAATCAAGCAATATCTAAAAGCAAGTTGAATACAAATATCTTAACTAAATCTAATAATGGGAATAAGAAACAAAATGATTTTTCATATCAAAAACCAAATCATCATTATTTACAAAATCATGTTTCTCCCAACTTAAAATTGAAATTACACAAATTTCCTATAAATGATAATTTAAATTATAATCTTCAAAGGAAAGAAAATCATCATGGAAATTTGATAAATAAGAATAATATTAAACCAATGTTTGAATGGCGGCCAAAAGTTAAAGATGAAACACAAACTCAAATCAAAAGGGCCCATTCAATCATATCTCCCCAAAAGAAAACACGATGTATTTGGGTACCCAAAGGAACCGTCACTCCCGGTCCTCTTTGGATACCTAAATCTCTTATTCATTAGTATCCCATCATTTGCATGAAGTAGAAATCAATTAAAATGAAATACACAAATTTCTACTTCATGATGTGCTTTAATGTCTTTTCTATCTTTTTCTTTTTGTTTTCTTTTAAACTATCATGCCATGGTCATCCTATATAGTATTGGAAATATGATTTTATCTCATAAAGCTTAATGAGTGTATAAATCATTTTTGATCAAAATTCAAAATCATATTTTTATTTTGATGACCTATCTTTTATTATTATAAATATCTTATATTATCCATATGAATCAAACTCTAAATTTGCTATAAGATATTTCAAATTAAATCCGGTTATTAGGCTATTAAGATTCTTAGCCTTCACCAACAAGTGGTTTAGTGAAATAACTTGATCTAAAAGAAAATTCAAGATTTAAATAAAAGCTCAACTTTCAATATGGGGTCATTGTTCACAACAAAAAATTATATTGTGTTCTCTCCTTGATGTCAAACATGATCTAAACCATCACTATTGTTCACCTATAAAAAAATCACATATATATTCAAAATTCTTAATTAAAGGAAAATCACTAAAATGTGTTGAAAGAAGTTATCTTCATAATGAATATTGAATTCACAAACACCACCATGATCTAGTGATATCTTTTGCTAAACATCTCTTAAATCATAATTCATATCAAGAATCATCTATAAACAACTATCACAAATTATATGATAACAATTGACATTATAATTGTTTACCATGGTTGGTGTTATGGTATATTATGTGTGTATTGTGATTTATTTCTAGTTTAGACCTTTGAATCATTTTGATATCAAATCAAATAGAATTGTCACTCCATTCTACGTCTCTAAGTTGAAACACAATCAAAACTTGGTATAACATTAATCTCAAATTTATCATTCTAACATTGCCACCTAAAGAATATTTGTGTCTATGTTAGGCTTTATTTGTTTACCAAGATATACAGGCTGGGTATTCTCATCTAGGTCTTATCCATAGTATGATTGTGCATGAACATTATTGATCTCTAAAATCATGCATATTTGATTTGTTCAAACA
Source organism: Dactylorhiza incarnata (assembly GCA_033032865.1). Lineage (NCBI taxonomy): Eukaryota > Viridiplantae > Streptophyta > Magnoliopsida > Asparagales > Orchidaceae > Dactylorhiza > Dactylorhiza incarnata. The sequence goes on from JAWHQI010000165.1 coordinate 2,696,319, forward strand.
TGATATCTTGGGTTTTCATTTCCTATTTTTTAAGTTATAAGCACAAGTCTTTAGAAAAGTCAAAATGAAAACATAAGTAAATATATCTCATGCAATGATTATTTTGTCAAGTCATATAAGAAATCGCTTACGTTTCATGCAATTTGGACCATCCAAAACATCTCCTAAAAATCTGCAACTTCAGCATGGAACTACTATTGGGACACCTAATCAAGACCACCAATCAAAATGTCTAAAATCCTAAAAAATCGTTCACTGTCTCCCGCGCTAGCGCTACCGCAGGCGCTAGCGTCAATGTTCATTTTTCTGTATTTTTTAAATTTCTAAAAATCCCTTAAAATATATAAATCTATATTTTCTACTTAGTTTTGCACTTCTGCGTTTCTTTATTTTTTGAAAAATCAAATACAAAACTATAAAAACCAAATTACAAAAAATATGTTTTGTTTTTTCGCTTGTGTTGTTTCCTTTATTTAAAGTTCATCTTTATGCAAAAATCAAATATAAAAATTACAAAAGCAAAAATTACAAAAATATGCTTTTATTTGTAAAAATCAACTACAAAAATATAAAACAAAACAAAAACAAGTATCAAAATTATTCTTCTGAACTTAACTTTTCTATGTATCTTGCGAAAGGGTGATTTGGGCTATCATCCCTTCATATCACCTAGTACCGGGCGAACCTCTCACAAGGTAGCCCTCGGGAAGTCCAAGATCAATTTTATAAGTTCAAACTTTAAATAAAAATTATTTTTCAAAAATATCTGTATGGACTTTTTTGTAAAAATTAAGCATGAGTTAATCTATTATTCAAAACTTCTATAATGTTGCAATTTATCTTTTCAAACTACTTTGAACATTGTTTTCATCATGCTTAGATATGTCTATTAATATGTGCATAAATTATATTGAAAAAGTTGTGTAAAACTATGCGTAGCATGCCTCTAAGTATGAGTAATGTTTTATGTTTGATAATGATCGCAATTCACTCACTTATTTTGGCATTGTCTACTTATGTGTTTAATCTAAGAATGTTTGTGTATGTTTTGTAATAGTACAATGAATTAAAATTGCACAAGTATCTTACCTACACAACCTTTATTTGCACTTTTAAAAGTTAAGAAAAGTGGTTATCTTTTTCATAAATTATATTGGTTTGCAAAACAAGTGTATTCGGAGAACTTTGTACAAAACAAAATCATAAAATAAAGTGACAAAGATAACTCCACCAAGCACTACTTGAACCTCCTGATAAGTCTTAATAAGCGTTGTGAGGTTGAGCACCTTGGAAAGAATAATAAAGTATCTTGTGCAAACCATAACTTTCTTTCAAAATAAAAACCACTTATTCTTAAGTACACCGGATCACAATAAAAATCAATCTTGAAGAATAAAACTACGTGATCCCCCAAGCACTACTTTGCACCCTAATAAGTCTTGATGAGCATTGTGTGTGCAGAGCACCTTGGTAGTTGTACATTTTTCTTTGTGCATTGAAGTGAGAAGTAAAATTATTTGTGTTTTATTGTGCTCTTTACTTTACATATTACTTGTATTTTTGATTAAAACATTTGTTTACTCTATTCAAAATACACTTTTATGCACATCATTATCTTTTATAACAGCTCTTCTCATGAGTATTGGATCCTAATGCTAATTCTATACTACTCTTTATTTATGAAATGCACTAGATAACCTAGCATGCTTTGTACAATGTTTGGTATGTTTTGAAATTGTGAATTAAAGTAACATTGTAGTGATACACCCGTGAAAGGTGTATATAAATACGCAAGTGCACGTGTCGTACAAGTAATAAAATGATGAGAAAGTGATCGTTCCCACGAGGAAGTGCTTAACTTAGCGCTCACAAATATTAATTCTGCCTTTTCTCTAAATTCAAGCAAGTAATAATGATTGGTAGAGAAACTTAAATAGTGCAAAATAAAACAACTACAATTCTAGTTACGGTTACTTAAATTACTTTTACTTCACTTGGAAAGATAGTCTCGCATGTGATTTTCCCTTGCTATGATGACAACCAATAAAAGTGATAATTCATGAAGTATTAATGATTCTCTTGCAACGATTCTAAAATGGATAACTTTATCTCTCGATCTCCATTATCCGTTTATCCCAAATCCTCTAGTTGTCTCCAACTTAGATGAAATTAAAATAACATGAAGTGCTAGAATCACGGTTGCTAATTCAAGAGGAGATCTCTCTCTCTTGGAATTATATTAAGATTTATGATGCACTTTCAACGCTCCTCTCTCGAATCTCGCGATGAAGTATAAATACGGAAGTTTGGTTAAAAACTACACGACTCCTCTCTCGAATATCGCCGTGCGAATAAACGTTCATCTAGCCCGACTCATCTCTCGAATTTTTGCCAAGCACTTTAAAGATGAAACTTAAACCAAAATCCTAAGAAAAGATCATAAATTTAATAAAGATCAATGTCAATAAATTCACAAATTATAAATGAAAATCAAGTCATCATCACAACTAAGGTACTTCACACATGCAAGACTTAGAAAATTAGTTCATGAAGGAAGAGAGGAGTAGCAAATCAAAGTAGATCTTACTAGACATGATTAAGGAAATCAAAAACGCTGTAGGAATGTTGCTAGACTCAGATCCTTCTCCTTCGTGATGATCCACACTTCCTTTCTCCAAGCCCTAGCCAAAATCCTTGAGAGGAAGAAGACCTCCAAAGTTCTCTCCTCTTCTCTCCCAGTTCTCTCCAAGAATAATCCCCTTTAATGCTGTGATTTCGTGCTCTTAACTTCCATTCCAAATCTGAAGGGATGCCTCCTTTGGAAATACACGTAGGCGCCTCTTTTAAAATTCAAAATCTGAATTTCGCCGCCACATTGCAACCTGCTAATTTTTGGCGTTGCAACCTATTTTCTGCATCAGCAATAAATGATCCATTGCTTCCCCAACTTGAATCCTTTGACCAATCTTAGATAGAAAACCATGGAAAATGACCGAAATCAGTCCAATATTGATTAATAAGATATTTAAACATATTTACTATAATTGGGGATTATTTTCCTCTTTTTAATGAAAATTAGAATAAAATAAGTAGGAAAATAACTTCCTTTTGGTAAGTTATCACACCCCCACACTTAGTCAGTTGTTAGTCCCTAGCAACAAAATAATAAATTCAAAACTTGAATAAAGAACTGATGAAATTGTGCAAACTCAGATAATCACACATCCTTAACAACAAATTAACTAAGGCATATTAATGAAATCCGCTTTACTCAACAGAAAAGCCAATAAATCAACACAAGTTCAATCATTCACAAATCCATTAGCTCGAATGAAAGGTAAAGCTCAAATAAAGTCATAAGTGTTGTGTGTGCTTTTCCTTAAAATTAGTTACTCCTAAACATCTTTTAACATTGGATCTCCGCAACATAGGGAAGGATAAGAATAGCTAAATTATTGATTGAGCCTACACAAAGATCTGTAGTTCAAATGAGAGTAGAATCGACTTGGTTACGCGTTCAGGGATGATGTTGATAGCAGAAAGACATTCCCTTAGTTTGTAATCTTAATAATTCACCAAATCATGGGGTTTATTGACATTTTCACTCTTTTTTTATATTCATAGTAGGGATCATTCCAAGTATAAGTGTACATACCCAGGCCACATAATCACTATGATGCAATTTTTTTTTTATAATTTATAATTTGCTAGCATAGTAGGAATCATTCCAGGTATGTATACATATACTTAGGCCCATATCACTATGAATCTCAATCATTTTTTTTAATTAAACACCCATAAAATGGCTAATATACTAAGACGTAACTAAGAATATTGGGAAGGTAAGCGTGGAATAATACGTATCAACATGAAAAGAGTTCAAGTACAAAGATTGTAGTGGAGGGTCAAAATGGTTTAACTACATAAACCCAAGCTTCAGCCAACATCGCTAACTCAGTTCTTACTCACCCATTCCCATAATATTTTAGAAAGCCATATCAAAAGCTAGGTTTTGAAGTAAAATCTTTCAAGGAAAATTGTGCTTAAATCAGACTTAAGAGCGCTTTACCAAAAAAATTCTCACTAATTTCAAATTCTGTGACTGAAATCGTTTGATTAACCGGCCATACCACTCGATTATCATTGGATAACAAGAATGTCCTATAGGTTAAATTGCAAAAACAAAGACGGAGTTATTGAGTTCGCATATATAAATAAATAAGTCCTTATCCAAGCAGTAGGGGTTGCACTCTAACCACCCCCACACTTAAACATTGCTAGTCCCTAGCAATGAACTCAGTGAAAATATAAAAGATGAAATAATTGACAATTTTACGATGAAAGAAATAGGAATAATGTAAAACAAATACTCCCCTCATATTTTTCTGCATGTTGCATTGCCACCTTCCAAAGAATTCATAGTCCATGAGTGCTTCGGTCGAATCATAGCCCAGTAGTTCAGGGGATCTGCAAATAACTTCACAAAACCAAACACAAGCATAACCCTGATAAAGTAGCTTTTAATTTAGAGATTCTAACGTTAGCAATGGATATTGGATGGAGCCATATCTTAGCAAAACCTTTCAAGTAACTAATTTCACAGCACTAATTTAACAGAAATATTGTCCGAAAATAAGAAAAAATTATGCGTTGTAACGTGCAAAATTTATGCGTTGCAACGCGGAATTTAAAATTTATGCGTTACAACGCGCAAAATTTATGCGTTGTAACGCGCAAAAATAAGAAAAATTTATGCGTTGTCCCACCGAGGCTAACAAGTTGTAACGCGCAAAATTTATGCGTTGCAACGCGGAATTCAAACTGCCAGAAATTAAAACTACCACCGAGGCTAGCATTGTAACGTGCAAAATTTTTGCGTTGCGACGCGGAAAATCAAACTGCCAGAAATTAAAGCTACCATCGAGGCTAGCTTGTTGTAACGTGCAAAAATATTGCATTGCAACGCGGAATCCAAACTGCCAGAAATTAAAACTACATCCGAGGCTAGCACGTTGTAACGCGCGAAATTTTTGCGTTGCAAGCTAAATTCTGGAAAATTTCTTTCTAAAATTATTTACTACCACGATCCACATTGCAATCTCATACCATTTTTCATTTTGATTTCCGGTGCAGATGTGCTCTCTTCCATCACAAATTTTCCTCAAATTGAAAAAGAAAAATATAAAACAAACAATCTTAACTAAAAACGATAGAAAATAACGTAGAGGATGGATTGCCTTCCACCTAGCGCCTCGTTTAAAACGTCTCGGCCGGACGCTTTCCCTATTTCATTTTTAACTGAAGGTTAATACCATCGCCTCGCGCTGGTCACTACCTTCATAATATTCTTTCAACCTTTGTCCATTTACTTTAAACTTTGATCCGTCTCTCTCATTACAAATCGTTATTACTCCGAACGGATGTACCTCCTCCACCCGAAAAGGTCCAGACCATCGTGACTTCAATTTTCCCGGGAATAGTCTCAGTCGTGAGTTATACAGGAGGACGAGCTGCCCTTTTTTGAACTCATTTCTTCGCAACCTCAAATCATGCCATTTCTTCATCCTTTCCTTGTACAACCTAGCATTTTCATATGCGTTAGATCTGATTTCTTCCAATTCGTTCAAATGAAAAAGTCTGTTCATGCCCGCTTCTTGGAGATCGAAATTCAACCTTTTTATTGCCCAATATGCTTTGTGCTCCAATTCGACGGGAAGATGGCAAGATTTGCCATAGATCATTTTATATGGGGTTAGGCCTATCGAGGTTTTAAATGCCATCCTATAAGCCCATAATGCCTCGTTTAGTTTTTGTGACCAATCCTTACGAGTTGTGCTTACCATTTTTTCTAGGATTGATTTTATCTCTCTATTAGAAACTTCAGCCAAACCATTTGTTTGAGGATGGTACGCAAGGGCGACTTTGTGAGTGACTCCATATTTTCGAAGGAGTGATTTAAATTGAGTATTACAAAAGTGTGCTCCACCGTCACTTATTATGGCTCTGGGTGTACCGAATCTAGAAAAAATATTAGCCTTAAGAAATTTTAGAACAACCTTAGCATCATTCTTCGGTGTGGCTATAGCTTCTATCCACTTCGAGACGTAATCCATAGCTAAAAGTATATAAAGATTTCCATTTGAGTTTACAAATGGGCCCATGAAATCTAGTCCCCACACATCGAAAATCTCCACCTCTAGAATATTAGTCGTTGGCATGCTATCCCCATGATTGATGTTACCCGTTCTTTGACATCTATCACAACATTTTGCGAACCTATAAGCGTCCTTAAATAGTGTTGGCCAATAGAAACCAACCTCTAAGAATTTTATTGTCGATCTCTCTCCCATAAAGTGTCCACCATAAGGTGAAGCATGACATTTTGCTAGGATACCTTGTACTTCTACCTCCGGGATGCATCTGTGGATCACTTGGTCAGCACAAATCTTAAACAGATACGGATCATCCCATATGTAAGATTTCACCTGGTGGAGAAACCTTTTTCTTCGTTGATAGTCCATGTCTGGGGGAAATACATTGCTCACTATGTAGTTCACAATGTCTGCATACCATGGCATACTCGCCTCAGATATTGCCAGCAACCTCTCATCAGGAAAATTCTCTCTAATCTCTATGTCCACATCTTTCTCACACTCATACTCTAGACGTGATAGGTGGTCTGCTACCGAGTTCTCCGCTCCCTTACGATCCCTAATCTCTAAGTCAAACTCTTGCAAGAGGAGAACCCACCTAATCAATCTAGGTTTAGCGTCTTTTTTCTCCACTAAAAATCGAATTGCTGCATGGTCCGTATAAACAATCACCTTAGAAGCTACCAAGTAGGATCGAAATTTGTCAAATGCGAAAACGACTGCTAATAACTCCTTCTCGGTAGTTGTGTAGTTTACTTGTGCATCAATCAACGTCTTGCTAGCATAGTAGATTGTGTGAAAGACCTTGTCACGCACCTGTCCTAAAACTGCGCCCACAGCAAAGTTGCTAGCATCGCACATAATGGTGAATGGTAAAGACCAATCGGGTGAAATAATAATGGGTGAAGAAATCAGACTTTTCTTCAAAGAATGAAAGGCGGCTAGACATTTCTCATCAAAGTTAAAATGTGAATCTTTTTCTAATAAATGACTTAGTGGCTTAGAGATTTTAGAAAAATCCTTAGTGAAACGACCGTAGAAGCCGGCGTGTCCTAAAAAACTTCGCACTCCCTTAACATTAGTTGGTGGAGGCAATTTCTCTATAACCTCTGTCTTTGCACGATCTACTTCCAATCCCTTCTTTGACACCTTGTGTCCTAAAACAATTCCTTCTTTAGCCATAAAGTGACATTTTTCCCAATTTAGGATCAAATTGGTTTGAATGCACTTATCCAAAGCTTTCTTCAACACTTTCAGACATTCATCAAATGATCTCCCAAATACTGAAAAATCATCCATAAAGATCTCGATCCCCTCATCAATCAGATCAGTAAAAATAGCGATCATGCAGCGCTGGAATGTGCCAGGAGCGTTACATAATCCAAAGGGCATTTTCCTAAATGCAAATGTCCCAAAAGGTCAGGTGAAGGTAGTCTTCTCCTGATCCTCGGGAGCTACCATGATTTGATTATACCCCGAGTAACCATCTAAGAAACAGAAATACTCATTTCCTGCTAACCTATCAAGAACCTGATCGAGAAATGGAAGTGGGAAATGATCTTTCCTAGTCGCCTTATTCACCTTTCAATAATCCATACAAATCCGCCATCCAGTTATCGTTCTAGTGGGGATCAACTCGTTGCTCTCATTCTTAACTACCGTAATGCCCCTTTCTTTGGCACACATTGAACAGGACTTACCCACCGGCTGTCGGAGATAGGATAAATAATACCCGCATCCAACCATTTGATTATCTCCTTCTTGACCACTTCTTTCATTGGTGGGCTAAGTCTTCGTTGGTGTTCAACTGACTCTTTTGCTTCTTCTTCCAAAAGAATTTTGTGCATACAAATTGAGGGATTTATCCCTCTAATATCTGCAATGGTCCACCCCATTGCTCCTTTATACTCACGGAGAACCTCAAGCAATTTCTCTTCATTTTCCTTAACTAAAGATGCATCAATAATAACCGGTAGTGTGTTATCCTTACCTAGAAAAACATACTTTAAGTTTTCGGGTAGCGGTTTCAATTCAAGTGTAGGCGGGTCTAGGATAGAAGGCTTCATGATCTTAGACTCACTTGGTCTACTTATTAACTCAAACATGTTAGCATTTGGTATATGCTCATAAATACTTAAAGCTTCTACAGTTTCCGTTAAGTCTGGGTCCTCTTCTATTTCTTCATTTGTTAACACACTCAGGATTTTATGCTCCCAATCATTCTCATCATACATCATACGTGTAGGTGCATTCACTTCCTCCATAGAAAAACACTCCTCCTTATCATCCGGAAATTTCATAGCCTTGAGGATGTTGAATGTCACATTCTCATCATTAACTCTCATCGTAAGCTCACCCTTCTGGACGTCAATGAGTGTTCGGCCGGTGGCCAAGAATGGTCTACCAAGAATGATGGGGACATCCTTGTCCTCATCCATATCGAGTACCACAAAATCGGCGAGGAAAATGAATTTATCCACCTTAACCAATACGTCCTCTACAATTCCCTTGGGAAATGCTAGAGACCTATCGGCCAACTGTAGAGTCAGAGATGTAGGCGTGATCTCCCCTAAACCAAACTTCTTATAGATAGATAAAGGCATCAGGTTGATGCTTGCTCCAAGGTCACATAGAGCTCTCCCAACAAAGTTTAAACTGATAGAACAAGGAATTGTGAAGCTACCAGGGTCCTTAAGCTTGGGTGGCAACTTCTTCTGCAATATAGCACTACACTCCTCAGTCAACGCCACTATCTATTTATCAACAAACTTTCTTTTCTTTGCCAAGATATCCTTCATAAACTTGGCATAACTTGGCATTTGCTCAAGAGCCTCAGCAAATGGGATATTTATAGTTAACTTTTTGAAAATCTCCATAAACTTATTGAATTGTGTGTCAAGTTTGGATTTAACAAGTCTAGACGGAAATGGGGGTGGTGGATAGACTACTTCTTTCTTTTGATTTAGTTTCTCTTTTTGTTTATCTCCCACCTCATTTTTCTCACCCAACTCGTCCTTCTCTAATATGCTCGTCTCACTTGGCTTCTTACTCGTCTCTTCTTCCCTAACTTTCTCAAGCAACCCCTCCGCACTTGGGATCTCTACACCACTCCTTAGTGCAATAGCCTTGCAATGATTATTATGATTATCTTTTGTTGGATTGGGTGTGGTATCAGAAGGTAGAGTTCCAATGGGCCTTTGACTTAATGAATTTGCAAGTTGACCCATAGTAGTTTCTAGTGATCTTAACGTTGATTCTATTCCTACCACTTTTGAGTCATACTTTTGGAACATGCCTAAGATAAACTCATCAGTCACCTTCCTTTGGTTTACTTGTTGGGGTTGAGAGTTGTTATTGATAGGTAGTTGATTCATATTTTGATTAAAACCTTGTGGTTGACTCATCCCTTGATTATTCTTCCAGGAAAAATTTGGATGATTTCGCCACTCGGGGTGATAATGATTGGCAAATCCTGGCGGAATTTGTCTTGGTTGCCCTCCCACATAATTGGATTCTTCAGTTATTTGATTTAGTTATTCAACTATGAGCGGGGCACTAGTTGTAGGGGTTGAGAGTGAATCTAATTTTTTGTTAATTAAATTGAACTGCGACGCCATCTGAGCGGCCAAAGAAGTGATTTGGTCCACCTGATGGACTCCCGCTGGATTACTATTAGTTTGTCTCTCGTATGCTTGATAATTATTGGATGTTAAGTCTTCTAAAATAGCATACGCGTCTTCAGGATACTTCTTCATTAATGAGCCCCCAGCGGCTCCATCGACTAAAATCATTGTTGCAGTTTGCAGCCCATTGTAAAATGTGGACACTTGCTGGTGTTGGTGCAACCCATGATGAGGACATTTTCTCAACAGCTCTTTAAAACGCTCCCATGCGTCGTAAAGAGTTTCCCCGTTACCTTGTAAAAATGTCGTAATATCCCTTTTCAGTTTTGCAGTCTTAGAGGGTGGAAAATATTTGTTCAGGAACCTATCGACTAGTTCGTCCCATGTGGTGATACACTAATGTGGTAACGAGTCTAACCAATCCTTAGCTCTACCCTCTAAGGAGAACGGAAATGCTCTCAATAGGATTGCATCTTCCGATGCTCCATTGAACTTAAACATATCGCAAATTGCTAAGAAGGTTCGTAAGTGGGAATTTGCATCTTCATGACCTAGACCCCCAAACTTATTGTTTTGCACTTGTTGCATAATTAGTGGGTCCATTTTAAAATTGTTAGCAGCAATTGCTGGTCGAGCAATGCTGAAGTGCAAACCTCCCCTTAGGGGTGTGTTATAATCGTGACAAGTCATATGTGGTGGTGCTGGCGGTTGGGCATTTTGATCCACCTGACCATCATTATTATTAGCATTATTTGGTGGAGGGATATCCATCGCAGGATGAATAATATTGACAACTCTAAAGTCTTCCCTGTTTTGTCTACAGGTACGCTCAATTTCAGAATTCAACGGCAATAATTCTACTTGCCTATACCTGGACATACACCAAACAATACTCAAATATTCAAGTAAACTAAAACGAACAAACAAATGCTTGATCTCTAAGTACTAAGGTTTCATAAATATTGCGAGAAATAAAACACTAAATTAGCGCGCTTCCCCGGCAATGGTGCCAAAAACTTGATACGCCCGTGAAAGGTGTATATAAATACGCAAGTGCACGTGTCGTACAAGTAATAAAATGATGAGAAAGTGATCGTTCCCACGAGGAAGTGCTTAACTTAGCACTCACAAATATTAATTCTGCCTTTTCTCTAAATTCAAGCAAGTAATAATGATTGGTAGAGAAACTTAAATAGTGTAAAATAAAACAACTACAATTCTAGTTACGGTTACTTAAATTACTTTTACTTCACTTGGAAAGATAGTCTCGCATGTGATTTTCCCTTGCTATGATGACAACCAATAAAAGTGATAATTCATGAAGTATTAATGATTCTCTTGCAACGATTCTAAAATGGATAACTTTATCTCTCGATCTCCATTATCCGTTTATCCCAAATCCTCTAGTTGTCTCCAACTTAGATGAAATTAAAATAACATGAAGTGCTAGAATCACGGTTGCTAATTCAAGAGGAGATCTCTCTCTCTCTCTTGGAATTATATTAAGATTTATGATGCACTTTCAACGCTCCTCTCTCGAATCTCGCGATGAAGTATAAATACGGAAGTTTGGTTAAAAACTACACGACTCTTCTCTCGAATATCGCCGTGCGAATAAACGTTCATCTAGCCCGACTCATCTCTCGAATTTTTGCCAAGCACTTTAAAGATGAAACTTAAACCAAAATCCCAAGAAAAGATCATAAATTTAATAAAGATCAATGTCAATAAATTCACAAATTATAAATGAAAATCAAGTCATCATCACAACTAAGGTACTTCACACATGCAAGACTTAGAAAATTAGTTCATGAAGGAAGAGAGGAGTAGCAAATCAAAGTAGATCTTACTAGACATGATTAAGGAAATCAAAAACGTTGTAGGAATGTTGCTAGACTCAGATCCTTCTCCTTCGTGATGATCCACACTTCCTTTCTCCAAGCCCTAGCCGAAATCCTTGAGAGGAAGAAGACCTCCAAAGTTCTCTCCTCTTCTCTCCCAGTTCTCTCCAAGAATAATCCCCTTTAATGCTGTAATTTCATGCTCTTAACTTCCATTCCAAATCTGAAGGGATGCCTCCTTTGGAAATACACGTAGGCGCCTCTTTTAAAATTCAAAATCTGAATTTCGCCGCCACGTTGCAACCTACTAATTTTTGGCGTTGCAACCTATTTTCTGCATCAGCAATAAATGATCCATTGCTTCCCCAACTTGAATCCTTTGACCAATCTTAGATAGAAAACCATGGAAAATGACCGAAATCAGTCCAATATTGATTAATAAGATATTTAAATATATTTACTATAATTGGGGATTATTTCCTCTTTTTAATGAAAATTAGAATAAAATAAGTAGGAAAATAACTTCCTTTTGGGAATTTATCATGTAGTAATCTCTTTTTGATAAGATTATTTCATGCTTGGTTACTGTATTGTCAAAACAAAAATTTTAAATGCAAAAACATCTTCTTTTTGAAATTGAACTCATATATCTTTTTATGAACCAACATTGATTACCATATGATGTTTTTTGTACTTCTATATGTCTTCCGCATCATAACCATATAATTGTTTTACCTTGCACTTTAATAATTATTTAAAATCTTTCATCTTGTGTGCATCATCACTTGAATCTTCAAATTCCTTTCTTGCAACAAGTGGTAGACTTGCTTGGTAAACTTTATATTGGTTGAATTTTTTTGCTTATAACTCTGATCTATTTCTATTCTAAACACTCCTCCAACAAGTGAAATATTGCTTATAAAACATCTCTTTTTTAACTTAAACTCTTATTTAGTATTATGATGTTTCTTTTTCGAAATCTTCCGCAATACTCAAACTCTGATTCATTCATGAATTTCAATATAACTATGTGAGTTTTATTTCAAAAATTCAAATAAAAATATAAACCCATATGCTATGATATTTCCCATTAGATTTGAATGCTTAATGTTTCCAATAATTGTTATCCATGACTTCATTTCTCACCATAGCGGGGGCGTAGGGTTGTAGACATTAGATAACCTTATCTCTAGTCATGTCTTGTCCTTAACCGGGGAGGGTTCCAGTGGGGCCTTGCGAGGCACTGGGGGGGAAAGAGTGCTAGGTTAAGTTTTTATCTAGTGTTTGCATATGGGATTAACACCCCAACCTACGACATGTTTGTAGCTCCTCATGCCCATCCGTCACTTAGTACGGGGCTAGGGTGTTGACATATTGTCTGGGTAGATTGGTTACTTGGAAATCATGATTGTTTTTAGGCTTAAAACTCTTATTTAAAGGGGAAATCATTATTTTTTGCTTAAACTCTGATATATAAAAGGGGGGAGAACTACAAACAAAAGGGATAAAATAAGTCATAACTCTGATCATTTTCAATGAAAGACAAGTCTAAAACTCCTTATCATTTACTTAAAAAGCTCGATCATGCCTTCTCTTTTATTTTCACATTTTTTAGTGCTTTGTTTCCCTACCCGCTTTTGCTAATAACAAAGGGGGAGAACTAACATGATAAAATGCAAAGGGGGAGAACTATCAATGATAAATGTTACCCGCTATCATAAACCCAACATGACAAATTCTGTTGATAGCATACATATTAAGGGAGCATTCACATAGGGGGAGCATATATTTAGGGGGAGCAATTCTAAATGCTAAAATCAATAATTATCCTAAAGTCATCACTCTCACACACACACACAAGTATAGTCTCATCATGCTTATTTATTAATGCTTTGTTTTATCATTAATGGATTTGTTATTATCAAAAGGGGGAGTTTGTTGGAACATGGTCTTCCGCATCTTCTAGGTTTGAGAATAAAAAATCTTATGTGTATTTGATCTTGTGTGTTCAAGTGTGCAAGTTAGCATAGTCCACATGACTCAAGGAGTACTCATGATGTCTGCCCCCAAAATTGAGGCCAAAATTCGAAGAGGCTCACTAGCGCCGGCGGTAGCGATAGCACCCAACGCTAGCGTTGATCTGCGCGATTCCGGCATCGTTTTTAGAAGGAGCTAGCGCGCGGCGTTAGCTACTAGCGCTGGCAGTAGCATAGCGCACAAGAGGTATGGAGCAATATGTTGCCGCAGATTGAAGATCCTGCCGCGCAAAATGTTTCCTAATCCGGGCTAGCGCCGGCGGTAGCGTGAAGGCTATAAATTGGATGCTTTGGCTCCGAATTCTTCATCCTCCTCCAATCCCAAACTCCAGAGCTTCGTGCCATAGCAGAGAGAGGAAGATTCAGAGCGATACTCCCATAATTCCATAAAGCCTTAAGAAGATCCGCGGAGAAGATTTCAACACGCGTCATCATCGTGACGAAAGGCCGCATCGACTACGATCATACTCTGCGGGCCTTCGTCCACTTCTCCAAGAGATCCACATAGAGGGAGTTTTTATATTATTATCTTTTCATTTCATATCTTTTCTGTAAACGGTAGTGAAATCGCCTCGTGTTGGCGACTAGGTCTGGGGTAGGACTTAGGGCTGAAATTCGCCTCGTGTTGGCGACTAGATCTAGGTTAGGTCTAGGGGGTGCTCGAGGCCTTTCTGGGGATAGATCGGCTAGAGCGGCTTGAGGCCGTATCTGGGGAGAGATCGGCTAAAGCCAACCGGTTCGTGGGGATACGAGTCGGTATAGAAAACGAAAAAAAAAATTTATTAGTCGCCACCGATTTCTAGCGTCATAGAAATCAAGTTTTGTAAAACATTATTTGATATTAATAAAGCATATCTCTTTATTATTGTTTTACTTGATGTCTCTTTATTAATCTTGCAATATTCCGAAGTTTTTCTAAATATAATCTAAAGTTTTTGAAAACCCTTATTCACCCCCCTCTAAGGGCGCCGACCGATCCAACAACCTAGGGCGTGTAATCTTAAAATCTGGTTTTGGCGGGAAACTTCGGCGGGAAAGAGCGTTGTTGAACATTCGTCGGTCTCTGCCATTTCGTCGATCTCAGCGTGTTCGTCGAATGCAGCAATTTTGTCGAACGAAGGAGCTATTTCGTCGAATGCAGGAGCCATTTCGTCGAGCTCAGTGTTTTCGTCGAACGCAGCCTTTTCGTCGAACGCAGCAGCCGGGCACAGTTCGTCGAGCTCAGCGGGCCGCGGTCGTGACACTGGGTCACGCCCTTGGTCACGCCCGTGACCTAGGGCGTGTACTTGCCAAATTCTTCACGGAACGCCCCCGTGGTGGCGGAATTGGGTCTGGAACACATCTAGGCTGTCACGCCCCTGGTCACGCCCGTGACCTTGGGCGTGTAGTTGACATTTTTACTCAAAGTGCCCAGAAAACCTGCAAAACATAAACTAAGCTTAAATTAGTTGAAGAAATTAAAAAGGAACAAATTAAATAAGAAAATGCATATAAATTATATAAATTCAATTTAAAACTATATTAAAATTATACTAAAAGATGAGTACAAAAAGTACTCATCAAACACCCCCATACTTGAGCTTTTGCTATTCCAGAGCGAAAGAGTGAGGAAAGAATTACAAGACATCGATATTATTTCTAATTAACTAAAATTTTATTAAACCAAGAATAAGTCAAAAGCAAATTTTTAGGAATTCAAGAATTAAGTCATAAGTTATGTTGATAATTTAAAAAGAGAAATTTGTTTAGCTAACTACTTCTCAAGATAACTATTTAGCAATCGAAATTATATAAATTTTCAAACAAAATTAGATTGAAACTATAGACACTCTAACATAGAAGAAACTTAAGGAAAAGACACCTACCAAAATATTGCTCTCTTAATAATTTAGTTTAGGACTAGAAACAATGAAATTGGCTAAGGATGGATTTAAACGAAATGGCAAAATGTAGAGTTTTTGAATAAAAGTGATGAATTTTATCCTCTCACCTCAATTGAATAGGAATTTGTATATGTTTAGAAAAATAATGAATTTTATCATCTTATTTTCCATGCCATATAATCTTTTAAAAATTCTCTTCAAATAAAACCCAAAATGTATATGTTTAGATGTAATGAATTTTATCCTCTTACATCATGACATATAATCTTTTAAATGATTTTGGGTGCATATGTTTAGGAAATAATGAATTTTATCCTCTTATTCCCATGACATATGATATTTTTTCTACTTTTTTTTAATTGCCAACAAAGGGTAAGGGTAACGAAATACTTCTAGTTTATAAATTAAACTATTTTGAGAGCAAATTTTTGGTGAAATGAAATTTCCTAAGATCTTAAAGTTAAAAGAGAATATAATAGGAATCTAGAGGTGTTTAGCCAATTTACCACAAAGTGAAGCTATTTAAAATTAAACGGAGAAGTAGTGCTAAATTAATTCTCTAATCGAATTAAAATCATAAAGTGTTTCTTAAAACTAAATTACTTCAAATTTAGATTTATAAAATTCTGATAAAATAAAATATTAGCTAAATTAAAAATGTAGGAATACTTATAATCGGACCTCAAACTAAATTTCTAGAACATTAAAAACAATAAGGCTATGCATATTTATTATTATTTTTATAAATATTATTTCTTGGACTTCCCGAGGGCTACCCGTTGAAGGGTTCGCAAGGTACTAGGAGCTGTGATGGGGGTTCAAGCCCAAAGCGCACTTTCCAAGAAATTAGATTTTAATAATTTTTATAATTTTTTTTTTCTTTTTTTTTTCAAAAAAAAATACTATAACGCAAAGCTATACCCCCATACTTAAAATTAAACATTGTCCCCAATGTTTAAAACTAAGTATGAAGAACACTTGAAAGAAAATAAATTTTAAAAGAGAAATACAAAAAATTAAAGATAGGCAAGGGGTGCCTCCCAAGAGCGCTTTCTTTTTCCGGTCTTTAAGCTAGACAGTTATTGTTAGGAAAATGGAAATTTAAAAGAGAAGTGAACATGCAACTCCCTTAATTCACGCGTAGGTGAATGTGCCGGCGTCAGTCGCCCGGCTACTCCTCCGCTTAACATGTGATTCTTCGTTTGTCTTTGATCTTGAATATGCAAATCCAAATCACCTATACATACCTGAGGTGATTTGGATTTATAAAGATGAGCGACATATGGATCGTCAATTCTTTGGGGGTAGCAACGGCTCATCTTCAACCTATAAATTATTAGTTTTTAAATAATCACAAATAAACGATTCAGATAATAATTCGCAAGGAGGAGGCGCTTGCGAAAATATAAGATTAAGCTCTGGTTGTTCCTTTTCTAAAATAGAATTTTCATTAGGAAAATCTAGTGTATTACCAAGCGAAATAAAATTTTCGGACACAAAATTTTCTTGAATTTTTGGTTGGATAGAAGAAATTTGCGAATATTCATGGTAAAGAAAATAAAATCCGGGCGGAGTAGGGGAAGAAACTTGTTCTTCTATTTCATCGGGGGTGCCCATAACTTTAAGAAATTCTTGGTATAATAACTTTTCTTCATCTTTGGTAAAAGAAGTTATGGGATTACATGAAACCACATGTTCCTTCATAACTAAATTATCCAAAGATGGAGGAACAATACTAGAAGAAATAAAATTCTCCTCTAAATTTTGGGGGGAAGTATCAAATTGATTCGGTGGAGATTCCCCAAAATTAGAGAAAGAAAATTGCGGCGCAAAAGAAGAAGAACAAGAATTCGGATCTAAAGATTTATCTTCATCGCCCCGAAAACTATCTGGGTGACTTTGCCACCAAGAATAATCTACTTCGGGGCTAGAAGAAAAATTATTAGAAGCCGAAAAATTATTCTCGTGAAAATTAGAGAAAACACTAGACGAAATAATATTTTCCTCTAAATTTTGGGGGGAAGTATCTATTTGGATCTACAGAATTTCCCCAAAATTAGAGAACAAAAATTGCGGTGTACAAGAAGAAAAACAAAAATTCGGATCTAAAGATCTATCTTCATTGCTCCGAGAACTATCCGGGTGAGCTTGCCACGAGGAATAATCTACTTCGGAGCTAGAAGAACAATTATTAAACGCCGAAAAATTATTCTAATTATAATTAGAAAAATTATTTTCATCAAAGTTTGAAAAATTATTTCCATTAAAAGATGAAAAATTATGATCGTAATTATTATCAAAATTATTTGCATAATATTGAGGAAAATTATTTTCATAATAATTATTTTGATAATAAGAATGTAAATAACATTCCTCACTTTGATGAGGCACACCACAATAATGACTAACTAAATTGGCGCTCTCGTGCGGCTTATAAGAGATAAAGTTGGTTTCGAAGCTCGGCAACCTTAACTGCCAATTCAGATTCTTTCATAATAATAATAAAAAAAAGGAACAACCTTTACTCAAATGAATGGAATTTTATAAATATTTTTATTATATATTTTTTTGAAAAAGCGGGTTAAATTAGTCTCGGACTTCCCAAGGTCAACCCGTGAAGGGCTCGCAAGGTACTAGAGGCTATGATGGGAATTCAAGCCCAAAGCGTCCTTTCCAAGAATTTAGATTGAGCTTTTAAAGATTTTTTTAAAATTTTTTAGGAGGAGAGGGAGAAAGAAAAAGAATGATAAAATTAATAAATATTTCTTTTTTCAAAATATCAACCGTGTCCCCGACAACGGTGCCAAAAACTTGGTGCAGCAAAACTATGCTTGCAAACGATAATGGCAAGTGTACCGTATCGAATGTAGTATAGGTTGTAAGAAACCAAGGTCGTATTAGACTCGGGGCGGTTGAGTACTTTTACTTCAAGAAAGTCTCTATTATTTTATCAATTAAAACTTGAGGTTGGTTTTGCAAATGGAAAATTAAAATAAGAATAATATGATGAGTAAAAAGGCTAGCACTCGATCTTGAATCACCTTGGAAAAATAAATAAATTAAGAAATAAAACTTCTAATTCTCTTTAAAAGAAATGCTTGACCGTGGAGGTTCCCGAATTATAAACGTACCTCTCTCAAGGATACACTCAACTGAGTTTAGGTTGATCAATCGAACTCTCGTTCTAGAATCGAAACCCCTAAAACTCGCCTTATCGAAGTGAACCCCTTTATTGGATATGACTCAAGTCTGGGAGATTTATGTCGTTCTCTCTCGAGGAGTGCATTCAAATCTCTTTATCCTTGAAATGAACGATTCAAACTCAAAATCTCTCGGTTATTAGACTACGAAAACAAGAATGAGATTTATATATCGATAATATAATCTCAATCAATTTAAATTCAAAGATAAATCTTAAGCGATCTAAATAAGAGAAAAAGAAGTTCTAAACTAAATTATGAATTATATTTTCCTTGGATCATCTCGGCCGAGTACTAATAGAATTTTTAGCTACTCATGGAGATTGAGGAATCAAAATAAATAAAAGAGCACATGATAAAAGAGAGAGAAAATGAGAGAAGAAAAGAACTATTTTATTTAATTGCTAAAGAAAAATTACAAGACAGGAATTGAAAGTTACAACTATTGAATTGAAAACTACAAATGTTAATAAGAAAAAGGACACACAAGAACTACTAAACATGAAAATAAAACATGAAAAGAAGAGTCTAAGTCCTAAAATTCATCTCCGAAAATCCTCCTTTAACATCTGGTGAAGCTGGCTTTAAATAGGCAGAAATTTGGTGTTACACGCCCTTGGTCACGCCCGTGACCAAGGGCGTGTAAGGGGCGTGATCGGTGCTGGTGCGGAGAGGGCGCGTTCTGGCTTCAATGCAGGCATTTCGGGCACGTCACGCCCTAGGTCATGCCCGTGACCTGGGGCGTGTAATCTTAAAATCTGGTTTTGGCGGGAAACTTCGGCGGGAAAGAGCGTTGTTGAACATTCGTCGGTCTCTGCCATTTCGTCGATCTCAGCATGTTCATCGAACGCAGCAATTTCTTCGAACGAAGGAGCCATTTCGTCGAACGCAAGAGCCATTTCATCGAGCTCAGTGTTTTCGTCGAACGCAGCCTTTTCATCGAACGCAGCAGCCAGGCGCAGTTCGTTGAGCTCAGCGGGTTGCGCCCGTGACATTGGGTCACACCCGTGACCTAGGGCGTGTACTTGGCGAATTCTTCACGGAACGCCCCCGTGGTGGCGGAATTGGGTCTGGAACACATCTAGGCTGTCACGCCCCTTGGTCACGCCCGTGACCTTGGCCGTGTAGTTGACATTTTTACTCAAAGTGCCCAGAAAACCTGCAAAACGTAAACTAAGCTTAAATTAGTTGAAGAAATTAAAAAGGAACATATTAAATAAGAAAATACATATAAATTATATAAATTCAATTTAAAACTATATTAAAATTATACTAAAAGATGAGTACAAAAAGTACTCATCAACAGGCTCACCGTTCGTCGAACGCGCTCGCCGTTCGTCGAACTCCAGTCTCAGCGGTCGACGAATAACAGTCTCAGCGGTCGACTAACACCAGTCTCAGCGGTCGACGAAAACTTTCAGTTTGACGAACTGATCACTGCGTTTGATGAATGCTTTCAGTTCGACGAATTGAACTCTGTGTTCGACGAATGCCTTCAGTTCGGCGAAATGAACTCTGATTTCGAATAAGTCGCATAGGATTGGCCTGATTCCTCGAGAAATCTCATGACATAATTTCTCGAGAAATCCCAAGGCAATATAACTTCTCGAGAAATGCCAAGGATATATTTCCTCGAGAAATCCCAAGGCAATATATATATATACTTTCTCGAGAAATCCCAAGACAATAATTCTTCTCGAGAAATCCCAATGCAGGAAACATTAAACTTCTCGAGAAATCCCAAGGCTTAAAGTGACTTCTCGAGAAATCCCAAACCAACACAATTCTTCCTCCAATTTCTCCAAGAACTTTTATGTGCGACCCTATAGGCTCATATTGCGTTGGCAGTAAGACTAACTGTTGATTGCTTTGAGATCACCTTAG
The DNA here is from genome assembly GCA_033032865.1 of Dactylorhiza incarnata. Taxonomy (NCBI): domain Eukaryota; kingdom Viridiplantae; phylum Streptophyta; class Magnoliopsida; order Asparagales; family Orchidaceae; genus Dactylorhiza; species Dactylorhiza incarnata. The sequence continues at coordinate 2,716,938 of JAWHQI010000165.1, forward strand.
AAACTCCAACAGGCCGATGACAACGATCTCGTCTATGAGGAACATAGTGACGTTGAGAAATCCGACATCCCTAGTGACATGGAGGAGGATTACACCTCCAACAACCTCACGGTCATGCATTGCATCTTGACCACCCCACGTAGTAGTCATGATTGGAAGCGCTCAAGCATCTTTTCGTTGTATTTTTAAAGCAGTGAGAAATCATGCAAACTCATCATTGATAGTGGTAGTTGTATGAATGTGGTTTCCGAAGCCGCGATGAATGAAATTGACTCCCGAACCACACCTCACTCCTTACCAAGTGGCTTGGGTCAATAATACCTATATTCTGGTTACCAAGCGTTGTTTAGTGCCTCTTGTCATTAAGGACTATGTCGACCAAGTTTGGTGTGACGTTCTTTCCATGGACGCATGTCATGTACTCCTTGGCTTTACGACTACAATGTTACTCATTTTGGTCGTGCTTACACTTATGAATTTAAATTCAAAGACCAACGGGTCACTTTGCGCCCCATCGCGCCTAAGGACCTCAAAACTAAGGATAATTCTGTTCCTGCGGTCAAACAACCACTCACATTAAGGCTTCATTTGGTTTAGCGGTTGCGGTTGTAAAGGGAGCTGTTGTAAAGGGAGGTTTGTAAATGGAGCTGGTGGAAACTGGTTGCTGGAAATGGAGATCTGTTTGGATGTCTGCGTTTACAGAGCTGTTCAAAACAGAGAACCGTTTGGCAAAATTTCGGTGGCGTTTTATAAATATTTTTTATTATAAAAGATTTTCTAATATATAATTTTTTAATTTTTTTTTCTAAACTATCAACATTATTATATTTATATATTATATGAAAAAATATTAATAAATAATATATAAATATAATAATATAGTATTTATATATTATTATATAAAGATAATAATATTTATATATTATATATTTTACTGTTTAATGTTACTGTTTAATATTTTATATAATAGTGTTTACTGTGGAGGCGGCGGGAGTTTGAAGGAGCTTCGTGAAGGAAACAGATCGCCGGAGGATGAGCTGAAGGAGGATGAGCTTGACTGGAGCAGAACAGAAGAAAAAACTTGACTGGAGCTGAAGGAGGATGAGCTTGGCGGAGGCGGAGCTTGGCGGAGGCGGCCGGAGCTTGAAGTATCCAGCGGAGCTTGGCGGAGGCAGAGCAGCTGGCGGCACGGGAGGGCGACACTTTCGTGGGGGCACAGCAAAATTTTTTCCGTCCCGACTTTTGGGTGCGGTGTCGTCGGAGAAGAAGGGCCGACGGGAAAGACCTCCGCCGGAGCGCGCAGCTTTTAAGGGAAGACCTCCGCCAGCTTTCACCTCCTCCAAACGCGACAAACGGAGCGCGCAGTGCCGGTTTCCTCCCGCAACTTTTTCAGTTGCTCGCAAACGCCGGGCGGCTCGAATATAGGCGGAAAAACAAATGCGAAATGGCTCGCGCGGTGCGTTTTTAGGAAACGAAACGCCATTAAAAGCTAAAACAAATGATGCCTAATACACCCTAAAGAATTTGAGAGAGCTAGCTTCTCCGGTGGAATGCTATATGCTTTGGTGTTACTTCAGTCTAACGACTTCCCACTCCTCACGTCATCATTGTCCGCCGACATCTTGACCTTATTGGAAGATTTTAAGGATCTCCATCCTGAGGAACTCCCCTCCGAATTACCACCCCTTAGGAGCATCCAACATGCTATCAATCTCATTCAGAGCTCCTCCCTTCTCAACCTACCGTACTATCGCCTTAATCCTAGTGCCCACGAGGAACTCCAAGCCCAAATCTCTGACTTGCTATCTAAAGGCTTCATCCGGCATAGTTCAAGTCCTTGTGCGGTGCCGACACTTCTTGCCCTAAAGAAAGATGGCTCTTGACGGATGTGCGTGGATAGCCGGGCAATTAATAAAATCACAGTTAAATACCGATTTTCCATCCCTCGGTTGGACGATTTATTGGACATGCTTAGTGGTTCCACTATATTTTCCAAACTTGATCTTAGAAGCGGCTACCACGAAATTAGGATTAGAGAAGGGGATGAGCAGAAAAACGGCATTCAAATCTAAAGAGAGCTTGTATGAATGGTTAGTCATGCCCTTCGGACTTTCTAATGCCCCTAGTACTTTCTCTTGTATGATGACTCACATTTTTAATCATTTTATGGGCATTTTTTTGGTGATTTATTTTGATGATCTCCTTATTTATAGTGTGTCCGCACAAGCTCACACCACGCACTTGCTATAAATCTTTTTTTGGATCTTACGGCGCCCTTAGAGGGGGGGGGGGGGGTGAATAAGGGAATAAAATTATTTTTATAATTTTTATGATAATTACTAAGTTGTTTTTGATTAATAGGAAATAAGATGACAATTTAGTAATAACAATTTTGCAATAATGAAATTTTACGCCAATTGAGAGAAATCAAATAAACATAAATATAAACATGATTGCATTATATAAAAAGGGTGTTTACAAAATTTGATTTCAATATCGCTAGAAATCGGAGGCGTATAAAAGTGAATTTCTTTTCCTTTTCTATACCGACTTGTATCCCCACAAACCGGTTGGCTTTAGCCTATCCTTCCACGGATAAAGCCTCAAGCCACTCTAGCCAACCCAAACTCAGATATGGCCTCAAGCACCCCCTAGATCTAATCCCCTAGACCTAGTCGCCAACTCACGTGGCGAATTCGCCCTAAGCCGCGCAAGGACCTAGTCGCCAAAAACAAGGCGATTTCACTACAAGATACAAATAAAGAAGTGAAGTAAATAACAAGCAAACTCCCTCTTGAGATTTCTGGAGATGAGGATGAAGGATCACTGAAGCACAAGCGAGGTCGAAGCGATCATTCTTTGGATGCAGCGTGATGGCTTCCTTCTCTAGAATTTCTTCTTTGACTTTGAGTGGGAGATGATGTTTCGGCAGAGTAGCAGCACGAGAGTTTGGGCGCAAGTAATGTCTCTGGAAGTTCTAACACAAAACGAGAGAGAACACATCGTTTTATAAATCTTGGAGCTAGCGCCTGCGGTAGCTGATAGCGCCTGCGGTAGCGTTCGTGTGGAGCGGTTGCAGAACGGTCGGCGGCGTGGCGCTGTGCACGATCTTGAGCTAGCGCCTACGGTATCGCTAGCACTGGCGGTAGCGTTATGGAACCGCTGAGACGGAACCGCTGAGACAAAACTACTGACATGATCTTGAGCTAGCGCTGGCGGTAGCGCTAGCGCCTGCGTTAACCTCTAGCACTGGCGGTAGCGCTAGCGCCTGCGTTAACCTTTAGCGCTGGCGGTAGTGCTCCTTTCAGAAAGTTTGATTCCATGCTGCCTTCTACCTGTGGAGTATTGCACCTATAGTTCCTGCACACTATAAACACACTACAAGCAATATCAAATACAATATGGGATTTGTTATTCTCAAACAAAGGGATGTGACACACATGTCCAACAATCTCCCCCTTTTGATAATAACAAATCCTCTAAGCAAGAAATCAACAATAGTGTTTATATATAAGATAAGAAAGATAAAAGTGCAACTATAGTAAATGATATGCATGATAACGTGCATACTCCCCCTATCTTATTGCTCCCCCTACATAAATGCAATTTAAGTGTTACTCCCCCTAAATGATAGATTTCATGAATTTATGTTTACTCCCCTTATTTATCTATATTTCTCCTATATAGATTTCTTCAATTAATCTCCCCCTTTTGGTATTATCAAAAGAAGGTGGGGTGAGGGTAGTAAGGAGGCATTTTACAAAGATAAAGCATGATCGAGCTTTTGTAATATAGACAAAGATAAAGAATTTAAGTATAGTATTAAAGAGATTTCAAATAAATAGATAAGAGTTTTAGCATAGCGGAAGATTATAAGAAACATCTTTTTGTAAGCATGAAAAGCAGAAGTAAAAATTTGAGTTTTAGTTCAAAATTGAAAGATGTTTTAACCTTTTGAAATCTCAAAGTTTTTTATAAAGATATCAAGCATGAAATGAACATATCAAAGAGACATTATACTACAATGTTACTTAATTGTAAATTCAAGAAATACCAAAACATTGTAGAGATCATGCTAGGTTATCTAGTGTATTTCTTATATAAAGAGTAATATAAATAAAGCATTAGAATCCAATACTCATGAGAAGAAGTGTTATGAAAGATAATGATGTGCACATAAGTGTATTTTGGGCAATGTTAACAATGGATTTAAATCATCAAAATACAAGACATATGTAAAGTAAAGTGCACAATAAAACACAAGTAAATTACTTTCACACACTTTTAATGCACATAATTTTTAACAAAGTGGTTTAATAATCAAAGTTTGCACAAGACACTTTACTATTTTTTCTAAGGTGCTCAACCTCACAATGCTTATGAAGACTTATCAGGAGGTTCAAGTAGTGCTTGGTGGAGTTATATTTGTCTACATATACAATTTTTTGTTCATATTTGTGAGACAACATTCTCCGAATACACTTGTTTTGCAAACCAAAATTTTTAACTTAACCACTTTTCTAAATTTCATAAGTGCAATTCAAATGTAGTGTAGGCAATAAACTTATGCAAGTTTTAATTCATTGTACAAATACAATACACAAGCAAGCATTTTTAGATTTAGACACACATGTTGATTACCAAAATAAGTGAGTGAAATGTATCATTATCAATCATAAAATATTTACTCATACTTAGAGGCATGCTAAGCTTGGTTCTACACATTTTTCAATACAATTGATGCACTTTAAATAGATATATCAAAGCATGATAAGCAAAACAATGTTCATAGTAATTTGAAAGAATATGTTTTAACATTGTAAATAATTCTAAATAGAATTCATACATGCTTGATATTGACAATAAAGATCGTACAGTTTTTTTTGTTTTATCATAAAAAAAATAGAAAATCCAAAAACATATTTTTGTCATTTTTTAAATTTTGAATTTTTGTAGTTGATTTTTCATAATATGAATAAAACACAAATATTAAAAAAATATTTTTGTATTTTTGAATTTTGAATTTTTGTAGTTGATTTTTCATAATATGAATAAAACAGAAAACCATAAAACATATTTTTGTATTTTTGAATTTTGAACTTTTATAGTTGATTTTTCATAATTCAAATAAAACAAAAATAAAATAGACAGAAACACAAAAATAAATTTGCGCAAATAAACTAACATATTTTTGTTGATTTTTAGAAATTTTAAAAAATAGAAAAATCACACGCCCACGCTAGCGCCGGCGCTAGTGATAGCGCGGCAAACAGTATGTGATTTTTTGAGAATTTTAAATTTTTGATTTTTGATTTTGATTAAGTGTCCTTAGAGTAGTTCCATGCTGAAATTTCAGAATTTTTGGAGATCTCTAGGTGGATCAAATTTGCATGAAACTTTGTGATAAGATAAATTAGACTTCTTCTTCTTAGGGTTTATGATTTATGAAAATGCGAAGAAGACTGATGATATTTTCCAAAACTATATTCGATGAAGGCAAGTGTACCTTATCGTATATAATATAGGATATTTTATAAAAATACCAAGGTCGTATTAAACTCGGGTTTGTCGAGTACTTCTACTTCAAGAAAGCGGACTATTATTTTATCGGAGAGAGAGCGGAAAAGAGAACTAAATTGCTACTAAATAAAAGAGAACGAAAATAAAGAAAGAAAATAAAACTTGATTAAAACTCGCTTTGAAATGAAATTAAAAGATAAATACTATCATTCAACTCTAAGCCTTGACCGTGGGGATTCCCGAAGCTCGAACATGCCTCTCTCGAGGTTAATGCCCAACTAAGCTTAGGAAAAATCAACCGGACTCTCGTCCTATAATTGATTACCTAAGACTTGCTTTACGCTGTGAATCCCACTATAGGATTTGACTCCTATCCGGAAGATTTACGTCATCCTCTCTCGAGGGGTGCGTGCAACTCTTTTTATTCTCGAGTGATCGATTCGTACGCACGTCCTCTCAGCTAGCTAGAATACGAAAACAAATACCGAAATTCATAACCGGAATATGAACTCGATATCGTTATATTTCGAGAATAAATCGAAGGAGAGAAGATACGATAATAAGGTGTAGAGATAATTTCGATTCAAAGCTTGCTAAAAATCAAGACTACAAAATAATTGCTAAAGGAAAAAAATTAAAACAAGAAAGAGAGAAAGAGGAAGAAAGAGAGTTTGCGAAAATAAAAGAAAGCTTAAATTTTCATTGCCATAAAAGAAAGAGATTACATGAAATAAAACCTACATTACATTGCATGGAATTGAAACTAAGCTAGCTTGCATGAAATAAAATTACAAGGAATGAAAAAAAGGAAAAAACAAAATTACATGAAATTAAAGCTAACCCTAAAACATGAAGAAATAAGGAAAACTGTACAAGAACAACCCAAATGGGCAGGGGGAAGGGAATTGAATGCTGGAGGGGAACCTCTGAGTTTATAGGAAAAATTTCCAGGTTACACGCCCTTGGTCACGGGCGTGACCTAAGGCGTGTAATACTTGTTCTGCACGGCTGCGACATCGGCGTGGGTCTTGCGTGACTGTGTCACGAAAAAGGTCATTACACGCCCGTGTAACTTTGGTCACGGGCGTGTACCTGGGCGGCTTCATCAATGCGGCGTGGGCTTGAGTGCGGCGCTGCAGCGAAAAGCGATCACGCGCGAAAAGTCACGGGCGTGACTCATAGGTCACGGGCGTGACTGGGGTCAACTCCATCAATGTGGCGTGGGCTTGAATTCGGCGCAGCAGGGAGCTGGGATCACGCGGGAAGTCACGGGCGTGACTCGTTGGTCACGGGCGTGACTTGGGTCAACTCCTCGACAGCATCTCCACGTCTCGTCGGTAGCCAGCTGGGAGGATTCTAAGATTACACGTCCTTGGTCACGGGCATGACCAGGTGTCACGGGCGTGACCTGGGGCGTGACTTGCTGTGGACTAGCTCAATCTGCTCGGCAACACTTCTGGACTGATCTTAATGTTACACGCCCTTGGTCACGGGCGTGACCTAGGGCGTGTACTATGGAATTTGTCCAAAAACACCAGAAAATCTGCAAAACAAAAATACAATTATATTTAGAACTAAAATTATAAAAGAAGTGATTTTTAAATAAAATATAAATAATATTTACAAAATTATGTTAAACTTAACCTAAATACTATAATTAAAATAAGCATAAATCCTACTTATCAAATACCCCCATACTTAAGCTTTTGTTATTCCAGAGCAAAAGTATGAGAAATATTTATAAGACATTTAATAAAAATTTTAATTAAGACTAAAAATTTATTGAATCACAAGTAAGCTAAAAAGAAAATTTAAGGATTGACGAATTAAGTCCTAAATTATGAAATTAAAATAATAAGAGAAAAATATTTAGCCAAGAGTTCTCAAAAATATTAACTAGTTAACAAAATTGAGTAATAAGTAAACAAAATTAGATTTACAATTTATAAAAACCATAACTTTGAAAAATCTAAAGGAAAAATGTAACTTACTAAGTATTGCTCTCTCCATAGCATAATTTAAATCTAGATCAAAGATATTGGGTTAGGGGGGGTTTCATAAAATTTGGCATAAGAAGAGATCTTTGAATGAAGGTGATGGATTTTCCATTTCACCAAAGTGGTTTTTTTTTTCTTAAGTAAATATTTTTTTTTCTCTCTTCTAACAACAACCCAAAATGTATATGGTTTAGGAGTAATGAATTTTATCCTCTTACTCCATGCCATATAATCTTTTCAAATATTTTGGGTGCATATGTTTTAGGGACTAATGAATTTTATCCTCTTATTCCCATGACATATGATCTTTTAAAATACTTTTTTTTATGCCATCAAAGGGGTAGGGTAGAGAAAAGACTTCTAGCTTATAAATTAAATTATTTTGAGAGCAAATTTTAGTACTTTAAACTTTCCTAAGATTTTAAAAGCTTGAGGTAGAAATAATTAAAATCTAAAGGTGTTTAAGCAAGATTACTAGAAATTTGTAACTATTTAAAATAAAAGAGAAGAAGTGCTAAAGAAATATCTCTAATCAAATTAAAATCATAAAATATTTCTTAACACTAAATCACTTAAACAAAAATTAGATTTAGCAAACCATGATAGAATAAATGATTAGCAAATAAAAAAGTATAAATGCTTATAAATAAACTCAAAATGATTTTGGAAATGACAAAAACCAAAGTAAGGGCTTATTATATTTTTGGGATTTTTTATAAGTTTTATGTAATAATTTTTTTGCAATTTTTTTTGATATTATCTTTTTTTGGAATTTTTAATATTATCTTTTTTTTTTGGAATTTCTTAGGATAAGAAATAAATACTAAAAATGCTAAACATAAACTAAAAAAAAACTAATTTTTTTTTTGTTAATTCTTGGACTTCCCGAGGTCTACCCGGTGAAGGGCTCGCAAGGTACTAGAGGCTGTGATGGGAATTCAAGCCCAAGGCGTCCTTTCCGAGAATTTAAATTTTCGATTATCTAATTTTTTTTTTGATTTTTTTTTGGGTTTTCTAAATATATATATATATATATTTTAAAAAGCTAATTTTTCTTTTGTAAAAGACAATAAAAAGGAAATAAACTATTTACAAAACTATGTACACAAATATTTTTGGAATTTTGTGATTTTCAAAAAGTTTTTTGGAAATTTTCTACTATTTTATAATTTAAAAGAAAGGGAAATACACCCCATACTTAAAGTTCAACATTGTCCCCAATGTTGAAAGCTAAGTATGGAGAATAATAAAATAGAAAATACAAGAGCATGATTATGAAAGAAAAAGAACAAGGAGAGGAAAAGAAGTACGTCCCTGATGGAGACGGACGACCATCACGATTACCTGCAAAACTTTTTTTTCAAAACCATAAGACAAAACACAAAATCAAAAGAATTAAAACATAAAAGTTACTTATTATTATTGTTTTTTTTTTGATAAAAGTAATAGTGCTTTCTCTTTTCAAAATATCGACAAAAAAATCCCCGGCAACGGCGCCAAAAACTTGATAAGATAAATTAGACTTCTTCTTCTTAGGGTTTATGATTTATGAAAATGCGAAGAAGACTGATGATATTTTCCAAAACTATATTCGATGAAGGCAAGTGTACCTTATCGTATATAATATAGGATATTTTATAAAAATACCAAGGTCGTATTAAACTCGGGTTTGTCGAGTACTTCTACTTCGAGAAAGCGGACTATTATTTTATCGGAGAGAGAGCAGAAAAGAGAACTAAATTACTACTAAATAAAAGAGAACGAAAATAAAGAAAGAAAATAAAACTTGATTAAAACTCGCTTTGAAATGAAATTAAAAGATAAATACTATCATTCAACTCTAAGCCTTGACCGTGGGGATTCCCGAAGCTCGAACATGCCTCTCTCGAGGTTAATGCCCAACTAAGCTTAGGAAAAATCAACCGGACTCTCGTCCTATAATTGATTACCTAAGACTTGCTTTACGCTGTGAATCCCACTATAGGATTTGACTCCTATCCGGAAGATTTACGTCATCCTCTCTCGAGGGGTGCGTGCAACTCTTTTTATTCTCGAGTGATCGATTCGTACGCACGTCCTCTCGGCTAGCTAGAATACGAAAACAAATACCGAAATTCATAACCGGAATATGAACTCGATATCGTTATATTTCGAGAATAAATCGAAGGAGAGAAGATACGATAATAAGGTGTAGAGATAATTTCGATTCAAAGCTTGCTAAAAATCAAGACTACAAAATAATTGCTAAAGGAAAAAAATTAAAACAAGAAAGAGAGAGAAAGAGGAAGAAAGAGAGTTTGCGAAAATAAAAGAAAGCTTAAATTTTCATTGCCATAAAAGAAAGAGATTACATGAAATAAAACCTACATTACATTGCATGGAATTGAAACTAAGCTAGCTTGCATGAAATAAAATTACAAGGAATGAAAAAAAGAAAAAAAGAAAATTACATGAAATTAAAGCTAACCCTAAAACATGAAGAAATAAGGAAAACTGTACAAGAACAGCCCAAATGGGCAGGGGGAAGGGAATTGAATGCTGGAGGGGAACCTCTGAATTTATAGGAAAAATTTCCAGGTTACACGCCCTCGGTCACGGGCGTGACCTAGGGCGTGTAATACTTGTTCTGCACGGCTGCGACATCGGCATGGGTCTTGCGTGACTGTGTCGCGAAAAAGGACATTACACGCCCGTGTAACTTTGGTCACGGGCGTGTACCTGGGCGGCTTCATCAATGCGGCGTGGGCTTGAGTGCGGCGCTGCAGTGAAAAGCAATCACGCGCGAAAAGTCACGGGCGTGACTTGGGTCAACTCCTCGACAGCATCTCCACGTCTCGTCGGTAGCCAGCTGGGAAGATTCTAAGATTACACGCCCTTGGTCACGGGCGTGACCAGGTGTCACGGGCGTGACCAGGTGTCACGGGCGTGACCAGGTGTCACGGGCGTGACCTGGGGCGTGACTTGCTGTGGACTAGCTCAATCTGCTCGGCAATACTTCTGGACTGATCTTAATGTTACACGCCCTTGGTCACGGGCGTGACCTAGGGCGTGTACTATGGAATTTGTCCAAAAACACCAGAAAATCTGCAAAACAAAAATACAATTATATTTAGAACTAAAATTATAAAAGAAGTGATTTTTAACTAAAGTATAAATAATATTTACAAAATTATATTAAACTTAACCTAAATACTATAATTAAAATAAGCATAAATCCTACTTATCACTTTAGCTTTTCAAATTCTTGTGTTTTACAAAACCATTTAAACATGAAGATATAAACTATGAAGACACAAGAGGACATTTTTTATTAAGCACCCAAAATATGCATGATTTAAGTGATAAGTAAATAAAATGATCATGCAAAGAGTAATATAAGTTCGTCCTAAGATTAAAGACTACCCCGACTAAATGTCTACACCCTAGACCCGTACTAAGTGACGGATGGGCATGAGGAGCTGCACACAAGCCGTAGGTTGGGGGTGTTACTCCCATATGCATACACTAGAGAACGCTCAACCTAGCACACTTTCCCCCCAATGCCTCGCAAGGCCCCACTGGAACCCTCCCTGGTTAAGGACAAGACATGTCTTAGAGGTTAGGTCTCTAATGCATCCAATCCTACGCCCCTGCTATTGTGAGATGTGAAGTCAAAGGTGAATAATCTTTGGACAACCTAAGCTTTTAAACTATGGGTTGATTTATAAACTATGGGTTTTGTTTAATGTGATGAGTTATAAAGCCGTATAGTTTTTCTACTATTATGAGATGACGATATGAGATTACTAGAACAATTACTAATATTCAATAAGTGACAATGCTAGTATGATGAGTTTTGGGTTTAATGTCATGTCATAAGATTAATATTAATATTGCATGTATTCCAAAATAGAATTTCAAATTATAGATCTAGAATGGAGAGATGATTTAGTTTGATTTATACTTTCATTACAAAGTTGATTCTAGAGTCTACAAATATGAGAGATACATGCAATCACTAGCAAAGCAAATCAATACATCAAATAATGTAAAGAAAACATTATTCATAATTTTTATCATAAGATTCATTATTCCTATTATCGATTTGAGACATGTCTTGATAGAACATGAATTATGATTTATGATTATAGATAATTTTGCATAGAATATATGTTAGATCATCAGGATGTGTGTAAATTCTAATTCTTCTAGACTTATGACAATATAATTTGGTGATTTTCTTTTGAATGAGCATGATTGAATTGTAAGTCTAGAAAATGATGATCAAGCTATCATATCAAAGACAAAGATCACAAATATATAGTTTTGAAATAAAATGCCATTCAAGAATTGAATTTATTGATCTTTGGTTTTGCATGATAATATATGATTCATGAAACAATATTCATAAATATTCTAATGATTAATCCATAAACTATGTGTTTGTTGGAAATTTAGTATTCTATTATAATTTCAAATCACATAGTTATCATGAAATTTAAATAACATTATACATGTTATACCTAGCATAAATATATAAGCATAGACCAAGAAGTGATGCTAGAATGATGAGTTTGAATGCAATGTTATTACATAGGATTAATGGAGATAATGTTGCATGTAATATAAGAAGTTTTAAAATTAATTTTCTTTAGACCAAGAATGAAATGATTAATCTTTTGATTTGATCTTAATGATGTAAGATGATTCTAAGGTCTAAATTACATGCAAACATTGGTGACACATATCACACACATAATATCTAAATTAATATATGAAACAATTATACTAAGGATAGCATGTGATGAAAACTCCATAAACACAGAAATTTCCAAATCAAGCAAACTAAGATAGCTTTTAAAACGGAGTTGAAATTGGGCAAGATGACAGCACCAAAAGAACTTAAATGAGCAAGCCAAGTTTGCCGTTGTATGGAGATTTTTGTGCTCTTTCCGAAAATATATTAAACGCGAAAATCAGGCGAGCGGATCAAAAGATATGGATGTTTGAAGTTTTGATCGTAAACTCGCATTTTTGAAAGATTAAACATGCGTTTATATGAATTTTTGTTTTCAAATTTTTTTTAGATGTTATTCTTCATTATAAGGGCTATTATATGCAGCAAACAAAAATAGAAAAGAATAAAAAACGTTGCACATTTTAATTTTTTGTTTAAGCCCTTTAATTAACCATTTAAATCCAATCTTTAAAATAGTTTCAATAGTCTTGATAATAATTTCAATATTCAATTTTTAATGACAATTCAAGACAATTAAGGGTAAAGGATTTAAAAGGATAAAGAACAATCAAAGATGAGAGATAGATCACTTTGAAAAAATATATGACTTAATGTTCAATTTTAATTCAAATTTGATTTGATAAACATAAGGCTTAATATATGAAAGTCATATTACATGATATATAAAGTGATCATAGCATGTTTGTTCAAAAAAAAAAAAAAATAAACAAAAGAAAAGTGACAATTAGCATATCATGAAGTAGAGTAGTGATATTTCATTTTTATTTATTTCTACTTCATGCAAATGAATGGATACTAATTAATAAGAGATTTAGGTATCCAAAGGGGACCAAGTGGGATTGTTCCTTTGGGTACCCAAATACATCGTGGTGGCTTTTTAGGAGACAAGGATAAATGGGCCCTTTAAATTAAAGTTGATGTGTCATTTTTCTTTAAGGGTCTCCATTCATACCTTGGTTGTTTATCTTTTAAATTCATGTTATGATTATGTGACATCTTTATATGATTATATTTGTTTGAAAAATAATTCATTTGTGATTCATGTTTATTCAAATTATTTTTCAAAATAGATTGATGTTGATAATCATAATGAATTTTATTATATGGATTCTTTGAAAGTTTATAAGAGTGATTGTCTTTCTTTAGAAGTGATTGTTGAAAAAGTGGGTTACAATATGTTTTAAAAGATTGATTATTATTTTGATGATTTTCATTTCCACTCTTTCTTATAGACATACTCTTATAATATGAAGGATAATATTTTATAGTTTGATTTTCATGAAAATGAGTTTTTAAATTTGAGTCATGATTGAAAATATATTGAGACTTATAATAATGATTCTTAAGAATTTTGTGAGGATCATAATTCTTTTTGAAACTAAACTCCTTTTGATTTAATGTGTGAAAATGATCCTTTTTAAAAATGATTTTGTAAGTTAATTTATCCTTGTTATTCCAAAATCTTATGATGAAATTCATTACATGACATTTGAAATTTTCAACAAAAGATTTTAATTGTATTAACTTACAAGTTAAAGCATCATTTTCAACTATAAATTTTTCATTATGTTCTTTAGAAACTAAGAGCCCTTTTTCAATATCCTTGAAATTTTCTTTTAATATATTGCAATTCAAACAAGGAGTAGGAATTTTAACTAAAGAGCAAGTAAGAGAATTTAACACATCAATATTTGGCTCTACGTTATCGTTTGCTTTTAATGATTCATTTTCTAAACGTAATTTGGAATTAGCAATTTTTAACTTTAAAATTTTACGTTTAGCAATTTTAAGCATACGAGAAGTAGAAATGGAATTTGTTACAAAAAGAGAAGATTTAGATTTTCTTACCTTGCTATAGTTTCCGTCTTCTCTTTTGCTTGATGTGTTGCCAACAAATGAGTCCAATATTGTGACGTTGTATTTTTCTTCCTCCAAGCATAAGTCCTAATCGATTTCTTCTCTTGGATCCATAAGAAATTCCTCGTCGACTTCTCTCTTAGATTTATCATCCTCCAAGAATGAGTCCTTGTCGATTTCTTCTCTTGGATCTATAAGGAATTCTTCTTGTTCATCATCTGTAGAAGGAAGATTATAAGTATTCTCAAGAAATTTCCAAACTTCATAAGCAGTAGGAAGTGTATAAATAAGTTTGAAAATATTTTGATCTAATGCACAATATAGACTATTCATAGATTTGGCATTTAAAAACATTTCATTTTTATTTAAAATACTTGGGGGCATTTTAATAGTAATATTCCATACTTCAATATCCAAAGATTTAAGAAATTTTTCCATAAGAGTTTTCCACCCATTATAATTTTTACCTTCAAATAAAGGTGGTGCTAAAGATTTTTCATTTATAAGAAAATTTCCCTTACAAGTAGAAGCGAGATCATGAGACGCCATTATTCCCGGTTGTTAGACCGATTTGGAATAACCTCGCTCTGATACCACTTGTTGGATCTTACGGCGCCCTTAGAGGGGGGGGGGGGGGTGAATAAGAGAATAAAAATTCTTTTTATAATTTTAAGATAATTACTAAATTATTTTATAATATGTGAAGGTAAAATAACAATTTAGCTAAATGAATAGAAAAATTATGATTTGGAATTTTGGAAACAAGTACTAAATTGTTTTATGATAAAAGAGATTGAAATAAACAATTTAGATTTAGAATTGAAAACTTATAGCACAATTTAATAGAGATTGCGTCAAATGAGAGAAATCAAGTAAACACAAATAGAGACATGATTATATTATATGAAAAGGTATTTACAAAAATTGATTTCAATATCGTTTGAAATCGGAGGCGACAAATATGTAGATAATTTTCCCTTTTCTATACCGACTCGTATCCCCACGAACCGGTTGGCTTTAGCCTATCCTTCCTCGGATAAGGCCTCAAGCCGCTCTAGCCAATCCTTCCCCGAATATGGCCTCGAGCCCCCTAGATCTAATCACCTAGAACTAGTTGCCAACACAAGGCGAATTTCCCCCTAAGTCCTACCCAGACCTAGTCGCCAACACAAGGCGAATTCTCTAAACGGTTACAAAAAGTATGGAATGGAAATAATGAAAACAATAATAAAAACTCCCTATATGAGATCTTCTGAAGTTGGAGATGAAGGATCATTGTAGTATAAGCGAGGTCGAAGTGATCGTCCTTCGGATGTAGCGTGACGTAATCCTCCTCCAGAATTCTCCTTAAGGTTTTTGTGGGAGATCCATCTTCGGCAGCATAACAACACTGGAATTATGACACAAGCAACCTCTCTGGGATGGATGATCAAAATGATCGAAGTTGTCTTCAATTTATAGACCTTGGAGCTAGCGCCTGCGGTAGTACTTAGCGCCTGCGGTATCGTTCATGTGGAGCGGTTGCGAAACCATCGGTGGCGTGGCGCTGTGCACGAACTTGAGATAGCGCTGGCGGTAGCGATAGCGCTGGCGGTAGCGCTCGTGTGGAGCGGTTACAAAACTGTCAGTGGCGTGGCGATCTGCACGAGCTCAAGCTAGCGCCTAGCGTTAGCGTTAGCGCTGGCGGTAGCGCTAAGGAACCGCTGAGACGAGGCTAACCGCTGAGACGAAAGCTGAGATGAAACTGCTGAGACGAAACCAACTGAGCTAGCGCCCGGCGTTAGCGCTAGCGCTGGCGGTAGCGCTAGCGCCTGCGTTAACCTCTAGCGCTGGCGGTAGTGCTCCTTTCAGAAAGTTTGATTCCATGCTACCTTCTACCTGTGGAGTATTGCACCTATAGTTCCTGCACACTATAAACACACTACAAGCAATATCAAATACAATATGAGATTTGTTATTCTCAAACAAAGGGATGTGACACACATGTCCAACACACATCGTTTTATAAATCTTAGAGCTAGCGCCTGCGGTAGCTGATAGCGCCTGCGGTAGCGTTCGTGTGGAGCGGTTGTAGAACGGTCGGCGGCGTGGCGCTGTGCACGATCTTGAGCTAGCACCTGCGGTATCGCTAGCGCTGGCGGTAGCATTATGGAACCGCTGAGACGGAACCGCTGAGACGGAACCGCTGAGACAAAACCGCTGACATGATCTTGAGCTAGCGCCTGGCGTTAGAGCTAGCGCTGGCGGTAGCGCTAGCGCCTGCGTTAACCTCTAGCGCTGGCGGTAGTGCTCCTTTCAGAAAGTTTGATTCCATGCTGCCTTCTACCCGTGGAGTATTGCACATATAGTTCCTGCACACTATAAACACACTACAAGCAATATCAAATACAATATGGGATTTGTTATTCTCAAACAAAGGGATGTGACACACATGTCCCACATCTTTGAGGTCTTCCGGGCCGAGAAACTCTTTATAAATCAAAAGAAATGTGTTTTTATGGATACTTCCGTATCTTTTTAAGGCTATATTATTAATGCGGAAGGTATCAAGGTTGACCTCACAAAAATTCAAGCAATTGTTGATTGACCGGAGCCCAAATCTATTCGCGATGTTAGAAGTTTTCATGGTTTGACACTTTGTATAGACGTTTCATTCATAATTTTAGCACCATTATGGCCTCCATTACCAAATGTATGAAACTTGGTGATTTTATTTGGTCTAAATCCGCTTCCCTCGCCTTCACTAAAATTAAAACATTGATGACCGAGGCATCGGTTCTCCAATTATCCGATTTTAATAAAGTTTTTGAGCACTCTTGTGACGCCTCAGGTGCATGCATAGGTGGCGTTTTAAGCCAAGAAGGCCACCCGGTTAGTTTCTTTAGTGAAAAATTAAGTGAGCCTAAATTAAATTATTCCAACTACGAGCGAGAATTTTATGCACTTATCCAAAACCTACACCATTAGTGGCACTACTTATTGCCCACAGAATTGATTCTCCTTTCGGATCTTGACGCATTATGCTACATCAATTCACAACACAAGCTTAGCCCACGTCAAGCCAAATGGGTTTCTTTCCTACAAGAATACACTTTCGTCATCAAACATTGCAAGTGCAAACATAACCGTGTGTTGTCGATGCGCTAAGCCGCGTTAATTTACTTTTGACTACCATTGACGTTAAAGTCCTAGGATTTGAACGTGCCCGTCGTGAGTATGCCGAATGCAAGGATTTTAAGGATATATTTCACTCATTGCAAGCGCAATCCCCACACACTATTTCCGAATATTTTCTTCATGATTGGTACTTATTTAAGGGGTCACAGTTGTGCATTTGGGAGATGCACGGCGGCAGTTTGGGTGGCCATTTCGGGCGTGATAAGACCATTTCTTTAATTTGGTCGAAGCCAAGTTCTTTTGGCCCGGTTTAAAACGCATGGTTAATCAAGTCGTGAGTAGATGTAACAAATGTCAACTTGCTAAGGGTGCCAAGCACAACACGGACTTCTACACACCACTCCCCATTCATTCCGTGCCATGGGACGACGTTCGCATGGACTTCATCTTGGGTCTACCACCGACACCACGCCGCCACAATTCCATTTTAGTGGTCGTTGATCGTTTTTTCAAAATGACGTATTTCATTTCTTGCAACCGCACAAATGATGCTTCCCATATTGCCAAATTATATTTTAATGAAGTTGTTAGTCATAAAGGGTTCCCTAAGACTATTGTCTCGGATAAGAATGTTAAATTCACTTCTTATTTTTGGAAAACCGTATGGATCTTGGTTGGTATCAAATTCCTATTTTCCGCGGCTTACCACCCCAAACGGATGGTCAAATCTAGGTGGTAAATCGAAGTTTGGGTAATTTGCCACGATATCTAGTGGGCGACCACACGGGGACTTGGGATCTTGTCCTTCCCCATGCGCAACTTGTGTATAATAAATTGAAAAATTGCTCCACGGGCCTCTCACCGAATGAAATTGTGCATGGTTACAACGCATGTGTGTCACTTGACTTGATTCTGTTACCTCCCGCATATAAATCAAGTCAATTTGTCCATAATTTTGCTCATCACCTACATGCGTTGCCCCACGAGAACCACCAACGACTAGTCACTACATACAAAGCATATCAATCCGACGCGAATGTGCACAAACGGGCTCAACTTTTTGACGTCGGAGATTTAGCCTTGGTTAAGTTAATTCCCGAACGGTTACCCGCTGGTGCTGTCAAAAAATTGGCCAACCGGTGTGTCAAACCTTTTAAGATTTTAAAGAAGTTGGACGATAACGCGCACGTGCTTGACTTGCCGACTGATTGAGGGATACACCCAGTGTTTAACGTTTCCGATCTTACACTATTTCAAAAAACACCACAAGAACCACTTTGCCCCTCTTCTTTATCTCCTCACGACCATTCTTATGGGTTAGAGAGTGAACCCCCACTCTTACATGTTGCCACCTCGGAAGTACCCACCTCCCCTTCATGTGGGGGTACGGTTGATTCTATGCTTGTTCATAATACTTTTCCCAGGTTCCCGAAGATTATCTTTATTCCAGATTGTATTTTGGATGACCAACTCATTGCTTCTTCGGATGGCGGCGTGCACCGGCGCTACTTGGTTCGTTGGAAAGATCGCACGGTTTGCGACGCCACATAGGTGACCGCAGAAGAGATGGAGCGCCTTGATGACGACATGCTACACCGTTACCGCTTGGCACACTCACCGGTGATGAGTGATTTTGAGCGAGGGAGGAATGATGGCGCCGACCCGGTTCCACTCGAAGATGCGACTCGCAGTTATGACCTTCGCCCAACACGAGGAAATCATATCGCGACATGCTCCGCAACTTTTAAAAAATAATTAAATTATATGTCATTTTATTTTCTAGCTATTTCCGGCATTTTCGTTCCGTCTGGCTCGATCAAAATGTTAGACGGTGAGGAGCCGGTTTTTATTTTATTTTTCTTTATTTTATTTTGGCCAAGAACATTTGGATGGCTAGGATTTAAATCTTTTTGATGATCGTGCGTTGCTGAAGTCCCCCCCCCCCCCCCCCCCCCCCCCGTGCTGGCGCGAAACCGGCGACCTTTCTCCCGCTGCCCGGCGTGACACCGGCGGCCCCTTTCTTGGCGACCTCACTTCTCCTCCCTCTCCCTTCCGGCAACCCCGGCGGCGCGTGCTTGGGAAAAACCGGCGGGCTGATCTCCTCCTCCGGTGCGGCTTCGAGGGTAGCAACAATGTGATATTCACCTCTTCCACGATCCACGAGGTGAAGTTCTAGCGCGGTTTTTTAATTTCCGGGAACTCTCCCGGTTGGGTAAACGCCTTCTTACCTTCCCCTTGTGGTGCGCTCCGTCTAAATTATTTTAGTTTTGTGTGTGAATGAAAGGATTAGTGTAAGATCGGAAATAGTGAACGGATCGGAGCAAGAATAGTCCGTCGTTGCTCTCCAACCAATTGGCGTGAAGGGAAACACGCCCGGTGGTTTAATTTTGTTAGGGTTTTTCCTCACCCGGAGGAATCTCTACGCCTAGCATTGTGCCCGCTAAACTCACCGCTAGTATTTGGGAATTATATGCTGTAGTGAAACGCCGTGACGGAATTTTTTTGGTGCTCGCAACGTGCTCGAGCAATTGCTTCATGTGCGCAAACCGCACAAACCGCACATTGCTATCAATTTTACTCAAAATGGAGAGGATCCCCTTCGTATTAAAGAAACATGAGAAATGATAAAATAATTTTTTTTAATAATAATATCATAATAATGTTAAAATTAAATGAATATGAAAATTATTTATTTTCACCGTAAATTAAAGTACACGCCACCGAGATTCACTGCAAAAGTTGTTCACCGCGTTAGTAATCTGTGGACATTATTTGATGCGCGTAACAGCTACAGATGTATATTTTTAAAAGGCTAAACTATGAAATCAGTCCCTAAGTTTTATATACTTTAAGAAATCAGTCCCAAAGTTTTTTTTTGAAGATTTAAGTCCCTAACATTTATCTCCTTTTTGATTTAAGTCCATAAATACCTCTACCGTGAGCTCCTCCGTCAGTTTCCACGGCTCGCCTACATTTCGCGTCTAGGTTTATCTCCAGCATTTTTTATCTCCACGATTTCTTCTTCTCGGCGATTCCGGCGGAGCTCTCGCTC
This sequence comes from Dactylorhiza incarnata, assembly GCA_033032865.1. Classification (NCBI taxonomy): domain Eukaryota; kingdom Viridiplantae; phylum Streptophyta; class Magnoliopsida; order Asparagales; family Orchidaceae; genus Dactylorhiza; species Dactylorhiza incarnata. Next base: position 2,737,219 of record JAWHQI010000165.1, read on the forward strand.
CTTTCTCTCCAAACCAGCCACTCTTGATCTTGGAGGAGCTCGGCGATTCCGGCGGAGCTATCGTTCCTTTCTGGAGGTGAGGTTTTACAGGCGGTGCTATCATTTTTGGAGGTAAGGTTTTACACCCACTGGTTGTCGAATGTTCTTGGCTTGTTCTTCATAAATGGTATTATTAGGGCTTCAGTTGGGTTTCTGTGTGCGGCATCTCTACAACAACTTTAGGAAGAAATATCCAAGTAAAAATTTAAAAGGCTTGTTATGGAGAGCCTCAAATGCAACATATGAAGAAGAGTGGGTTAGAGCAATGCAAGAGATCAATTTAATTTCACACGGTGCTTATGATCACCTGATTAGTATAGAGAAAACACTATGGTGTAAGCATGCCTTTAGTGGTCTTCCACGTTGTGATGTGGTGGTAAACAACATGTCCGAGGCTTTTAATCGCGTGATATTAGATATGCGAGATAAGCCCATACTAACTATGTGTGAGGATATTCGGCTCTATATGATGCGTCGTTGGGTGGATATTAGGGAAAGAGTGGATAAACAAACTAACGACGTTAATCCTAAGATATGCAAGAAAATAGAAGAAGAGGCAAAGCAAAGTGGAGGATGGATGCCCCTATGGAGTAACAACAAGGTGTTCGAGGTGGTACGACTTCCTGATAAATTTGTAGTTGACTTAGATAATTGGTATTGTTCTTGCGGAAAGTGGCGGGTTAGTGGTCTTCCATGTCGCCACTCAATAAGTTGTATGCATTATTTGAACGTAGATATTGATCTTTTTGTGCCCGATTGTTTCAAAAAATCGGTTTATTCTCTATGTTACAAACATAGTATTTGGCCAACCAATGGACCAAATTTTTTGGGGAATAAAGGAGATACTCAAATTCTTCCACCTATTCATCGACGAGCTCCGGGTAGACCCAAAAAAAAGACACATGGAAGCTGACGAAGAAAAGAGTCAAACTAGAATATCGCGCAAATTTGGCACAGTTAAGTGCTCAAAATGTGGTAACCGTGGACATAATAAGAAGAGTTGCAAGTGAGTACTCTTCTTTATGTGAAATCATTTTTATATCAAATTTGTTATTATATATTGGCTAATTCAAAGTTATTCTTGAAAACAGGAATTAAGGAGTATGAAGGCCACAATCAAGTTGGATGGGGTTGTTGAATGGCATATTGGTTCTTGCCTGTTGAAAGTGGCTGCACAAGGGTTGCATATTGGTTAACAGAATTTTTGAATGTTTAAGTTGAATTGTGCAAGTTTTGAAAGTTGGATGCATAATTTTTGGGCTGCATTTTGGAATATTTTTGTCTAATTGTAGATGTTAGTTTCTTAAAATGGGCTGCACAAGGGCTGAATTTTGGAATGTTTTTGAATGTTGACTAAATTTTATAATGCTAGATTCTTGGTTGTGGAATGGGCTGTAGAATGTTAGAATCTTGGTTGTTCTTAAAATGAGTTGTATTCTTCATCTCCTCCGATGAGCTCGTAAGGAATGTGCTGTGGAATGTATTCTTGTCTGTTATAATCATGTATTGAAATAGAATCTTTCAGTTCAATAGAAAAAAGAAAAAAAAAATTCTAAGTGCTATGTTTGAATGAATATTAGTCTTGGAAATCAGTTTATATGGTGCATTCTTTAAGTAAATTAACCACCATTTAGCCTATTTAAAAATCAATTTTCGTATATATTATTTTTTGGTATTAAAATAGTTATTTCCGTTAGATATGGGGTTAAGTGGGACCAAAATCATAAAGTTTATTAAAGTTAGGGACTGAAATCTAAAAGCAAAAAGGTTTGGGACTGAAATCTTAAAGAAGCTTAAACTTAGGGACTGATTTCATAGTTAAGCCTTTTTAAAACTTAATTATGCCTAAACCTGCATAAAATCTAGAGTTTTCAGAAATTATTCTGTTTTTGAAGAATTATATTAAATAAAACTCTTCCGTCATTATCTCAGATTTAAAATTTAAAACTTATTACTGGTCCTTAAAGGTCGGCAGAACCGAAATTACAAAAGATGCAGGTCGAAATCGAATTAAATCTAGGTTGAATCAAAGAATCTATAAGCTAGCTAGCGACGCTGTAAGGAGATATGCAGTTTCCGGCGAACTTGCCAGCAGCTCACCGCGGCGGCGGAGCACCGCCGGCACTACCGACGAAGGGCCCGTCCACAGATGAGGAGGATAAGATTCTGTCGGCTTACAGGAGGGGGGGTGTAACATCCCCCAAACAGCTAGACTCATAAGTTGGTTTTGTCATGGCTAGGTCATGACAAAACCATAGGAAGAGCTCAAGACCTTGTGAACATAGGTGAGAAGGAGAAAACCACCTTGGTCTGCAAATAGCAATTTCCAGTTAGCAAGCCTAGGATTGGATTTAGGGGCCCCACCTTGAACCTTGACCCCACAATATCATCCCTAAACCATTAGAGGTCTCCTTGAAGCACCAGTGACCCATTGGGGTCAACCTAAGAGGCCAATTTGACTAAAGTCAACCTTAACCCTAAATTGGTCAAACTAGCTCAATTAAGGTCAATTAGCCTCCACCATGCCAAATTGACCATGCCCCTACCCTTGTATGGGTACTAGAATCCTAATGGACCAAAAAGCCCCATCATGGGGCCTCCAATTTGACCAATTTGCCCTAAACCTCAATATGGTCAAAGTGCCCTAATAAGGGGCAATTCACCCTCACTTTGCCAAATTGACCCTACCTAGACATTCCTAGCCCTTCAGGGAAGCCAATGGAGCCCAAGCCATCCTTTGGGGTCAACCCAATAATTTGACCAAAGTCAAATTTGCCTTAATTTAGGTCAAAATAACCTAATTTGCCCAAATTGGACCCAATCCACTTGGGCTAGGCCCAATTGGAGTAGCCCATTAGTCTAGGAGGCTGAGATTTACTCAAGAGTCATCCAATTTCTGGAAATGGTGACTAGGAGAGAGAAATTGGGAGTTTCCCCCAATTTGAAGAGAGAGAAAATGGCCATTAAAGAAGGATTAATGGCATTGAAGGCAAATTGATCCCTCATTCGTCTCCCCTCACCCTCCATTCATCTCCTCAGGCTGTTACAAGAAGCTTAAGGGGTTTTCCAGCCCTCAAGATGGCTGAATTCAATAGATTTCACCATGGCCGAAATTTAGGCTTGATGGCCATTAATGGTTTTCAATGTTGTAACCTCCCCCTCTCCTAATTGATCCCTTTAAAAGCTTCAGAGGGCTGAGAGGAGTGTTTTCCCTTTTTACTTGGAGGAATCGTGCAAAGGAGGCTCATATCGGCACGGAGCTCAGGAGGGAGATCGACCATGGCCAATCAGATAACGACAAGGAATCACCACTCCACACAGGTTCGATCCTCTTCTCCTCCCTTAGTGCTAGATCCTCTCACAATTCGGGGCTTGATCCGTGCACAATAGGGCTCGGATTTGGGTTTCCGAAAGAGTACGTTACGTACTCTTTTTCCTCCTCTAAAAGCTAGATCCGACCACCTCCGGCCGGCCAACCACCCCTATCGCCGGCCACCACCTCAACGGAGGTGGTGGTGGCATTGGCCGGCTGGAAAGAGACGCAGGTGGCCGGGAAATCACCCCGCAAAGAGGCCCAGGACGGGCTGTCGCGAGCCGTCCAACATTCGGGGACGATGATGGAGAGCCGTCGGATCTCTTTATTTACGTTTATGATTATATCATTTGATTCATCGAGCCCCGCAAGAAGTTCGTCGAACGAGATAGTTCGTCGAACGAGAAGTTCGTTGAACGAGATAGTTCATCGAACGGGAGGTGTTCAGTTTTAGTCGAACGCAGCTTGTTCAGATTTCGTCGAACGAAAGTTGGTCTGCTATTAGTCGAGCGCTGTTAATAGAGAAATTAGTCGAGCGCAGCTGCGTTCTGCTTTCGTCGAACGCAGATTTGATCTGCTTTCGTCGAACGCAGAGTCGGTCTGCTTTCGTCGAGCGATATTTAATATTTTCGTCGAACGCTGAAACAGTTATATAAATAAAAGTTTATGCAGATTTCTGTCATATATTTTGCTGTACTTAGATTTAATTGTTAAAAATACTTAGGGCCCTCTGATGAAAAAATGTCCAACACCAAAGTTTTAGCCCTTAGGGTCTACTTTATATTAAAATTAATTTCACCCCAACAGGAGTTCTGTAGCACCCTGTAGGTCCATTTTAGTGGGGCTGGTCCCTAGTGTAGGGCAGTCACCAATTCTTGAATAACTTTTGATTGGGAATTGATATGGACTTGAGATTTGAAACATAGTCTACTTATACTTACGCACACATCATATCCAAAGATGGGATTTTTAGGAGAATCTTTTTCTAAGGTTTTTGTAATAATTTCATAAATCATATTTTATATAATTATTGGGTCAAATGACCTCCAATGCCCTCCAAATTTTGGTGGGTACTTCTTAGGGTCATCACATGACTCTGGTAAAAATTTCAGCCCAATTGGGATTGATTTAATTTGGAAGTTGGTTAACCTAAGTTGGGTCTAATTAGGTCAAAATTCGGGCATGGTGTTTACCTTTGGGTGTGATTGTCAAAACTCATCACCATGTAATGAGACCTTGGTAACTGGTTCAGGATCACCTAAAGAATCCCCATGAGTGGTTTGGGGTGGTGTAGAGGTGGATAAGCGCTAGAATGCTGGTTTTATTCCTAGGTGTGCATTTAGAGCCTTGTGAAGGCCATGTGGTCAAAAATCCCTGGTTGGTTATGAAACTTGGTGGATAGATTCATAGGGTGTAAATAGGCACTGGATATTTTTATAAGAATTTTAGAAGTCAATATTCCCTTTGAATTAGGACATAACCCCGTTAGGGAAACTTCTTATAAGAAACTTTTACATGCTTAAAATGTCTTGGATGATGATGAGACTTTGTTGGTGCCCTTATAATCATGGTTTAGACCTCTGGTAATTTTTGTGAATTTTATCAAATGATTTAATCAGTACTTCTTTCACAAGGCACCTGTTTTGATTTAGACTTAAGAAAAATATTTGAGAGTTCAAAACTCATTGTTAAAATGTGAAAATTAGTGATAGGACCTTTCTGGACATTAGGAACCTCTGTAAATGTTTATAGAATTTTTGAGGACTTAAATCAGTAGGTTACTTCACAATTCATTTAATTTGAGGTTTTCTTAAAGTATTTAATTTAGTGAGAAAATGAATTTCTTAAGTCTTGAAACTTAGTCAGTAGCCTTTTCTGGTGATTGCAAGAGCTTGGTAATTTTCCCACAATTTTAGTGTTGATCTTTTTGGCGGTTCCTTCATAAGACTATGATTTTGGATAGATGATAAATAATTAAATTAGAGGGGAATTTCTTACTGTAAAACTGTGATATGCTGGTTTTGATGTTATTTAGTCACCATAGATTTATCATAATTTTTAGAGAGCCATATCATAAGATTTACTTACACTTCATGTTCATTTTCATACTTGGCAGATGTTTGGAGAAATTAAAATAAATACTAAATAATTATGGAAAATTATGATTCTCTGGAATTAGTCTTATAACATCATGATGGACCTCCAGTAAATAGCTTGGGTTAGTTGGTGAATATTTGTAGTACCTCTAGTTGTGAGCTTCATATAACTCATTTGGTCTGCGTATAGTAAACTGTGAAATTTGAGAATCAAAGTGGATCCTTAGGAGGGATGGGACGTAAGTGGTTTACCTAGTTTAGTTGAGAAGGTATGATGGTCAACAAGAAGGATTATAGATAGTAAATGTGTGCCTGGTGAGTTAGAGGCAAGTTGCACTCGGGGTCGACGAAAGATCGTCTTGAGAAGTCATAAGTCACTTAGAGTTAATCCAAGAGTAATGACGAAGAGGGTATCCTTACGGGTACATACCAACAACACTAAGTGTCTTGAGAAAGGCAACTTTGGGGTTTCATCCCATTATGGTTCCTAGTACCGTAGCGTGCCCCTCACAGGGTAATCCTCGGGAAGTCCAAGATTAACCATAAATTGTAGGGATAAGTTGATGTACAAGATTAACTTAACAATACACACACCCACACCCCGTGGTTACGGGAGGTTAGTTGGTTTGGTTTTACGAGCGGTAGGCTCGGTGGTTGAAGCAGCGGATTAGTTAGTCCGGTGAGCTTGTGACTCAGTAGTGTTTGTTGGTACGGACGGGTCGGTCCATCGAGTCGGTGGCTCGGAAGGTTATTGATGACGGACAGGTTAGCCCGGGGATTTTATGGCTCGGGATATAGTAGAATATGTTGCATGTGCATGAAGGTGGTGGGTCTTCGGTATTGGACGATCGTTCACACCGACATCAATACATTGACTCGGCAAGTGTGGAATTTGCACTTAGCCTTAAAAGTCTGGTGGTCCAGCCAGTAAGAGTACGCAGATGCTCCGCGATTTTGCGTTGAGGCGTACGATAGGTCTAGGTTAGGTAGTGTGAATAACAACCTAGAGGTGGGCGAGGACCAACCCACCGCTTCCGTTTGCCACTACGGGAGTATCCTGGGAGTCTAGCTAGCTCCAAAAAGGGGGAACTAAAGGTCTATGCGCATAGAGTCGAAGTGGGTGAGTTGCACTTGTATGAACATAGCATAACTGCATACCTTGCCTGACATAGCATAAACATTGCATTTCAACCCCTACCCCTATCGTATAAGTCGGTTATGGGACTTCTTATACGACAGGCCTTGCTAAATGACCCCTTGGTCTATAGGTTTGTGTGGGCATTCCTATAAATCAATGGTTACTTTCATTTTATGTACCTGCTTTACCTATTGTACTTTACATATTCTTTACCTGTTTTTACTATGCTCTTTTACTGCTTCAATTATGTATATATACATGTGTAGTGTAGACACTCCTTGTACCCCTGCCATCTGCTTTTTGAATATACCCCTTGTTGTCCTCCGCTTCATCCTTTCCGCTCGGTGCCTAGGAGTCACCGAGGGAGGGGTGGGGGATCGGCTTAGTCTTTTTGACTAACGGTCGGTGGACCTTATCATTTTAGGAGACCACGGCGACAGAGCAGCACCAGAGGCCGGTGCAGACGGAGGCAGGCCAGTGCAGTACAGGATCACAGGATTCAGGATCAGTGAGTGGTTAGGTGTTAGCTTCCGCGAGTGATCTTGTAGTGAGGATATGATGTACTGGGCATGAGCCCTTCCTTCTTCTTATTTATTGTAACCCTTGTTATCTTATTATTCAGTTATATCATGTGGACATTCTAATATTTTTCATGTCGATTCTGTGGACTTGTCTTCTTTAGTGCACTTTTCTTTTTGATCGATTTGGCCGGCAGGATCTGCGTTTTGTAGTGGCGACCTTCCCGAGTGAAGGTGTCACCGCAAAGCGGCGGTTCTGGGCCTAAGACCAGGTGTTTGGAAAGAAAAAAAAAGGGTCTTACAAGTGGTATCAGAGGAAACCTCGATCCGAAGAAAAGAAGTCCCCAAACCCTGGGCCACCCCGCGCGAGCTTAGTTTGAGGACAAACTAGCAGCAGAAGCAGTGGTGTGCCCATATGAAAATCACATTGAAAAAGGTCCACTTTTAACTGAATCTTCTTGGTCAGTTTCCCCCTGCGAGTGTCAAGTTTTCTTTTGTAAGCCTGCGACAAACCCTGCCCCCAGCAGGGAAAACCTCCGACTGCAAAGATTTCCTTAGTTAGTCCTTTAGGCAACGAGTTAGACTCAAACCCACTAGGATACGTGACTTACCTTAACAATTTATACCGTGACCTAGTCTGAAATAGACCGTAGGTATAACCTTTAGTGAAGGTACGAGGATACCCCAAAGAGGCTAGAGAAAGAGAGTTGACAAATAAGCAGAATGGTATGAGACTCATAGATTCAACCCTCGTACCGGTGACAGGATTACATTAAGACAACCACCATGACAAACACCGAGGGTCGGATGAGAATTGAAGTTCAGGAGGGACCCATTTGGGATTGGGTGACATACTGACCTTGATAAGGTTGTCGTAAAAGGTACCTAGAAGAGCCTAAGGTGTGGAGTATACCAATGAGCCTCAAGATAGAACCCCAAGTCTAAGGTTGTGTGCCCTAAGAATTGCTTGCATACTTGGGACGAGTATAACATGATGATATCGAAGATACTTCGCCCAAAAATAGATAGAGACTAATCTTTTGTTTATTGGGGCTTACCTTTTGTTTATTGGGCAAATTAATGACGGACTTGGATTTCCCTTAGACCTAAGTTAGAAAATTTTTGTGTCGTGAACAATAATGATTTTGAGGTTGATCATATTCGATGTCTCTTGGACAAAGATGAGATGGTGTAAAACTAGGTCATACAGGTCGTAGTTATATTGGAAGTTCTTGTTGTTTGGGGCAGTCAGAAGTGATCAACTTATGGTTAAAAATCACGCCCTATCTTGGTAGATAATTTTAACTACAATAATAGCCTTTATACCTTGGGAGCTTTGATTACGGATAACCAGAGATCTTAGACGATGACCTATTGAATTTAGAATCTAGAGTTTGAGTCGACTATGATAAGAAAAATCTAAGTTTATCTTACCGTGGACCATTCGAAAGTGATCGAGACTAGCATATGTGGAAGTGATAGGAATTTAGTGGAATAAACGAGAAGATATTTACTTGATGAAATTGACTTGTGAAAATCTTAGGGTTTCAAAAGAATTTTACCCGTATACCTTATGAATCAAACTCCATGTAGAAAATGATTGGGAGTCGTCTTACCAACATGGATACTAGCTGTGGTTGGTTAACATGCACTCATAAAGGTTCACAAGTGCCCCCATTGAAATTTAAGGATGATTGGGACGCTAGACGATTCGATTAGTTCCATCAGTAGTAAGAACTGGAAAAAGTTGTAGAGTGGAGATGAGTGATTATTCGGACGCACCTGAAGGAGTAAGAAATTGAACGTGTGAAGAAATCTTTAGAGGCATAAGAATCTGCCCAGGTTAGAGTGGAAGATCGAGGATAGATTGACCATGGTAGCTAGGTCACCCCGATCAGGATAGATGATTCGACGGTGCGAGTCTTGCGACGCAAGAAGATTCCGTAGGCACTTTTTGTAAGAAGATTCCGGCGGTCCAACTGGGTCCCGTGTTGGCGGGCCTGGACCATTACAAAAAGTCATATCCTCTAGGATTGCACTTTTTGTAACGGTCCAGGCCCGTCAACACGGGACCCAGCTGGACCGCCGGCACCCTCCCAGCCCAGGCCCGCCAACACGGGACCCAGCTGGAACTGGAAGGGTTCAGCCTAACCAGGTGGTCTGCAGACCATGCACCCCAACCCCTCTCTGTCCCACCACAGGGCACAACGGGTTATTGGAGGCCGCAGTCCCCTTTTGATGAGAATTGAGCCAGTTAAGCGGCAGCGAGTGGACTTCCCAGAAGGTCACTCATCCCATAATTGCTCCAGCCCGAGCACGCTTAACTATGGAGTACTTTCACTTCTCATCACCAATTGATGATGAGAAGTGAAAGTACTCCATAGTTAAGCGTGCTCGGGCTGGAGCAATTCTGTAATGGGTGACCTCCTGGGAAGTCCATGCGCTGCCGCTTAACTGGCTCAATTCTCATCAAAGGGGGACTGCGGTCTCCAACAACCCGCTGTGCCCTGTGGTGGGACAGAGAGGGGTTGGGGTGCATGGTCTGCAGACCACCTGGTTAGGCTGAACCCTTCCGGTGCCAGCTGGGTCCCGTGTTGGCGGGCCTGGGCTGGGAGGGTGCCGGCGGTCCAGCTGGGTCCCGTGTTGGCGGGCCTGGACCGTTACAAAAAAATGGGGTCTTACAAGTGGTATCAGAGGAAACCTCGATCCGAAGAAAAGAAGTCCACAAACTCTGGGCCACCCCGCGCGAGCTTAGTTTGAGGACAAACTAGCAGCGCAAGTAGTGGTGTGCCCATATGAGAATCACATTGAAAAAGGTCCACTTTTAACTGAATCTTCTTGGTCAGTTTCCCCTTGCGAGTGTCAAGTTTTCTTTTGTAAGCCTGCGACGAACCCTGCCCCCAGCTGGGAACACCTCCGGTTGCAAAAATTTCCTTAGTTTGTCCTTTAGGCAACGAGTTAGACTCAAACCCACTAGGATACGTGACTTACCTTAACAATTTATACCGTGACCTAGTCTGAAATAGACCGTAGGTATAACCTTTAGTGAAGGTACGAGGATACCCCAAAGAGGCTAGAGAAAGAGAGTTGGCAAATAAGCAGAATGGTATGAGACTCGTAGATTCAACCCTCGTACCGGTGACAGGATTACATTAAGACAACCACCATGACAAACACCGAGGGTCGGATGAGAATTGAAGTTCAGGAGGGACCCGTTTGGGATTGGGTGACATACTGACATTGATAAGGTTGTCGTAAAAGGTACCTAGAAGAGCCTAAGGTGTGGAGTATACCAATGATCCTCAAGATAGAACCCCAAGTCTAAGGTTGTGTGCCCTAAGAATTGCTTGCATACTTGGGACGAGTATAACATGATGATATCGAAGATACTTCGCCCAAAAATAGATAGAGACTAATCTTTTGTTTATTGGGGCTTAACTTTTGTTTATTTGGCAAATTAATGACGGACTTTGATTTCCCTTAGACCTAAGTTAGAAAATTTTTGTGTCGTGAACAATAATGATTTTGAGGTTGATCATATTCGATGTCTCTTGGAGAAAGATGAGATGGTGTAAAACTAAGTCATACAGGTCGTAGTTATATTGGAAGTTCTTGTGGTTTGGGGCATTCAGAAGTGATCAACTTATGGTTAAAAATCACGCCCTATCTTGGTAGATAATTTTAACTACAATAATAGCCCTTATACCTTGGGAGCTTTGATGACGGATAACCAGAGATCTTAGACGATGACCTATTGAATTTAAAATCTAGTGTTTGAGTCGACTATGATAAGAAAAATCTAAGTTTATCTTACCGTGGACCTTTCGAAAGTGATCGAGACTAGCATATGTGGAAGTGATAGGAATTTAGTGGAATAAACGAGAAGATATTTACTTGATGAAATTGACTTGTGAAAATCTTAGGGTTTCAAAAGAATTTTACCCGTATACCTTATGAATCAAACTCCATGTAGAAAATGATTGGGAGTCATCTTACCAACATGGATACTAGTTGTGGTTGGTTAACATGCACTCATAAAGGTTCACAAGTGCCCCCAATGAAATTTAAGGATGATTGAGACGCTAGACGATTCGATTAGTTCCATCAGTAGTAAGAACTGGAAAAAGTTGTAGAGTGGAGATGAGTGATTATTCGGACGCACCTGAAGGAGTAAGAAATTGAACGTGTGAAGAAATCTTTAGAGGCATAAGAATCTGCCCAGGTTAGAGTGGAAGATCGAGGATAGATTGACCAAGGTAGCTAGGTCACCCCGATCAGGATAGATGATTCAAAGGTGCGAGTCTTGTGACACAAGAAGATTCCGTAGGTAAAAATCATGTTGTAAAATTATGGACAGGAGGAGCACACCCGGGAGCCACTAGAGCTGGTGTGGCAGAGATAGTCGGTGCTCTTTGAGCCAGGAATAGTTTCAGTTCTTAGGGGATGTTACGTTCAGTCACTCTCGGTGAAAACCCCGCAAGCCTAACCTGAATTTCGAGGACGAAATTATTCTTTTTGTTTATTGGGATTTGTAACATCCCCCAAACAGCTAGACCCCTAAGTTGGTTTTATCATGGCTAGGTCATGACAAAACCATAGGAAGAGCTCAAGACCTTGTGAACATAGGTGAGAAGGAGAAAACCACCTTGGTCTACAAATAGTAATTTCCAGTTAGCAAGCCTAGGATTGGATTTAGGGGCCCCACCTTGAACCTTGGCCCCACAATATCATCCCTAAACCATTAGAGCTCTCCTTGAAGCACCAGTGACCCATTGGGGTCAACCTAAGATGCCAATTTGATTAAAGTCAACCTTAACCCTAAATTGGTCAAACTAGCTCAATTAAGGTCAATTAGCCTCCACCATGCCAAATTGACCATGCCCCTACCCTTGTATGGGTACTAGAATCCTAATGGACCAAAAAGCCACATCATGGGGCCTCCAATTTGACCAATTTGCCCTAAACCTCAATTTTGTCAAAGTGCCCTAATAAGGGGCAATTCACCCTCACTTTGCCAAATTGACCCTACCTACACCTTCCTAACCCTTCAGGGAAGCCAATGGAGCCCAAGCCATCCTTTGGGGTCAACCCAATTGATTAATTTGACCAAAGTCAAATTTGCCTTAATTTAGGTCAAAATAACCTAGTTTGCCTAAATTTGACCCAATCCACTTGGGCTAGGCCAAATTGGAGTAGCCCATTAGTCTAGGAGGCTGAGATTTACTCAAGAGTCATCCAATTTCTGGAAATGGTGACTAGGAGAGAGAAATTGGGAGTTTCCCCCAATTTGAAGAGAGAGAAAATGGCCATTAATGGAGGATTAATGGCATTGAAGGCAAATTGATCCCTCATTCGTCTCCCCTCACCCTCCATTCATCTCCTCAGGCTGTTACAAGATGCTTAAGGGGTTTTCTAGCCCTCAAGATGGCTGAATTCAATGGATTTCACCATGGCCAAAATTTAGGCTTGATGGCCATTAATGGTTTTCAATATTGTAACCTCCCCCTCTCCTAATTGATCCCTTTAAAAGCTTCAGAGGGCTGAGAGGAGTGTTTTTCCCCCTTTACTTGGAGGAATCGTGCAAAGGAGGCTCAGATCGGCAAGGAGCTCAGGAGGGAGATCGTCCATGGCCAATCAGATAACGACAAGGAATCACCACTCCACACAGGTCTGATCCTCTTCTCCTCCCTTAGTGCTAAATCCTCTCACAATTCAGGGCTTGATCCGTGCACAATAGGGCTCGGATTTGGGTTTCCGAAAGAGTACGTTACGTACTCTTTTTCCTCCTCTAAAAGCTAGATCCGACCACCTCCGGCCGGCCAACCACCCCTATCGCCGGCCACCACCTCAACGGAGGTGGTGGTGGCATTGGCCGGCCGGAAAGAGACGCAGGTGGCCGAGAAATCATTCCGCAAAGAGGCCCAGGACGGGCCGTCGTGAGCCGTCCAACGTTCTGGGACGATGATGGAGAGCCGTCAGATCTCTTTATTTATGTTTATGATTATATCATTTGATTCGTCGAGCGCCGCAAGAAGTTCGTCGAACGAGATAGTTCGTCGACGAGAAGTTCGTCGAACGAATATTTTCTCGAACGGGAGGTGTTCAGTTTTAGTCGAACGCAGCTTGTTCAGATTTCGTCGAACGAAAGTTGGTCTTCTATTAGTCGAGTGCTGTTAATAGAGAAATTAGTCGAGCGCAGCTGCGTTCGGCTTTCGTCGAACGCAGATTTGATCTGCTTTCGTCGAACGCAGAGTCGGTCTGCTTTCATCGAGCGATATTTAATATTTTCGTCGAACGCTGAAACAGTTATATGAATAAAAGTTTATGCAGATTTCTGTCATATATTTTGCTGTACTTAGATTTAATTGTTAAAAATACTTAGGTCCCTCTGATGAAAAAGTGTCCAACACCAAAATTTTAGCCCTTAGGGTCTACTTTATTTTAAAATTAATTTCACCCCAACAGGAGTTCTGTAGCACCCTGTAGGTCCATTTTAGTGGGGCTGGTCCCTAGTGTAGTGCAGTCACCAATTCTTGAATAACTTTTGATTGGGAATTGATATGGACTTGAGATTTGAAACATAGTCTACTTATACATATGCACACATCATATCCAAAGATGGGATTTTTAGGAGAACCTTTTTCTAAGGTTTTTGTAATAATTTCATAAATCATATATTAGTTAATTATTGGGTCAAATGACCTCCAATGCCCTCCAAATTTTGGTGGTTATTTCTTAGGGTCATCACATGACTCTGGTAAAAATTTCAGCCCAATTGGGACTGATTTAGTTTGGAAATTGGTTAACCTAAGTTGGGTCTAATTAGGTCAAAATTAGGGCATGATGTTTACCTTGGGGTGTGATGGTCAAAACTCATCACCATGTAATGAGACCTTGGTAACTGGTTCAGGATCACCTAAAGAATCCCCATGAGTGGTTTGAGGTGGTGTATAGGTGGATAAGCCCTAGAATGCTAGTTTTATTCCTAGGTGTGCATTTAGAGCCTTGTGGAGGCCATGTGGTCAAAAGTCCCTGGTTGGTTATGATACTTGGTGGATAGATTCATAGGGTGTAAATAGGCACTGAATAATTTTATAAGAATTTTAGGAGTCAATATTCCCTTTGAATTAGGACATAACCCCGTTAGGGAAACATCTTATAAGAAACTTTTACATGCTTAAAATGTCTTGGATGATGATGAGACTTTGTTGGTGCCCTTATAATCATGGTTTAGACCTCTGGTAATTTTTGTGAATTTTATTAAATGATTTAATAGTACTTCTTTCACAAGGCACCTGTTTTGATTTAGACTTAAGAAAAATATTTGAGAGTTCAAAACTCATTGTTAAATTGTGAAAATTATGATAGGACCTTTCTAGACATTAGGAACCTCTGTAAATTTTTATAGAATTTTTGAGGACATAAATCAGTAGGCTACTTCACAATTCATTTAATTTGAGGTTTTCTTAAAGTATTTAATTTAGTGAGAAAATGAATTCCTTAAGTCCTGAAACTTAGTCAGTAGCCTTTTCTGGTGATTACAAGAGCTTGGTAATTTTCCCAAAATTTTAGTGTTGATCTTTTTGGTGGTTCCTTCATAAGACTATGATTTTGGATAGATGATAAATAATTAAATTAGAGGGGAATTTCTTACTGTAAAAATGTGATATGCTGGTTTTGATCTTATTTAGTCACCATAGATTTATCATAATTTTAAGAGAGCCATATCATAAGATTTACTTACACTTCATGTTCATTTTCATACTTGGCAGATGTTTGGAGAAATTAAAATAAATACTAAATAATTAAGGAAAATTATGATTCTCTGGAATTAGTCTTATAACATCATTATGGACCTCCAGTAAATAGCTTGGGTCAGTTGGGTGAATATTTGGAGTACCTCTAGTTGTGAGCTTCGTATAACTCATTTGGTTTGCGTATAGTAAACTGTGAAATTTGAGAATCAAAGTGGATCCTTAGGAGGGATGGGAGGTAAGTGGTTTACCTAGTTTAGTTGAGAAGGTATGATGGTCAACAAGAAGGATTATAGATAGTAAAGGTGTGCCTGGTGAGTTAGAGGTAAGTTGCACTCGGGGTCGACGAAAGATTGTCTTGAGAAGTCATAAGTCACTTATGGTTAATCCAAGAGTAATGAAGAGGAGGGTATCCTTACAGGTAGATACCAACAACACTAAGTGTCTTGAGAAAGGGAACTTTGGGGTTTCATCCCATTATGGTTCCTAGTACCATAGCGAGCCCCTCACAGGGTAATCCTCGGGAAGTCCAAGATTAACCATAAATTATAGGGATAAGTTGATGTACAAGATTAACTTAACAATACACACACCCACACCCCGTGGTTACGGGAGGTTAGTTGGTTTGGTTTTACGAGCGGTAGGCTCGGTGGTTGAAGCAGCGGATTAGTTAGTCCGGTGAGCTTGTGACTCAGTAGTGTTTGTTGGTACAGACGGGTCGGTCCAGCGAGTCGGTGGCTCGGAAGGTTATTGATGACGGGCAGGTTAGCCCGGGGATTTTATGGCTCGGGATATAGTAGAATATGTTGCATGTTCATGAAGGTGGTCGGTCTTCGGTATTGGACGATCGTTCACACCGACGTCAATACGTTGACTCGGCAAGTGTGGAATTTGCACTTAGCCTTAAAAGTCTGGTGGTCCAGCCAGTAAGAGTACGCAGATGCTCCACGGTTTTGCGTTGAGGCGTACGATAGGTCTAGGTTAGGTAGTGTGAATACCAACCTATAGGTGGGCGAGGCCCAACCCACCGCTTCCGTTTGCCACTACGGGAGTATCCTGGGAGTCTAGCTAGCTCCAAAAAGGGGGAACTAAAGGTCTATGCGCATAGAGTCGAAGTGGGTGAGTTGCACTTGTATGAACATAGCATAACTGCATACCTTGCCTGACATAGCATAAACATTGCATTTAAACCCCTACCCCTATCGTATAAGTCGGTTATGGGACTTCTTATACGATAGGCCTTGCTAAACGACCCCTTGGTCTATAGGTTTGTGTGGGCATTCCTATAAATCAATGGTTACTTTCATTTTATGTACCTGTTTTACCTATTGTACTTTACATATTTTTTACCTGCTTTTACTATGCTCTTTTACTGCTTCAATTATGTATATATACATGTGTAGTGTAGACATTCCCTGTACCCCTGTCATCTGCTTTTTGAATATACCCCTTGTTGTCCTCCACTTCATCCTTTCCGCTCGGTGCCTAGGAGTCACCGGGGGAGGGGTGGGGGATCGACTTAGTCTTTTTGACTAACGGTCGGTGGACCTTATCATTTTAGGAGACCACGACGACGGAGCAGCACCAGAGGTCGGTGCAGACGGAGGCAGGCCAGTGCAGTACAGGAGCATAGGATTCAGGATCATTGAGTGGTTAGGTGTTAGCTTCCGCGAGTGATCTTGTAGTGAGGATATGATGTACTGGGCATGTGCCCTTCCTTCTTCTTATTAATTGTAACCCTTGTTATCTTATTATTCAGTTATATCATGTGGACATTCTAATATTTTTCATGTCGATTCTGTGGACTTGTCTTCTTTAATGCACTTTTCTTTGTGATCGATTTGGCCGGCAGGATCGGCGTTTTGTAGTGGCGACCTTCCCGAGTGAAGGTGTCACCGCAAAGCGGCGGTTCTGGGCCTAAGACCCGGTGTTTGGAAAGAAAAAAAATGGGGTCTTACAGGGGGGGGCGGGAAGCGGTCTCCGGAGAGGCGGCAAGAGTTGCCATATCCGGTGGAAGAACCAGCTCCACCGCCTGAAAAAGGAGCCCTTCACCGTTCAAGAGAAAGAGTATAGCTCCCGTTTGTGCAACTTTTTTGCTCCGGTGAGTTTGGACAAAAATGTTATCATCATAAAATGTATGTTTGGGTCGGGACAGTTCATAATCACCGCGTTCACCACCGCCACCGCCGCCGCCATGCCAAAAGTAGCCTATTTCTTTCATCTCCGCAACAAGTACGACAGCAAATGGTCTCTCAGTGCCTCTCATGTACGTACCTTTTCTACACTCTCTCCTTCTGCATCTTCTATTAATATTCTTCCACCATTAATTAATGTTTTCGTGCTTATTGATTAATGTAGTTGCCAGGAAGATCGAACAGATAATGCTGTAAAGAATATATGTAATTCATTGACGAAGAGAAAATAGAGGGCTGCAGGGAAGATATATAGTACATCCCGCTCCAACAATGCCGCCGCTTCTTCTGCCGCCGGAGACTTACGCCATTTATTCCCTGCAAAGAACTCCCTTCAATCCAACACATGTCCCCAAACTAACCACCAATGATTCGATTATTTCTCCACCATCCTATTCCTCTCCGTCGCCAACGCGGTGGAAGAAATATTTGAACAGCCGTGAACATCAGTGGTGATAAATACTGAACCGACAGCTCAAGCAAATATACCGAGCCGGACTTCTTCTTCAGCAATGAACCACGCCATTACTGCAGTCAACATAATCCAGGAAGACGAAGCGGGAGACCAAACTGCTCCATTAAAACCCAATTGAATGCTGAATATAAATGGCCATGTATTCTGCAAAGGATGTTAGCTAGCCCTTTTGTATCGCAGGAATGTTTTGAAATGAAAATTGCTTAATGAATCTTTCTCCCCTTCTCTGTTTTTGTTCTTGTTTCTCTGCCTATACTTTCATGAATTTCTAACGAGTGGAAGACTTGTTTTCTGAGCCACTCCGTCAACTCGTTGACTCAGATAGTTCCGCGGCCGGTAACTCTCAGTTATTAGGTTGTTATTAGTACAGTGGTGTTATGGGCACACCAAAATGTCTATGTGCACCCAAAATTAGTATATTTGCTCCGGCTAAAGATTTGGCGGATGAAATCGATGTGGGATTTGCTTGGCCTGCGTCTTGCCAGCGGTAACTAGGTGACGGGAGAGAAAACGACTGTCAGATGCACCCTTTTCATTGTTAAGTATTTAATAATATGTCTGCGCGTCAAACCGACACGACAGGTCTTAACGAGTTACATGTCGACCTAGGGATTGGTCCCTAAGCTGGAGATACTATAAATATGCATTACAAACTCGATGTTGTATTGTAAATTTTCTTGAGCGGCCTCCTAACCCTAACATTCTCAAGATACGATTTTCTCCCGTCTAGGATTTCGCTCAGAAATTTTTTCCCGCCGCTCTAGTTCTCGTTGTTTTTCCCGTTCGCGGTTTCTGCTGCATACTCCCGTCGCTGCCCTCAGTTCGCAATTTCTGCTGCATGCTCCCGTCGCTGCCCTCAATTCGCGATTTCTGCCGTAAGAGAGAACGACCAAACCTTTCCGTCTCTCTGAAACATCGCTTGCCGGAAGGAGACGCGCCGATCGAGAGGAAGGCGACAGGAATCCAGATCGAGTCGCTCTTTTTTTTCTCCAGACGGTGACAGGAGACCTTCGTTCCTGTGAAGCCCACCGTCGATCGAGAAGCCGCCGCCTGCGTCCTTTTTTGGATACTGATCGTGGATCTAACCTATTGATCTTGATGCCTGCCGCAGAACCAGATCGGTGAGACTCTGTTCGTCTTCTCTGCTTTGCGTGGTTCCAAGCCTGGATCTTGCGGTGTCCACTGTTTTCTAGTTTCTGCTTTGTGTTGGATCGATTGGCGCCCTTAGAGGGGGGGGGGGTGAATAAGGGAATAAAATTCTTCTTTATAATTTTAGACAATTTACTAAATTGTTTAGAGTAATTTACAATGAAATAATAATTTAACATAAAGGAGGAAACAATTGTAATTTACAATTTTATAAATTATGCCAAATGATAGAAATCAAGTAAACATAGAAAGAGACATGATTATATTATATAGAAAATATGTTTACATAAATTGATTTCAATATTGCTTGAAATCGGAGGCGTATAAAGTAATACATTTTTTTCCTTTTCTATACCGACTTGTATCCCCACAAACCGGTTGGCTTTAACTTATCCTTCCCCGAATAAGGCCTCAAGCCGCTCTAGCAAATCCTTCCCCGGATATGGCCTCGAGCACCCCTAGATCTAATCACCTAGAACTAGTCGCCAACACAAGACAAATTACTCCCTAAGTCCTACCCAGACCTAGTCGCCAACACAAGACGAATTAACTAAACGATTACAAAAAGTATATGGAATGAAAATAAATATAACAATAATGAAACTCCCTATATGAGATCTCTGAAGATGAGGATGAAGGATCGCTGTAGCATAAGCGAGGTTGAAGCGATCGTTCTTCAGATGCACCGTGGTGGCTTCCTTCTCCAGAAATCCTCTTTGGCTTTGAGTGGGAGATGAACTTTCGGCAGAGTAGCAGCTCTAGAAATTTGGCACAAGTAATCTTTCTGGAAGCACTCACTCAAAATGAGAGAGAGCCCATCAATTTATAGATCTTGAAGATAGCGCCTGCGGTAGCTCCTAGTGCCTGCGGTAGCGTTCATGTGAAGCGGTTGCGAAATCGTCAGTGGCATGGCGCTGTGCACGAACTTGAGATAGCGCCAGGCGGTAGCGTTGGCGGTAGCGTTCGTGTGGAGCGGTTGCGAAACCGTCGGCGGCGTGAAAGAACAAACTTTCGTCGAACGAAATTTTCGTCGAACGGAGCTTCAAGTTCGTCGAACGGAAATTTTCGTCGAACGGAGTTTTCGTCGAACGCAGGCAAATTCGTCGAACGGAACCTGAGCTAGCGCCTGGTGGTAGCTCTAATGCTGGCGGTAGTGCATTCTTCCAGATTTTTGAATTCAGCTGCTTTCTACCTGTGGAGTATTGCACCTATAGTTCCTGCACACTATAAACACACGACAAGTAAGATCAAATACAATTTGGGATTTGTTATTCTCAAACAAAGGGATGTGACACACATGTCCAACAATCTCCCCCTTTTGATAATAACAAATCCACTTAGCAAGAAATCAACAATAGTGTTTATAGTATAAGATAAGCAAGATGATAGTGCAACTATAGTATATGATAAGCATGATAATGTGCATACTTCCCCTATCTTAATGCTCCCCTACATAAATGCAATTTATGTTTTACTCCCCTTAAATGATAGATTACATGAATTATTCTCCCCTTAATCTTCTATATTTCTCCTATATAGATTTCTTCAATTAATCTCCCCCTTTTGGTATTATCAAAAGAAGGTGGGGTGAGGGTAGTAAGGAGGCATTTCTTATAAATGATAAAGCATGATCGAGCTTTTGTAATATAGATAATGATAAAGATTTTAAGCATAGTATATAAGAGATTTCAAATAAAAAGATAAGAGTTGTAAGCAAGCAGAAGATTATAATAAACATCTTTTCCTAAGCATGAAAAACATAAGTAAAAATATGAGTTTTAGTTCAAAACTAAAAGATGTTTTAACCTTTGAAATCTCAAGGTTTTTCATAAAGATACCAAGCATGAAATGAACATATTAAGAGAGATATCTTTTTGAGAGATTATACTACAATGTTACTTAATTTTAAGTTCAAGAGATACCAAAACATTGTAGAGATCATGCTAGGTTATCTAGTCATTTTTTATATAAAGAGTAGTATAGATAAAGCATTAGAATCCAATACTCATGAGAAGAAGTGTTATGAAAGATAATGATGTGCACATAAGTGTATTTTGAGCAATGTTAACAATTGATTTAAATCACAAAATACAAGATATATGTAAAGTAAAGTGCACAATAAAACACAAGTAAATTACTTTCACACACTTTTAATGCACATAATTTTTTAACAAAGTGGTGTAATAACTAAGGTTTGCACAAGACACTTTACTATTCTTTCCAAGGTGCTCAACCTCACAATGCTTATGAAGACTTATCAGGAGGTTCAAGTAGTGCTTGGTGGAGTTATATTTGTCTACATATAAATTTTTTGTTCACATTTGTGAGACAACATTCTCCGAATACACATGTTTTGCAAACCCCAAATTTTTTAACTTAACCACTTTTCAAAATTTTATAAGTGCAATTCAAATGTAGTGTAGGCAATAAACTTATGCAAGTTTTAATTCATTGTACAAATACAATACACAAGCAAACATTTTGGATTTAAACACACATGTTGATTATCAAAATAAGTGAGTGAAATGTATCATTATCAATCATAAAACATTTACTCGTACTTAGAGGCATGCTAAGCTTGGGTATACACATATTTTTCAATACAATTGATGCACTTTAAATAGATATATCAAAGCATGATAAACAAAATAATGTTCATAGTAATTTGAAGGAATAAATTTTAACATTGTAAATAATTCTAAATAATAGAATTCATTCATGCTTGATATTAGCAATAAAGATCATACAGTTTTTTTTGTTGTTTTATCATTTTTTATATGAGATAAAAACAGGAAAATCACAAAAACATATATTTGTATTTTTGAATTTTGAACTTTTATAGTTGTTTTTTTTCATAATATGAATAAAACAAAAATAACAAAATTCAGAAACACAACAAATAAGTAGTACATATGAACTAACATATTTTTATAGATTTTTAGAAATTTTAAAACACAGAAAAATCAGACACCCACACTAGCACCGGCGCTAACGCTAGCGCTGGAAACAGTACACGATTTTTTAAGAATTTTAAAAATCTGATTTTTGATATTGATTAGGGTTCTTAAGAGTAGTCTTATGCAGAAGTTTTGTAATTTTCAAAGATGTCTTGATTGCTCAAATTGCATAAAACATTAGCGTTTTACATGTTATTCATTCTAAGAGGTATAAGACTCCTAATTCCAACCTTAACATTTGAAACCTTGCATCGGGAAGACGTTTAGTGAATATCAGCAAGTTGAGAGTCCGTGCCAATGAAACTTATTCTAACATTTTCCTTCTTAATGTGATCCCTTATGAAATGATGACATACATCTATATGTTTGGATCTAGAATGGTGTACCAGATTATTTGTGAGATCAATGACACTTTTGTTGTCACATTCTAGTTCAATAAGTTTTAGATGAAAACCAAAGTCCTCTAAAGTTTGGCTCGTCCATAGTGCTTGTGCACAACAACTTCCTAATGCAATGTATTTGGCCTCCGTGGTGGAGAGTGCTGATGAGTCCTGATCATATACACTTTTATGGACTCATCTGGGCCGTTTAGTTAGTCATTTCACTGCACTTTAGCCCTGTTTTAGTTCATATTTGTTAATCCATGCTAGGTGCACCTTTAGGCCCATTTTGGTGTGTTTTCATGTTTATCTTCATTAGTAGTTTTCATGCACTGTTAGGTGCCACTTTCAGTAGCTGGATTCGTGGTTGTACGCTGGAATAGGAGTCGTGCAAGTGTTCCCGGTGCAATTCTGCACAGGAACACTGCGCACGATCACTGGTTCTATTGCGCACGACCACTGGTCGTGCGCCACTGATCGTGTGCACTTAACGCCTTTTTCACGAGTTCTGTTTGGTGCAGTGCGCACGATCATCAACTCCAGCGCGCACGACCACCGGTCGTGCGCCACTGCTCGTGCGCACTGACCATTAATTTTTAAGTTCTGTTTCATCTATTGCGCACGACCACTGACGCTAGTGCGCACGACCATCGGTCGTGCGCCACTGGTCGTGCGAACATGTTATTTTGTAATTTCTGTCTTTGCAGGTTCTGTCCAGGCAGAGCGCACGATCACAGGATTCCAGTGCGCACGACCAATGGTCGTGCGCCACTGACCGTGCGCACTGTTTAATTCCAGCGCCTATAAATTCCCTGCTCGCGATTTTAGGTCATCATCCCGATTTCTTCCGCCGTTTTCCGCCCGGTTCCGCCCGATTTCGCTCCTCCACCGTCGCCCACCATATAGAGGTGCTCCGGGCTTGCTCTTCACGCCTATCTTGAGCCGGAGTTTCCTCTCGGCCTCCTCCTTCATCCAAGAGCTCCAAAGGAAGACCTAGCCGCTATCTCCATCGAGCAAGAGGAAGTTGGCAACCTCCACCGGATCGTGACACGAAGAAGACGGGTCCATTGGAGAGTCGTGACAGCTCTCTCTACCCCGGACGTAGTTGTGGACCGAGCTTGGACGCGGATTGACAACCCGGCGATTCCAACCGTGACTCTTCAACGAGCCTTCGGATTCGGTCGATTTCTTGCCTTGTTCTCCTTTTATTGATGTATTTGCAACTAGATCTAACATTATGATGAAGTGTATTTTGATTAAATAGCATTTTTACTTGATTATGTCTATGTGATTGAGTATTTTTGTTTATATTATTGAGGTGCGCCTTGTGGTGTGGTTTGTTGGTTGTCCGGTGCCGCACTAGCAATTGCTAGTGGCGTGCTTGGTGAAGAGGTGCTTGCGACCCTCAATCCGTAAGCCTACTCGCCCATCCGCCTACCGAAGCGTGGCATCGCGGCCCGTATTCCATTCGCCTAACGAAGCAGCGCGCTCAAGGCCTGCATAGTTCGACTCCGTTAGCCTACTCGTCCATCCGCCCTTTCGACGCAGCGCGCTCAAGGCCTGCCTAGTCTCCATCCCGCCAAGCGAAGCTTTGCATAGCGGCATTGCATAGGAGTAGTTGATAGCTTTTATTTTGTTTTCCAAAAGCCAACCCAACTCCTCCGCATTCCATCCACGTTAAGGACTTCAATCTCAAGTCCTTCCTCGAAACCTAACTCCACCTTACTGTGTTCCTCAAGAGACCGACACTCGGGGATTTTCCCCATTATTATTACTTGCGCGACCGGTGCACTTGCCGAATCATCGCATCAAGTTTTTGGCGCCGTTGCCGGGGAACACAGTCGTGTGAGTTTTCTGGAGAGGGAGAACCTGAGAGAAAAGCCCTTCCATTTGTAAATTGCATTTTCTGTTATTTTATTTCTGTTCTTTTTATTCCATTTTCTTGTTTTTATTAGGTTGCTTTAGTAAATTTTTGTTAGGTGTAGTATTTTGCACATTTTGTC
Source organism: Dactylorhiza incarnata (assembly GCA_033032865.1). NCBI lineage: Eukaryota > Viridiplantae > Streptophyta > Magnoliopsida > Asparagales > Orchidaceae > Dactylorhiza > Dactylorhiza incarnata. The sequence goes on from JAWHQI010000165.1 coordinate 2,761,233, forward strand.
TGAATCGTATTATCTTCACATTATGTGGGCACATCTCAATTTCCGTTGCCGCTGGTGTGGAGCTACTTCCCACTCTAGTGATGAATGCCCTACGGAGAATAGTAGGCATAATTCCTCTCGCCCAGCATATAGAGCATCGACTCCGTCTGACACTCCATATGGTGCGCGTAAGTCTTATGGCTACTCTGCTGAGCCATTACCGTCATACTTCTTTTCGGCTCCAGCCCCCGCTGTGCCAAAGAAGCCTGCTAGGCAGTGCCAGTTTTGTCGGAGCACAGATCACGCCCTGAAGGATTGTGCTGCTTTTCATCGCCAATTGGATGAGGATGACGAGCCGGATATTCGGATCGTCCCAACTCCTAGCTCTGGCGGCACACCTTCAACATCCGGCTATGTGTCTTTGTCACCTTCACATTTTGAAGGGTATGGCATGGATACGGTCACCGGATGTGCGGCTGATCTATGCACCGACATTGCTGAGCCAATTCTCCATGTGCCTCCACCACTTCTAGTGGATTCGATTCTTTTCCCTATTGTGCATACTACACTCGTCTCTGACGACATTGTTGATGATGTGTCGCAGGAGGAGGCAGTTGATCTGAGTGTTGTGCCTATTCCTATGGAGGAGGACAACCTTCTAGGTGAAGAGGAGTTTTCCTCAACACCGGTGGAGGAAGTCCAAATCCTTAGCATGGCCACCGTTGATCCCGCCGACTCTTGCAGCATTGATGACAATGCTAACATTATTTTACTTCCCCAACCTGATGGGAGTGAGACCGGGACCACTCCCCCGATTAATGTTTATTTATGTCATTCGTCTTCTTTATTTCTCGACCCCCCTTCTTCATTCGAGCCTGTGCAGGTTGAGTCTTCACAGGTATCCCAGGAGGACTTGGAGCTTTTTGCTCAAGTCAATGATGTGAGCATCCTCTCATGTGAGGAGGTTTATTCCCCCTCCGTAGAGGAAGCTCCACTCATTGCCTTTTCCTCCAGCTGCCTCCCTGTTGACGACGCCTTGCTAGGCAAGGATATTTTTGGTGAGTTGAGTGAGGACCAGGCCTCCTCCTCTTCTTACTTTCTCTACCCTCTACCTGTGAGGAGCAGGTATCTATATTTAGGTAGAGGGGTGACTGTTCTATCTCCGTATCGGTACCCGCTACCGACACGCATATTAGGCCAGTTACCTGTCCACTTCTCCTTCCATAGGCCCATTAGCTAGAATCGTTAAGATTTTGAATAAGTCGTGCTGGGATGACAATAACCCCAGTAGTTATCTTTCTTTTCTGCATTTTTATTTCCTCTAATCATGTTTTGTTAGTAGTATTTTCTTTTCAGTTTTCTTTTGTCTTTTGTTTTTGCGGAGCTGACCCCTGCAGGTATCTTTTCTGGATGACGGACGCTGCAGCTTAGTCCAGGTTTTCACGCCAATCTTCTGGTGTGCTCATTTCTGAGCACTGGGTACTCTCTTTCCCTAGCATTATTCTGAATTTTATAGCTGCATTTTGCGCATATTGTTTAGTTTAAGTCTGGGGGGAGTGTACCGAGTGTTCACTACACGTGTACACATTTTTGCATATCAGAAGTGTATTTTTATTATTGCATACACCACAACACCCACTTGAGCGCGTACTCATCTGTTTGTTCGCTCTGCTGTGAATTTAATTCTTCCGCTTATTTGGAAAAATCTAGGTGATGGTTTAGAATTATGTAGCAGAGTAAAATGTTGACTCTAGTAGTGCTCCTAGTCGAGTGCTCGGTTGCATAGAATTTCGTGTAGAGTAGATTTCTTTTTATGCTACGGTTTTATATTTTTCTTATTAGTGTAAATGTTGTTTACTCTACTCAAATGGTGAATCCGATGGAATCAAACGGTAGCATAGGGATTTGTGTACACGATCGTTAGATTCGTATTGCTTGAGTCGGGAGAAAGGAGAATCTTTCTCGGTGACTAGAACTTGCCCCAAGCGATTCTTGAAGCATTGGCATAGGATAGTTCTAGTGCGTGAGAATGACGTAGGCCATTATTTTGGCCCGGTTGAACTTTTTATTTCATGCCTATCGTCTACCCTTGCTAGCCCCTTTGTGCCTACCCTTTCCTTGATTCAGCTCCACATATATCTCACCAAAGCCTAAAAGCCTAACCTAGTCGCACACCCAAATCTGAGCTTTAGTTGTAGTTTCATTTACATTTTGGGGGGTGTTGATTGTGGTGTTTATTATGTGAACCTGTGGATATGCTCAATTGAAAATTTGCTGAAAGAAAAAGACAAGAAAAAGAAGATTTAAAGAAAAAGAAAAAAAAAAAAAATGAAAAGAAAAAGAGAAAAAGAAAGGTGTGTTTTATTGAAAATCTTGTAGAAAAATTATGTATTGGGAGTAGGCGGTGCACACACCTATGTTGCAAAAGTCCAAGTCTGGGGGTGTGGTGCACTTGCATTCGATTTTGGGTGCACGGGTAGTTATTCTTAAAGCTCATTTGGGTTAGGTGTTTTAAGCCGTCCTGTTTATCATTGTTTACCTCACCGTAACCCAAGCCTCAATCAAAACCTGAAAGTCCTACTGACTCACGTCTTGAACCAATCTAGTGTCGTGGAGAGAATGTGACCGGGCAAGCCTATGGTCACCGACACTGATGGATTTCAGTGGAGTTTATCCGGCATCCCAATCTTGAGCAATGCTCATCTCAGCGCTTCGTTTACTTTCTCCGTATGCATGACCGAATGATTCACCGTTGTTCACCATTTTGAGTAGTTGTAATATGCTTTTACTCTTTTAGAAATTTATAAACTGTTTGTATAATCAGTAGTCTTTTCTACTAATTTTCTTATGCACGTGAGCATGCGACTTCGCATGGTACTCTGTATTGTAGTTTTAAGCCATCTACTGTTCTTTCCTAGTTCGCTTAGAATTTGTTTGCTCGGGACGCGCAAACAGTTAAGTCTGGGGGTGTGATGAGTCCTGATCATATACACTTTTATGGACTCATCTGGGCCGTTTAGTTAGTCATTTCACTGCACTTTAGCCCTGTTTTAGTTCATATTTGTTAATCCATGCTAGGTGCACCTTTAGGCCCATTTTGGTGTGTTTTCATGTTTATCTTCATTAGTAGTTTTCATGCACTGTTAGGTGCCACTTTCAGTAGCTGGATTCGTGGTTGTACGCTGGAATAGGAGTCGTGCAAGTGTTCCCGGTGCAATTCTGCACAGGAACACTGCGCACGATCACTGGTTCTATTGCGCACGACCACTGGTCGTGCGCCACTGATCGTGTGCACTTAACGCCTTTTTCACGAGTTCTGTTTGGTGCAGTGCGCACGATCATCAACTCCAGCGCGCACGACCACCGGTCGTGCGCCACTGCTCGTGCGCACTGACCATTAATTTTTAAGTTCTGTTTCATCTATTGCGCACGACCACTGACGCTAGTGCGCACGACCATTGGTCGTGCACCACTGGTCGTGCGAACATGTTATTTTGTAATTTCTGTCTTTGCAGGTTCTGTCCAGGCAGAGCGCACGATCACAGGATTCCAGTGCGCACGACCAATGGTCGTGCGCCACTGACCGTGCGCACTGTTTAATTCCAGCGCCTATAAATTCCCTGCTCGCGATTTTAGGTCATCATCCCGATTTCTTCCGTCGTTTTCCGCCCGGTTCCGCCCGATTTCGCTCCTCCACCGTCGCCCACCATATAGAGGTGCTCCGGGCTTGCTCTTCACGCCTATCTTGAGCCGGAGTTTCCTCTCGGCCTCCTCCTTCATCCAAGAGCTCCAAAGGAAGACCTAGCCGCTATCTCCATCAAGCAAGAGGAAGTTGGCAACCTCCACCGGATCGTGACACGAAGAAGACGGGTCCATTGGAGAGTCGTGACAGCTCTCTCTACCCCGGACGTAGTTGTGGACCGAGCTTGGACGCGGATTGACAACCCGGCGATTCCAACCGTGACTCTTCAACGAGCCTTCGGATTCGGTCGATTTCTTGCCTTGTTCTCCTTTTATTGATATATTTGCAACTAGATCTAACATTATGATGAAGTGTATTTTGATTAAATAGCATTTTTACTTGATTATGTCTATGTGATTGAGTATTTTTGTTTATATTATTGAGGTGCGCCTTGTGGTGTGGTTTGTTGGTTGTCCGGTGCCGCACTAGCAATTGCTAGTGGCGTGCTTGGTGAAGAGGTGCTTGCGACCCTCAATCCGTAAGCCTACTCGCCCATCCGCCTACCGAAGCGTGGCATCGCGGCCCGTATTCCATTCGCCTAACGAAGCAGCGCGCTCAAGGCCTGCATAGTTCGACTCCGTTAGCCTACTCGTCCATCCGCCCTTTCGACGCAGCGCGCTCAAGGCCTGCCTAGTCTCCATCCCGCCAAGCGAAGCTTTGCATAGCGGCATTGCATAGGAGTAGTTGATAGCTTTTATTTTGTTTTCCAAAAGCCAACCCAACTCCTCCGCATTCCATCCACGTTAAGGACTTCAATCTCAAGTCCTTCCTCGAAACCTAACTCCACCTTACTGTGTTCCTCAAGAGACCGACACTCGGGGATTTTCCCCATTATTATTACTTGCGCGACCGGTGCACTTGCCGAATCATCGCATCAAGTGCAACCGAGTTTTGTTTCCTACTAGACCAAGCAACTAATGAAGGTCCTAGAAAATGACAAGTACCACTAGTGCTTTTTCTATCAAGTGAACAACCGGCGTAGTCCGAATCAGAGTAGCCGTGAAGTGTAAATGAATTATTGTGCGGGTACCATAATCCTAATCTAGATGACCCAATGAGATATCTAAAAATTCATTTTACCACTTTTAAATGAGATTCTTTTGGATTGGCTTGAAATCGAGCACATATGCATACGACAAACATAATATCGGGTCTAGTTGCACTTAGATAAAGTAGAGATCCTATCATACCTCTATATAATGTTTGATCTATAGAAATCCCTGATTCATCTTTTCCTAATTTTAGTGATGCACTCATTGGTGTAGAAGCATGTTTAAGGTTTTCAAATCCAAAATGTTTTAGCATATCATGGACATATTTAGTTTGACATACAAAGATACCATCAATTCTTTGTGATATTTGAAAACCAAGGAAATAAGAAAGTTCTCCTACAAGACTCATTTTAAATTCATTTTTCATCACTAAAATAACTTCTTTACACATCTCTTCATTAGTAGATCCAAAAATAATATCATCAACATATATTTGTAAAATAATTATATCATCATTGTTGTGCTTAATGAAGAGAGTATTATCCGCACTTCCCATAATATAACCGTGCTTTAATAAAAATGATGTAAGTCTTTCATACCATGAACGGGGCGCTTGTTTTAAATCATAAAGCGCTTTCTCTAGTTTATACACATGATTTGGAAAATTTTCACTAATAAAACCTGGGGGTTGTTCAACATAAACTTCTTCTTTTACAAACCCGTTTAGAAAAACACTTTTCACATCCATTTGAAATAGTTTTATTCTTTTACAGCTTGCAAATGTTAGAAAAATTCTTATAGACTCTAATCTAGCAACGGGAGCAAAAGATTCATCAAAATCTATCCCCTCGATTTGTGAATATCCTTGTGCTACTAAGCGTGCCTTATTCCTAGTGATTCTAGACTCACCATCCAATTTATTTTTAAAAATCCATTTTACACCTACAACCGGGTGATTAGATGGTCTTTCAACTAATTTCCAAACATTATGTCGCTCAAATTGTTCTAACTCTTCATTCATAGCCAAAAGCCAAAATTCATCATTCAAAGCAGTAGAAACAGTTTTTGGTTCAATTTCGGAAACAAAACAAATATTTGAAAAAGATTCATGAAGAGAAGAGCGAGTTCTTACCCCGATGGATGATTCACCAAGTATTAATTCCCGTGGATGATCCTTTGTGAATTTCAAGGCACTTGGAGGTACATATTCATCTTCCTTGGCCTCCTCTTCTTCTTCTTTGGAAGGTTCTTTGTCACCATGCTCCAAAGGTGGTAATAGATCATCCTCGTTGCCTGCGGAAAGTTTTTCTACACAAGGAACAAACTCATCAAATTTTACATTTATTGACTCTTCAACTCTACTAGTTCTTTTATTAATAATTCTATAAGCTTTACTAGTTGAAGAGTACCCAAGAAAAGTTCCTTCATCACATTTTTCATCAAACTTTTCCAAGCTATCTTTTGTATTCAAAATAAAACATTTGCAACCAAAAACTTTAAAATAAGATACATTAGGCTTCTTTTGAAAATAGAGTTCATATGGTGTGAGATTAAGAGATGGGCGAAGCATGATTCTATTCAAAACATAACACGATGTTCTTACGGCTTCGGCCCAAAAGGACTTAGGCAATTTATATTCATATAACATAGTGCGTGCTAATTCTTGAAGTGTCCTATTCTTTCTTTCTACAACACCATTTTGTTGTGGTGTGCGTGGTGCAGAGAACTCATGTTTAATGCCTAACATATCACAAAAGGATATAAATTTTTCATTTTCAAATTCTCCTCCATGATCCGAGCGAATGCATTTAATTTTTAAATCACTTTCATTTTGAATAAGAGTACATAATTTTGCAAATTCACAAAATGCATCGGATTTGGAAGAGAGAAATAATGTCCAACAATATCTTGAAAAATCATCTATTAAGACATATGTATATAATCAACCACCAAGACTTGGAGTGCTAACGGGACCAAAAAGATCCATATGAATTATTTGCAAGGGTCTTGTAGTAGAAATGAATTTTTTACTTTTGAAAGAGGATCTAGAAAATTTACCTTTTTGACATGGTGAACAAAGTGAAGGTAAAGTTCCATTTAACCTAGGAAATCCTCTAATTAAATTACTTTTGACAAGTTTTACAATGATCTTTGTGCTAGCATGCCCTAGTCTTCTATGCCAAAGTTCCAACTCATCGTTTTTAGTGATAAAACATTTTATAGATGATTTAGAAAGATCATGAAAAGAAACTATATAAATATTATGTATTCTTGGTGCAGTTAGTAAAATATCTTTTGTAGTAGGATTATATATTTTGCATATGTTAGTGGAAGATTCAAATAACACGTCTAATCCTTTATCACATAATTGGCTAATAGAAATTAAATTGTGTTTTAATCCTTTCACATAAAGAACATTAGATATAGTAAAGGATTTGTTACCAACTGTACCAATTCCCATGATCCTTCCTTTTCCGTTATCACCAAACGTCACGATCCCTCCCTTCTTCTTTTCTAGGCTAAGGAACTTAGCTTTATTGCCCGTCATGTGCTTGGAGCATCCTGAATCCAAGTACCACACGTCTTCATTGTCCTTAGCCTGCCTGCACATCTAGAAAGAAGATGAGAGTAAAGATCCGGATACCCAAGTGGAACCACCCATAGAATAAGTGGAAGCCTTAGGTACCCAGATTTGTTTTAAAGTATTTTGTTTTATTTTCCTGCAAGAACTAGATGTGTGACCTAACCTATAACAGTTTGCACACGAAATAAAGGGGGTTTAGACCCTTTTCAGGAAAATTTTCTTGCTGGAAGAAATTGGATTTACAGAAGAAACACATTTTGAAAAAGAGAATCCAGGTTTCTGGTATGAGGTACTAGCGTCGGCGTTACTGGCTAGCACCGGGCAGTAGCCCTCACCTCGATATCTGAGCCCAAATTTTCCAGAACCATGACACGGGTTCCCTAAAATCATTTCCAGTGATTTTTGGCCAATTCCAAATTTTTTAATGGCCATGGTGAGATCATGAACTTGTGCTTTAAGTGGAGAATTTTCTTTCACAAGCATGACACACCTATTTTCAAAACCTTTTTTGTTATTTTTGATTTGAAAAAGAGAGGCTTCTAATTTCCTTTCTAATTTCCCCTTCTCTTTTGTAAGAGTTTTGGCATGAGAGAGAGCTTTAGAAAGTGACTCTTCAATATCTTTTGCCAATTTAGTGGAGTGATCACACTCTTGGCAAGAAACCTTTCTCTTTTCTAAAACAATTACCTTTTTGGAAAGTTTTTGATTTTCTTTAATAAGAGATTCATTTTCACGATTCAATAAAATACTATCTTTCATATTTTTATCAAAAGCTTTGCAAGTTTCAAGGAATTCATTATAGAGTTCATCATAATTGGGAGGAGTTACCTCAGTGTCACTAAGAACACTGGTGTTGTCGTCATCGTTTCCATGTCCCATGAGGCACATGTTTGCTTCCTCATCTTCGCTTGATGAAGACCCGCTTGATTCTTCGGAGGAGGAGGAGGAGTCATCCCATGTCCTAGCTTTTAGCACCTTCTTCTTCTCCTTCCCTTTGTGCCGCTTTTCCTTCTTCTCCTTCAAGAACTTTGGGCACTGGCTTCGAATGTGCCCGGTCTTCCTACAATGAAAGCACTCCGGTGGAGGTCTTTCTTCTTCATCGTCTCTCTCCTTTTCCTTCTTTGAGGATGACTTTTTCCATCTTGCATCCTTTTGGATAAATTTCCGGAAAGTGTTTCTCCTTTCCGGATTTCGCATGAATTTTTGGAAATTCTTCACCAAAAGGCTTTCTTCATCTTCATCCTCATCCTCTTGGCACTCCTTCTTTGATGTTAGTGCCAATGCCTTCTTCTTTGGCTCCTTGTTGTATTCATCATTTTGGATTTTGAGTTCTACCTCATGGGTTTTGAGATTCTCAATGAGGCTCTCAACTTGGAGCGTCCTTAGATTATGCGATTCTGAAATGGGCGTCACCTTAGGGTTGAATTTTGGTGGAAGGGAACGAAGAATCTTTCGGACCAAGTCGCCGTTGGAGAAGGTCTTTCCAAGTGCTTTGGAGGCATTGACAATCTTGGTGAAGCCCGTGTACATACCATCAACATCTTCACTTTCATCCATCCGGAATTTTTCATATTCCGACTCAAGTTGGAAAAGCTTTAAATCTTTAACCTGCGATGTACCTTCATGAGTAACTTCCAAATGATTCCAAATTTCATATGCAGTAGTACATGCAGAAATTCTATTAAATTCATTTCTATCTAACGCACAAAATAATGCATTCATAGCCTTGGCATTATTTTTGCATTTTAGCTTATCCTTATCATCCCATTTATCTTTTGGTTTATCTAAAGTTATCTCTCCAACTACAAATGTAAGAGGAGAGTATTCCTCTTCTACCATATTCCATACCTCAATATCTAGGGTCATAAGAAAACATCTCATCCTATTTTTCCAGTAATTATAATCTGACCCGGTAAAGAGTGGAGGTCTACTAATTCCCTGACCCTCGGAAAAAGCGAGATCATAAGATGCCATTATTCCTGGTTTTTAAACCGTTTGGAATAACCTGCCCTCTGATACCACTTGTTGTATCGATTGGCGCCCATAGAGGAAGGGGGGGGGGGTGAATAAGGGAATAAAATTCTTCTTTATAATTTTAGACAATTTAATAAATTGTTTAGAGTAATTTACAATGAAATAACAATTTAACATAAAGGAGGAAACAATTGTAATTTGCAATTTTATAAATTATGCCAAATGATAGAAATCAAGTAAACACAGAAAGAGACATGATTATATTATATAGAAAATGTGTTTACATAAATTGATTTCAATATTGCTTGAAATCGGAGGCGTATAAAGTAATACAATTTTTCCTTTTCTATACCGACTTGTATCCCCACAAACTGGTTGGCTTTAGCCTATCCTTCCCCGGATAAGGCCTCAAGCCGCTCTAGCCAATCCTTCCCCGGATATGGACTCGATCACCCCCTAGATCTAATCACCTAGAACTAGTCGCCAACACAAGGCGAATTACTCCCTAAGTCCTACCCAGACCTAGTCGCCAAGAAAAGGCGAATTAACTAAACTATTACAAAAAGTATATGGAATGAAAATAAATATAACAATAATGAAACTCCCTATATGAGATCTCTGAAGATGAGGATGAAGGATTGCTGTAGCATAAGCGAGGTTGAAGCGATCGTTCTTCAGATGCACCGTGGTGGCTTCCTTCTCCAGAAATCCTCTTTGGCTTTGAGTGGGAGATGAACTTTCGGCAGAGTAGCATCTCTGGAAATTTGGCATAAGTAATCTTTCTGGAAGCACTCACTCAAAACGAGAGAGAGCCCATCAATTTATAGATCTTGAAGATAGCGCCTGCGGTCGCTCCTAGCCCCTGCGGTAGCGTTCGTGTGAAGCGGTTGCGAAACCGTCGGTGGCGTGGCGCTGTGCACGATCTTGAGATAGCGCCAGGCGGTAGCGCTAGCGCTGGCGGTAGCATTCGTGTGGAGCGGTTGCGAAACTGTCTGCGGCATGGAAGAACAAACTTTCGTCGAACGGAATTCGTTGAACAAAATTTTCGTCGAACGGAGCTTCAAGTTCGTCGAACTGAAATTTTTGTCGAACGCAGGCAAATTTGTCGAACGGAACCTGAGCTAGCGCCTGGCGGTAGCTCTAACGCTGGCGGTTGTGCATTCTTCCAAATTTTTGAATTCAGCTGCTTTCTACCTGTGGAGTATTACACCTATAGTTCCTGCACACTATAAACACACGACAAGCAAGATCAAATACAATTTGGGATTTATTATTCTCAAATAAAGGGATGTGACACACATGTCCAACACTTTGGAGACTGGATCTAGTGCTGTTCGCGTTCTGTCCTCCACTCACTTGCGATCTTACTGCGAGAACAGGATCAATGTTCCTTTTTTTTCTGGACCGAGAGTCTCAAGGCCTCTACCTGGAGTTTTTCAAGGGAGAGGAGGAGCTTGTTTCTTCTAAGGGAATTTTTTCAGATCGTGCCAAAATTTCTTTGCTGACGTTGGATTCCTTTATGCATCTGCTTCTCATCCAAAGTAGGAGAGCTAATCCAGATCGAGATTCACTTGCTCTTACCGATCTTGGATCTCTGATTCTCTGTTGACTGTTGGGAGTTTAGCGATCTTTTCGGCGACTGCTTTCGGCCAGAGAGGAGGAACAAACATTTTTCTGGATTGGATCCGAAGTGTTTCGAATCATCATCGCACGGATTAGGTGACATTTTATTGGTTTTATTTTCTGCGTGAAAATATCGAAGCGTAGTTCCTACGACATCATGAAGCTACAGTCTTTCGATGCTACGGATTTCCACGTTTAGAAAATCCATGTCCAATGAGGCATGAAAAAGCTCATAATTTTCTACACCGTCCTCAGCGATGCCTAGAGCAAGCTGGTCAACCCTCACAGGTTGCCAACTTTGTTTCTCATCCCAGCAAGCCTCCTCGGAAGCCCGCCGCTCCCAAAAGTGAAGCCTCTGCATAGTTACAGGCCAAAAAGCCCTCTCTCAAAAGGAAAATAGGCAAGTGACATAACTGCGACAAGTGGGGTCACTGGGCAGCTGAATGCAAAGGACCAAAGAAGAAGAAGGAGGAAGTCCCACAGAATGCTACAAATATGCTGGTCGACAACTCCGGTCCTACGTCTTTCGTGGCTATGATTGGTAGCAGTCACCGCAGCACGTCTTCAGAGTGGTGGCTGGACAGTGGTGCAACCTGTCATGTGACAAATGACAGAGCTCTTCTCACTGATGTAACTGAGGTCAGAGACAAAGTAGAAAACTGTAATGGAGGAGAGACTAAAGTCAAGCATGCTGGGACAACATAACTGGTCCTATCTTTAGGTAAAACTTTAACTTTACAACATGTTAGAGTAGTTCATAGTTTAACTAAAAACTTAATTTCTATTGGTTTTTTTTGTTAGATAAAGCAGGAATGCCTTTCACAACCTCTAGCGGTAGAATAACCTTAACAGTTAATTCTCATTATTTTGGTTGTGTGCATTTGATCAACGACATGTATAGACTTAGCATTAATAATGATAGCATAAACCAAGTGAGTTCAACCTTAATAGATTCTAAATTATTACATAACAGACTAGGACATGTGAACTACGGGAAAATGCGAGATCTAGCTAAGAGTCATATCATCCCCTTAGATCTTTCTATTCGATTTGATAAGTGTGAGGTGTGTGCGCAAACCAAGATCACTAGAAAACCATTTAAGTCTGTTTCTAGGAGCACACAACTTCTTGATTTGGTACATTCAGACCTTTATGATTTTAAGAGTCATGTCACTAGAGGCGGAAGGAAGTATCTCATCACGTTCATCGATGATTATTCCAGATATTGTCATGTTTATTTATTGAAATCAAAAGATAAAGCGTTCGAGATCTTCAAGATCTTCAAATCTTGGGTAGAAAATCAATTAAACCTGAAGATTAAGCGTTTTCGAAGTGATAGAGGAGGAGAGTATACTGCAACAAGGTTTCAAGACTTTTGTGCCATTGCGGGTATAATCCTGGAAACCACTGCTCCTTACTCACCCTAGTCTAATGGTATTGCTGAGCGAAAGAATAGAACATTAATAGAAGTACTGAACTCTATGCTCCTTACTGCTGGCATGTCTAACTCTTTTTGGGGAGAAGCAGTCCGAAATACCAATCACATTCTGAATAGATTGCCTCATGCAAAGCTCACTTCCACTCCATATGTGTTGTGGCATGGCCATCCTTGTAGATTTGACTCTCTAAAGACTTGTGGATGTATTGCTTACGTTAGAATACAAGACCTTAAGAGACCTAAGGTGGGACCTAGAACAATAACTTGTGTAATTTTAGGTAGTGCAGAAGATAGTGCAACAGATAAGTTTCTAGATCTGTCAACTAATACAGTGATAGAATCTAGAGATGCTATTTTCTTTGAAAACAAGTTTATCTAAGATCATGGTTTAACCGTCTCCGGGTCTACTGAGATGATTTCAGAATCTCCTGTAGCATCTAAGGCTGGCCCCTCTGGCACTGCTTCCCAACCTGTAGAGAATAGTCTTGTCCCAGTTAGAGTATCTACAAGAGATAGAGTCCCTAAGAATTTTGGTGAAAATTTTGTCACCTACCACTTTGAGGATGATCCATTCTCCTACCAGGAAGCAATGCGATCTAGAGATTCGTTAATGTGGGTAGAAGCCATAGATGATGAAATGGAATCGCTGCTACGAAATAACACCTGACATCTAGTGGACCTCCCTAAAGGAGCCAAAGTCCTTGGATGCAAGTGGGTGCTAAAGAAGAAAATGCACAGTGATGGGTCTATATCGAGATATAAAGCACGTTTAGTCGCTAAAGGCTATAAGAAACAAGGAGGAATTGACTACTTTGACGTCTATTCACCTGTGGGTCACCTATCCACTATTAGGATTCTTCTTGCCTTAGCCTCTATCGAGAACTTTATAGTTCATCAGATGGATGTCAAAATAGCCTTCTTGAATGGAGAGCTTGATGAAGAGATCTACATGACACAACCTGAAGGGTATGTCCATCCAGATCTAAAAGATAAAATGTGAAAACTAGACAAATCCATCTATGGGCTTAGACAAACGCCTAAGATGTGGCACATAAAGTTTGACCAAGTGGTAAAGAGTTGTGGTTTTCAGTCCAGTCTTTCTGACAAATGCCTTTACCATCGCTCTATGTCAAACAAAACAGTCATCATATGTCTATATGTGGATGACATGTTGATTCTGGGTTCGGATCTAGTTGCAGTAAAAGATGTTAAATCCATACTCGCAAAATAATTTGACATGAAGGACCTCGGTCCCGTCGATACCCTTTTAGGCATGAAAGTTAGGGTTGATAAGGGTAAGCTACTCTCAGTCAGGCTCATTACATTGAGCAACTTCTTTCAACCCGGGGATACAAAAATTGTAGGTCTATAGAGACACCATTCGATTATAATGTAAAATTGAGCTCAAATGCTGGGACGAGCATTGACCAAGTTAAATATTTCAAAATAATTGGTAGTCTCATGTACGCCACAAGTTGTACTCGACCACACATTGCCTTCTCTGTCAGCATGCTGAGTCGCTTCACTAGTAGTCTGAGCAAAGAGCATTTGGATGCTCTCGACAGGCTAATGAGATACCTGTCAGGTACTAAAAACCACGCCTTGTGCTACACTGGTTACCCATATACTGTGGATGGATATTCTGATGCCTCGTGGTGTTTAGAAGCCAGTAACAACAAATCTACCAGTGGATACATATTCACTCTGGGTGGAGCTACTATCACTTGGAAATCCAAAAGATAGACATGTATATTATTGTCTTCTATGGAAGCCGAGTTGTTTGACTTAGCTCCGGTTGGTGAAGAGGATGACTGGATCAGGAATCTGATACTAGATATTCACTTATCTAGGTTACAAGTCAACTCACTGAGCTTGTATTGCGATAACCAAGCAGCAACCCAAGTCGTTAAGAAAGCTCTCTACAATACTAAGAGGAGACATGTATGACTGAGACATGCTCTGTTATACTATCTGAAAGAACAAGAAATTATCTCTTTGGTCGATGTGCGATCAAAAGATAATCTAGCTGATCCACTGACGAAAGGAATGCCCAAAGACCGATTAATCAAAATAGTGGGGGAAATAGGACTATAAGCGATTTAGATCACCTTAGTCTACATCGATGTTTTGATTTCTCCTGATTTCCTTTGTTAAAGCTAGCATGTTGTGCTCCGTTGATGTTTTGGTTGCTGAGTACGAATTTGGTGAGTTATTTTATTCCAAATCTGATGTTAATAACTCTACCCGGATTCGTCTTCTCTTACCTTGGAAGAGAGTGTTATTCCAAATTTGATAACACAATCTGACTCGGTTTGACTCCTCTTCTGTTAATGGCTTCATTCCAAACTTGATGTTTTCCACTTAACTTTAGAAGAACAGTAACCCTGGCATTCCATACTGGAACACAGATATCGCTGCGGTGTCCAAAAGTCCATAAATCATTTCGTTGGAAACCGATAATAGATTCTGAGGTTGAACCTATAATACTCTAAGTACTCCTTCAAGTAAGTACTCCTTCAAGCTTAATTACAAAGTACTACGTTCCTTTTGTAGAACTAGATACATGTATATTTTCAAAGTATGAATTCATTTCTAATGACATTCTATGTTGAAAATTACAGGAGTTGTTGTTGATGGAGGAGCACTGGTAGGATGGGATCCTGAGCAGGATGATTTGCTGAACGTCTGAGGCTGACGACAGTTAAAGTGTTATTTGCTTTCTTTGTTTTATCTCTGCTTAGAACAATGTTTAGCTCTTTCTTTGATGCACTTGCTATTTAGACTTTTATGCTCTCTTGTTGATTTTAGCCACTATCTTTGTTGGACTTATGCTATGATCGTACTTTAGACTGTTTTGTGATGGAATTGAGATTTATTGTTTATCTTTATTCGTGCATACAATTTTCCTTGAGTCTAATTGATTTTTTGCAGGTGTTGGACATGGTTGTGTACCTTTCACGTCTGGTTGAATTTACACAAACCACCCTAAACCGTCGTCGGGTTTACCGCGGACATAGGAGGAGATTGTTAAGGATTTAATAATATGTCCGCGTGTCGAACCGACACTGCAGGTCTTAACGGGTTACGTGTCGACCTAGGGCTTGGTCCCTAAGCTGTAGATACTATAAGTACGCATTCCAAACTCGATGTTGTATTGTAGAATATCTTGAGCGGCCTCCTAACCCAAACATTCATTATACTAGCGAGCGAACATTGGGGAGAAAAAGAATGCAGGCGGTGTGCGGGTAAAGCTGCAGGAAATTAGATTTAGGAGATTTAAAAAAAAATAGATTGTTTTGTGGTGTGCATGTAGTCAAAATTGGTGTGCTTATAATACCACTACATTAGTATTACCTTTTCATTTTTTCAAAAAAAAATCAAAATTATTTCCGTTGATTTGATGATGATGATATTTTGTAGTTCTAAATGATGATGACATGAAACTGAGAGAAGCTGTAGCTGAGCCATCACGTTCGTGTTGCCAGAGTGGTTCCACTGTAATATTGATTATGTGGTTATGCAGAACTCCACGACTGATTGGCGAGTTGTGTTGGAAGCGATAGTAGTCGGCACACACAGTACGAGTAGAGCAAACAACATTTATTATCAAAAGTTACAAATAGCACAAGCACAACAACTTGTTCACAATTGCAACTCCACTCCACACAAGCTCACACTAAAGCTCGCCAACAAAAGAGATCGCCACTCTTTCGAGGTCGCCGGAGCTGCTATTTGCCCAAACAGTTCGCTTCAGGAACTTGCTCCGCCTCTACTACTTGAGACCGCAAGCTTCTCAACACCTCTTGTGATCGCACAGACCACAAGCTCCACTCCCAATGGAGTTTGCACACTTCCAATGCTTGGCCGCTCAAGCAGTTCGCTTCTGACCGCCAAACCCTTATGGAGATCACTCAGTTTCTCTCCAAGCTCAGACTGCCGGACTCTTCAGGATATTGCCTGGACAGCTGTGCGCACCTTTCATGGAGTTCACTGTTCGCCACAGGAGACAACAACCTCACCTAAACACCACTCCACACATTCTTATTCTTCCGCATGCATTCATTGATATATATATATATGAAACTACCCACTTTGACTTCGGTCAAACGAAACAATTTCGCCAACAATCTCCCTCTGAAACACGACAGCGCATGCCGAAATTGCTCTTGCACTTTAGAAACGCCTCAGTCTTCAACGCCTTCGTGAAGATGACTGCAATTTGCTCACCTGTGGGGCAGTATACCAACTCCACCACCTTCGGCTGCACCTGCTCATGAAGAAAATGACATTTTTTCTCAATATGCTTACTGCGCCCATGCAGCACTGGGTTCTTCACTAGTTGAATCGCAGACATATTGTCAACATACACTGTCACATGAACATGGATGATGCAACTCCTGCAAGAGATTTCTCAACCAAATGACTTGACACACACAGACAGTTGCTGCAGTATATTCAGCTTCGCAGGAAGACAGAGCAATCATTGACTGCTTCTTTGAACTCCATGAGAACACAAATGTTCCCACATGAAAAACATACCCGGAAGTGCTCTTCCGATCATTTAGATCTCCTCCGTAATCACTGTCGGAGTACCCGACTAGCTTCAACTCTTCAGCGGTAGAATACAACAAACCATGATCTCTCGTGCCGTTCCTATATCTCAAGATCCTCTTCGCTGCAGTGAAGTGATCTTGCTTCGTCTCCTCCATGTATCTGCTAACAACTCCAATAGAATATATAATATCAAGTATAGTGAAAGTCAGGTAGCGTAGACTTCCAAATAGACTCTTGAACATCGGACAGTCAACCGCTTCATCCTTCGAGTCCTTCCTCAGCTTCACTCCCGAAACTGCAGGAGTAGAGATAAACTTGCTACTCTCCATCCGGAACTTCTTTAGTATTTCCTCCGCATACTTCTTTTGCGAGATGAAGATCCCATCCTTCTTCTGCTCTACTTCTATGCCTAAAAAGTAAGTGAGTTCGCCCAGATCAGTCATCTCGAACTCCTTCATTGTCTTCTTAAACATGTCAAACATCAGAGGGTTGTTGTCAGTGAATATCATGTCGCCCACATACAGACATACGACCATGATATCTCCATTCTTCTCAGCCTTCGTGTTGAGTGCATACACATACGGGCTCTTCATGTACCCATTCTTCTAAAAGTATGCATCAATTCTTTCATTCCACACACAAGGAGCTTGCTTTAACACATACAACGCCTTCTTCAGCTTGTACACCTTCTCTTGAACAGTTACTTCATGTCCAGGCGGTTGCTCGACATAGACTTCTTCTTCTAGGTAACCATTCAGAAAGGCAGACTTGACATCCATATGACAGATCTTCAAATTATACTGAGATACTAGTGAGATGATCAACCTGATGGTGTCAATCCGAGCTACTCGAGCAAAGACCTCATCGTTTGTCTATATGTGGATGACATGTTGATTCTGGGTTCGGATCTAGTTGCAGTAAAAGATGTTAAATCCATACTCGCAAAATAATTTGACATGAAGGACCTCGGTCCCGTCGATACCCTTTTAGGCATGAAAGTTAGGGTTGATAAGGGTAAGCTACTCTCAGTCAGGCTCATTACATTGAGCAACTTCTTTCAACCCGGGGATACAAAAATTGTAGGTCTATAGAGACACCATTCGATTATAATGTAAAATTGAGCTCAAATGCTGGGACGAGCATTGACCAAGTTAAATATTTCAAAATAATTGGTAGTCTCATGTACGCCACAAGTTGTACTCGACCACACATTGCCTTCTCTGTCAGCATGCTGAGTCGCTTCACTAGTAGTCTGAGCAAAGAGCATTTGGATGCTCTCGACAGGCTAATGAGATACCTGTCAGGTACTAAAAACCACGCCTTGTGCTACACTGGTTACCCATATACTGTGGATGGATATTCTGATGCCTCGTGGTGTTTAGAAGCCAGTAACAACAAATCTACCAGTGGATACATATTCACTCTGGGTGGAGCTACTATCACTTGGAAATCCAAAAGATAGACATGTATATTATTGTCTTCTATGGAAGCCGAGTTGTTTGACTTAGTTCCGGTTGGTGAAGAGGATGACTGGATCAGGAATCTGATACTAGATATTCACTTATCTAGGTTACAAGTCAACTCACTGAGCTTGTATTGCGATAACCAAGCAGCAACCCAAGTCGTTAAGAAAGCTCTCTACAATACTAAGAGGAGACATGTATGACTGAGACATGCTCTGTTATACTATCTGAAAGAACAAGAAATTATCTCTTTGGTCGATGTGCGATCAAAAGATAATCTAGCTGATCCACTGACGAAAGGAATGCCCAAAGACCGATTAATCAAAATAGTGGGGGAAATAGGACTATAAGCGATTTAGATCACCTTAGTCTACATCGATGTTTTGATTTCTCCTGATTTCCTTTGTTAAAGCTAGCATGTTGTGCTCCGTTGATGTTTTGGTTGCTGAGTACGAATTTGGTGAGTTATTTTATTCCAAATCTGATGTTAATAACTCTACCCGGATTCGTCTTCTCTTACCTTGGAAGAGAGTGTTATTCCAAATTTGATAACACAATCTGACTCGGTTTGACTCCTCTTCTGTTAATGGCTTCATTCCAAACTTGATGTTTTCCACTTAACTTTAGAAGAACAGTAACCCTGGCATTCCATACTGGAACACAGATATCGCTGCGGTGTCCAAAAGTCCATAAATCATTTCGTTGGAAACCGATAATAGATTCTGAGGTTGAACCTATAATACTCTAAGTACTCCTTCAAGTAAGTACTCCTTCAAGCTTAATTACAAAGTACTACGTTCCTTTTGTAGAACTAGATACATGTATATTTTCAAAGTATGAATTCATTTCTAATGACATTCTATGTTGAAAATTACAGGAGTTGTTGTTGATGGAGGAGCACTGGTAGGATGGGATCCTGAGCAGGATGATTTGCTGAACGTCTGAGGCTGACGACAGTTAAAGTGTTATTTGCTTTCTTTGTTTTATCTCTGCTTAGAACAATGTTTAGCTCTTTCTTTGATGCACTTGCTATTTAGACTTTTATGCTCTCTTGTTGATTTTAGCCACTATCTTTGTTGGACTTATGCTATGATCGTACTTTAGACTGTTTTGTGATGGAATTGAGATTTATTGTTTATCTTTATTCGTGCATATAATTTTCCTTGAGTCTAATTGATTTTTTGCAGGTGTTGGACATGGTTGTGTACCTTTCACGTCTGGTTGAATTTACACAAACCACCCTAAACCGTCGTCGGGTTTACCGCGGACATAGGAGGAGATTGTTAAGGATTTAATAATATGTCCGCGTGTCGAACCGACACTGCAGGTCTTAACGGGTTACGTGTCGACCTAGGGCTTGGTCCCTAAGCTGTAGATACTATAAGTACGCATTCCAAACTCGATGTTGTATTGTAGAATATCTTGAGCGGCCTCCTAACCCAAACATTCATTATACTAGCGAGCGAACATTGGGGAGAAAAAGAATGCAGGCGGTGTGCGGGTAAAGCTGCAGGAAATTAGATTTAGGAGATTTAAAAAAAATAGATTGTTTTGTGGTGTGCATGTAGTCAAAATTGGTGTGCTTATAATACCACTACATTAGTATTACCTTTTCATTTTTTCAAAAAAAAATCAAAATTATTTCCGTTGATTTGATGATGATGATATTTTGTAGTTCTAAATGATGATGACATGAAACTGAGAGAAGCTGTAGCTGAGCCATCACGTTCGTGTTGCCAGAGTGGTTCCACTGTAATATTGATTATGTGGTTATGCAGAACTCCACGACTGATTGGCGAGTTGTGTTGGAAGCGATAGTAGTCGGCACACACAGCACGAGTAGAGCAAACAACATTTATTATCAAAAGTTACAAATAGCACAAGCACAACAACTTGTTCACAATTGCAACTCCACTCCACGCAAGCTCACACTAAAGCTCGCCAACAAAAGAGATCGCCACTCTTTCGAGGTCGCCGGAGCTGCTATTTGCCCAAACAGTTCGCTTCAGGAACTTGCTCCGCCTCTACTACTTGAGACCGCAAGCTTCTCAACACCTCTTGTGATCGCACAGACCACAAGCTCCACTCCCAATGGAGTTCGCACACTTCCAATGCTTGGCCGCTCAAGCAGTTCGCTTCTGACCGCCAAACCCTTATGGAGATCACTCAGTTTCTCTCCAAGCTCAGACTGCCGGACTCTTCAGGATATTGCCTGGACAGCTGTGCGCACCTTTCATGGAGTTCACTGTTCGCCACAGGAGACAACAGCCTCACCTAAACACCACTCCACACATTCTTATTCTTCCGCATGCATTCATTGATATATATATATATATGAAACTACCCACTTTGACTTCGGTCAAACGAAACAATTTCGCCAACAATCTCCCTCTGAAACACGACAGCGCATGCCGAAATTGCTCTTGCACTTTAGAAACGCCTCAGTCTTCAACGCCTTCGTGAAGATGACTGCAATTTGCTCACCTGTGGGGCAGTATACCAACTCCACCACCTTCGGCTGCACCTGCTCATGAAGAAAATGACATTTTTTCTCAATATGCTTACTGCGCCCATGCAACACTGGGTTCTTCACTAGTTGAATCGCAGACATATTGTCAACATACACTATCACATGAACATGGATGATGCAACTCCTGCAAGAGATTTCTCAACCAAATGACTTGACACACACAGACAGTTGCTGCAGTATATTCAGCTTCGCAGGAAGACAGAGCAATCATTGACTGCTTCTTTGAACTCCATGAGAACACAAATGTTCCCACATGAAAAACATACCCGGAAGTGCTCTTCCGATCATTTAGATCTCCTCCGTAATCACTGTCGGAGTACCCGACTAGCTTCAACTCTTCAGCGGTAGAATACAACAAACCATGATCTCTCGTGCCGTTCATATATCTCAAGATCCTCTTCGCTGCAGTGAAGTGATCTTGCTTCGTCTCCTCCATGTATCTGCTAACAACTCCAATAGAATATATAATATCAAGTATAGTGAAAGTCAGGTAGCGTAGACTTCCAAATAGACTCTTGAACATCGGACAGTCAACCGCTTCATCCTTCGAGTCCTTCCTCAGCTTCACTCCCGAAACTGCAGGAGTAGAGATAAACTTGCTACTCTCCATCCGGAACTTCTTTAGTATTTCCTCCGCATACTTCTTTTGCGAGATGAAGATCCCATCCTTCTTCTGCTCTACTTCTATGCCTAAAAAGTAAGTGAGTTCGCCCAGATCAGTCATCTCGAACTCCTTCATTGTCTTCTTAAACATGTCAAACATCAGAGGGTTGTTGTCAGTGAATATCATGTCGCCCACATACAGACATACGACCATGATATCTCCATTCTTCTCAGCCTTCGTGTTGAGTGCATACACATACGGGCTCTTCATGTACCCATTCTTCTAAAAGTATGCATCAATTCTTTCATTCCACACACAAGGAGCTTGCTTTAACACATACAACGCCTTCTTCAGCTTGTACACCTTCTCTTGAACAGTTACTTCATGTCCATGCGGTTGCTCGACATAGACTTCTTCTTCTAGGTAACCATTCAGAAAGGCAGACTTGACATCCATATGACAGATCTTCAAATTATACTGAGATACTAGTGAGATGATCAACCTGATGGTGTCAATCCGAGCTACTCGAGCAAAGACCTCATCGTAGTCCACACCTTGGACTTGTTTGTAGCCTTTCGTGACGAGACTTGTCTTGCGCTTCTCCACTTCTCCTTCCTTGTTTGTCTTCAGACGATACACTCATTTCACTCCTATGGGTTTGTGACCTGCCAACATAGTGACCAACTCCCAAGTATCATTTTTCTTAATGAATGTCATTTCTTCATCCATTGCCTTCTTCACCATTGGAATGTATAACTTGTAAGCCCTGCTCTGTTGAAAAGGTTGAAGTGGAAGTTTGCGGTCTGGAGTGGTGATCGCGTGGTCTGCCTAACTGTGCGAGCTCGCGGTCTCCTCCAGCGGTCTGATCTCTTTGGTCTAGCCACAGGTCTTTTTGGTCTGACCGTCGTTCTGTGTCCAAGGTGCCGAGGTGAGGCCTCGCGGTCTGGTTTGTGAGACCGCATGGCGTGTTATTCTGTTCCGTGCGGGTTAAGCTGTTAACCGCACAGTCTGTTCTCTGGAAGGGGCAGTCCGGCCTGGTGGCTGTCCGAGTTCCTGTGGTGCGCGCGAACTAAGGTCTTCTTAGTCGCGCGGTCTCCGGTTTGTGATCGCATAGCTGATCCTTCGGCGATCTGCTGGTGTATGCGGTCACTGGTATTGGTCGACTTGGCGGGCTGTTGCCTTAGTCGACCTGGCTGTGTTCGCGGTCTCTGGAGGTGGCCTCGTGTGGCGAACATAGGTAGTGAGCGTCATGACCAGGAGAGTTGTCATGATCGCGCGGCTTCTTGGAGGAGTCAGCGAGCTCACGGCGCAGAGCGATCTGCTGACCGCGTGGGTTGACCAGTCTTGGTCAAGCGGTCAGAGGGCGGTGACTCTATCTCATAGGGTGGTGACTGGATTAGGTCGCACGCCTATAAATAGGAGTCACTGTAGCAGCAATATCAATCGCACCAAGTGTAAGCTGAGCTCGCGCCTCTTTCTTGCGGTCTCAATTTTTTGTGACCGGCCAGTTAGCTGATTGAACTTTCCTTGTGCAGCTTCTGCGGATTGTGCGGGCAGCAGCAGTCACCTTCTCTTCTAAGGTGTTCGGGCGGTCTCGTGCCTTGCAGTGCTGGTTACTGGAGTTCGGGAGAATCAGTGGAGTTCGAAAGGTTGTGGAGGTTCAGTTGGTGTTGATCAGGTCGCTGGCAGGTGTTTGGGCGGTCTCATTTTCTAGTCGCGCGAACTCGCAGGTCGGGCGGTCAGGCGGTCTCAGGAAATCAGACCGCTGGTTATCTCTCAGCATTGTTTTTTTCTCCTGTTTTTTGTGTACTGACGAAATCATGTCTCGCCATGTATACCTCGCCTTGTAATGAAGATTTCTGCTAGCATCAATAAAGATTGAAGTTGTTTTTCATGTGCTTCTGGTTGTTGGCTATAGCTTTGAGTTATTCTTTTTCTGCTCGCTCCTAGATCTTCAGAAAATTTCACATGGTATCAGAGCTTGGTTGGAGTGAATAGAGCAGTAAATAACTCATAGTTGCCATCGCCTTTGTGAAGAAGGAACCAGTGGTAGAGCCATGGAAGCAAGAGGTCTTGGAATTGAGATGCTTACTTCGACTAACTTTAAGAAGTGGAAGTCGTGTATGCAGAGTTATCTTCTGGGTGAGGACCTCTGGGAGGTTGTTGGAGGAGATAGCATGGAGGAAGTTGTCCCAGTTGGGGATAATGGTCATGAGGTGAGGAACTGGAGAAGAATTAATGCGAAAGCTGAATTCACTCTGAAGAGGGCAATATCACCTGACCTATTCGATCACATCTTGGGGTGTGGATCAGCTGCGGAGATGTGGAGAGCCCTGGATGGGATGTTTAACAAGAAGAATGTAGCGAGGCTACAGTTCCTGGAAAATGAGCTGGCTAGGTCGGCTCAGGGCGATCTTTCTATTTCTACGTTCTTCCTGAAGATGAAGAACTTGTGCGCCGAGATTTCAGCACTGGATCCTGATGAGCCAATTTCCGAGGCGAAGCTGAAAAAGGCACATCATCCGTGGCTTGCGGAAGGAATATGTGGCCTTTGTGACGTCGGTGCAGGGTTGGGCAAATCAGCTGTCTCTGTTGGAGCTAGAAAATCTGCTTGCATCGCAGGAGAGTCTGGCAAGGTAGATGGCGGGGGTGTCAGTGTCTGGGGGAGATGGCGAAGTTCTCTTCACAGGGAAGAAGAAGAAATGGGATAAGAAGAAGAAGACCACATGAGGCAATGAGCCTTCAACTTCGGGTCAACAGGAGAGGGGCTATGCTCCTAAGGCTGAAGGGAAGAAGAAGGGAGAAGGACCCAAGTGCTTTAGATGCGGGAAGCTTGGTCACATCAGGAATGATTGCCGGGTAAATCTTCAGTCGGGGCATGCTGCTGCAGGGAAGGAGGAAGTTGAGGCCAGACAGAGCGATGGAGGATGGGGAGGAGCCTTCTCGACTTCGGTCGAAGTTGCGGCTCCTATCAACTAGTAGGAGGACTGGATCGTGGACTCGGGGTGTGGTCATCACCTCACCGGGGACGAGTCAAAGCTTTCTTCAGCGCAGCCCTACTAAGGTAATGATGCCATCATAACTGCTGATAATACTGTACATGCTGTCGAGAAGGTGGGGGTTGTTTCCATGGGCAGTGATAGAGGGCCACTTACTTTGAAGAGTGTCTATCATGTGCCCGGAATGAGGAAAAATCTCTTCTCCGTAACCAACGTTGTAGACGCTGAGTATCACGTTCTGTTTGTCCCAACAGAAGTGAAGTTTCTAAGAAACGTTGAGGCGGTGAAGGCTGAGGTTGTTCATATTGTGAGAAGGGCAAAAGACTTGTTCATTTTATCGACAAGTTCTTATGTCGACAAGATGAGGACGAATGATAGTGCTGTTATATGACACGAGAGGTTGGGGCATGTAGGGATGGACAAGCTGAAAGCTATGGCAGTTAAAGGTCTGGTCAAGGGCCTTCCTAGTCTATCTTCCTACGGTGACGGTCATGTCTGCGCGGGATGTCAGTTCCGCAAGTCTCATCGACTGCCATTTGATAAGTCACAGACAAGGAGTAGTGTGCCATTGGAGTGCATCCACAGTGACTTGATGGGACCGACTGCTACCCCAAGCCTCGGAGGCAACAAGTATATGCTGGTGCTGATCGATGATTACACCAGATATGCCTGGGTTTATTTTCTGAAGGAGAAGGCAGAGGCGTTTGCCAAGTTTGTGGAGTTCAAGGAGCTTGTGGAGGGTCGGCTAGGCCTACGGGTTAAGAAGCTAAGAACTGACAACGGGCGGGAGTTCACCTCTGGTGAGTTCTCTAGTTTTTGCAGGAAGGCAGGCATCCAGAGGGAGCTTACTTGTGAACATACTCCACAACAAAATGGAGTTGCAGAGCGAAAGATTCGTCATCTGACGAAGACCTGCAAATGTTGGCTGCATGCCAAGAATATCCCAAGGTCCTTCTGGGCGGAGGGAATGTCTTGTGCTGCCTACATCATCAACAGGATGCCTCTCAGTCCTATCAACATGTTGACCCCGCATGAGATGATGTTCAAGGAAAAGCCATGTGTGGCACACCTTCGGGTGTTTGGTTCCACCTACTATGTGCACGTTCCAGATGCGCTTCGGATGAAGCTATATGCGAAAGCAAGGAAGCTAGTCTTCGTGGGATATGATGATCGGAAGTAGGGCTGGATGTGCATGGACCCGGAGAAGAAGAGATTTGTTGTATCTCGCGATGTCGTGTTTGACGAGGTGACGTCTTACAAGGGGAGTTCTGGTGTTGTGTTACCAGAAAGCAGGGTGGAGGAGCAGGAGAGAGCTGTGGAAAATCTTCAGGTGGAGCTTCCTTTGTCACCAGGTGGTCCATCTACTTCTAGTTCTAAGACGGAGGCTTCTGGATCAGGAAGCAGGGGGAGCGATGCTCCTAGTACGTCCGAAAGGGGAGCTAGGGAAGAAGCAGCTGAAGGTAATGCGAGTCAGGGGAAGGAGCTGAGGAGATCGAAGCGAACGATCATTGCCCTTGATCGCTATACAGGAGGAAACATGGTGAGCTTTGTCTCGTGTTTCTTTGCTGGTCCCTTGGATGAGCGGGAACCAGTGAGCTTTGAGAAGGCCAAAGGCGTGAAGTAGTGGGATTCGGCCATGGAGGAAGAAATGGCAGCTCTTGAGAAGAATGAGACTTGGTCTCTGGTGCCCAAGCCCAAAGGCATCACCCCTGTGACATGCAAGTGGGTCTACAAACTCAAGAAGAAGGCAGATGGTAGTATCGAGTGATACAAGGCTCGCCTTGTGGCTCGGGGATTCTCGTAGCAATACAGTGAAGACTATGAAGAGACTTTCAGTCCAGTTGCGAAAATGAATTCAGTTCGGTTTGTGATTGCCTTGGCGGCATTTTGGGGGTGGAAGATTTGGCAGCTCGATGTAAAGAATGCCTTCTTGTACGAAGAGATTGACAAGGACATCTTCATGGTCCAGCCGCCAGGTTTCGTATTTGAAGATTTTCCGGACTATGTCTGTAAGCTGAAGAAGGCCCTGTATGGGTTGAAGCAAGCGCCGAGGGCATGGTACGGGAAGATCGCAGAATATCTTCTATTATGTGGATTCGTCGCTTCAGACTCAGACTCGAGCTTGTTTGTCAAGAAGAGCGGGGAACTTCAAGTCATCGTGCTGCTTTACGTCGACGATATGACCATGATGGAGAATTTGAAGGAGTAGGCAGCAAAGCTTCAGGCAGAGCTATCTATCAGGTTTGAGATGAAGGACTTGGGTGAACTTCACCATTTCCTTGGACTCAAAGTGCAGAGGAAGGGAAGCGGAGTGCTGGTGTCCTAGGCTGGATATGCGGAGCGAATCGTGGAGCGATTCGACATGAAGGAAGGGAAGTGCATCTCTACACCTCTAGAGAAGGCCATGAAACTTCGGAAGGATGAGGGGAGGATTCTGGAAGATCCGCTTGTGTTCTGAGCTCTGGTTGGGATCTTGATCTATCTGACGATCACTAGGCCGGATATTGCATATGCAGTTGCCAGGGTGAGTCGGTATATGGCGGAACCACGGATGCCTCATCTACTAGCGGCAAAAAATATTTTGAAGTATGTCAAGGCGACCTCGGATATGGATCTCCTATACAGGAGAGATGCGGGCTTCGAGGTGCATGGATACACGGACGCTGATTACGGGGGAGATTCAGATGATCAGAAGTCGACGTCTGGATTCGTCTTTATGGCGGGCCCCACGGCTATATCATGGTGCATCAAGAAGCAGGATTCCGTGTCGGTCTCTACCACGGAAGCGGAATACAAGGCTTCGGCCTTGGCAGCTCAAGAAGCCATCTGGCTTAGGGGGTTGGTGGGAGACGTCCATAAGGAGGTTCGGGGTCCGACTCTGCTCCGCGGCGACAATGAGAGTGCTCTCAAACTGGTTACTAATCCAGTTTGTCACACGAGGACGAAGCATATCGAGATCGAGCATCATTTCATTTGTGAGAAGGTGTTGGAGGGGTCTCTTTCGGTCGAGCATGTTCGGAGTCAGGACAACGTTGCTGACATTTTCACAAAGGCGCTGGCGAAGGGGCCGTTCACTCGGCTGAGGAGTTTACTTGGGCTGTTTTCAACTTCCCAGTTCTAGGGGGAGTGTTGAAAAGGTTGAAGTGGAAGTCTGCGGTCTGGAGGGGTGATCGCGCAGTCTACCTAACCGCGCGAGCTCACGGTCTCCTCCAGCGGTCTTATCTCTTTGGTCTAGCCGCAGGTCTTTTCGGTCTGACCACCGTTCTGTGTCCAAGGTGCTGAGGTGAGGCCGCGCGGTCTAGTTTGTGAGACCGCATGGCGTGCTGTTCTATTCCGTGCGGGTTAAGCTGTTAACTGCACAGTCTGTTCCCTGGAAGGGGCAGTCCGGTCTGGTGGCTGTCTGGGTTCCTGTGGTGCATACGGACTAAGGTCTTCTTAGTCGCGCGGTCTCCGGTTTGTGATCGCATAGCTGATCCTTCGGCGATCTGCTGGTGTATGCGTTCACTGGTATTGGTCGACTTGGCGGGCTGTTGCCTTAGTCGACCTGGCTATTTTCGCTGTCTCTGGAGGAGGCCTCGTGTGGCGAACACAGGTAGTGAGCATCATGACCGGGCGAGTTGTCATGATCGCGTGGCTTCTTGGAGGAGTCGACGAGCTCACGGCGCAGAGCGATCTTCTGACCGCGCGGGTTGACCGGTCTTGGTCAAGCGGTCAGAGGGCGTTGACTCTATCTCATAGGGTGGTGACTGGATCAGGTCGCACGCCTATAAATAGGAGTCACTGTAGCAGCAATATCAATTGCACCAAATGTAAGCTGAGCTCGCGCCTCTTTCTTGCGGTCTCAATTTTTTTGACCGGCATGTTAGTTGATTGAACTTTCCTTGTGCAGCTTCTGCGGATTGTGCGGGCAGCAGCAATCACCTTCTCTTCTAAGGTGTTCGGGCGGTCTCGCGGCTTACAGTGCTGGTTGATGGAGTTCGGGAGAATCAGTGGAGTTCGGAAGGTCGTGGAGGTTCAGTTGGTGTTGATCAGGTCGCTGGCAGGTGTTCGGGCGGTCTCATTTTCTAGTCGCGCAAACTCGTAGGTCGGGCGGTCAGGCGGTCTCAGGAAATCAGACCGCTGGTTATCTCTCAGCATTGTTTTTTTTCTCCTATTTTTTGTGTACTGACGAAATCATGTCTCGCCATGTATACCTCACCTTGTAATTAAGATTTTTGCTAGCATCAATAAAGATTGAAGTTGTTTTTCATGTGCTTCTGGTTGTTGGCTATAGCTTTGAGTTGTTCTATATCTGCTCGCTCCTAGATCTTCGGAAAATTTCCCATGCTCATCGGAACGTAGCTGACAAATATGCACTTCTCGCTCTTGTCATCCAGCTTCTCCCTCTTCTGGTCAGGGATGTGAGCATATGCTACACACCTGATGCAGGCTACGGTCTCCGACACGATCGCTACGAACAAACACACGTTCCCTCTCAATGCTCCCAAATTTTACGTTCGCACAAAAATACTCGCAACGTACACGCAGCGCAATAATTATCAATTAGATGCTAACGTACGGGTAGTCACGCCGTTAGAGGTTGAATAGATGGCTATAGGCCATTATTCTGTGAAATTTTTTGAATCTTTAAGGAGTGAGTAGGAATCATACAACTTAGAGTTCACAAGCCAAACAACCAGAAGCACATGAAGGAAATATAGTCTTTATTGATAAGCAAAATCTTCATTACAGGGAGAGGTATGCTTGGCGAGACATGATTTCGCCAGCACACAAACCAAAGAAGAAAATACACAACTTGAAAAAGAAGATAACAGAGACCGCTCCAGACCGCGCGGTCTCCTTGCCGATCTCTGCAAGCCGCCTAACCGCACAACACTGCCGGTAACAGAACACAACCTCAGACCGCTGAGCAGACCGCACCCTCCTTACGAACTCCACTGATTCTCCCAAACTCCAGCAACCCACACTGCAAGCCGCAGACCGCCCGAACACTTTCAGAGGAAGAGGTGATCGCTGTAGACCGCACTATCCGTAGAAGCTGCTCAAGAAAATTCAATTAGCAGACCGCCCGGTCAGAAAAAAACAGACCGCAGGAATTAGGAACAATTCAGCTTACACTTGGTATGTCTTAATTTGCTGCTACAGTGGCTCCTATTTATAGGCGTGGGACCTGATCCAGTCACCGCCCTATGAGATTGGATCACCACCCCCAGACCGCGCGACCAGAATGGTCAACCCGCACGATCAGCAACAGTCCTTTCTGCTTCATTTGATGAGCTCGCCGGCTTCACACCAGACCACGGGAGATCGCCACTCCCTCAGTCAAATCGCGACTCCACAAGGAGATCGCCAGACCGCCAAGAAGCCGCTCACCACCAGTGTTTGCCCGAGACCGCAAACACTGTCTGTTCTCCACAAGACCGCGAACACCTGTTCGCAAGCCGACCTCCTCCTGAGACCGAGAACAGAGACATGTTCGCATACCAGTCTCCTCCTGAGACCGCGAACAGAGACCGCGTGACTAAGAGCCTTAGTCCGTGAATACCACCAGAAAAACCGGACAGCCACAGCCACCAGACCGGCTGCCAGTACCACGCGGTCATAAGCGCCAGACCGCGCGACCTGAAGATGCCAACCCGCCACGCGGTCACAGACAGATCACGCGGCCTCACCTTCAGCCGCCTTGGACAGATACCGGCGGTCATGTCAGGAGACTACGGCTAGGTACGACAAGCCAGACCGCAGAACAGATCGCCAGGTCGTGCGGTCTCACCAGACCGCACGACCTCCTCCCAGACCGCCCAGATCCAAAAGCTCCACAAACTTCCACTTCAACATTTTCAACACTCCCCCTTGAAGTGGGAAGTTGAAAACAGTATCAGTAAGCTCCTTAGCCGTGTGAACGGCCCCTTTGCCAGCGCCTTTGTGAAGATGTAAGCAATGTTGTCCTGACTCCGAACATGCTCGACCGAAAGAGACCCCTGCACCACCTTCTCACGAATGAAATGATGCTCGATCTTGATATGCTTGGTCCTCGCGTGACAAACTGGATTGGTCACCAGTTTGAGAGCACTCTCATTGTCACCGCGGAGCAGAGTCGACTCCCGAACCTCCTTATGGACATCTCCAACCAACCTCCTAAGCCAGATGGCTTCCTGAGCTACCAAGGCCGAAGCCTTGTATTCCGCTTCCGTGGTTGAGACCGACACAGAATCCTTCTTCTTACTGCACCATGATATAGCCGTGGGGCCTTCCATGAAGACGTACCCAGACGTCGACCTCCGATCATCTGAATCTCCCCTGTAATCAGCGTCCATGTACCCATGCACCTCGAAGCCTGCATCCTTCCTATAAAGGAGACCCATATCTGAGGTCGCCTTGACATATTTCAGAATGTTCTTGGCCGCTAGCAGATGAGGCATCCGTGGCTCCGCCATATATCGACTCATTCTGCCAACTGCATATGCAATATCCGGCCTAGTGATCGTCAGATAGATCAAGCTCTCGGCCAGAGCTCGAAACACCAACGGATCTTGCAGAATCCTTCCCTCATCCTTCCAAAGCTTCATAGCCTTCTCCAGAGGTGTGGAGATGCACTTCCCTTCCTTCATGATGAACCGCTCCACGATCCGCTCCGCATATCCAGCCAGGGACACCAGCACTCCACTCTCCTTCCTCTGCACCTCGAGTCCAAGGAAATGGTGAAGCTCACCATGATCCTTCATCTCAAACCTAATAGATAGCTCTGCCCGAAGCTGCGCTACCTCCTCCTTCGAATTCCCCATCACGATCATATCGTCGACATAAAGCAGCACGATGACTTGAAGCTCCCCACTCTTCTTGACGAACAAGCTTGAGTCTGAGTCTTAAGCACCAAACCCGCAGAATAAGAGATACTCTGCAATCTTTCCATACCATGCCCTCGGTGCTTGCTTCAACCCATATAGAGCCTTCTTCAACTTGCAGACATGCTCCGGAAAATCTTCAGAAACGAAGCCTGGCGACTGAACCATGAAGATGTCCTTGTCAATCTCGCCATACAAGAACGCATTCTTTACGTCAAGCTGCCAAATCTTCCACCCCCAACATGCTGCCAAGGCAATCACAACCCGAACTGAAGTCATTTTTGCCACCGGACTGAATTTCTCCTCATAGTCTTCACCGTATTGCTGCGAGAATCCCCGAGCCACAAGGCGAGCCTTGTACCGCTCGATACTGCCGTCATCCTTCTTCTTCAGCTTGTAGACCCACTTGCATGTGACAGGAGTGGTGCCCTTGGGCCTGGGCACCAGAGACCAGGTCTCATTCTTCTCGATAGCTGCCATCTCTTCTTGCATCGCAATGTCCCACTCCTTCACGCCTCTGGCCTTCTCAAAGCTCGACGGCTCCCTCTTATCCAAGGGACCATCAAAGAAACAAGAGACAAAGCTCACCATGTTTCCTCCTATATAGCGGTCAGGGGCAATGATTGTTCGTTTCGATCTTCGCAACGCCTTCCCCTGACTCGCAGTATCTTCAGCTGCTTCTTCCCTAGCTCCTCTCCCAGACGTACTCGGAGAATCGCTCCCCTGCTTCCTGTACCAGAAGCCTACGCCTCAGAACTAGAAATTGATGGACCACCTGGTGACACAGGTAGCTCCACCTGAAGATTTTCCACAGCCCTCTTTGGCTCCTCCAACCTGCTCTCTGGTAGATCAACACCAGAACTCCCCTTGTAAGATGTCACCTCATCGAGCACGACATCGCGAGATACAACAAATCTCCTCGTCTCGGGGTCCATGCACTTCCAGCCCTTCTTCCGGTCATCATACCCCACGAAGACTAGCTTCCTTGCTTTCACATCTAGCTTCGTCCAAAGCACATCTGGAACGTGCACATAGCAGGTGGAACCAAACACCCGAAGGTGTGCCACACTTGGGTTTTCCTTGAACATCAGTTCATGCGGGGTCTTCATATTGATGGGACTCAGAGGCATCCTGTTGATGACGTAGGCAGCGCAAGACATTCCCTCCGCCCAGAAGGACTTTGGGATACTCTTGGCATGCAGCCAACACTTGCAGGTCTCCGTCTGATGACAGATCTTTCGCTCTGCAACTCCGTTTTATTGTGGAGTATGTGCACAAGTAAGCTCCCCCCGGATGCCCGCCTTCCTGCAAAAAGTAGAGAACTCACCAGAGGTGAACTCCCCTCTGTTGTCAGTCCTCAGCTTCTTAACCCGCAGTCCAAGCCGACCCTCCACAAGTTCCTTGAACTCCACAAACTTGGCAAACGCCTCCGCCTTCTCCTTCAGGAAATAAACCCAGACATATCAGGTGTAATCGTCGATCAACACCAGCATATATCTGCTTCCTCCGAGGCTTGGGATAGCAGTCGGTCCCATCAAGTCACCGTGGATGCACTCCAACGACACACTAATCCTTGTCTGCGACTTGTCAAACGGTAGTCGATGAGACTTACCGAACTGACATCCCGCGCACACATGACCGTCTCCGTAAGAAAATAGACTAGGTAGGCCCTTGACCAGACCTTTCACCGCCATAACCTTCAGCTTATCCATCCCTACGTGCCCCAACCTCTCGTGCCATATTACAGCACTATCGTTCGTCCGCATCTTGTCAACATAAGAACTTGTCGATAAAACGAACAAGTCTTTAGCTCTCCTCCCCACATGAACTACCTCATCCTTCACCGCCTCCACATTCCGAAGAAACCTCACTTCTGTTGGGCCAAACAGAACGTGATACCCAGCGTCTACAACGTTGGTCACGGAGAAGAGGTTTTTCCTCATACCAGGCATATGATAGACACTTCTCAACGTAAGCGGCCCTCTATCACTGCCCAAGGAAACAACCCCCACCTTCTCTATAGCATGCACAGTATTATCAGCAGTAATAATTGCATCATTACCTGAATAGGGATGCACTGAAGAAAGCTTCGACTCGTCCCCGGTGAGGTGATGACCACACCCCGAGTCCACGATCCAGTCCTCCTGATAGTTGATAGGAGCCTCAGCTCCAACAGAAGCCGAGAAGGCTCCTCCCCATCCTCCATCAACCTGCCTGGCTTCAACTTCTCCCTTTCCTGCAGCAGCATGCCCTGGCTGAATATTCACCCGGCAATCCTTCCTGATGTGACCAACCTTTCCGCACCTGAAGCACTTGGGACCTTCCCCCTTCTTCCTTCCTTCAGCCTTAGGAGCATAG
This sequence comes from Dactylorhiza incarnata, assembly GCA_033032865.1. Classification (NCBI taxonomy): domain Eukaryota; kingdom Viridiplantae; phylum Streptophyta; class Magnoliopsida; order Asparagales; family Orchidaceae; genus Dactylorhiza; species Dactylorhiza incarnata. Next base: position 2,794,918 of record JAWHQI010000165.1, read on the forward strand.
CCCCTCTCCTGCTGTCCAGAAGTTGAAGGCCCATTGCCTCCTCCAACGGTCTTCTTCTTATCCCACTTCTTCTTCTTCCCTGTGAAGAGAACTTCGCCATCTCCCCCAGACACTGACACCCCCGCCATCTGCCTTGCTAGACTCTCCTGCGAAGCAAGTAGATTTTCCAGCTCCAGCAGAGACGGCTAATTTGCCCAACCCTGCACCGACGTCACAAAGGCAACATATTCCTTCCACAAACCACGGATAATGTGCCTCTTCAGCTTCGCCTCAGAAATTGGCTCATCAGGATCCAGCGCTGAATTCTCGGCGCACAAATTCTTCATCTTCAAGAAGAACGTAGAGATAGAAAGGTCACCTTGAGCCGATCTGGCCAGCTCATTCTCCAGGAATTGAAGTCTTGCCACATTCTTCTTGTTAAATAGCCCATCCAGGGCTCTCCAGATCTCTGCCGCTGATGCACACCCCAAGATGTGATCAAACAAATCAGGTGATATTTCTCTCTTCAGAGCGAACTCTGCTTTGGCATTGAGCCGACTCTAGTTCCTCACCTCATGTTGGTTATCTCCAACCAAAAACACTTCCTCCATGCTCTCTCCTCCAACCACCTCCCAGGGGTCCTCACCCAAAAGATAGCTTTGCATACAAGACCTCCACTTCTTAAAGTTGGTTGAGTTGAGCATCTCAATTCCAAGACCCCTCGCTTCCATGGCTCTACCACTGGTTCCTTATTCACAAAGGCGATGGCTACTCTAAGTTGTTCACTGCTCTATTCACTCCAACCTGGCTCTGATACCATGTGAAGTTTTTCGAATCTTTATGGAGTGAGCAGGAATCATACAACTTAGAGTTCACAAGCCAAACAACCAGAAACACATGAAGGAAATATAGTCGTTATTGATAAGCAAAATATTCATTACAGGGAGAGGTATGCTTGGCGAGACATGATTTCGCCAGCACACAAACCAAAGAAGAAAATACACAACTTGAAAAAGAAGATAACTGAGACCACTCTAGACCGCGCGGTCTCCTTGCCGATCTCTGCAAGCTGCCTAACCGCACAACACTGTCGGTTACAGAACACCACCTCAGACCGCTGAGCAGACCGCACCGTCCTTATGAACTGCACTGATTCTTCCGAACTCCAGCAACCCACACTGCAAGCCACAGACTGCCCGAACACTTTCAGAGGAAGAGGTGATCGTTGCAGACCGCACTATCCGCAGAAGCTGCACAAGAAAATTCAATCAGCAGACCGCCCGGTCAGAAAAAAAACAGACCGCAGGAATTAGGAACAACTCAGCTTACACTTGGTGTGTCTTAATTTGCTGCTACAGTGGCTCCTATTTATAGGCGCGAGACCTGTTCTAGTCACCGCCCTATGAGATATGATCACTACCCCCAGACCGCGCGACCAGACCGGTCAACCCGCGCGATCAGCAACAGTCCTTTCTGCTTCATTTGATGAGCTCGCCGGCTTAACACCAGACCGCGGGAGATCGCCACTCCCTCAGTCAAATCGCGACTCCACAAGGAGATCGCCAGACCGCCAAGAAGCCGCTCACCACCAGTGTTTGCCTGAGATCGCAAACACTGTATGTTCGCCACAAGACCGCGAACACCTGTTCGCAAGCCGACCTCCTCCTGAGACCGAGAATAGAGACTTGTTCGCATACCAGTCTCCTCCTGAGACCGCGAACAGAGACCGCGCGACTAAGAGCCTTAGTCCGCGAATACCACCAGAAAACCCGGACAGCCACAGCCACCAGACCGGTTGCCAGCACCACGCGGTCATAAGCGCCAGACCGCGCAACCTGAAGACGCCAACCCGCCACGCGGTCACAGACAGACCGCGCGACCTCACCTTTAGCCGCCTTGGAAAGATACCAGCGGTCATGCCAGGAGACTACGGCTAGGCACGACAAGCCAGACCACAGAACAGATCTCCAGATCATGCGGTCTAACCAGACCGCGCGACCTCCTCCCAGACCGCCCAGATCCAAAAGCTCCACAAACTTCCACTTCAACATTTTTAACATAGTCTTCCCGACTAAAAGGACCCACCTGGTCCGAACGAGCTTGAGTTGTACCAAGAGAGATCCACTAAAAATTACGATTCAAAAAGGGTAGATCTCTCCCAACAAAAAGTCGAGGTTCGCCAATCCTCTTCGAAAATTAAAAGAAATAAGAAGAACGCACAAATCGATCGAAGAAAACCACGATTATTCAAGTGATTCGAAGATCACGCCAAAATTACCACCACAAGAAGTTAACAAGAGAGAAATCTCACGAGTAGAAATTTCGTTATCCCGCTTGAGATAAGATTATCCTCAAGCATGCACTCGCCCAAATCGTTCTTCAACGGTTCCACCGGAGATGCGTCGTTTGGAGAGAAACTCGTCCGCCGTATTCGCTTCACGCCGGATCCAAGATCCACACGAACTAGCACCAAGCACCTTGAATGAAATCTTCAAAGAGGAAGCCTTTGGTTGGCCGAATTCTTTGAAAGAAAAAAAGGATAGGAGATCCTTCGTGTTGCAAGCAAGAGAGAAAAGAGAGAGAGAGAGATGTGGGAAAGAGTCGTAGAGAACGAAAATGAGAGGAAGAGAGGGAGAGAGGGGGGCCGAAATTTCAAGAGGGGGAAGGAGGGAGTTCCGCTAGAGAGAGGGAGGAGGCTTTAGGGTTTCAAAATTCTTATCATTCAATAATTATCAAAATCTAATACAAGGAGGTCTTTTATAGGCTAGCCAACAAACATGGCTAAACGCAGTCCGAAATTAAAATAAACTATGAGCATGGCTAAACGCAGTCCAAAATTAAAAATAAAACATGGACATGAACGAAGTCCAAAATAAAAGACAACGCTAGATAATATTTTAATTAATAATTATAATAAAATAATTATTATTATTAATTATTAATCTTGCGCCGCAGACGAAGGTTGTAACGTCGATGGCGTTCGTCATGACGGTGCAGTGATGTCGTTCTTCAAAATGCTTGTCGCGGCGATTGCGTACACCATGATTTTTGTTGCGGCATCATCCATCCGAGTCTTCAAATGTAGTGTTGCGGCAACGATCAAAATAATGCGTCGAGTCGACGTCGTCAAGAAACTAGTCACGAACATATGGCGGGGCGTCGTCGCCATCAATCCTCCCCCACTCAAAATCACTCATCACCGTTGAGTGGGACATCACCAAACACCTGTCAAACAAAGCAAAGGTCTGTGGAACCCTTGGAAATGCATTAGGCAAATAAAGAGAAAAAGTTTCATCATCAACATTAGACGTACCTCCAGTAGGAACCGAAGAAGAGAGCGAATCGGGCACCAACTCACCCCCCAACCCATTAGAAAATGTAGTGGAACCAAACAGACAGTCAATTAATTCAAGTGGTGGAGAAATATATAGCGTTAAATCCGAAACATTGAAAATATGGGAGATTCCCCAATCAGTGGGTAACTCCAAAAGAAAAGCGTTTTCTCCTAATAGCTTAAAAATTCGAAAAGGACCCGCTCGCCAATTTGCTAACTTTTTTATGGTGCCCGAAGGCAACCGTTCAGGGATGAGACACACCATAACCAAATTGCCAACTTTCAAGTGAGATGCTCTCTTATGTATGTTAGCATAAGATTGATAAGATGCGTATTGAGTATCTAGCATGTCCTTAATGTGCTTGTGTAAATTATGAAAGTGAGAGGCAAAGTCTTGTGCAAATTGACTTGACTTATAAGATGAAAGTAACAGAATCAAGTCAAGTGGCACCGGTGTCTTATATACGTGCATGATTTCATTCGGCGGTAGACTGGTAAATCGATTTGGTGGTTCGTTAGAAACGCGTGGACATGTGAGATAGTCTTTAGTTATTTTGTAAGTGAGAGCGTGCAAACGTGACCTAGAAAACGTGTTCTCCACTAACATAGTAGTCTTATTAAAATCACCAAGAAAAGAGTCACGAACACACTCCTACGCTCAAACAAACTTAGCGTGGTATTCAAAATAATTTGCTTACCATGAAAGTTTAACGCATAAATAATAGTTTTTTTTCACAATTGTCATATTAAGATCATAAAACCATGGACGTCCAAGCAACACATGGCAAGCGGCCATTAGATTCTCACAATACTTTGGACTAGTCATAACCAATTTGCGTCCAATATTATAATCCGCCAATGGTATCAACGGTTCAGGAGGGAAGGTCGGTGAAATCGAATAAATCGGGCCCGGTAGAGAAATTAAATTGGATTGATTTTTCTTTAACGGTGGCAACCGCAAAACAAGTTCCTCCGGGTTTGCATCATCTAAGTCTTCCAAAAGTCCCTTTCCCTCGCTAGCCAAATCTTCCAATGCACTAGGAGCGTCGTCCGAATCAGAATCAACAGACAATTTTAAAACTGGATCAGAGGGGAGATTCTCATCCATATCACTAGGGTAACCTACCTCCTCATCATCGCTATGATCTTCCTGAATAATGACATCGTCGTTAGTGGTCGGCGCAATCAACGACACTAACTCAGAATTTTCAGAAAAGTCAATAACTAGATCAGAACATTTTGGAGGAGACTTTACTAAGACTGAGGTCGCTGACAGAGCAGGGCACTCGACAGTATGGAGGTCAGACATGCCCCCCGCATCATGTATAACATTTGTGGGATGACCCTCACAGACCAGAATACTCTCACCGCGCAGGTTCATGGCATCCCTAACTGTGATAGCTACCGAGTTTGAGTCAGCGGACCGAAACGTGTCCATATCTCTCAGGGATAAAGAGGGGGAAGGTCCTAAGATGGCCTTTCCCTTCTCAAACGAACGAGTCTTAGACTTTTGAGCTAGGTGCTTCTCAATTTCCAACGCGACGTTATAGCAGGTGTCTAGGTCAGTGTGACAGTAGCGGAGGAGTTTACCTTGAATGTCGGGATTGAGCCCCCTACAAAACCGTGAGAGGGTGATCTCAGGAATCTCCCTAATATCGCACCTAACCATCATGTCCTCAAAAAGGCCCATGTATTCGGCAACTGAACGATTCCTTTGTCTAAGGGAAACATACACGTCAGAGGCCATACTCGTAGTGAGGTGTGTACTCGGGACCAGAACTAGTGAACATGCAATGATAGATTTTTTTTAATCTGAACTAGACAGATTTATAAAAGAGAATTTTATAAGGAGAAAAATTTTGAAATTCCAGAAAAAATTTGAATTTTCAGAAATATTTGAATTTAAAAAAATTGAATTTTAAATTTCAAAAATTTGAATTTTGAATGTGAAAATAAAAAATTTGAATTTTGAATGTGAAAAGCAAAAATTTGAAATTTGAATTTGAATTTCAAATATTTGAATTTTGAATTTGAATTTCAAAATTTTGAATTGTGAATTTTGGATTTGAATTTCAAAAATTTGAATTTGAATTTCAAAATTTTGAATTTGACTTTCCAGAATTTAATTTTTTTTTCCTGTAGAAAATAATATGCAGATTTGCAAAAATTGCTGATTTTAATTTTCGCTGAAGAATAAAAATTTTATGGCCGCTATTCGCAGACCAAAAATTTAAATAGGCCAAATTTTATGAAATCTAATTTTATTCTCGCCTAATCACTAGGGTAATGAAAATATTTTTTGATTTTCTTACTGATAAAAATATGGAGAATTCCTAGAATTGTTTTTTCGATTTTCGCAGAGAAATAAATTTTTTAGGCCGCTATTCGCAGACCAGAAATTAAAAATTTTGAACACGAATCGTGTGAAGATTGTGTGTGCTGACGTTCTAAGAAAATTTTAGGAATGCGTCAATTAAGAAATTGACACAAACCTAGCTTTGATACCAAATTGATGCAGGCTACGGTCTCCGACACGATCGCTACGAACAAACACACGTTCCCTCTCAACGCTCCCAAATTTTACGTTCGCACAAAAATACTCGCAACGTACACGCAACGCAATAATTAACAATTAGATGCTAACGTACAGGTAATCACGCCGTTAGAGGTTGAATAGATGGCTATAGGCCAATATTCTTCCCGACTAAAAGGACCCACCCGGTCCGAACGAGCTTGAGTTGTACCAAAAGAGATCCACCAAAAATTACGATTCAAAAAGGGTAGATCTCTCCCAAAAAAAAGTCGAGGTTCGCCAATCCTCTTCAAAAATTAAAAGAAATAAGAAGAACGCACAAATCGATCGAAGAAAACCACGATTATTCAAGTGATTCGAAGATCACGCCAAAATTACCACCACAAGAAGTTAACAAGAGGGAAATCTCACGAGTAGAAATTTCGTTACCCCGCTTGAGATGAGATTATCCTCAAGCTGCACTCGCCCAAATCGTTCTTCAACGGTTCCACCGGAGATGCGTCGTTTGGAGAGAAACTCGTCCGCCGTATTCGCTTCACGCCAGATCCAAGATCCACACGAACTAGCACCAATCACCTTGAATGAAATCTTCAAAGAGGAAGACTTTGGTTGGCTGAATTCTTTGAAAGAAAAAAAGGATAGGAGATCCTTCGTGTTGCAAGCAAGAGAGAAAAGAGAGAGAGAGATGTGAGAAAGAATCGTAGAGGAGAACGAAAATGAGAGGAAGAGAGGGAGAGAGGGAGAGAGGGAGAGAGGGGGGCCGAAATTTCAAGAGGGGGAAGGAGGGAGTTCCGCTAGAGAGAGGGAGGAGGCTTTAGGGTTTCAAAATTCTTATCATTCAATAATTATCAAAATCTAATACAAGAAGGTCTTTTATAGGCTAGCCAACAAACATGGCTAAACGCAGTCCGAAATTAAAATAAACTATGAGCATGGCTAAACACAGTCCAAAATTAAAAATAAAACATGGACATAAACAAAGTCCAAAATAAAAGACAATGCTAGATAATATGTTAATTAATAATTGTAATAAAATAATTATAATTATTAATTATTAATCTTGCCCCGCGGACGAAGGTTGTAACGACGATGGCGTTCGTCATGATGGTGCGGCGATGTCGTTCTTCAAAATGCTTGTCGCGGCGATAGCGTACACCATGATTGTTGTTGCGGCATTGTCCATCCGAGTCTTCAAATGTAGTGTTGCGGCAGCGATCAAAATAATGCGTCGAGTCGGCGTCGTCAAGAAACTCGTCAGGAACATATGGCGGGGCATCGTCGCCATCAACACCCAAATACTCTCAAGTGTTGCACACTTGGCTTCCATCCACTCCTTGCCTCATATTGAGTCTTGAATTTCACACTCTTCATAGGACATCTGTTCAGCAAATACACAACACATTGCACTGCTTCAGCCAAGAACATCTTTGGCAACTTCTTGCCCTTTACCATACTCCTTGCCATGTTCAGAATTGTCAAATTCTTTCTCTCTGCTACTCCGTTCTTCCGAGGAGAGTAAGCAGCAGTTAACTGATAAGCAATCCCATGCTCTTTGCAGAAAGCATCAAATAATTTAGAGGTGTACTCTCTACCTCTATCCATCCCAAGAACCATGAGATACTGCCCACTTTCTTTCTTAGTCATCGCCTTGAACTCCTTGAACTTGTCAAGGGCCTCAAACTTCTCTTTCAAGAAGTATACCCAACACTTCCGACTGAAGTCGCCAACTGAGGCAATATCAAACTGAAAGTGCACAGCTAACCTCACTAGAGTTCTCTAGAGGGGGGTGAATAGAGATTTAAAATATTTTGTGCAAAGTTAATATATATATATATGTATGATCACAGATTAGAGCTTCCCACACACCAATAAGAATTAGACAAGTAACTAAAGTAAATGCAAGAGAGAAAATCACAGCACAACACAAGAAAATATAGTGGTTCCCCAAACTTTGGGTAGTCCACTCTTCTACCCCCTTGGTAGGAATTCACTATCTTGTACTGAGTCTTTTGATAAGGAGACTCTTAGAACCACCCTGAGTCTTTTGACAAGGAGACTCTTAGAACCAACTGAGTCTTTTGACAAGGAGACTCTTAGAACCAGTACACTGAATTTTTTGAAGAGAGATTCTAAAAACTCTTTTACAATATATAAGTAAGAAAGAAAGAAAGTAAGAAACAATAATGAATCTTCTTCCTAGCAAGAAGATTGGAAGCACAAGAAGTGAATTAAATCTTTCTTCTATAGAGAGAAGAAGATTTGTAGCCTATCTCTCTTTTAGTGAGAGCAATCAGATTTTGCAGCAGTGAGCAGAAGAAGAAATGGTTGAATGTTGCTGCAGAGCTTTTTCTCAATATCTCTCTTTTCTTTTGGGAGCTTTTCCTCTATATCAAATATGTGTGGTAGATCACTCAACTTCATTTCCTGCCGACCTCCTCCTTATTTTATAGCTCTGTGTAATAAGATAGCACTATAGGAGAGGAATTAATTAGCAGCCAGAGATTTAGGAGGAGAGAAATATTTCCATAGCAGATATAACATAAATGGAGAATATTAATTCAGATTTCAAATAATATCCAAAATAGAGTTAGTCACATTTTAGCCAAGAATCAAATAGAAGGAGAATGATTCAGAACCGCTATAAATATTTACTTTATTCCATATAAATTAGATCTACTGAAAGAAGGAAAGAGATCTGCGCATATTTAAATCTGTCATATAAATCGACGTACGTCGATTACTATTCGACGTAAGCGTCGAATTCATCCTGGCTGGACGTCGAGAGAAGAATAAGGAAGGTGCGTCGACTATGGTGCGTCGACTTCTTTATATGCGTCGACTAGAAATAAGAGTAGCGTCGACAACACATACGTCGAAATCTTCCTAAAGTTACTTCGACATATCCTGAAGAAAACGTCGACTTTATTTCGACGTTGCGTCGAATACTATTCGACGCATATTTACTTAGTCTTGTTTTTCATAAAACTCTTACTTTAACTCATTTCTAGGGGTTAAGAGAAATCATTTCCCCAACAATCTCCCCTATTTGTCTTAACCCTATTTAGAGAGAAATTGTATTAGCATAAAATCAACTCAGCAGATAATTTGAAAAGATAAGAGGTATGTCACTTAATCAAAAGTGAAATTTAGAGAGGGAGATCATTTAAGCAGATATTCCAGAATCATATAAACAAATGTCATTTTTATACCATATCATTTTCAACTATAAGATAAAATATATCAGCATTGTTTTCAAATACTACTCAGGTGGGGTAGGAGGAGTCTTTCTTTTTCTCTTGAATACCAATGTTTTAGGAGAAGAGGATTTCTCTTTCTCACTTGTAAGAAGTTCATTTAGCTCCCCCTGAGCAGGTAGCTCCCCCTGGGATAGAGCTCCTTTTATTCTTTCTTCTTCAGCCAGCAGAATATCTGTCTTTTTTTCTTTTCCAGTATCAGCTTCATTTTCTTTCTCAGTTCCATCAGCTGGTTCATTTTCATCTATATTTGTACCAACTTCATTATCAGCCTCATTCACTGCTCTGCTTCCTTCCCCTTGTAGTGGTGCCATTTGATTTATAGCATCTCTTGCTATGTTGAGTATCTCTATTGTTTGTTCATCAATATGGAGCTCAGGTACTATCTCATTCCCAAGGGTTTTGAGCTGTGCTTGACTGTCAGTTTTTGAGGTAGGAAGGGATTTGTGAGAAGGAGATTTAGGATTGGAGAGCTGATCTTCATCTAGATTCTCCCCCTTCTTGACCTTCTTGGCCAAGGAGGTTAAGAAAGACCTAGTCACTCTAGAGGAAGAGAGAGATGACTTTAGATCTTGCACAGAGGCACTTACCCATCTATTTGGGTGTGCATGTGTAGAATGGAGGAGTGAATCTGTGAGCAATGCTCATCTAGCATTGCCTGGAATTTTTGGGCTGCAGATTGGATGCACTGAGTGAGTAGAGCCTCAGTGGATGCATATGGTGGAGGAGGAGGAGATAATGGTGGAGGTGTATGAGAGGAATGTGGAGAGGGAATACTATCATGTTGGGTAGGTGTATTTGATGGAGGAGGTGGAGGAATAGAAGAATGCTGAGCAAGGGATTGAGGTGGTATTTGTGTGGATGATGATGGGAGAGAGGAGAGATTTGTTTGAGGAGGAGAAGGAGGAGTAGGAGAGATAGGAGGAGATGGAGTCCTTTCAGGAATGGAACCAGGCTTAGGGATTTGCCTGACCCATTTAGAAAATAGGGCTATGGACATCCTTTTTCCTGGAGGGATGGGAATTCCTTTTGACCTGCAGAGGTCAGGGAAGGAATGGAAGAGAACCTGACTCATGATTCTCATATAAGCATTTTCCTTGTGGGAATATTTGGAGGCTATCATTTTGAGAAGACAGCTGGCCCAATCCACCTTCTTCTTCAGCACAAGAGCCCCCATGATGTTCAGCTGCTGTTTGGGCACTGCATCATGGGCTGATATTTTGCATAGCAGTATCTTCCCTACTATGTCTGCCAGCAATCTGTACTCATCTGAAAAGTCTATCTTTTTCAGATGGATTGGTCTGTCTTTTGAGAATTTCATGGTGGTAAGTAAATGCTTGACTTCATCAGGTGTGAGTTCAATGGATTCATCACCTAATAGGGGAATAATTTAGACTAGTCAAGTCATTCATGAGAGGCTCATTTTCTTTTCCTATTTTATTGAAATGAAAGAGACATTAGGATATACCTGATGGGAGATCAAAGGTGGCCCTAATGTGGTCTGCTGAGATTGAGACTGGTGTCTCATAGAGTGTTCCTTGGATTTCTCCTTGTTCAGAGATCTGAACATGAGATATGAGCTCAGTGAGCTCAGTTTCCAGGATCTTGCACCTAGAAGAGATGAGCTTGTTCAATCCTGCTTCATCGAATAGAGCAATGATGCTCTTATAGTTCTCTGCTGCTGCTTGGAAGGATCCGAGATCAATGTCGAACCCAAAATTTATTTTGGGAGCCATTGAGGATCAGTAAGAAGAATCAGCTGGACAAAGGAGCACGGAGGATAAAAGATGCAGAGTAGTGGAGGTTTCTGAAGAGTCTTTTTAAGTCAGGTGAAACGTCGAAACATGGCTCAATTCGAGGCTTTTTCGGTACTCCAGTGGATGTGACCGAAAATATTCTAATGTTGCCGCTCTTTATCCTGAAGTCGACGTTACGTCGAGTGTAATTCGACGTCATCGTTGATATAGACAGAGTTTAAGATGTTTAGGGTTTTCTATCGACGTATGCGTCAATTTTGGTCGACGCATGCGTCGATTTATTGTGTTGGTTATCGACGGTGCGTCGACTAGAAGTGACTTTTAAAAAGAATTTTAAATTTTTATTTCTCATTATTTCTTTCTAGTCCTAATGTTTTCTAAGTCAGTTTTGAACTAGATTTTACAGATAGTTTGATTGATTGTACCAACATTGCTTGGTAGTATGGCCAGCTTTGTTACATATATAGCACTTGATTATCCTAGTATTAAGGGAATTTGAATTTAGAGCAGGATAGAAGTGTTGATTAGGATAAGAGTGTTGGTTTGAATATAGGTTTTGATTAAGATGGGATTTTTGGTTAACATAAACATTTTGTTTGGGATTGTAGTGTTGATTTGGATAAAATTCATGATTAGGATGACTGGGTCCTAAATGAGGGTTAGGATGAAAGACTTTTGGAGAAAATGTATTTAAGTTGCTCTAAACATTTGTGCGTCGATACCTATTCGACGCATGTTGATAATCGCGTCGATTTGTATTCGGCGCTTTCTCCAGATGACGTCGATCTGATTTCGACGCATAAAAAAGGTTGCGTCGATTTAAAGTCGACGTGCTTTTGTTCAGCCGTCGAGAAGAGATCGAAGCATCTGAGAGATTGTGTTGAGTAGAAGTCGACGCACTATCGTGCATGCGTCGATATGAAGTCGACGCATCTGTGTCTTCACAAATTTTCATTTTGCCTTTCTCTGTTTTTACTCCTTTATGTGTTTTTTTTCTTGGGTTGATTATTTCTTCAGATGAAGTTTGTGAGTCATCAGCTGAATAATAAGATGTTTCATCAAATTCTTTTCTTTCTTTGAAGGAGTTTTCTTCCTGTGGCTCTTTTTCTGGTTTTAACAAATTAACAGGTTTAGTGAATTTCACAGGCCTCATCCAAGCAGGTTTGTTGGATGGAATTAGGCTGATTAAGGGATCAGCCCCTATCCCAAGATGCTTGTGTCTTAGTTTTTGTTTTTCAGTGATTTCCTTAAGAGTTTGGCTTCTCATTTTTATTGATTCTTCAAAGGCCTTTGCCTGGGTTACTTTATTTTTAAGGTACTGATTTTCTATTCTAGCCCTTTCTATTTCTTTAGCTTTTTGTGCATAATCTTTTGAGCATATTTTCTCATCAACACTTTGGTTTTTAACCATGTTAATTTGTTCTTTTAGATCTTTGATTTCTTGTTTTGTTTTTAGTTGATCTAGGTACATTCCCATAAAGTCATTTCTAAAATTATCACATTGAAAATCTATTTCATAAAAAATGCTTACCTTATCCTTATCCTCAGATTCCTCTATGAGAATAAGGCTATTTTCTTTTTCATCATCAGAATATATGCTTTCTTCTGAGCCTGTTTCACTCCATGATTTATCATCATTCATTGACCCTTCAAAGGCCATCAAGCATAGATCTTCTTGCCTAGGTTCTTCACTGTCACTCTTAGAAGAGGTACTGTCCTCAGAGTTAGTTTCACTCCAAGCTTCTGCAATGAAGCCTCTTTCTTTCTTCTTCCCCTTTTCCTTGAGATCTTTCTTTTTCAGACTTTTCTTTGTCTCAACATTCTCTGGACAATCTGAAGCAATATGTCCAGGTTTCCTGCAAGAATAACACACAATTTCTTTAGTAGGAGTTTTGTCATACCTTGGTTTTGACTCCCTTCTTCTTGATCCATCAGTCTTGATCTATCTCTTAAATCTTCTGGCCAAGAAACTGAATAGTTCATCTTCAGAGACAGGAGTCCCTTCTTCTGTTGCTTTCAGGGCAATGTTCCTGTCTTTTGAGGAACTTGAAGTGTTTTCTCTTCTTTCCTTCTCTTCTCTAGTTTTCAGCAATTGCTCATAGGATCTGAGTTTTCCTAAGAGAGCATCTGTTGAGATCTCTTTTTGTCCTCTTGTGTCTCTTATAGCCCATATTCTTGAGTCCCATGAACTAGGGAGACTCATTAGCAATTTGTCATTAATCTCAGTAAGAGAGATTTCTCTATCCAAGTTTCTTAGTTGATTGATGATCAGACTGAATCTGTCATACATTTCAGAAATGCTTTCTTCAGCCTTCTTTTGAAAGTTCTCATATTGAGAGATCAATAGGGCCTTCTTGTCTTTCTTTTCATCAGCACTTCCTTTCACCATCTTTGTGAGGGCATCCCAAATTTCCTTGGATGATTCACAATCAACAACTTTTTGAAAGATGTCATCTGAGAGAGTTGAGACAAGTATGTTCATGGCTTTTAGATCATGAGTTCTTGCCTTCTTCTCATCTTCTGTCCACTCAGATCTTGGAACAAGTGTTTGTGTGATATTGCCATTTGCATCCTTTCTGTAAGGCTTTGGGGGACCTGTCACGGTAATATTGAACAAGTCAGCATCAATGGAATTCATATAGATTCTGATTCTTGTTTTCCAAACTGCAAACCTTTCAAGATTGCACATTGGTGGTCTGGTGGAAGCATAATCTTTGATTTGTGCCATGTGAAAAATAGTTTTGAAAATATATATATATAAGAGGTAGGATTTTTTTGATCAAGGAGTTATCCTTTTTAGATCAACCTGGCTCTGATACCAATTGAAAGTGCACAGTTAACCTCACTAGAGTTCTCTAGAGGGGGGGGGGGGGGGGGGTGAATAGAGATTTAAAATATTTTGTGCAAAGTTAATATATATATATATATGTATGATCACAGATTAGAGCTTCCCACACACCAACAAGAATTAGACAAGTAACTAAAGTAAATGCAAGAGAGAAAATCACAGCACAACACAAGAAAATATAGTGGTTCCCCAAACTTTGGGTAGTCCACTCTTCTACCCCCTTGGTAGGAATTCACTATCTTGTACTGAGTCTTTTGATAAGGAGACTCTTAGAACCACCCGGAGTCTTTTGACAAGGAGACTCTTAGAACCAACTGAGTCTTTTGACAAGGAGACTCTTAGAACCAGTACACTGAATTTTTTGAAGAGAGATTCTAAAAACTCTTTTACAATATATAAGTAAGAAAGAAAGAAAGTAAGAAACAATAATGAATCTTCTTCCTAGCAAGAAGATTGGAAGCACAAGAAGTGAATTAAATCTTTCTTCTATAGAGAGAAGAAGATTTGTATCCTATCTCTCTTTTAGTGAGAGCAATCAGATTTTGCAGCAGTGAGCAGAAGAAGAAATGGTTGAATATTGCTGCAGAGCTTTTTCTCAATATCTCTCTTTTCTTTTGGGAGCTTTTCCTCTATATCAAATATGTGTGGTAGATCACTCAACTTCATTTCCTGCCGACCTCCTCCTTATTTTATAGCTCTGTGTAATAAGATAGCACTATAGGAGAGGAATTAATTAGCAGCCAGAGATTTAGGAGGAGAGAAATGTTTCCATAGCAGATATAACATAAATGGAGAATATTAATTCAGATTTCAAATAATATCCAAAATAGAGTTAGTCACATTTTAGCCAAGAATCAAATAGAAGGAGAATGATTCAGAACGGCTATAAATATTTACTTTATTCCATATAAATTAGATCTACTGAAAGAAGGAAAGAGATCTACGCATATTTAAATCTGTCATATAAATCGACGTACGTCGATTACTATTCGACGTAAGCGTCGAATTCATCCTGGCTGGACGTCGAGAGAAGAATAAGGAAGGTGCGTCGACTATGGTGCGTCGACTTCTTTATATGCGTCGACTAGAAATAAGAGTAGCGTCGACAACACATACGTCGAAATCTTCCTAAAGTTACTTCGACATATCCTGAAGAAAACGTCGACTTTATTTCGACGTTGCGTCGAATACTATTCGACGCATATTTACTTAGTCTTGTTTTTCATAAAACTCTTACTTTAACTCATTTCTAGGGGTTAAGAAAAATCATTTCCCCAACACAAACGAACCAGCAATGTCCTTGTGAACCAGTTCAAGTTGTCTCCTTGCTCTTCGAGACTTTCCACATTCAAACGTCTGCCGCTTCTGCTTCCCCTTTGCATAAGCTTCATAGATCTTCTATGGTGGTGAATGTTCGAACATGGTCTTCTGCATCTTCTAGGTTTGAGAATAACAAATCTTATGTGTATTTGAGCATGTGTGTTTAAGTGTGCATGAAACAATGTCATATCATGACTTAAGGATAACATATGAAATAAGCGTCCGAGTTTGGAGCCAAAACTAAAACATGGCCGCTAGAGCGGGCGGTATCTCCCACGGTAGCTGCTAGAGTAAACGGTAGCTGCTAGCGCCGACGGTAGCTCAAAACACTTTGGGAAGTCAGCAAATGCTTCTAAAAATGAAAGATTCTCACACGCAGAATAATGCAAAAACTGAGATAGCGAAGGCGGTAGGGATAGCGCAGGAGGTAGCTCGATGCAAAAGAGGAATCTCAACCAACTTTCCTTGGAATGAAAGATTCTCACACATAGAATATTTCCTACACCGAGATAGCGTCGGCAGTAGGGATAGTGCAGGTGGTAGCTCCAAGGATATAAAAAGGACCCCTTGGCTCCGTCTTCATCATCCTCTCACAACCCTAAATTTCATAGCTTCGTGCCACATCGTATAGAGAAAGTTTAAGAGAGATACTTCCATAAATCCAAGAAGGCTTTAGGAGATCATTGGAAAAGATTACAACACGCTTCATCATCATGAAGAAAGACCAGATCGACTACGATCATACTCTGTGGGTTTTCGTCTACTTCTTCAAGAGATCCATATAGGGAGTTTTTCATATTCTTATTATTTCTTGCATCTCTTTACTCTTGTAATCGTGTAGTGAATTTGCCTCGTGTTGGCGACAAGGTATGGGTAGGACTTAGGGAGGAATTCGCCTTATGTTGGCGACTAGATCTGGTGTAGGTCTAGGGGGTGCTCGAGGCCGTATTCAGGGGAGGATTGATTAGAGCGGCTTGAGGACGTATCCGGGGGAGGATAGGCTAAAGCCACCGATTCGTGGGGATATGAGTTGCGATAGAAAACAAAAAAGGATTTTTCTTTTTTCGCCTACGATTTCTAGCGTCATAATAAATTAAGTTTTGTAATCTACTATTTCAAGTTAATAAAATATGTCTTTATTTTATTTCACTTGAGTTATTTGGTTTTCACTATTTTGATCTCTTAGGTTTTCAAGCCATATAAAATATATTAAAAGTTTTTAAAACCCTTATTTACACCCTCTAAGGGTGCCTACAGATCCAACAAGTAGTATCAGAGCCAGGTTATTCCAAATCAGCTTAACAACCGGGAATAATGGCGTCACATGATCTCGCTTCTACTAGTGGGAAAAAAATTTATGATGAAGAAAAATCTCTTGCACCACCTTTATTCGAAGGTAGAAATTATAGAGGGTGGAAAATTTATTGAAAAAGTTTATTAAAACTTTAGATATCGAAGCGTGGAATATAAAAATAGTAAGACCAACAGATGAATCAAATAAAAAAGAATGTCACATAAATACAAAGACTTTGAATAGTATTTTTTGTGCTTTATCTCAAGATATTTTTAAATTGATATATTATTTTCTAGTGCATACAAAGTTTGGAAATTTCTTGAAGAAATATATGGTCTTCCTCTCACAGGTATGGAATAATGCAAGAATTGGAGAACATACAAGCTTGCACAAAAGAAAGCTCCTCTCATGATGGATCAATGAATTGCACATCAAGTGGAAGAGAAGAATAAATATTATCTTTGGGAGAGGAGTGCCAAAGAGAGGTCAAAGTAACTATATGTTCAAATCTTGCCTCTTCCGATAGCAATGCAAGGAAATCAAATTCTTCTCTTTTTGTGACAAATTCCATTTCCACATTACATATGCTACAAAATGTTAAACATTAAATTAAGAAATTGAAAATTTCTAATGAGAAATTACGTTTAGAAAATATAAAGTTAAAAGCTAATGTTAATGTAGAATCTAGTTGTGATGTGGCTTCTCCATCTTGCTCTTTAATTGAAATTTCAAAGCCTTGTATTGATTGTAATGATATTAAAGAAAAATTCAATGATTTTGAAAAAGA
The DNA here is from genome assembly GCA_033032865.1 of Dactylorhiza incarnata. Taxonomy (NCBI): domain Eukaryota; kingdom Viridiplantae; phylum Streptophyta; class Magnoliopsida; order Asparagales; family Orchidaceae; genus Dactylorhiza; species Dactylorhiza incarnata. The sequence continues at coordinate 2,812,024 of JAWHQI010000165.1, forward strand.
AGTTTTAATTTCAAAAGAGCATAATGAAAAATTGGTAAATGAATATAATATTTTATCTAATAAACTAGAATTATTAAAACTATTTGTGCAAAAATTTACAAGTAATAAAAAATCTTTTATTTCTAGTTTATCATCAAACATGTGTAAAACTTCTACTAGTATTTTAAAATATATTAATCATACACCTTGAAAGTGCATAGTGTGCCTCTGAGAGTCCTCTAGAGGGGGGGGGGGGGGGGGGGGGTGAATAGAGATTTAAAATATTTCAATTATAACTGTGTAAACAATAAAACAAACTAAGGATTTATGCTCAAACAAAATCACAGAAAGAATAATATAGTGCAGGAAATAAAATGCTGAAGGAAAAAATTGGGACAGCACAGAAAGGCACAATACAAAGACAAGAGATTTTATAGAGGTTCACCTAAATGTGGGTAGTCCCCTCTGATGGCGACGACGCCCCGCCATTTGTTAGTGACCAGTTCCTTGACGACGCCGACTCGACGCATTTTTTTGATCGCTGCCGCAATACTACATTTGAAGACTCGGATGGACGATGCCGCAACAACAATAATGGTGTATGCCATCACCGCAACAATCATTTTGAAGAACACCATCGCCGCACCGTCACGATGAACGCCATCGCCGTCACAACCTTCGTCTGCGGCGCAAGATTATTAATTAATAATTATAATTATTTATATTATAATTATTAATTAAAATTTTACCAAGCTTTGTCTTTTATTTTGGACTTTGTTTATGTCCATGATTTATTTTAATTATGGACTGCGTTTAGCCATGCTTATGTTTTATTTTAATTTCGGACTGCATTTATCCATGTTTGTTGGCTAGCCTATAAAAGACTATCTTGTATTAGAGTTTGATTATTGAATGATTAAGAAAAAAAACCTGAATTGATTCTCCTCTAATTTTTCCCTCTCTCCTAGCCACCCCTCTCTCTCCCTTCTTGGCAGATTTCGGCCAGCCCCCTCCTTCCTCCTCTTGGCCGCCCCTCTCCCTTGTCTCCTTCCTCTTGGCCGCCGGCCACTACCTCTCCTCCCCTCCTTTTCTTCTCTCTATTGGAACGACCCTCTCTCTAGCCGCCCCCTTCTCATTCTTCCTCCTATTGGGAAGTTTTCGGCCAAGGTGAAGAAAGAAGAAGAAAGTGTCGTGGTTTCGTGGAATCAAATCCGGCGTGAAGCAACCAAGGTGAACGAGTTTCTCTCTATTCGACGCGGCTCTAGTGGATCCGTTGATGAACGATTTGGGCGAGTGCATGCTTGAGGATAATCCCATCTCAAGCGGGGTAACGAAATTTTTACTCGTGAGATTTCCCTCTTGTTAATTTCTTGTTGTGGTAATTTTTTGCGTGATCTTCAAATCACTTGAATAATCGTGATTTTCTTCGATTGATTTACGTTCATCTTAATTGATTTAAATTCGTGGGGATTGGCGAACCTCATTTTCTTTTTGTTGGGAGAGATCTACCATTTCTGAAATCGTTATTTTTGGTGGATCTCTTTTGGTATAACACTTGCTCGACCGGATCGAGTGGATCCATTTGGCTAGACAGAATTTTGGCCAATAGTCAATATTCGATCTCTAAGGGTGTTGCCGACCCATACGTTAGCCTTTGAATGATAATATTGCATAATGTGTTTGCTGTGATTAATTATTTGTGCGAACGTAGAATTGGAACGTTGAGAGAAAATTCGAGTTTGTTCGTAGCGATCATGTCGGAGAGCGTAGCCTACATCAATTTTGTATCAAAGCCGGTTCGTGTCAATTTCTTAATTGACGCATTCCTAAAATTTTCTTAGAACGCCGGCACACACAATCTTCACACGATTTCGTGTTCAAAATTTCAAAATTTTTAATTTCTGGTCTGCGAATAGCGGCCTAAATAATTTTCTGCGAAAATCAAAAAAACAAAATTCTGGGAATTCTCCATATATTTATTAGAAAAAAATCAAAAAATATTTCTATTAACCTAGTTATTAGGCGGGAATAAAATTATCTTTCGTAAAGTTTTGGCCTAATCTAAATTTCTGGTCTGCGAATAGCGACCTTAAAATTTTTATTTTTTCAGCGAAAATTAAAAAAAAAGAAATTGCAAAATCTGCGTACTATTTTCTACTGGAAAATAAAAAAATATATATATTTTAAATTCTGGAAAGTCAAATTCAAAATTCAAATTTTTGAAATTCAAAATTCAAATTCAAAATTCAAAATTTTGAAATTCAAAATTCAAATTCAAAATTTAAATTTTTGAAATTCAAAATTCAAAATTCAAATTTTTGAAGTTCAAAATTCAAATTCAAAATTCAAATTTTTGAAATTCAAAATTCAAATTCAAAATTAAAATTTTTGAAATTCAAATTCAAACTTCAAAATTTTGAAATTCAAAATTCAAATTCAAAATTCAAAATTTTGAAATTCAAAATTCAAAATTTTGAAATTCAAAATTCAAATTCAAAATTCAATTTTTTGAAATTCACATTCAAAATTCAAATTTTTTGAATTTCAAATTCAAATTTTTTAAATTCAAAATTCAAATTTTTGAAAATCAAATATTTCTGGAAATTCAAAATTCAAAATTTGAAATTTTTTTCTCATGTGTTATAGTTAGAACGTTTGTGCACTTAGACTCGTATAGCCACTCGCCTCACTACGAATATGGCCTTTGACGTGAATTTTTCCCTTAGACAAAGGAATCGTTCAGTTGCTGAATACATGTGCCTTTTTGAGGACAGGATGGTTAGGTGTGATATTAGGGAGATGCCTGAGATAACCCTCTCACGGTTTCATAGGGGGCTCAATCTCGACATTCAAGGTAAACTCCTCCGCTACTGTCACACTGACCTAGACACTTGCTATAACATCGCGTTGGAAATTGAGAAGCACCTAGCTCACAAGTCTAGGACACGTTCGTTTGAGAAGGGAAAGGACATCTTAGGACCTTTCCCCTCTTTACCCCTGAGAGATAAGGACATCTTATGCTAATGTACATAAGAGAGCGTCTCACTTGAAAGTTGGCGATTTGGTTATGGTACGTCTCATCCCTGAACGGTTGCCTTCGGGCACCATAAAAAAGTTAGCAAATCGGCGAGCGGGTCCTTTTTGAATCTTAAAGCGATTAGGAGAAAATGCTTTTCTTTTGGAGTTACCCACTGATTGGGGAATCTCCCCTATTTTCAATGCTTCGGATTTAACGCCATATATTTGTCCACCACTTGAATTAACTGACTGTCCGTTTGGTTCCTCTACATTTTCTAATCGGTTGGGGGGTGAGCTTGTGCCCGGTTCGCTCTCTTCTTCGGTTCCTACTGGAGGTACGTCTAATGTTGATGATGAAACTTTTTTTCCTTATTTGCCTAACGCATTTCCAAGGGTTCCACGGGCCTTTGCTTTGTCTGACAGGTGTTTGTTGATGTTTCACTCATCGATGATGAGTGATTTTGAGTGGAGGAGGATTGATGGCGACGACACCCCGCCATTTGTTAGTGACCAGTTCCTTGACGACGCCGACTCGACGCATTTTTTTGATCGCTGCCGCAACACTACATTTGAAGACTCGGATGGACGATGCCTCAACAACAATCATGGTGTATGCCATCGCCGCAACAATCATTTTGAAGAACGCCATCGCCGCACCGTCACGACGAACGCCATCGCCATTACAACCTTCGTCCGCAGCGCAAGATTTTTAATTAATAATTATAATTATTTATATTATAATTATTAATTAAAATTTTACCAAGCTTTGTCTTTTATTTTGGACTTTGTTTATGTCCATGATTTATTTTAATATGGACTGCGTTTAGCCATGCTTATGTTTTATTTTAATTTCGGACTGCATTTAGCCATGTTTGTTGGCTAGCCTGTAAAAGACTATCTTGTATTAGAGTTTGATTATTGAATGATTAAGAAAAAAAGAACCTGAATTGATTCTCCTCTAATTTTTCCCTCTCTCCTAGCCGCCCCTCTCTCTCCCTTCTTGGCAGATTTCGGCCAGCCCCCTCCTTCCTCCTCTTGGCCGCCCCTCTCCCTTGTCTCCTTCCTCTTGGCCGCCGGCCACTACCTCTCCTCCCCTCCTTTTCTTCTCTCTATTGGAATGACCCTCTCTTTAGCCGCCCCCTTCTCATTCTTCCTCCTATTGGGAAGTTTTCGGCCAAGGTGAAGAAAGAAGAAGAAAGTGTTGTGGTTTCGTGGAATCAAATCCGGCGTGAAGCAACCAAGGCGAACGAGTTTCTCTCCATTCGACGTGGCTCCAGTGGATCCGTTGAAGAACGATTTGGGCGAGTGCATGCTTGAGGATAATCCCATCTCAAGCGGGGTAACGAAATTTCTACTCGTGAGATTTCCCTCTTGTTAATTTCTTGTGGTAGTAATTTTGGCGTGATCTTCGAATCACTTGAATAATCGTGGTTTTCTTCGATTGATTTACGTTCATTTTAATTGATTTAAATTTGTGGGGATTGGCGAACCTCGTTTTCTTTTTGTTGGGAGAGATCTACCGTTTCTGAAATTGTTATTTTCGGTGGATATCTTTTGGTACAACACTTGCGCGACCGGATCGGGTGGATCCATTTGGCTAGAGAGAATTTTGGCCTATAGTCAATATTCGATCTCTAAGGGTGTTGCCAACCCGTACGTTAGCCTTTGAATGATAATATTGCATAACGTGTTTGCTGCGATTAATTATTTGTGCGAATGTAGAATTGGAACGTAGAGAGAAAATTCGAGTTTGTTCGTAGCGATCGTGTCGGAGAACGTAGCCTACATCACCCTCTTCTACCACCTGGTAGGAATGCACCACCTGTGCCTAAGTCTTTTGATAAGGAGACTCTTGAACCAAGATCTTTTGATAAGGAGATCTTGAACCATAGATCTTTTGATAAGGAGATCTTGAACCAATGATCTTTTGATAAGGAGATCATGAACCACAAAATCCTTTGAAAGAGGGATTCCTAAACTCTGTACAGGGGGTGTAAGGAAAGAAGATTAAGAAAGAGAAGAAGGAATCAGAAATCTGTTTTTCAGAATTCTGTAACAGCAGTCTTTAAGGTGTTGTTCTTGAGTACTCTTCAGGATCTGTATAGAATTAACCCTAACTTATGATAGTGATGATTGCTAGGGTTTGTAAGCTCTTGATCCTTCTTCTCTCTGCTCTTATAGTAGTACTACTGCTATATAATATTGATGAGGAAGCATCAGTTGTTTCTCTGAGCAGAGTACAATCTTCTGTAGATCTTTCTTCAAAGGTTTGTACCGAGGAGAAGAAGACCCTTGACTGGGAGAGAGCAGTTCTTGTTTTCTTCTGTCTTTTAGGGTTCCAGCAGGAAGAAGATGAAGAGGACGCCCTAGTCAACAACCGTTTAAGAATGTGATGAATGGTCAATTTTTCTCTGTCTTCTCATCCTATTTATTGTCCCTCTTTAATTTGAATTTGATTTCCTTTTCTGGTATGTCCTAAAAATGTATTTTGCCTGGAAAATTTCTCTTCCTTTCCTTCTTTAATTCACGACCCATCCACCAACTGTTTGTATGTTTCCAAGAATGCTTTTCTGTCTTCTTGAATGCTCCTTTCCATAAGAGGTAATAATTAAGCCATTGCAGAATGGTCTTGTGCACTGTGGGCCATGAGAGAGAGATTCAAAATGACAGCTGAAAAGGTTTCCTTTTCAGACAGTATTCGACGTAGCGTCGAGTTCTCTTTCTCTCTTATTGACGCACCTTCGAGTTTATGTAAGAGATGCTTCAAATTCATTCTTACTCTGATTGAACTCTGCTTGTCAATGATGCGTTGAAACCTTATCGATGTAACTGTCGAGTTGAAGGCTTGACTCAAAACCTCATTATCTGCGTCGAAATGTAGTTGACATTGCGTCGAATTTAGATGACTTTGACAAATACTTCCTTCTGCGTTGAGTTGAAGTAGAAGCTGTGTCGAGTTCTCATAATACTTTAACATGACCATGGCCTCTACGTCGATATCCTTTCAACGTAGCATCGACTTGATTTACTTTGACAGAAGGTTGAGTTGCTTGGACTTCTAGTCTAAGTAGCGTCGACATCCATTCGATGCTGTGTCGATTTCTATTCAACGCAAAAGATAATTTAACCCAAATACTGCTTGTCTTGAACTTGTCTTGTCACCCTAAGTTGAGAGAGATATCCTAAGACATCTAATGACCACATTACCCTCACTATACAATGGGTAATTCAACCTAAGAGATAAAAATCACTTTTTAGATAATTTGTTAAGTTAACTCAAAAGAGTTTTTCCCAAGAATCTCCCCCTATTTATCTTAACAAATTTTACAGATTGATTATAGTGATTTTACTCATTCCTATTATGTAAACAGAAGATACATTCAAGACAATATAGACATAAAATAAATAACTGGATTGAACTAGTAAACTAAAATGCATCTAATTAATTGTCACATGAGTTTATCAGAGATTACCCAAGAATACATCTACTTCATTCCTTTCAGAAAAGTAGATAGGTCCTCATAGACCTTTCTGAATTTTCTTTCCACATACTTGAAGTTTGCAGGAGTTGCCTTCTCTGTATTCTTTTGTATTCTTGCATGACCTTTGAACAACTTCTCCAGGTAATGTTTTGTTTCAGGGGAGACATCTTTTAAAGTGAAACCCAGAGCAAGAACTTTTACTGTCAACAGGTTTATGAATTCCAACTCTAGATCATCTGACTCTGAGTCCCCATCAGGATTTGGTACAATAAAGGTTGATTGAGGTTTTTCAGAGATTGAAGAAGTCTTGAACATTATCTTCTTCTTCACAGGAAGTTGTTTTCCTTTCTTTTTCTCCTGGAGTGGCTCCTATGTATCCTCTGGAATGCATCCAATACCCCTTTTGTGAAGTTGGCCTATTTCCTCCAACATCCTAGCTTTAGGATTCTTTGCAATATACTCGGTGGGGTCAAACAAGGAGGTTTTGATGGGGATTGATTTTTCCAGCTCCTCTTGTTCAACAACTTCTTTTCCTCTTTACAGAATATCAATAAACCTTTTTCTCTTTTCCTCAATTTCCTTTTGAGCTGCTTCATACTCATATCCGTCTCTATCACCAATGTCCTTTAAAGCTTTGTAAAGCTTTTGATCAGTGTAGGTTTTCATTGTATTCACTGGGAATTCAATCTTCCCATATTTTTTGTGATATGATTTACTCTTCTTCTATTCCTTTCTTTCCTCTTTTGAATACCTTTCCCAAGTAGGTAGCTTCCCTCTGCCCCCACTTCCTCTTCCTCTATAGGTGAAGGTGGAAGATGAGCTGGAGGTATTGGTTGAGCTGGAGATGGATCAGATGAAGCAAGATCCTGATCAGCCACCTTGACTGGAGAAGGTGCTGATGTATAATCTTCAAAAGACACTTTGAATGAAAGGGGATCAAGAATGGATGCTTCAGTATCCACATGAAACTTCTGCAGAGTCTTTAAGTAGACCTGATCATCAGAGTTTAGAGGAATCTCACCCTGAATTGAGGACTCCCCCTGAGCAAAAGGCAGGATCCTTGGAAGGATTGTGATAGTTTATTTAGGGTATAGTCTTAGATACCTAGAGGGGGGGGGGGGGGGGGGGGTGTTGAATAGGTTTATTTTATTTTAGGCTTGTTGTTTTCTTAGTTTAGGTTTGCAAGTTATCAAGCACAGAAAACACTCAAGGATTTATAGAGGTTCCTCAAGACAGGGTGCCTTGAGTAGTACTCTTTCCCCCTTCACCTTTCTAACAATGAGTTAGACAAGGCCAACTTCTCCAAACTCAGCTCCAAGAGCCTACAACACAGATCCCTCAGTATCTCTCGAGTTTTCCCAAACCCTACCTCAGGCACAACTGCCCTACCTCAGATCAAACAATGATCCCACACTCAAGCTGACCTCTCAGCTCTTCAGCTCAGGTAATACAACCCTACAATCTCAGAACTATTAAGTTCCTACACACTCAAGCACAGATGCCCTACAAGCTCAGAACTATTAAGTTCCTATAGGAGTAATAAGGTGGAATTACAATCAGAAGACAAGAGATGGTGATCTTCAGCTTCTGAACAACTGATGTTGCAGTCTTGAACCAAGGAGGAATAGGATGCCCCAACTTGATTCTTCTTGATCCTTTCCTTCAGATGATGGGCTGGATCTGCTTGCTCTTTCTTGAGTTGAACAACAAGAGCAATCTCTTCTCTCCTTGCAGCCTCAGGTAATCAAAAAAATGAAGCTTCAAGGCTGCCGACAATGGAACAGTAATGTTCTTTTCTTTTTTGTGTGCTGGAGAGTAATCTTTCATGATGGATGCTTACAAAGCCCTAACTTATCCTTTTTATACTCAGATAGTCTTCAACGGCTCTTAGCTGTCCTTCTCACATGTATGGGAGTGATTGGTGGACCCTAAGAAGCTTTTCTGTAACTTGCGCCAACAGCAGAACCTGCCAGATCATTTTGAAGTTGTCTCAGCGGTTGGGCTGAGATGGCCTGCTATCTCAGCGGCTATTTCTATCTCGTCTCAGTGGATCCACTGAGACAGACAGTCATCTCAGCATATTTCTTCTATCTGCAGCTCAGTAGGCCCAGACACCTTCTCAGCGGCTCCTGGCCTTGTCTCAGCGGTTCAGCTGAGACTGAGAGCTCATCTCAGCGGTTTAGACAACAGACCTACTGAATATACATCACACCAAGCTATGACCTATTCCCGCATGATCATTAAGCAGAATGGGGTTCATCAAATACAACTTGCATTTAGCATTGAGTGTCTGGCTTCTTCAAATTAAGGAAAATATTGAGGGTCATTTTCCCAACAATCTCCTCCTATTTGAAGAAGGCAGAACACCCTCAAATGCCAAAGTACATACCATACAAATATTTGTCATGCAACTTCATAATATGATAATCATTATATCATACACATATATACATTGCTATAAATTTAGGATAAAATTATAACACCAGATATTTATGCCAAGTATGTCACAACCATAGTTTAACAGTCCTATAATATGATTAAGTACACATGATAGTGCATTACAGATTAACTCAATCAATAACAGTAGAGTAAACTTTTAACTAAAGCTCATATTAATTAATGACATGAGGTGATAATTTCACCATTCAATTCATAAGCAGTTCAGATAGAGTAATAAGTCATAGTTTAATTTGCATTTTTACATATTCACAAGATGTTTATATATTCATCTAGAGTTTTCTTTTCTTAGAAGAAGAGCATTCAGGAAAATCAGCAGCTGCTTCTTTTCCTTTAGCTGAGGCCAGTTGGTCTGCTGCAACATCCATTTCTTCTTGAACTGGAGGCTCCTTATCTTCAGCAGGTACAACCATGTCTTCAGAGAGATTTGTGGATGTGTTCTTTTCAGCATTTGCTGCTTCAATCTCAACTATCTTCCTCTTGTTCTCTTGCCTTTTAAAATACAGAAATGGCTTTGAGATGTATTTACAAGGCATCCTTCTTGGGTTATCTTTTCTTACTAGATTGGCTTTGAATACTTTATCTCTTTTTGTGTTCCTCTCTAAATGCTTTATCCATTCCTCAGATGGATATAACTTATCAATGTCTTTACCTATTTGGCCATGACTTAGCAAGGCATTTAGAATTATCTCTTTGGAGTCATCACTCCAGTATTCAAAATTAGGGTCTCTACTGTGTTCATCCCTTTGTTTGGCCATGAATTCCTCAGTGAGCAATACATGCTCTCTTTCTCTTCTATTTTTCAATCTCTCATTTTGTGCTATTGCCTCTTGATGAGGGAAATCCTAGTCTTCTGCCCTATTAACATCTAGGATAGGAAGATTCAGAGCTACCCTTGTACCTTGTAGAACTTTCAGTGTGAGGTTAGAATTGATGACTGCATTTGTATCCTCCCCCTTTCTGGCTTCTTCAAATATCTGCTGATATAGATCTTGTTTAGCTGTGTAGATTGTGCCAGACAGGGTTTGGAAGGCATTTTCAACATCAGAGTGAAGCACCTCTTGCAGTTTGCCTATTTCTGAATTGAAGTGAGATGTTGTGACTGAGGCTGCAATGAATTGAGAGACATTGGCAATGTCAGCTTTCAACCCATCCTTGTTTCTGTCAGCTTCTTGATCCAACTGCATGGCAGTGGAATAGATATAATCTTGAAGATGGTTTGTTGATTTCTCTATCACCTCATCTGTTTTGCTGACATAGTTTTTGACATATGACATATCTTCTTCAGAGAGTCTGAGTTGTTTGTCCATGGACCTTAGAATTGTATTTTGAGTGAGTACTGCCTCTCAGCAAGTTCAAACCACTTGGTCATCTGTTTGTTGAGCATGACAATGTTCTCCTTTATCTCCTAGACCTCAGTCATGACCTCAGCTCTCACATTCATGATGGACTAATCAATGTATCCCCTGACTGATGTAACTGATTGATCTACACGTGTCTTCATGGAAGTTATGTGAGACTATAGCAGTAGGTAGATAACATTGAGAAGATTCTCATTAGAGGAGTTGGAGGTGGAAGCTTGCTGAATGTTTATCACTAGGAATGGGGGTCTTGGTGAGCTTGGAAGATTGATAATATTGAGCACTAGATGGACTGGAGGTTTATGCAGGACTGCAGCTAGGGCATCCACCATCTCAGCACATGATTCCATTTCAACAATGTGATCAGGGGGGAGCTGATCATCATCCATATTGTAATATCTAGTTGCCAACCTAAATCACCTAGAGGGGGTGAATAGGTGATAACTGCGTCTTTTGCGGAATTAAAAACAACGCACAGAAAGCAAATCACAATCACAGACGACACAAGAAATTTATAGTGGTTCCCCGTTCTTGGGTACTCCACTTGTCAGCCTCGCTAATCTAGCACCACAGCTAGACTTGACTGCTTCACTATAACTCGGATCAAGAATGATCCTATAATTTCGGAGTCAACACTCCTACAATCTCGGAGACAAATCTCCTACAAACTCAGAGAAAATCTCTCTTACAACTCGGAGAAAACGACTCCTACAACTCGGAGACAATCCTCTCCTACAACTCTGAGAAAACTTCTCCTACAATCAAATGTAAATTGAGATTGATACAATACTTATCAATTCATAAACAGATCTGAAAACCCTGAGAAATCTTCTTCCTTCTTGAGGCTTGAAAAGCTTTGACTTGATGTCGATGAGGAAGAATTGAAAATGACTCAGATCTGATCTTCTACGATTCGAATTGATCCAATAGATTCAGTAGAGGATGTGATGGGTCCCATTTATATACACTTTATGGTCTCATTCGGGATAGTTTTCTCGCATATGCACTTCACTTTTAGTTCATTATTGCTTATATTTCACTTGAACACATTTCTTCACAAAGTGCACTCTTTGGTCCCATTTTGGTGTGCAATTGCGCGCTATGTTTGTTGGGGGTATGCACATGGTGCTCCCCAACCCTTTTTCTGTATTTGGATTGAGCTGGAAGGGTATTCCCAGCCATGTGATTGCTTTTTGGTGCTGTCAGGTGGGTAGAACATCTATTTTGCCCAGATTTCATGTCTGCATGAATCGCACGGTCGTGCGTTTTCTTGACGCACGGTCGGCTGCGATCATGTGCTCTCATCTATGGCCCGAAGTAGCATTCTGAATTTGGTCGTGCGTTTTTACGCACGGTCTGTTTTGACTGTGCGAGAGTAAAATCGCACGATCTCCTTTTTTGTCTAAAAAATTATGTTTTATTTTGTTCACGCACGGTCGTGCGTTTCTAAAACGCACGGTCGTGCATGAACAAAATTCCGCACTCTTTCTATTTAAGCTGCGATTTTTAGGTTTTCAGGACCCTGATTCAGTTCCGCCATTTCCACCGCAAGGAGAGCTCCAGCTCCATTTTCTTCCACCCTTCCATGAGGGCTTTGCCCTAGGCCGCCTCCATCATCCAAGAGCTTCCAAGGAGGGGATTCTAGTCCTATACTCATCATTAAGCAAGGAAAGCTTCACACCAGAGTAGATCGGGTCGTGAGACGAAGAAGACGGGTCCATTGGGAGGAAGTGACAACCCTCCTCTACCCCGGACATAGTTGCGGACCGAGCTAGGACGCGGATTGACAACCCGGCGATTCCTGCCGTGAATCCCAACGAGTCTTCGGATGTGGTCGATTCTCTTGCACTCTTTCATTTTGTTTTGATGAATGTAACTAGAACTCCGTGTTATTGATGATGTGCACTATAAACCTTAATTTTTAATGTTTATTTCATTTCTATGAAATTATCATGTTTATATGTGTATTTTAGGTGCGCCACCAAATCCATTCCACCCTCCACTTCATTCCGCTTGACTACTCTTCCATTCCGTATGCCTACTCGTCCATCCGCCCTTGCGAAGTAGTGCATTCAAGGCCAACGTAGTTTCCATCCCGCCTAGCGAAGTAGTGCACTCAAGGCCTGCATAGGAGTAGTTGAGTAGTTGTTTGCTTTTATTTTCCACAATCCAAATCACCCCCTTTTCCGCAATCCACCCGCTCGAAAGGACTTCGATCTCAAGTCCTTCCTCAATAGTTAACTCCACCTTACTGTGTTCCTTCGAGATCGATACTTGGGGATTCACTCCCACATTTTATATTACTTGAACGATCGATACACTACCGTTTCGTGCCGCAGTCTTGCTACTGCCTATAGCGATGTGTTGTACTTGCACATCAAGTTTTTGGCGCCGTTGCCGGGGAACATAGACGTGTGAGTTTGCTGTAGAGGGAGATAAGAGATAGTAGTTCTTCGAGTGTTTATAGCCGCCTAATTATTTTTGTTTGCTTTTTAATTATATATTGTTTGTTATTATTTCTTTCTCTCCTATTTTAAAGTTTTAGGCAAGTTTATTCCAAGGAGTTTTATTAGTTTATCTAAATTTCCTTGCAAAGAATTTCAGTTTCATTATATCTGTTTTAATCGTTGAAAATGTCGTCATGGGCTATTTCTTCTAGCACTTACGACAAGATGGTTTATTATATAGACCAAATGAAGGAGTTAAATGCTAGGCAGTGTAGGAACTTAGTTTGCTTGTTGTGTCGAGGAGAGGGTCATGAATTGAGGGACTGTCATAGCCTCTTCAATCCTGACCGCTGCTCCTTCACTCATGACAACATTGTCCTTATCACTCATTCGTTACCCATGGAGGCAATCGTGCCCTCTACCCCCGAGCTTATTTCGTGCATGGACTCCTCACTCCCCGTGTTTGGCTTCACTCCTAGTGATGACGATCACTCATCTGTTAGCCAATAAGGAGAGGAATGGGAGCTCCTTGATGCACCTGAGTGTGATGAGAAAAGTATTCTTTCCATTGGGGAGGCGTTAGCAGATCTTTTTGCGGAGGAACCAAATCTTTATGTTCCTCCAGTTTCTTTGCAAGATTTTTCTACACACATTTTTATGATCCTGTCGAAGTAATTGAGCAGGGTGATGATTCTGAGCATGAGGCTGCACCCCGGTGGGATGATGAGGGTACTCTTTCGGATGAGGAGGTTTGCACTTCCTCATGGGACGAGGAGGTCCAACACACCACCGAGGCCTTTGAGTTCTTGGGTTCCCCTTGCTATGATATTTACGATGATGACAGTGATTTATCCTTGGAACTTGCTGGGAGTGAAACCAAGATCACTTCCATGATTACCGATTATTTTTATCTTTCTTATATTTTATTTCCTGACCACCCTTCTTTTCTTGAACATGTGCAGGGGGATTCAGCAGTGGAAATTCTTTGGGAAGCTGAATCTGAAATGCTCTCCACTGCTGATCCACCTTTATCCCCTCTTCCTGATATTTTTAATGCTTACTCTTTTCCATCCATGCAGGATTTTGAGTATGTTGCCCATTTTTGGGTAATGATGAAAACCAATACTGGCAGGGGAAATACAGTGCAGTGATGGTGTTTCCCTTGAAGGATTGGTTGCAAGGAGGTAAAAGATATTCATATCCTGAGCTAATGTCAGAAGAGAAGAAGAAGGCGAAAAAGAAAGAGATTTGGTGATGGAGGATAAATCCTTCTTTCTACCCTTACTGCTGGGTCTTCAGACCCATTTCTTTCATTTCTAGTTATCACTTTAAATCAACATATAGTTGATTTCTCTACTGGTTGTGTAATAATAATTAGTAGGCTTTATTAACTTTTGCTTTTATGATTAGACAATCCTATAAAACTGCATAATACAGGTATTAAGTCCAGCTTAAGGACGGTAAACAAAAGCGCTAATGGGAGACAACCCAATTTTTCTTGCTACTTTTTCTAATCTGCTAATGCCTTAATATGTTATTTTTGCTATTGCTTGGTGCATCCTTTTTGTAGGGTGGTGATCTATTAGTGGCGGACTAGGACTTCCATCGCAGTATTAACGCTAATCTTCTGGTATGCTCATTTCCGAGCATGGGGTAACCTCTCCTCTTTTCATTGTCTTACACTCATGTTGTTATTTCAGCTGATCTTAGTGCATAGATTAAGTCTGGGGGAGAGCTGTTTGTTACCCACAGTGCAAGCACATGTTGGATTGCATACTAGAAGTAATTTTATTTTAGCTTTGTAATAAATTTGTTCATATGCTTCACACACCATTTCACCCGCACGAGCGCGCACTCGCTTGTTTGCATGCTCCGGTTTATTCAATTCTTGGTTGTGATGTAGGAATTGGTGTATTAGCCAAAATAATTGCAAGATGGAGTGGAATGTTGACTCCTGCAGTGCTCTAGTTGAGTACTCGTGTTTTGCTTAGGACTTTGAGTAGAATCAGTTCTTATTTATGCTCCTAATTTATAATTAGTTGATTTGCGTAGATTTTAGTTTATTTTACTCAAAATGGTGAATGTGGTTGAATCTAGTGGTAGCATGGTATTGTGTGTAAGCGACTGCGAGGTTCGTGTTGCTCGAGTCAGGAGAAAGGATTACTTTCTCGGGGGCTAAGAAATTGCCCCAAGCGACTCTCAAAACATGGGTGCGAACGATTTGCAAGATGAGCGTGACGTAGGCCATCTAGTTGGCAAGCTTGAGCTTTTTTCTACCATTCCTATACGCTAACCGTTGCTATCCTATTTTTGTGCCTATCCAACCTTTTGGTTCAGCTCCACCATACTTCACCAAGGCTTAAAATCTAATCTCATTATCGCAACCAAAAATTAAGCCAAAAGCATTAAAGAATTGTAATTTCCAATGCGGTGCGGTCTTGTGAAACTTTTGTGTTGATGTGGATATCTTAAAAAAAATTCTATATGCTGAGATTCTTGCTAATAGATTTGGGGATATAAAAAACGGGGAAGGAAAAAAAAAGCAAAGAGAAAGAAAAAATATATCCCTACCATTTTAATTGAAACATCTATCTCTATCGATTGGAGTAGGCTGTGTGCACACCCAGTTTCAAAGTCAAGTCTGGGGGTGTGTTACACGCATATTATTGGGGCTGTTATGATTTATCACTTTTGTATGCTCATTTGGGTTGCGATTAGCCTTCACATTTATCTTTGTATTCTAAACCGTAACCTAAGCCTCGTGTATACCTAAAGTCCTATCGATTCGTCTTGTGAGTTCACTAGTGTCGTGGAGAGAGTGTGACAGGGCGAGCTTATGGTTCTCGACGTTGATGGATTTTAACGGAGATAATTCCGAGTTCCGGTCTTGGGTAACACTCCCCTTCGCGTCTAGCTTACTTTCATACTATGCATGACCACGAGATTCACCAACATTCTATTTTTGAGTAAAAATAAATTCCTTTTTATGCATCTACACTTTTTATAAATTAGCTAGCATATTTAGAAACTTTTTCTAATAAATTTCTACGCACACAAGTATGCAACTTCGCATACTATTCCATGTCGCAATTTTTTAGCTAACTATGCTTTTCCCACTCCGCCGGATTTGTTTGCTCGGGACGTGCAAACGGGTAAGTCTGGGGGTGTGATGAGTCCCATTTATATACAATTTTATGGACTCATCCGGGATAGTTTTCTCGCATATGCACTTCACTTTTAGTTCATTATTGCTTATATTTTGCTTGAACACATTTCTTCACAAAGTGCACTCTTTGGTCCCCTTTTGGTGTGCAATTGCGCGCTATGTTTGTTGGGGGTATGCACATGGTGCTCCCCAACCCTTTTTCTGTATTTGGATTAAGCTGGAAGGGTATTCCCAGCTGTGTGATTGCTTTTTGGTGCTGTGCAGGTGGGTAGAACATCTATTTTGCCCAGATTTCATGTCTGCATGAATCGCACGTTCGTGCATTTTCTTGACGCACGGTCGGCTGCGATCGCGCGCTCTCATCTATGGCCCGAAGTAGCATTCTGAATTTGGTCGTGCATTTTTATGCACGGTCTGTTTTGACCGTGCGTGAGTAAAATCGCACGATCTCCTTTTTTGTCTAAAAAATTATGTTTTATTTTGTTCACGCATGGTCGTGCGTTTCTAAAACGCACGGTCGTGCATGAACAAAATTCTGCACTCTTTCTATTTAAGCTGTGATTTTTAGGTTTTCAGGACCCCGATTCAGTTCCGCCATTTCCACCGCAAGAAGAGCTCCAGCCCCATTTTCTTCCACCCTTCCATGAGGGCTTTGCCCTAGGCCGCCTCCATCATCCAAGAGCTTCCAAGGAGCGGATTCTAGTCCTATACTCATCATTAAGCAAGGAAAGCTTCGCACCGGAGTAGATCGGGTCGTGAGACGAAGAAGACGGGTCCATTGGGAGGAAGTGACAGCCCTCCTCTACCCCGGACGTAGTTGCGGATCGAGCTAGGACGCGGATTGACAACCCGGCGATTCCTACCGTGAATCCCAACGAGGCTTCAGATGTGGTCGATTCTCTTGCACTCGTTCCTTTTGTTTTGATGAATGTAACTTGATCTCCATGTTATTGATGATGTGCACTATAAACCTTAATTTGTAATGTTTATTTCATTTCTATGAAATTATCTTATTTTTATGTGTATTTGAGGTGCGCCACCAAATCCACTACACCCTCCACTTCATTCCGCTTGACTACTCTTCCATTCCGTATGCCTACTCGTCCATCCGCCCATGCGAAGTAGTGCGTTCAAGGTCTGCGTAGTTTCCATCCCGCCTAGCGAAGCAGTGCGCTCAAGTCCTGCATAGGAGTAGTTGAGTAGTTGTTTGCTTTTATTTTCCACAATCCAAATCACTCCCTTTTCTGCAATCCACCTGCTCGAAAGGACTTCGATCTCAAGTCCTTCCTCAATAGTTAACTCCACCTTACTGTGTTCCTTCGATATCGATACTTGGGGATTCACTCCCACATTTTATATTACTAGAACGATCGGTACACTGCCGTTTTGTGCCGCAGTCTTGCTACCGCCTATAGCGGTGTGCTGGACTTGCGCATTAGGATGGAGCAATGATCAATCGAACCTTTTCTTCCACTGGAGACAATTGATTCAGAATAGTATATCGATCTCCAGCAATGGCAACAGGCGGCACTTTCTCGTTCTTCTTGGATCAAATGGAGAATTATGGTTAATGAAAATAATGATTGATTATCAATGATTAATCATTAAACGAGAGCCTTATATAGCCATAGACTTAACGACATGAATTAAGATAGGATTAACCTTAAACAAAAAACATACGAGCCATCACATCAAACAAAAGGAATTAACGTCCCGACAAATGGACAGAAAATCACTTAAAGGACGAAAACAAGACTTCTCGAGAAATACAAAACTTCTCGAGAAATTGCAGCTTCTACTCGAGAGAAGACATAGAAGGATTTTTGGGAGATAGAGATAAACTTTTCGAGAGATAAAGGATTTCTCGAGAGATGGAAGGACTTCTTGAGAACAATTGGATTCTCAATAAAAACAACCTTAGAAAAATTTAACTGACAGACGAGAAAGACTTTCCGAGAGACAGACGTATTTCTCGAGATATTGTTTTGATTTCTTGAGAAACTCAAGTCTTGCCGAGAAACCTTTCGAAACTTGAAATAAAGGATTGAAAAGGATTTCACGAGAAAGGAATTGAAAACCAAACCAGCGCAGAGTCAATTCGTCGGCCGAGAAAAATTCGTCGAACTGAGCTCGAAGAAATCACTTCAGTTCGTCGAACGGCGATCGACGAACGGCGATCAACGAAACTTACTTCAATTTCAATAAAACAGCGATCGACTAAACCACTTCAGTTCGTCGAACGGAGCTCGATGAACGGCGATCGACGAAACTACTTCAACTTCAGTAAAACAGAGATCGACGAAACTACTTTAGTTCGTCTAACGGAGCTCGACAAAATCCGAACTCAGAACTTTGGTATAACAGTCCTTCGAACGACGCTCGACGAAACAACTTCAGTTCGTCGAACGGAGCTCAACGAACTCACCAAAATTCGTCGAATAAAAAATACTTAGGAAAAATATTTCTTCTTCTCTTGGACACCAGATGCACCTCCAAACCATGGGCTTCATTAGTCTTGAAAATGAAGTGTATCCCAATAGAGAGATCACACATGAGTCAACACCATGTTCCACATAATGAGGAATTACATTGTATGAAATTGTGCTTATTGACCCACTGTGACATGACATTGGTATACACTTAGCAATATGAACCTGCAAGAATAATACTAGAAAGACATATCAAATACACTAGCAATTCAATCTTGGTTCAAGGGTGACTTCCCACAAATCAAGGTTATTGTGGATACAATACCCAACAATCTCCCCCTATTTCTAGAAGTCAGAAACCTATTTACTAAGATGAATTGCATCAATATAAAACATAAACAAAACACACCATAGAGGAAAAGTTATGAAAACAGAGAGAGCATCCAAATCAATAACTATATATATTTAAGATTGTCTCATGAATTAATGTTCACACAATCAGATTGAGTAAAAGGTTTTGATGAGTCTCATAATCTTTTCTTCAGGCATTGTCTCTTTTCTTCTATTCTTGTCTTGCAAAATATGCATATGGCTTAGGATGGTATTTTGGAGGAGGGGCTGGAGTTGTAGGATTGTTATAACCATAAGTCTTGTAATGTATCCTTCTCTTGGTCATGCTTGTCTCATACCTTTTCCATTCAGATGCACTGAAGTAGTCTGAAACTTTCATACCACCTTCATCCACTAGCTTGAATGAGTCAAGAATAATTATTTTAGAAACTGGGCTCCACACCTATGGAACATCTTCAGTAGCAACTGCCTTTCCAGAGCTTGACCCAGGGACATACCTACTAGAAGATGTCCCTTCTCCATACTTCCTATTACTTGAGCCTGGCACCTTGGACTGAATTTCTGGTTGCTCTGCAGGCTAAGCCTGGGAATAGTCAGTAGGAGGTTCATATGCAGGTTGCTCTTTATGTCTAGGTGAAAACTGAGGTTGTATAGCAAAATCTGAAAAAAATCTCATTGTGTATCCACATAGTAGTCTTTGTAGTGTGAGCATTGACATCTGCAATCTTCTTCTGAACACCAATATTCAATTGCTCAAACTGATCAGCCCAAATTCTTTGGAGCTGAGAAACCTGATAATCCAAAAGCTCTGCCATTTTATCCTCCCCCTTTCTGACTTCTACATATAGGGTTTGGATGACAGATTCCTTGAACTGACCAACTTCATCAATAATTGAAAATGTATTTTTCTCTGCCTGCCCTTCAATAGATTCTTGAATTTTCCTTACCTTTAAAGTTTCATCAAAAACTTTACCCATGCTCTCAACAGAATGATCAATAGCTTTACCACCCTGAGTGATAAGCTTCTTAAGACTATCAGTATTAGCTTGAACTTCAGCTAATCCTCGCTCATCTCCTTTTCAACAGCAGAAATCCTTGCATGCACATCTTGAATGGAGCTTTCAAACTTCTCCTTTTGCCTATTCAGCATTATTTCAATCTGTCCAAGAAGTGATTCTGCATTATGCACAGGAGGTGAAGGAGGTGGAGGAGGTAGAATACTGGCCCTCCAGTTTGGAATCTCTTCAAGAATAACAGAACTTACTATCCTTTGGGCAGAGGATGGTACCACATCCTCTCCCTTACTAGCTTGCTCAGATAGAGCAGCTTGGCCTTCAACCAAAACTGACTCCTCCCCCCTCAATATCTGCGGGGGGAGGAGAGTGCCCTTGCACTGAGTCTGCACCACAATCATCAGCAAACTCTAGGTCAGCCCCTGACCCTGCCTGATGATCACGTGGACTGAGCTCAGCATGAAGATCTCTTTCAATGTCTGCTAGAGTTTCTTCTACAATCTCTGCTACTGTTTCTGTAAGAAAAATTTCAGAATTAATAACTGGAGGAGGTGTAATAGGAGTATTATCAGCTATGGTGAATGGGATTGCATCTTCAGGAAGAATTTCATGATCTGATGGAGATGGAAGTGTACTCTGAGTTGGAACTGGTTCTTGTTGTGTAATTGTCTGTTGAGGTGGAATTTGCTGATGAAGTAGATTTGGTTCTTGTTGAAGTGGGGGAAGGGGAGCTGGAGTGTCAGTCTGATCATCAGAAAGAGCATGCTCCCCCTGGGAAGATGCACCTGCATCCATTGGCTTCTTGATCCTGTTGTCCCACCTCTGTATTGTGGAAACATCTATCTTCTTTAAATGATGAAGTACTGCTCCCTTGGACATGTCAAATGTTGTGGGGTTTACTTGATTCAAATAAAGTGAAAGAATTCTTGCATAGTTAGGAGCAAGGAGACTTTCCATTATCTTGACATAGAGAATGGAAGCCCAATCACAGTGCTTCTTGCAAACTATTGCTGACATGAGGCTGAAAATATCTTCTGAAACATATCCCAAACTTCCTGTCTTGCACATTAATACTTTGGCAACAATGTCTACCAGCAATTTTCCAACAACATTCATTTGAATTCTTCGAATCGACTTAGTGGTCTTACTCAATCCACAGAAAAATAAGGTTCTTTCCCAATCCTCATCATTTAGGTAATCTTCTTTTTCAACTATTGGCAGATGCAGATACTTTGAAATTAACTTGGAGGAAATCTTTACCTTGACATTATTTACAAAGGATTTCATCAGTCTGTTGGATTTGTAGGCGACCTTAGGAGGGGGGGGGGGGTGAATAAGGGTTGTAAAGACTTTAAACTTTAATAGAAAACTTTTGATATTTTGGCCGCAGTTAAATCAAAAGTAAAGAGATAATGAAATTAGAAATGAAATCAATTTTATTAAACAAGAAAAGACATAATTATCATTTATAAAATTGATTACAAAATCTCATTTCAATGACGCTAGAAATCGAAGCGAATAATATGAAAACCCTTTTTGTTTTCTATACTGACTCGTATCCCCACGAACCGGTTGGCTTTAGCCGATCTCTCCCCAGATACGGCCTGAAGCCGCTCTAGCCAATCTATCACCAGAAAGGCCTCGAGCACCCCCTAGATTTACTCCCTAGACCCAGTCGCCGTGTGGCGAATTCCTCCCTATGTCCTACCTAGACCTAGTCGCCGTGTGACGAATACCCCCTAGTCCCCGCAAGGCCCTAGTCGTCGTGTGGCGAGTTCCTCTACCGAACAAAAGATATATAAAGGTTACAATTTGAAAGTAAAACAAAACACAAACTAAAAAATCCCTCAATAGTAGAACTGATGTCGATGTAGATGCGATCGGATTGGTCCTCAAGTTCTTTGCGTTCACGGACGTTGACGGAGTTCTTCGGGCAGCTTGGAGAAGGCTCTCACGAGTGCTTTGAATATATGGCTCCAATTCCTTCTGTATCAGCAAGCAGCAATGGAGGAGGCGCGCATCTTCTTATAGATTCAGCCACTACCACCTGCGGTAGTACTACCGCCCCGCGGTATCCACATAAGGCAATGAAGCACACAGATCGTGGTAGTTTAGGCAATAATCTGAGTGCTAAACACTAGCGTGCCGCGGTACCGCTAACGCCATGCGTTAGTGAGATTTCCTTCCTTCAGCCACAATCTTCTTCCAAATCTGCTCCTAAATCAACTGCAGACGGGATGTTTCCAAAAGCTACCGTCGGGCATTAGACCCAACACGCCGCGATAGTACTTGCCAAACATAGCAACCCGTCAACATTCCTTTTTCTCCACTGTTTCCTTCCTGTCAATAGTTTCCATATATGCTAACACCAGCGTTAGTTCTAACGCTCCGCGGTAGAGCATTTCGTCGGGTGCATCTTCGTCGAACTGGCCTCACATTTCGTCGAGCGCAGCTTCGTCGATCGCTAGCGCCTGCGGTAGTTCTATCGCTCAGCGGTAGAGCGTGCAGTTCATTGAGCGCCGTGATAGAGCATGCAGTTCGTCGAACGCCATCTTCATTTCATCGAACGGGATTCCACTTTCGTCGATCGCAAATTCGTCGACCGCAGTGATAAGCATTTCGTCGAATGGGATTCAGCTTTCGTCAATCGCAAATTCGTCGACCGCCAATTCGTCGAACGCAGTTTGCATCTCAGCGGTTTTCCTTCTCAGCGGTTTCTTCTCAGTGGTTCGTTACCGCTAGCGCCAGTGGTAGATTTATCGCGGCTCGGTAGCAACAACAAAACACAGCACCATGGAGAATTGAAAGCACAAAATCCTGCATACTATAAACACAAAATAAGTATGATCAAATACAATAGGATTTGTTATTGTCAAACCAAGAGATGCGGAAAGCATGTTCCAACGCAGTCTTCCTTCCTTCTGAACCTTGACATTCATGAAAAATTCTTCCACTTCTCTGAACATAAATCGGCAAGGATGTTCCATAACAAACGTTAGGCCTGCTGCATCTAGAAGATGAAAAAGGTTGAGAAAATCATCTGAAATGGAGCTAAGCCCTACACGCACAATCTCGATACCGACGCCGATCTTAGGTCTTGGAATTGGAGCCATTGAATCGAGAAGAAGACGAGAGCTTGTCGTGGATGATTAGGATTGACGAGAGGGATCGCGAGAAATCCAGGAGATAGGAAATGTCGCGAGAGGTCTAGGGTTTCTCGGAGAGAGAGTTTGCGTGAACTTTAATCCTTTCGACTAATCGTATTTATATATATAAACCTTGATTTGACGTAAATAAAATAAAAGACATAAAATTCTGCGCGTACCTGATCGTTCGACTTCCAGGGAATAAATATGTGTTTTCGAAAAATAATCCTTATTTCTCGAGAGGCCGAATTGATTTCTCGAAAAATCATAATCTGTTTCTCGAGATGTATTGTATTTCTCGAGAACTTAAAGTATTTCTCGAGAACTTTGATGAAAAAATTCTTTAAGATCATTACTCGAGGGATTTGCCCATTTCTCGAGATAGTAAAGGTCATTTCTCGAGAAATATGATCATCTCTCGAGAAATCATATATATGGCTTGAACTTTTCCTTGAAATTTCCAGGTCTTTGCATTCTTGATATATTTAAGAGCTGAAGATCTTCCTTGCATCATTTATAACATGACTAGGACTCCATGTTGAGCATTCCAAGTTCTGTCTTGAAGAAAGAGAACTTAGTCTCATCCAGCGGATTCGTGAAAATATCTGCAACTTGCTTATCCATAGGAACATAACTTAGATTGACGTCCCCATTCTCCACATGCTCTGGATGAAATGATATCTCAATTTAATATGCTTTGTCCGGCTGTGTGAGACTGGATTATTTGCAATTGCTATAGCACTGGTGGAGTCGCAAAACATTGGGATGTCTTTGAACTTCAAGTTTTAATCTTCAAGCTGATTCTTTATCCAAAGAAGTTGTGCACAACAACTTCCTGCAGAAATGTATTCTGACTCGGCGGTTGAAATTGCAACACAATTCTGCTTCTTGCTACTCCAAGAAATAATCCTCCTTCATAGGAATTGACAAGTCCCGGAAGTGCTTTTTCTATCATCTTTGCTACCTGCAAAGTCTGCATCTGAAAAACCAATTAATTCGCTATCGTTACTTCTTGGGTACCATAAGCCAAGATTTGGTGTACCCTTAAGATATCTCAAACTTCGCTTTGCAGCAGTATAATGAGATTCCTTAGAGTTCACCTGATATCTAGCACATACACATGTAGAGAACATTATATCAGGTATACTAGCAGTAAGGTAGAGCAGAGAGCCAATTATGCTTATGTACTTGGTTTCATCGAAAGGTTTTCCTTTCTCATCCTTGTCCAGAGACATAGCTGAGCTCATTAGAGTCCTCATAGAGGATGCACTCTCCATTCTAAATTTTTTTTACCAACTCCTTAGTGAATTTCGTCTAAGAGATGAAAATTCCATCTTCAGATTGCTTCACTTGAAGTCCTAAGAAATATTTCAGCTCACCCATACTACTCATTTCAAATTTCCCTTGCATAAGTTTGGAAAACGTTTTGCAAAGGTTGTCGTCCGTAGAGCCAAAAATAATATCATCGACATAGATTTTCACTAGCAAAATCTTGCCTTTAAGTTCCCTAAGAAATAATGTCTTATCTATCGTTCCTCTTGTGAATTTGTTCTCAATAAGAAAGTTAGACATCGTCTCATACCAAGCTTGAGGAGCTTGTTTTAAACCATATAGAGCTTTTTGTAACAAATAAACATATTCAGGATAATCAGGATTAACAAAACCTGGAGGTTGTTCAACGTATACTTCTTCTTTTATATTACCATTGAGAAAAACTAACTTGACGTCCATTTGGTATATGGTGAATCCTTTGAATGCAGCATAAGCTAGAGATAGCCTGATCGTTTCGAGTCTTGCTACAGGATCATAAGTCTGATCGAAGTCGATCCCTTCTTCTTGTCTGTATCCTTTTGCTACAAGTCTGGCTTTGTTCTTGATGATTGTTCCGTCTTCATCCAATTTATTTCTATAGACCCACTTTGCTCCAATGATATTTTTATCCTTGGGTTTTGGAACAATTGTCCACACTTTGCATTGCTTGAATTGATTCAATTCTTCTTCCATTGCAATTATCCAATGAGGGTCTTCAATTGCTTCTTGGAACTTCTTTGGTTCAACCTGTGAGAGGAAACTTAAATGCATATTTTCATTAATAGTACATCTTCTGGTTCTTATGCCGCCATGAGGGTCTCCTATGATCTGATCAATAGGATGGTTCCTCAGGTGTCTGAATTCAAGATTCCTTGCATTATTTGGAACACCAGGAGCTATTTCTTCTACTACTGGTATGTCTTCTTCCACTTGAATTGGCTCTTCACCAAGATGATCTTCCTCTTCAGTTGAGGTTGTGGGAGAGATCTTGACGAAGGTTTGAGCATTGTCTTTAACTGGCTCATCCAAGTTTGTATCTTGCAACTTTGAACCTGCAACTTCACCAGAAGCACTAGAAGAGCTGCTATGTAGCAAGCTCGTCTCATCAAATGCAATGTTAATAGATTCTTATACAACCAGAGTTTTCTTATTAAAAACTCTATAAGCTTTGTTATGGCTACTGTAGCCTATGAATATACCTTCAAAGCTCTTTTCACTAAACTTGGTTTTGTAATGCTTTCCATTATTAAGTGCAAAGCATTTGCTACCAAAGATTCTAAAATAAGAGATGGTTGGTCTCTTGCCTTTTAGTAGTTCATAAGGAGTCTTTTCATGGTTTTAATTTATGAGTGCTCTGTTTTGCACGTGGCAAGCAGTGTTGACGGCCTCAGCCCAGAAGTATTCCAGAAGTGAAGAATCACTCAACATTATTCTGCAAGCCTCAATGAGTGTTCTGTTCCTTCTCTCAGCTATCCCATTTTGTTGTGGAGTTCGAGGAGAGGAAAACTCATGAAAGAAACCAAGGCTTTCACAGAAATCTGTCATGGCTCCAGATTTAAATTCTGTTCCATGGTCACTTCTGATTTTGACCACCGAACAATATAATTTGTTCTGAATTTGCTTAACAAATTTAGTGAATATATCAAAGGTATCTGACTTGTGTTTTAGAAAGAATACCATGCAAAATGTGAGTAATCATCTACAATAACCAATGTGTAAGACTTTCCTCCTAAACTTTTAATTTGCAAAGGACCAAACAGATCCATATGAAGCAGGTATAAACACCTGATAGAGTCTTTGCCAATAATACTCTTAAAGGTAGCTCTTGTTTGCTTGCCTTTAACACATGCATGACAAGGTCTATCTTTAATGCACTGAACATTTGGCCCATCACGCACTAAGTTTTGAGAAAACAATTTATTTATTGTTTTGAAATTAATATGTGCTAATCTCTTGTGCCATTGGTCGACAAGGGATGCACTATCTTTTGCTAAAAAACACACTGGTGTAGAAGATGATAAACAAAGAAAATTCAAATAGAAAATATTTCTACAACGAGTGCCTGATAAAATCGTTTCAGAATTTTCTGTTGACTTTATGAAACACTTATCTTTACAAAAATCAACTGTGATCCTTTATCACATAGTTGTCTTATGTTTATCAGATTATGTTCTAATCCTTCCACATAAGCTACATCTGAAAAGGATACATTACCATTAGTAATCATACCATATCCTTTTGTTATTCCTCTGTCAGATCCGCCAAAAATAACTCTTGGACCATTCACAACTGGAATAAAATTCTGTAAAAGGCTTCTTGTTCCGGTCATATGCCGAGAACAACCACTGTCCAAATACCAGATAGGATTTCTGTTGGCCTTTGGACATACCTGCAAAAACAAATTATTTTGCCTTAGGAGCCCAAACAAATTTGGGTCCTTGGTCCCGTGTTAGTTGAGCCCTAACATTGTGAGTGGTCTTTCTTGCAATGTTTACTTGTGGTATCTTGAAATAAGTAGAATTGAACCAGCAATCTACTATAAAGTGACCAATCTTGCCACAGCACCAACAGTCAAACATGTTGTACCTTCTCTTAGTATTCTCCTGCTTCACTTTTTGAACATTAGTTTTAGCAGGGGAAATTCTTCTAGAAGAGGATGCTTCATGAGTACAACACACACATGGTTGAACTGTCTCCTTAAGCTTAGGTGCAACAACCTTCACTATTGGTGCTCTCTTAGCACTAGGTCCATGAACAAATGGACCATAACTTCTCAGATTAATTTCCTCATAGGGTGCTTTGAAAGCACTTGCACCAAAGTTTCGGGGACGAGCCCACCCCTTGTAGTCATTGACAGGCCCAGACACAATTGGTCTAGTCAAATGACCATAGGAGCTTTCTAGATCATAGACATTAGTAGGAAAGATGAATTTCTTAAATGTAGTCTGATCCAAATGGGCATTCCCTTTCTCTTCGGCGGTGACTTTCCTAGCACTCTTATTTTTCTTCTTGGCTAGTATACTTTTAGAAGATTTATTAGATCCAACCACATGACCTAATCAACTTCCACTTGCTTTATCGAAGAATCTATCAATGATTGGAAGAATAGTTTTAGGTTGAGAAAACTTTTCAAATAGCCTCTTCTCAGCGGCTAGCTGTTCTTCCAGCTCTATGATACTTTCCTCTCTCAGGGCAAGGAGCTTATCCGAGCTTTTGACCTTGTCTGTCAAGACTTGGATTTGCTCTCTGAGAGAAATAAGTTGTTCAACTTCTTTTCTCAGATTAGATTCCACTTCCTTGAGTGACATGATCTCCTTGGCCTGGCTTTTGACAACCTTTCGACATTTGTCAAAGCTTTTAAGCATTTCAGCATATTGGGTCATGAGTTCTGAGTCATCATCTGAGGGGTAATCCTTTTGCTCAGCTGAGGCATAATCTGAATCAGATAAAATAGTGTGAGCATTTACCTTCCCTTTGTATGGAGGTTCTTCTTTGTCGTCAGTCATAGCCATCAGCCCGAAGTAGGCTTCTTCTTCATCACTTGACTTCTCTGAGTCACTGTCGCTGAGTGTTTTGGACTTTTTGGCGATGAAGCTTCTTTCATTTTTCCTTTTCCCATGGGTGGATTTCTTTTCTTCTTTCTTTCCACCTTCTTTCTTTTTGTAAGGGCATTCAACGATCATATGCCCTGGCTTATTACAGCAATAACAAATAATGTCAGAAGAAACATGTTTGTTCGGTTTTGACTTATACCTGTCATGGTTACCTGAGCCCTTCTTGTGATGATCTCCATCATGACGAGAATGTCTATAGTCAGAAGATGAATGCTTGCTCTTCATATGCCTTCTCTTGTTTAGCAGTTTCTTGAACTGACGGGATATTAGAGAAAATTCCCCATCTGACATTTCTGAGCAGGAGGAGCCTGCTTCTGATTCTTCTTCTTCATCAAATTCTTGTGCCCTAATTGGAGACACAGTTCTGCTTTTCCTGGAGCTTTCCGCCTTCAGAGCCAAGGTCCTTTCCTTGCTAGAAGTCCGGTTCCCATCTTCTTCTGTTTTCTGGATATTCATCTGCAGCTCATGGGATAATAGCTTCCCAAATAGATTCTGTGGATCAATATTTGGCACTTTTCCAAACTCCCTAATGGCAATGTTCTTGCTATCCCATTCTTTCGTCAAGCATCGCAGGAACTTGTCATTGAGTTCACCGTTTGTGAATTCCCGGCCACAGTTTCTTAGGCCGTTTACAATTTTGAAGAATCTTTCAAAAGCAATGGCGATGCACTCCTTCTTACTCTACTTGAAGGCCTCATACTCTTGGTTGAGTAGAGATCTTCTATCATCCCTTACCTCTTCGGTACCTTCCATGAGAACAATTAAGGATGTCCACATCTCTTTGGCTGATCTGCAGTGAATCAAATTTTGTAACATTGAGTCATCCACTGCACTAGCTATAATGTTCTTTGCCTTTTTGTCCAAGGCTACTATAGCGATCTCATCCTTAGTTAGGTCCATTATTTTCTTTGGCACCTGAACAGTAGGTTCAATTGTAGAGGCAGTCATAGGCACATGAGGGCCTTCTTCTAAAACTTGAAATATTCTCGGATCTGCGGCTTCCATGTAAAATCTAACTCGTTCCTTCCACAAAGGAAAGTTAGCCTTTGAGCAGATTGGCAGCTTCAATGAGGATTCCTTGCTTCTTTCCATGATTTGCTAGCAACTATAATGGATAGATCCTGTTCAAGGTGTTAACCTAGAAATGAACAACGACCCTCTGATACAAATTGTAATATCTAGTTGCCAACCTAAATCACATAGAGGGGTTTAATAGGTGATAACTGCGTCTTTTGCAGAATTAAAAACTTGATGAAATAGAATGCACAAAAAGCAAATCACAATCACAGACGACACAATAAATTTATAGTGGTTCCCCGTTCTTGGGTACTCCACTTGCCGGCCTCGCCAATCTAGCACCACAGCTAGATTTGACTACTTCACTATAACTCGGATCAAGAATGACCCTACAATCTCGGAGTCAACACTCCTATAATCTCAGAGACAAATCTCCTACAAACTCAGATAAAATCTCTCTTACAACTCGGAGAAAACCTCTCCTACAACTCGGATACAAACCTCTCCTACAAATCGGAGAAAACTTCTCGTACAATCAAATGTAAATTGAGATTGATACAATACTTATCAATTCATAAACATATCTGAAAACCCTGAGAAATCTTCTTCCTTCTTGAGGCTTGAAAAGATTTGACTTGATGTCGATGAGGAAGAATTGAAAATGACTCAGATCTGATCTTCTACGATTCGACTTGATCCAATAGATTCAGTAGAGGATGGAGCAATGATCAATCGAACATTTTCTTCCACCGGAGGCAATTGATTCAGAACAGTATATCGATCTCCAGTAATGGCGACAGGCGACACTTTTGCGTTTTTCTTGGATCGAATGGAGAATTAGGGTTAATGAAAATAATGATTGATTATCAATGATTAATCCTTAAACGAGAGCCTTATATAGCCATAGACTTAACGACATGAATTAAGGTAGGATTAACCTTAAACAAAAACATACGAGTCGTCACATGAGACAGAAGGAATTAACGTCCCGATAAATGGACAGAAAATCACTTAAAGGATGAAAACAAGACTTCTCGAGAAATACAAAACTTCTCAAGAAATTGCAGCTTCTACTCAAGAGAAGACATAGAAGGATTTTTGGGAGATAGAGATAAACTTTTCGAGAGATAAAGGATTTCTCGAGAGATGGAAGGACTTCTCGAGAGCAATTGGCTTCTCAATAAAAAACAACCTTAGAAAAACTTAACTGGGAGACGAGAAAGACTTTCTGAGAGACAGACATAATTCTCGAGAGATTGTTTTGATTTCTCGAGAAACTTAAGTCTTGCCGAGAAACCTTTAGAAACTTGAAATAAAGGATTGAAAAGGATTTCTCGAGAAAGGAATTGAAAAACAAAACAATGCATTACCAATTCGTCGGCCGAGAAAAATTCGTCCAACTGAGCTCGAAGAAATCACTTCAGTTCGTCGAACGACGAACGACGATCAACAAAACTTACTTAACATATCATCTTTATCATTATTTCCTTGCTCCTCCTCCTCAGAGAGAGCATCCTTGTCATATAGTCCAGGAAGGCTGAAACAATTAGTTGAAGTTAGAGTTAATTACTTTGAAATTCTAAAGATAATAGTGTCAGACTTACCAAGAACATCATCTTTTTCAGCAGTTGGCCCTTGGTGCTTCTCCCCCTCAAATGGTGCACTGAATGTTCCTTGTGACCACATGGCTAGTTCATTATCAGGATTGTTTCTTATTCTTTCTTCAAGATTGAAGATAATTGTGTCAATCTTACCTTGTAAATTCTGAGGTGATGGTCTTGTGTCCACATCAGCATCATTTATTTTTGTAATATCAATGGGGGATGGCTCTTGTTGATTCTCCCCCTCAGTTGGGTCACTCATTTGTCCTTGAGGAACTATGGTCCACATTATTCAAATGTCAAAATTGACAACCTAATTGGTTGGTTATGATCTATTAATTTAATGAGAGGTTTGAGTTTTCAAAGAGTAGTTACCAGGTGGTATGTTTGTGTCCAGCTGCTGTGGATGGAGAATGTCTTCATGTGGATCATTCTTGGCAAAAGGGATTTGGGAGTTATCACCACCATCATCATCTTTATCTGAGGTGTCAGACTCAGAGCTTGACAGTATCAGCCTAATTTTCTTAGAGGATTTGGTAGTTATTTTCTCTTTTCCTTTAACCTCAGAGGGCTGACTCATGGGAAGCACCCTTGTAAACCTGTCTAATGTTTTGATGTCCATTATCTTGAGATAATGAAGGTTTATTCCTTTAGAGCTGTTGAAGTTGTTAGTGTAAGATTGGATGAGATACAGGGACAGGATTCTTCCCAAATTGCGAGCTTGCAAGCATTCCTTGGTCCTTTGGAAAATCACCACTCCCCAAGATGTTTTTCTTTTGAGTATAATCCTGGCCATGATGTCAAACATATATTGTGAGATGGTGTCATGGGATCCAGGTTTGCAGAGTAGTGCTTTGCCCACAATGTCTGATAACAGCTTCCCCTTTTGATAGAAGAATTTCCTCTTTAATGATCCAATCTTGGCATCATTGCATTCAGTCCATTTCAATGCTGTCTTCTTGTCCTTCTCAAAAATTTCTTCCTCTTCACTTGCACTACAGAAGGGCAGATGAAAGGCTTTCTCTATCTTGGCTGGGGTTACTTTTATCCTCTCTTCTCCTATCTTGGATTTGATGGATGACTTGGAGGAGGATAATCTGACATTGTTGAACCATTCCAGAACTTCAGTTCTGAGAATGGGGTTGGGTTCATAGAGAAGGAATTCAAGTCCTTGGTCTTCAAGGAGTTGAATCACTCCCTTGATATCTTCAGAAGCATGGACAAAGCCATTTCTGACAATCTCATAGCCTTCAAGAAGATCCTTAGAGCTTTTGGGAGCCATTGATGTGGAGGTAGTATACGCTGGGACAAGAGAGAAGGTGATTCGTCTCGACAGCTGGGAAGGAAGGGTCGTGTAGCTCTCATTAACAAGATGGACTATTTATATGACCTAAAATTTTGGTATAATTACCCTTAAAATTAGGTTTAATTTCTCTTATAATTGGAAGAGGTAAAGGGTCAATTGAGGGTTGCATTATGACTCAATTTAATGATATCAACCCATCTCAGCGGAACTGTTGAGACGGCGACCTAGCCGCTGGGACAGAGCACTGTCAGCCAGTGGGACTGATTTAGCCATCTCAGCAGATTAGCTGAGACTTTTCCCAGCTATCTCATCGGCTTAGCTGAAACAGACTGTTCTGTTTTAGTTGGTCTTAGTACCTAACCATAATTGAGATATGATTATTTGAAGGCCTAATCATGTCACTAATAGGGTTTATGTATCAACACTTTAGGTTACAACAAGTCAAGCATTATATTCTACATGATTGAAAGAGTGAAGTATTTTACACTATTCAACATTTAACATTCCTAGTTCAATTTTGAAAGCATTAAACTTGGCCTCATCCAATGGCTTTATAAAGATATCAGCAACTTGATTGTTAGTTGTGACAAATTCAAGGCAGATATCTTTACATTCAACATGTTCTCTTACGAAATGATACCTTATCTCTATGTGCTTGGTCCTGCTATGTGAGACAGGATTTTTTAGCAATAGAGATAGCACTGGATGAGTCACAATAAAGAGGAGACTCACTTACCTTGAGGTTGTAGTCCTCTAGCTGGTGTTGAATCCACAATAGCTGTGCACAACAACTCCTTGCAGCAATGTATTCAGACTCAACAGTGGAAATAGCCACACTTGTCTGCTTTTTGCTGCTCCATGATATCAACCTTCTTCCTAGGAATTTATATGTGCCACTTGTGCTTTTCCTGTCTTCTTTGCAGCCTGCAAAAACTACATCTGAAAATCCTGTTAGTTCAAAATCATTGTTCTTATACCAAGCCCTGGGGGCTTGCTTTAAACCATAAAGAGCTTTCCTAAGTAAATATACATGACTAGATAGGGATGGATGCACAAAACCAGATGGTTGTTCAACATATACCTCTTCCTTAAAGTCACCATTAAGGAAGGCTGATTTGACATCCATTTGATACACTTTGAACCACTTGTGGGCAGCATATGCAAGGAATAGCCTAATTGCTTCTAACCTTGCAACAGGGGCAAAAGTTTGATCAAAGTCTAATCCTTCTTCCTGTCTATAGACCTTGGCTACCAACCTTGCCATGTTCTTTATGATTTTGCCATTTTTATCTAACTTGTTCCTGTAAATCCATTTGGTGCCTATAATATTGTGTCCTTGAGGTCTTGACACCAACTTCCAAGCCTTGCATCTCTGGAATTGCAGGAGTTCTTCTTGCATTGTTGAATCCAAAAAGTGTCTTGGTTGGCTTCTTCAAATTTCTTGGGCTCCATTTGTGATAGGAAGCTCGAGAATAGGGCCTCATTATGAGCCCTACTTCTGGTCAGCACACCTAGGTTATGGTCTCCAATGATTAGTTCTCTTGGATGATCTCTTAGGTGCCTTACTGCAGGAGGCATTCTGTCCTCAGCTTGCTGTAGCATTTCTGCTGGTTCAATATTGTCTTCAGCACCTTGGACCTCATCAACTTCAGGGATTGCTTCATCTAGATATGCCTTGCTGCTGCTGGGTGTGTCTTGCACAGACATCCTTTCCATGTCCTTCTCATTTTCTGTCAAAATAGAAGAGCTAGACCAGCCCTTATATATTAGGTTGGTCTCATCAAAAACTGCATGCATAGATTCCTCTACAATATGAGTTTTCTTGTTATACACTCTATAAGCTCTACTATGTGATCTATATCCAACAAGAACCCCCACACCGCATTTCTCTGCAAACTTTGTTAATTGAGATTTTTCATTATTTAAAATGTAGCATTTGGAGCCAAAGATTCTAAAATATGAAATTGTAGGTTGTTTGCCTTTCAGAATCTCATAGGGGATAATTCCATGAACCTTATTGATGGAATCTCTATTGAGAACATAACATGCAGTATTGACTGCCTCAGCCTAGAAGTATTCTGGGAGTGAGGAGTCACTAAGCAATGTTCTCCCAACTTCTATCAAGGTCCTATTCCTCCTCTCAGCCACACTATTTTGTTGTGGAGTCCTTGGGGAGGAGAACTCTTGGGTGATACCATATTCTTGATAGAACCTTATCATGGCTTCAGATTGAAATTATGTGCCATGGTCAGTCCTAGTCCTGACCACAACACATTGTATGTCATTCTGAATTGCTTTGACATGATTAATAAAGACATTCAAAGTATCAGACTTCTTCTTAAGGAAGAATACCCATGTGTATTTTGAGTGATCATCAACAATCACCAAAGTGTACAACTTTCCACCTAGGCTCTGAATTGGCAAAGGACCAAACAAGTCCATATGCAATAGATATAGACACATTTCAGTGTCTTTGGAGCAAATACTTTTAAAGGTGGTCCTTGTTTGCTTACCCATTTGGCTATCATGACAGGGACCACTTTTAATACATTTTAAATTGGGATTATTCCTAACAAGATTTTTAGAGAATAATCTATACATTGTCTTGTGGTTAATGTGAACAAGTCTCTTGTGCCATTGAACACAAAGAGACTCATTCTCATTAGCCATAAGACACACTGATGAAACAAAATTACTGCAAATAAAATCTAAGCAATAAACATTCCCACTCCTAGTGCCTGAGAGAATGGTCTCCAAGTCATTAGATTTTTTGATCAAGCACTTGTCATTGTGGAATTCAATGACATTGCCTAAGTCACAAAGTTGACTTATGCTTACTAGGTTGTGTTGCAACCATTCAACATAAGCTACCCTTGTGATTGTAACTATGCCATTGGAGATCATGCCATATACCTTGGTGATTCCTATTTCAGATCCCCCAAAGATAACTTTGGGTCCATTCTTCACAGCCTTGTAGTCCTGTAGAAGATTTCTTGTTCCTGTCATGTGCCTTGAGCACCCACTGTCCAAGTACCATATTTGGTTGTGACTGGTACTTGAATTATCCTGCAAGAAGGTGTTTAGTTACCCTTAGGAGCCCAAGTAGCTTTGGGTCCTAAGTTTTTGTCAGCATGATGAAATAACCTCACACTAGCTACACCCTTTGCAGGAAGGCTCTTCTTTGCACATGGCACATTGGGATTGTACCAACAATCTATGGGAAAGTGTCCCACTTTACCATAGCACCAACATTCATGAATGTTGTATCTCCTCTTCTGAACATTTCTTGAGGGGATTACAGCACTGTGCATATGTTCAGGAGGAGAGACATCAGCTTTTCTCTTATTTCTTTCAGCAAGGATTTGGCTGAATGTCAATCAGTGGAACGTCTTAGTAGTCTTTGTATTAATGGCATCAGCTTGCTTTGGCTTTTGGGCAATGCAAGTTTTGATGGCATTAGACACTGAGCAATTAGACATGTCCACTGATTTGACAGCAGTCATGTTCTTGGCTGAATCAAATTTAGAAGAGATTGCTTTCTTATTCTTGAATGAAGGGTTTGATGTACCAAGTACAAATGGTCCAGGTTGGGCCATTTGAATTTCCTCATGGGGAGCCTTCATAGCACTCAATCCCATGCCCTTTCTTCCTTTATGGGAGGGATTATTTTCCGTCCTATAGGAACTCCCATTCTTCCAGTGACCATATATACTTTCATGACCATACCTGTTGGAAGGGAGTAACACCTTTCGAAAGGTGGTTTGAGGCTTAGCCTTACCCCTGCTCTTATCTCCACTCCCTTCTCCTACTTCCATATTATTGAATTCTAGTCCTCTCCTATTGGTTTGAGAGGAGAAGGTGTCTATAATGGGAAGTACAGATTTGGGCTTGGAGAATTGGGCCACCAGGCTCTTCTCTTTCACAAGCTTCTCCTCAAGATCCTTGATGACCTTGTTCTTCAGGGATATAGTGCTCAGATTATGGATTGCTATCCCCATCAGATGGCTAATTTCCCTATACATCTAACTCATCTTGGTAGATGATTCAGTGCATTCTTGCTTTTCCATCTTAAGGGAATCAATCTCTTGGCCTTGCCTCTTGGCTAGCTTTTTGCTCTTTTTTAGAGCTTCCAAGAGAGCACCATATCTGTCAATCAATTGATTGATATCTTCTTCAGATTCTGAATCACTTCTATCAATTGATGAAGGGATTTCAGTATCTGGACCAGTCTCATAATCAGAAGAGGAGATTGAGAGAATTAATACCTGTTTATTTTCAGAGATGTTCTAACTGTCCTCCTCATTAGTGAAGGCCATGAGGCCTTGCTGAACACTGTCCTCTTCATCCTCCTCTAAATCACTATCTGAGTGTGATAAAGGGGCCCTGATTTCAATTCTGGCAGCAGGATAATTATCTTCCTCTTCTGTTGCAAACATCCCAATATAGGATTCCTCTTCAGCATCTGAATCTGAGGATGAGGATTCAGACTCACTCCAGATTTTTCCTTTCTTTGCAAGGAAGGATTTTTCACCCTTCCTATCCTTTTGGCGGTGATGCTTCTTATCACCCTTCTCCTTTCTTTTGACTGGACAGTCAGCTATGACATGTCCAGGATTACTGCAACAATAGCAAATGATGTTATTTGAAATATGTTTACTAGATTTAGAATCATACATGTCACCCTTTGGGTGTTGCCTTTCAGATTTGTTGTAATCTTTCTTGAAGCATGAGAAGGAGGTGGGCTTGTTCTTCCACTGCTTTCTCCTCATCATCTTCTTGAACTGCCTTGAGAAGGCAGCAAACTCTTCATCAGAGGAAGAGCTATCTGAGGTGCTGATTTCAGATTTCTCAGATTCAGCAATTCTCCTTGGAGGAGACACCATCCCGCCCTTGCTCTTCTTGGAGCTTTCTACCTTGAGAGCCACAGATCTCTCCTTTGGGCGAGCCCTTGAGGAGGTGTCCTCTTCCTTTCTAGCAGATAACTGCATCTCATAAGAGAGTAGCTTACCAAACAATGTGTGAGTGGGAGTTTCGCCTAGTTTGGCCACCTCCCTTATGGCACAAATCTTTGTGTCCCAATCTCTAGTTAGAGATCTAAGGAACTTGTCATTCAGCTCATAATCACTGAAAACTCTCTCATAGGTTCTCAGCTCATTGACTATTCTGAAGAACTTCTTATAGCACATAGAGATGCTCTCCTAGCTGAGCTGCCTGAAGGCTTCATACTCTTGGTTGAGGAGTGACTTTTTATCATCCCTCACTTCTGCTGACCATTCCATATATACTACTAATGTGTCCCACATTTCCTTGGCAGTAGTGCAGTGTACTAAGTTTTGAAATATGGAATCATCAATATCATTAACTATGATATTCTGGGCTCTTTTGTCCATAATGAACAGAGTGAGTTCATCCTTGGTTAACTCATTGAAAGGCTTGTCCACTTTTCTGGTTTGATCTATTGTGGAGACAGTTGGGAAGGTGAAGGGACCTTCCTTGACAGTAATATAAATCCTAGGGTCAGATGCTTCCATAAATAGTCTAACCCTCTGCTTCCATATGCCAAAATTAGCTTTGTTGCATATGGGCAGCTTCATGGAGCCCATCTCCTTCTGCATTCCATTGGAGGCAATTGGATACAAATTTTAAGACTAATCCTTGTAGGATATGGTCAGATAGTTATGTATTTCTTGACCAACCTGCCTCTGATACCACTTGATAGTTTATTTAGGGTATAATCGTAGATACCTAGAGGGGTGGTGAATAGGTTTCTTTTATTTTAGGCTAGCTATTTTCTTAGTTTAGGTTAGCAAGTTATCAAGCACAGAAAACACTCAAGGATTTATAGAGGTTCCTCACGACACGGTGCCTTGAGTATTCCTCTTTCCCCTTCATCTTTCTAACAATGAGTTAGACAAGGCCAACTTCTCCAAACTCAGCTCCAAGAGCCTACAACATATATCCCTCAGGATCTCTCAGGTTTTCCCAAACCCTACCTCAGGCACAACTGCCCTACCTCAGATCACACAATGATCCTACACTCAAGCTGACCTCTCAGCTCTACAGCCCAGGCAATACAACCCCACAATCTCAGAACTATTAAGTTCCTACACACTCAGGCACAGATGCCCTACAAGCTCAGAACTATTAAGTTCCTACAGGAGTAATAAGGTGGAATTATAATCAGAAGACAAGAGATGGTGATCTTCAGCTTCTGAACAACTGATGTTGCAGTCTTGAACAAGGGAGGAATAGGATGCCCCAACCTGATTCTTCTTGACCCTTTCCTTCAGATGATGGGCTGGATCTGCTTGCTCTTTCTTGAGTTGAACAACAAGAGCAATCTCTTCTCTCCTTACAGCCTTAGGTAATCAGAAATATGAAGCTTCATGACTTCCGACAATGGAACAGCAATGTTCTTTTTTTTGTGCTGGAGAGTAATCTTTCAAGATGGATGCTTACAAAGCCCTAACTTATCCTTTTTATACTCAGATAGTCTTCAACGGCTCTTAGCTGTCCTTCTCACAGGTATGGGAGTCATTGGTGGACCCTAAGAAGCTTTTCTGTAACTTGCGCCAACAGTAGAACCCGCCAGATCATTTTGAAGTTGTCTCAGCAGTTGGGATGAGATGGCTTGCTGTCTCAATGGCTACTTCTATCTTATCTCAGCAGATCTGCTGAGACAGATAGTCGTCTCAGCAGATTTCTTCTATTTGCAGCTCAGCAAGCCCAAAAACCTTCTCAGCGGCTCCTGGCCTTGTCTCAACGCTTCAGCTGAGACTGAGAGCTCTGCTCAGGGGTTCAGATGGCAGACCTACTAAACATACATCACACCATGGTATGACCTATTCCTGCATGATCATTAAGCATAATAAGGTTCATCAAATACAACTTACACTTAGAAGTGCGTGTGTGGCTTCTTCAAATTAAGGAAAACATTGAGGGTCATTTTCCCAACAGATTGGCTCCCCCTGAGTTGATGAACTTTCATGCTACAGCTTAGATGTGATGGCTGGCTCCCCTTCAGAAACAAGGGAGATAGGAATTGCTGTTGTATATACTGAGTCTGGTAGAGGCTGCCTGCTGATACACTTCTCCCCCTGCTTTATATCTCTGACGAGAGATATAAAGAGATCGGCAGGCACAGTCGACGACCTGATCTCTGCATCAAGAGCCTTGATTTTAGAATTAAGGTCTTTCAATCTTTTGTGTTGGGCGCAGAGCTTGAGATAGCAATCCTTTGAGAAGTCCAGATATAAAGAGCTGAACTATGAGAGAAGAGTTTCCAGAGCATGATCAACTGCATCGGCAACATCTTGAAGACGCCATTGCTATACTACGTGTACCTACACGAAACAAAGAGAAAGACGAAGAAAGGAAATATGGGGAGAGCAAGATACAGAGAAATTCGAAAAGCACAATTGAATCAATTATCCAAGTTGCTTTGAGTAGATGAATCATCGCAACTTAGGGTTATGTTCAAAGCGACGTCGACAAGAACTCTGAGCACAGCGCACCAAAATATGTCCTGGGTGTGCATTTTGTTAACTCGACGCTACATCGAGATGAAGTCGACGTGGCTTCGAAATATAATCATCAATTATGTTGTCGACGTAAGCGTCTATATGTATTCGATGTTACATCGAGTGTTATTCGACTAAACTGTCCCATAATGCTCTTGAAGCTGACGTCGAGAATAATTTGATTGTACGTCGATTTGAGTTCGACGCAGCTCTGAATAGTTTGTTTTTCCTCAAAATCTTTACTGTTTTTCCCAGCAATAACTTTTTATAGAAAATAGACCATTATACATAATAGGTGTGACCTACAATGCTCCATCAAGCATACCTAGTGCATTGATGAAGAACTTGTGCTTACTTTCATCAAGTGGCTTAGTAAATATGTCAGCCCTTTGAATATCAGTGGTATGTATTGAAGATTGATCTTACCTTTCTCTACATTATCCCTGAGAAAGTGGTGTCTTATCTCTATGTGCTTAGTTCTGCCGTGAAGAACAAGATTGGAAGCTATTGAAATAGCACTAGAGCTATCACAATATATTGTGGAATTGTCAAGAGAAAAGTTGTAATCCAACAACTGATTTTGCATCCACAATATTTGTGAACAACAGCTTCCTGCAACTATATACTCAACTTCAGCTATAGAAGTGGAGACTGTGGTTTGCTTCTTGCTAAACCATGACACCAGTCTAGCACCCAAAAACTGACATGTTCCTGAAGTGTTTTTTCTATCCAGCTTGCATCCAGCATAGTCTGCATCTGAATAACCAACTAATTCAAATCCAGATTCAGATGCATACCATAAGCCAAGCTCAGGAGTACCCTTAAGATATCTGAGAATGTTTTTGACAGAACTCATGTGGGATTCCTTTGGGTCAACCTGAAATATTGCACAGATATAGGTAGCAAACATTATATCAGGTCTACTAGCTGTTAGGTAGAGAAGAGAGATAATGATTACTCTGTAAGTCTTTTGATCAAAGGACTTACCTTTTTTATCTCTATCCAAAATAGCATTGGTAGCCATGGGGGTTTTCATAACAGAGGCATTTTCCATCCAAATATGATGTCATCTACATATATTTGTATAAGTAATAGCTGATTTTTATGCGCTCTTCTAAAAAGGGTTTTGTCCACTTTCCCTCTTTCAAAGGAGTGTTCCAGAAGAAAAGTGGATATGGTCTCATACTAAGCTCTTGGAGCTTGCTTGAGGCCATATAGTGCTTTATCTAGCCTATACACATAAGAGGGAAAAGTTGGATTGACAAATCCTGGTGGCTGCTCCACATACACTTCTTCTTGAAAAGTTCCATTGAGGAAAGCACTCTTTACATCCATCTGATAGACTTTGATCTTCATATGGACAACATATGCCAGGAATATTCTAATGGCATCCAGCCTTGCTACTGGAGCAAATGTTTGGTTAAAGTTAATTCCCTCCTCTTGTTTGTACCCTTGAGCCACTAGTCTGGCCTTATTCCTGATTATGGCTCATATTGAGTCCATTTTATTTTTGAATACCCACTTGGTTCCAATGACTGGGTAATTCCTTGGTCTTTCAACCAATGTCCAGACCTTATTCCTTTCAAACTGTGTCAGTTCCTCTTGCATAGCAGATATCCAGTGAGGGTCACTGTCTGCTTCTTCAAACTTCTTGGGTTCATATTGTGATAGGAAACATTGCAGCATTGTCTCACTTGTAAGTTGTTTCCTTGTCTTGACTCCTGCTGTCAAGTCTCCTATTACTTGAGTTGGAGGATGATCCTTTTGAGTCATCCTGGATCTTGTTGAGTGATCTAGGAGATTCTCTTCTTCCTGAGCTATCACTTGTTCAGTGATAGTGGGAGCTGCACCCTCATTTACTGGAAAGATGTCTGTGGCTGGTAACCCAGGTGCTGCAGTTTCCTCTTCATCTACTATAGAATTTTCACCTGAGTCAGTGTCAATCTCATGTTGTCCTTTTTCCTGACATACAGATGGATGGTCCACTAAGCTCATCCTTTCAAATTGATCTGCTAGCTGATCTTCTTCCTGCAGAATAGGAATGGTGGAAGTTTCCTTTCCCTTGTAAAACATGTTAGTTTCATCAAAGACCACATGCACAGACTCCTCAATTTTGAGAGAGCTTTTATTGAAGCACCTATAGGCATTGCTTGATGAGGAATATCCCAAGAATATCCCATCATCAACCTTCTTGTCAAATTTGGCAAGATGACTTTTCCCATTGTCGAGGATAAAGCAAGTACACCCAAAGATT
Source organism: Dactylorhiza incarnata (assembly GCA_033032865.1). Classification (NCBI taxonomy): domain Eukaryota; kingdom Viridiplantae; phylum Streptophyta; class Magnoliopsida; order Asparagales; family Orchidaceae; genus Dactylorhiza; species Dactylorhiza incarnata. The sequence goes on from JAWHQI010000165.1 coordinate 2,853,496, forward strand.
CTAAAGTAAGTGACTATATATAAATGCCTTTCCCTTCAATAATTCAGAGGTAGTCTTCAACTTAGTCTTATGAATGAGACTCCTATTCAGAACATAGTTGACAGTATTTACTGCCTCAGCCCAAAAGGACTTAGGCAAGTTAGATTCAGCCAATAATGTCCTTCCTAATTCAATAAGGTTCTATTTTTCCTTTCAGCAACCCCATTTTGTTGGGGGGTTCTAGGAGTTGAAAATCTTTGTCTTATCCCTTCATCCTCACAGAATCTACACATTACCTGATTTTCAAACTCAGTGCCATGATCATTTCTGATCACATCAACTTGAGTGTTGAACTCAGATTGAATCTGTCTAATAAATCTTGAGAGGATCTTGAAGGTGTCAGACTTAGCTTTTAGAAAGAATACCCAGCTGAACCTAGAAAATTCATCAACAATGACTAGAGTGTAAGCCTTACCTACTAAGCTTTGAGTGGAGATAGGACCAAATAGGTCCATGTGCAACAGGTATAGGATTATAGGGGAATCATTCTTACCAATGGGTTTGAATGAAACTTTAATCTGCTTTCCTAGTTGGCAGGCTCTACAGGGGTGGTCTTTATTGAATTTACCAGTTGGTATACCCCTGACTAGGTTTAGTTTGGAAAGTTTGGCAATGGTCTTGAAATTAAGGTGACTAAGTCTCCTATGCCACAACTCACTATTTTCTTATTGGGAATTAAACAAGCAGATCTCAGACTTTGTGTACTCAAAGTCTACAACATAGACTTTACCTTTTCTGAGACCAGACAAAACTGTTTGATCAGTCTTAGAGCTAACTATATGACACAAAGACTTAATGAATACAACTTTGTATTCACCATCACACAACTGGCTAATGCTAATCAGATTATGTTGAAGTCCTTCAACATAAGCTACCTTAGAAAAGGAGATTTCTCCAATCCTGAGCAAACCATATCCATTGGTTTGCCCAGAGTGAGAGTTCCCAAAAATTACCTTAGGCCCTTCCTTGGCCTTGAAATTATCCAACAAATCTTTTGCTCCAGTCATATGCATGGAGCAGCCACTGTCCAAAAACCACTACTGGTTTGTGGTTGAACAATCTTCCCTCTGCACATTGAATTAAACATTAGTATAGACCCTCTCATGCTGGGGTCTCTTTCTTCTATCATCATATGGAGACATGGAAGAATGAGATGGTCTTCCATTATTCCCCCTTAGGTGAAGAAGTGCTACATTATTATGACAGCAATGTTTGGCAAAATGTCCTAGTTTAAAGCAGCAGGAACATCTAGGAATAGAAGTAGAAAGAGGTTTTGAGGTTTGGTAATTTTTGCAGAAAATATGCGTCGAGAGGAAATCAATGAATTTTTAGAGTTTCGTTGAATGGAATTTGATGAACCTGCATAGACCGGTCGATAGTCATTTGCGGCATGGTATTAGTTGCGTTGAGTGTAATTTGATGTACCCACATAGTTGCTTCGAAATGATGTCGATGCGTATGCTGGATTTCGCCGAGTTGCATTCGACGCATTCTTAAAATTGCGTCGAGTTCTATTCGACGTATGATTCTTATCATTAAGATTTTCATTTGATTCTTCTAAGGGATGTTTGCCTAAGATTCTTGGTTGATCACTAATGTTTACCCTATTAAATATGGTGAGTTTATTAGGGTTATTATGATCTTCACATGATTCTAAACTATTATTAGGTCTAGACCTAAATGATGCTACAGGTTTTTTCCCAAGCATGTTTGCTAGGGATCTGGGTGCTAGTGGATGGTTGTGATTCCTGGTCAAGATGATCAAATCTCATGGAGAGATTTTGTGAGAAATCTTTGATCTTTTGACTCCTTCCATTTAGGGAGTCCTCAAAGGCTTTTGCCTTTGAGAGTTCTTTTTTTAGGTCTGAATTTTCTATATCTAATAAGTATATTTCTTTTTCTTTTCTAAATAATTCACCTCTTAGAGCATAATTGACTGTGAATAAACATTCATGCTTAAGGTCTTCTAGTTATGTTCTGATAATATTAAGTTCCTTTTGGTTGTTAATGTAGTCTTGACAAAATTCCTTGAAGCATTCTTTAAAATCTTCTGAAGAAAAGTCAAAGTCTTCAAAGATGCTTACCTCAGTTTCATCAGTGGAATTTTCCAGAGCCATTAACCAGGCTTCTTTTGTTCCACCTTCTTTATCATCATCAGATGAGGAGGATCTTGATTTAGAGTCTGAATCACTCCAGATTTCAGCAATGAAACCTTTTCCTCTCTTCTTGTCCTTCCTCCTGAAGGATTGCTTCTTGAGCTCCTTCCTCTGCTTGATGTTCTTGTTCTTTTCTTCCTCAGGACATTCAGTAGAGAGGTGTCCTTGTTTTCTGAAAGAGAAATAGATAATCTCCTGCTTAGGAGTTTTGTCATACCTTGGTTTGCTGGAACTCCTTTCTTTCCTTCTGGAGTCCTCTGGTCTAACCCACCTTTTGAATCTCTTTGCCAAGAAATTGAACATTTCTTCTTCAGTGGTGGAGGACTCTGCTTTAGCAGTCTTTAATGCAAAAGTCCTTTCTTTAGGAGTAGATATTCTCTCCTGAACCTCTGACTCAGCCCTGCTTTTCAGTAAGAGCTCATAGGACTTGAGCTTTCCCAGCAGAGCATCAGTTGAAATTTCTCTGAGGCATCTAGAATCTTTAATAGCCCAGATTCTAGAGTCACATGTGCTTGCGAAGCACATGAGGAACTTGTCATTAATTCCAGTCAGGGAAATTTCTATTGTCAATCCCTCTCAGCTCATTTATGATGAGGCCGAATCTATCATACATTTTTGTTATGCTTTCTTCAGCCTTTTTCTTGAAGTTCTCATATTGGGATATGAGGAGTGACTTTTTGTTCTTCCTTTCATCTGAGCTCCCCTCAACTAGTCTGGTCAGAGATTCCCAGATCTTATTCGCAGAGTTACAGTCAGCAACTATTTGGAATATATCATCAGACATGGTTGAGACCAGAATGTTCATGTCCTTGGCATCATATGCCTTGACCTTCTTCTCATCATCAGTCCATTCTGCTCTGGGGACTGAAGTTTGTATGACCTTTCCACTAGTGGCTTTCCTTATTGGGACAGGAGGACCTATGACGATGACATTTAAAATTTCCTCATCAATAAAATTCATATAAAGTTTTATTCTAGCCTTCCAGAGCGCGAACTTATTTAAGTTACACACTGGAGGTCTTATTGAGGCATAATCCTTAGAACTCATTTTCTTTATAAAATATATTTGAAATTGATGCGCAAAACTATGCTTGCAAATGATAACGACAAGTGTACCGTATCGAATGTAGTATAGGTTGTTAAAACAAGGTCGTATTAGACTCGGGGCGGTTGAGTACTCTTACTTCAAGAAAGTCTTTATTATTTTATCAATTAAAACTTGAGGTTGGTGCAAAAAGGAAAATTAACATAAGAATAAAAAGAAGAGTAAAAAGGGTAGCACTCGACTTTGAATCACTTTGGAAAATAAATATAATAAATCAAACTTCTAATTCCCTTAAGAAATTACTTGACCGTGGAGGTTCCCGAATAATGAACGTACCTCTCTCGAGGATACGCTTAACTGAGTTTAGTCGATCAAACGAACTTTCGTTCTAGAATCAAGATCTAAAACTCGCCTTATCGTAGTGAACCCCTCTATTGGAATTGACTCCAATCCGGGAGAATTATGTCATCCTCGCTTGAGGAGTGCATTCAACCCTCTTTATTCTTGAAATGATCGACTCGAAATCAAAACCTCTCGGTTATTAGATTGCGAAAACAAAGATGAGAATTATATATCGACAATATAACCTCAATCCAATAAAAGTTCAAGAAGAAATCTTAAGCATTCTAAAGGGGAGAAAGAGATGTTAAACCATAGATTATATTCTCCTCAGATCATCTCGGTCGAGTACTAATTGGAATATAGTTACTCATAGAGATAGAAGAATTAAAGAAAATAGAAGAGTTCAGGAAAAAAGAGAGAATAGATTGAGAAAACAAAACCATTTTATTGATAAAAGAAATTAGAAACTATGAAAAGGAAATTACAATTTGCATAAATAAAAAGGATTCCAAGACTACTAAAACATGAAAAATGAACATGAAATGAATTATCTAATCCTAAAAACTGGTCCCCCAAAGTTCTGGAGAAGTTGGCTTTATATAGCTGAAAAGTTGAGGTTACACGCCCTTGGTCACGCCCGTGACCAAGGGGCGTGTAAGGGGCGTGATAACAGTAGCAGCGGAGAGGGCGACTTCTGGAGTAATTGCGAGCGTTTCGGCCGTGTCACGCCCTAGGTCACGCCCATGACCTGGGGCGTGTAATCTTGAATTAGTGTTGCTGGCGGGAAACTCTGACGGGAAGAAGTGCAGGACGAGTCACGCCCGTGATTGGAAGTCACGCCCCCTGGTCACGCCCGTGACCTGGGGCGTGTAATTTTAATTGACGTGGCAGGCGTGCTGGCAGCTGGTATCGGGGTCACGACCGTGACTTGGATGTCACGCCCCCTGGTCATGCCCGTGACCTGGGGTGTGTTCTTGGCAAAACTTCACGGAATGCTCCTGGGATGGCGGAATCGGGTCTGGAACACGTCTAGGCTGTCACGCCCCATGGTCATGCCCGTGACCATGGGCTTGTACTTGACAATTTTACTCAAAGTGCCCAGAAAACCTGCAAAACATAAACTAAACTTAAATTAGTGGCATAAATAAAAAGGAATGATTATTATAAGATAAAACATACAATTTATATAAATTCATATTAAAATTACATTAGAATTATATTAAAAGATGAGTACAAAAAGTACTCATCAAACACCCCCATACTTGAGCTTTTGCTATTCGAGAGCAAAAGAGTGAGGAAAGAATTACAAGACATCGATATTATTTCTAATTAACTAAAATTTTATTAAACCAAGAATAAGTCAAAAGCAAATTTTAGGAATTCGAGAATTAAGTCATAAGTTATGTTGATAATTTAAAAAGAGAAATTTGTTTATCTAACTACATCTCAAGACAACTATTTAGCAATCGAAATTATAGAAATTTTCAAACAAAATTAGATTGAAATTATAAACACTCTAACATAAAAGAGACTTAAGGAAAAGACACCTACCAAAATATTGCTCTCTTAATAATTTAGTTTAGGACTAGAAATAATGAAATTGGCTAGGGATGGGTTTAAACGGAATGGCAAAATGAAGACAAAGGATATGAAGAGGTTTTTGATTGGGGTGATGAATTTTATCCTCTCAACCCCCCCCCCCCCCCCCCCTTTTTAAGTATATGTAATACCAGAGAATGATAGACTATTATCCTATCATTTCCACGACATATACACATTTTTTCTCTCTTCATTTTTATTTTTGGGTTGCATATGTTTACCAGAGAATAAAGAACTAACATCTCCTTATTCCCATGACATATGATCTAACAATAGGGGAAAAAGAAAAATACATATGTTTAACAAGGGTAAAGAAATACTTCTAGCTTATAAATTAAACTATTTTGAGAGCAACTTTTTTAGTGGAATGAAATTTCCTAAGATCTTAAAGTTAAAAGTGAATATAATAGAAATCTTGAGATGTTTAGCCAATTTACCACAAAGTGAAGCTATTTAAAATTAAATGGAGAAGTAGTGCTAAATTAACTCTCTAATCGAATTAAAAACATAAAATGTTTCTTAAAACCAAATCACTTCAAATTTAAATTTAACAAATTTTGATAAAACAAAATATTAGCTAAATTAAAAATGAACGAATACTTATAATCAAACCTCAAACTAAATTTCTAGAAAATAAAAACATCAAGGCTAGGCATATTTATTATTATTAAATTTTTTTTTATAATATTTCTTGGACTTCCCGAGGGCTACCCGTTGAAGGGTTCGCAAGGTACTAGGAGCTGTGATGGAGGTTCGAGCCCAAAGCGCCCTTTCCAAGACATTAGATTTTTATAATTTTTATAAATTTTTTTCTTTATCAAATAAAAAAAACAGGGAATACGAAGCTATACCCCCATACTTAAAATTAAACATTGTCCCCAATGTTTAAAACAAAGTATGAAGAATACTGAAAAATGCATAAAAATTAAAGATAAGCAAGGGGTGCCTCCCAAGAGCGCTTTCTTTTTCCCGTCTTTAAGCTAGATGGTTAGTGTTAGGAAAAGGAATTCTAAAAGAGAGGTGGACAGGCAACTCCCTTAATTCGCGCTGAGGTGAATGTGCCGGCGTCAGTCGCACGGCAACTCCCCCGCTTAACATGTGATTCTTCGTTTGTCTTTGAATTTGAATATGTAAATCCAAATCACCTATACATACCCGAGGTGATTTGAATTTATATAGATGAGCGACATATGGATCGTCGATTATTTGGGGTAGCAAGGAGGAGGCGCTCGCAAAAATATTAAATTAAGCTCCGGTTGTTCCTTTTCTAAAATAAAATTTTCATTAGGAAAATCTAGCGTATTACCAAGCGGAATAATATTTTCGGACACAAAAAATTCATGAATTTCTGGTTGAATTAAAATAGAAGAGATTTGCGAAAATTTATGATAAAGAAAAGAAGATCCGGGTGAAGTAGGGGAAGAAACTTGTTCTTCTTCTAGTTCATCCGGGGTGCCCAAAACATTGAAAATTTCTTCGTAAGAGAATTTTTCTTCATAATTGGGAAAAGAAATTATGGGAGTACATGAGCAATCATGTTCCTCCATAACTAAATTTTCCGAAGACAAGGAAAAAACACTAAAAGAAAGAAAATTCTCATCTAAATTCTAGGGTGGAGTATCAAATTGAAAAAAGCGGATATTCCCCAAAATTAGAGTACAAAAATTGCGGCGCAAAAGAAGAACAAGAATTCGGATCTAAAGATTTATCTTCATCGCCCCAAAGACTATCCGGGTGACCGTGCCACCAAGAATAATCTACTTCGGGGCTAGAAGACAAATTATTAGAGGCCGAAAAATTATTCTCGTGAAAATTAGAAAAATTATTTTCCTCTAAATTTTGGGGGGAAGTATCTATTTGGATTTGCGAAATTTCCACCAAATTAGAGAATGAAGACCGCGGAGTATAAGTAGAAAAACAAAAATTTGTGTCTAAAGATTTATCTTCGTCGCTCTGAGAATTATCCGGGTGAGCTTGCCACCAAGAATAATCAACTTCGGAACTAGAAAACAATTATTAAATGCCAAAAATTTGTTTTCATTATAATTAGAAAAATTATTTTCATCAAAGTTTGAAAAATTATTCTCATTAAAAGGGGAAAATTATGATCGTAATTATTATCAAAATTATTTGCATAATATTGAGAAAAATTATTTTCATAATAATTACTTTGAGCATATGAATGTAAATAACATTCCTCACTTTGATGAGGCGCATTACAATAATAACATCAATTTTGGCATTTTTGTGCCGCTTCCAAAAGATATATTTGGCTTTGAAGCTCGACAACTTTTACGGCCAATTCAAGTGATTGCATAATAAAATAAAATAAAAAGGAAACAACCTTTACTTAAATGAATGGAATTTTATAAATATTTTTATTTTTATTTTTTTTTTGAAAAAGCGGGTTAAATTAGTCCCGGACTTCCCAAGATCTACCCGGTGAAGGGTTTGCAAGGTACTAGAGGCTATGATGGGAATTCAAGCCCAAAGCATCCTTTCCGAGAATTTTGATTGCGTTTTTTAATTTTTTTTTAAATTTTAAAGAAAAAGGGGGAGAAGAAAGAGAACGATAAAATTAATAAATATTTCTTTTTTTGGAATATCAACCGTGTCCCCGACAACGGTGCCAAAAACTTGATGCGCAAAACTATGCTTGCAAACAATAACGGCAAGTGTACCGTATCGAATGTAGTATAGGTTGTTAAAACAAGGTCGTATTAGACTCGGGGCGGTTGAGTACTCTTACTTCAAGAAAGTCGTTATTATTTTATCAATTAAAACTTGAGGTTGGTGAAAAAAGGAAAATTGACATAAGATTAAAAAGAAGAGTAAAAAGGGTAGCACTCGACTTTGAATCATTTTGGAAAATAAATATAATAAATCAAACTTCTAATTCCATAAAGAAATTACTTGACCGTGGAGGTTCCCGAATTATGAACGTACCTCTCTCAAGGATATGCTTAACTGAGTTTAGTCGATCAAACGAACTTTCATTCTAGAATCAAGATCTAAAACTCGCCTTATCGTAGTGAACTCCTCTATTGGAATTGACTCCAATCCGGGAGAATTATGTCATCCTCGCTTGAGGAGTGCATTCAACCCTCTTTATTCTTGAAATGATCAACTCGAAATCAAAACCTCTCGATTATTAGATTGCGAAAACAAAGATGAGAATTATATATCGACAATATAACCTCAATCCAATAAAAGTTCAAGAATAAATCTTAAGCATTCTAAAGGGGAGAAAGAGAAGCTAAACCATAGATTATATTCTCCTCAGATCATCTCGGTCGAGTACTAATTGGAATTTAGTTACTCATAGAGAGAATAATTACAGAAAATAGAAGAGTTCATGAAAAAAAGAGAGAATAGATTGAGAAAACAAAACCATTTTATTGATAAAAGAAATTACAAACTATGAAAAGGAAATTACAATTTGCATAAATAAAAAGGATTGCAAGACTAGTAAAACATGAAAAATAAACATGAAATGAAGTATCTAATCCTAAAAACTGGTCCCCCAAAGTTCTGGAGAAGTTGGCTTTATATAGCTGAAAATTTGAGGTTACACGCCCTTGGTCACGCCCATGACCAAGGGGCGTGTAAGGGGCATGATAGCAGCATCAGCGGAGAGGGCGCCTTCTGGAGTAATTGCGAGCGTTTCGGCCGTGTCACGCCCTAGGTCACGCCCGTGACCTGGGGCATGTAATCTTGAATTAGTGCCGCTGGCGGGAAACTCTGGTGGGAAGAAGTGCGGGGCGAGTCACGCCCGTGATTGGAAGTCACGCCCCCTGGTCACGCCCGTGATCTGGGGCGTGTAATTTTAATTGACGTGGCAGGCGTGCTGGCATCTTGTGTCGGGGTCACGACCATGACTTGGATGTCACGCCCCCTGGTCACGCCCGTGACCTGGGGTGTGTTCTTGGCGAAACTTCACGGAATTCTCCCGGGATGGCGGAATCGGGTCTAGAACACGTCTAGGCTGTCATGCCCCATGGTCACGCCCATGACCATGGGCGTGTAGTTGACAGTTTTACTCAAAGTGCCCAAAAAACCTGCAAAACATAAACTAAACTTAAATTAGTGGCAGAAATAAAAAGGATTGATTATTATAAGATAAAACATACAATTTATATAAATTCATATTAAAATTACATTAGAATTATATTAAAAGATGAGTACAAAAAGTACTAATCGGAAATAAAGAGATAAGAGTATGAGGTCTTTTTTATCAAGGTGTTAACCTTTTAATGATCAACCTGATTTATTCTCAAACAAAACCACAGGCAGAATAATATAGTGCAGGAAATAAAATGCTGAAGGAAAGAATTGGGACAACACAAAAAGGCACAACACAAACACAAGAGATTTTATAGAGGTTTCCCTAAATGTGAGTAGTCCTCTCTTCTACCACCTGGTAGGAATGCACCACCTGTGCTTGAGTCTTTTGATAAGGAGACTCTTGAACCGAAGATCTTTTGATAAGGGGATCTTGAACAACAGATCTTTTGATAAGGAGAACTTGAACCAATGATCTTTTGATAAGGAAATCATGAACCACATAATCCTTTGAAAGAGGGATTCTTAAACTCTGTACAGGGGGTGTAAGGAAAAAAGAGTAAGAAAGAGAAGAAGGAATTAGAAATTTGTTTTTCAGAATTCTATAACAGCAGCCTTTAAGGTGCTTGAAAGTGCACAGTTAACCTCACTAGAATTCTCTAGAGGGGGGGGGGGGTGAATAGAGAATTAAAAATATTTTGTGCAAAGTTAACAACTAAATATATATATATATATTCTCACAGTTTTAGGCTTCTCACACACCAGCAAGAATTAAGCAAATAAAGAAAGAAATAGCAAAAAGAAAAACACAGCACAACAAAAAGAAATATAGTGGTTCCCCAAACTTTGGGTAGCCCACTCTTCTACCCCCCTTGGCAGGAATTCACTATCTTGTACTGAGTCTTTTGATAAGGAGACTCTTAGAACCAGTCTGAGTCTTTTGATAAGGAGACTCTTAGAACCACTACAACTGAATCTTTTGAAGATAGATTCTTATTACTCTTTTACACTATTGAAATTGAAATAAAGATAAGAATGAAAAGAAGAAGAAGAATAAGAACAAGAAGAAGAACAAGAATAAGAAATAATTTATGCAAGAAAGAATCTTCTTCCTAGCAAGAAGATTAGAAGCACAAGTATAGTGAATGTATTCTCTCTTCTATAGTGAGAAGGAGATTGTAGGACTTTCTCTCTTTCAGTGAGAGCTTTCAGAAATTTGCAGCAGTATGACTTCAGAAGGAAGAAGAAGAAGAAGAAGAAGGCTTTTTCTTGCTGCAGCACTTTTTCACTTTTCTCAATTTTCTCTTTCTTCTCTCTTGGGAGCTTTTCCTCTTTTTCAGAAATGGAGTGGATCACTTGTTGTTTTTCTTTGCCGACCTCCTTGTGTATTTATAGCTCTGGTTATTCAAAAATATTGCTATAGGAGAATAATCAATTAGCTCACAGAGAAATGGTAAGAGAGAAATCTTCCATAATTAATATTTCTGTAGAAGGAAAGAAGTCATTCAATTTTCAAATAACATCCATAATAATCTTAATCAAATTAGCCAAGAGTCAATTATAAGGAAAGATTTAATTTTGAACGGCTATAAGAAAATAATATAATTCCATAAATTCAGATCTACAGAAAGAAAGGAAAGAGATCTGGCGCGTTTTTGAATGTCATAGAATTCGACGTGCGTCGATTAGAAATCAGAGTTACGTCGATTATGGTTACGTCGAATTCTGTTTAGAGTTACTTCGACTCATTTTGAGAGGTACGTCGGCTACACTTCGACGCTGCGTCGATTACTATTCGACGCATATTTACTTAAACTAATTTTTCACTCTGAGAACTCATTTTCTACTCATTTTTAGGGGTTAAGATAAATAATTTTCCCAACAATCTCCCCCTATTTGTCTTAACCCTGATCAAAGAGAGAATTTTATCAGCTTTAATCAACACATCAAAGCATATTTATAGAAAAGAGATATATTAGGTAATCAGAAGAAAGAAAAGACATGTATATTCACATACAAAATCATTTCCAGAGAATAAGGATCAGAATTGTAAACTACTTATGCTGTTTGCAAAAAGTTACTTAGGAGGAGTAGGATGAGTTTTTCTCTTCTTAGAGAATACTAAAGGGAGATCAGGTCTTCTTATAGGGGTGAGTTGCCCTTCCTCTTCATGCTCTTCAGCAAGATGTTCATTCAGCTCCCCCTGATTCAAAGCAGTCTGCTCCCCCTGAGTTGAGGGTTCCTTCAGTTCTTTTTCTTTTTCAACTTATACATTTAGCTGCCCCTGACCCTGAGCATCCTTCTCAATTTCATTTTCAGTTTCAGTATTAGCTTCAGCCATATCAACATTTGGCTCCCCCTGAGTTGAAGGTTCCTTTAGGTCTCTTGCTGTTTCAACAGCTTCCTTTTCAACATCTTTTTCTACTCTACTTGCCTCCCTTTGAAATACAACTACTTGTTGTTCAACTTCTCTTGCTATAAAAAGTACATATGTTATATGTTCATTAGTATGTAGCTCAGGTACTTTTTCATTCCCAATGGTCTTAAGCAGAGCAAGACTATCAGATTTTGATGTTTGAGGGGATTTGTGTGAGTGAAATTTGTGACTGGAGAGCTGTTCTTCATCTAACTTCTCCCCCTTCTTGACCTTCTTAGCTAAAGAGGTTAAGAAAGACTTAGTGACCCTAGATGAAGAGATAGAGAACTTCAAGCTTTGCACAGAGGCATTGACCCCATCTATTTGGGTTTGCATGTGCATGATGGAGGAGTGAAGTAGGGAGCAGTGCCCATCAAGCATGTCCTGAAATTTATGGGTTGCTTGTTGAATGCACTGGAGAAGAAGTGCTTGTGTGGATGAGGATGGTTCAGGTTGTGTTGGTGGAGGAGATACCAATAATGGTGGAGAGGATGAAGGTGGAGAGATGACTGTATTCCTGAGATTAGTGGTTGTAGTGAGAAGGTGAGGTGTGTTTGATGGAGGAGGAGGAGGAATAAAGGTGGGTTGAACAGAAGAGTCCATAGGAGGAGGAGAAGCAGGTGGTGAAGAGGGTCTTTCAGGCTGGGATCCAGGCCTTGGGATCTGCCTGTCCCATTTGGAGAAGAGTGTTATGGATATTCTTTTGCCAGGGGGAATGGGAATATCTTTTGACCTACATAGGTCAGGATAGGAGTGTCTGAGTACTTGGCTCATTATCCTCATAAAGGCATTCTCCTTATGAGAATATTTGTAGCCTATCATCTTTAGCAAGCTATTAGCCCAGTCAATCTTCTTTTTCAGCACAAGGGCCCCCATAATGTTCAGTTGCTGCTTGGGCACTGCATCATGGGCAGAGATTTTGCAGAGTAGTATTTTTCCTACTATGTCTGCCAGGAGCCTGTATTCATCAAAGAAATCTATTTTCTTCAAGTTGATTGCTCTATCTTTGGAGAATCCCATGGTGGTTAACAAATTTCAAGTTTCTTCAGGGGTGAGTTCCACAGGTTCACCACCTGATGGTAGGTCAAAGGTGTCCCTAAGATTTTCTGTAGAAATTGAAACAGGTGTTTCATGGATTGTTCCTGCAATCTCTCCATGTTCAGATAATTGTGCATTATTCATCAACTCAGTAAGTTCTACTTCCAGGAGTCTGCATCTTATCGAGATGAGTTTATCCAGACTGGCTTCAGTAAAAAGAGCTATAATGCTTTTGTAGTTTTCGGCGGCGGCTTTGAAGGAATCCAGATCAATGTCGAAACCAGAATTGATCTTGGGAGCCATTTTGGTCAGTGAGATGGAGGAAAAGATGACTGGACTGAGAGGAATGAGAGATTAGAGAGTGTGTATATTTCTGACTGAAGAGTGTTATTTGAGTCAGGTGAAGCGTCGAAACGAGACACAACTCGAGGTTTATTCGGTACTACAGTAGATGGGACAGAGAATCATTTTGTATTGCCGCTTATTTTCGTGAAGACGACGTTGCGTTGAATGGAACTTGACGTATGTTTTAGTATTGAGATGCTAGGTTTTCCAGTTTGATGTATGCGTCGACGTGACTTTTATATTTCTGAAAATTCTAGGTTTTTCTTGAGAGATTTTTACTTCCTAATCCTATGGTTTTCTAAGTCAGCTTTGGACTAATTTTATTCATAATTGGATTGATTGTGCCAACATTGTTTAACAATGTGGCCAGTTTTATTGCAGATATAACACCTGTTTGTCTTTGGATTATGGTAATTTGAGTGTTGATTAGGATAAAATTGTTGATTAGGATGAAAGTTTATATTAGGATGAATGGGTCCTAAATGGGGTTTAAGATAGAAAATTTTTGTAGGATAGATATGTCCTGAATTTAAGTTACTCTGAGATTTTATGCATCGATAGGTATTTGACGTATGTTGAGAGTTACGTCGATTTATATTCGACGCTTTCTCTAGATTGGGTCGATCTGGAATCGATGCATGGAAGTAGTTGCGTCGATTATAAGTCGATGCAATTTTATTCATGCATCGATTTGAGGTCGAAGTTTCTGAGAGATCGCGTCGAGTAGAGTTTGACGTACTATCATTCATGTGTCGATATGAAGTCGACGCAAATGTGTCTTCACATATTTTATTTTTCCATTTTTCTGGTGGGAGATTTATTTCTTTATGAATTGTTTCTTTTGGCCTAGTTGCCTTCTCAAAATGAGTTTGTTCATCTTCTTCTGAATGGTATGATGATGATTTATCAAAATGGTTTATCTCCTTGAAGGTGAAGTCTTCTTTATTTTGTGCTTCTTCTTCTAAGTTTGTTGATTTGATGGGTTTAGTAAATTTAACAGGGCTCATCCAAGCAGGTTTGGTAGATGGTATTGAACTGGTTGAATGATCAGCCCCTAGCCCCAGATTCTTATGTCTTATTGTTTGTTTTTCAGTGATTTCTTTAAGTGTTTGGCTTCTGACTTTTATAGATTCTTCAAAAGCTTTTGTCTGGGATACCTTATTCTTAAGGAGTTGATTTTCCATTTTAGCACTTTCTATTTCCTTTTCTGTTTTATAGATTTTACACCTTAGTTCGTAATTTTTTGAACATGTATCCTCTATATTTCTCATATTAATTTGTTCTTTTAGATCCTTAATTCTTGTTTAGCTTTTAGTTGATCTAAACAGAATCCTTTAAAATCATTTTTGAAATCATCACATAGAAAATCTGTTTCATCAAAAATGCTTACCTCATCCTTATCCTCAGATTCCTCTATGAGAATAAGGCTATTTGCTTTTGTTGTTGAATTTTCTTTTTCATCTTCAGAAGAGATGGTTCCTTCTGATCCTGTTTCACTCCATGATTCAGCAACACATTCTTTTTCTGAGCTTCCAAGAGCCATTAAGCATAGGTCTTCTTGCTTAGACTCTTCATTGTCACTTTTAGATGAGGTGCTGTCTTCAGAATCTGTTTCACTCCAAGCTTCTGCAATGAAGCCTCTTTCTTTCTTCTTCTCCTTTCTCTTGAGATCTTTCTTTTTCAGATCTTTCTTTTTCTCAGCATTTTCTAGACACTCTGGAGCAATATGTCCAGTTTTCTTGCAGGAGTAGCAAATAATTTCTTTGGTAGAAGTCTTATCATACCTTGGTTTTGACTCTCTCCTTCTAGACCCATCTGTCCTGACCCATTTCTTGAATCTTCTGGCTAGGAGGCTGAATAATTCTTCTTCAGTAATAGGGATTTCTTCTTCTGTTGCTTTTAATGCAATGTTTCTAGCTTTTGATGAGGTTGGAGTGTTTTCCCTTCTTTCCTTCTCTTCTCTGGTTTTCAGTAGTTGCTCATAGGATTTGAGTTTTCCTAAGAGGGCATCTGTTGAGATTTCCTTTTGTCCTCTAGTATCTCTTATTGCCCATATTCTTGAGTCCCATGAACTTGGGAGACTCATTAATAATTTGTCATTGATCTCTGTGAGAGAGATCTCTCTATCCAAGCTCCTTAATTGGTTGATGATCAGACTGAATCTGTCATACATCTCAGATATGCTTTCTTCATGCTTCTTTCAAAAGTTCTCATATTGGGAGATCAATAGAGCCTTTCTATCTTTCCTTTCATCAACACTTCCTTCTACTATCTTTGTAAGAGCCTCCCAAATTTCTTTGGCTGATTCACCGTCAACAACCTTTTGAAAGCTTTCATCTGAGAGGGTTGAGACAAGAATGTTCACATCTTTTGCCTCACATGCTCTTGCCTTCTTCTCATCATCTGACCACTCAGCCCTTGGGATAAGTGTTTGAGTCACTTTACCACTTGAGTCCTTTTTATAAGGCTTGGGAGGACCTGTCAAAATAACTTTAATCAATTCTTCATCAATAGAATTTATATAGATCCTAATTCTTGTTTTCCAAAGTGCAAACTTTTCAAGATTGCACATTGGTGGTCTGGTGGAAGCATAATCTTTGATTTGTGCCACCAAAAGTTTTTAGAAATATATATATGAGGTAGGATCTTTTTGATCAAGGAGTTACCCCTTTTTGATCAACCTCGCTTTGATACCAATTGAAAGTGCACAGTTAACCTCACTAGAATTCTCTAGAGGGGGTGAATAGAGAATTAAAAATATTTTGTGCAAAGTTAACAACTATATATATATATATATATTCTCACAGTTTTAGGCTTCCCACACACCAGCAAGAATTAAGCAAATAAAGAAAGAAATAGCAAAAAGAAAAACACAACACAACATAAAGAAATATAGTGGTTCCCCAAACTTTGGGTAGTCCACTCTTCTACCCCCCTTGGTAGGAATTCACTATCTTGTACTGAGTCTTTTGATAAGGAGACTCTTAGAACCAGTCTGAGTCTTTTGATAAGGAGACTCTTAGAACCACTACAACTGAATCTTTTGAAGAGAGATTCTTAAAACTCTTTTACACTATTGAAATTGAAATAAGGATAAGAATGAAAAGAAGAAGAAGAATAAGAACAAGAAGAAGAACAAGAATAAGAAACAATTTATGCAAGAAGGAATCTTCTTCCTAGCAAGAAGATTAGAAGCACAAGTATAGTGAATGTATTCTCTCTTCTATAGTGAGAAGGAGATTGTAGGCCTTTCTCTCTTTCAGTGAGAGCTTTCAGAAATTTGCAGCAGTATGACTTCAGAAGGAAGAAGAAGAAGAAGGCTTTTTCTTGCTGCAGCACTTTTTCACTTTTCTCATTTTTCTCTTTCTTCTCTCTTGGGAGCTATTCCTCTTTTTCAGAAATGGAGTGGATCACTTGTTGTTTTTCTTTGCCGACCTCCTTGTGTATTTATAGCTCTGGTTATTCAAAAATATTACTATAGGAGAATAATCAATTAGCTCACAGAGAAATGGTAAGAGAGAAATCTTCCATAATTAATATTTCTGTAGAAGGAAAGAGGTCATTCAATTTTCAAATAACATCCAAAATAATCTTAATCAAATTAGCCAAGAGTCAATTAGAAGGAAATATTTAATTCTGTACGGCTATAAGAGAATAATATAATTCCATAAATTCAGATCTACAGAAAGAAAGGAAAGAGATCTGGCGCGTGTTTGAATGTCATAGAAATCGATGTGCGTCGATTAGAAATCAGAGTTACGTTGATTACGGTTACGTCGAATTCTGTTTAGAGTTACTTCGACTCATTTTGAGAGGTAGGTCGACTACACTTCGACACTGCATCGATTACTATTCGACGCATATTTACTTAAACTATTTTTTCACTCTGAGAACTCATTTTCTACTCATTTTTAGGGGTTAAGATAAATCATTTTCCCAACAGTGCTGTTCTTTGAGTACTCTTCAAGATCTGTATCAGATTAACCCTAGCTTATGATAGTGATGATTGCTAGGGTTTGTAAGCTCTTGATCCTTCTTCTCTCTGCTCTTATAGTAGTACTGCTGCTATATAATATTGATGAGTACGCAACAGTTGTTTCTCTGAGCAGATAATAATCTTCTGTAGATCTTTCTTCAAGGGTTTGTATTAAGGAGAAGAAAATCCTTGACTGGGAGAGAGCAGTTCTTGTTTTCTTCTGTCTTTTATTGTTCCAACAAGAAGAAGAAGAAGAGGAAGCCCTAATCAACAGCCGTATGAGAATGTGATGAATGCTCTATGTTTCTCTGTTTTGGGGACTCGACGCAACCAACTCGACCAAATGCCCGGACTATTGGTGAAGGCGCAATCTATCCTTACTAGAGTCGGTCACCACGAGCAGGATCCACGGGGCAGACGGTTAGGCCCACGGGGGACACAGCCTTCCGCTTTGACTAGCGCCGCAACGCCGGGGGCAATTCTGGCAGCACCAACAATCTCACCCCAGAAATGACCCCAGGGTTTCGAACCCGCGACCCCCTCTGATACCACTTTTTGGGGACTCGACGCAACAAACTTGACCAAAAGCCCGGACTGTTGGTGAAGGCACAATCTATCCTTACTAGAGTCGGTCACCATGAGCAGGATCCACGGGGCAGCCGGTTAGGTCCACGGGGGACACACCCTTCCGCTTTGACTAGCGCCGCAACGCCGGGGCAATTCTGTCAGCACCAACACTCTGTCTTCTCATCCTATTTATTGTCCCTCTTTAATTAGAATTTGATTTCCTTTTCTGGTATGTCCTGAAAAGGTATTTTTCTTGGACAATTTCTCTTCCTTTCCTTCTTGAATTCACGACCTCTCCACCAAATGTATGTATGTTTCCAAGAATGCTTTTCTGTCTTCTTGAATGCTCCTTTCCATATGAGGTAATAATTAAGTCGTTAGAGAACGGTCTTGAGCACTGTGGGCCATGAGAGAGAGATTCAAAATGACAGCTAAAAAGTTTCCTTTTCAGACTGTATTCGACGTAGCGTCAAGTTCTTTTTCTCTCTTATCGACGCACCATCAAGTTTATGTAAGAGCAGCTTCGAATTCATTCTTGCTCTAATTGAACTCTGCTTGTCAACGTTGTGTCAAAACCTTATTGACGTAACCATCGTGTTGAAGGCTTGACTCAAAACCTCTTTATCTGCGTCGAAATGTAGTTGACATTGCGTCGACTTTAGATGGTTTTGACAAATATTTCCTTCTGGGTTGAGTTGAAGTAGAAGTTGCGTCGACTTCTCATAATACTTCAACATGACCATGGCATCTACGTCGATATCCTTTCAACATAGCATCGACTTGATTTACTTTGACAGAAGGTTGAGTTGCTTGGACTTCTAGTCTAAGTAGCGTCGATATCCATTCGATGCTGTGTCGATTTCTATTTGACGCAAAAGATAACTTAACCCAAATACTGCTTGTCTTGAACTTGTCTTGTCACCCTAAGTTGAGAGAGATATCCCAAGACATCTAATGACCACATTACCCTCACTATACAATGGGTAATTCAACCTAAGAGATAAAATCACTTGTTAGATAATTTGTTAAGTTAACTCAAAGGAGTTTTTCCCAACAATCTCCCCCTATTTATCTTAACAAATTTTACAGATTGATTAAAGTGATTTTACTCATTCCTTTTATGTAAACAGAAGATACATTCAAGACAATATAGATATAGAATAAATAACTGGATTGAACTAGTAAACTAAAATGCATCTAATTAATTGTCACATGAGTTTATCATAGATTACCCAAGAATACATCTACTTCCTTCCTTTTAGAAAAGTAGATAGGTCCTCATAGACCTTTCTGAATTTTCTTTCCACATACTTGAAGTTTGCAGGAGTTGCCTTCTCTGGATTCTTGTGTATTCTTGCATGCCCTTTGAACAACTTCTCCAGGTAACTTTTTATTTCAGGGGAGACATCTTTTAAAGTGAAACCCAGACCAAGAACTTTTGCTGTCAACAGGTTTATGAATTCCAACTCTAGATCATCTGACTCTGAGTCCACATCAGGATTTGGTACAATAAAGGTTGATTGAGGTTTTTCAGAGATTGAAGAAGTCTTGAACGTTATCTTCATCGTCTTCACAAGAAGTTGTTTTCCTTTCTTTTTCTTCTGAAGTGGCTCCTCTGTATCCTCTGGAATGCATCCAATACCCCTTTTGTGAAGTTGGCCTATTTCGTCCAACATCTTAGCTTTAGGATTCTTTGCAATATACTCGGTGGGGTCAAACAAGGAGGTTTTAATGGGGATTGCTTTTGCCAGCTCCTCTTGTTCAACAACTTCTTTTCCTCTTTACAGGATATCAATAAACCTTTTCTCTTTTCCTCAATTTCCTTTTGAGCTGCTTCATACTCATATCTGTCTCTATCACCAATGTCCTCTAAAGATTTGTAAAGCTTTGGATCAGTGTAGGTTTTCATTGTATTCACTGGGAATTCAATCTTCCCATATTTTTTGTGATATGATTTACTCTTCTTGTATTCCTTTCTTTCCTCTTTTGAATACCTTTACCAAATAGGTAACTTCCCTCTGCCCCCCCCCCCCCCCCCCACCCCCCACCCCCGATCTTCCTCTGAAGACAGGTGTTGGAAGAATTGATTTGTGAATTAGAGCAAGTGAAGATGAGACCTGAGCTGAAGGTTGAAGTTGAGCTGAAGGTGGAAGCTAAGCTGGAGGTATTGGTTGAGCTGGAGATGGATTAGATGAAGCAAGATCCTGATCAGCCACCTTGACTGGAGAAGGTGCTGATGTAGAATCTTCAAAAGACACTCTGAATGAAAGGGGATCAAGAATGGATGTTTCAGTATCCACATGAAACTTCTGCAGAGTCTTTAAGTAGACCTGATCATCATAGATTAGAGGAATCTCCCCCTGAATTGAGGACTCCCCCTGAGCAAACGGCAGGATCCTTGGAAGGATTGTAATAGTTTATTTAGGGTATAGTCTTAGATACCTGAATATGTTTCTTTTATTATAGGCTAGTTGTTTTCTTAGTTTAGGTTTGCAAGTTATCAAGCACAGAAAACACTCAAGGATTTATAGAGGTTCCTCAAGACAGGGTGCCTTGAGTAGTCCTCTTTCCCCCTTCACCTTTCTAACAGTGAGTTAGACAAGGCCAACTTCTCCAAACTCAGCTCCAAGAACCTAAAACATAGATCCCTCAGGATCTCTCAGGTTTTCCCAAACCCTACCTCAGGCACAACTCTACAATCTCAAAACTATTAAGTTCCTACACACTCAAGCATAGATGCCCTACAAGCTCAGAACTATTAAGTTCCTACATGAGTAATAAGGTGGAATTACAATCAGAAGACAAGAGATGGTGATCTTCAGCTTCTGAACAACTGATGTTGCAGTCTTGAACCAGGGAGGAATAGGATGCCCCAACCTGATTCTTCTTGATCCTTTCCTTCAGATAATGGGCTGCATCTGCTTGCTCTTTCTTGAGTTGAACAACAAGAGCAATCTCTTCTCTCCTTGCAGCCTCAGGTAATCAGAAAAATGAAGCTTCAAGGTTGCCGATAATGGAATAGTAATGTTCTTTTCTTTTTTGTGTGCTGGAGAGTAATCTTTCAAGATGGATGCTTACAAAGCCCTAACTTATCCTTTTTATACTCAGATAGTCTTCAACGGTTCTTAGCTGTCCTTCTCACAGGTATGGGAGTGATTGGTGGACCCTAAGAAGCTTTTCTGTAACTTGCGCCAACAGCAGAACCCGCCAGATCATTTTGAAGTTGTCTCAGCGGTTTGGCTGAGATGGCATGCTGTCTCAGTGGCTACTTCTGTCTCGTCTCAGCGGATCTGCTGAGACAGGCAGTCATCTCAGCAGATTTCTTCTATCTGCAGCTCAGCAGGCCCAGACACCTTCTCAGCGGCTCCTGGCCTTGTCTCAGCAGTTCAGCTGAGACTGAGAGCTCATCTCAGCGGTTCAGACAGCAGACCTACTGAACATACATCACGCCATGGTATGACCTATTCCTGCATGAACATTAAGCAGAATGGGGTACATCAAATACAACTTGCACTTAGCATTGAGTTTGTGGCTTCTTCAATTTAAGGTAAACATTGAGGGTCATTTTCCCAGCAATCTCCCCCTATTTGAAGAAGGCAGAACACCCTCAAATGCCAAAGTACATACCATAAAAATATTTGTCATGCAACTTCATAATATGATAATCATTATATCATACACATATAGACATTGTTATAAAATTTAGGATAAAATTATAACACCAGATATTTATGCCAAGTATGTCACAACCATTCTCTAACAGTCCTATAATATGATTAAGTACACATGATAGTGCATTACAGATTAACTCAATCAATAATAGTACAATAAACTTTTAACTAAAGCTCATATTAGTTAATGACATGAGGTGATAATTTCACCATTCCATTCATAAGCAGTTCAGATAGAGTAATAAGTCATAGTTTAATTTGCATTTTTACATATTCACAAGATGTTTATACATTCAGCTAGAGTTTTCTTTTCTTAGAAGAAGTGCATTTTGGAAAATCAGCAGCTGCTTCTTTTCCTTTAGCTAAGGCCAGTTGGTCTGCTGCAGCATCCATTCTTCTTGAACTGGAGGCTCCTTATCTTCAGCAGGTACAACCATGTCTTCAGAGAGATTTGTGGTTGTGTTCTTTTCAGCATTTGCTGCTTCAATCTCAGCTATCTTCCTCTTATTATCTTGCCTTTTAAAATACAAAATGGCTTTGGGATGTATTTAGAAGGCATCCTTATTCTTGGGTTATCTTTTCTTACTAGATTGTCTTTGAATACTTTATCTCTTTTTGTGTTCCTCTCTAAATGCTTTCTCCATTCCTCGGATGGATATAACTTATCAATGTCTTTACCTATTTGGCCATGACTTAGCCTGGCATTTAAAATTATCTCTTTGGAGTCATCACTCCAGTATTCAAAATCATGGTCTCTGCTGTGTTCATCCCTTTGTTTTGCCATGAATTCCTTAGTGAGCAATACATGCTCTATTTCTCTTCTCTTTTTCAATCTCACTTTGAATAATATTTTTTATGCTTTATCTCAAGATATTTTCAAATTGATATATTGTTTTTCTAGTGCAAACAAAGTTTGGAAATTTCTTGAAGAAATATATGGTCTTCCTCTCACGGGTATGGAACTAACGCAAGAATTGGAGAACATACAAGCTTGCACAAAAGAAATCTCCTCTCATGATGGATCAATGGAGCGCACATCAAGTGGAAGAGAAGAAGAAATATTATCTTTGGGAGAGGAGTGCCGAAAAGATGTCAAAGGAACTATATGTTCGAATCTTTCCTCTTCCGATAGCAATGCAAGGAAATCAAAATTTTCTCTTTTTGTGACAAATTCCATTTCCACATTACATATGCTACAAAATGTTAAACGTAAAATTAAGATATTGAAAATTGCTAATGAGAAATTACATTTAGAAAATATAAAGTTAAAAGCTAATGTTAATGTAGAATCTAGTTGTGATGTGGCTTCTCCATCTTGCTCTTTAATTGAAATTTCAAAGCCTTGTATTGATTGTAATGATATTAAAGAAAAATTCAATGATTTTGAAAAAGAAGTTTTAATTTCAAAAGAGCATAATGAAAAATTGGTAAATGAAAATAATATTTTATCTAATAAACTAGAATTATTAAAAATATTTGTGCAAAAATTTACAAGTAATAAAAAATCTTTTATTTCTAGTTTATCATCAAACATGTGTAAAACTTCCACTAGTATTTTAAAATATATTAATCATACACCTTTAAAGTGCATAGTGTGCCTCTGAGAGTCCTCTAGAGGGGGGGGGTGAATAGAGATTTAAAATATTTCTATTATAACTGTGTAAACAATAAAACAAACTAAGGATTTATGCTCAAATAAAATCACAGAAAGAATAATATAGTGCAGGAAATAAAATGCTGAAGGAAAAAAATTGGGACAACACAGAAAGCCACAACACAAACACAAGAGATTTTATAGAGGTTCACTTAAATGTGGGCAGTCCCCTCTTCTACCACGTGGTAGGAATGCACCACCTGTGCCTGAGTCTTTTGATAAGGAGACTCTTGAACCAAAGATCTTTTGATAAGGAGATCTTGAACCATATATCTTTTGATAAGGAGATCTTAAACCAATGATCTTTTGATAAGGAGATCATGAACCACAGAATCCTTTGAAAGAGGGAATCTTAAACTCTGTACATGGGTGTAAGGAAAGAAGAGTAAGAAAGAGAAGAAGGAATCAGAAATCTGTTTTTCAGAATTCTGTAACAACAGTCTTTAAGGTGCTTTTCTTTGAGTGCTCTTCAGGATCTGTATCAGATTAACCCTAACTTATGATAGTGATGATTGCTAGGGTTTGTAAGCTCTTGATCCTTCTTCTCTCTGCTCTTATAGTAGTACTACTGCTATATAATATTGATGAGGAAGCAGCAGTTGTTTATCTGAGCAGAGTATAATCTTCTGTAGATCTTTCTTCAAGGGTTTGTACTGAGGAGAAGAAGACCCTTGACTGGGAGAGTGCAGTTCTTGTTTTCTTCTGTCTTTTAGGGTTCCAGCGGGAAGAAGATGAAGAGGAAGCCCTAGTCAACAGCCGTCTGAGAATGTGATGAATGCTCAATGTTTCTGTTTTCTATCCTATTTATTGTCCCTCTTTAATTTGAATTTGATTTCCATTTCTTGTATGTCCTACAAATGTATTTTTCCTGGACAATTTCTCTTCCTTTCCTTCTTTAATTCACGACCCATCCACCAACTGTTTATATGTTTCCAAGAATGCTTTTCTGTCTTCTTGAATGCTCCTTTCCATAAGAGGTAATAATTAAGCCGTTGGAGAACGGTCTTGAGCAATGTGGGCCATGAGAGAGATATTCAAAATGACAGCTGAAAAGGTTTCCTTTTCAGACAGTATTCGACGTAGCGTCGAGTTCTCTTTCTCTCTTATTGACGCACCTTTGATTTTATGTAAGAGCAGCTTCAAATTCATTCTTACTCTGATTGAACTCTGCTTGTCGACGTTGCGTTGAAACCTTATCGACGTAACCATCGAGTTGAAGGCTTGACTCAGAACCTCATTATCTGCATCAAAATGTAGTTGACGTTGCGTCGACTTTAGATTGCTTTGACAAATACTTCCTTCTGTGTTGAGTTGAAGTAGAAGCTACGTCGACTTCTCATAATACTTCAACATGACCATGGCCTCTACGTCGTTATCCTTTCAACGTAGCAACGACTTGATTTACTTTGACAGAAGGTTGAGTTGCTTGGACTTCTAGTCTAAGTAGCGTCGACATCCATCCGATGTTGTGTCGATTTCTATTCGACGCAAAAGATAACTTAACCCAAATACTGATTGTATTGAACTTGTCTTATCACCCTATGTTAAGAGAGATATCCTAAGACATCTAATGACCACATTACCCTCACTATACAATGGGTAATTCAACCTAAGAGATAAAATCACTTTTTAGATAATTTGTTAAGTTAAATCAAAGGAGTTTTTCCCAACACACCTAGTAGAATGTTTAATCATAAAAGCATAATGAATTCTAACCCTCTTTATGTATCTCCCAGATTAAATTCAAATTTCAAAAATTCCCTATGAAAAATGGTTTCAATAGTCATCATTATTTTAAGCCTAAGATTAATGAATATGGAAATTTCATAAATAATTATAATATTAAACCAAAGTATGAATGGAGATCCAAAATTAAAAATGAAACATTAACTTCACATGAAAGGACCCATTCATCATTATCTCCCAACAAACCAACACATTATATTTCAGCACCCAAAGGAACCACCACACTTGGTTCCCTTTGGATACCTAAATATCTTATTCGTTAGGTATCATTAAATTGCATAAAGTAGAATCTTTTCATAAATAAAATAATAATAATACTCTACTTCATGATATGCTTAATGTTCTTTTTTTACATTTTTAAGCTATTATGTCATGATCATATTATATATTATTGGAAATATGATTTTATCTCTTAAAGCAAAATGAGTTTATCAAAATTCAATGTCATATTTTATTTTGGTGACCTTTCTATCTTTCTTAAATTCATTGCCTATAAATATCTTATATTATCCATATAATCAAATTCTAAATTTGTTATGAGATATTTATCTAGATTAATGTAATCATGAACTTCATTTTCTCTCTTTCGGAAAATGTTGAGTCTATAAATTTTAATATTAAGTATGGATAGCAACCAATAACACTTAAATATCTTGAGAAATGGAGATTTGAGATGTCACCCCATCGTACATCCTAGTACCGTTGCAACCCCTTCACCGTGTAGACCTTGGGAAGTCCAAGATCCACTCTAAATTGCTATGTCCAACTAAAGTCTAGTAAAGATCAAATTAATTATAGACTCTTGCGTACTCTTGCATTGATAGAAAAAAAAACTATCATTATCTTGTACTTTCAGAAAATTATATATATTCAAAATTCGTAATTAAAAAGAAAATCACAAGAGACATATTGAAAGAATTAATTGTCATAACTCAACAGAATGAATATTGAAGTCCCACACGCCACCATGATCTAGTGATATCTGTTGGGAAAAACCCTTGATTTACTTAACAAATCATAAGAAAGTGATTTTATCTACTAGGTTTGAATTACCCATTGTATAGTGAGGGTAATTTGGTCATTAGATGTCTTAGGATGTCACACTCAACATTGGGATAAGTTAACATTTGTGTCCAATAGAATTCGACGCAACATCGAGTACATATCAACGCTGCTCTGACTAGAAGTCCAAGTGGTTCAACCCTTCTGTCGAAGTGACTCAAGTTGACGTTACGTCGAATAGATATCGACGTAGAGGTCAAGGACATGTCAGAGTAACTAGTGAAGTCGACACAGCTTCTACTTCAACTCGACGGAGATGTTATCTGTCGAAGACATCTAAAGTCGACGCAATGTCGACTTCATCTTGACGCAGAAGATGAAGTTCAGAGCCAGGCATATCAACTCGACGGATGTCGATAAGATGTTGACGTAATGTCGAATAGAAGAGTTCAACCAGAGTTGAGATGAAATCGAAGCTACTTTTACAAGAACTCAAAGTTACGTCGATAAGATATGAAATGAATTCGAAGCTACGTCGAATACAGTCTGTAAAAGTTAAACTTTTCAGCTGTCATTTTGATCCTTCTTTCTTGGCCCACATCCTTCAAGACTGTTCCCCAACGACTTAATAATTGCCTGAAATAGAAAGAAGCATTAAAGAAGGAGACAAAAAGGTTTCTTGGAAATATATTCCTTGTAGATGGACGGGCTGAGAATTAAAGAGGAAGGAAAGAGAATGTCATTGGAACATTATCTTTTCAGGGCATACCAGAAAGGGAAGAAAATTCAAAATTGACTGGGGAGAATAAAAGGAAAAGAGAAGACAGAAATAAGAGAATCAATTACAATCAGCTGTTCTTCTTCTTGCTAGGATTTCCTCTTCCTCTCTCTCTCTCTCTCAGAAACCCTAACACAAAAAAGAGAAAAGAAAAGAAAAGCTCGGTTGTTCTTCATCTAATAGAATAGAGGATCTGAAAGCTGCTCTTCATCACAATCTCTTAACAGCCAGATCTCAATTAGCAGAAGCATAAAGGATCTGACATACAAAGCACCTATAATTCATCACTATCTAAAGCAGGGGCTAATCAAGAGCAGATCCTATGGAACATAATAAGCTGTTCTTCATACAGTCCTCTCAAGAATTATGAGAACAAAATTCCTACAACTTTCTCTCTTCTCCTTCTTTCTCATTCTGTAAAAGAGTTTTATAAATCCCTCTTCAAAGGATCCAGTGGTTCAAGATCTCCTAATCAAAAGATCTGGTGGTTCAAGATCTCCTTATCAAAAGATCTGGTGGTTCATGATCTCCTTGTCAAAAGATCAGTGGTTCTAAGAGTCTCCTTATCAGAAGACTCAGGCACTGTGGTGCATCCCTACCAGGTGGTAGAAGAGGGGAGTACCCACATTTTGGGGAATTCTTATGGCATAATATTAACTCGTCATACTAAAATTTTCACCTAATGAATATTATTAGTTATCATGCTAATATCATGCATTTTTAGTTATCATACGATTGCCAATATATAAAAATAGAAAATTCGGAACTTAGAATTTATGATAATTATGAGGTTTTATATTATCATTCTAAAATTCAAACAAACTCATAGTTTATAAAATATTCTTAAACCTAATCTCTTTGTATGACCATGATCATATACCAATATTATTTGTCTCAAAATAGCGGGGGCGTAGGGTTGCATGCATTAGATGATCAAACCTCTAAGTCATGTCTTGTCCTTGACCGGGGAGGGTACCAGTAGGGCCTTGCTAGGCAATGGGGGAAAGAGTGCTAGGTTGAGTGTTCTCTAGTGTATGCATATGGGAGTAACACCCCAACCTAGGGCATCTGATGCATAAAACTATATCCGTAAATGATAACGCCAAGTGTACCATATCGAAAGTTGTATAGGTTTATAAAAACTAAGGTCGCATTAGACTCGGGGCGGTTGAATATTCGTACTTTGGAAAAACTCTATTATTTCATCAATAGAGCTTAGAGTGGGTTTGTTTATAAAGAAAATATGGTGAATTAGAATAGCGATTAAGACAATAATAAGGATGATTAGCACTCGGACTTGAATCACCTTAGAATAAAAAATAACAAAATAAAATAAGTCTCTAATTCTCTTTCAAAGAAATTCTTAGACCGTGGAGGTTCCCAAATTCTGGCACCTTGGATCGAGGATACAACTAGCTGAGTTTAGGTAGATCAATCGAGCTTTCGCTCTAGAATCAAAACCACTAAAACTCGCTTTATCGAGGTGAACCCATCTATTGGATTTGACTCAAATTCGGGAGATTTCTGTCATCCTCTCTCGAGGGTTGCAATCAACTCTCTTTTATCCTTGAATGATCGATTCGCCTTACGAGCTGGTTCGGCTAACTAAAGAACGAAAACAAGAACGAGAATCATATATCGACAATATGATCTCATATTTTAAAATCAAGGATAAATCGTAAGTATTCTAAGGAGGGAGAAAGAGAAACTAAATTCAATTCATGAAGCTTATTATTCCTTCGATCATCTCGACGGAGTACTAAAAATAATTTAGCTACTCGTGGAGATGGAGGAATCAATAAAAATAAAAGAGTTCATGATGAAATAAGAAGAGAATAAGAAAATAAGAACAAACTAATTTATTGATTTTGCAAGAAGAGAAATACAAGCTATTGAAATGAAAATTATAACTATTAAAATTGAAAGTACAATTGCAAGAAAGAAAGAAGGATTACAAGAACTACAAAAAACATGAAAATAATACAAGAAATGAAGAATCTAACTCCTAAAAATTCGTCCCTTGAGTTGTAGAGGAGCTGGCTTAGGCTGAAATTTGAGGTTACACACCCTTGGTCATGCCCGTGACCAAGGGCATGTAAGGGGCGTGATTGGTTCTAGTGTGGAGAGGGCGCCTTCTGGATTCAATGCGAGTGTTACGTACGCATCATGCCTTAGGTCATGCCCGTGACCTAGGGCGTGTAATCTTAAAAATGGCGCCTGGTGGGATGCTTTCGGCGGGAAGTGGCACGAGATGAGTCACACCCGTGACTGGATGTCACGCCCTCGGTTACGACCATGACCGAGGGCGTGTAATTTTAATTGACGTGGTGGCTTGATTTGGTATGCTAGAGGTGGGTCATGGCCGTGACCTGGGTCACGCCCTTGGTCACGCCCGTGACTTGGGGCGTGTACTTGGCAAATCTTCACAGAATGAGCCCAGAGTGGCGGTAGCAGGTCTGGAACACATCTTGGGCTATCACGCCCTAGGTCACTCCTATGACCTTGGGCGTGTACTTGACATTTTTTTTTCTAAGTGCCAAAAAAACTTGAAAAAATACAGAATAAGCTTAAGTTAGTTTATAGAAATAAAAAGAAATCAATTTGATAGGATAATTCATGCAATTTATACAAATTCGTATTAAAAATTCATTAAACTTATAATAAAGGATGAGTACAAAAGTACTCATCAAACACCCCCATACTTGAGCTTTTGTTATTCTAGAGCAAAAGAATGAGGAAAGGATTAGAAGACATCGATATTATTTTTAATTAACTTAAATTTCATTAAACCAAGAGTAAGTTAAAAATAAATTCTAGGAATTCAAGAATTAAGTCATAAGTTATGGTGATAGTTTAAAAAGAGAGATTTGTTTATCTAACTACTTCTCAAGATAACTATTTAGCAACCGAAATTATAGAAATTTTCAAATACCATTAGACTGAAATTATAGGCACTCTAACATAAAAGAATCTTAAGGAAAAGACACCTACTAAAATATTGCTCTCTTAATAATTTTATTTAGGACTAGAATCAATAGAAATGGCTAGGGATAGGTTTTATAATGAATGGCAAAATGGAGAGATACTAAAATAGAGGTAATTAATTTTATCCTCTCACCTTATTTGAATATGAATTTGTATATGTTTAGAAAAATATTGAATTTTATCCTCTTATTTTCCATGCCATATAATCTTTTAAAATTTCTCTTTAATCAAAAAGCCAAAATGTATATGTTTAGAAGTAATGAATTTTATCCTTTTACTTCATGACATATAATCTTTTAAACGATTTTGGGTTCATATGTTTAGGTGATAATGAATTTTATCCTCTTATTCCCATGACATATGATCTTTTTCTACACTTTTTTTATTTGCCAACAAAGGGTGAGGGTAAAGAAATACTTCTAGTTTATAAATTAAACTATTTTGAGAGCAAATTTTTTTAGTGGAATGAAATTTCCTAAGATCTTGAAGTTAAAAGAGAATATAATAAAAATCTAGAGGTGCTTAGCCAATTTACCATAAAGCGAAGCTATTTAAAATTAAAAGGAGAAGCAGTGCTAAATAGATTCTCTAATTGAATTAAAAGCATAAAGTGTTTCTTAAAACTAAATTACTTCAAATTTAAATTTAACGAATTCCGATAAAATAGAATATTAGCTAAATTAAAAATGTAAGAGTACTTATAATCAAACATCAAACTAGATTTCTAGAAAAATAAAAACAATAAGTAAGGATTAATATATATTTTTGAAAAATTCCTGGACTTCCCAAGGTCTACCCGGTGAAGGGCTCCCAAGGTACTAGGAGATATGATGGGATGATAGCCCAAACCTCCCTTTCCAAGAATTTAGATTTTTATAATTTAATTTTTATAAATTTTTTCATACTTAAAATTAAACATTGTCCCCAATGTTTAAAACTAAGTATGAAGAACACGTGAAAGAAAAATGCGTAAAAAGAGAAATGCATGAAAACTAATGATAAGCAAGGGGTGCCTCCCAAGAGCGCTTTCTTTTTCCCGTCTTTAAGCTAGACAGTTAGTGTTAGCTAAACGGAAATTGAAAAGAGAAGTGCACAGGCAACTCACTTAATTCACATTTAGGCGAATGTGCCGACGTCAGTCGCCCGACTACTCCTCTGTTTAAAATGTGATTCTCCTTTTGTCCTTAAACGTGAATGTTCAAATCCAAATCACCTATACATACCTGAGGTGATTTGGAACTATAAAAATGAGCGGCATATGAATCATTTATTATTTGGGGTGACAACGACTCATCTTCAACCCGAAAATTATTAGTATATAGAGAATCACAAATAAATGAGTCAGAAATTTTTTTGCAAGGATGAGGCGCTTGCAAAAATATATGATCAAGCTCTGGTTGTTCATTTTCTAAAATAAAATTTTCTTTAGGAGAATCTAGTACAATATCAAGCGGAATAAAATTTTCGGACACAAAGTTTTCGTGAATTTTCGGTTTAACTAAAATTGAAGAT
The DNA here is from genome assembly GCA_033032865.1 of Dactylorhiza incarnata. Classification (NCBI taxonomy): domain Eukaryota; kingdom Viridiplantae; phylum Streptophyta; class Magnoliopsida; order Asparagales; family Orchidaceae; genus Dactylorhiza; species Dactylorhiza incarnata. The sequence continues at coordinate 2,884,429 of JAWHQI010000165.1, forward strand.
TTTTGTGAAATATCGTGACAAATAAAAGAAGATCCGGGTGGAGTAGGGGAAGAAACTTGTTCTTCTTCTATTTCATCCGGGGCGCCCATAACATTAAGAAATTCTTGGTACAACATTTTTTCTTCATTTTTGGTAAAAGAAACTATGGGATAACATGAAACCACATGCTCCTCCATAACTAAATTATCCAAAGATGGAGAAAAAGCACTAGACGAAATAATGTTCTCATCTAAATTTTGGGGGAGAGTATCGAATTGAATTGGTGGAAATTCCCCAAAATTAGAGTACGAAACTTGCGGCGCAAATGAGGAAGAACAAAAAGCCGGATCTAAAGATTCATCTTTATTGCTCTGAAAACTATCTGGGTGAGCCTACCACCAAGAATAATGTACTTCAAAGCTAGAAGAAAATTTATTAAAAACCAAAAAATTATTCACGTGAAAATGAGTAAAAACAATTTCATCAAAGTTGAAAAAACTATTTTCTTGAAAAGAGGAAAAATTATGATCGTAATTATTATCAAAATTATTTGCATAAGATTGAGAAAAATCATTTTCATAATATAAATTTTGAGAATAAGAATGAAAATCACTTTGATGAGGCGCACCACAATAATTGTAACTAAATTGGCGCCTTCATGCGGCTTCCAATAGATTAACTTTGTTTTGAAGCTCGACAACTTTTACGGCCAATTCAGATAACCTCATTTAATGAAAATAACCTTCACTTAAATGAATGGAATTTTTGAGGGGGAATAGAGAAGAGAAATAATATTTTTTTTCCAAAAAGCAGGTTAAATTAGTCTCGGACTTCCCAAGGTCTACCCTGTGAAGGATTCGCAATGTACTAGGAGATGCAATGGGATGACAAGCTCAAATCTCCCTTTCCGAGATTTTAAATTGCGACTTTTAAGATTTTTAAAAATTTTAGAAGAAGGGGAAGAAGAAAGAGAGCGATAAAATTAATTGATATTTCTTTTTTCGAAATATCAACCTAGCTCCCCAGTAACGACGCGAAAAACTTGATGCGCAAAACTATATCCGCAAATGATAATGGCAAGTGTACGGTATCGAAAGTAGTATAGGTGTATAAAAACCAAGGTCATATTAGACTCGGGGCGGTTGAATATTCTTACTTCGGAAAATCTCTATTATTTTGACAAAAAAGCTTGGAGTGGGTTTGTTTATAAAGAAAATATGGTGAATTAGAATAGCGATTAAAACAATAATAAGGACTATTAACACTCTGACTTGAATCACCTTAGAATAAAAATAACAAGAATAATATAATACTCTAATTCTCTTTCAAAGAAATGCTTAGACTGAGGAGGTTCCCAAATTCTGAGTGCACCTTGGGTCGAGGATACACCCAACTGTGTTTTGGTAGATCAATCGATCTTTCGCTCTAGAATCAAAATGCCTAAAACTCACTTTACCGAGGTGAACCCCTCTATCGGATTTGACTCCAATACGGGAGATTTATGTCATCCTCTCTCGAGGATTGCAATCAACTCTCTTTTATTCTTGAATGATCGATTCGCCTTATCAGCTGGTTCGGCTAACTAAAGAACAAAAACAAGAACGAGAATCATATATCGACAATATGATCTCATTATGTTAAAATCAAGGATAAATTGTTATTATTCTAAGGAGGCAGAAAGAGAAACTAAATTCGATTCATGAAGCTTATTATTCCTTAGATCATCTCGACCGAGTGCTAATAATAATTTAGCTACTCATGGAGATGGAGGAATCAATAAAAATAAAAGAGTTCATGATGAAATAAGAAGAGAATAAGATGTTGGATCGGTAGGCACCCTTAGGGGGGGTGAATAAGGGTTTTATGAACTTATATTATATTTGATATACTTGATATAATGAGAGATTGAAATAGAGATTTATACTGAAGATCTAAATTGATTTATAATGAAAGAGAAAATAATTATCAATTTAGAGAAATGAAAAACAAATCAGTTTTATTACCCAAAGAGAGACAAGATTTCTTTTAATAAAATTGATTACAAAACTAGATTTCTATGACGCTAAAAATCGAAGGCGAATAATAAAATCCTATTTGTTTTTTATCCTGACTCATATCCCCACGAACCGATGGCTTTAGCCTATCCTTCACCGGATACGGACTCAAGCCACTCTAGCCAATCCTTCCATAGATATGGACTCGAGCACCCCCTAGACCTAACCTAGATCTAGTCGCCAACATGAGGTGAATTTCTACCCTAAGTCCTACACAGACCTAGTCGCCAACATGAGGCGTATTCACTAAACGATTACAAGAATAATGATGTGAAATAAAAAATAACATAAAACGCCCTATATGGATCTATTGGAAAAGTAGACGAAGACTGGTAGAGTATGATCATAGTCGATGCGGTCTTTCATCACGATGATGAAGCGTGTTGAAACCTTCTCCAATGATCTCCTTAATCCTTAATGGATTTGTGGGAGTCTCTCTATGAATCTTCCTCTATATGTTGTGGCACGAAGCTCTGGAATTTAGGATCATATGAGGATGAAGAAGATGGATCCAAGGGGTCCATTTTATAGCCATGGAGCTAGCGCCCGCGCTATCGTTACCTCTGGCTCTATCCCATATTAGGACATATTCTGCGTGGGAGAATCTTTAATCCGAGGAAACATTTCCGTCTTTCCTTCTGTGCTATGTGCTACCGCCTGCGCTATCTTCTACCGCCTGGCGCTAGTGCCTTCTAAATGTGCTCATGGGATTGCGCTAATCATCGCTAGCGCCGGGCGCTATGTGCTACCGCCGGCGCTAGTGGGCATGTTAGATTTATTGGCTCAATTTTGGGGGAAACCATCTAATGTTATCCTTGAGTCATATGGGCTTTGTTTCCTGCACACTTAAACACACAAGAACAAATACACATAGGATTTGTTATTCTCAAACCTAGGAGATGCGAAAGACCATGTTCCAACAAACTCCCCCTTTTGATAATAACAAATCCATTAATGATAAATCAGAGCATTAATATATAAGCATGATGGAACCTACTTATATGGGTGTGTGAGAGTGATGACTTAGGATAATTATCAATTTTAGTATTTAGAATTGCTCCCCCTAAATACATGCTCCCCTAAGTGAATGCTCCCCTAATATGTAAGCTATCTTAATTAATCATGTTAGTTTTTCATTTTGATAGCAGATTTTATTTATCATGTTAGTTCTCCCCCTTTTGTTATTAGCAAGAGTGGGTAAGGAAGCAAAACACATAAAAGTTTTGATAATAAGATAAAGGCATGATCGAGCTTTGAGAGAGAAGGAAATGATAAGGAGTTTTAGAATATTTTTCATAGAAATAAATCATCATTTTTATCATAAATATTTTCATAGAAATAGACCAGAGTTCTTAGCATAAAGATGAACAATATAACATTTGCCAAGTAATCAATATTATCATGTTAGTTCTTCCCCTGTATATAGGAGTTTTACGCATAAAAAGGTAATGATTTCCAAGTAACCAATCTACCCAGACAATATGTCTACACCCTAGCCCCGTACTAAGTGGCGGATGGTCATGAAGAGCTGCATACATGCCATAGGTTGGAGTGTTAGTCCCATATGCAAACACTAGAAAATACTCAACCTAACACTCTTTCCCCCCAGCGCCTCGCAAGGCCCCACTGGAACCCTCCCCGGTTAAGGACAAAACATGACTTAGAGATTAGGTTATCTAATGTCTACAACCCTACGCCCCCACTATGGTGAGATATGTAATCATGGATAATAATTATTGGAAATATTTAAGCATTTTAAATCTAATTATAATTTCATAGCCAATTGGTTTATATTTTTGTTTGATTTTTTGAAAAAACCACATAGCTATTTTGAAATCCATTATTAAATCAGAGTTTTTGGCATAAAAATGATATGCGTGTTAGAATAACCAATATAAATTCTACCAAGCAAGTCTACTACTTGTTGAAAAAGGAATTTTGAGATTTAATACTTTGATATAAGCATGAAAGCGCAAGGTAAAAAATATATGGTGATGATGCGGAAGACTTATAGAAATACAAGAAACATCTTTTTGTAATCATGTCTATTCATAAGAAGATATATGAGTTAAATTCCAAAAAGAAAGATGTTTTTGTAAATCAATTTGCATTTAAAATCTTTAGGTTTGACAATAAAGTAACCAAGCATAAAATAATGTTATAAAGAAAAATGATTACTACAATGTTATTTTAATTCACAAATTCAAAACATACAAAACATTGTAGAGAGCATGCTAGGTTACCTAGTGCATTTATATTTAAAGAGTAGTATAGAATTTAGCATTAAGATCCAATACTCATGAGAAGAAGTGTTATGGAAGATAATGATGTGCACATAAGTGTATTTTGAATAGAGTAAACAAATGATTTAATTAAAAATACAAGACATATGTATAGTAAAGTGCACAATAAAACACAAATAATTTTACTTCCACACACTTCAATACACATATAAAAAATATACAACTACCAAGGTTCTTTGCACACATAATGCTCATTAAGACTTATCAGGGTGCAAAGTAGTGCTTAGGGGATCACACTTTTTATTTTTCAATATTGTTTTTTGTGATCCGGTGTACTTAAGAATATGTGGTGTAAAAATAAAGGTTTGCACAAGACACTTTACTATTTTATCCAAGGTGCTCAACCTCACAACGCTTATTAAGACTTATCAGGAGGTTCAAGTAGTGCTTGGTGGAGTTATCTTTGTCAATTTATTTCATAATTTTTTTACAAAGATCTCTGAATACACTTGTTTTGCAAACCAATTTAATTTTAAAAACACAACAACTTTTCTTAATTTTTAAGAGTGCAAATAAATGTAGTGTAGCTAAGATACTTGTGCAAATTTTAATTCATTGTACAATTACATTGCACAAGCGAGGATCCTTAGATTAAAAACACGTGTAGACTTTGCCAAAATAAGTAAGTGATTAAATATCATTATCAATCATAAAACATTTACTCATACATAGAGGCAAGCTAAGCTTGGTTCTACACAACATTTTCATTATAATTGGTGCACATATGAGTAGATATATCAAAGCATGATAAAAACAATGTTCAAAGTAGTTTGAAAGGATGAATTGTAACATTGAAGAAGGTCTAAATGATGGATTAAATCATGCTTGATTTTCACAATAAAGTCCATACAGTATTTTGATATTTTTGAAAAAATAATTTTGATTTAAAGTTTGAACTCTTAAAATTGATCTTGGACTTCCCGAGGTCTACCCTATGAGGGGTTCGCCCGGTACTAGGAGATGTGATGGGATGATAGCCCAAATCTCCCTTTCGCAAGATACATGTAAATAGAAAAGTTAAGTTCAAAAAATAATTTTTGATACTTGTTTTTGTTTTATATTTTTGTATTTTATTTTTGCATATAGAAATCCAAAAAATAACCAAAGAAAGGAAGTAAGAAAAATATTTTTTGTAATTTGGCTTTTGTAATTTTGTATTTTAATTTTCCAAAAATCAATTAATGACAAATGCAAAAAATGAGTAGTACATATAAACTAACATATTTTTATTGATTTTTTCAAAATTTTAAAATTACAGAAAATAAGAAACTCGAGCTAGCGCGGCAAACAGTACACTATTTTTTAAAATTTTGGAAATTCTGATTATGGATTTTGATTAAGTGTCCCAAGAGTAGTTTCATGCAAAAATTTCAGATTTTTTTGGAGATGTCTTGATAGTGCGAATTGCATGAAACATTAATGATTTTGTATATGACTTTACCAAATAAACATTCCATGAGATACATTTTATTATATCTTCATTTTGACTTTTCTAAAGGCTTGTGTTTATCAAAATAATATAACTTAGAAGAGATAAGAAATGAAAACACAAGATATCATGTTCGAATAATCCAAATGAGCATGATTTAAATGATTTTAATGTGAAGAAATGTTCATGCATAAAAATAGGTTAAGAATGATTTATGAACTATGGATATCTCTCAAAAAAAATTGAAAGAGAAAAAGTGAAGTTCATGATTTTATTAATTTAGATAAATATCTCATTACAAATTTAAAGTTTGATTCATATGGATAATATAAGATATTTATAGGCAATGAAATAAGAAAAATAGATAGGTCATCAAAATAAAATATGATTTGAATTTTGATCAATTTAATTTATAAACTCATTGTGTTTTAAGAGATAAGATCATATTTCCAATAATATATAAGATGACCATAACATGATAGCTAAAAAATAAGAAAACAAAAAAAAAAAGAAAAAAAAAAGATATTAAAGCATATCATGAAGTAGAAAATTTGTATATTTCATTTTGAAATTATTCTATTTCATGCATTTGGTGATACCTAATAAATAATAGATTTAGGTTTCCAAAGGGGACCAAGTGTGGTGGTTCCTATGGGTACCCAAATATAATGTTTAGGTTTGTGGGTAGATATTGATGAATGGGTCCTTTCATGTGAAGTTAATGTTTCAGTTTTAATTTTGGGCCTCCATTCAAACCTTGGTTTAGTGTTATTCTTATGCATCAAATTTCTATTGTGATAATCAATATATTGAAGATTATGATTGTACTGATTATTGAAGGTATTGTTCATCGGAAATTTGTGTAATGTTAGTTTTAAGTTGGGAGAAATATGATTTTGTAAATAATGGTGATTTTGATTTTGATTTACAAATCCTTTGTGTTTCTTACTCCCATTATTAGACTGAGTTAAGATATTCATATTCATCTTGCTTTTAGGTATTTCTTGAAATTGTGAATTTATATTTATAATTTTCATAAGCAAGTTGATTTTTTATTTTAATTCATCATTCTTGAGCTTTAGATTATGCATAGCTTTATTATAAGCTATTTTGCTATTTTTAAGAGTGGAAACAATAGAGTCAATATGATTTTGATAGTAATTTCTAAATTCCTCAAATGTTTTGTCCATCTCTTTGATTTCAATTTTATAACTTTTGCATGTAGCACAATCACTTTTCAAAGATAATTTTTCATTTTGTTCTTTTATAATTAATAATTCTTTTTCAAAATCCTTGAATTTTTCTTTAATATTATTACAATTGAAACACGGTTTTATATTTTCAATTAAAGTGCAAGGTGGAGAATAATCAATCACATCAATCTTTATTTTTATATTAATTTTAGCTTTTAGGTTTTTATTTTCTAAACATAATTTTGCATTAGTCCTTTTTAATTTCTTAATCTTACATTTAGTAGTTTGTAGCAATTGTAATGTAGAAATAGAAGTACAAAAGATGGAATTTGATTTCCTTACATTGATATTGGAAGAGGCAAGATTTGAACATATAGTTCGTTTGACATCTTTTTGGCTCTCCTGTTCTAAAGATAAGTTTTCTTCTTCTCTTCCACTTGATGTGCACTCCATTGATCCATTATGAGAGGAGATTTCTTGAACATCTGTGCAAACTTGTATGTTCTCCAATTCTTGCATTTGTTCCATACCTGTAGATGGAGAATCATACATTTCTTCAAGAAAGTTCCATATTTTGTATGCACTAGAAAAACAATATATTAATTTAAAAACTTCATTTGATAAATCAAAAAATAAATAGTGTTTGGCATTTGCATTTAGATGACATTCCTTTTTATTTGATTCATCCGCTGGTCTAACTATTGCTAAATTCCATGCTTCGATATCTATAGTTTTAATAAAATTTTCAATTAAAACTTTCCATCCTTTATAATCTGTCCCTTTAAATAAAGGTGGTGCTTGTGAATTTTCTTCTTCACACTACTAGAAATATGACATTTAGCTACACATTTTTTTTGTCATGGTTCAAATACCGTGGCTAATACACTAGTATTAGCCACGATTGGAAGAACCGTGGCTAATAGTTAGATTTTAGCCAGGGTTGCAAAAAACATGGCTAATAGTTAAGTATTAGCCACGGTATACAAAAAATGTGGCTAATACTTAAGTATTAGCCACATAAAGCAAAAAGTATAGCTAATACCTAAGTATTAGCCACGACATAGAATAAGAAGACATCTCCGACATTATATTTCCAATGCTTCTCAGTTTACGAGATCGATAACCTCTGCCAGATTAGAGGCGCATCGGAGAACTTCACCTCCATCGCCGTCATCGAAGCCCTAGGAAGCGCCCGCCCTCACCAACAAATACTATGAGGGGATGCCTGGAAACCACTACTATAGCGGCAACAAGTTCATTGATGAGATCGAGAACCTCTACCGCTCTCACGCACTCCAAGCCTTCCACCTCAAACCCAAGAAATGGGGCATTTTGGTGTCCATTGCTCATTTCTGAAGTTTTAAAGCAGTCTGAATAATTGCAACTCCTGATCGCATCTTCATTTTTTTTCTTCTGTAGAAACATGGTGTCGGTGCCCTTTATAGTTCTCTACTTGAAAAAACTTGCCGCATTTCTCTCTAAGAATAGTGATTCGGATACCAAATTCCTGGAGCTTTTGTTCGAGAGAGCTAGAGAGAAAGTTGGGCCGATAATGGAGTTTTAGTGGCTGGGATTGATGTTGTTTGTCGCGGTTCAGTTTCCCAGAAGTGGGGCTTTGACGGGCGCCATGGTTGCTGCCATTCTTGACATGTCATTCTGGTCTGCGTTTTCTACAACTTTCTGCGGTGTGGTCTTCGCTGGGCTTCTGGTGAATTTACTTGTGAATCTTGGTCACAAGCACGCCGTCATGGTGGGCATACTTCTATTTTTCATTTCAACGATCATGTGGAGCTTGTTGAGGAGTTTCAGGAGTACTTCGGCCAGCAAATAATGTCCATCTTCATGGTTTCATGAGGACTGATTTATGCCTGTAAGAGCTCCACACCTTCTTCTTTTCATGGAGACTATTTCATGCCTTCCTTCTTGTGGAAATCTATTTCTTTAGTTCAATGATATCACCATAATTTGAATTTTGAATAGTGTTGTTTCATGTCCCTAAAGACATCTAAGATAGTCTTAAACCAGTTCTGAAGAAGCATTCCCCAGTTTCAATTTTATTCTCAGTTGTGGAGCGGGGGGGAGAACAAATGAAAATTCAAGGTGATTATGAGGAATTAAGATTGTTTGAAAAGCATAGACCCAAGAAGATAAAATGCATGAACAACAAAGGGTTGTTGTATTGATTCTTGAATATATATATATATATATCCTTAGGCTTAGCAGAATCCTCCCATTAATCGCTTGCAAACCCGCTTATCCTAATAACAGTATTGTCGGTCGTGCAACAGTTTAGTAAGGGTCCGTTTGGCATGGCGGTGGCGGCCATGAACGACGTGGTTACGAGCCGCCATTCGTGAACACTCAACGTCATCAAAATTAATCCCCATGATCGAATCATCGGTCTCTATCTACCTTCTGGAGGGACATCTCACATATGCATACTACACCGCTGGAGGGAACAATGTTTTGTTCTATTGCTTAGTTTCTTTGTCAAATATCTATGTGCTAGATTTATAGCATCATCATGTGTCAAGTTCAAATACAATACGCAATGTTTATTAAAATATGATGGTGATTTTGAAGTTCAGTGTACAAAATTCTTTTCTTTTGTTGAATCATTGTCCTTCTCGCCTTTATTAGACGATTTATAACTATTCTAAACACTTTTGTTTTCATTTCCAGTTAAAGTAACCTTGCTGAAATTACTTTTTTTCTGTCCGAACAAAATAATGAAGGGTTTAACACACGCAAATGCCAAGTAATTTGAACTTATTTAGGAGTTCCACATGCTTCCAGTTTGGGTACTTAATACATTGTCTCTTAGTATGTAATCAGTGTACATGAGGTACAAGCTTCACCATTGATAATGTCATGTATTCTTATCTTCTTCATTAAGTTATATTTTCTTCACTTTTGCCAAACTTTGCATCAGTTTTATGACAGGTTGTTATGGTTGCTGATTTTGGAGTTGCGTGTGTTAATACTTAATCTGGGATAATGACTGTAGAAAGAGGAACGTATCGCTAGATGGCTCCGTTGGTATGTTGTTTTGCACTTTATTCATAACAAAACACGCCTACTTAAATTATGATATGATGTAGTTGATGAATGAGAACTATGCGAGAAGCACAAGCATAGGAAATTAGGAATTATTAATAAGATTCAACATTTTGCTTTATAATTTCAAGATTTTAAAGTCTTACTTCCACTCTGTTATATATGTCATTAGCATGATATGCAGTCATCATGCATATCCAGCATTCAATATTGAAAATGAATTGAACTGCAGTTGTGATGCAATTTAGTTACAACATTGCTTCTTGACAAGAATAAGAAAATGGAGCGTGCGCTGATTCAATTGAAGGTTGATATGGTTTTGTTAAATCTGATTCGTGCAAGGGAAAGAAGAGAACACATGACATTATAAATCGGATCCTTCCATCTATCGTTAAATTGCTTAAGCCATAACCTTGCTAGTTTTTGTTTTGGCTTAAGCATCGGTAGATCCTCTTGTTACTGGCATTAAAGCATCAACACTTGTGGCTTTCCCTTTTCACGACATCAACAGGTCTACGTACAGGTTTTCCTTTTCCCCACTCTATTTCATATACTAGGGTTCCCAGTAGTCGGAAGATCCATCGTCGATGCTAAGGAGATGGGTTCTGATGCAAAACTGAGAAGTGGTGGTTATTTTGAAAGTAGCCTAGTGGTGCTTCTTCCTAAGAGAGGGCTGAGCGTCGATCCTCCGTCCTCAAAGGTAATGCTAAACTATGTTTAGATATGAGATTTCAAGCATAAACTTGATTCATTATGTCTTGGGTTTTAAGCGGATTCATGTTTTTTGTGCTTTCCCATTCTATTCTTCCTCAAAAACTTGAGCTCTACTAAACCATTTCAGCAAAATTTTATATCATTTTGAAGCTTTGAACCTTGGTAAATTTTTTATAACATTTTAATATAGTATCAAGAAAAATACATTTTTAGTAAAATTGGTCATGCACATGGTTTATGGTGAGTTTGCTGAAGTTTTAGATCTCATTTAGCAAATTTTGATTGATGATTCCTGATTTTTCTGCTCCAGATTATAGTAGATGAGCAAAGGAGTTAGTTAAATTTGATATTATGAAAATTGGATTAGAATTGATTATTGTATAATAAAACTAAAGCGGTGAAAGTGAACATATTTTGAACTTGATGTGGCTTTTGACACGAGAGTTTGATTGGAATTTCTAATTTCATCGGAAAATTTATGTTTCAAAACTTAGAAGTGATTTAATGTGTTTTGGTTATAGAAATAATTCATTTATAGATTACTTTTACATAACTAAAATTGTTTACTCATTATACACATGATATTGATGTTTTTTTTAATAGGAAAACCCACTTTTTGTTCGCATAAACTTGCATCCACACCTTGAAATCTCTCCAAAAGAGTGATATTCAGCATTGCCTTCATCCACTCATTTGTTCCCTTTTCTTCTCCTTTGGATACTATAAGGGTGGAACTCTTTAATGGAACATGTGGTCTACTACAAGGTTGCATACAGAGCATTGATAGGATTGGTTCAGATATTATCGCATGGAAGAGCCAAGTTTTCTTTGCCCCGAGGACATCCAATGACATATATTTGCATCTTTTAGTGAGTAATTGCATGCGGACTTTTAACATTTTTGCCTATATCATTTCCATGGATGTTTGTATATCTATATTAATCATGCAATTTACTGGCTCTTTCAACTAGGCACCTTAAAAGAAGGTCATGCATATTGGATCATTGAGAAATGCATTGCAGGTATCTATTTTGTACCAGGTGATTATTATGTTTTAATAGAAGTCCTTAGAGTTTTGTTATTTTGTTAAAATGGATAAGAATATTATGATTTGTATTCATGTTATAAATTTTTAGAAAATCTTGCAAATTATGCTAAATTCTTTGGAAACCTTGCAAACAAGGCTATTTTTTTGAGAGTTTATTCCAAATTTTGGTTTACATACTAGATCATGACCATATCCCAGTGCATATAGTAAGCTTTTAGTTTATACCATGGTTTATCTCAAAATATGGTATACATGCCAAGTTAATTATACTTGGTTGTAATTTTAAAAAAATTGGGGATCTAATTATAGGCCCTAAAGCTAAACTTAAACAATAACATCAGTTTATATGTTAAAACACTTGACCGTGTTCTTTTAGACATATTAGCTAATTTTATGTATTAATATTTCTTATAGACTTTTTCTGTGTTGTTGTATCTGTCTCAGTTACTCCAGATAATGAATATATTAGTTATTTTACCACTGATTATTCTCTAAAGAGTCAGAGCAAGAAAATTTCAGTTTTTTTGCATGTTTAATGTGTTAAAGGTGAAAGATTTTGATGATGGTGACATGGAACCACAAGAGGGTGCAGAGGTAGAAGGCAAACAAGAAATGAAGGGGACTTGGTTATAATCATGTTGACTTGGTTTTGCCTGACGCTGCTAGGATTAATGTGATTGAGAGGTTTGAATCCAATACTCTATGTAATCTCTTGCTTTTAAGAGGTTTGAAGCTGCCAGGATTAATGTTTGGGTAACATGCTACAGAGAATATAAATGAACCAAGGCACCCCATTGATGTCGCCAGTCCCCATCGATGTCCATGTATTTGCGTTATTCAATGAGAATTTAAAGTCGGGACCAACATTCGGTAAGAATCTTGTTCTTCTTCGGTCATGCTCAATTGGGTATAACCAAGTTGAAAGATGGGAAGAATTAACCCTGGAATATAACTTTGCTTTATTTGATGTTCTCTTGAGCAAATTCTTACTGGGCTAAGCTTTCCGCTTATCATATCACTACTGCTGCTTTGTTATTATACAACGATATGATCAATTGGTATGCTCAAGTGCAAGAACTCAAGTGCATGATCTGTTTATGCAGATACATACTTCCAAGATGATAGTAGCTGGCGATGTTTTCCGGAAGAATTCAGCAAAATGCTTTTCATTTCATTTAAATTTACTTACTGTATATAATGAATGTATGAGAGCATTGAATGAATATATATATTTTGAGAAATCATATGTATTTATAATGTCCTTTTGTTATATATACTTCTGCTATGCCTTTATAATTTATTGAATAAATATATGTTTTGAGATAAACAAAATGGAAGATTCACCCAAAGAATACTACAGTTATGACAGCTTTTAGATTTATTTTGTTTGATGATATGCAAGCTGACAAAATATGAAGGTAAGAGAAGGTTTCCTGCTAGCACTTTCTTGGAGACCTCAGCTCAATACTTCCATGTTTCATGCAGCAAAATTGTGGCAAATTTTTTTTTCTAACTCAGTAGTATTTGCCAGGGTTTTAGACCCTGGCAAATACTATTTTGAAAATATATTAATTATTATTAGCCATAGTTTTAGACTATGGCAAATAATCAGATCAATTGCTACGGTCTAAAACCGTGGCAAAAGGTTTTTTTCAATGATATCGGATAGTATTTGCCATGAATTAAAAATGTGGCAAAAGGTCAAGTAATAGCCACGGTAATGTTTTGTGCGTGGCTAATACTTTTAGCCACGTCCAGTTCGTGGCTAAAAGTCTTTCTCTATGCGACCTCTAGCCACGAATTTTTACTGTGGCTAGACCGTGGCAAGAGACTTTTAGCCACAGTTTTGGATCTTTTGCCAGGGCAATTTGCCCTGGCCAAAACTCTATTTTCTTGTAGTGTCATAAAAATTTACCCCACTAATAGAAGCGAGATTATGAGACGCTATTATTATCGGTTGTTAAGTCGATTGGAATTAAACCTGCCTCTGATACCACTTGTTGGATTGGTAGGCGCCCTTAGAGGGGGGGGGGGGTGAATAAGGGTCTTAAAAACTTATATTATATTTTGATATACTCGAAATAATGAGAGATTGAAATAGAGATTTATAATGAAGATTTAAATTGATTTATAATGAAAGAGAAAATAATTATCAATTTAGAGAAATGAAAAACAAATCAATTTTATTACCCAGAGAGACAAGATTACTATTAATAAAATTGATTACAAAACTAGATTTCAATGACGCTAGAAATCGAAGGTGAATAATAAAATCCTTTTTGTTTTCTATCCCGACTCATATCCCCACGAATCGGTGGCTTTAGCCTATCCTTCCCCAGATACGGTCTCAAGCCGCTCTAGCCAATCCTTCACCGGATATGGCCTCGAGCACCCTCTAGACCTAACCTAGATCTAGTCGCCAACACGAGCCAAATTTTTGCCCTAAGTCCTACCCAGACCTAGTCGCCAACACGAGGCGTATTCACTAAATGATTATAAGAATAATGATGTGAAATAAACAATAACATAAAACTCCCTATATGGATCTCTTGGAAAAGTAGACGAAGACACACAGAGTATGATCGTAGTCGATGCGGTCTTTCATCACGATGATGAAGCATGTTGAAACCTTCTCCAATGATCTCCTTAAGCCTTCATGGATTTGTGGGAGTCTCTCTCCGAATCTTCCTCTATATGTTGTGGCACGAAGCTCTGGAATTTAGGATCATAAGAGGATGAAGAAGATGGATCCAAGGGTTCCTTTTTATAGCCTTGGAGCTAGCGCCTGCGCTATAGCTACCGTCGGCGTTATCCCATATTAGGACATATTCTGTGCAGGAGAATCTTCAATTTGAGGAAACATTTCTGTCTTGCCTTCTGTGCTCCGCGCTACCGCCTGCGCTATCCGCTACCGCCTGGCGCTAGTGCCTTCTAAATGTGCTCCCGGGATTGCGTTAATCATCGCTAGCGCTAGGCACTATGTGCTACCGCCGACGCTAGTGGGCATGTTGGATTTATTGGCTCAATTTTGGGGGCAACCTTCTAATGTTATCCTTGGGTCATATGGGCTTTGTTTCCTACACACTTAAACACACAAGATCAAATACACATAGGATTTGTTATTCTCAAACCTAGGATATGCGGAAGACCATGTTCCAACATAAGAGAATAAGAAAATAAGAACAAACTATTTTATGGATTTTACAAGAAGAGAAATACAAGATATTGAAATGAAAATTATAACTATTGAATTGAAAGTACAATTACTAGAAAGAAAGAAGGATTACAAGAACTACTAAAAACATGAAAAATAATACATGAAATGTAGAATCTAACTCCTAAAAATTTGTCCCTTGAGTTGTAGAGGAGCTGGCTTTAAATAGGTTGAAATTTAAGGTTACACGCCCTTGGTCTCGCCCGTGACCAAGGGCGTGTAAGGGGCGTGATTGGTGCTGGTGCGGAGAGGGCGCCTTCTGGCTTCAATGCGAGCGTTACATGCGGGTCACGCCCTAGGTCACGCCCATGACCTAGGGCATTTAATCTTTAAAATGGCGCCTGGTGGGATGCTTTCAGCGGGAAGTGGCGCGAGATGAGTCACGCCCGTGACCGGATGTCACGCCCTTGGTCACGCCCGTGACCGAGGGCGTGTAATTTTAATTAACGTGGCAGCATGATCTGGTATGCTGGAGGCGGGTCATGGTCGTAACCTGGGTCACACCCTTGGTCACGCCCGTGACCTGGGGCATGTACTTGGCGAATCTTCACAGAATGAGTCCGGAGTGGGGGCAGCAGGTCTGGAACACATCTTGGGCTGACACGTCCTTGGTCACGCCCGTGACCTTGGGCATGTACTTGACATTCTTTCTCAAAGTGCCCAAAAAACCTGAAAAAATACAGAATAAGCTTAAGTTAGTTTATAGAAATAAAAAGAAATCAATTTGATAGGATAATTCATGCAATTTATACAAATTCATATTAAAAATTCATTAAAATTATAATAACGGATGAGTACAAAAAGTACTCATCAGCATGTGTGTTGCTCCTCATGCCCATCCGTCACATAGTACGGGGCTATGGTGTAGACATATAGTCTGGGTATTTTTATCTAGGGCATACCTATTTTTATTTTATGCATGAACATTATTTTTATATAATCACGAAAATCATGCATATTTGATTTGTTCAATTATTTCTTCTTTGTTTGCATATCCTATCATATTAAGCTTAAATGATTGTGCAAAACTCAAGTTGTTTAGAAAACTAGAATTAAGTTTTTTTTATTGTTGAAGCTCATGGTCTAAAATTTTAACTTCCGCAACTTTTTGCGATTTCTTCTCGTCTTTTCACTTCATTAGATAGGTCTTACTTTGCACAAACATAATTAAGAAAAATCGGAAGTGAAATTGAAGAAAATTCAGGATGTACGATTAAAATAAGCACTCTCTGTGAACTAACGCAGGCGCTAGGACCTACCGTCGGCGCTAGCTCCATGATTCAAGATTCAGTGCTTAAAATTTCTGAAAATTTTATAAAATATGATCTTATAATTTCTCTACGTATTCCTGTGTTTTTGGAATTTTTGTTTATGTATTTCTTTGTTTTATGAAAAATCAAATTCAAAATACAAACAAAAATAGGTCTTTGCTTTCAGTTTATGCAAAAATTATTATTATTTGTTTATGAAAAGAAACTTATTACAAACTGTATGAAATTTGTTTTACTTGTTTTCCTCATTTTACGAAAAATCAAAATATAAAATGTCAAAATATTAAAAAACTGTATGGAATTTCTTGTTATTATCAAGCATGGTTTATTATATCATTTAGAACTTTCTACAATGTTGACATTCATTTTTTCAAACTACTTTGAACATTGTTTTGCCCCTTATCATGCTTTGATAGATCAAAATATATGTGCATCAATTATATTGTAAAATTTTGTGTAGAACCAAGCTTAGCATGCCTCTAAGTATGAGTAAATATTTTATGATTGATAATGATATTTCTTCACTCACTTATTTTGGCAAGCTACATGTGCTTTTAATCTAAGAATGCTTGCTTGTGTATTGTAATTGTACATTGAATTAAAATTGCACAAGTATCTTACCTACACTACATTTATTTGCAGTCTTAAAAATTAAGAAAAGTGGTTGTGCTTTCAAAATTACATTGGTTTGCAAAACAAGCGTATTCGGAGAACTTTGTACAAAATAAAAAATCATAAAATAAATTGACAAAGATAACTCCACCAAGCACTACTTGAACCTCCTGATATGTCTTAATAAACATTGCGAGGTTGAGCACCTTGGAAAGAATAGTAAAGTGTCTTGTGCAAACCTTAGTTTTTCTACACCACTTATTCTTAAGTACACCAGATCACAAAAAATATCGATATTGAAAAATAAAATATGTGATCCCCCAAGCACTACTTTGCACCCTGACAAGTCTTAATAAGCATTATGTGTGTAGAGCACCTTGGTAGTTGTACAATTTTTCTTTGTGTATTGAGCGTGTGGAAGTATAATTATTTGTGTTTTATTGTGCACTTTACTCTCCATATGTCTTGTATTTCTTGATTAAATCATTTGTTTACTTTCTTCAAAATACACTTATGTACACATCATTATCTTTCATAACACTTCTTCTCATGAGTATTGGTTCCTATTTCTAATTCTATACTACTCTTTATATATAAATGCACTAGATAACCTAGCATGCTCTCTACAATGTTTGGTATGTCTTGAATTTGTGAATTAAAAATAACATTGTAGTGGTCTCTTTTTGATATCTTTCTTTCCTGCTTCGTTAATTTGTAAAACCTTAAAGATTTTAAAAGAAAAATGATTTACAAAAACATCTTATTTTGGAATTTAACTCATATTTCTTCTTATACATCATCATGCTTGCAAAAAGGTGTTTCTTGTTGATGAGTAGTTTATATACTCATCTTTTAGTATTATTTTATTATAATTTTAATATAAAATTAGATAATTTATATGGCATTTCTTGTTTAAATGATTATTTTTTTTTCAATTCTATGAGCTAACTTAAACTTATTTCATGTTTTCAGGTTTTTTGGACAACTTAAGCAAAACTCGCCAAGTACATGCCCCAGGTCACGGGCGTGACCAAGGGGCGTGACAACCTAAGATGAGTCCAGACCTGCTGCCACCACCCGGGTTCATTCCGTGAAGATTCGCCATGTACACGCCCCAGGTCATGGGCATGACCTAGGGATGTGACCCAGTGTCACGGCCGCGACCTGCCGCCAGCAGCTAGAGCGCAATGCCACGTCATTTAAAGTTACACGCCCACCGTCACGTGCGTGACCATGGGGCATGACATCCAAGTCACGGGCGTGAACCCTCCCGCGCTCCTTCCCGTCAAAGCTTCCCGCCAGCAGCCAGTTTGAAGGTTACACTCCCTTGGTCACGGACGTAACCAAGGGGCATGACACGTACGAAATGCCTGCATTGAAGCCAGAAGCATCTTCCCCGTACCAGCAGATCACGCCCCTTACATGCCCCTGGGCGTGTAACATCAATTTTCAGACTATTTAAATCCAGCTCCTCCAGCACTTTAGGGGATGAATTTTGGGAGTTTATTTCTTTGTTTCATGTACTGTTTTCAAGTTTTAGCATTTCTTGTAAGTCCCCTTCTTATTTGCACTTGTAATTCTCAATTTCATACCTTGTTATTTCCTTTGCAAAAATCAATAAAATAATTTTTATTTCTCTCATTCTCTTCTTCTTTCATCATGTATTCTTTATCTCTGTTGATTCCTTAATCCCAATGAGTAGCTAAATTTCAATTAGTACTCGGTCGAGATGATCCAAGGAATAATATGTTATGAAGTAAATTAGACTTTCTTTTTCTCTTCTTCGGAAATGCTTAAGATATATCCTTGATTTATTTTTGATGAGATTATATCTTCGATATATAATTCTCATGCTTGTTTTCGTATTCAATTTAGTCGAGCGGTTTATAATACGAATTGATCATTTAAGGACAATGAGAGTTGCATGCACCCCTCGAGAGAAGATGACATAAATCTCTCGGATTTGAGTCAAATCCAATAGAGGGGTTTAGGTGTTTTGATTCTAGAGCGAAAGTTCGATTGATCAACCTAAACTCAGTTGAATGCATCCTCGACAGAGGTGCGTTTAGAATTCGGGAACCTCCACGGTCAAAGCAATTTTTTTAAGAGAATTAGAACTATTGTTTTCTTCTATTTTATTTCAAAGGTGATTCAAGATCGAGTGCTAGCTTTCTAAATTGTTGCTTTAATCGCTATTCTAATTCACCACACTTTTCTTATAAACAAACCAACTCAAAGTTCTATTGATAGGATAATAGAGATTTTCTTGAAGTAACAATATTCAACCACCCCGAGTCTAATATGACCTTGGTTGTTATAAACATATACTACTTTCGACGCGGTACACTTGCCGCTGCCGTTTGCGGATATAGTTTTATGAATCAAATTTTTGGCGCCGTTGCCGGGGACTAAGTTGATATTTCGAAAAAAATATCTATTAATTTTATCGTTCTCTTTCTTCTCCCCCTTTCTCTTAATTTTTTTTTGTAAAAAAAATCTTAAAAGACGCAGCTTAAATTCTCGGAAAGGGAGATTTGGTCTTATCATCCCATCGTATCTTCTAGTACCGGGCGAACCCTTCACAGGGTAGACTTCGGGAAGCCCGGGACTAAATTAACCTGCTCTTGGAAATAATTATATATATATTTTTAATTAAATAATTTTAATAATATTATAATAATTTTAATTTTTCTTTCTTCACCTTTTTAATCTTTTCGCCTCTTTTTCTCTTTTCTTTTATTTTAGTTTATGACCCGAGGAAACTCTTCAATTAATCTTGAATTGTGTTTGATCCAGAAATTGAGCGCACCTTGCAGCGGCGTCTCCGATTTAGTGATCTACCAATAATTCGAGAAGAGTCTATCGGAGAAACTAACGAAGGTATAATGGAAGATCCCAACCATAATGAGGCCCCGCTACGAACCATGTCCTACTATGCGAGGATAAATTGGGAGGGAACACAATCTAGCATTATTCGCCCGACGTTGGCGAATAATAATTTTGAAATTAAAATGAGCATCATTCAGATGGTACAACAAATAGTCGTATTCGATGGCTTACCGGATGAAGATCCAAATTTACATTTATTATTTTTTTTTGGAAATTTGCGATACGTTTAAAATTAATGGCGGCATCGATGACGCCATCTGTTTGCGTTTATTTCTTTTTTCTATGCAGACTAATGCCAAACAGTGGTTGTGAACTCTTCCTAGAGGTTCCATCACTATGTGGGCCGAGATGACAAAGAAATTTTTAACGAAATATTTTCCTCCGGCAAAGTCCGCTAAATTACGTACGGACATTCTCTCGTTCATGCAAATAGACTCAGAGTTTCTCTACGACACATGGGAGTGCTTCAAGGAACTTTTGCGGAGATGTCCTAATCATGCCCTCCCAATGTGGCAACAAGTTCTAACATTCTACAATGGTTTGAATCTCCAAACAAGACAAATGATTGATGCGACAGCTGAAGGAACTTTTAATAACAAAACCCCAGAGGACGCTCAAGAGCTTTTTGAGGAGATGACCATGAATGCCTATCAGTAGAATGTGCCACGGTCGCGCCCTAACAAGCCGACCAGACTCTTTGAAGTTGAGGCCACCCCGAATTTAGCACTTCAACTAGAAATGCTCACAAAGCAAGTGGCGGAGATAAAATTTATTATCCCCTAAACATATACACCCAAAATCATTTAAAAGACTATATGTCATGAAGTAAGAGGATAAAATTCATTACTTCTAAACATATACATTTTGGGTTTTTGTTTGAAGAGAAATTTTTAAAAGATTATATGGCATGGAAAATAAGAGGATAAAATTCATTATTTTCCTAAACATATACCAATTTATTTTCAAATAAGGTGAAAGGATAAAATTCATCACCTCCATTTAGAATCTCTTCATTTTGCCAGTTATTTAAAACCCCCTTAGTCAATTTCATTGGTTCTAGTTCCAAATAAAATTATTTAGAGAGCAATATTTTGGTAGGTGTCTTTTTTCCTTAAGCTACTTTTTTGATAGAGTTTCTATAATTTCAATCTAACTTTGTATGATAATTTCTACAAGTTTGTTTGCTAAATAGTTTTCTTGAGAAGTCTTTTAGCTAAGCATGTCTCTCTTTTTAAATTATTACCATAATTTGAGACTTAATTCTTGAATTTCTAGAATTTATCTTTGACTTACTCTTGATCTGATAAAATTTTAATTAGTTAAAAATAATATCAATGTCTTGTAGTTTATCTCTCATTATTTTGCTCTGGAATAGCAAAAACTCAAGTATGAGGGTGTTTGATGAGTAGTTTATATACTCATCTTTTAGTATTATTTTATTATAATTTTAATATAAAATTATATAATTTATATGGCTTTTCTCGTTTAAATGATTCTTTTTTTTCAATTATATGAGCTAACTTAAACTTATTTTATGTTTTCAGGTTTTCTGGACAACTTAAGCAAAACTCGCCAAGTACACGCCCCAGGTCACGGACGTGACCAAGGGGCGTGACAGCCTAATATGAGTTCAGACCTGCTGCCGCCACCTGGGTTCATTCCATGAAGATTCGCCAAGTACACGCCACAGGTCACGGGCGTGACCTAGGGGCGTGACCTAGTGTCATGGCCGTGACCCACCGCCAGCAGCTAGAGCACAATGCCACGTCATTTAAAGTTACACGCCCCGGTCACAGGTGTGACCAGGGGGGCGTGACATCTAGGTCACGGGCGTGAACCCTCCCGCGCTCCTTCCCGCCGAAGCTTCCTGCCAGCAACTAGTTTGAAGGTTACACGTCCTTGGTCACGGGTGTTACCAAGGGGCATGGCACGTACGAAACGCCTGCATTGAATCCAAAAAACATCTTCCCCGCACCAGCAGATCACGCCCCTTACACGCCCCTAGGTCATGGGCGTGACCTAGGGCGTGTAACATCAATTTTTAGCCTATTAGCCAGCTCCCCCAACACTTTGGGGGACGAATTTTGGGAGTTTATTTCTTTATTTCATATACTGTTTTCATGTTTTTGTATTTCTTGTAAGTTCCCTTCTTATTTGCACTTGTAATTCTCAATTGCATACCTTATAATTTCCTTTGCAAAAATCAATAAAATAATTCTTATTTCTCTCATTCTCTTCTTCTTTCATCATGTATTCTTTTATCTTTGTTGATTCCTTAATCCCAATGAGTAGCTAAATTTCTATTAGTACTCGGTCGAGATGATCCAAGGAAAAATATAAGTTATGAAGTAAATTAGAGTTTCTTTTTCTCTTCTTCGGAAATGCTTAAGATTTATCCCTGATTTATTTTTTATGAGATTGTATCTTCGATATATAATTCTCATGCTTGTTTTTGTATTCAATTTAGTCGAGCGGTTCATAATACGAATTGATCATTTAAGGATAAAGAGAGTTGCATGCAACCCTCGAGAGAGGATGACATAAATTTCCCGGATTGGAGTCAAATCCAATAGAGGGGTTTACTACGATAAAGCGAGTTTTAGGTGTTTTGATTCTAGAGCAAATGTTCGATTGATCAACCTAAACTCAGTTGAATGCATCCTCGACAAAGGTGCGTTTTGAATTCGGGAACCTCCACGATCAAAGCAGTTTTCTTAGAGAATTAGAACTACTGTTTCCTTCTTATTTATTTCTAAGGTGATTCAAGATCGAGTGCTAGCTTTCTAAATCATTGCTTTAATCGCTATTCTAATTCACCTCACTTTTCTTATAAACAAATCAACTAAAAGTTCTACTGATATGATAATAGAGATTTTCTTGAAGTAAAAGTATTCAACCACCCCGAGTCTAATACGACCTTGGTTTTTATAAACCTATACTACTTTCGACGCGGTACACTTGTCATTGTCGTTTGCAGATATAGTTTTGCGCATCACTTATATTTTTATAAGTATTCCACAATATTACTTTATAACTTTTACCTTGCGCTTTCATGCTTATTTCAAGTCTTATTTTCATCTTGAATCTCAAAATTCTTTTTTCTTCAACAAGTGTGTTGGGAAATTGACCCTCAATGTTCCCTTGATTTGAAGAAGGCCTCACACTCAATGCTAAGTACAAGTTGTATTTTATAAACCCTATTTCCATCTCATAAGCATGCAGGGTTAGGACTTAACAAGGTGCAGGGGTTGCTCAGTTTGTTTACTGACAAATCAGCTGAGACAAGCTCTCAGTCTCAGCTGAACCGCTGAGACAAGCTCTCAGTCTCAGCTGAACCGCTGAGATAAGGCCAGGAGCCGCTGAGAAGGTGTCTGGGCTAGCCGAGCTGTAAATAGAAGAGAACCGCTGAGACAGCTGTCTGTCTCAGCGGATCCGCTGGAACGGGATAGAAGAAAACCGCTGAGACGGCTGACCATCTCAGCCCAACCGCTGAGACAGTTCAAACTTGATCTGGCGGGTTCTGCTTTTGGCGCAAGCTGCAGGAATACATTATGGGGACCACCAATCACTCTCATACCTGGCAGGAGGTCATCTAAGAGCCGTTGAAGATCAGAGATGTATAAAAGAAGATGTTGGGGCAACTTTGAAGAGGCTGGTTGTGTGCTTAACATTGACTATTCCATTGTCGGCCAAGTAAAAGCTCCTCTTATTCTCCTCCTGCTCACTGAACAAGGAAGAAGACTATGAGAGATAAAGTTAGCTCCTTTGCAAGTAGGCGCAAGGTGATCTACCACCCTTCAACTGAAGAGGAAGATCAAGTTGTAGCTGCCATCAACATCACCAGCTACAAGATAGCATAAACTGTGCAGAAACTACAGGAGGCATCTTTACTGTGCTGTCAGCTGTAGTAAGTTCAAACACTCTTTTATTGTAGGGCTTAACAGCCTGAGTTATAGGACATTATTGCCTGAGCTGTAGGAGGAGGATTCCTCTGAGTTGTAGGACCTGGAAGAGGTCTGAGCTGTAGGATCAGGAGCTGATCTGAGGTAGGGCTGCTGAGCCTGAGTGGTAGGGCTGTTTAGCCTGAGTTGTAGGACCTGTTGAGGTCTGAGCTGTAGGATTAGGGGCTGATCTGAGTTGTAGGGATGCTGTGCCTGAGGTAGGGTTGGGAAAACCTGAGAGATCCTGAGGGATCTGAGTTGTAAGCTCTTGGAGCTGAGTTGGAGGAGTTGGCCCTGTCTAACACACTGTTAGAAGGGTGAAGGGGGAAAGTGGACTACCCAAGGACACATTGTCTTTGGGAAACCACTATAAATTCTTGTGTGCTTTCTGTGTTTGTTGATTTGCTTAAACTAACTCAGAAATCATCTAGGGTACTTAGAGGAAAAATAAAAGAAACCTATTCACCCCCACCCCCCCCCCCCCCCCCCCCCCCCCCCCACCCCTCTAGGTGATTTAGACTACAAACCTATAAACTAACAAGTGGTATCAGAGCTAGGTTGGCCAAGAAGGACTTCACAGTCTGACCAGATCCTAAAAGGTTTAGTCAAATCAAATCCCAATGGCCTCCTCTGGATTGCAGAATGAAATGAGGTCCATGAAGTTGCCCATATGCAACAAAGAGAATTTTGGCATATGGAAGCAAAGGATCAGGTTGTTTATTGAAGCATCTGATCCAAGGATCTTCATTACAGTTATGGAAGGACCTTTCACCTTTCAAACTGCCTCCACTATAGATCCAACTAGAAGGGTGGCCAAACTATTTAAAGACGTGACCAAGGATGAACTTGAGTTGTTCACTATGGACAAAAGGGCCCAGAACATCATAGTTAATGGTATTGATGATTCTACATTTCAAAACTTGGTACACTGCACTTCTGCCAAGGAAATGTGGGATACATTGGTAGTATATATGGAAGGGACAGCTGAAGTAAGGGATGATAGAAAATCACTCCTTAACCAAGAATATGAAGCCTTCAGGCCGCTGCCCCAGGAAAGCATATCCTTGTGCTATGAGAGGTTCTTCAGAATAGTCAATGAGTTGAGAACCTATGAGAGGGCATTCACTAACTATGAGCTGAATGATAAGTTCCTTAGGTCTCTAACAAGGGACTGGGACACAAAAATCTGTGCCATCAGGGAAGTGGACAAGCTTGGTGAGACCCCAACTCACACACTGTTTGGGAAGTTGCTCTCCTATGAGATGCAGCTGTCTGCAAGGAAGGAAGAGGACACCTCTTCAAGGGCTCAAGCAAGGGAGAATTCAGTATCTCTCAAAGCTGACAGCTCCAAGAGAAGCCAGGGCAGGTTGGTGTCTCCTCAAAGGAGAAGTGCTGAATCAGAAACCAACACCTCTGATAGCTCTTCCTCTGAAGAAAAGTTTTCTGCCTTCTTGAGGCAATTCAAGAAGATGATGAAGAGGAGTCAATGGAAGAACAAGCCCTCTTCCTCATATCACAGAAAGGAGGATAGCAAGGAGTCAAAGCATCACTCTAGGAATGACAGGTATGACTCTAACTCTAAATTTAATTCCTCTAAAGTTGTCTGCTATTGCTGCAGCAAGCCAGGGCATGTCATTACTGACTGCCCAGTCAAGAGAAAAGAGAAGGATGAGAAGAAGGGTCATCAGCCAAAGGGCAAGAAAGGAGAAAAATCCTTTCTAGCTAAGAAGGAAAGGAGCTGGAGTGAATCAGACTCCATCTCATCTGAATCTGAAAAGGAAGAAGCCCTTATTGGGCTGGTTGCTGTTGAAGAATTTGTAGCAGAAGAAGATGAAGATTGCCCACCTGCAAAGGTTGGAATCAGGGCCCCTCTATCACACTCAGATAGTGATGAAGAGGAGGATGAAGAAGACTGTGTTCAGCTAGGCCTTATGGCCCTCACTGATGAGGAAGGCAGTCAGAATATGTCTGACAATGATCAGGTATCAATCCATTCCACTTCTATTTCTGATCATGATGCATGTCAAGAATCTGAAGTAAAGTCATCACATGATGGAAGTGTTTTAGAAGCTGAGGTAGATGTCAATCAATTGATTGACAAGTATGATGCTCTTTTGGAAGCTCTGAAGAAGAGCAAGAAGCTTGCCAAGAGGCAAGCCCGGGAAATTATTTCCCTTAAGATGACTAAAAATGATGACACTGAACCTACCACCCTGGTGGCTCAGATGAGTTGACAGATTAGCCATTTACAGGGATTAACAATTGTGCAATTAAGCACTATTTCCCTGAAGAACAAGGTCATCAAGGACCTTGAGGAGAAGCTTGTGAAGGAGAAGAGCCTGGTGGCTCAATTCTCCAAGCCCAAATCCGTGCTTCCTATTATTGACACCTTCTCCTCTCAAACCAATAGGAGAGGACTAGGATTCAATAAAATGGAAGTAGGAGAAGGGAGTGGAGAGAATAGCAAGGGGAAGGCTAAGCCTCAAACCACCTTTCAAAAAGTGTTACTTCCTTCCAACAGGTATGACCATGAAAGCATTTATGGTCACTGGAAGAATGGGAGTGTCTATAGGAAGGAAAATACTCCTTCCCATAGTGGAAGAAAGGGAATGGGATTGAGTGCCAAGAAGGCTCCCCATGAGGAAATTCAATTGGCCCAATCTGGACCTTTTGTATTTTGTACCTCAACCCCCTCATTCAAGAATCAGGGTGCCAGCTCTTCCAAATATGGTTCAGCAAAGAAAATTGTTGTTGTCCAATCTATGGACAAAGCTTGTTGCTCAGTGTCAGATGCAATCAGATCGTGTATGGCTGCCAAGCCAAAGTAGGTTGATGCCATCAGGACAAAGAGCATCAAGACAACACATAGATTGACATTTAGTCAAAATCATTGCTGAGAGAAACAGGAAGGCTGCAGTTATCTCCCCTCCTGAACACAGGCAAAGTAATGCTAATTTCTTAGGAAATGTTCAGAAGAGGAGATACAACATTCATGAATGTTGGTGCTGTGGTAAAGTGGGACACTTTGCCATAGATTGTTGGTACAATCCCAATGTACCTAATGCAAAGAAGAGCCTTCCTGCCAAGGGTGCAGCTAGAGTAAGGCCATTTTATCATGCTAACATGTTCCTAGGACCCAAAGCTAATTGGGCTCCTAAGGATAACTAATCTTCTTGCAGGTTAGTCCAAGTACCAACCTCAACCAAATTTGGTACTTAGACAGTGGGTGCTAAAGGCACATGACAGGAAGGAGGTTGACATCTTGGTGCAGCAATAAGCAGACCAGTATGGCCATATCCACAGCTGATTCAGAATTCATTGCTGTAGATTTCTCCACATATGTATGCCCTAAGTGAGGGGGAGCATTGCTCTCACTATGAAGAAGGAGATGGGTGTGCTAGTGAGGGGGAGCACAGCCCAGATGCTAGAAGAGCAAAAGCTCAGAATGAAGAAGAGGCCATCAGGGTAACTGACACCATGGAAGTTCTACCCTCATGTGAAGAGATGCCAAGACAAGAACCTGCAGTGGAGAAGGCAAACAATGGGGTTGAAGAGGTGGTAGAGAAAGAGGTGGCCACAGCTGTTGTGCACAACAATTGTGAATTCAACATCAATTGAGGACTACCTTCTCAAGGTAAGTATCTCTGCTCCTATTGATTTTAAAGAAAGTTGGTCAGATTAATCAAAAAAATCTGGTTCAGCTGAGCTTTTGGTTTCCCCTCAACCACAAGATCCATAGATATGCTCCAAATGAGGGGGAGCTAAAATGGATTGTTCAAAATGAACAAGATCAGCTATTAAAGATAATAGTTCTCAATTTGAGGGGGAGTAAGTTCCTACTCAGATTGAGGGGGAGTTGGCAAATGCAGTTGTGGTTCCCTTCCAATTCCTAAGGGAATAATAATTGAAGAAACCAGAAAGGGGGAGATGGCCAATGCTAGGACTAAATCAGAGTAACCCTTTGATAAAGTTATCAGAGGTAGTGATTATGAATAAGCTTAATATAATCTGAGTTAGAAAGGGAGAGATATCCTATGAGATCTGTCATAAGATATCAAAGCATGCTTAAACAATGTAATCTTAAGCAATGTTATCATGAATGTTACATTGTTCATTTTCATGATATGTTTTTATATGGATATGTACATTAGCATTGGGAATGTTCTACCTTCTTCAAATAGGGGGAGATTGTTGGGAAATTGACCCTCAATGTTCCCTTGATTTGAATAAGGCCTCACACTCAATGCTAAGTACAAGTTGTATTTGATAAACCCTATTTCCATCTCATAAGCATGCAGGGTTAGGACTTAACCAGGTGCAGGGGTTGCTCAGTTTGTTTACTGACAAATCAGCTGAGACAAGCTCTCAGTCTCAGCTGAATCGCTGATACAAGGCCAGGAGCCGCTGAGAAGGTGTCTGGGCTAGCTGAGCTGCAGATAGAAGAGAACCGCTGAGACAGTTGTCTGTCTCAGCGGATCCGCTGGAACGGGATAGAAGAAAACCGCTGAGACGGCTGACCATCTCAGCCCAATCGCTGAGACAGTTCAAACTTGATCTGGCGGGTTCTGCTTTTGGTGCAAGTTGCAGGAATGCATTGTGGGGACCACCAATCACTCCCATACCTGACAGGAGGTCATCTAAGAGCCGTTGAAGATCAGAGATGTATAAAAGAAGATGTTAGGGCAACTTTGAAGAGGCTGGTTGTGTGCTTAACATTGACTGTTCCATTGTCGGCCAAGTAAAATCTCCTCTCATTCTCCTCCTGCTCACTGAACAAGGAAGAAGACTCTGAGAGATAAAGTTAGCTCCTTTGCAAGAAGGAGCAAGGTGATCTTCCACCCTTCAACTGAAGAGGAAGATCAAGTTGTAGCTGCCATCAACATCACCAGCTACAAGATAGCACAAGCCGTGCAGAAACTGCAAGAGGCATCTTTACTGTGATGTCAGCTATAGTAAGTTCAAACACTCTTTTATTGTAGGGCTTAACAACCTGAGTTATAGGGCATTATTGCCTGAGCTATAGGAGGAGGATTCCTCTGAGTTGTAGGACCTGGAAGAGGTCTGAGCTGTAGGATCAGGAGCTGATCTGAGGTAGGGCTGCTGAGCCTGAGTGGTAGGGTTGTTTAGCCTGAGTTGTAGGACCTGCTGAGGTCTGAGCTGTAGGATCAGGGGCTGATCTGAGTTGTAGGGCTGCTGTGCCTGAGGTAGGGTTGGGAAAACCTGAGAGATCTTGAGGGATCTGAGTTGTAAGCTCTTGGAGCTGAGTTGGAGGAGTTAGCCCTGTCTAACACACTGTTAGAAGGGTGAAGGGGGAAAGTGGACTACCCAAGGACACACTGTCTTTGGGGAACCACTATAAATTCTTGTGTGCTTTCTGTGTTTGTTGATTTGCTTAAACTAACTCAGAAATCAGCTAGGGTACTTAGAGGAAAAAAAAAAGAAACATATTCACCCCCCCCCCCCCCCTCTAGGTGATTTAGACTACAAACCTATAAACTAACAAAGTGGTAGACTTGCTTGGTAAAGTTTATATTAGTTGTTCTAATATGCTTACTTTCTATTTTATGCTAAAAACTCTGATCTTTTTTGAAAATCTTTTTTATGCTAAAAACTCCTTATCATTACATTTCTAATAAAAGGTCGATCATGCCTTACCTTTTAACCAAAAGCATCTTTCTATGTCTCTTGCATACTTAGCCATTTTTGCTAGTAACAAAAGAGGGAGAAATAACATGATAAATGCTAAAAATGGAAGATCTATCATGATAAAGTCTTAAGAGAGAGCATTAATTTAGGGGGAGCATTCACATAAGGGGAACTTTCATTTAGGGGGAGCATAAGTACTAAAATTGCAAATTTATCATAAGTCATCTCTCACACACACACAAATATGATTCGTCATGCTTTATGTATTAATGCTTTGATTTATCATTAATGAATTTGTTATTATCTAAAGGGGGAGTTTGTTGGAACATGGTCTTCCGCATCTCCTAGGTTTGAGAATAACAAATCCTATGTGTATTTGATCATGTGTGTTTAAGTGTGCAGGAAACAATGTCATATCATGACTTAAAGGATAACATATGAAAGAAGCACCCGAGTTTGGAGCCAAAAGTCAAACATGGCCGCTATAGCGGGCGGTAGTTCCGGCGGTAGCTGCTAGCGCCGACTGTAGCTCTAAACACTTTGGGAAGTCGACACACGCTTCTAAAAATGAAAGATTATCACACGCGGAATAATGCCTAAACTAAGATAGCGTTGACGGTAGGGATAGCGCATGCAATAACTCGATGCACAAGAGGAATCTCGGCCAGCATTCTTTGGAATGAAAGATTCGCACACGCAGAATATTGCCTAAGTAGGGATAGCGCCGACGGTAGGGATAGCGCTGACGGTAGGGATAGCACCGGTGGTAGCTCCAAGGCTATAAAAAGGACCTCTTGGCTCTGTCTTCATCATCCTCTCACAACCCTAAATTCCAGAGCTTCGTGCCACAACATATAGAGGATGTTTCAGAGAGATACTCCCACAAATCCATGAAGGCTTAAGGAGATCAGTGGAGAAGATTTCAACACGCTTCATCATCATGATGAAAGACCGCATCGACTACGATCATACTTTGCGGGTCTTCATCTACTTCTTCAAGAGATCCACATAAGGAGTTTTTCATATTCTT
Source organism: Dactylorhiza incarnata (assembly GCA_033032865.1). Classification (NCBI taxonomy): domain Eukaryota; kingdom Viridiplantae; phylum Streptophyta; class Magnoliopsida; order Asparagales; family Orchidaceae; genus Dactylorhiza; species Dactylorhiza incarnata. The sequence goes on from JAWHQI010000165.1 coordinate 2,914,809, forward strand.
ATTTTTGCTTACATCTCTTTACTCTTGTAATCATATAGTGAATTCTCCTCGCGTTGATGATTAGGTCTGGGTAGGACTTAGGGAGGAAATCACCTTGTGTTGGAGGCTAGATCTAGTGTAGGTCTAGGGTGCTCGAGGCCGTATTCGGGGGAGGATTGGCTATAGCGGCTTGAGGCCATATCCGGGGGAGGATAGGCTAAGACTACCAGTTCGTGGGGATACGAGTCGGGATAGAAAACAAAAAGAGATTTTTCTTTTTCACCTACAATTTCTAGCATCATAAGAAATCAAGTTTTGTAATCTACTATTTCAAGTTAATAAAATCATGTCATTATTTTATTTCATTTGAGTTGTTTGGTTTTCACAATTTTGATCTCTTAGATTTTCAAGCCATATAAAACCCTTATTCACCCCCTCCCTCTAAGGGCACCTACAGATCGAACAGTGAGATCTTAGGCAGAACCTCCACCATCTTTGCATGTACTAGAAGCTTTAGACCACTAAAACCCAAGTGACCCAACTGTTGGAGCATCTGTAGTAATCTGGAAGAAATCAAGCAGATAGTCTCACTGCCAAAGCGATATGAGCCTATAGGGTCGCACATAAGAGCGTTTAGAGAAATTGGAGAAACGATTGTGTTGGCCTTGCTCATATTGGATATGAGTGAAGGACCAATCCTAAGACTATTTGGAGTATTGGTGGTTCGATTAATTGCTCCTAGATATAGTGTATATTGTATGGAGCATGTCGTCGGGATCACAAGGAGATATTGTGAATATCGACTTATGATTAGTGTCATAGAGATATCTCAACGATTTCGTCGATAGTCATCGTGATGACTAGACTATTCATCGATTGATATCATGATGACTCGACGATTTGTCGATTGATATAGCAATCACTCAACAAATTTTTTGAGACTGTCTCGTCGAGTGATATCAAAATGTCTCGACAACTAAAATTCGTTGAGTATGACTCGACGATTCTGGGTGATGTCTCGATGAACCTATATTCATTGAGTGGGACTCGACGATTCGTCGTGATGTCTCGATGAATCCGTTGAAAGGGTTTCGACGATTTCGTTGTGACGTTTAGAATGTTATCATGATATCGCGATGAAGCCGTCGAAAGGGTTTCGACGAATTCGTCGTAATGTCTCGATAAATCTGTTCACGTCGAATTTGTTTTAACTCCTATTTTGGATCTGCGGATAGCGGAAACTTTACATGTTTTATATCTAGGGGTATAAATAGGCCAGATTTTAGGTTTTTTGTGCGTGTAAGATTGGATCTTATCAGTCGGCCGAGGCTTTGCGAAGGGTTGGCGATCTCAACAGAGACGGAAGTGTTCCACTCCTTTCGGTTCCCGTCGCTTGACCGACTGCTGCCACCGCCTCTCCCGTGTACTGATCTGGTAATCCATGGAGACGTAGAGGGATTTATCCTTTTCCGACCTAGACCTTATGTGACAAGGCGCTAGGTTTCTTCGGCGCTTGTGTGGGATTCTATAGAGGTGTGGAATTATTTCTACACTAAGTCCTCCGACGAGCAGTCCAATCTTAACAGAGCCAAAGGAAGCACAAATGAAGTACTTGGAATAGGATTCTGACTCCTAGAAGAATTTTCTTGGAACATTTGATTGAGTATTGACTCAATTCCGCAAAGGTAATTTTATTATTGCTGCAATTTCTTGACTCATGGTTTTAGCAAGATCCATATGTCTCTTTTGGGTTGTTATTTTATATTTCGTTGCGCACATTTGATGTGACCACCCCTAAGGAAAACCCAACAGTGGTATCAGAGGGAGGTTTCTGCTATTTCTATGTTTTAGAAATTGTTCCCTTTGTAGTAACCGTCCGTCTCTATGTTAGTTTGTGAAACTAAAGACATAGAGAGACGAGCATGTCTACAGCTATAAAGGTTGTTTGCCTGTGCTAGCTTCTGGTACATGTAAATATTCAAATTTAATCCATATCATCAAATGTTGATGGTTTCATGCATCTGGAATGTATCCGGGTTATGCTAGTTATTTCTTTCATGATTGTGAAAAGTGTGCACATTGGTTAAATGTTAATCAAGATTAATTGTTAATCAAACATCATTAAAATCCCTTAAAACAAATATTAAGTATTCGGATTCCTTCCGATGGATGACACCTTTCCTGCCTCGATCGATGAAAAGTGGGCTTGCCAAAGCAATGTGCATTAATCTATTTTGGTAAGGGTGTGAGCAGATAATTGTGATATCCCATTGTCGACATCGGGTCCAGGTTAACTAGGTGACCTCAAAGGTTGAGTGCCTATAGGCATAGGGTTGTCATGCACCATATGATGGATGAAAATAAATAATTATTCACCAACCATACAAAAGTTGCATAGTGATGCAATTGCCAAACGTTGTCTGCCTAAATAGCCATCAGCCAAAGCTGACTTACGATGGCGGTGAAATATAGATCTTGTCCACTAATAGGGTAGCTCGCATAAACTCTCTGAATTGATATTAAATGTTATCAATTTGAATAAAATAGTGGGAACTTTTAATTAATGTTCTTATTAAAATAAAATATATTTTGAAATATAGAACTAAAATGTTTTACAAATTTATTGTAGAATTTCCATGGCAAATACATCACACTCCACTTTGTCCCTGAGAGACATCCTTGAGGAGGACAAGCTCAACGAGATGAACTTCGTAGACTGGTATAGGAACCTGAGGATCGTCCTCAGACAAGAGAGCAAGCTCTATGTCTTGGAAGGGGAAGCCCCCACAGAGCTAACTGGAAATGCTCCCCGAGCAGACAAAGATGCCTTTAAGAAGTATCAGGATGATACACTGGATGTGGAATGTCTGATGCTTGCTACCATGTCCTCTGAGATTCAAAAGAAACAAGAGAGCATGTGTGTTTATGAGATAATCGAGCACCTTAAGAAAATGTTCGAGGGGCAAGCTCGACAAGAGAGGTTTGACATATCCAAGACATTATTTCAGTGCAAAATGGGAGCTCGAGACTCAGTAGGGACTCACGTACTCAAAATGATTGGGGTGTATAGAGAACCTTGAAATACTAGGCTTCCCTTAGGCCAAGAGTTGGCCACTGATCTGATCTTGCAATTATTGTCGGACAGCTATGAGCAATTTGTCTTGAACTATAACATGAATGAGATAGACAAGACACTAACCAAGCTCCTATGCATGTTGAGAACTACCGAGAACAATATGAAGAAGTCCAAGTCTGCTAGCCTCATACTGATGGTGCATAAAGGCAAGGGCAAGTCCAAGGGATCAAAGAAGACAAAGATAGGTTTGTGTCTCATCTTGATCCCAAATCTTCTGCACTGAAAAGGAAAGGTATGGCGAAGGAAGGAAAGTTCCACCACTGCGGTAGGGCACAGCATTGGAGGAGGAACTGTCCCCTCTATATTGATGATCTGTAGAAACAGAAGGGAAGTATGACTTCCACTTCAGGTATTTTTGTTATAGAAATAAACATTTATGCTCCTTCATCTTGAGTATTGGATACCGAATGTGGTTTTCACATTTGTACAAATGTGCAGGAACTGGGAAGGAGAAGAATGATGGGTAAAGGAGATGTAGACTTCCACGTTGGAAATGGATAAAGAGTGATGTCATTGTCGTTTGTGTCTATCATCTTTCTTTGCCCACTAGGATTGTAATAGAACTCGATAATTGTTATTTTTTTCCAGCCATAACTTGAAACATTATATTCATTTCATGTCTTGATGTGAAAGGTTTTTCATTTATAATTTAGAACAATTGTTGTTCAATTTTTATGAATGATGTTTGTTATGGTATAGCCCAATTGTTTAATGGTTTATATGTTTTGAATAGACCATCCGATCTATAATGTAGAAAATACTAAAAGACTAAAAACAAATGACTCGAATCCTACGTACCTTTGGCATTGCCATTTAGGTCATATAAACGATAAACGCATATCCAAACTCCATAGAGATGGACTACTATACTCATTTGATTATGAATCATTTGAGAGATGCGAGTCTTGCTTGTTAGGCAAAATGACTAAAGCCCATTTCACTAGTCATACTGAGAGGGTTGATAATCTTTTGGTGTCATACATAGTGGTGTGTGTGGACCCATGAGTTCTATAGCTAAAGGTGGGTTCCACTACTTCATTACATTTACTGATGATTTCAGTAGATACGAATACATGTTTCTTATGAAAAACAAATCTTAATCCTTTAAAAAGTTCAAGGAGTTTCAGAATGAAGTACAGAACCAACTAGGAACAATAATTAAAGCACTTCGATCTGATCGAGGTGGCGAATATTTGAGTCAGGAGTTTCGTGATCATCTAAAAGATTATGGTATTGTATCACAGCTCACTCCACTTAGAACACCACAGCATAATGGTGTTTTTGAGCGGAGGAATCGTACTTTGTTAGACATGGTACGGTTGATGATGAGTCATGCAGATTTGCCCATTTCCTTTTGGGGTTTTGCTCTAGAGACTGCTACTTTCACACTAAATCGAGTTCCGACGAAGACGGTTCAAAAGACACCATATGAGATATGGACTGGGAAGCATCCTAGTATGTCGTTCATTAAGGGTCCGTTTGGTTGGGCTGTTGCTGATGAAAAGTTGCTGATCAGAAATGGAGTTTTGAAAAAGAGTTGTTTCTGAGAAATGGAGTTTTGTTAAAAAACTGTTTGGGTGAAATGGAGTTTTCAGTGCTTATTGAAATGGAGTTTTATAAATTTTGTTTGGGTTAAATGGAGTTTTTGAAAAAAAAATATGTTGTTCCATAAAATACACAATCTTGATAATACTGACTATAATAGATATAAATACCAATAATTCATCTCACCATCTAAGATCTAGAAGTGTACAACTGTTGCGCTATATTTTCACGCAACGTGATCATCTCATCTACCCCGCCTGCTGTATCAGGACAAACTACTTGATGCCCTTGTGTGCTCACCCCCTCATCACCACCTCCCTGCTCGAACTCATTAAAATCAATATCCCTCCGCGACGGGTGCCTCCGAATAAAATTATGCAATGCCATTGTCGCCATCACAATATCGGTTTGTTTGGCGAAGCTGTAGCTCGGCATATCACGCAATATGGCCCACTTTTTCTTCCAAATCCCGAACGATCTTTCAATGACACTTCTAAGGGATGAGTACGCGTGATTGAATATCTCTCGGCGTCCTTCCGGTGCACGCCCCCCACGAGCAAAGTCCGGGAGATGATAACGTGTCTCTGGATATGGTTTCAAGTATCCCCTTTGTAGCGGATACCCAGAGTCCACCAAGTAATATTTTCCTGAAAACCAGGATCAAAATTCGTTATGCTTCAAAGGTGAGAAGTATAAAAAATGGAGTAGAAATCTTATTACCTGGTGGTGGATGTGGAAATTTGTAACGGGGATCCCGAAGCGCATAATTGAAAATGCGGCTATCATGCCAGAGCCTTCCCAACCTGGCATAACAAACGTGAAACACATGTTGAAATCACAAGCAGCCATCACATTTTGTGTTGGCATGCCATGTCTCCCAATGTACGGTACTTGATCACGAACAGGTACGCATGCATGAACATGTGTTCCATCAATTGCACCGACACAATCTTTAAAGAATGGCATGTAACGTGTGTCATACAGAATCTCTGGCGGTGTGCTACTGAAAGATCTATCTAATGGTTGAATCACTTCGGCCGCCAGTAGTATCAACACGTGAATGCCTTCTCCAAAAAACCTGCTAGCAGTCTCTGTCGAGTGCTGAAACCGCTCACATGTCTTCCTCATGACCTCGTTATGAGACAGTATGTCCAAGGTCAGTGCCAAAATCTCTCTAGATGCAGTCCATCTCATCCCGTGAAATCCGTACTTCTCCTCCAAGATATGCAATAGATCCATAAAAATATCTTGGGACATCCGAAATGAATTATGAAACCGGACTGTCGAACCTGCTAGCATTTCTCCTACCCATTTATCACCTGTTTACTTCGAAGTCATGCAAGGTACTTGTTGGTTGAAAAGAGAACTGGTTTCAGCTAAGATACTAACTGCTGCTACCACATTTTGATGATGTGCGATCGCATAATTTTGAATAGCCTCAAAGCTATCTTCTGAATCATCGGAGTCATTGGTAGACATATTCTGATACACAAAAGACAGGACATTAATAAGAATAATGTCTAAACACAACCACAACAACAATAACATAAAACGTCGTAAACAGTCTAGCAGAAACATACAAATACTAGAAATATCCAACATTGTAGCAGAATAACAGTAACAGTCAAACATGAATAACAGTCTAACCACTACTAGAAAATTGACTTTTAGCCACGCTCGTATTGCCCATGGCCATTGGCCGTGGCAAACAGTCAAATTATCGTGGCTAAAATTCTAAAATCGTGGCTAAAAGTCATAGAAATAGGGTATTTGCCACAGAAAGAGCATGTCAAATACTTTTTTTGCCACGCTCGCATTGCCCACGCCCATATGCCACGACAATCCGTGGCTAAAAGTCTTTTGCCACGATTTTGGACTTTTAGCCACGGTAATTTGCCCGGGCTAAAAGTCAATTTTCTAGTAGTGAACAGTAGCAACAGTAGAAATACTATAAATATCCAAACACACACATCAAAACTAAAAATAACAGTCCCAAAGTCCATGACCCTAACCAGAATAATTCTACCCCCCACCATTGTAGCGGTTATAAATCCACTTTATGTTCATACCCTCGGGTAGGAACATAAATGCCTCTCTATGACCTTTGTCCAACAGAAATGTGATGGCAAAGTCATAGAATTTCTCGTCCGCTACAACGTCGGGGTATCCACTTAACCGCTCTAATGCCTGAGTAATAGTATAAGGGTTGCTCTTTGGATGTTCCTGAATGCATCGACTGATGGTCTTTGAAGATTCTGCCAGATCTTCTAAGACGGAGCTGGTGGCACTTCTCTTTCCTTTCTTCCTCTTCCTCGCCGATGTGACCTCGGGGGGAGGTGGTGCAACATTATCCTCCTGGATGTCATTCTCCCCACCGGACAACGCTCTCTCGTCGGTAGACTCAGGTGGATTACTCCTTAAGTCAGGAATGGTAGCATGACGTCCACATGCAATAACTGAATCGAACATCCTCCTCAATCGTTCCTCTAACTCAGGGGGGATGCCCGCATATCTGAACTTTTTGGCCGCTGGGACAACCTACAATATTATAACACAAATTATTAAGGGCAAATAATTGAACATAAAGTTAAATCATCATTTTTAAATAAATGAATACCTTCAATCTCTCAGTCCACCACTCGTCCGAAGCATCTATAGTCTTTGTAGTCGGATTCCAACCCAAACCAGTGGACTCACGTTTTAGCTCACTCCAAATTTTCCACTCCTTCTTCAAATGATCCCATTTGTTCTTCATTTGAACTTTATCGTACTTTTTTCCAGTTTGTAGTTGAAATTTTGTAGTCACATTTAACCAGCCCTCTTTACTAAAATGGGTTGTGGGTCGGTTACCAAGCTCTATTTCATGAATGCATATATCGCAAAAAATCAGAACATCGTTTGCATCCCAAATAGTAGACACACCACCGTCTTTCGCCTTACCCATCTTAAAAAAAAAAATTCAAACATATAAACAAATAAACATATAAACTTGTAAACACACACACATACAAACACACACACATACACACACA